>JADMNG010000002.1:0-1200000 GCA_016097075.2 Sporothrix phasma | reverse complement strand
CCTTCGCGAAACCCCCCCGGTCCCGTGCGGACGACACATCGCCGTTCTCCCCAGTGCTTCTACGGGGCATCCCGGTTCTATCTGTGTTCTATCTGAACTGGGCCCCGCGTATCTTGCCTCCCTTGCCTCTTTTTTACTGGCACCATGTCCAACCCAAGCGCCATGGCTAGGACGGCCCCAATTCCCATTGCCCCAAAACCTTCCTCTTCTACATCTTCCGATCCTGTCGGTCGTGCAGGCTTCTCTAGTTTGCGCCGTTCCTTGCCCCCCAGTCGGCAAGGCAGCATCAACGTCGACTCGTATCCGGCCAGCCTCGGCCTCGACTCGCCGGACTCCGACTCGCCCCGGAACAACTACGCCACCATCCCGTGCGAGGCCTGCCAACGACGGAGGATCCGTGCGTCATGAGCGAAGAAGACGACGTATGCATCTCATGCCAGGTCAACAGCATCGAGTGCTTCTCACGCCGGAAGCCCACAGCCTCGCAAGAGGAAACTGGGCGGCGATTTGGAACATCGAGGGAAGTCGGAACCAGACATCTACTGCGTATTGTTATCAATGTATCACACACAGATACCAGCCCCCGTCCCACCCCATCAATCGACCTCTGCCCGTTACAGGCATAGAGGCTCGTGCAATGGCAAATCTTGCACCCACACTTCGGAGAGCTCTCCCCTTCTGCCCGTTTCTGTCCTTTTTCGCTTTGAAATCGGGCCCTCCCTCGTCGAAGATAAACCCCCCTTCAATCCCCCCAATGCAATAACCCCTTTGGCCCCTCCCCCACTCTAGCAGCCTTGTTGTTGTGCTCGGGGACTCCTTCGACGAGACTAGACGCACAGGACATGACTCTGCGTGAGAGATGTGTTTTTTAGTTTTGCTCTGTCCATCTTGAGCCACGTCTTTGCTATTGCATTATTTCTTTGCAGCCGATTTGCGTCTTCTTTTCGCCGCTGTCGTGTGGTGGCATCGTGTCTTTTAATCTGGCTGCATCAACGTCCCACCGAAAACGCGCGTTTCTAAGGCGACGATAGGGGGCGCAGCGTGGGCGGGGCGTGGGCCAGAGGATCAGTCGTCCGCGTGTCCTGGTAGTACACAGGTTGCTTTGCAGTACACGAAGCACGAGACCATATATACGAGTACTGACAGTTCCGTCGACGAGCAGTGCAGGAAGATATGACAACAGACCGACGTCGCCAACACGGCAGTCCTGTCCAGCACCGCCGTGAGCAACTCGCTCATTGAGGATATGGCCAACTTTGGCGACGTGACCATGCTCAAACGCACACTTGGTCTGCAGCAAGACCGCTATTCCCAGTACATTGGGCCGACTACCGACTTTGAACCTTCTCTCATCAACGCTTTCCTTCCTTCGATCCCCCACGACGAAAGCTTACTGTCGCGAGGTACGCTGCGCAAAGTCAGTGATGCTGAGACCTTTCTGTTGTTGCCCGACCAGAACACGCCGGGTTTTCGAGCACATTAGCGAAGACATCGACGAGAATTGAGCGTATAGTCGCACCACAAACGGCCGGCGACTCGTTGACCTCTATTTCCGCGTCGTTCACCCGAGCTTTCCAATCATCCAAAAGACTGTTTTTTACGAAAAATACGACAACGCACGTCGCGACGTCCAACCGCCTCTTCTCGCCGCCGTCTATATTCTCGCAATCAACTGGTGGGACCTGGATGAAGAGCTGTCCAACCAGGCTCGCCCCATGTTCCCGAGCTCGAGCGGCTCGTCCGCACCACACTGGCCGATTCCATGTTCCGCCCCAAGCTGTCCACGGTGCAGGCCGGTCTGTTGCTATCGCAGCGGCCCGAGGGCGACCAGTGGCGCCGACGGCCCAGCTCGTGGCGATTGCCCAGGAGCTCGGTCTGCATTTGGATTGCACGAACTGGAAGATCCCGCCCTGGGAGCGCGGCTTGCGCAAACGGCTTGCGTGGGCGCTGTATATGCAGGACAAATGGGGTGCTCTTGTCCATGGTCGGCCATCGCATATTTTCGCCAACAACTGGGCCGTGAAGCAGCTGCTGCCCAACGACTCCAGGACGTCGAATGGGACGAGGACGACACCGAGGAGCGCATCGAGATTGAGCGAGGCCGCACCCTGTTTGTGCAAATGGTGCAGCTGACGCAGGTCCTAGCGGAGATCCTCGACACATTTTATACTCTGCAGGCGATGCAGAGCGTAACAAACGCCGGTGCGCAGGCACGCAGCTCGTACTGACGCTTGCCAAGCCCATCCAGCTGAAGCTCAAGGAGTGGTACTCTGCACTCCCGGCCGCCGTACGCATGGACTCGTCGTTGTCCTCCGGCGGGTCGGCCAATATCAACGGCAACCGTCTGTCCAGCATCGCCACCTGCACCTGGCGTACTTTGCGGCTGAAATCACCCTGCACCGCCGCATCATTCGGTCCATGACTTCAGCAGTCGACTCGCAGGCTAGCACGCCGCAACTCGCTTCCTCGCCAACCATGCTTTCCAACAGCAGCAGCGCCGCCAACTGTCTACAAGTGCCGGTGGTGCCGAGCCATACGTGCAGCACATCTGCCGATCGGCTGCCAAGGCACGTCTCATCTCGGCCATGGACTTTGTCAACCGACTCACGCCAAGCCACCTGCGCGCTTTCTGGTTCTTTGCCTCCAAGACGAACTTTGCCCTGATCGGTACCTTTGGCAGTTTGCTGTGGGCCACGTCGCCGGCCGTGAGGAGCCGATTGGTATCGCCGGCGGTTGGGCGAGTACCGCTGGACACTGTCCGTCAGCTCGAAGCCGGGTGAGGGCAAGGGCCTGACCAACTTTGCCATGGGCATGCTCGACATCAGCACTGGCCTGCTCAAGACGCTTCCCGAGAAGCCGAGTTTCAGCCGCAGCGCCAGCGTCGTCGACATGGACGCGGCCCGCCGCCAGAGCATCCTGGCCATAGAATGGGTGCAGCCGGCCTCGGAAATGGCGCTCCTAGCAGCTCATTCGGTGGTGTTGGAGGATACGGCAGCAGCTTCGGTGGTCTGCACAGCACGGATGCGAGCAATGTGCAGAGCCCCAAGAGCTCCGATGACAGCAGCGACGAGGGTGTGTACGGCAACTTTGGCCCATCGGGCATGGCAAACATTGCCGAGTAAGCGACGGTCGGCGCTTCTACCGACAGCGATGACCGACATCAACGACAATAACGAAACGACATGCTACGACGACGACGAAACAAATTGAAGGCGAAAAGAGAATGGAGACGGTTGGCAACGTTTATGAAGTGGGGGGGCGAGAAAGCGATATGATGAATAAAGGACGGCCACTTCTCTTTCAGGCTTCCTTTCTGTTTCTTGTTTGATTTTGGACAAACGAGCTTCTTTTGGATACAACTATGCCGGGCATGTACCACTCTGTGCATGCCACGGCTTTTGGGAAGAGCTTTTGATTTGCATTTGTTTTTACCCCCAGCATCTGTTGTTGGCTATATTTTAGCTTTTGTTGGCTGGGTTTCTTCAAAGATATCCCATATAGTGTTTCTTGTCACTGCTTTCGTTCTTCTCGATACCAAAAGATGCATGGACAGTCTGGGACTCTGGACGCTTGACTTTGGACTTTGGACTTTTGTTTGATTTTGGTGATTTGAGAAGTTTCGGTCACTCTTCTGAGCGGCTCTCCCACTTCCACTTGCTAGCTTTTCGTTGCAGTTTTACGTTTTGGATAGTTTTAACAGTTGCTTCCACCTTGGATACAATTCTCGTCTCTAACTTGGTCTTGGCCCCATGGGTCCCAATGGTGATGTCTTCATGGTCGCCCTATCCACTGTGACATGTGCTGCTGCACACAGTTTTATTGAAGACATTCGAACACCTCTTGCACGTCCAATTCTCACACCACTGGAGCACACACTGATGAAACTACTCACTCGGCGACGTCTCGAAAGCGTCCCGTCTAAAATCAGAGCAGACATCACCTGATGCAAAATGGGTGAACGCGCGTTCTCTCTCGACTTTTTCTAGTAAGTGGCTCCAAACGAAAAGAATGCACTACCAAGGAGGTTTTCTGACTAACCGAGACACAGGAAAAATGAAGACGCGACTCGAGGCACGGCGCGGAAGAACTGTCACCGCACCATGTCCCTCGAGTCCATCAAAAATGTCTCAGCCGTCTGGACAAGCCGCGCCAGAGAGAGACGGACGCCGCGTCCATGGAATGGTGCGGATAGACGAGCGCGGCCACTTCCTCAGCGGCATTCCTTTGGGTCGTCGTCAAGCTGTAGATGAAAGAGAGAAAGGAGAGAGAAGAAAGGAGACAGCTTGCAGCGAGAAGGAGAAACCTTGGCAGGCCTCACCTGCCCTTGTGCCGAGATTCAGGGGGTCACGACACGTCTTGAGCCACCCTCACGGTGTTGCCTGACCCTGCGCCAGGCCCGTGGCACTCTTGTGGGCGTTGCGAACTGGGCAGTGGGCCGTTGTGGCGTTGTTCGCTCGGTCAGGTCAGGCTGTTGCAGCCCGGAGGGCAGTACGCCTCCTTCAGCCTCGCCCACTGGAGATCCACGTTGTTCTTGTAAGTTTGAGACATGACGGGTATGCTGCGATGTGCTGTGATGGGCAGTGGACCTTAAGCACGTCCCCTATCCCCTGTCTTTCGCCTTTTGTCTTGCGCCTGTCATCTGTTGTTTGTCGGGTCGGTACCTCGATTTGTTTTTCCTCTTTGATTTTTCTGTAATGGTCTCCCTTTGGCGAGCTTTCGATTTTCATTGGCCCGCAAGGACGCAGCGATTGCCCTATGGCCGAAAAACGTGTCTACTCTTGGCTACTTCTTTACGCCGCAAACTGTCCCCTTATTTCGTCTTCTTTTTTCTTTTTTTCTTTTTTTCTTTCTTTCTTTCGCTTGTGCTAACCAACCACGCCAGACCAAAATTGGTGCTCAGGGGTGCAGCGACGGCCTCGTTTCGTCGCCCAATCCCGTGGGAGAGACGATAGACAGGGCTGGTGCAGATGCAGAGCAAAGGCCCGTTGCGAGGAGAATGCGACAGTCAGCCTCAGATGCCAATCTTACAACACGCAGCCTGCAGCCGTTGATGCCCGCATGGACTGGTATCTCCTTCTCCACTGGCGCATTACCAACCTCTGCGCCCCTCCCCTCCATCACAGAGTCTGTCAACAAGAGACGTGCGCATTATTGTCTTGGTATCGGAACTCATTAAACTCCTTTGGGTGGTATTGTCGCGTCGCAGGACCAGCGCAACAGCGCAAAGCGCTTAGCCCCAATGGCAAGGAGAAACAGCGCCAGGGGGGCAATGCAGCTGGCGCGTGCATGCAAAACCTTCCAAGACGTCAAGGCGCTCTACTCAGTAGACATTCTTCTTGTCCGTTTCATCCCAAGAGGCACTTTGCGCCCGTTTTGCTCGGCATCCCTTTGAACAGCACAAACATGGGACGGCGGCGGCTTTTCACGCGGCGGGCTATGTCCCACGAACGCAGGGCCCGCAAGCGTGTACATGTACCAGTATGCCTTGGCGTGGCGCCGACTTGACGGTTGACCCCTGCAGCCCTTCCCCCCGTCCCCGTGGCCGGTACTAATAGCTTACGCCCTAGTCGTTGATGTGCACCCTCTTGTCCTTGTTCTGGTGCGATGACGGCCGCTCTAGGAGCCCTTGCAGGCTCTTGCAGGCTCGTGCAGGCTCGTGCAGATTGTATTGCGCTTGGTCCTGGGGTAATGGCATCGTGCTCAAGTGCTGAGCTCTCGGTTGAGCCAGATCCTCCGTTTCCCTCATCCTCCGCGAACACCCCATGGCGGCAGACACGACGCACAGATACGCACCGTTTGTGAACGACTTTAACTGACTACGATATTTTGGTGACTGACATACGGAGACGGGCACGGCGATGGCGGTGGTGACGCTGATGGTGGAAGGCGACTCTGCAGCGAGACAAAGAGACAGTGAGACAAAGACAGGGAACATGCACCGCACTGCACGCCTGTCCCCTCCCTTCGGGTCAAGATTTTCTTCGACATACTTGTACGAGTATGGCCCCAAGCCTAGTGCCGACATTCAGGGGTCTTGTCCGCTGCGTTCGCTCTGTTCTGACTCGGCCCGTGTGGTTGACGCACGAAGTAGCTTGGGCGGGATGGTCTAGACTGGCGACGCGGGCCCCTGTCACATTCTCTAGGTTTAGTCGGATTAGTGTCATGCAAGGCCCAGGACCCTCCAGCAATTTTGGCCAATTGTGTGTTCCACATCACAGCCCGCAGGTGCCTCAAAGCAGTTAAGAAGGTTAAATACCAGACTGCAACCCGCTGCAAAAAGAGAACGAGAGGGTCAAGGACTCCCAAAAAGGCAATACTGGTACGAGTAAGCTGAGAGAGAGAGGAGAGGAGGAGGAGGAACGGGACCTGACGAGAGGAAAGGGAAGAAAGATTCCCAGGCAGGGCGAACATGTGGTCGACATGCAGTCCGTCGCGAGGGTACAGGGCAAAGGGCCAAGAGCAAAGGAAGGGCGACAGAAGACCACGCGAGCCGGACCACGGACGCCTCTGGCTCCATTCGTTCTTGGCCGACAGACGACGACGATACTCTCCAAGACAGTGCCGCGTCCGGAAGGCTTCAGCCCAGCTCTCTTGTGCTCCGTGGCTTGTCTTCTTTTGCCTCCCCCCTTCCATCTTTCTTCTTTTCCTTCTCCTCTCTCTTCCCCCTGATACATTCCAGATCAGTCCCGACAATCTACTTGAATTGCAGGCTGACGACGCTCTCTTCTTGTCGTTGTCATGTTTGAAGCCTAGAGCCCTTGTTCTGCTTTCTTTCACTCTTTATACACTCCCTCGCTTGCACACCATACCGTATCGGCTTCGTCCGTGTCCTTCACTCCTTTTATAACTGTTCTCCTGTCGGTCTCCGTGTCACTCACTCCCTTACTGCCTCCGACGGCCGTGTTGCCTTTCATTGATTTATATTCATCACCCACGCTCTCTCTTCAGTCGTCTCTGACGACGGTCCCTTCTTTTCTTTTTATTCGCCCCCACGGTCCCTTTTTCAAGCCACTCTCGACAGCACGCCGCCTCCAAGATGCCGTCCAGCTTCCTCTCGCAGGTCTGGTCCTGCTCGCCGCCATTGCCTTCCACCAGGTCGCCGCCTTTCCGCTCTACTACCGCTCGACTCTTGCCTCCCGCGCCAGCGCCGGCGTCGTCGGCAACATCCGCGTTCCCACCGGCTACAAGACGACTCTGTTCTCGGACGGCTTTTCGGGCACCGCCGGCTCGCTGCCGTCGACCGACCGCTGGACCATTGACACCGGCACAGCCTACCCCGGTGGCCCTGCCCAATGGGGCACCGGCGAGGTCCAGACCTACACCCAGAGCAGCGCCAACCTGAAAATCACCTCGTCCGGCACGCTGCTCATCACGCCCGTCAAGACCACCGTCAGCGGCAAGACCAGCTGGACCTCGGCCCGCATCGAGACCGTCAAGGCCTGGGACTTTTCCTGCGCCGTCGGCAAGAAGCTGCGCATCGAGTCGCGCCTCAAGCTGGGCGCCAACGCGGCCGCCTCGCAGCTCGGCATCTGGGGCGCCTTCTGGTCCCCTGGGCTCCGCCTACCGCGGGCAACTACAAGAACTGGCCGCCGTCGGCGAGGTGGACATTCTCGAGTCGCTCAACGGCCAAAACAAGTACTACCAGACCGTCCACTGCGGCACCGCCACGGGCGGCCCCTGCAAGGAGACGACGGGCATCACCAACACGGCCAGCTTCTACCGCAACGCCTGGTACACGGTCGCCGTCGTCATTGACCGCAGCATGTCCACGTCGGCGCTCCACCTGGACGTCCGAGACCATTACGTGGCTCATCAACGAAACGTCGTCTTCACCGTCAAGGCGTCCACCGTCAACGACCAGGCCGCCTGGGTCGCCCTGGCCCAGAACGCCAAGTTCCTGCTGCTCAACGTGGCCGTCGGCGGCGCGTTCCCCGACGCCTTGGCCGGCACGACGACGCCGACCTCTGCCACGATTGACGGCAACGGCTCTGGTATGGAGGTCGACTACGTTGCCGTCTTTACGTCGTAGGGTGTTAGTGACGTGCCGTTTCGATTCTGATTCTGATTACTTGGCTTGCCATTTTTGGTCGAAACCCGCCCATCTGTTCGTGTCTTATTTCGCTCTCCTTTCTCGCAATATCTGCTTTTGAATACTCCTCTAGAATACTGCATTTTTCATCGTCTCCTTACTTCTCTTACAACTGGCGACTGCAGGCGGTTTGCCCACAGACATGGATACCCCCTTTCATGGTAGAGGCATTGGAAGAATCAACAGAAAAGTTGCCACTACGTCGATCAAACCGCGTCAACTCGTTGCTTTATTTTTCTTGCATAGGATGGGAGATGCAAGTGTGTAAATTTAAAACGCTTATCTTGTTCATAGCTTCTATTTGGAGATTTTTTTGTGCCCGTTGTGTCCCTTTTGATACACCCAGAACGCCATGACAATCATACAGTGACAGCCCTCAATCTTTAAACGTTGAGGTAGATACGAAGAGCGGTGTCTCCCTGCCAGTTTCACATGCGCCGCTCGCGTTCGATTTCTGTTCTTCCTTTACAGATTCACCGTCCAGTTCCTCGTTGCCGTCACCGGATGCCGATGCCGATGCCGGTGGTGATGGCGCTGTTGCCGTTGTCTCTCCAGCCAGCGCAGCGTCGCCGGCTGCTCCAGTGGCAAACTCTTCGTCGCCGTCCTCCATCAGCAGGCGCTTGCTGTCGTCGTGCTTTTCGCGCCAGTCGGTAATGGCCCGCAGCCGTCTGAACGCGCTGCCGCCGCTGTTCGGGCACAACGTCAGGTTGTCCAGATAGTTCTTGATCTTGGCCTCGACCAGGCCCTTGACGTGAAAGGCCAGCTGCTGGCTGGTGAACACGCCCACGTATCGGTAGCTCAGCCACAGGTACATTGTAATGGCCTTGTGGAGCGACTCAATGGCCAGCAGATACTTGTTGGGGCCGCCGGATACTGGCTCGGAATGGCAACATCTAAAACCTCCAAGTCGATTTCGGGAATGTCGAGCAGCTCGCCGCCGCTGTTCTGGGCCACACAGCGCGCAAGCGCCTCCAGCACCTTGCGCTGGCCGGGATCCCGCAGCGACGTGGGCGCCGCGAGAAAGATGCAGCGGTCGTGGATGCTCAGCTTGTACGGCTGGATGATGTCGGCAATCTCCGTCTGATCCTTGGTCCCGCACAGCTGGAACAATTCCGACACCTGCGCAATCTCGCGCAGACGCGTCAGGATAAAACTGAATGGCGTGTCCGCCGGGAAGTAGCGTGAAAACTGCTCCATGGCAAATACCGGCGGCGGATGCCAGCCTGTTTGAGCGGCGGTGCCTCTTCGAGGAACGCCTTTTGCACAGTACGCAGATCCTCGTCTTCAAGCGTCGTCACGAACCCGGGCGCGCCCCATTTCGGCACGGCAGGCACTTTTTTGGGTGAGGCGGACTCGTCTTCTGGTACGGCAGGCTGTTCTTCCGTCGGTTTGTCACTGTCGTTGTCCTTCTTGTCGTCGGACGAGTCGGTCTTGATAGCCGCCGCGGCCGTTCGATACCGGCCCGCACGGCCGCCAATCTGCTTGACCTCGGGCACAGTCAAGCGTCGGAGGTTCATGCCATCGTGTTGGTCGCCGTCTCAAAACAATGCGCTTGACCTCGAGGTTCCAGGCCATGCCGATGGCGTCACTCGCCACCAGATAGTCGTAGTCGTTGTTCGGGTCGTTGAACAGCGCCGCCTGCTGCGCGCGCGTCTCGGGCGGCAGCGAGCCGTACACGATGGCGCAGCGCCGACGTGCTGTTCTCGATGCCGGCTTTGAGAGAGTGCAGGTCACACGCGAAAAGGACACGACAGCGTCGCCCTTGCGCAGATTTTGAAAGTTGCCCTGCAGACTCTCATTCATCGTCTGCAGCCCGCTGAGGCGGTTGTACTTGTGCACGATGCACTTGTCGCCGATGCGCGCACACAATGCCTGGATCAGCTCCACAGCCCGCTCTTCGCCGCACAGGTGCACCTCGCGCGCCCTGCACGCCCAGAAACGCCTGCGTCCACGCCCAGCCGCGGTCCGTGTCTGCAATCATCTGGATCTCGTCAATGACAGCCACATCGACGCGCTTGTTGAGCGGCGTCATCTCGACTGTACAGCTCTGAAGTACATGTCTGCCAGGGGATTGACGCCGGCCGACTCGGCCGCATCCATGGGCATGCGTCGGCGCCGGGGTAGCGCTGCTCCTCGCCAGTGATGAGTGCGCAGGGCCGGCCCTTGGCCACAAAGCGAGAGTAGATTTCGTGGCCAGCAGCCGGAGGGGGCCGGCGTAGATGCCCGTCTGCGCATTCTCGAGCGCCAGCAGCGCGCGGTATGTCTTGCCCGAGTTGGTGGGAGCCGACGTGCAAGTGGATGGTGCGCTGCATAGTGCGCGTGGCCGGGTACCACTCGTAGGGAAAGCGGAAGTCTGCAATGGTTTCCTGCAGCGTGTTGTTGGTGGGCTCCAGGCTCTGGCGCAGGACGAAGCTCTGGAAGGCATAGCGCACCTCCTTGGAAAGACCGTTGGTGTCGCGCGCACAAAGGCGTTGCGCAGGCTCCAGAATAGCGGGTTTTCGACGCGCTCACAGAGCCCCGGCTAGCCAGTTGCATGCTCTGGGAGATGGCGGTGCGGAAGAGCTTGACCTGGCGGTCCAGCTCGCCTTGGCTGTGAAGGCCAAAGGCGTGCATCTCGCGGTTGTCGGCGTCCCAGGGCCCCAGGGACCTTGAGCATGTTTGTGACATCGGCTGTCGACGAGCGACTCAAACAAGCGGTACTTTCGTTGTTGAAGCTGGGCGAGGCGTCCCAGAGCCGCGTCTGGCAGGAGGCTCCAAACTTGCCGGGCAAGTTTTTCTGGTGTCGTGCTTCTTTTGCCTCCGCCTTGCCCGATGGCTTTCTTGTCGTTGTTGGGGGCCGTCTGCTGAAGCCCATTGGGTCCATGGGTTTCCATGTCCAGTCGCGTCCGTCGAGCTGGGCGTCATTCCCTCAAGACGAGAGCCGCATGTCGTTGATGGCGGCCCTGGTACGATTCTGTTCTTTGCAGTTGGGCACGGTTTAGCGGCTATCCTGTCGGCGACCTGTTCTGGCACTCTGTGCTCGATCTGGCGCAGTCTCCTCGAATACCCGCACCCTGTCGGTATATGATGTCTTGGTATGGCGCATCCAGGCGTCAGGGCGCAGGCGCATCGAGCCCGTCACTGGCAGTCACGAAGGGCGTTCATGGGCGTTCATGGCGTTCATGGCGTTCACGGCGTTCACGGCGTTCATGCCCTTCCCGGCGTTCATGGTCTAAAGCAAGGAGTGTCGTGGGATGGACGTTGGCCGCCTGTCATGTCGGGTGTCGAGAGTCAATGGGAGAGAAAACAAAGGAGAAAATTCAGTCGGACGAAGAGAGAATTTGGGTTGGGTCGTGAAAGGCAGGCGCGTCCCCGTGCCTGGTTTCTTGCTTGACGTGGAAGGCACAGGATTGACCGTTTGCAGAAGGAACGATGCAGACTGAACTTTGATATTTTAGGCCCAGTCCTCGGGAGCTAATCGTTCTGAGGGTCCAATCACAGGCCAAAGTGGCAACGTGTGGGCCAACGACAACAGACAACATATCTACAAATACCAATTGTGCTGCTACGATGACTTGATTGTCTCGGTTTATGTGTATTTACGTGTGTATTTAGACCAGAGTAGGTGTCTTGCTGGTCCAAGTCATAAAGATGGAAGCACTCGCCGCTAAATTATCGATACTGGTTGTTCGGTCGAGAAATACTTCTTATGAAGAGCTAGCTGATTTAACCAAGTTATATCTCAATGCTTCACTACGACCTGGTGTCCCTTTATTTTCCAGGACGCTGATCTCGGTCCTGCCACTGCTCTCCTTTGACCCCCTTTTTGATAGATCCGGGCGCCACATAGACACAGGCTTGACAACACAAAGAGACCGCCCGAGACTCCAATGGAGATGGCATAAGCTTCTGGTCCAGCTTTGTGCAGGTGTGTCCGCGCATAGGTCAGAAGCCCGATAGCTGACGGGCTCGAAAAGGCCGCCGATGGAGCCACAGCTAGCCAGAATATGGCCAATGCCGACCCCGACCGAGCCGTGCCGACCATCTCGACAGTGACTGGTGCCGCAGCCACCCAGACGGCACCACCAGTGCAGCCCTGCACGAGGGCAAAAACAGCCATGGGCGCAAACGAGCGTGCCGGCAGCCACAGGGCCAGCAGGAGACACCTGCCGCCACGTTCAACAGAATCGCCACGTTGATGCGGCCTCCCACGTCAAGAAGGAGTCCTGTCAGCGGCCGTCCAATGAGGAAGCCGGCAGCTAGGAGGGACTGCAGTGCAGCAGCCTGGGTTTGGGAGAGGCCGAGGCCACTGGTGGCGTAGGAAGCGATGGTATACATGGAGATGCAGTAGCCCATCACTGTTTTTGTCAGCTGCGATTCGGGCGTATAGCGCCGAGGGGGTCGGAGCACATACTTGAGGAAAAGCCCCATGTCCAGACCCAGACGAAGCCGGGTGGTACAGCCACCGCAGCTGGAGAGGCTCCAAGCGGCGGCCGGTGTCCAGCGGACCCTTTTTGAGGAGACAAAGGCATGGGACGAGGATCGCGGCTGAAATGGCACCGTTCACAACCAGCGCCCTTTCAGGGACAGCTCTTCAATGAGGAGTCGTGTCGTGTTGGACAGGACCAGCCCGCCCAAGCCCGAGCCGGCGTTGGCGAGTCCCTGTGCCAGCCCGAGTCGGCGGTCGAACCACTGGCAAGAATCGTCTGGGAGGAGAGGAGAATCTGTTCTGTTAGTGTCTGTCAAAAGCTGGCAATGTGTTGCATCGCAAGGCGCATACCGCTCCGAGTCCTGAAGATGTTAGTTGTATCTCAACCGTAAAAGGACCACAAGTCCGGGAAGAGGCCGACATACCTATGCCAAAAACAAGACCTTGGCAAACGAGATAGGCGCCAAAGGAGGTGCAGATGCCGGCTAGACACTGGCCAAGGACGACGCCAAGGATACCTTGTATGGCACGTTAATCACGTATAAACGGCGCCATGTTCCCTTGTAGCAGCCTTACCAATGAGAAAAGAAACGCGAAATCCGAATTTGTTGATGAGGATGTTGACAAGAGGTGCCGACAGAAGGGCAACGGCAATCGAAAGGCCACCGACGAAGCCATATCGTAACGGCGTACCGCCCGGGATGTAGTCATGCTCAACCAAGAAGGATACATAGACTCCATATGTTGTATTGATACCTGCAAATGGTCAGGAATGACGAGAGCTTGCCGTCTGCATGGTTGTTGTCGGCACGTACCCCACGACACTGAAAACGATGCCAGGATGGCACCCACAATCACCCAGGCATACCCTCCGTCAGCACCTTTGACCGTCTTGTGGCTGACCTGGTGCGAGTCGGGTCCAGTCTCAGGGCAAGCATCAGGATGTGGCTGAGCAGGTGCTTCCGGGATAGTCATACCTATGGGAGTCAGGAGACTGTCAATCCAGCAAACAAGAGGTCGATATGAGCCTGGCGTCGACGTTTGGTGGTGTGATTTTAATAAATGAAGTGTAGAATAACAATCTTGGACAAGATAATCAAACGATAACAGCCTTCATTTCATATGAATACAAAGGGGTTTGCACATGTCCATGTAAGACCCATGCTGGCAACATGACGCCGTTTAGATCTTTCCAAACGTAACGAGACTATGTGTAATGTAAATACAGTCCGAAAGATCGTCTGGATATCGTGACGACCCTTTCGGCGAAGACCACAGTAGCTGCATATCCGGCGGCGGCCCGGATCCCTCCAGCGCGAGTACGTCGCCGTCTTACACAGCACAGCGCAACAGGCGAGAGGCTCCGTTGGGTTGATGATGCAAAAAGCGAGCCAAGACTAATCACCGAGCCGCCGACAGCCGCACGCTCCGAGATAGGACTCGGGCCTTACGTTGAGGAGAGAGAGAAGTCGAGACTGGAGAAAGCAGCGTTAATCTCTTTGAGTTGAGAGTAGTACATTAACGACGTGAGACTACGGACCCGGAAAGACAATGCTGCTTTGCATCTGATGCTCACCAGTCTTGATGAGTTTGGATACATTCGTAAAAGACGCCGACCATAGCATCAATGGAACGTCCGGTGGCAAAGCAAATTCAGTATGCGTCCGGTATCCCCTCTTGTCAAATCTCGTCATTATTCTACGAGTATTCCACTTCTGCTTCTACCAGACGCCGTTCATATGGAGCTACCGGATCCCGTGCTGCCAGAACGAGCAGACAGCGTCAAAGATCCGGTGTTCATGAGTTGCAACTAGTCAAAAGGACCATGAAGGATACATGGTGTGACAAGTGTCGTATGGGAGCAGACAAAATAGAATAAACAGTGAGAACTACCTGCTACTAGATGCCAAAGACACATGCAGGAAGTAGAGCCCCTACTGATTGGCTATTTACACTATCCTCGGGCCTCATAAACCTGTCCAGTCTCAGGCCTAGAACTGGCTGTATGGGGGCCAAGAACAAAGTACGAGTAAATCCACGATAAGCACAATCTTAGACTGTGAACTGAGCGCCAGACAATAAAGTGGACCACCCCAGAGGAAGCGGCCAGGCAAAAGATAAGTGCTTCCTTTCGCTGATGAATTACAAAGTACTCGTAGACGCCGTTTGCCGGTGGGAGTCTTCCTATACCACACAATCACCACACGCATCGGTGCTGCAGAATCGACACAATGCCTTCACGCCCACAATCACTGTGACCGTACGGCAACAGCCACCTGCTCTATTCTCATGATGACTTTGCACTTTATTCATCACGGCCCCGTGTCCCTCGCTGTTCTCCCTGGGCTTTGCCACCTCCGTCTCACGTTCGTCCCCCCCCCCCCCCGCAATCTGCTGAACGGCGCACGTCTAGGACGGCGTTCTCATCCGCAACGCACTTTGATCCCGGCCTTCTTCCGCTTTTGCCATCTTGCTCCCTGTAGCAGAGGAGGGAGCAAGGCGAGTGCTCTGACCAGGGCCAAGCGGCCGGGCCCTCCTTTCCACCTTGCGCCCCATCCTCACTGTATTGGACAGGGGGCGAACGGCCGTACTCTGCACGGGCCCGAGCTCGGAGCGCAACCCCCGTCGCTCCTCCGCGCCCCGGTCGTGCGCCCTCCTGGGCACGGGTGCCTTGCAGGATGAGCAGCGGCAACAGCAGCGTCAATCACGGAAGCAGCAACTCCGTCTACTCCCGGGTGCGCGGCGAGCCACGGCCACCATCGCACGCACTGCCAGCTGCGTCTCAACAACATGCACAACCATCACAGCACCCGGCCGCCCATGATGCGCGACAGCCACCGCCACCGCACGCGCCACGGCTGAGGCCGGGGCAGCACGATGGCCACCCAGCCCTGCTGTCTCGCCAGTCGGTCGACGACCGCCACCGCGATGGCCGTCGGGAGTCTCACGCCGAGACGGCCGACGACCGCCATCACGACCACGCCGACGAGCGACAGTCGACGCGAACCGACGCGGGAGACGATGCTGGGGAACCCGAGGCGGCTGGCCCTTCGGCGGGTGCGGCAGCCGCCGGCGCTGTGGCCGGTGCTGGCACCGCCAAGCCCGTGACCGCCTGCTTCAACTGCCGAGCGCTGCGGCAAAAGTGCGACCGGAAGATGCCCTGTTCACGGTGCACCCTACGGCAGCGGCCGTGCCGATACCCGTCGGGCTCCAACCGTGGCCGCAAGCACGGCAATGCCTTGTATGTTCTTGGGCGCTCCTCTGCATCCTGTCCTCCGCACTGACCATGCTGACCGTCAGCCTTACCAACACAAACTCGGCCACCGTGGACCGTCTCCTGTCTCGCATCGGCGAGACGGCCGAACGCGACCAGGTCGTCGCCGCGCTGCTCAACTTTGCCGGCGCCAACCACCATACGCTCTCGCAGTCCCACCACGACGCGTCGGCTGTGGCGGGCGCTGGCTCGTCGTCTCTGTCGCCCTCCTCGCTGGCTTCGCTTGCATCGCCTCCGCTGGGCATGCGGCCGTCGACGACGGCCGGCGACGGCAGCAGCGCCACTCCGACCACGACGACAACCGGCTCCAACACCATCAACACCATCAACACTGTCAACGCCGCCAATGCCGCCGCCATGGCCGAGCCCGAGTTTCTGGCGTCCCTCGTCTCCCCGCTGCACATCATGGCCGCTGCCATTACTGCGGACACTGCGCCCTACCATCTGAGCCCCGACGCACACCTGGCCCGCTCGTTCTGGGAAACAAGACGAACAAGAACGCCATTGACGAGCGTCTGTCGCGCTACTTTGCGACCCAGACGACCCACCAGCGCGACTGGCAGGTGCTGGCCACACAGCCCATTGACAGCCCCTGAAGCTCGAGACTGCCACCTGCGACCCCGTCGCGGCCCGCATCGTCGACCAAGACGACGTCGTGTGGTACTTTAGACTGTAGGTCCTCCGGCCCTCCACAACGCCGCACACCGACTGACTTGTGACGCAGCTTCTTCAAATACCGGAGCCCGCTCATCGGCCTGCTCGATCCGGTCCTGCACACGCCCGAGTATGTGCACGCCACCTCCTTTGTGCTCTTCTCGGCGCTCTGTGCACTCGGCTGCGCCGTCTCGGACCGTCCACGCGACCGCGTCGTCTACCCGGCGCTGCTGTCGCTGGCCGAGGGCAACATGAAGTGGGCCATTGCCGTCTGCGTCAAGTCGCTCGAGACCATCCAGGCCATTATCGTGATGCAGTACTGGGCCCCCGTCAGCCAGCGACAGTCCGACGACCCCTACTGGCTGCGCCTCAGCCACGCCGTGCAGCTGGCTCGCGAGCTGGGGATCCACCGCCCGGCCACCATTGCCGAGCAGGTCCACAACGCCATCGCCCAGATCCCGGCGGTGTGACGCCCGAGTTTCGCGAGCGCCTGTTCCGCAACTTTGAGCGCACCTGGCTCTACACCTTCATCTCCGACAAGAGCTTCGGCATCATCACCGGCCGCTCCATGGGCGTGGCCTGGAAGGAGATGCCTGCGTCGGCGTCCGAGTGGTGGCGCAAGCCCATGACCGTGCCCGTCGACCGTATTGTCAGCGGCATCATTGAGATGCGCGGCCTCTTCTTGGCGGCCATGGAGCAGCGCAAGCGCGTCGACAATACCCTGGCTGCCGTGGAGCAGTGGCATGCCCAGACCTACCGCATCCTCGAGCAGACCCGCAACAGCCGCTGCGCGCCCTCGCCCTCCTGCGCCTACCTGTCCGTGCTCGCGTTCTACATGGACCATAGCATCATGGTGCTCAATGCCCAGGCCCTGCGCGACATGAGCGCCATCGACCAGACGGGCACGTCTCCCGAACTGCTGCACCTGTCCGCCCTGAACGTGGACATTGCCAGCCGCCTGCTCGACACCATGCTGCACGACCCCGTCCTGCTGGAGCTCATGGTTGGCTTCCACAACAACCAGCTCATCATGGTCTGCCACGCCGCCACCGAGATTCTGTACGCCATCCAGCGTGGCGGTCTGTCGCTCGTCAAAGTCGACCAGGCCGCCGCCAAGGTGCGTGCCATCCCGGGCCACCTGGACCGCATCGCCGCGCGCCTGCCCGCCACCTCGGCTGCGCACCTCTACGCCAGCCTGTCGGCCTTTTTTGCGGTCCAGCTCGACAAGATTGTGCGCAACAACGCCGAGCGCTACGGCACGGCCGCTGCCGCAAGCGTGCCACCAGCGTCAGCCACAACGACGACCGCAGCATGGCCGCCGACTCGGACGGCGAGGCCGCGGATGGGGACGGCGGCGACGAGGCTTCCGCCCAGCAGCCACTCGGGCAGCAGCAGACGCAACAACCGCAACAACCGCCACCGGCACCGCTACAGCAGCTCTTCCCGCCACAGGCACAGCAGCAGGCACAGGCGCCTCCGCACTCGTCGCAGCCGCAGCAACACGGCTCCACCACCTCGTCGTCGCTACGGGCCCTCGACCGCATCATCGAGCCCGACCAGGACTCGCTGCTGGCCGACTGGTGGAAGACTGTCGACGGCGGGCTCCTGGACTCGACCACGTGGATGGACATGGGCTTCTTGAGCTCCGAGCAGCCCATTCTCGGGTCGTCGTCGGCCACGGGGGCGGCCACAACGGCGAGCCGCCGGACCATGTCGGCTTCAGCCAAAACATGTTTCAGTAAGGGGCATGGGGAGGAGACGACGGCGGCTATAGGGCTCTACGGCTACTACTGTGTACGATGGCATTGCGACGTATTTTGTGTTTTTATTGATATCAAAAACCTTTTGGATTGTTGTGCCGCTGCACTTGGACATGGAAATTGCATGTAAACACCAAGACTGTGCCATGTTCCAACGCAGTTTTTTCTCTCCGACTCTCGGCCGATCAAAGGCGCCGCTCGGGCCGCTTGGCCGCTTCCTGGACGTCGTAGAAAAAAAGACCGGACATCCGTTGGGCGGAGGCCGGACGGTGCATAGAACATGTCGAATGGTATTCAAATTGAGAACAGATATCAAGGAGGCGGAGATGGAGGAATCAAGATGACGGTAGCCAATCAGCTTTATGGGCTTGCACGACGTTGTTATCGTAGCAAAGTCCTCAAGATTAGCTTTTGGGACGAAATAGAGGGCCAAAGAGGTCCCAGCGGACGCCGTCTTGGAGAAGACGCCGTCTTCGACTAAACTCCACCACACGACTTCACTTACACGGGGATGGACTGGCGGTACTCTTACGCTTGCGCAAAGACGGCGACATCGGCTCCTACGACGACGGCCCTCCGTCTGGCTTCGGCCCACGCCATTCCGCCGTCTCGCCTTTGCGCCCTTTCTCTCCTCTGCCCTTTTTCCATTCTCTCGCTCTCACTTGCTCTCTTTCGTTCTTGTTCGTTATCTTTCGCCCTCCAAACACTCCTCGTCAAGACTGCGAGCACCCGCAATGTAGGCCATTCGCCGTTTTCGCACTCCCGTTATCAGCAGCGGCCAGAGACAGCAAGGTTGCCAGGCTGACGTCTGCCCACCGACTCCGGCTAGCTCCAAAGACACAGCGGCCATGCTATCGACAGAGATTACCCAGACGGCGACAGTGACGCCCAGAATAAAGCGCCCACGGAAAACGACCGACACAGGAGGGGCCACGTGAGAGTAGATGGGAGACAGGTGAACGGCGATGTAGCGGCACTCTTTAGCGACAGTCGGGCGCGAACGGACTGACTGATACGCCTCATCGACGGACGATACGAGGATGGACACCGTTATATCTTGAGCACCCCTCGTCGGGATAAGAGGGCAAAGGACGCAACGACGACAGCCACGACATCAAACATCACAGGACGAGCATCTCAACGTACCCATCCCGCTTCGCTTCTTGTTCTTAGAACTTGCCATAGAACTTGTCCATAGAGCGTGGCATCTCCAACGACTTACCTTCCACACACCCTTGACAACACCCCAGCACATATCGACATGGCACCGAGCGCAGTCCTGGAGGCGGCCGCCATCATCCCGTCTGGGACGCGGCGGCCTCAAGAAGAGCCTTGCCTCGGCAACGGAGACAGTGACGGAGATTACTGCCACGCCTGCCACGCCTGCCACGCCTGCCACCGCCCAGGACGCACTCGATGCTGCCATGGCCCGGTACACCGCAGCCAACCCGCGGTCCCTCGCGCTGCACCAGCTCGCCACCGAGAGCATGCCCGGCGGCAACACGCGCACCCAGCTGCACACGTCGCCGTTCCCGCTGTGCATGCAGTCCGGCAAGGGCTACCAGCTGACGTCTGAAGACGGCGCGACCTACACGGACTTTGTGGGCGAGCTGACGGCGGCCGTCTACGGCCACTCGCATCCGGTGATTGTGGCATCGCTGCTGACGACAGTCACCACGGTCGGCCTGAACCTGGGCGCCACGATTGCGCAGGAGCACGTGCACGCGTCGGCCATGTGCGCGCGTTTCGGCCTGGATCGCGTGCGCTTCACCAACTGCGGCACCGAGGCCAACCTGCACGCGCTGGCCGGGGCGCGGGCGTTTACGGGCAAGCGCAAGGTGGTGGTGTTTGCCGGCGGCTACCATGGAGGTGTGCTCATGTTTGGTGGCGGCCAGCCGGCGGCCAACAACGTGGACCGGGACGACTTTGTCGTGGCGCGGTACAACGACGTCGCAAGCGCACAGGCCGCGATTGCGCAGGACGGCGTGGCGGCAGTGCTGGTGGAGGGCATGCAGGGCGGTCCCGGCGCGGTGCCAGGTTCGCGAGAGTTTCTCAAGGGCATTGAGGTGGCAGCCAAGCAGGTGCGTAACAGACGGCAGTCTTCCTTTTCCGTTTTCTTCCTTTTCTTTTTTCCCTTTTTTCTCCGTGTGGTGTTCGTCTGCTAACTCGGCTTTCCTAGGCCGGCGTTGTCTTTATCCTCGACGAAGTCATGACATCCCGCGTGGCGCCCGGTGGTCTCGCAGAACTCCACGACCTGCACCCCGACATGAAGTCCTTTGGCAAGTACCTGGGCGGCGGCCTGGCCTTTGGTGCCTTTGGCGGCCGTGCGACATCATGGCGACATACGACCCACGGCCACAGCCGACTGCCACAGGCTCGCCGGCCCCCTTCCTGACACACCACGGCACGTTCAACAACAACACGCTCGCCATGTATGTCGGCCACGCCGGCCTGACGGAGGTCTACACGCCCGAGGTGTGCACAGCCTTTAAATGCCCAGGGCACCGACCTGCTGCGCGACCTTGCAGCTGTGACGGCCGGCACCAAAATGTGCTTCACGGGCGTGGGCACAGTGCTGGGCTCGCACTTTACGGCCGCGGGCCTGCAGACGATTGAGCGCGAGACGGCCGAGGACTGGACGCTCAAGGAGCTGTTCTGGTTCGAGATGATGGAGGCCGGGTTCTGGACGACACGCCGCGGCAGCATTGCGCTGTGCTTGGGCACGCCGGAGAGCGAACTGCAGCGGTTTGTGGCGTGCGTGGCGGCCTTTTTGAAGAGGCATGCTGACCTGGTGGCTGTCGAAAGCGCATAGCTGCGAGAAGAGAGAAGCGAGAGCCAGCATGGAGTTGGGTGATGCCACCCGGCGAGCAAAGGAAACGGGAGAAGTTTGTCGGGATGTTCGGCGGGTTCGGCTGGGGGTTCTCAATGTATTCGGCACCGCCGCGATGTCGTTATGCGCGCTTGTCTTTGATGCCTGTCCGCATTGGGTGACTTGGACGGGTCTTGGGCTGGTCTTGGCCTACACCCTGAGTGGGGATTGTTGGCGTCTGTTTTGTTTTTTCTGACCCCGTCGTCGTAAGATACTTTGTACACTGGTTTGTTGGTTGTCGTTCCATTTGGGTTTCCTTCTCTCGTCACTTTACAGAGACACAGACAATACGAGTAGACACAGATTGAGTTTGACGAGAAGAGCTCTGCGCTCCTGCATACTTTGTAGTTTCCGATAGCACGGAATGACAACGACTCAGTCGACTCCCAGCCGTTTGGAGTGCGCTTGGTGCACAGTCTTGCTGCAGTGTGCTGCACTGTCTCGAAGGCGCCGTTGTGCGGCTTGGCAGCTGAATCAACTACAACCTCCAATCGTAGAGGAGATGAATAAAGCTGGGATGGCCCCTGTTGAAGCCATCGTTGCCGTCGATTTGCTCATAATAGCGTCGATGAAGCAATACGCGTGAGGAAAAGGGCGAGAGCGTACTTTGTACGTCGTAGCCAGTGACTGACAGGGGCCGAAAGAGTGGGCGGAAGGACAACAAAGGCGACCCGACAGGAAGAGGAAAAAAGGGCAAAGGGGCGAGGATGTTTAAGGATGGTGAGCTCTCTTCAAAAAAAGAAAGAAAAAAGAAAAATAGCAACCTTGAACCTGGCGTCATACACGACGAACAGGGCAGGAGAGTGTACCAGTGGAGAGTGGCAGGAAAGTGCCATCGACCTGCCAGCCGGGCTGACAAAGACAGGCTCCTACCACTATCGCACAAGGTTCGTAAGGCGTCATCGTGTCATTACGTAACGAAAGAGGTGCTGGCAAGGTGCGGCAGGAGCCCTGCGACTGCCGCAGCCAATGACAACGGCCGCTGATGACGAGCGCGCCGGCTGACCGCCCGGCACGTCCAGACCACCTGAGGGATGTGTTTGATGGGTTGATCTCTTGACACAATCACTGACAACGGAGCGCACGGCCTCGGCGCAGGATGCAAAACAATTGCGAATACGGGGCTTGAAAGGCGCGTTCCTACGCCAGCGTTAGCGTTCGTCTATTCTACGGTGGCTCTAATCTATGTGGGAAGGAAATCACGTGGGGGCTAGCGTGGGGATACCCAGGAAGCAGGGAAGGAACGACGGTCGGTACATCGCAGCCAGATTGGGCAGCACTAACGACAAGAGGCAGCCGTCTGTTTTGCTCCAAATGGCAGGAAGTTTCTGCACTCGCGTGCTTTGGGAGGCAAGAACGACCAACAGGTAGGACTGTCGGAGGAAGGAGCCAATCTACGAAGCCGCAAGGCCATTAAATAAAAGGCAGAAAAAAGAAAAAGGAAGAAGGAAAAGGGGTTAAGAGAAGGCCGAATAAAGACTTGAACCAAAAGAAAAGAAACTGAAGAACCTTAAGACAGAAGAACAGAAGAATCAACACGCTGCCTCGGAACAGTTCCTGGCGAATGTTCAATGGAGTAAAAGAGGGTCGCCTCCCATCATACCGGTCCGGTGTGTGTTTTCCTGTTTTGATCTGCACTCGCCTTTGCTTTCTGCAGTCTCTGTTTCGTCCCTTCTTTTACTCTCTTCTGTTCTTCATCCTCCTGTCCATCTCTCCCAGATCGCCGTGCGTTCCACGCTCTCACCTCCCCTTCCGTCGTCTCCCTCTCTCCTTCAAACTGCTATCTCCAGGCCTCTCGTCTTGGCGCCGTCTGCCTGCACACAAACGGCTTTTGCGCTCGAGATAACGCTGTGGAGAGCGCCGCCTCGTTCATTTCCTCCCCGTCTCCCCTGCGCTGATAAGAGAATACCGCCAACCCGCCCAACCCGTCTACTCTACGACGTACTCCGTACTAGCAATTTGCGCTCTCTTCGCCCACGGCGTCTTGCTGATACGGGAGCACGCCGTTCGAGTACGCCGTCTTTGTCATTGCTGTTGACGTGCCTGTTCGACTTACACGGGAGAAGCGCGCCGTTGTGACACCCGGGAGCTCTTATCTCGCATCTCGTCGATTGCGCAGGCCGTATTCACATGCGAGCTGCTCTTCTTTCTGAAGCGCGCCGTCAGCCAGTCTGCTATATCAGGAACGCCGATCCGGTGCCCATCCGACAAGGCAAGACACTACGTTGCACGCATTAGATCGTGCTGTTGCGCAGTGTTGCTGTTCTTGTCCCGTCTTGTGCGCACATTTGCTGGGTACACCGCACTCGCGCCTATTTCTCTATCCGGGCCGCCTTTCGCACCTTGTCCTCTTTTTTCTTCTTTTATCTTTTTTCTTTTGACCCTTGACTTTCGACGTTTCTTTCTTCGCCTGGACTTTGTCGACACGCCGGTTCACCATGGCGCGTCAGGACCCGCGCCCACCGGCCACGGCCCCGGGCTGCTCAACGACGAGATCGGCGTCGACTACCGCGTCCCCGACAAAAAGGACCACGACCCTTACGGCGGCCATGGCATCCCGCAAGACAAGACCTCGGCCGACGAAGGCTTCGCGAGCGACTTCCAGGCCATCGATCCTCACTCGGGCGTCAAGCGCGGCCTCAAGACCCGCCATCTCAGTATGATGGCCCTCGCCGGTATCATTGGCCCCGGCCTGCTTGTCGGCTCGGGTGGAGCCCTGTCCTCGGGCGGCCCCGCCGCCCTGATTATCGGCTTTGGTGTGATTGGCATCATTGCTTTAGCATCATGCAGAGTCTCGGTGAGCTGACGACGCTGTACCCCTCGGGCGGCGCCTTTGTCACGCTGGCCGACCGCTTTGTCGACAAGGCCTTTGGCGTCGCCGTGGGCTGGAACTACTTCATCATCTGGTTTGCCGTGCTGTCCAACGAGTACAACACCATCACAAGCATCTTTTCCTGTGGAGCGACAAGGTGCCCATCTGGGGCTACTTTTTGCTGTTCTGGTCTGCCTTCTTGGCCTTCCAGCTGCTCGGCGTCGAGGCCTTTGGCGAGGCCGAGTTCTGGCTGGCGCTGATCAAGCTGGCCGGCCTGGTCGCCTACTTCTTGTTCTCCATTGTCTACGTGAGCGGCGGCGTCAAGGGCGCACCCGCCATTGGCGGCGAGTACTGGCACAACCCGGGCGCCTTCCCCCACGGCTTCCGCGGCGTGGCCACCGTCTTCGTGTTCTGCTCGACCTTTTATGCCGGCGTGGAGTCCATTGCTGTTGCGGCCACCGAGACCAAGAACCCCGGCGTCGCCGTTCCGCGTGCCATTCGCCAGTCTTTTGGCGCATCATCTTCATCTACATGGGCTCCGCCATCTTCTTTGGCCTGACCTGCCCCGCCAACGCCGACGGCCTCATCAACGGCACCAGCAAGGCCCTCAAGTCGCCCATGACCATTGCCCTCCAGAACGCCGGCTGGCAATCGGGCGTCAACCTGATCAACACCTTCATCTTCGTGACCTGCCTGAGCGCCGTCAATTCGAGCATCTACATTGGCAGCCGCACGCTGCTCTTCATGGCGCAGGACCGCAAGGCGCCCAAGTTCCTGGGCTGGACCAGCAAGCGCGGCGTGCCCATCCCGGCCATTGTGCTGACCAATGCCTGCGGCGCGCTCAGCATGATGAACGTGTCGACTGGCGCCAGCAAGGCCTACGGCTACATTGTCAACCTGTCGGGCGTCTCGACCTTTTTGGTCTGGGGCGGCATCTCCTTTACGCACATCCGCTTCCGCTCCGCCTGGAAGGCCCAGGGCCACACCCCCGACCAGCTGCCCTTCCAGTCGTTGTGGTACCCGTGGAACGCCTACTTTGGCCTGTTTGCCAATGTCTTCCTGGCCCTCGTCCAGGGCTGGTCGTACCTGTCGCCCTTTGACGCCGGCAACTTTGTCGACGCCTACATCCTGCTGCCGCTCTTTGCCATCATCTACTTTGGCTACAAGTTCATCTTCAAGACCCGCTTCTGGCGCGCGCACGAGATGGACCTGGTCACGGGCCGCCGCCGCGATCTCGAGGAGGACGAGGAGCTGGCCGCCGGCGACCTGGCCCCTGCGCCTTGGTACAAGCGTATGTGGCAGAATTTCTAAGCGCAACGCGGCGCTCTCGAGACGGACACGGCGACAGCTCCCCGGGACAGGTGTCGCCAAGGCCTGCCATGTCCTCACCGTCTCTTATATGCGGGACATCTCGGCATGTCGTATGGTCACTCGGCTGTCCTCTGCGCTGCCTTTGTATTTATTTTGAATTTCGTACCTTTTCGCGCGCAAATACCCCGTTGCCACTTGCAAAATGGCATATTGGATTATGTAGTTGTCGAGTAATTTACCACGTTAATCTGATCTTGGAGAGGCCGCAAGGCATGCTACACTGTTTTGCGTCACATCTTTGCGACGTACGGCAGACTGTACGCATGTCTTCCATTGTATTGTGCTCGTCGTGGGATCTGTGAGAATCTTTTTTTTCTCTTCTTCTTCTTTCTTGAGCGACTTCCCGTGTAAGTACTTCGACACGTGAAAATAGCACGTGCCTAAGCACGCTCGGTCACGTGTTACGCAGTGCAACGCCATCGTGGAGACACGAGTTTACAAGGCCCAAGCTTTCAAAGCTATTATCAAGGGCCAAGACAGCGCCAGAACACGGCGTAATCCCATTTCGGCTTTCGACCACCCTTATCCGCCAAGAACGGCGACGAAGACGACGGCCACGACCGACTACGATTGACAAACGGCCGACGAACGAACCAACTCACAATCAATGACGAGACGTCGACGATAACGGAGCACCAGAGACGGGACCTGTGAGGAATTCACAAAGGACCCTCAGCGGCACGGCGTGCTGGTCGACGAGGGAACCAGAGCGACAGACACACACACAATGGCGTCGCGATCGTCGTCGTTCCTGTCGTCGACGGCGATGGGCGGTGCGGGCGCCTGGGCGGGCTCAGCCACTGGCGCTGGCCATGCAGGACGGGGCGTACGACGTTCTTCAGTCCATTCGCGACGGTCGTTTGCCGCCTCCGCAGTCTCGACAGCAGAACGCGGCGAGCACGACGGCGGTGCGCCGACAGTGGCGGCAGAGAACCACCGGATCGAGGAGGAGATTGCCGAGATCAAGCGCTACGAGGACTTTACAACCATAGGTGGTGCGAGGACCGGCCAGAACGGGGGACGTCTTGGACACATGCACTGACAGCCAAGACTGGGTACAGGATGCGGCCCGCGAACGGCTGCGGCGCAAGGCCCGACGGCGACACAATGCCAGCCTCTACGACCACGGCCAGGCCGGCTGGCGGCACAAGCTGTACGAATCCTACGACGCGGCGCAGGGTGGATCGTGGTGACGCTGATCGGCGTGGCCATTGGCCTGAATGCGGCGTTCCTCAACATCATCACCGAGTGGCTGCCGACATCAAGCTGGGCTACTGCACGACGGCCTTTTACCTGAACGAGAACTTTTGCTGCTGGGGCGAGGACAACGGCTGCGCCGACTGGCACCGCTGGACGGGCTTTGAGCCGGCCAACTACGTGCTGTATCTCGTCTTTGCGACAGCCTTTGCGTTTACGGCGGCCACGCTGGTCAAGTCCTACGCGCCGTACGCGGCCGGGTCGGCATCTCCGAGATCAAGTGCATCATTGCGGGGTTCACGATGAAGGGGTTCCTGGGGTCCTGGACGCTGGCCATCAAGTCGGTGGCGCTGCCGCTGGCCATTGCGTCCGGCCTCTCGGTCGGCAAGGAGGGGCCCAGCGTGCACTACGCCGTCTGCACGGGATACGTGATCTCGCGCCTGTTTGCCAAGTACCGGCGCAACGCGTCCAAGACGCGCGAGATCCTGTGTGCGTGCGCGGCGGCCGGCGTCGCTGTAGCCTTTGGCAGCCCGATTGGCGGCGTGCTCTTTCACTCGAGGAGATGTCGACGTACTTTCGCTCAAGACGCTATGGCGCAGCTACTTTTGTGCGCTGGTGGCGACGGGCGTGCTGTCGGCCATGAACCCGTTCCGCACGGGACAGCTCGTCATGTTCCAGGTGCATTACGACCGGTCGTGGCACTTTTTCGAGGCGGTCTTTTACGTCATCATCGGCATCTTTGGCGGGCTGTACGGCGCCTTTGTGATCAAGTGGAACCTGCGCGTGCAGGCGTTCCGCAAAAAGTACCTGGGCCAGCACGCCGTGCTCGAGGCGACGCTGCTGGCCCTGGTCACGGCCGTGGTGTGCTACCCCAACGTCTTTCTGCGCATCGACATGACGGAGAGCATGGAGATTTTGTTTCTGGAGTGCGAGGGCGCCGAAGACTACCAGGGGCTGTGCGAGTCGTCCAAGCGGATGTGGAACATTGCGTCGCTGGTCGTTGCCACGCTGCTGCGCACGTTTCTGGTCATCATCTCGTACGGCTGCAAGGTGCCCGCGGGCATCTTTGTGCCGTCCATGGCGATTGGCGCATCCTTTGGCCGCACGGTTGGCATTGTTGTGCAGGCGCTGCACGACGCCTACCCGTCGAGCGTCTTTTTTTCAGCCTGCGAGCCCGACGTGCCATGCATCACGCCCGGCACATATGCCTTTTGGGCGCGGCCGCGTCGCTCTCGGCATCATGCACTTGACCGTGTCAGTCGTCGTCATCATGTTTGAGCTGACGGGCGCTCTGACATACATTCTGCCCACCATGATTGTCGTGGGCGTGACCAAGGCCGTCAGCGACCTCTTTGGCAAGGGCGGTATTGCGGACCGCATGATCTGGTTCAGCGGGTTCCCCTTCCTGGACAACAAGGAGGAGCACAACTTTGGCGTGCCGGTGTCGCAGGCGATGAACAGCGACGTGACGGCCTTGCCTGCCGCCGGCATGACACTGGCTGCCGTCGACCGCCTTCTGGCCCAGGGCCAGTACCAGGGCTACCCGGTCGTGGAAGACGCCGAGACGCGTGTTCTCGTGGGCTACGTGGGCCGCACCGAGCTGCGCTACGCTCTCGACCGGTTCCGGCGCAATGCGGGGCCGCTGAACCCAGATACGCGCTGCGTATTCCTGCCGCCTGCGGAGTTGGCTGCTGCTGCGGGCAGCAACGGTCCTGCAGCCGCGGCGGCTGTGGGCGACGATGCTTTGTTGACAGCGCCCATGACACCGGCACTCACAGTCTTCCCCGATATGGCGGCCGTCCATACCGAAGGCGGCAGTCGACCAGGGGAGTCGCCCTCACACCCGCGCCGTCGGTGACGGCTGTCGACTTCAGCCGCTACGTCGACCGCACCCCTGTCACAGCCCACCCGCGTCTGCCGCTCGAGACGGTGATGGAGCTGTTTCGCAAGATTGGGCCCCGCGTGATTCTGATTGAGCACCAGGGCAAGCTGACGGGCCTCGTCACTGTCAAGGACTGTCTCAAGTACCAGTTCAAGGCCGAGGCGGCCGAGCACACGCGCATGGCCGGTGTGCACGGCTCCGACGACAATGGCGAAAACCAGCAGGAGCAGCTATGGCAGGGCATGCTGTGGCTGGCCGCATGGGTCTCTGGCCATGTGAGTCGCTTCACTGGCGGGCGCATTCGACTGGGCAGTGGCAACGGCCACGGTGGCGGCGACCACGCGATCCTCGACGGCACAGAAGACGTCGACGACGAGGGCGTCGAGATGGACGCGCGGTAGCGTGGTAGGGGTCTGCTCTTATTGTTTTCTGTATAGCGTACATAGAAAGGCTCGCCGAAAGAAGAGCATCTGTCTGCCATGGCAGCCGTCTGAACAGACATTCTTTCCCGTTCCCCCCAACAAGGACGCGAGTCAATTCGCATTGAACGACAACGGTTCGCAAGCACGTTTCCATTCTCCGCATTCCAATGCGAAACAAAGTGGCGCCAACGTCAATGCTATGTCAACGTTGGGGCGCAAAGGCCGCTGTGCAGCAACCGAGAGTCCTGTCAGACCCATCACCGACGTCTCGCGCTGGTCGTTGGGCGCGGCCATTTGCACTTGCCCCTGGCCTGGCTTGGTCTGGCCTGGCCTCACTTTTACCTGTCGAGAAATGCTGTTCTCGCCATGCCTGGCGGGACAAGGAGCAACGGCCAGATATCAACAATGGAGATGAACGGTCGCGGTTGCCATCGTCGGGACCAGCCGCGTTCCCGCATCCGCCCGTTGTGTTTACTCCGTATAAGCGCAGCCGTACTTGGTGCTCCGTAAGTAGTGGTGCCAAATCGCGGACAGCATTCCATAATAGACCGTCTCTAGGCGAAATAAAAGGCGGAGGCGCGGGGAAAGAAGAAACAGAGTTTTATCCTAACGAAAAGCCAAACCGCCCGCTTCAACAAGATGGAAGACGGACTTGGCGGGTGTGCGCTAAAGCGCTAGACCGGCCCGACTGGCACGTAAAACGCAAGAGACGGCCAGGCCTCGGCCAGCAAACCTGCAACGGACATCTACTCGTATGTACGAACAGCCCAGCTCACTTCCTTTTCCCTCTTCAGCCCGCATTGCCATCTCCGCGTGCAACTGGACGCCTGTCTCTCTAGACCTCACGTCACCTCACACTTCCTTGGCTGTTCAACATGGACGACAACGCCTTCCGCGAGGCCGCCACGGCGTCCATTGACGAGAGTACGTCGGAGTCGCCTGCACAAAATGCCTTCCGGCCTCACCTCCGAAGCTCGGCTCCCAGCCACAACCCCGTGTCACTCAACTAACGCCCGCAGTTATCAAGTACTTTGCCAGCCTTGGCCAGCGGCCCGTCGTCTCGACTGTCGAGCCAGGCTACCTGCGCAAACTGCTGCCCGGTGCCGCCCCCGAGCAGGGAGAAGCCTGGACGTCATCCGCCAGGACGTGGAGGACAAGATCGTGCCCGGCCTGACCCACTGGCAGTCGCCCAACTTCTTTGCCTTCTTCCCCTGCCCCGCCACCTACCCGTCCATTCTGGGCGAGCTGTACTCGGCCACGTTCGCCGCCGCTGCATTCAACTGGATCTGCAGCCCGGCCATCACCGAGCTCGAGACTGTCGTCCTCGACTGGCTCGCCCAGCTGCTCGGCCTGCCCGAGGAGTACCTGTCGACGGGCCCCACGCGCGGCGGCGGCGTCATCCACGGCACTGCCTCCGAGGCCGTCATGACCATGATGACGGCCGCTGCCGACAAGTACCTGCGCGCCGCACTGGCTGCTGACCACGCCGGTTTCGAGACGCTGTCCGAGGAGGAGAAGGAGGACCTGCGTGCCGCTCGTCGTTCACGGCTGGTGGCACTTGGTGGCGGCACCGCGCACTCGTCGGCCAAGAAGGCTGCACAGGTCTTGGGCCTGCGCTACCGGTCGGTCCCTGCGCCCGCCGCCAACGGCTACTGCATCAACGGCGACGGCCTGCGCGAGACGCTGGCCAAGGTCCGTGCTGCCGGCCTCGAGCCCTTTTTCGTGAGCACCACCTTTGGCACCACCGACACTTGTGCCGTCGACGACTTTGCCAGCATTGTCGAGGTGCTCGATGCCGACCGCAAGGCCCAAGTGGCCGCAGGCCGCGACGCCGCTGCCTCTGACATTTGGGTCCACGTCGACGGCGCGTATGCCGGCTCGGCTCTGGTCGCCCCCGAGACGCGTGCCATCTTGTGCCCCGTGCCCCTCGACCCAGCCGACCCCAAGTCCGACCCCACCGGCACGGCTGTCCTGCGCCGCTTCCACAGCTTCAACATGAACATGCACAAGTGGCTGCTCACCAACTTTGACTGCTCCTGCGTCTTTGTGCGCGACCGCCGCTGGCTCGTAGATGCCCTGGGCGCCGATGCCCACTACTACAAGAACGACTACAGCGACGGCGGTCTTGTGACGGACTACCGCGACTGGCAGCTGCCGCTGGGCCGCCGATTCCGCAGCCTCAAGATCTGGTTCGTCCTGCGCACCTACGGTGGCGAGGGCCTGCGCGCCTATATTCGCCGCTCCATCTCGCTAAGCGAGCGCTTTGCCGACTCCCTCAAAGCGCGGCCAGACCTCTTTGAAATCATCACGGGCCCGCGGTTTGCCCTGACCGTGTTCCGCGCCGCCAAGCTGACGCCCGACGAGCGCTGGAGGTGACGTCGGCCCGTACGCGGCGCGTCTGCGAACTGGTCAACGGCGCCGGCAAGATCTGGGTCACGGGCACCACCCTCGAGGGCAACACTGCTGCCATCCGCGTCATGACCGGCAACTTTTCCACGCAAATTGAGCACGTCGACGGTGCCACCCACATCTTTGTCGAGACCGCCGAGAAGGTACTGGCCGAGGAGAAGGCCAAATCGTCGTAAAATGTCGATGAGCGAATCTGGGTCCGTACATAGACATAGACGAGGTCGACTGTCAAGGCTTTACCAAAAGTATCAAGGTCTCACATATGGTCGTACATATTCCCCAATAATATAGCAAAAGCATCAATAACGTTCCAAAGGTGCCAAAAAGAAAGAGCAAAAATAACGTTACTCGTCATTGCCATGTTCATTCGCTGGCTTGCTATTCAAAAAGGCTGCACGTAAACGCCATAGCCCCTTTCGGGGGGTGTCCCTTCGCGCTCGTGAAAAAGGAGGAAAAAAGAGGAAAAAAGAGAAAGAAAAAAACCGCCTTCAAAAGTCAAAGTTTCAAAACAACATACAACAAGAAGCCTTCATTGGCTCCGTAACTCGCATACTCAGACACTAGCCCTCCGCGGCGCCATCGTCCGCCGCAGTGCCTTCTTCTCCTCTGTCTCCTCCACCAACGGAAGACGGCCTTCGTCGCGAAGCTTCTGTAAGAAGTTCTGACCATACCGATAGCCGACTTGAACAATCTCGTCAAACTTGCCGAACTCGAGTGTGCCGTAGTCGTCGATTGGCGGCCGCATGTAGAGGCAGCCAGGAAGAGTCTTTGCCCGCTCCAGCGCGTCGACACTAGACACGTATGCGAGGCGTGCTTGGATCTCGGCCAGAGTCGGCGGGTTCGGCGTCGACGAAAGAGGATTCCATCGGTTGATGAACGCCCAGAAGCCAGACAGCGTGTCGCCAAAGGCTTGCGGTGTATCGTCGTCAAGAGCACAACGTCAACGGCAAAGATGATGTCAGCACCTAGATTCTTCATGTGAGACACGGTCAGGTTGTCGACATAGCCGCCGTCCAGGAGCATGCTGCCCTCGTCACACAGCGGCGGCAGCAAGCCGGCAAGTGACATCGATGCGCGGACGTAGCGCCACGCGTAACCGCTAGTATGAAACTCCGCACGGCTCTTGCTAATGTTTGTTGTGTTGCAGTAGTACTCGAGCCAGAAGTCTTCGATCTGTGCCTTGCCAAATGACTTGAAGATACCGCGGTTAAACTCGTGGCCGGTCGTATAAGAAGCCGAAGGGTACGTCAAGTCCAGTGCAAAGCGCCAAACACTGGCCATACGGCCTGCAAACTTCTTGGCCAGACCAAAAATGGGCACAACGTCAGCATGTCGAGCGTAGAGCGCACCGACAAACGCGCCCATCGATGTGCCGCCAATCATATCAATTGGAATGCCTGCATCCTCCAGCGCACGAATGATACCAATCTGCGCCAGACCACGAGCACCACCGCCGCCGAGAACCAGGCCGATGGATTTGCCGCAGAGGCCCCGCGCAAGACGGTGGAAGTCGTCTTTAAAGGGAGCATCCGGTGCATAGAAAGGGCTGCGGCGCACCTTCCGCGATGTGTACTTTTGGATCTCTGCCTGGATGATCTGGACTCTCTCCTTGAGACTGGGCCCCGGCCGTTTGGGTGGATGATGCAACGGCACTACCTGCGAGGAGAATGGCATCTGGACGTGGTAGTGGCCCCCGTTGATCCAAACACGATTCTTCAACCACGACCGGGTCGTGCCGGAAGCCGAATAGCGCTCGGCGTGGAGGAGCACCAGCAGCTTCCTTGCCGTCGACTTCATACCCAGCATGAACCGCTCGTATTCGCCAATCTCCGATGAGCCCTCTGCGAGACCGACGAGAAGAATGCAGTCGGCCTGCGTGATGCAAGTCTGTGTCCAAGGCGAGTTGACACTAGTGTCTGATGGTACCGTCACCGTTAGCAAGTGGACCAGAACCATAATGTAAAGTCAAAATACAAGAGTGAGGTTGGATGCAAAGAGTCAGGAAAAAATTAGAGTTTAGTTAGCCATCAATGACGGCCGAAGCTCGCCTATGGGACTGAGTTTTTCTCATCATTCAATGCGGGGTAGGGTCGAAAAAACCCAGGAAACAGAGCGCAATAAAACAAAACGACAAATGTAAAGATCGGTCTTACCTGCAACATAGACAACAAGGCTGTACTTTTCTTCGAGGTCGGCGAGATACTGAGAAAGCTTAAGCTTACCCATCCTGTTGAAAGCATGCTTCCCCAGATGGTTCAGAATGGCGGCTTGGTTGAGCGCCGTTGCTCCGTTGGGCGTTCCCACTTGGCTCAAGGCGCTCATGAGCTTGTCGCCAAACTCCACAATCGGGACACCCGCAGTGACTGGAAGGATCGCAACTGTCCGCAGATTGTCGGTGGAGGAGCCCCTCTCAATGGAGTTGGTCGCCTTGCCATCCATGAGGCTGAGAGCTGCACGGGGATTCTCCATCAGATTCCGCATACGAGAGGCCAATGATCTTTGAGATCTTGATGGTGATGTTGGGATGCTCCTGCGCCAGGCTGTTAAACAAGGTCCGCGGGAACTTGACCAATTCCGTATCTCGAATGGCATGCAGGGTTCCAGAACGCGATGACTCGGTCAGCACCTCCAGTTCACCGACACTCTCGCCTTGACCAAACTCAGCGAGGACACCAACCCGGCCCTCTTTCTGATCATCGACCAAACGTAGCCGACCGTTGAGAACGATGTAGATTGCTTCGCTCTCTTCGTTCTTGTGGAAGATGACCTGGCCGGCATTGACTTGCAGCCATTCCAGGGCAAAGTCAATGTGCAGAATCAGCCGCGGCAGAATGTTTGTCAGACGCTTTGCCATAGTAAGCAAGACAATGGGGTACCGGTCCACAATGCGCTCGAGCGACGCACGAGGCAAGAAGCCAACATAAACATCTGTTTTTGCAACAACATCGATAAAGGAGCGGTATGAAGAGACCGTGCCGATGTAGCCAGCAAGGCCGCCAGGCTTGATGAGGGCGACGCTCCGGCGAGCCGACTTGCCTTCTTTTTGTCCGTCGGTTTGCCCGGCCCGTTCTGTCCAAGGGGTGTTTGTCTCGTGTTTGGAGGAAAGGGGCTGCTGTTTGGGACCCGGCCGCTGAACTTGCTGCGTGCAAAATGTCACCCGACGTGCTAGCTCCGGTGGGCATGCAGACATCAAGAAAGCCGTCAATGACATAGTACAAGCCGGGGTTTCGTTCGCCTTGCTCTACAAGGACAGAGCCCTTTGGGAAGAAGACAATTTCAACCTCGTCCACCATATCATGGCCAGGCTCTGGACACTGGGAGGAGTGTTTGTAGTTGCATTCGAGGTCATAGAGTCAGCATCACCATCGGCCGAGCCGCCAAAGGGGTCCATGAAGCCAAAGGCATTGGAGCTATAGGTTCTCTGGCGAAAATTCTCGTACGACACAAGGCGGGGGGAAGCCTCAATGGACTCAGACTCCCTAGGCGTGGCTGTGCTGGAGTTTAGACCGATCGCCTTGAACATGCACTCTAGGACAGACTCTCGGAAAACATTATCTTCGTCAAGGCCTTCCCGCGAATCGATAGATATGCGGTTCTGCTTCTGCACGGCGAAGGGGTTGAACGACCGCTGCGCCAAGGGCGACATTGCCGAGCTGCCATCGATTTGAAAAGGATCAGAGCCAAACGCTGGTTCAGCCGTGGACGAAAGCGCACCAGCAGCCGCATCAGCGCTCCCCGAGGTCATACTCAACGCCGTGTTGGCAAGAAGATCACCGGGATTGTTGTTTGACGGGGAGCTGTGGTCTTGCGAGCGAGGGCTAAATGACGTGGCTGCGGAGGAGGGCCGTTGTCTGGCCAGCGAGTGAAGGGCTGCCTCCTTGCGCAAGGTCGTCGCTGATCTCTTGCGGCGTCCCGCAGCAGGGTTGTGGAGCGCAATGCCCTTGTCGGTCTCGTCCTCACCGATCCGCTCGCGCTCACGGTGGAACTTTTCTTTTAAGCGCTCCAGTGTATCGCCGCGCAAGAAGTTGGGTAGCTGGGACATGGTGTACTTGATCATGTGCTCTTCCGTCTTCATGACCTCTTCCGAGAGTCCTAGGTAGTTGTATGCTGTAGCAAGCGTTACACGCTGAAAGCGGGACAGGATCACATGCACGATATGCGATGTGGCCTTGGGGTAGATGCGAATCAGACGGCGGAAGGCACTTGCAGGGATGATTGCAATCGTGGTATCCACAGTGGCTCTGGCAATGATGTCCGGATGCACCGAGCTGGTGGTCATCCGTCTCGGCACAGGACGCTGTGGACGAGGAGGGTCCAAGGTCATTGGGGGGACTTTTGGGAGGCCAGACCCAACCGACTGCTGTCCAGACGCATTCGGTGCTTCGACCGACCTGGCTGTTGTGCCGTCGGTACCAAATGTACACGTCCTGGAGAACGGGGTGCCCGGGTCTTGCGGCCCCCGGAAGCTCGCACTTCCAGGATGACGAGGCATGCTAGGCCGACTGCCCATGGCAGGAGTAGCCGGCGCACTGTCGTCCTCAACACGGAGATTGATGTCCTCGGTAAGAGGGACATGAGAGAGAACAGAGAGGACATGGGAGCGCCGTTCCGAACTTCTGTCAGGAGCTGGTACCGCTGGTTTCCATGAGCGGGAGCCTCCTCGCTGTCGTCGTCGCTGGAGGCCGTCTCCAAGGAAGGTCCACGGCGCGAGTCAACATTGGTGCCGTGTCGGTGACCGGGGCCCGAAGACTTGACGAAGATCTCAACCAAGCCGTCAACCACGATACAGAAGCCCTTTTCTTCTTCCAGGTCCAGAGTCTCGCCGGCGATGAGCTTCCGCGTCATCATGCTGCGAGTGAGTTCATGGAAAACGGGCCGCTCAAGATAGCCAAAGATCTTGATGGCGCTGAGGAACTCGTCCAGGTAGTTTGAGAGACCCGACTTGGTGCCCTCGTCGTGCGTGTCCGGGAACAAGTCAACGTCGGGCTCCTTCCGCTGCGGCTCTGGCGGAAGACGCGCGTACATGTTGAGGTAGCGGTACCGCACAAACCAACTGGCAGCAGAGAAGAGGGCAACAAAGATGATCATCCTGGATGGATGTTAGCATGCAAATCAATGGCAGATAAAGCCCAGAAGAGGACGGAAAAGAGACGTACAAAGTCGTGGCGTTCATAGTCACGGTGAGAGTTGTCGAGAACAGCGTGAAAAGCAGCGTAGGCAGCGAGAACGTTGCCAGCTTCAACACAAAGTACAAGATGGCAGAGACGACGTGGAGGATTGACAAAATCAACCTCGCAAAGAGGCCCATCCAAGACGAGGAGCCATTGTTAGCCGCAACATCATGGGCAGTCGAGACTGCAGAGGACAGAGCCGCGCGTGGGCCTCCAGCGGCAGCCGACACGCTGTTTGCAAGAACGGCGCCGAGGGAGGCGGCGGCACCAGCAGCCGTACTGATGCCGCTTGCAATAGTGGTGGTGTCGAGGGAACTCATCCTTTCGGCTGCAGAGCTCATGCAGCGGGTGAAGAGGTCTGCATTGTGGGTGGGCGGCGCGTCGGGCTCAGTGCCAAAGAGCTACCGTCGAGCTTTTTAATCTCCTGTTTGACGTGCAGGGTGCGCGAAGTGCCAAGCGACCAACAAAGTGCTTGTAAGGTGCTTCGGCAAAGGGTGGAAGAGAGAGACGCGTTGTGAAGATGGAACAGAAAGAAAAGGAGAGAGGGAGAGGAAGGTCAAGAGAGAAAGGAGGAAAAAATGCAACCTTTTCAGCTACCCCCGTAATATGACGCTGTTGCATCAAAACGGCAAGAGCAGGTGGGACCTCGTGAGTTACATAAGCTACCTAGCCCGAGGCTTCCTGCCCCCGTTGCCTGACGCTCATGTGGCACTGGCCATTGCTTGCAGCAGGCGCGACAGGCCGGCAAACCCAAAGCATGTGCACGGTCGGAATTTCTATTGATCCAGCACAGCGTAAAATGAGGGCTACTGCGACTCGGCCAGTGCCTGCCCGACCCCACTCTCGCCTGCTGCATTTGGAAAATACTTTGCCATTGATACAAGCGACTCGTTGTGCTTCATGGAGGCGAAGAGCGTTACCACGGCGCCGCAACAGTTCTGATGGTGTTTCGCCGCTCGATTGTGTGACCTTTGTCTGTGTGCAGAACGCAGCCTTTTCACTTTTCGTCCCTTTGCGGCTTTGGATGCGCAAACCGGAGTTGCTTTGGGAAGGTCCCCGCCGTAAGGAACCGTAAATACACTGGGCCGACAGCAGCAGCCTTGGGCGCGCCCCATTCAAATTGCAAAATCCGACCACTACGCAAACGGAACCATTGCCCCCAAGCCAGGTCAGGCAGGAAGGACCCAGCACTGCCAGCACCTTCTTTTGCCCGCCTGTATATTTTTTTTCGCTCCTTTTGCCTTTTGCCCTGCACGCCACGATCAACCGCGAAAGACGAGAACGCCCCTCCAGAACCACACCCCGACAAAACAACCCGACGTCTCTCGATCGCACGGAATCATTTGCATCTTCTGTATCGTTGCAGATCGAACACGCCACCCCTTTCCCTACGCAACACACATAGGCAGCGACGACACACCCAACCGCCACGATGTCGTTCAGCAACTGCAGATTCTACGAGGGTTCGTCACCACCCCTCCCACCTTCTTGAGGTTCCGGCCATATCGGACTCACGCCGGCAGAGGGATATTTTGAAGCATTCATGGCCGATGGTTGATAGCATAAGATACTAACATGGCTGCGCGGCACAGAGAAGTACCCCGAGATTGACAGCTATGTCATGGTCAACGTGCGTCAGATTGCCGACATGGGCGCGTACGTGAAGCTGCTCGAGTACGACGATATCGACGGCATGATTCTGCTCTCCGAGCTGTCGAGACGCGAATTCGCAGTATTCAGAAGCTCATCCGTGTGGGCCGCAACGAGTGCGTGGTGGTGCTGCGCGTGGACAAGGAGAAGGGCTACATTGATCTGTCGAAGCGCCGGGTATCGACGGAGGACGTCAAGAAGTGCGAGGAGCGGTACAACAAGAGCAAGATGGTGCACTCGATCATGCGGCACGTGGCTGAGAAGACCCTGACGCCGATCGAGACGCTGTACGAGACCATTGGCTGGCCGCTGAACAAGCAGTACGGCCACTCCTGGACGCCTTTAAGCTGTCCATTACGTGAGTGCCAACGTACCTTGTTGGTGTAGTCTGTTTCCGTGATCCCCCGCTAACAGTCTAGCAACCCGATGTCTGGAAAGATATTGCGTTCCGAGCACGCCCGTCGAGGAGGAGCTCAAGTCGTACATTGGCAAGCGGTTAACACCGCAGCCACAAAAGTGCGTGCCGACGTGGAGGTGACGTGCTTCTCGTACGAGGGCATCGAGGCGATCAAGAAGGCGCTGCGCACGGCCGAGGCGGAGAACACGGAGGACAACAAGGTCAAGGTGCGGCTAGTATCGCCGCCGCTGTACGTTCTGACGAGCACGTGCTTGAAAAGAGCACGGGTATCAGCGGTTGACAAAGGCGATTGAGGACGTGCGCACGTCATCGAGGCGTCGGGCGGCAAGCTGGTGGTCAAGATGGAGCCCAAGGCAGTCACGGAGAGCGACGATGCCGAGCTCCAGGCGCTCATGGAGAAGCGCGAGCGTGAGAACGCCGAGGTCAGCGGCGACGACAGCCAGAGCGAGAGCGACGACCTGCCGGAGGTTGCATAAGGGATGAACGCATGACTACTGTGTGTGCTCGTTTTCCGTGTCGTTCCTTTGCTTGCCGCGATCTCCGATATCGACTGCGACTCCTTTTTGTCTTGCGTCTCTCATCTTCTTCTCCTTTGTTCGATTTCAAAAAGCAAAATGACAATGCATGTGGTGGAGACGAGCACAGACGGGAAGATGAAATTGAGGATTCAAAGGACAACGGAGGATATACAACGGGGTAACTGATGTTTAGACAAACCTTCACATGCGACACATTGTTTATCTGCCCGGATCTTTCCCGGTTCTTTCTGCATTTATGTTCCGAGTTTATTTGCTATCGCGGGCGGGTTGAAGGGGCGGAGTCGGGTGGGAAATGGAAAGGGAAAAGCGCAAATGGTTACGAGAGCCGATAGGAGGCTACGATACGGCGCCCTGCGACGAAGGGTTCCTCTGAGAGCTGCTGAAGTTGCCGTTGTCGCTCGTATTGTCTCTTTACGACAGAAGAAAGCGCAATGGAAAATTTGATATCAATGTCTTAAAATGCCTCCGATTCGATGAGGACCGTTCTAGCACGCGCCTTTTATGCTACCATATAGAAGAAAATAGCAAATGAAACTGGAAGATCAGAGACTGTGCAGAGAAAAGCTGAAGCGAACTGAAGCTATGCCTGTCATGATTTCTCATGAGTATTGATGTCGTTGCGTTCGTCGATGTGCATAATTCCAAGAATATGTGTAAAGCGGGCGTGGTGCTTGCCTTTTTGAGCTTTGGCGAATGGCGTGAAAGAACATCACCTCACGTCACGAGAAACGCAAAGCGACAGCCCTCCATGGCTGGCATCTTATAGCAGCGCCCAGTCTTTTTAAATCTAATATCCGCCATGGCGCTCCGCTCACTGCGGACGCGCATGCGGGCAGGCCGAGCAGCCTTCTCGTCGTCGGCGTCGGCGGGCGCATCGGCTTCAGCAAAACAATCAGTACCACCGCCGCCACCGCCACCAGGCCGGTCGGCGTTTGCGCGCCAATTTGTGTTCCGTCTCTTGGGTCTAGCTACATGGTTGCCCGTGGCCATTTGGTTCAACACAACGGTCGCCGAGGTCACGCGCATCGAGGGCCCGTCCATGTATCCGTTCCTCAACAGCCGGTTCAACGAGACGCTCGAGCGTGACTGGGTCGTGAACCGCAAGCTGTATGCCCAAGAAGGGCTGCAGCGGGGAATGGTCGTGTTTCTGAGGTGAGTCCCGCCTTGCCCTCTCCATCCACTGATGCTGCCTACTGACAAAGGAAGGAGCCCATACCATCCTGAGGTTGTGTCCGTCAAGCGCATCATTGCTCTCGAAGGCGACGTCGTGCAGACGCGCAAGCCATACCCTACCGCCTATGTGCGCATCCCAGCCGGACACATGTGGGTAGAGGGCGACGCCGGAGTCGGGAAGAGTCTGGACAGCAACACATACGGCCCCGTCTCGACCGGCTTGATCACAGGCCAGCTGACGCACGTGCTGTTGCCGTTTGCCAAGGCGGGCCGCGTGAAGTGGTGGGAGTACCCCATTGATGACCGGATATCAGCGACGCCAGGATTCTATTAGGAACCGCGGTAGTGTATGTTTCGCATTGCAAGACACCATCTTTTCTATTTGGAGCTGTCTGGCGTTTTGGGAGCTCATAGAGTTTGTGCAGCTTGATGTACCCTGCGCTTGTACAATATACACCTCAACCTTCTACAAAGCTGTTCCTAGAAGTCATTTATATATGTGAGCTAATAAAAGAGCAAAGAGGATCTGGGCCTTTTGTTACATGATTGCCAACATCCCTCGCTCCGGTACCTCCCCGTCGTCACCCTTTCCGCCTGTGGTCCACGATGCCACCGAGGGGCATCATCTTACATAATCTCCCATCATAGGGTTGTCACAGCCGCTAATCGATGGTGGCAGCCCTGTACTGTCAAGCATTCCAGAACCCTTCGCCCGCCAGGAACTCCCCAAGCTAGCTGTGTTTTGATTGGCGCAGTGCCATAGGCCAGGCCTGTTGGGTCGGGGCATTGGCGTTGGGCGGGAAGCGTAGGCATTAAAAAAGCGGCCCTAAAAAATAAGCAAGATAATACCGAGAAAAATTGGCGGCTGTTAGTGGCAATAAGGGAAGGTGCACCCATGCCTGCCTTTCTGACCGCATCTCTTTGCTCCTTCCCTCTTCTTCTCCGTCCGCCTGCCACACCTCGGACAGCCTCTCACGACATTTCCGACCGATCTGGGCACCTTTGAAAGGCTGCGGTTTACCACCTGCGAACTGTCCGAGCGAACTTGACTGCTGCAGCGCTCACACGACCCGACCGGGCTGTCAATCCCGAGGCATCCACAGAGGGCAAAAGCGAGAAAATCTCGGGCCCGACACCACTATCAAACCCTTTTCAGCCCACCACCGGAGCTGCTGCTCTCTCCACGACAACCTACGAAAACAACACTCGTCAATCAACATCCACTCCAACTGATCACGACGACACACCTTCCCTCGTCTGCGCTTGACCATGGCTTGCGGCCGGTGACAGGCCTACTGACGGACTCAATTGTAGCGCGGGCCGCTCCCACGCGACACAAGAAGCGACCATGGTAGCAGGCGGCGGCGAGGACCTGGAAGGGCGGTCGCCCTATATCCACGTGAGTAGTAGCAACCCAGGACCATGCAGCCCCCTCAGGGGAGCGCAGGAACACAACTGACATTGCTACCAGTCCATGCTTGCCGGTGGCCTCGGTGGTACGTTTGGCGACATGCTCATGCACTCCCTCGACACGGTCAAAACACGGCAGCAAGGCGACCCTCACATCCCGCCAAATACACTTCCCTCGGCTCCTCCTACTACACCATCCTGCGCCAAGAAGGCGTCCGTCGCGGCCTCTACGGCGGCTGGCTGCCCGCTCTGTGTGGATCGTTCCCCGGCACCGTCATCTTCTTTGGCACCTACGAATTCAGCAAGCGGCACATGATCGACCTTGGTGTCCAGTCGCACATTGCCTACTTGATAAGCGGCTTCATGGGCGACCTCGCTGCGTCCGTCGTCTACGTGCCCTCCGAGGTGCTCAAGACCCGTCTGCAGCTGCAGGGGCGCTACCAGAACCCTATTTCCATTCCGGCTACAATTACCGCGGCACGCTCGACGCTGCGCGCACCATTGTCCGCACCGAAGGCACTGCCGCACTGTTCCACGGCTACAAGGCGACGCTGTACCGCGACCTGCCGTTCTCGGCGCTGCAATTCATGTTCTGGGAGCAGGCACAGAGCTGGGCGCGCCAGTGGAAGCAGAACCGCGACATTGGCCTGCCACTCGACTTTCTGACAGGCGCTGGCGCCGGCGGTCTTGCTGGTGCATGACGTGTCCATTGGACGTGGTCAAGACCAGGCTGCAGACTCAGGTGCAGTCCGACGCACCCAGCGGAACAAGCGCTGCGCCAGTGTCTGCATCGTCGCCCTCCTCCTCTTCCCTCAAATCCAGCAGCACACGCCCGATGTACCAAGCAAACACACGTCCGACGCGGCCGGCAGCCAGTCTCATCCGCAAAAGCGAAACATCTCGACATCGTCGCCATCCACGCACACGCCGAAACCCGGCGCAGTCAACCTGGAGACATCCTCCGTCATCAGGGGCCTCAAGTTCATCTACCAGACCGAGGGCATTGGCGGATGGTTCCGTGGCGTTGGCCCGCGTGTGATGTGGACGAGCATCCAGAGCGGCTGCATGCTGCTCCTGTACCAGACCATCCTGCGGCAGCTTGCCATCGTTATGCCTACGGAGGAGCTGGAGGATGTGAAGTAAAAGGCATAGACGCGCACCACCGTCCACACCTCTCGACCGTACAAACACCACGACTTATAGATAGGAGACACATCTTTGGCTCCGTGTACTAATACAAACAACGTCTTTTAAACCAAGATCATCAACAAAACTGGGAGGAGCAGTCGGGCATTGGGCAGGCTCTTTTGGCGTTTTCGGGGCATGGCAGGCAAGGCGCAGACAGACAGCCTTGCTACTTGGAAGGATATTTATGATGAGATATCTCCACAAACTCCACATCACACATACATTATACATTATATCACACAGCACACAGCACACAGCACATTCGCAGTATTCGCAGTATTCGCAGTACATGTTTTCTTCTTTGTCTTATTTTTTGTTCACCATCATAGACAACAGGGAGGAATATGGTCTGCTAGACATAGACGTGACATGTACCAAATCTACTCTTTCATAGTATTCTCCAGCGCCCTTTTGTCTTTGGCTCGATTGTTTCTGTCGCTCTTCGCTCGCCTCTTACTCGTTTGAGCTCTCGCCACATCCTTGCTCAGGATGATTGTCGACGAGCGTCATGCCCGTCACGACGTCAGATCAACAACGACTTTCCCGTTAGCAAAAGCATGTTCTCGAGTATGCAGTTACTAAATAAGAGTATGCGTATATCGAGACGCATGCTGACTAAGACGTATTGAAATATTCCGCGAAGACTACCATTGATTGGCCACGGCCCGCCAAAGAGTGGATACCTCATGCCTCTGTCCCGAAGTCGTACCACAATAAACTGCAACATTTTTGGCCGTCCACCAACGACACCATCAACACCACAACGGGCAGCCGTACGACGACATCGACAGCCATTGCACCTGGCCACACCACTCGACATCTTGACCTGTGAAGGCTATCATCTCAATCTTCCAGCATTGTGTCGACGAGGCATTGGTACCAGCAATGGCGTCTCGCCCGTCCGTTTGCCCGCAACTTAAATTTATATTTTTCCTCTCTCCCTCCACCCCTCCCTCCGACATCACCACTACGACCACTACCATGGCACCGCCCGGGCCGCCGATGCCGTGCCGTCCAAGGCGGCCATTCGAGCTTGCGTGGTCTGGTTCTCGTACAACGTGCACTCTGGCCCTGTTCACGAAGACCGCCGTCGAAGAATCAATGCTGCGCGCTCGCTATTCGCAACGGCGACCGAATCCGGTCAGCTCGACGGTACCATCGGGCGGCAGTGCATTTGCCGTTGCCCTCGAGGAGGAGCGTCTATCGGTCGAACAGGGCGTGGTGCACTGGGAGCCACCGACGCGGCAGGGACAAGCCGGCGACACAACAATACCATCTTCGAGGCCAGCACTCGGGCTGTCAGAAGCCGCTCTGTCACCATCACGGAAAGACCGGTCGTCCTCCCCGTCGAGGCGCAAGACAGGTGCGTCATCAACAGCGACGACAACAGCAACATCTGCCGCCATCGCAGAATCAGCACCAACACCACGCACACAAGTATCCACTTCCTCGCCACCAACAGCTTCATCACAAATGTTGGCGGAATCCCAGTCACGAACCTTTGCATACGCCCCATCCGCAACCGAACGCATCCAGCAACCCATCCCGTCGCTGGCCAACCAAGCAGAGGCATACCGGGCTCGGAAACGGGTCAAAGGCCGGGTGCACAGCAGCGTTGTCCACTCGGCAGGGTGAACCCGACCCCAAGCCCAAGCCCGAAACTTGCGCCCCTGTCGACCCGTCCTCAGCCATGGCCGACCGGATCAAGGAGCTGTCCAAGCCAATGCGGACCGAGGCCGAGCTCGAGGCGGCTTTGCGCACGCTGCTCAACACCTGGCCGTTAGTCAACGCTGCAGCAGACCAGTCCGCCCTGGGAAACATCCGTTAGCATCTGCAAGGCTTGCCAGCACGCCGGCCGAATGGACCTGGCCAATACGTGTTGCAGCTGGCCGTGAAGTTTGGCCAGCTGGACGAGGCCACGTACTTTGCGCACCATCCCTTGCCCATTGTGCAGTCTTTGGTGCCGATGGACGCTCTGAGCGCCGAAGTTGCCGATCCCGCTTTGGCGAAAGCCGGATCCGATGCACGCCGCGACGCGTTTGTCAAGCGCCTCGAGGATGCCGCAAGTCTATTTTTGCCTGACCTTGCAGCCCGCACGTTCAAACGTACCACATCCGAGCTTGTGGCTGTTGGAAAACAGCTGCTTGAGTGCGCCTTTGCCGTTGGCCATCACCAGTCGATCAAGACCATCTACTCGTCCATTGCCAAGTACCCGGGCGACATTGCCGAGTTTTCGCAGTGGTACAATACCCAGCTGCAAAAGGCTGGCGATCAGACGCTCGTCGTGTCCTCCTTTGTTGCGTGCCCGCCCAGTGCCGGCTCTCTGTCCAAGACGTCGTTCTTGGAGATGGGCGACCGGGTTGTGGAAGCCACACGCTCGAGCTACTACACACAAGCTGGTTCTGTCCTGGAGGCACTGGTGAGCCTCCGTGGCGAAGCCACGTACCGCTTGCGCACGGCATGGGTACAGACCTGTTGTATGGCCATTGGCAGAAAACCAAGGACTATCCCGAGATCGCACGGCTGTTCACCCGACTCATTGGCCCGCGCCAGGCTCAGGGAGGACGTGTGCCGACGGTGAACCACGTCGATGGCGTATATCGCACCATGATTCAGATTGCCCTTGAAGCGGACAAGACGGCCGAGGCAAAGACCCTCTTCGCTGAGCTGATTGAAACCCAGCCCAAGGCGGCCGACGACATCCGTCTTGTCGGTCTTTTTGCATTGAGCAAGGCCAAGGCCGGCGATTGGCTGGGCGTGTACACCGACTTCCAGCAGGCAGCCACGGCCGCGGCGTCAAAGGGCGGGCTGCCCGCTCGCGATGCCGAGCGGGTCTTTGTGCCCATTGCCAAGGAGTTTGTGCGCACGCACACCATTGGCGAGACCGAGGACTTTCTGAAGCTCTACATTGACGAGGTCGGCGTGCCCATTGGCCGCCACATGGTCACCCTGCTGGCGAACGAGTACGGTGGCCTGCGCGAGGTCCGGTCCTTTATCGCATGGCTCGACTACTGCGCCCAGGCCGGCTTCACAGTGGACGCTGCTTTTAGCAACGCCATCCTGCACAACTGCCGCAAGCACTGGAAGTTTGGCTTTCGAGAGCTGCGTGCCATGTACCGCAAGCTGCGTCTCCTGAGCCCCAACTTTGAAGACAAGGTCACGCAAACCATCATGACGCACGCTGCCGTTTCCGACGCCAAAGCCATCAACCGTTCCACGGGATGGCCGCCAAGAACCGCGTCTTGTCGCTGCGGATCAACAATAACAACCATGCACCGCCGTCCGGGGCCAACATGGCAACCATGACCGCGGCTGCCCAGCGTAACAGCAACAGCAGCAACAGCAACCAAAGCAGCTACACATCACCGCTGTCGACCACCCGCCACCTCCTGGACGAGCACGACCTGCATGTGGCCATGAAGCAGGCTTTTGCATCGGGCGCATCGACCAAGGTGGTGCGCATGTACAAGCACGCTGTTCGCGGTGGTATGCCGCCGAGCGACAAGTGCTTGAAGCTGGCCGTAGCTGCCGCTGTCCGGAGCGAGCCGTCACCCGTGTGGTCCTCGGCATCTTCGCCGCCGCTGTCCGATGCAACGAAGAGAACACCCGACTATGACGTCGCCATTGACCTGCTAAAGACGGCGCACATGGCCGGTCAAGACATTGACGGTGCCACGGCGTATCTGGCCATCGCCTTTATTGACGCACTGGGCACCGCAAGGCCGCCATGTCTGCCCAATCGCGCAAGGCCACGGCCAAAGCCAGTGTAGCCGCTGCTGTCAAGTCGGTTTTGCTGCGCCTGCATGCCTGCGACGTCCAGATGACCGACCTCGCCCTCAACCGCGCCGCCTCCCACATGTTCAAGGCTGGCCACATGTCTGGCGCCATTGCCCTCGCCATGTCGGCCGCCAACTCGCCCGTGGGCGGCGGCCGTGCCGGCTACAACGTGTGGAACTTTTCGGTGCTCATCGCCGCCCACGCGCGCCTGGCCGACGCCGCCGGTATCCGCCTGGCTACCGAGGGCGCGGCCGCGAGCGGCGTGCTCCGCGAGCTCATGGGCTACAAGGTGCTCAAGCAGGCCCGGCGGCGCCTGGTGGCGCGCCAGATCGAGATTGAGTGCGCAGCCGTCCTCCACGGGCCCGGGATGGGGCCCAACATGGTCCGCCTGTCGGCCGAAGAGCGCCAGGCCCGCGACGGGAATCTCAAGGCCGCCCTGCAGGCCGTCATAGACGCACTCGACCAGGCCCGGGCGGCGCGCCAGCAGCTGACCTTGGAACGCCGGGCGCTCGAGGAAGCCACAATCAGCATCATGCAGCAGGCCGCGATCGATGCCGGTCATGCCCCTGTCGATTTTGACGAGCACCGGCAGACGATGCTGGAGAAGCGGCGGCAGAGGCAGAAGCTGCTGAGCCAAACGGACGCCGCCAGCCGCGCTGGCAGTGTTGGCAGCGGCAGCACCTGGGACCTGCTGGACATGCCTGTCGACCAGGACGGCCGCTGATTAACACTGAAGAGCCGGAGGTGCCTTCTGCAGCAGCAGACAGATTCTAAGCGCATCTTGTAGTGTACAATGTGTTTCTGTTGTCTTGCCTATGCAGCATTTCCAGCATTTACCGCTGTATAGAGTGGGACCGAGACGTGCTGATATAGGTATCAGCCGCACACATACACCAGAGCATAGAAGTGCTATCTAGAATCGACTTTTAACTTTCAGGCGTTCTTGCAACGACTCCTCGCAATGTCTTGTTTGCTTTCCAGTTGTTCGAGCGATCATATGTTGTCTGCATGTTAGAATCGCCGTTAAATTGGCTGCAGCCTAAAGGCCTCTACTTTGTACTCAATCGTATTTTAGCATGTGAAATCAGGGCCGTACCGTAATACCTGCACGCCGCACTGTGCCTGGCCGATTTGGGCAAGGGTCGCTCCTGCCCTTGCAGACAGTGTGGGGCCGGCTCCTTCCCCTTTGCTCGGACGACACCCCAAATTAGCCTCAGCGAGGTGGCCTGTAAAGTGGCACGATTGGCAGGAACGACGGAACAGACGTCGATCTGGTTGGCTTTTGGTCGTTTCTGTGAGCCGTTGGAGGTGGCTCTTTCCCTCAAAGGCTCAAGTCGCTGTGGAGCACGAGTTCAGGGAAGGCGCCTCCTATTTTGTTGGGTACTACGAGTATTACGGCCAGGCACAGGCCATTTTGAGCGATTCTGGAACGATTTTTCGGGGGAAGGCGTGGTGGGCAGACGCTGGAGCTGGGAGGCAGCCGCGTGCATTGGGTCGCGCCTCCTCTTCGGGGCGTCGCCGCAGCGTGTCTGGATCTATTTTACCGTCTGTTTTCTTTTTTCTCGATCTGTCCTACGTTTCGTCACCAACACGACGACCCAGCGGCGAATTGGCTTTTATTCTCGGGGCGTCCTAATGTCCTTGCGCGGCAGTCGTGGGCGCATTCTTCTTCTTTTCTTCCTATTCATTGACTCATCTCCTACTCTCTTTTTAATAGAAGCTCCATTGCTTCTCGACAATACGCAAAGATAGCCAAACCTCACTTGAGGCGACATCTCGACCTCTCCTCGACGGCCGTCCTTCTCCGCCGAGCATCACGCCACGTTTGGTGACACGACCGGGCGAACCCCACTGCAATTCCCTCATACACATACACACACACAAGATGGGCGCCGTTGCAACAGGGGCCGCCCTGGACATGCGCGCGCGCCGTCGCGACCGCTATCACGAGGCCGACGTTGTCATTGTCGGTGCTGGCGTGCTGGGCTGTGCGCTGGCCTATGCGCTCGCCGACCAGGGGCGCAGCGTGCTGCTGCTGGAGCACAACATGCACGAGCCTGACCGGATCGTGGGCGAGCTCATGCAGCCGGGCGGCGTGGCTTCGCTGCACCGTCTGGGCCTGGCTGGGTGCATCGAGGACATTGACGCCATTGCCTGCCACGGCTACCACGTCGTCTACGACGGCGACGACATTGTCATTCCCTACCCACCCGTCGACAGCGACGGCCACGTGCCCATGGACGCCTATGTGCCCGGCAGCGAGGAGTACCGAAAGAAGGACGGCAAACGTGCCGACGGCAGCAATGCGCCCGAGGGCCGCAGCTTCCACCACGGCCGCTTCATTATGCAGTTGCGGCGCAAGTGCCTCGCACACCCCAACATCACCGTCGTCGAGACCGAGGTCACAGGCCTGATCCGCGGCGGACCTGTGCCCGACGAAGTGCTGGGCGTCCACACGCAAACCACCGTGCGCCTCGACGGCTCACCAATATCACGAGCCGACGCGGCGGCGGCGGCCAAGAAGGACAAGGAGTCAGACGCCGCTGTGCCGTCGTGTCCGACCACCAAGAAGCCCGACTGCTTCTTTGGCCAGCTAACGGTCGTGGCCGACGGCTACGCCTCGCGCTTCCGCTCCGAGGTGCTGCAGAGCACGCCTGTGGTCAAGTCCAAGTTTTATGCGCTGGAGCTCATCGACTGCCCGTTGGAGCCCAAGGAGTTCGGCCACGTTTTCATCAACTCGTCCGCCTCCCCCATTCTGCTCTACCAGATCGGCTCCACGAGACCCGCGCGCTCATCGACGTGCCCACCAACCTGCCTGCCGCCTCCGTCGCCAACGGCGGCGTGCGTGGCTACATTCGCAACGTCGTCATCCCCTCGCTGCCCGAGAGCATCCATGCCTGCGTTGAGGACGCCCTTGCCGACGGCAAGATCCCCCGCAGCATGCCCAACTCGTGGCTGCCGCCCGCGCCGCGCTCGAGCATCACCCGGGCCGCCAGCCAGGGCGTGATTCTGCTGGGCGACGCCTACAACATGCGCCACCCGCTGACTGGCGGCGGCATGACTGTTGCGCTCAACGACGCCATCGTGGTGTCGGGCCTGCTGTCGCCCGACCGCGTGCCCAACCTTGGCGACCACGCCGCCGTCGCCCGCGCCATGGGCGACTTCCACTGGACGCGCAAGCGTCTGACGTCGATTGTCAATGTCCTGGCCCAGGCCCTCTACGCGCTCTTTGCCGCCAACAGCCGGCCCCTGCGCATGCTGCAGCAGGGCTGCTTCCAGTACTTCCGCCGGGCTGGGCCGCGCAGCCCATGGGTCTGCTGGGCGGCATCATCCGCAAGCCGCTCGTGCTGGCCTACCACTTCTTCAGTGTTGCGTTCCTGGCCATCTGGCTCAACATGGTCGAGCTGGGCCTGTTCAAGCTGCCGCTGGCCATTGCCGACGGCGCCATGGTGCTGTGGACGGCGTGCGTTGTCTTTTTGCCCGTCTTCTGGCGCGAGCTGCGCTAGAGAGTTGCGAGAGCGCGGCTGGGCTTGGCACGGTTTGTTTACAAAGAAAATCCTGTTGGATTAAAAAGCGGGAGCACTGCTACTACATACATCATGTGCCTTTTCATTTCATTATATACCAGAGGCATTCTAATACGACAATAATCATCATGTTACGGATAGTTACGAGACGTTTTCATTTCTGCAAGGACTCATTGTACATGCAGCACACCCGGGATGGGGGTACCGTTGATTGTAGTCCTGTAAAATCAAAACAAAGGACCTAGGATATAAAGTTGGTAAAAAAGAACAAGACGAAAGATACCACATAGAGATTCCGTTCAGAGACGCCAGGACATCACCACAACATGACAAGCAAAGCACGCTGTGTCCGACAACCTCCGCACGCGTCCTTCCGCCCTTCGGTCGTCGTCCCTCTCTCAAAACGCATCGACCCCAGGACGATCTGCATCTGCTTGCCTGCTTTCTCTCTCGACGCAGCTCGACCTTCTAAAGTCCCACTTCCGAGTCGTCGTGCGTTTGTCTTGCGCGTGGAGGTGAGGGAAAAAGGGTCGGTAACATGAATAGTACATAAAACACACCAGGAGAATAAAACAGGGTCGTCGACGCGCGGAACGCTCACAGAAACGCAAGCGCTAAACAAGGCTTTGTCATGGCATCGGCGGCAAGACAAGGGCGCACTCCAAGTATTGGTTCATCACTGGCAGTGTAGCAAAGCACGCCATCGCTTTCATTCGTTGCTGGTAGAGACAAAAAGACAAAGACATAAAAACAAAAGGACAAAAGGACAAAAGGACGAGAAGAAGGCACCTGCCTCGAGCTCACGCCATGTCGTCGCTGGAGCCAGGGCCCGTGGCCTCTGTCGCAAGCGCCTGTACGGCCGGTGTTGTTGAGATGTTGATCGAGATCTTGCTCTTGCCGTTCCCAGTAGCGTCGCCGTTGCCGCTGGCCGTCGAATCTAGGCCGGTGCCATTGCCACCTGTGCTCATCTTGCTCAGCACAGACGTGTTGGCGTTGAGCGAGTTAGACCGGCCGTTGCGACGCTTGTTCTGCAGCATCATCTTGGTCAGATCGTCCTCCTCGTCCTCTTCGCGTCGGCGCTTTTCCGACACCCGCTCTGGTGGTGGCCGCCGGGGACGTTGAGGACGGCATCGTGCTCGCTACGGCGTGCGGCTCCAAATCTTCCGAGTCCGGGTTGCTGCCGCTTGCTTCCGCATCGGCGCCGCTGTCCTCGGCAGCTTCGTCTGTCGACACAGCCGTTGCTGCGGGCTCCTCGGCCTCGATGGTGGCAGGCGCGTCGTCGGCGGCTTCGGGCTCAATAGGGTCACTGCTGCCCTCGCCACCGCTCTCGTCCAGCTCCTCGTCCGAGGGTAGTCCACGAGCTGCTTCAGCACAGACGTTTCGCCGTTGACCTGGTCCTCGTCCGGCGAGCCCAGCGAGTGACGCAGCTCATCGTCGTCATCGTCGCCGTTCCAGTACGCCTCTTCCTCGGGGTCCATGCCAATCGAGTCCAGTGAGGACGTGTGGGCGCCGTTGGGCGCCCGCGACGCAGCACCGGCCGCGGCGGCAGCAGCAGCCAGATCGCCGTCCTCTTCGCTCGCCTCGTTCAGCTGCTCCTCCTGGCTGGCCAAGTGGCCGTTGCTGGCCAGGACCTGGTGGTGTGGGTGCTGGGGCGTCAGCTGTGGGTAGCGGCCCGTCAAGAGATCGTGGAACGTGGCGAGGTAGCTGAGTCTTCCAATGCGGTCCTCGTAAGACGTCACCAGGTACTTTGTGAATTCGACGACGTCCTCCTTAACGAAAAAGTCGAAGAAGTCGAGGCACGCGGAGCACACCAGGTTGTCGCGCGGCAGGACCCGCTCCAGCAGGTCAAAGACGCTCCCAATCAGACGCTTATCGACAATGTGGCGTGTGTAAAAGTCGTCCCGCGTGGCCATGAGCTGGCGCAGGAAGCGGAGCCCTGTGAGCTGCAAGTGCTTCACGGGGCAGCTGAGGAGCTGCACGAACCGAAGGGCAAGGTTGTGCTGTATGATGAAGATTTTGCACCGGTTGTGGTGGGCCCGGATAAAGAAGATGATGAGGTCGTAGAGGTAGATGAAGATGCCCTCCTGGGAAACAGTAAAGTTCAAGTCTGTCCTGCCCTCCAGGTCCAGCAGCGGCTTATACAGCCTCGCGGCCGTATGCTCGTAAAAGTGGTCAAGGAACAGCTCATGTTGAGGATCGGGCGGAAGCCTTCGAGGGAGCTGCGGCTCCTTGCCGCTGCCATTGGCGTTGCTCTCGGCAGGTTTCTGGAACGACACCGGGTCCAGCAGCACCTTGAGCGCATCGCAGATTTGCGACTTGATGCCCAGATCCACCTCCACATGCAGCAGGTCGCAATGGTGTCCGTCAGCAGCACACGGTCCTGGTGCATCTCGCGGTAGATGGTTTGGCGCACCATGTGCGGGTCGTGGTCGATCATGGAGACAAGAATGTCGGTAGCGCCGGTGCGCACTGTGACGTCCGGATTGCGAAGGCCAAAGTTGAGCACGTTCATGAGACCGTGCGAGATGAAGTTGACATACAGCGCCGAGCGTGCCGATGCCTGCACGTTCTTGATAATCGAGCAGCACTGTTGGATGAAGAAGACGGCTGCTTCTTTCGTGTAATTTTTTCGTTTGGGTCGATGAAACAGCCAAACAGTTCTTTCAAGAATGTCGGGCTGCTCTGGAGGTGCTGCAGGATGTCGACTTGGTTGTAAAAGATGATGGAGTTGAGAACCGAGAATGTCGGTCGTCGAGCATGCGCGCGAGGACAACGTCCTTGAGGTACTGCAAGCGATACGTTTGGTGAATCTTGAGCTGCATCTTCTCGTTGCCAATCTCCACAACCTCCTTGAAGCGGCCCTTGGTCAGCCACTCGCGGTGGTTGGCCTTGTGGCTCGGAAAGTCGGGGTCGTATTCGAGGGCGCCGACCACGCCCATGTAGCACTCGTCGGACATGGCGTACTCGATGATCGTCGTGTCGTTCATGAGAAGGATAATCTTGACAATGTTGCAGAGGTGGTGGAGGTCGGCAAGGCTCTCGAGCTCTTCGGCTATTTCCACAAGGGGGATCAGCTTGTGGATGTATTCGTCGAGATGATGCACCGAGACAGCGCGTCGCGACCGTCTGCCGTTGTGCTCATGATGCGCATGTTGGCCTCGATGTTTTCGAGGTTGGCCAGCTCGGCCGGTGGGAGGGTGATTGCCGAGGCAATGTCGGCAGGGGCGGCTCCGTCGGACATGGCGTCTTCGCCGAGCGGTGCGGCGATGGACTGCTGGAATTCGCTAATAAAGTTACTTTGTGTTTGTCAGTCGTTGCGTTCTCTCTCGCCCTTTACGCGTCTGCACTCGTGCCAATGCATACCAAATCAGGAGGCAGCCCTCGGCTTCCTGGAAACTAAGCGCCATGTCCAGGCCGGTCGTCGGTTCTGTCCAGACGATAAGCGTGTCTTGCTGTCTCTGGAAGCCATCTTCGTGGTTGATGCGTGTGTCGAGGAGCAGGCGATCAGGCGCCTCTTCGGACTCGACGATGATGCGCGGTTCCACCTCGCCGTCATCGTTCTAAAACAAAGGAAAAGGAAGATGTCAGCACGTGGATTGTACGGATCACGGGGGGCCGGTCGACCGACTGCACGCGACACGAACACGCGACCGGCAGTCCGACGCAAAGCGAAAAGCAGTCAACACGTACAGTGATATAAGTTGAGGAGCAATAGCCCGTGCCACGGTCGAACCAGTCATTGTTACGGAGCTCATAGACCTTGACTCGCTTCCGGTCGATTATCTGATGTGGCACGTTTTGTGCCATCATCGAGGTGTCGTGCTGCTCCTCGCCGTCCGTGGAGGGGAGGCGGCCGTAAAAAGGGTCGTAGTCCTGGTCCTGGTCGAAAGGCAAGAGTTCGGAGTCGACGAGGGTAGCTGTCGCCAGCTTTTCGGTTGTGCGTGGGATGGGTGCGCGCACGCAATTTTCCTGTCGCGACGCGTGTCGTCGAAAATCTTGCGCGGGCGAAACGAGACGCAAAGTTGACGTGACTAGCCGTCGAGGTCAAGCCTGGTTCGTCCCACGTATTTCGAAAAAGAAGAACGATGAGATGGCCACGAAGACGCGATGCGCGTCGTCGGTCAATCGTTATCCGTCGCAGTCTGGAGAGAGCCGGTGGCGGGAAACGGAGCGTCAGAGAGGCAAAACGGGGCGGACGCTATCGGGGCCGTCACGTCGAGACGTTGTAAAATACGTGTTTGAGGATGCGTGTCGAGGCCCGATTGCCGATTGAGCATCGATACAGGCCTCGGTGATGGACAGGGCGAGAGGCGAAGATAGATTGCGCGATGGAGAGTCGGCGTCAATGTGGTAAGACGGAGGGAGGGGAGAAGATGCGTGAGGAGATGCGAAAGAGAGGGATGTCGAGGGTTCAGTGGGCCAGGCGCAAAGTCGAGGCCAAAAAACCGGACGGGGACAGGACAGTGTGGGTTTGGCTCGGAAGAAGAGGCGACAAAGTGACAAACAAGTACAGGGGGAAATGGCGGGTGGGCACTCTTTGAAAGAGGAGGAAACCCAAAGGCGCCCTAAATTCGTCCCCGGGCTAAGGATGGCGATCGTAGTGGCGCAGCGTTCAGTTCCAGCGGCCAGCGGCAGTCAGACGAGTCTGGCGGGAGCTGGGGGCGCGTAGCGTGAGCCGCGAGGCGTGAGACGTGACCGTGAGGCGTGAGCGTGAGGCGTGAGCGTGAGGCGTGAGCGTGAGCGTGAGGCGTGAGGCGTGAGGCGTGAGGCATGAGGCGTGAGGCGAAATACGACGCAATACCGTAATAGTCTCCGTCGACTTTTACGGGGATCTTGTCAGGGGCCGTCAGGCGTGCAGTAGGCTGCGTGGTGCGATGGGGCAAGGTGAGAAGCCCGAGAACAGCAATGCCGTGGGCCTTCGTGTTGGCGACTCTCCTCTCTGATGTGTCAGAAGGCTGCCGGGTGCAGGTTTACGCGCAAAAGTTTGATCTTGGGTGGGGAAGCGTTCGGGGGACGCTAGGTTAGGCAAAGCTTCTCGAGAAAGAAGGAAGAGCGCAACAAGCCGCCGCCATGCAGCGAAGAAGGGGGAACAGGGGTGGAAAGGGAAAGGAAAGGGTCCAGAAGGAAGCAGATAGAATAAGGACAATTCACGCAATGCGGCCGGCTCTTGCAGGGCTTTAGCGCTGTCTGGCTTGCTTCTTGCACGATATGAGTGCAGGCCAAGTCCCGCGCTATGCTGGTTGGGGTTGATGGCGTTGGACTGAGAGGGACGGGACGTTGACAGACGACGATGTTGGTTGCGAGAGCCTCTAGAAGAAAAGAAGTTGAAAAATGACGGCGATGCTTCCTTTTTGTCGATGCCGACTCGATTTCCTTCTCTGGTATTAGGGGGTCTTCTCTACAAGGAAGGAGCGACTCATACTCTCGGACATGACGCAGGCAGTTTTGGGGCTTTTGCTACGAGAGGCAGGAAGCACTGAAGCAGTGAATATCCAGGTTGGCAACCCTGCTGGGCGCCCCTGCCGCGAGAAGAGGATACCGTGCGCGCATATCGTCTACACTGTCTTAGCCCCGGTCTGGACCTAGCTAGCCGCTCGGCTTTAAGTGGCGCCCTTCCCTCTTTCGTCCGTTGGCGTGTGCCTGACAAAGACAGCGCAAGACACGAAAACAGCAAGTGCGAGCCTTCTCGTCGCGGCTGCCCAATGTCTCACAGAAAACACAACGCCGCCACGCGCTTCTTAGGGTCGTGATGAGCGTTGCTTAAAACACCATTCCAGTGCTCCTCTGCAACGCATTTGATGTCGTCCCCACCGCCCCCATTGCCGAGTCAACAGCTCAGCAAAGTCGGCGGCGTGAGAAGCCAATCCTTGGCTGTACAGTTGGCCGGGGCCGAAAGTGAGATACCTCGCAAACCGTGTATATCAAACTGCGAATACCGGAAAGGCTTGCTGACATACATTCATATAGAACTTGATGTGGCAGACAGACACCATGCGGAGCCTGTGTGCGGCGTGGCAAGCCCATAGAAGGCTCGTTCAGCACATCAGAGCAAGAGCGGACACATGCCGTCGACCATTGTCCGCGCTACTTGGAAGATATGGTCACTGGGATGCATAGCCAGATGCAAAGCGTGCCTGGATCGTCGCGAGCGGCTATCCAGCCGATCACAAACGCGCCTAGGAGCAGCATGGCCGACGATATGGCAAGCTGAGCCCAATGGTGACCGGGCGGTCTAGACAGGCAGTGCACATTGGGCCACATGTCTCGAATATGCAGGTTGGCGTCATGTGGTCACTGGCATGACTGTCCTCTGTGATCTTCTTTTATCTAGATTCTCGTTCGACCGAACAACTGAAAGACGAGCGGGCAGATGATCCTGATGCACGATGACACGTTCGAGTCAGAGCATGGCGATTCCTCTGGTGATGCTTCGGAAGAAGATGCGTCTACGGCTGCAGCAGGAGTATCACCCTCGAGTATCACTTCTCAACAGTGGGTCAGCCTTGTCACGGAGCTGATCTTGGTGCTTTGCCTCCACAGGAGACTGCTGAAAGGCCTCTTTTGGATATTCTTTCATTTTGATATGGCGCCGTCCAAGATGTCCCGTTTCGGTGAAGCGAAGCGAATATTCTCCAAGGGCAATATGCACTCTCAAACACAGGCTTGACATGGCACTATAGTATGCCAGGTTTGGGGAGAGTCCATCTCCTGCCTCTGCCACGTGAACCGGGCTGCTATCTGGCGTCTTGACTCTGTAATCTTTTTCGCCGACAACACCCAACAAGAGACAGTAGACTATGCAGCAGCAGTAGCAACGCGGTCCAGACATACCCCGGGTATTTCATTGTCTCGTGGTAGGCGACTATCTACGGCCTCGGCAGTTATACCATTCAGGCACTCATCTTGCATTTCGCCATTGACCGATTATCAACGTTGACGGCACCGTTTCGAGCTGGGTCCTCACGGGCGTTGTAGCACGCCTTGCATTGAGCGTGGGTCTACACCGAGGTCTCGCCGCTGCCTCTGGATCTCGCTTGACCAGATGATTCTTTTCACGACTTAGCAAGTCGGCCCGTCACGTATCATCAAAGAAGCCCAGTATGAAACGCAGCCGCCATCGCATCTCGCTGGTCTAGACTTGTGCCACTGTAATGGGGCTGCCGAAAAAGACAGTGATATGTCCCCAAGGCCCCAGCGCCGCTCTTTCTTATTGCAAAGGAAATGGCATAGTCAAGGTGGCAGCCATCATCTATGATGCTACAGATGAACAGTCTGGGCTGCCAACCAAGATGCTCCCTCCCCCTCGGAACAACCAGATTGCGGCTTAGCTAGATATTTGCGGCCTTTACGAGCTCAATATTCGAGGCGTTGATTGTCGACGGACCCGTCATTACGCTACACCGTGTCGTTCTGGATCTTATGATACTAGAACAGTCAATCTTCTTCACCGGCGATATTTCCAACGCTCGTGGGAGCACGGGAAGCAAACCACCTCGATTTTCAGCTTTGCCTTGAGCTCGTCTGAGTTCACAAGAGGACAGAGGACCGACAAAGGCTCACGGGGCAAAAACACTGTCGCCCTTACGCAAGCCAAATTCCAGTGGAACGCCAGGCCAGGAGTTCTATCCCGAGACCCAGAGAGCCCGGCATGCAGTGACGGCGGTGCTGCAAAGAAGTGAAAATGTTCTCAGACCGGAGGAGCAAGCACGGCAGCGGTCGCATTCCGTATGTAGCAGTGCCGAGCCCAGCTTTCAGCGTTTTTCATGTTGTCACGTTCGGTGCGTCATAGCGAGGCAAAAGTAACTTTCGGCATCAGGATTTTGCGACCCCATACTGGCATTTGCAGATTGCAGAGTTTGCCTTTGAGCCGACAGTTGAATTGAGAGATCTCTGAGCATAACAACCATCGGCTGCTATCAATGGGGATTCATGAGCGATACCTCTGGAACTCCATGTCTATAAACTTAGACCGGAAGGCAAACTGGCTGACACCTCCTGCCAGTCACCCTTCTGTCTGTTTTGACTCTGTCAGCTCCATTTTGCCAGCTGCCAGCTTCGAAGCTGCATGGTCACCTCCAGCATCTGGCCGCACCCAAATACTCCGCCTATCCAAGCCCAGGCCGCCCAAGATGCCGATGCAGGCGACGGCGACTCCAATAACAAAGCACACGCGCAATGCGAGCTGTATGCGGCCAGATAGGTCCCGTAGTACGACTCTGGAATCAGGCACGCCAGGGCGGTCGCATCCCGCAATCTCAATCTGTGTCGGCATCCAGCCGTGACAAAACGGCCTGGTGTTTGGCCAAACAGCTCCAGGCTGCGCCAATTGACACTTGGTCGCGCGGCAGCACGGTCCCGGCGGCCATGTTGGGCGCCTGGACGCAGCTGCCGCAGCCACAGCCGTACAGGATCTGGAAGCCGAGCCACATGCCCGTGTGGTGTCGTGAAACAGTTTCCAGGCAGGCCGGCGCCGACGGGCGTGATACAGATGCCGGCCAGCAAGAAGGGCGTATAGTGGCCGGTGCGGAGTCGCCCTTGATGCCTGGATCCAGACGGGATGATGCACTGGATGTTGGTGTGGCTGTGGGCAATTCCAAATTGCGAAGCGAGTTGCTTACGAGACTTGCCGTGAGCACCGATGCAGCAGCTCACGAGAAGGCGCTGGCTACGCTGCGCTGCCTATAGATGCGCGGCGCACCGTGGCACGCTGCGACCGCCAGACTTGGTATGGCGACAAAGCGCAGTCGACGGAACAGTTTCACTGAGAGCAAGGCGATGCTGCGCCCCTTGTTCCACGCAAGGGTAGCAAAAGCTGCTCGATAGGATGGATACGCTGCAGGGCATTATCACGAGTGCACTCGCACCGTATGTGAAGAACCTCATTGGAGCCAGGCACAGCAGACCACGCCGGCAGCAGAGCAGCGAGTCCTCCAAGCTGAGCTGCCCGGGCTTTTGGTAAAGAGTCAGAGCAACATTGGCTAGTCAGTAGGTAGGCGGTGCCGTGCCAGCCATTGTCGCTGCTCGATGTAAAACCGCTTGTGCCTTTAGCAACAACCGTCGTATGTGATGACTGCGTCTCACGTTTGTTGGCGTCGTCGGCTGCTTCAAGTATCTATTCCGTCGTTTGACGCAGCAATGTCACCGAAAAACATGGCTGCCACAATGAGAGTAAGCCAGATGCCCCTTGGGTAGGCAAAGTCGACCGGAGCCTCTTTGGCAGGGGCTCTGCCGTCATGCTGTTTGTTTGAAGGTGTGTCTATTACCGATGGGTTTCAAGAAAAACAAACAAAGTGGACAGTCAGACTGGTTGCTGCAAACTATTCAGCATGCAAGACTTGTCCTGTGCCGTTGGTTTGTCTGAACGTCCTAGAAAATGCTCCGTTGTGCATACTGCCTTATTTGTTAACAATGGCTGTAGATGGAGCGTCACCCAATCCGGACGTTCGTTGAGGCGACAGTGACTCTTTTACGGTTCCCAAACACGGACGGTGATGTGCGGACCCCGAGATCAACTTCGCAAGAACAACTGTTCAGCCGTCTGCGTTTTGCGTTACCCATGCGGTGGTCTGTGATGACCACTCGGACAGTGATCCTCATTTGTGTGATAAAAGTAACTCCTTGTCGGTGCAGCGCCAGAAGTACCACCTGTCTTGGGCCCCGCTGTGCCGTACGGCATCGAAAGGCGATGTTCAAAGAGCGTTTTTTTTTTTCATACGTGGCGTGCCTGCTAATGGAGGATGGCCTTCCAAAGTCCCCATGTCAATGTGGAAGTCGATTGCGCATCCCTTTCCATTTGGCATGTTGATGTACTCTGTACATGTACTTCGTGCTTGAACTTTGTTGGTGAGAGTGTCATTAGCGTTGCTGGCCGCCTTGATCCTGGCCGCCTTGATCCTGGTCGCCTTGATCCTGGTCGTCTTGATACTACTTCATAGTCATGATGGTTTGCACAATGTTCTGTCGGCGTTTTTATCGGAGCTCTCGTCTCTTGACTAAACACGTGTTAATACCACAGTAAAAGCAGACTGGTGATAGGCCAAAGACAGGGGCAAAGTGCTGAACACAAAAGAGGGCCCATGCGATGCAAGCCTTCTTCGTATTTAGTCGCAATACCAGGGTTAGGGTGTTTGAGCAGAAAAGCCACGACGCACGCTCCTCGTCTTCCAGACCCGCCTTTTAAGAAACTCATCGAAGCTAGTTTGCGCTCCACGTTGACGGTTTTTTCTAACGTCGCTTTAAAAATCAGAGCCTGCATCGCTCCCCACAACGTGCCGTTCCTCCGTTCTCAAGGTCGTTAACAAAGGCCGTCCAAGCTCTTCCTACAGTTTTTGGGATCGTGGCGGTACGTCCTTTGTCTTCTTGAGATGTCTCGATGCACTCCTAAGATGGCACTCTCGCCTTTCAATAAAGACCCCGTACGACGTATTTCGTACTCCGTACATGTACACGCCGTACGGAGTAATTCCTTTGGCATGCCTGGTGAGGATGTGGGTAGGGTAACCCGTTGGATGAGGCTAATGCACCCTAAGACACCGGGCTCATTGGAAAGTCGTTTTGGACGAGGAACATGGCGGACTGGCTTCCGACGACAACGGGCGGGACTACTCGCACTTCGTACTTCGTACAGGGTCCCACCTTTTGTCGGTCTATCAAAATCTCCCCTGCAACTCTGCGGATGTCAGCCGTTGTCCAGCCAAGTTAGGCGTATTACCCTCATCCGTTGGAAGGGCATGGAGAAGGAGACGTTCGCGATAGGCTACTCAGTCCGCCGCTTACCCGCCGCCCGGATCTCGTCATGTATGTGGCACAACTGCATACTTGGGCTTTCGGCGGCACGCCGCAGTGTCAGTGTTCTATTTTGAGAGAAAAAGGCGCAAAGGTGAACCAATACGAGCAAGAAATGAATCAATGTCAATATATTAAACTGGACCCGTCGAACAAACCTGATAGGCAACGAGAGCCTGGAGACCAATCAGACTCGGGCCTGTACGAAGAACGTAGATGATCAGCCGGGACTGAAGAGTCGCACGATTGCTGGAATACCTTCCGGGACGAGACAGTGGCCCGGTCAGCCTCGCCCGACAAAAGAGGCTGAACGTGGGAGAGATAAGAGAGCCAACAAGGGACAAAGTGATGAGGAGATGAGGAGATATATCCGGTGGAATGCGCCGCCAGCTTTGTACAACATCGACCCATGACGAGCTGTGGGTGATAGCAACAATCAGCGACAAAGGCGACCATACGAAGTACGGCGCCCAGCCCAACGTGCCCCTGGTCTGTGGCACACACTGACTTGTTGGATGCGCAGAGGTCAGCCTGGAGTGGTGGCGTTGCGAGGTACTTTGTAGATGCATGTCGCCATGTCACCAGCAGATGCTGTCTCTTCCATTACCTATCTACGAAATACGAAGTACTGAGTAAAGGGCAGCACTCCGACCCTGTCCCGGAAAGGCAAGAGGGTGTCCGTCGTAGCTGCCTGGAGAGGAGCCACGAAAAGCGTCTGGTTCTCCCAACAAACCGACTTCTCGACTAGGAAACTACGAGTACGTACCTCGTAACGAACGCGACTGCCCTGCACCGACAAGGGCCGTGTTCCTGGTTCTGTCACGTAGGACGGACCAGGCAGGTGCCCTCGTCGCTTGCATCGTGACTTGCCTAATTCGGCATCGATTGATGGGCCCACTGGCACACTCTCACAGACATTTCCACTCGCAGGGGAGGCGACCCTTGCTCTTTCCCACTCACCAAAGCTGCACCCAGGGCATTGGTCTCCCTTTCTGTGCGTTTGTTCCGCCTCATTTCTCCTTTTCATTATCTTTGCTTTCTCTTGATACTACGAAGCAGCAGAGCGCTCGTCATCGTGCGCCACACACCGCAGCCCGTGGTCGCCAAACGATAACAAACTCTCTCAGCCGTCAATACTTTGTATGCATGCACCAGTCCGCATCACCGCCCAACATTCTGTCTTTTGATGAGGCAGGGACGTCACCGGAACCGCGAATCTGCAGCAAGAGCTGGGAAAATAGAGCCGACGGAGCCTTGGCAGCCCGTGTCGACCCTATCTTGCAGCCACTTTCTGCACTCTTACGACGTGCCCCAGCTCACGAGAAAGCCATCTCGCTCATCCTATCTGCGTTGTCTCGGTGCTGGACGGCGCTCGAAGACAAGACCGAGCCTTGAGCAACTGACGAGGATCTCGACGCGACACAGCGACACAGCAACACAGCAACACACCAATACGGCAACGCGAAAGCGAGGACTGGGCTCAACCGGCCCACCCTGTGTCCTTGTTCCGCCTGCTTGCTTCTGGCGTCCTACAAAGTACTTCGTAGGCACCTGGAGCGACAACCTGTCTGCGTCACGCAAACAGAAACACGCGTATTCCTACCCCAGTTTCCGCCCGTCTCCTCACCTCCTCCAGAGCCTACCCTGGCGGCAGGCAACCTATGCGGTAGGGGGACCGAGGCACAAGCACCACGTCATTCTACGAGTATTCTCGTTGGCACGGACCAGGGTGCTTTCAAAAGGACACGACTTTGCTAGCGAAAGCTCGCCTAAGAAGATGGCACTTCTAGGCACGGCAACAAAGGAGCTGAAACCCCCAGGAAGCCGGAAACGTTGAACGGCGAAGTCTCAAGCAACGAAAAGACATACGAATAACGGTACGCTAGTCTGGTGCTGCTCTGCTCTGTGGGGCCTAGATGCCCACCGGCATGACAGTCCTGTTTTTTCCTTCATAGTGAAGAGCAAAGAACCAACAACTTACGGAGTATTACCAGCTCCGTTTCGGTCTCCACCGGGCCTAGAAAAAAAGAACACGAGCTATTGAAAACCATCCCCGCTAAGGTCCAAGAACAGCGCCAAGCTTCGGTATGCCGACCTTTTTGTTCTTAGCAGCTCCAACTATTCCAGCTTCGGGTCCTCTTCTTTTTTCTTTCAGCGCCAAAGTCGGTGTTCAGACAAGGCTAGGCGGCTGACTTAACTGTGAAAGGTGCAGCTAGGGGACCTTCGTAACGAACGGAGTGTGTGTTTCTGGCCCCATCCGCCCCTACCATCGTGCGCTTGCTTATTCAAGTGAGGATCGCCGTTTCTAGATCGCTTCTCCCTATTATCGCCGTCTCGCCTCTGTTCCTGGTGTGTCTCTCCACGTTTCTTCAGCGGGTGAGACATTCCCGCCGCCCCGTTCAGCGCAAACCAGACACAACTTTCACTGTTGTACGGGCGTAACAGACGCTCGCCTTGGAAGAAAACTGGACATCCATCTGACCCACTCTGTATTTTCTCGGGGAAGTGAGAGAAGATACTCGTACTTTGAGCACCCTTGCCAGTGCGAAGTACACAAGTTCTTCTATTCCACGCTTGTCAACCCCCCTGCTCGCGCCCTTGCACCATTACCGGAGCCACTGATACGATCAGTGAGATATCGTATACTTCGTATGCGTTTTGGATATTCCCATGTTTACCTTCTACCGTTCTTGTATTCTCATTACAGGGGTCTCACACCGCTTAATCTTCACTCCGCTAGTCATCGAGTGACCTGGCAGGGTGGCGCTTATCTATCTGGCGACCATGTTCTTCGTACGAGTATTCGTACACGACTTACACCATACTCCCGCCAAACCCTTTTAGGGTGCAGTTATTTTCTGCACTAGCTAGCTGGTTCCACCCACAATCTCGGGCATTTATTTTGAGTTTGTATTTTTGGGGGCCACCCGTTGTGACGGGCTGATCTGAAACATTTTCTCACCTCCCTCTTTTCCTCTTCTTTTGCGGACGGTGCCCAGATTCTGCTGCAGTGTGTTACTATTAATTCTGCTGCCGCGACTGCATTTTTGCTCAAGACCTTGACGACATTTTCATCAACGCCGTCGCCATTCGTGGGTACACGGCGATGTCTCTGCTACCTATGTCTACGATAATCAGTTTGTCCCAGTGGTGTTGTTTCTTTCAAGGATTAATGCCTCGTCACTCGGGAACACTTGGTTCGGTCTGAGCGTGCAGTTGAGCTTGCATCTTCGATCCTTCGCCCGTCTCTATCGTCCCCATCCGACCTCTTCTGTTGGGTGACCGCAACAAAGATCGAAAGCAATCAGCCACAGAGTACAACAGCCCTCCATCCCCTGGCCGAGTTCCGAAGCCTCGGATATACCTGGTCGTCCACTCCCATCCGTTTCTTACACGCCCTCCACCTTCGACAGCTTCCACCCTGCCACCCTGCTGCAGTCCGAGCTCAACACAGATACGAAGTACGAAGTAGTCGTACTTGCAGGTTCCGCACTTTGCGGAAACTGGTACTCTCCTGGGCTTGTATGCATCCTTGTACGAAGTATGTTCCTTGTACTTTTGTTCTCTCCCTCTAACACACTCTCTCTCCCAGGCGTCCTTTCTCTGTCTGGAAGCGAAAGGCATCATCTACGAAGTTCATGCTCCACCAGCTGTACTTGTGCTCTCGCTCTCCGTCTCTCCGTGTCATTGCCTACTTGCGCAAGCACTGTACTTCGCTCTTCTCGACATTCCATATAACAAGGGCAGTCCTCATCTCCGTCCAGCGATGTTTTGTCTCAACCAATTTCAGAGACAAGCTCAACACCAGGTGACCTTACTCTTCGTTCGTGCATTCGACGTCTGACCCGATACCCGCACAACACTTGCCCACGCTCCTGTCGTTCTACGGTTTCTTGTCCCTTCTCCTGTTCATCACAAGACGCCAGCTTGACCCCAACCTCTTGTACATCGTCATCCCTCCCATATACTCTCCACTCCCACCATCTGCTCCTTCCTCCCGTTTTCATTTGGAGAGTCACCTCGCCGCTCGTGATGGCTGTTTTTTCTATCATCAGAAGGGCCCGGCAGGCCAAAGAGCAGCCGGCCGGCAAGCCCTCTGAGAAGCAGCTTGGAAAACAGAAAGAAGCGCAGGCCGCGCCACGATACGTCCACATTCCGACACACGCAGCTGCAGATGCCCTTATGGGCGCCCCAGCCGGCTGGATGCGCGATGACGCCGCGCGGATTCGAGAGAACAACAAGAAGCGCAATGCCATGGCGGCGGCTGCCCAGCCGATACGACTGCCGCGGCCTGGAAGCTCGGCCATGCTGAGTCCTCTGCACATTGACATGCATGCAGACTACAGCAGCAACAATGGCAACGGCAGCCGAATGGGAAACGCCGGCAGCAGTGCATCGGGCACCATAAACACGAGGACGTTGCAGTGGTCCAACTCTCCACCAGCCGCTCTCTGAGACGACCGCCATCCATGCCTGGTACACTAGCCAGGTTCAGCCCGCCGAACATGAGCAGTCTGGATGCAGAGATCTTCGGTGCCCGCATGTCGCCTCATGAGGCAACCCAGCACAGAGCGTCGTATCTCTCTTCGGGTGCTCAGACGGCCGGGTCTTTATCCCAAGCTCCTTCTCTGGTGTCCTCTCCTCGATCCTCTCCGTCTTCGTCTCTATCTACGTCGCCTTCATCATGCTCGACGCCGTCGTTTGGACCGCAGAGAAACTCTGGAAGCAAAGGTGTGCTATCTCGCTTTACGCCCACGTCGTCCTAAGAGCATTTAGTCCTCTATCCTCCCCCACGACCCAGCAGTGGTACTGCAGCCCTTCTGCAGACAAGCGAGTCTCCGTACTAACAGCGCGCCTTTTCTCCCCGCCTAACCAGACGACAAGCTCAACCACATTAGAAAGATTTATGTGGAATACGGCCTCTCCAGCACCGAGTCCTTTGAGATGAAGGTGCTCCCATCCAGCCTAGCAAGCTCCACAAGGGTACGCAACAGCAGCCCCAACAGCTCCACCCGCATCGTATCCAGCCTGCACGATACCCGTCCACAGGCATCCAAGCGTGCCGGGGACAACACAACCCCTATGCACAGCCCGCGGGATCGAGGAGCCCGCAACATTCCGCCTTTCGCATCCCAGGCCTCTCTCGACTTTCCACCGAACGCACCCTCGTGCCCGCCACGTTTGGCTCGCCCCGGCCATCACCAACCGCTCCGAACCCCCACTCCAGCTCGACTCCCGAGACAGCAAAGAATTCGCTGTCAAAATCAGCAGACGGCAATGAGAGCCAAATCGTGCCTGGTGCAGCGAAACGGGCGGACTCGCCGACGAACAAACAACAGAGACAACCCAAGTGGCCATTTGCCCCGCGCCCATAATCGCAGGATTTTCTCTGGATTGCCTCTTCATACCTCTCATTTGCTTTCCTTGGCCTTCTCTCTTCTTGCTTTCCATTCCCCGGCCTGTCATTTTGATATCTATTTGCATTATAGCGACGGGTAGCAATCGGCGTTCCTAGCGACACTACATCACTTTGTATTTTTGGCTGTCATATTTCTCTTTTTTCTTTTCACTCTTTTACAGGCATGCAGTCGCAGTATATTCTTTTTGGATCTGGGACATTTATTGGATAAGTCTCTTATTTATGAGGACTCCGGGTGGTCACATGAACAGGCGTCTGTGTCACGAGGCACACGATGGACTCCATCCATTTATAGCATAAATATTATCTCTTTTTCCTGGCCGTTGAACGACTACCGACTTGGCTTTCTTTCGGTTTTGGTTTCCTCCGCACCCCCTGATTGGTGAGCCGTTGCGATATATACTCTTGATATGGCTGTTCACGACGAGAACGGTAACTCCATGGCCATTGAGAGGTCTCTGGTTACAGCGCACATGTGCCACTATGCCGATGGGGCCGACAAAATGCAGGTATATTGAACAATCTGGCACTCTGGCCGTCCTAAGGTGCTCTCTCAAATCCTGATCTCGTTTTCGTCTTCTCTTGATATGGACCTACTGTAGCCCCCTCGACGCTGACATACTCTTTCCATCCGGCACTCGTTGATTCTGGCCAGCCCGATTTCGCCTTCGCCGAAAAAAAACGACTCATAGCTCAAAGGCGTGCCCAAGGCTATGGTACAGACATTGCGATTCGTCTTGGCGAGAGAGTTGATAGTAAGCCAAAGACTGATTATGGGCCAGAAGGCTGCAGCCTGACTGGTCGAGATACGTCTCATTAAAATAGTGCAGAGCCTTTCCAGATCTGAAATTTATCACATGTCATTGTCCAGCTGTGAGCTTCAAATCTCTCGTTCGCACGCTACAAACAGCAGTTACCTAGCGGGCGTGTCCGTCGGTAGTGGGGCTAAAAGTGGACCGGTTCATCGTAATACGTGACTGTTCACGTGCAAGGCTAGCCTCCCGAAAACTCTTACTAGCGGCGAGTCTGGAAAGCGGTGAGTGGTTCTGCCGTCGACGCTGCCTTTGTCTAGACAAAAAAAAGTGAAGCTTTTTTTCTCGTGCCTCTTCTCTCCCTCTTCTTCCTCACGCAAACACACTCTTCCGCATCTTTCCACCAGCAATCAACGGCAGTGAACCTCCAACAGGCGAGCCACCTGATACCCTTTTGTCTCATTTAGCATCACCTTTCGACCTTTCTCTTCCCCCCGTCTTCTCGTCGCTCTTTGCACCACCTGAAAATGTCTGGTAACAAGGAGTCTGCTGGTATGTTCAACCCAACGCATCTCGTTTCCCCTCCGCTCCTCTCGCTCCCCACTAACTTGTCACAGCCTGGCCTCTGGCCGACGCTGCCCTCTCGCAGGAGATCCTCGATCTCCTGCAGTCGGCCACCCACTACCGCCAGGCCAAGAAGGGCGCCAACGAGGTGACCAAGGCCCTCAACCGCAACACGTGCGAGATTGCCATCCTTGCCGCCGACGCCAACCCCCTCGCCATCCTGCTGCACATCCCCCTTCTGTGCGAGGACAAGAACACCCCCTACGTGTTCGTCCCCAGCAAGGTTGCCCTGGGCCGCGCTTGCGGTGTCAGCCGCGCTGTCATCGCTGCCAGCATCAGCACCAACGAGGCCAGCGACCTGGCCGGCCCCATCAAGGCCCTCAAGGACAAGGTCGAGCGCCTGGCCATTTAAGCGGTGGATCAGACCAAAACTTGCAAGGGTCTTTCTGGTCTCTCGCACCAGAGTGCTCTACCGTCGCCAAACATGTGCCGTGGCACCATCGATACCTCGTGCCGTGCCGGGCAGCCAGGAGTAGCTAGAACCTCTGAATCAAAGAGAAAAACATGGGAAAACAATGAGAAATAGAAAGAACACCACAGAGGACCACTGTCGGAATCTTGTTTCAAGTCGAGAGGCTTGCTTCATGATCTGCTTTGTCGTTCAGTGGCACTTTTGCTAAACTTGTCTTTGCCCTTGCCGTGACTGACGTGTGCCTCTGCGTATGCATTGTTGTTGCTATCTCTCTCCAGCTCTTTACAATGTATTCCATAAAAGCACAGGGAGACGGCCGACGCTGGAGTACGAAGTGATCCTGTCTGCTGGTCCTAATTTTGAGACATCCCTGTCCTGAGACTGAGCTCACAGGTATGCTTTTGCAGCGGCGAGTCGTCGAAAACCACAACGTGATAACAAACGCACCTGGTACACCCCTGGCAACTTATAAAGTAATGCTCGGCTCTAATTCGCGCCTTTTGATATGCTTCTTACGCCATGAGACATCAACACGTCTTTGCACCTCGCTCTGAGCCTCGTATGCATGTGCGGCGTGCCTAAAGTATAGTGGGGGTCGGTAGTGCGTTTTCTCCCTGGACCGCCTAATTCTAGTTCCAGTCCATTGGAACGTGCTCCTGTTATTACGCACACCGTGGCGCTTATGGTCGCACCTTTCCGCCCTAATGAAGCTGCCACCTTGCATCCAATCCGACGCCACGACACTTTGCGACTCCACGACATCTCCCCCTTCGTCAATGCGCTTTTGTGTCTTGACGAGGGAGAAAGACCAGCACGGTCCACAGCCGATCTGACACCCTTACCGGCAGATCTCACTTTGGTTTCTTTTTCCTATTGTCCTACGATCCGTGTCCTCCCATTCATCTTTCCTGGCTTCTCTCTCCTCTTCTTCTTTCCCGTCTCCCTTTATCCTCCTCTGCTTCCTTTCCCTCCATCTCGAGATGCACGACAGCTGTTGAGCAGCGCTGCCGAGACAAACTTCAAAAGAGGAGAGCAGAGGCGCGACGGAGAACGCACAGCAAGTACGCAAACTACTACTGCGACCACCACCACGGCCCGACGACCGACAGCCTCGACACCGACAACGCCCCCCTTCTTCCGCCTTCCCTCGCCCTCCACCATGGCCGACATTGTTGACCTCGCCGGCTCCCTCCTCGCTGCCTCTTCTCGATCCCCATCCCGCTGCTTCTCCTGGCATGTGCCGTCCTCGTGGCCGTCGCCAGCATCGCCGGCTACCTGCTGCTCTGCCACATTGCGCCCAAGCCAAGACAGCCCTTTTCCTCGGAAAAGACCTACCAGACAAGTGCCCCGCCGAGCGGTGCCAGCAAGGAGGCCACCATTGTCACGCGGCAGCTGCCCTGCTGGTACGACAAATGGCTGGCCGAGCGGCACCTGGCGGAGGCGGCCAAGGACAGCGAGACGAATGCCTACAGCCTCAGCGCCATTGAGCCCGCCGAGGTCGGCCTGACAGTCGTCGTGCCCGCCTACAACGAGGCCCTGCGCATCCTGCCGGCTCTCGAGGAAATGGTCGACTACTGCGACAGGCGCTTCGGCCGGCCGAAGCCGTCGTCCGAGACACTGGCAAAACCAACGGCATCGAAGCCGACGGCAGCACCCAAGCACAAAAAGGCACCCTCCGCAGCGGTGCTCTACGACTTCCCCGCCGACCGCGCCGACTCCAGCGGCAACGCCTCGTCGTCTTCATCGCGGTATCCGGCCGACAGCGAGCTGCCCTCGGGCTACGAGATTCTGATTGTCAACGATGCCAGCAAAGACAGCACCGTCCAGGTCGCCCTGGACTTCGCCCGCGACCGTGGTCTGCACGACGTCCTGCGAGTCGTCACCTTGGCCAAGAACCGCGGCAAGGGCGGCGGTGTCACCCACGGCCTGCGCCACGCCCGCGGCGCCTACGTCGTCTTTGCCGACGCCGACGGCGCCTCGCGCTTCAACGACTTGGACAAGCTCATCGAGGGCTGCGATGTCGTCATGGACGCATCGGACCGCGGCGTCGCCATTGGCAGCCGTGCCCACCTCGTCGGTAGCGCCGCCGTCGTGCAGCGGTCGGCCCTGCGCAATTTTCTGATGAAGTCGTTCCACTTTGTCCTGACCATCCTGACGCCGCCCGCCACCTCGCGCATCGGCGACACCCAGTGCGGCTTCAAGCTGTTTAGCCGCAACGCCCTGCCCCATATTGTGCCCTACATGCACACCGAGGGCTGGATCTTTGACATTGAGATGCTGATGCTGGCCGAGTCGGCGCCCGCCACGCCCGTCATTGCCCACGACGGCACCGTCATTGGCACCAGCGCGGGCATCAAGGTCGCCGAGGTGCCCGTGGGCTGGCACGAGGTCGACGGCAGCAAGATGAACCTGGTCCAGGACAGCATCCGCATGGCCATGGGCCTGACTGTGCTGCGCGCCAGCTGGATGCTGGGCGTGTACCGCCGGCGGTTGACATGAGGAACGAATGCGGCAAAGAAGGCAACTTGTGGGGGCTATAAAGATGCAACGAGAGGAATGTGCGAGATGGGTGCAGAATCGAGTCATCAAGGTCTACATACGGGTCATCCAAGGCGGGAAAAGGCGGAATGCCAACGCCTGGGGATATCTGTCTAGAAATACGATGAAATGTACAAAGAAATGACACCAGAGTCCAGACTGAACATGCGCCTACTTGAACGACGGCGTCCATTTGGCAAAGTGGTCCAGCATCAGCGGCGAAATCGTCTTGGGCGCCCGCTTGATCTCCGCCAAGAATGCCTCCGTCGTAATGTACTCGGGACCCGTCCCGTTCAAAAACGCCCGGTTGGCGCTCTCGCCGCCTTTTGGCAAATGCCCAGAATCTCGGCGCCCGACAGCTGAGCCGACTCACGGCCCAACAGGTCCAGATCCAGGTCATCACTGACCAGCATATCCTTGGTCCAGCTGGCAAAGATGGCCCGCCGCGCCGCCTCGTCTGGCGGTGGCACGTAAAAGTGCTTGTCAAACCGACCTGTACGCAGAAGCGCAGGGTCCAGCGCCTCGGGCCGGTTTGTCGCCGCCACGACGAGCACCTTGTCGAGTGGCTCGAATCCGTCCAGCTCCGATAGGAGAGCCGGCACCATCTGGGGCCCGCGGCTGGACGACGCGCTGCCGTCACCAAAGTTGGACCGGCGGCCACCAAGGGCGTCAATCTCGTCGAGGAAGATGACGGCGGGCGACGCGCGCCGGGCCTTGTCAAACAGCTCGCGAATGCTGCGCTCCGTCTCACCCACGTACTGGTTGAGCAGCTCGCCGCCCTTTACCGAAAAATAGTTGAGCTCGCTCTCTGTAGCCAGCGCCTGCGCCGCCATCGTCTTGGAACAGCCCGGTGGGCCGTACAGCAAGAAGCCGCGCGCAAATGGCTTGATGCGCGGCCGGTACTTTTCCGGCTGGTTCATCATATCCACGCGCTCCCGCAGTGCCATGACCAGCTCGTTCTGGCCGTGAATGTCGTGCCAGTACACGGGGCGTGGCTTCACGTCGATGCCGTCCATGCGGCTGGGGCGAACACGCCTCCGGGCATCCTTGAAGTCGTCCTCTGTAACGTAAAACGGCTCATCCTGTTGCGCCTGTGGCAGTGCAACACCTCCGTCGCCGTCTCGAATCTGCGTTTGCCTGTCCTTCTCCTCCCTCTCAAAAGTAGTCTTGTGCAGGCGGAAAGCAGGGCCTCGTTCCAAAGCTTCAACAAGTCGTGACCGTTGAAGGCGTGCGTCTGGTGGCTCAGATCCTTGATCATGCGGTCAGCCTGGTCGGGTGGCAGCGGCATGTTGAACGAACGCAGAATCGCCCGACGACCAGCAGGGTCCGGGAAGGGGAGCTCAATGACGTGCGACAGGCGGCCGGGCTCGCGCAGATCGGCAGGAATGTCCTTGTGGTAGTCCAAGCATGTCACGAGAACAATCAGCTGCGGCACCTGCGGGTCTTCTGAGCCAGACGGGCCCGGGGCCGTGCTCGGTTCGCCCTTGTAGACATTTGCGTCGAGAAAGTCACACAGGGCCTGGATGACGGCTGTGCGGTTGTTGCGCTCCTCAATCAGCAGCTTTTGGATGTTGTCGATCGTGACAATGCTCGGCCGCTGCTCGTAGGCTTTCTGGAACGTCTCCTGGATGGTCGACAGCTTGTCGTTTGGCCGAATGGGAAACACTGTGCCCCAGCCGGTTGAGGTGATGCGGCTGAGCAGCATCGTCTTTCCTGTGCCCTTGTCGCCCTGCAGCACTGCCGCACAGGAGAGACCGGTGCGGGGGTAGCTCACCGTCGGGTCAAAGCAGGTCAGGAACCGGTTGATCTCCCTCACGGCCGTGTCCAGCCCCTCAATCTGGCCAAGCTTGATAGCCTTGGGTGGCGGCGGTGGAGGCGGTGTCTGGGTAGCGTCTGCCGGTGGTGTTTGTGGAAGCTTGGAGCCCAGCTTGACTGATGGTGAAGACGGCGCCGCGCGCGCCTGCAGACGCCTCGACGGCGAGGCAGTCGGCGAGGCCGTGGCTGCTGCTGCTGACCTCAGAGGGAGCGTGGTGGTCAGTGAGGGCCTGGGGGTCTTTGGCGTCTGCGGCTGTGACGGTGAAGACGATCCTGCGCGCGCGCCAGCCACGTCGGAAAACTGCACGCTCGTCTCGTCCATCGCAAACCGGCCCACGCCGTCTGTCCGTCCATCCACAGCCTTGATGCGGAATGTCCGCTTCGTCCGCCGATGGTATACATCGCGCACAACCATGCCCGGGTACACGACCTCGGCAAGGTCCAGCTGGTCCTCGAGGACAGTAGCCCAGCCGGACAGCTCGATCGCTTGTGTCGAAGATGTCACGGGTGCCAGGCCCTCCCGGTTCGTAATGTCCTCGGCTTCGACCTCGCCGGCCTGATGCAGTGTGCGACCGTCGACGGTGATGCGGACCTTTTCATTCGCGCTGATGCCGCCGGCCTCACGAAACGCCTTGGAGACACGAGCCAGGTTCTTTTTCAGCGGCTCGGGTGACGCCCAGAGAACGGCTTCACGCGACACGGGCTGGCCATCGGTGATGCTGAGGGTCTCGATGGTGCAGAGCCGGTCGTTGTCCAGCGTGCCAGTGAGCTGGAGCAGGTTGTCTTTGCTCACAGAGATCCGCGCTGCTGCTTTGGCTGCCGGCTCCTGGTTGAACGCGGCCACATTGACCTCGATTGATTTGCCCATTTCGCTGTGTTTGTTGACAGTCGATCGTCAGAGGGGCAGTGAGATGCGAGGAATCGGGCAAGGCTGTGCCTTCTGCTTTCAAAAGTGCCCCTCGTATGTCGTTCCTTCCCCCGGTGAGCTTCTTGCGGGATGTTTCTTCCGGTGAAAATTACTTGAAGCGGTCGCTCTGTCTCCTTCATGTCCGCCTCAGCCAGTCACTCTTTCCCAACACAGAAATGTTGATTCCTTGGCAGATTTTCTCGAATTCTTAGGCCCATTTAATTTACTCTGTACAGAGAATCCCGTTTTGCCGCCTGCCACCGCCCTGCAAACGCTGTAAGTGAACTGCCCACAGTGGGGCCTGTCGACTGAGTAGCACTAGAACGCGCTGCAACTCTGATTGGCAGCAGCCACTCAGTTCGCTACTCGAGCTACATCTCATCGCCAAACTCAACTTCGTCGTATACAGAATCTACAGTCACACGTTCTGTCGTATCGGGCCGCCACGCTTATGCTTTTGTCCTCGCCTGTCACTTTCTCTTATTGCTCCACCTAGCAAGCGTGCGATAGCACTCACGACCCTCTGGGCCACGTCCTAGATGCCTTTGGCGCACCGGTTGGCGCGGGTGCTGCCGCCAAAACAGACGACGACACCACAGGTACAGCGCCAACTTGCGGGGTGTATATCGAGACCAACGGCAGCCGCCGTGTCAGTCTACACAGAGAGGACACAGAGGAGTCGACGACTCACAGAGAGCCGCCGGACATGGGCGAGCGCCAGCACTCCGCTTCAGGAGGAGGCGAAGCAGCCGTCCATCTTTGAAGAGTTGTTCCCCGCGAAGCATTCAGAAAACGAGAGATGGCAACGCCAGAGACAACAGAAGAGCAGAGTGAAGACACAACGGCACCACAAGCTGACGGGGACGATATTCCGGATGAGGTATGGCAATGGCTAGAAAGCGAGTCCGCCAAAGGCCATGAAGAGGGCACAGCAGAAGCTACGTCCACGCCGTCCAAGGCGAGGATACGGAAAACAAACCCGACAGTGCTTGTGCTCTCGGGCACCACACCGTCTCTACTCCCGAGCGACTTCTTCCGCATAGCGCCCCGAGCAGCATCGGCAGCATCCGACCAAGAGACAGGCAACAGCAGCAGCCGACTTGTTGACGGATGGGCTGCTGGCAATGGCGGCATTTACAAGATCGTGCAGGACCGCGATCCGGCGACGCTCACACCGCGCGGCCGCTACTTTTTGTACTTTGGGTCGCCCGCCGCCGCCCTGGCCTATTCGCAAGAGGTGCGCGAGCTACACCTGCTGGCCCGCCGCGCCGTGCAGCAGCCCCAGCGAAACGCGGCCAGCGCGAAGCGACGCCACAAGCGGAAGCAGGAGGACCAGCAGGGCTTTGTTGGCGGCAGCGGCAGTGGCGACAATGCATACCTGTCGCTGGCTGGCGACATTAGCAGCGGCGGCTCCGGCATCGGAAGCAACGCATATCTGGCGACGAGCGCTACTCCGGAAGAGGTGGCGGCTTTGCGCAGCTTCTCGCTGCTGGCGCCAACAGCGCAACTCGATCTAGTGATGCAGATGCCGGCGACCAGCAGCATCGGTGCCAGCTCGTCAACGGCCATTACTCTCTACGACGAGGAAGAACTCGACGACGTGGCCGCCACGACCGCCACGACCAAAGTCCTCGTGGTGCTCAAAGACACGAGCTCCAGCGGCGGTGGCGTCGGAAGCCGAAAACACGGCGACAGCAAGGACCACAGCGGCTTCAATGCCGGCCCGGGCGGTGGCAGCGGCGTCACGACTGTGGAGGGCCTGCGCACTATGATCGAGCAAGACGGTGTGCGCCGCAACCTACCGTGGGCGGTCTCGGACGGTCTCAACGGCGTGGTGCCAGTACAGTGGCTCGTGGCGGAGCAGAAGCGGCTGCTGCAGGAAGCCGTCAAAGGAACAAATGCCCGGGCGGCAGCCAAGAACTGGCGCAAGAAGGCTGAAGCTGAAGCCGAAGCCGAAGTCAAAGTCGAAGCCGAAGCCGAAGCTGAAGCACAAGCACAAGCACAGTCCGAGCAAACGGCTGGTCCCCAGCACCCGCCCATTGCGCTCTGGGCGTCGCGTGTGCCCGACCTGGTGACCAAGACGACAATGATGAATGAAAACGCACGCTTCTCCCGGTTTGTGGTGGCCTTTTCTGACTCGGTCGAGGCCCGACGGTTTGTGCGCAACTGGCACCGGCGTGCAGTGAAGGTGCCGCGCGTAGGGAACGCAGCATATGAGCAAACGGCCATTGTGGACACGACCGTGCTGTGGTGAGGGTGAAGGAAACAAGCGGGCTCCAGCCACGAAGAAGGAGACGACAAAATCATCGAGAATGATCGCAGTGTACAACAATCTATAAAAACTTTGAGAGAGCGTTTTTGGCCAACCCAGCATGTAAATAGAAATCACAAAGCAGTGCATTGTAAGCCGATATCAGAGAAAAGAGAGTACATGTAGCCGCAGACTGAGTGAGAACAGACAGCGGCCAAAGAAACGACTGGACAGAGGAAATACAACTTCGACACAATGGGGTAAAGAAAACGACTTGAGCAATGGACAATGGAAATATGAGATGAACAGCAGAAAACAAAAAAGCAAAACAAGGTCCCAGAACTCCGGAAAACCCCGCCCAGGTATCTGCCACACCCCCGTTTGTCATTCTTCGCGCCTTCTGCAACACGTTGGCAGCAACGATCAAGCTCGACCAACATGGTCTCTTCCGTCCATCGTTCTACTGTCCCCCGGACCAAGACGGCGAGAAGCGCAATGTGCCGTCTGTTCTGTGTCGTAGCAGTAGAGTGTCTGCCCGTTGGTTCGGATTTGGGTGTGTATCGTCTTGGGTGGACAGCTGGAGATGAGGTCGTGGCATGCGCGTTGACGGAGCGGTTTGTTCTTTAACAGCACTTGCCGCCGATGCCGCCGTTGTCGCCATTCTGGCCAGATACGTTGACGCCCGACGCCGGTGTCTGGTCGGTCTTGGCGGTGTCGATGATGCGCGACTTGATGTCGGCGGCCAGGCTGTAAAAGGCCTTGTCGATATTGATGCCGCTCTTGGCCGAGACTTCGAGGAAGGGATGCCGAGCTCGTTGGCCAGCTGCTGGCCCTGCTCGGTCGAGATGACGCGCTTCTCCTCCCAGTCGCACTTGTTGCCAATCAAAATCTTGTTGACGCCCTCGGTGGCGTGCTGCTCGACGTTGGAGAACCACGTGCGGATGTCTAAACGGTTAGCACGGCCAAAGGCCACAAAGGAGGCGGGGGTCGTGCGCGGTGGGACGCACTCTCAAACGACCGCTCGTCGGTCACATCGTACACCAGCAGGATGCCCATGGCGCCACGGTAGTAGGCCGTGGTGATGGTGCGGAAGCGCTCTTGGCCCGCCGTGTCCCAGATCTGCAGCTTGACACGCTTGCCATCGAGCTCGATTGTGCGGATCTTGAAGTCGATGCCGATGGTGGTGATGAAGCTGGGCGTGAAGGAGTCCTCGCTGAAGCGCAGCAAGCAGCACGACTTGCCGACGCCCGAGTCGCCGATAAGGAGGAGCTTGATCTGAACAAGACCAAAAAACGCAGTCAGCACGCGGTCAAGAGAGGCCACACAGTCAAAGAAGCCCCGAGAGGCCTCAAGGAAAGAGGGGAAGGGGAGGGGGCCCACGCACGAGAAAGTCGTAGTTCCGGTTGCCGGCCATTGTGACGAGTGTGCTGCCAAAGGCAAAGAAGCGGTCGTAGAGGCGAAGGAGACAGAGGGGATGCGTGTCGGACCCGGGGGTTCGGTTTCGCGATGATGGCAAGGAAAAGCAAGTGTCCAGAGAGATCCAATGTCGTGGCCGCAGGAGAGAAACAAGGCGGTTTCGACTTGCGCTCAAGGGTTTCTTTCGTTTGGCGGTTTCCCTAATCTGGTGCAGCTCTAGTGCTTTGTCGCTGGGTCGCTGGGTCGCTGGGCCGTCTAGTCGTCTGTCGTCTAGTCGTCTAGTCTAGGCTGGGCTCTGTGGCACTGTTTCATAGACTGGTAGTTGTCCAGTACACTTTTTTTCCTTTCGTTTCTCCTTTCTTTGTACGAGTAGAAAAATGGAGACGGCACGAAACGTGGAGACTCGTGGAGACCGCGGTGACGTGGTGGTGTCGGTGTAAGATGCTGGGTGTACGGGAAGCGGGCGACAGTGTGACAAAGTAGGCAATGTCGAGAGTGTCAAATGGAAGCCGACAGCAATTGAACGGCGGCACGATGCAATTACGAATGTCCGTCTCGGCTCGAGCGATGGACCGTCGGGCGTGTGGTTTGCCTGTCAAGATGATGGTTGGTTCCGCTGTTCGGCGCTGGAGAGGGGCGTGTGGTAATCGAGTCGTGGGAGAAAAGAGACGGCGTAGGCGTGGCAGGCGAAGGTGGTAGCGCTCTTGCGACAGGCAAAGAGCGACGTGGGGTTGAAAGTGGCGATGTTTGGACTTGATGGTCAGAAGAGCGAGGCAGGTTGGCAAATCGAGGGGAAAGTGAATATGAAGGCTGCGTTTCTGTTTTACTTGTCTCTGTTTACTCGGTCCTTGGATTAGGTCGTTCCTACGCTTCCGCTTCGCTGGAATGGAAGACAGGGAAGAGGAAAGGTTGGCTGGTAATTCTCGTATGGCGCTGAGCCTTCAGTGCCGACTTCGTACGGGCGGGCATCAAACTGCCCGCTAGCCGGCTCCTTGATGGCCACCGTAGTGACTTGCGTAGCGACTTGGCCCGGTGTGGCTTAGTTGTTTCGAGACACATCAGCAGCAAAAGTACTCGGCCTAGCCAAGCTGGTGCAGAGTGACTTTCGCTAGCAGGTGCACGTGCTGAAGAAAGACAGGTGACAAACAGAGAGGGGCGCAACGCTCTCCCGCTGAAGTCAGCGATGCATATGGCTACCAAGTAGTAATTCATAGCTGGTGCCTGCTGGTGGCGGGAACACTAAAGTGTGCGTGCCAGGGCGAGTGTACAGGGACATGCGGTGATGCAGCATGTTCTGCCTCCACGCTGCTGTATTCCCTAGGGTGCCTGACTGGAACCGGATGCCGGAAACATGGCTGGAAGAGCCTCTCGGGCCCCTGCAGCAAAGCAATCTACCGCATGGTCTATCGCGATGTGTCATCGGCAGACGGCAGCCCTCAGTGCGACTTGCCAGCAAATATCGTGCCCGCCCTATCGACCGCCAATCCCGCTCCTTTGTCGCCAACACAGACAATCAACCTTTTATTGCAGTCTCGCGACACCTTTTCATTCTTTTCTTTTCTTTTCTTTTCTTCATGGACTGCACATGCGAGCATAGGCTTGAGTTCGTGTTCTCTCATATTCGACTGCTATGCATGTACTTCGTATGCCGGAAATCAAATCGCAAAAGTATGTGTGACGGTGAAAATGTGTACTCCGTGTATCCTGCCACAGAAGGGCTGTAATACGCCCATGCCAAAGAACCATGTCTGATGCTCCGTGATCATTTCCTGCACTGTGCTTCGCAGAGAGCACTCCGCCGGCCGATATCAGCGCAGATACCGCCCGTAGGCCCACCGCACGCGGTCGAGCGCCAGACGCTGCTTGTCGACCGTCTTGCCGTTGAGCATCTCGTCCACGTCCTCCAGAAACTCTTTTCGACATCGCCAGGGAACAGACCCTTTGCAAGGTTGCGCAGCACGTGCACTTCGCAGACCAGGAGACCGCGGTGCTTGTAGGACAGAATGCCGTTCATCGTGGCCAGTTCGACTGTGGCATCGCAAAAGATGCGGTCAATGTTGCGCAGCACGCGCACGTACCGCTCGACACGCTGGCCGCGGCGCAGACCCTTGCGGCCATACAACAGGCCACGAGCGTACCGGAGGGCGGCAATGCTGACGAGGACGCCGGGTGTCAGGCCGACAAAGCCAAAGACGAGCTCTTGGCTCTTGAGCAGCGCGTCGATGCCGCTGATGGCGACCTCCAGGTCGACCTTGGTCTTCTGCACCTGGATAAGCAGCGACCGCACCAAATCGCCACGCACGGCGCCCTGGAACGGCTTCCGCAGACCGGTTTCGTACGCCCGCAGCACCGGCGTCACATCGCCCTCTCGCACCTTGGCGCGGATGGTCGACAGTTCCACCTCGGTCAGCGCCGTCGAAGAGCCTGCTAGTTCGGGCCGGTCCACGGCAAAGTCGACGACCATGCGCTCGAGACTTTCCCGGTCGGAACGAAGGCTGTCGCGGCTCATGATGGCAATCTCGCTGTTGGAGTCATGGCGCACGGTGCCAATGATTCTGGTGATGGGTTCAATCACCCAGTTGAGCCAAAAGTCGCGCACCGTCGAGCCAAAGTCGCGGATCCACTGCACAATGTCCTCCTGGCGGTTCACCATGATCCGCAGGAGCGTCGACGAGGACAACAACAACACGCCGGCCGGCAGCCAGTACCGCAGCAGCCGCGGCGGGCGCCCGTAGTCGTTGACCACCACCTTGAGGTCACCAACAAGGCCAGGGATGCCATGGGCAAGCAGCTGGTCGAGACGCCGGGCCAGGCGTGCGGGCTTGTTGGCATCGAACTGGTTGGCCGTCAAGATGGGGTCGCCCTGCACGTCGTTGAAGACCTTGTCCTCAAAGTCCAGCACAGACGACTCGACGGCCAAAACATCGGTGGTGACTTGGTCCATCAGCGACACGCTACGTTCGACGACGCCCTTCCACCGCCGCCCGTTGTCGGCCGTAATGTCCTTGAGCTCCGTGCCCTCGTCCAGGTCGAAGCGAAGGCCCTCGTCAATCAGAATTCCAAGCCCGCTGGCAATCAGCTGCCGCAACCGCTTGAGGCGCTTCTGATTGTGTCGTGCATCGGCCCGGCACCGTGCAATCGGCGACAGCAGCCGCCGCTCGAGGCCAGAAAACGACCGCTGGACAATGCTCCGGCGCACAATGGCATAGAACTGCTGCCATTGCTGCGTCATGGATGCGCTGCCGGACTGTATGGCACCAAGAGGCGAGTGGGTGGCAGCAGCAAAGCGTGTCCGGCTCTCGACGACAATCTGGCCGACCTCTTTGGCCCAGTTCCAGAACCGCAACGGCGATGTCTGCACCGTGTACAGGCTGAGGCTGCCGTACGAGGTCAGAATATCGTCCCAGTACCAAATGTCGTCATGCAGGGGTGTAATGCGATCCAGCAGCGTGTAGAGCAGGATACCGTAGACTTGGACGGTGGCCTTGCTAACCAAAAGCCACTCGACCTCGGCTGCCAGCTCGCCCTTGTCGTCGCCTCCTCCCCTCGCTCCACTCCTCTAGAAGCCTGTCCGGGCACAGCACTGGAGGCGCCCGGCGACAGGCTGCCGTTTTCGGACCGCTGCTCTCTGTTTCTATGCCACCAGTGCCGATGCGCTGAGGGCCGTGCAGGTCGAGGTAGCCCTCTTGCTCCTTCTGGCGCCTCTCCTCCTCTTCGACCTCCTTTGCCGTCTGCAGAAGGCCGGACTGCTGTAACAGGCCTCGTATGCGGGCTGTGGACAGAATGGGCTGCGAAGACGAGGTCGAGCTCAGGCTCTTGACGATTGTGAGCAGGTCGTTGACGTAGGGCGACGACAGGGCCTCGATGCTGGCCCCGTTGGCAGAGCCATCGGTGTTGGCGGCCGCGTCGGTTTCGTAGGAGACGAGAGGTCCGCGGGTGATGCGGTCAATGTCGGCCTCCCAGGCACGTACGTTGCTGCACGAGAAGAAACGTAGCGTCATGTTAGCCAACAGGGTGCTTGTGAAAGCGCACGGCCGCAGTACGGAGTCCACGGCCGCGGTCATGCTCTGTCATTGAAGATTCCGATCCGGGCATGCAGAGCTTCCAAAGGAAACACGACGGCTGGCCAGTGGCTCCCAACGCCACGGGGGTAGGAACAGACAAGCAGAGAACCTGGGGAAAGGGAGGGGCAAATACGAACTCTACGACAATCGACATGGAGGGCGGACGGCTGCCTGTGTTCTCTTGAAGATCCCTCAGTAGGACGGAGGAAGACGCGAAGGCGCACACATGAGCCGGGGCGCGTCGTCAAGGTTCAGGGTGCAAGGCGCGTTGCTTCAAGCTTCTTCGAGCTTTGCCTGTCTGAAACGTCTGAAAGCGAATGGCTGCCTGATGTGTGGTAGAAAAATTAGGTGGGCTGCTTTCACAAGTCCGCAACCCGGCAAAGGTTGTGGGGTATTGCATTCAGTCCCGCTGGAGTCTGTTCTCGTCAATGTTCTTTGGTGGCCTTGCCTGTCTTCTCCAGAGGCAAAGTCACGCCAAAGACGGAAGCGCTTCGATCCGGCGAGCACCCACTCAGAGGAACAATCCGATAAGCGTCGACGCCGGTTGTTGATAGCTGTCTGTGATGACGAGGATAAGTACGAGTACGAGTAGTGGGCAGGGAATCCCCCGGGTGTGGGCGCGTCTTGCTCTTGTTCGTATTCGGACCCCTGGGACACGGCGCGGGGCGTGGCGGGCACAGTACGAGACGTCGTAAGGATCCGTCTCGGCTTTGGCAGTGCGAGGGTGGCACTGGGCTGCACGTCAGTCGAGTTTGCCACGGCGGAATGGGCACAACCGCTGGCTGGGTGGCGAGTGAATGTGGAAAACATGCGATTTGCGGGCGTGGAGAAATGCCGGTAGAGCCACTGAACCGAGGACTGGCCTGACTATTAGGGGGGCCGTAGGGGAGAGAGGGGCATGGGCAGTGCTGAACAGGCCAGTTGAGATTAAATCAACAGAATTTTGCAAGTCTGAACAGGGGCAAGATATGGTCAACAGGTGAAGATGTGCGATGCAGGTTCCAGATGCAGGTTTCCAGAAAGGAGGCAAAATATCTACAGAATATGAAGGAGACGCACCAATTGCCCATCGAAGAAAAGGAAGGAACGACACAGAGAGCAGCCGGATTTGGGTGCATCAAGAGCCGCGCATGACCTGGTCACCTGACCCGTCGGTCTGGCAGGAGCAGAGTCCGCTGCCAGCAGCTCATCGATTGTCCAGAACACTGAAAGTAACTTCCGACCGCCGTGGGGAGGACTCCAGACAAGGGTGGGAGTGTCCAGAGGCCGACAATCACAAGCCGCCGTTGCGCATGCAGCACCTCCAATATTACAGTGGACATGACCTGGAACACCGGGTTTTGCCAGGCACGGTACAGTAGATCCATACAGTATCTCAGTGGAACTTTACTGTGCGAAGGCCCCATGTTTTTTCAGTCTTGGAATATGATTGGTCCGGGACACGGATCGCACCTGCTCGACGTGGGCTCATTCACTCAACAATTCGGCCCACCGCCTTCCTCCTTTGCCGTGTTGTTTTTCACCCCTGGGAGGAAAGAGCCAAATAAGGGGCGACTTACGAAGGACAACGGGAAATAAATAAAACGATCTCGCAAGCGCATCTCCTTCTCGACTGACCCTTTCCCAGAGCATCCATCCTTTTCGTGGAACACAACTGGGGTTTCCTGTTTCCCTTCGCCTCTTTTCTCCCGGCTCTCTCTCGGGTCGTCTATTCGCCGATCGCCTTTTTGCTCCCTCAAATCGACCTTATCATTGGCCCCGCGCTGCCAATTGCTGGGACCCTGCGTTTCTCTCGTTTCGAACAACCCCTTTTTCCAAGATCACATCATCACCACGATCATGGCTTCATTGTACGTGTCTACGCCCGCCTAGCCACCCTACGAATCTCTCCATTGTCTCCTGCGTCTCGACAACGCTAACATCACTCTTCACAGCCTTTCCAACGCGACGTTTTCCAACGGCACGTTCGCCGGTATCTCCAGCGGCGCCAACGACCTCTACGGCGTCTTCGAGGAGGTGTCCAAGTACAATGTTCAGCTCAACATTGCCGAGCGCCTGTGGGCGTCTTGGTACCTGTGGATGCAGAACGACATTCTGGCGACGGCATCATGAGCTTCATCATGCACGAGGCTGTGTACTTTGGCCGCTCCCTGCCGTGGATGATCCTCGATGCGATTCCCTACTTCAACCGCTGGAAGATCCAGAACCAAAAGGTGCCGACCGCCAAGGAGCAGTTTGACTGCGCTGCGCTGGTGCTGCTGAGCCACTTCACCGTCGAGCTGCCGCAGATCTGGCTGTTCCACCCTGTCGCGACGTACTTTGGCATGGAGTTTGGCGTTCCCTTCCCCCGGCATGGAAGATTGCGATGCAGGTGGCCGTCTTCTTCGTGATGGAGGATACCTGGCACTACTGGTTCCACCGCGCGCTGCACTACGGCCGCTGTACCGCTCGATCCACAAGCTGCACCACACCTACTCGGCGCCGTTCGGTCTGGCCGCCGAGTACGCGTCGCCGGTTGAGGTTATGCTTCTGGGCATTGGCATTGTGGGCTCGCCCATCTTGTGGGTGTCGGTGACGGGCGACCTGCACCTGGTGACCATGTACATCTGGATCATCCTGCGCCTGTTCCAGGCCATTGACGCGCACAGCGGCTTCGACTTCCCCTGGTCGCTGCGCCACTTCCTGCCCTTCTGGGCCGGCGCCGACCACCACGACTTGCACCACGAGAAGTTCATCGGCAACTACGCGTCCAGCTTCCGCTGGTGGACTTTTGCCTCGACACCGAGGCCGGCCTCGAGGCCAGCAAGAGGCGCCGCGAGAAGAAGCTTGCCCAGATCAAGGCCAAGAAGGCCCAGTAAATGCATCAAAAGCTTACTGTAACCGGTAACCGCACAAGCAGACACGCGTCAAGTCCTCTTTGATGTCGCGGTGCGCCGCCGAATTGACCACGGCGCTCTCCTTGGGCAGACACTGTCGATCGAAGCGGTCGTTGGACGTCCAAGAGACAATCACATCATCTATGCTTTGGGTTTTCGACAGTATAGCCACACTTGTGTGGGGACACTCAAGACTGCTGCAACACCATTGTTACACGCACTTTTCTTACACTCTTTCCTGCGGGCGTTTGGGGGTCGGATGCCTAGAGATTATCAAAGAAAGCCCAGCTTATTTCTTATCTTCAAACAGTACATATTGCCGTCATAAATTCTCGGGGGGAGCTTTCAACTGCTACCCTGTCAACCCTCTTTAAGGCTTTGCTCCTTTTCTAATTTAAGCACCAAAACACAACGATAGACTATTTAATATTTTAATTACCGCTAGAGAGACAATCCCAGATTCCTACCAACGCGTGACGCGAGTGTAGATTGCCATGCCATGTATACAACTCGTCTGACCGACTCCTTACGTCTTATCCTACAACACCCTGATTAGTCTTTCTTCGGCTTCGGCGTACAGCAGTCACCACCCGCCGCGCCGGCCGCGCTGCTGGCCAGGCTAGACAGTGTGCATGCAGCACTGTCGCGGATGTCGGCCCTGCGGCTGCTGATGCCGTTGCTTCCGGCTTGGCCTCTGGTGCCTCGATCACCTCGCCAAAAGCACGGGCGAGCTCGTCACACAGCACAGCCAGCTCAGCATCCTTGACAGTCAGGCCGGGGGCGAGGCCAGGGCCGGGATTGTGGGTGGTCCACCGGATAAACGTGGTGTTGTAGACCTTTGGGGTCAACAGATGCATGTACACAAAGTAGCATGGGGCGGTAACTCACATTCGACCACTCGGGATGGTGGTTCTTGAGCTTGCACTGCAGCGCCACGGCCGTCATAAGTCCTGCAGCCGGTTAGCTCTTGCACCATCGTACAGTCACAATCGTGCTGGGAATGTCCTACCCAAGTCTTGGTAAAGTTCTTGAACTTGAAGGAGCGCTCGATGCCCAGCCCGCTGGCCGTCAAAGCCCACCGGCCGGCACGGCCGGGCGCTACCAGCGCCTCCAGTGTCGTCCGGACAGCCGCCTCGTCGGCCTCCGTCTTGCCACAATCTGCATCGTTGTGCGCCCGCCATGGCTGACGCGGTGGATGAAAAGGCACGTACGTTTCGGAGAACGGGACGTGTGGACACAGTGTGAGCAGCCCTCAAGTGCGTGGGCCGTTCACTTCTCGGCAATGCTGATGGCGGTGCCACGCGCTTGGTGACAGCTCGGTACGCGCCACGAAGCATTGGGTTCGACGTGGGAGTGTATATGGATGTTGATGCACCTGCGTGTGCCCAAGTGGGGCGAACTCGACAGGGTGAGAGTTGTGAGTGCGATGAAGATATCCAGTCATCCACGAACAAACCAGCACGAGTTGACCGTTTCTGCCTTTGTAATTGTGGTCGGCAGTTTTTCGTTGTTACCAGGGCCGGGTATGAACCTGCCAGGCAATGTATGGTATGCGGTGTGCTTGGGTCAGTACGGCTCATGTGTTGTTGTTGTCGGCTGTCGTTGGCATTTCATGTCTGAATAACGCAGGTCGGTCATGGATGAGAATGAGTGGATGTGAATCGCGGGCAGGTGAGGTCCACTAAAATCCAGTGGCTTGGAAGCGCAATGTTAGTGGCCGCCCTCGAATCACCGTAGCGGACGTTTAGCACTAAACAGGAGCATTCACACGGACCTTTAACGACTACAACTGCAAGCTACTAGCAAAGCTCCATGCCAACGTCGACATGAAAGTGCGAGGTGTAGGAAGTCTGTGCTAGCCGAGCCGCGATTATTAAAAGGAGCAAAAGATGGCGGGCAGCTTTGAGGCGAGTTGACTTTGTCATTGTTGGGCTCTAGACTGTGTTCCATATGGGCATGTATGAATTGCTGCGTCTCGTATATCGAAAGAGACACGACGTGATGGCTGTATGACTGACTTCCAGACATCGTCTTGGGCCCGTCTTCTTTCCGACATGTTTCTTGGAAGAGAAGCACTCGGTCAAGCATGTAACGGTTGTACAGGTATACATGTATTACGACGATTGGCAGGTGGTGGTCAAAGGCCCTGAACCGTTCTCATTGTGACTGTACAGTGCGTTTCCACGAACGAGGCCGGGGAGTTTCAGCGACAATATTTGGCGCATGCCATGGCACGACGCTGGGACATGGTCGCTGTTGCAGCTTGCCAGTAAGAAGGGCGTCCAGAGCATCCATCGACAGATACAATAGGGCAAGTGGGCGCATTCGGCAGTCATTGTCAACACCAGCCGGCGTTTGGATCGGCACAGAGTACGCGCACAGACAGATACACTTTCATGTGTGGCTGGATGAGCACACTTCCCGAGAACTGGAGAACAGAGAAACGGAGAAGGGGCTGCGCCTCTACGTCCCGGTGCAACCTATATCCAGAGCGCAACTGAGCGGACCGGGAAGCGGCCAAGTTCACGACGTGTGCAGAATCTGTGACGATCTGCCAGATCTCAGCCCTCTGCGGCATCGATACCCAGCTCTTCGGCTCCTGGTCTTCTCCCCACACTGCCGAACTCGCTACCGCCGGAGCTGCCACATTACACATCTCATTGCCTTCGTCAGCAGAAGAAGAGAGTGGGAGAAATGTTGAAGGCCTGCCCCAGTCAGAGTGCGTGCTGGTGGTCAATCTCGACACCTGGCCGTGGCCCATGGTTTTGCCTCGAGTTCTCAATTCCATCATTTGGCCCTCCACAGTTGTCGTCTGCGAAGTCAGATATACTCACGACGTACAGCCATTGCGAGAAGACAATACTGTGACTAAGATACGGGTAGGTGGCTAGCAAGTCAGCCATTTATCATAAACAACAATTGGCAAAGGTCTTTTCCCGGTGACCCTACTCCGTGATTCGATTACGATCACTGTATCCATCCTCGTATTCCACCTGCCGCGCCCCTGTATCGTCAAGGCTCGCGCTCGTGTGATAACTAGGCAACTTTGATAAATAGCAAAGATGAAGATGGCGACGACAAGATTATGCGAGAAGAGGATCCATCAGAACGGTCTGGTAGGTATAGAACGAAAAAACGAGAAGCGAGTAGGGAGTGGAGGAGAGGCCAAAGGCGCTTCGACGGAGAAATACCACAATTGATGACTGCACAGATAATAAGCTCTTCGGAGTGAGGTACCAAAGAAGAGATGCGAGCAAACAGAACAATCACAAAGGTGACATGGGATAACAACATATGCTTTATGCGACCGCAACACCCGTAAGTGACTATGAATCGATGATGCCATCTTATTTTCTCAACGAAAACACCCAGAGCATTCTTCTTCACTTGTGCTTCTATGCTGCAAAAACAAGAAGCGCTGAGATATGTCCTCAGTTGGAGGCTGTCGTCTGATAGGCAATTAAATTAGTTCAAAAAAAACGTAGATACGACCCTGGCTGTCACGTGCAGCTAAGTACCTTGCTCTGTCACGTTCCTTCCCGAAACAGCGTCGTACTCGTATCAACACAGTGCCGATTGGCGTCCTGCCACTGCCTGGCATGTTGCGACTACTCACGGCAACGGAGTTTACGTAACATATTAGTGTATGCTGACCCCGCTTAAGTTGGCGCTGCTTTCGTACTCACGCGCCAAAAGCACAGGACAAACATGACGCGAGAGCGCGAGCACAGAGACTTTCAACGAGGAAAAGAGCAATCTCGAAAGGGACCCTGGTCCCTTTGCCACGGCTTGTCATGTAGTTTGTAGTTCCGCGGTATCCAGCTTGGGATTCAAATGTGTATCTTCTGTTACGGATGCCGCTGATACCCTTCTCTCTGGTCTTTACTTTTTCAGTGACGTAAGCCCGGGAGCCTTCTTCAAAGTGAATGATATATCGTAAACAGTCTGACTTTGTACTAATCTGGCGCTTGTCGCTTCTCGCTTCAGTAAGAAAGCCGCCGTACCATGTCCGCCGCCGTACCGGACATGGAGAACAGGGAGTCTAATCACCTGTAGCCAACTTGGCCAACCTTTATCGTTTGGGAACCTTTGTGCGAGGTCCGTCGACGACGGCTGTTCAACTACGGGAAACTGGGCTGGCAAAAGTGGAACGCGACGTTTCCGACAGGATGGAAGGAGCAGCAGGAGCAACAGGAGCAACATACAAAGTGTGCCGTAGAATTCGAGATGAAATGGAGGGATAGAGCGTGATAGGTAATACGGAGCATTCCGTCGTCAAAGTGCGCTGGTCGATGGGCGGCTAACCCGACGAAAGGCGCCTTGGGTGACAAATCATGCGACAGTAAGATACCAAACTCGGATGCCGAATCGCAAAATAGCGCGTCTGCAGGGCACAATTTCCTTCCGTGCGGGCGGATTTTGGTGCCGCTGCAGCCACTCACCCCCAACTCTCGCGCTCGCTCTCCTCCATTCCCTTCTTCATTTTGCCTACTCCGCTTCATGCTGACTGAGCTGCATCTTGCCGATGATGACTTTGTTCTGACTACTCTCCCCAGAACCAGAACCGGCCGCTGCCAAAACAGAGCGACAGACCACGACCACGGCGCCAATCCCAGAACGTCAGTACGAGTAGTCGATCCCCATGAGAGTGAGACGACATTGAAGGCAACGCAGGACAGAGAGGGTCTGGCGCGCAGGACGACTTTAAAGTAACAGACAAGGAAAAAACGACCGCCGTCACTCGGCGTTTATCCTCGTCAACTTCAGCGTCCGCAGGCGGACGGGTCAGCAAACGGGCACCTGTTCGCCATCACTGATCACCAATCACCGATCACCGACCACTTGGCCATTGATCTTGACTGGACACAAACACAAACGCAGAGGCTGCGAATAGAGCGCAATACGCTGTTCGTTGCACACATTATCCCCATTCACACCTCGGCGCACTTCACCACGGCCCATGCCAGCCACGCGATTTGATTCCCCATTTTTCATCTCTGTGGCCCCCTTTGCCCAACGCCTTTGCGCGTGCTGTGTAATTTCCTCGACACTCTGTAACCTGGCGCGTCTGCTGATTGTCCGCGTCGCAATTCGCAGGCGCTCTACAAAGTAGAGGTCGGCTTTTTCCTACCGACGAATACATACGAGTAGTATGGCCAGGAGCCTGCTATGCTTAGGCCTGGCACTCTGTCCACGCCCCTAGAATCTTGACTCACACCCGGCAACAGCTGAGTCAGAACAATCGACGGGAACATCGTTTTCGAGTCCTCGAGCACAGCCATTTCCAGAGAGAAATCTCTTGTCATCGTCGAGCGGCACGATGGCCAGACGTGGACGCGTCGCCAACACACCGACGACGAGTACCCGTAATGGTAAGTCATCGGTTTCCTGATTGTAGGCTCAATGTACGAGTGTTCCGTTCTGGGCTCTGCTCGCAGGTTCTCCGTACTTCCGTGCTATGATTCCTACCCCCTCGCCATTCGCACTTACAGACGATCCGCATCCTTGCACCTTTCCCCATCGAGCTGATGGTTGTTGGCGCATTGCTACTCGCGAAAGAGAAAAAAGAAGAAATGAGAAGAAAAAGAAAAAAGAAAGAAAAAAAGAAAAGTGAGCCGCAGAGGTATGGATATCCGCGAAAAGGCGACCGGACCACGAGGCCTTGTCATGCTCTCCCAAGTCCTCTGCGTCGGGGAATCCCCGGCCCTGGCACTGCGATGCAAGATACGTCGTAAGATGTCTGCGCACTCTCCCGCGCTTGTGTCCATGACCCATGCGCCAAGATCTCTTACACCCTCTTGCCAGGTCCGCCGCAGTCCATTTCCGCCCCCGATGTACTCGTACTTCAACTATGGACCGCTCTCCTCTCCCTCCTCCTCCACCTAATCATCTTACCTAATTCTACGCGGACCCGGCGCTAGAGAGCTGTTTCGTCTGCCCTCGGTCTATCGAAGGAAACGATGGGCCTTTGATTATTAGATTAGTCGCTATTTCCTGTTGGCCCTTTGGCAGTTGTTGTCATCCTCCCTGCCTCTCGGCAGCCACACACTGCGGCTGTGACTCTGTCGAGAGGCCGGCGAGACGAGAGGAGGAATGGCGCCAACTCACTGCACTGCACATAAGATGCAATGGTACAATGTCCCTGCCTCGTCTCCTGCCCGATGCCCCCTCGTCCTCTCGTCTCAGTGTCTCACTCTGCATTCCAACGGCCGCCTTCACACCCCGGCCCACCCATCCCGGTATCGTCCCAAATACAGTGCCCATCGACGGCTCTGCGCGCACTGGCACTAGTGCGACTGGCGCTTCCTTGCCTGCGGGCACTTCTTGCCTCCAGGCCTTGCCTCCACCGTGTTTAAAAGCACCCGCCCTTCCCCTTTCCATCTGTGATTACGAAATCGCTTTTTCCTTACCTCATCTCTCCCCATTCCCAACTTACACCCGCTTTCCTACTACCGGCCTGTACCACGCCTCTGCCCATCTGCACCCTCCTCCGTCTCGACTCTCGACTCTTCTCGTTTCTTTTTGCTTTCTGAGAATCACCTGCCCAGAGCCGCTTTCGTTTTGGCTTCTTTCTGGCCTGTGTCGTCTGTTTCCTCCTACACCAATCCCTGCACAACTCGCTGCCTTTGTTGACTCTGCTCGGAGCTTCACTCTGCTGGCTTCTTCTGCAACACGCCTCTTCCCTCCATACACACATCACTTCCTCCACCTTGCAGAGTATACAACAGCACACACCGCTTGGCCGGCACTCGCACGCACATTACTGACGCGCGCTTCTCTTTCTCTCTCGTCCCCCCGTCTCTACAGAAAACGCGCCAGCCGCCTCGTTGTCCACGGTCGGCGACTTTCAAACCGAAGCCAGTCTTTCGGTGCTCCAGGATCACGTCGACGCGCCATTGCAAACGGTGTCCGAACGACAACTGGCGACCGTACACGGCGATAACGCCATCACTACGCCGCCTCGGCCGCATTGATTGCCGCTTCGCGTCACGCCAACGTCGACGCCGACACCAACACAAGTATCTACGGTGACGCTCCGGCCCGTCTGATCCGTCGGACACCCAAATCCACCCTGACCTGAGACCGCCGTCGTCTTCGCCGTGCGCCTCGTATCCTCCCGTCGCCATGTCGGTCGCGCCTCCGCCTGCCGCCGAGAGCGCAGCTCCAGTCACTTCCCCCGAGCAGGCGCCTGCGCCGATTCCTCAGCAACAATTGCCCCAGCAGCAACAGCAGCCGCCGGCGCACACTCCTCCCGCGCCCTATGTCCCGCAGCAGTCTCTCTCGCCGGCCGCGTCCCAGGAGCACAGCGAGTGATTACGGACGGCCGCAAGGGCCCTCGTCGCGAGCTATCTACGAGCAAACGAGCCGCCCAAAACCGTGCCGCTCAGGTAAGCCGCACGATTCTTGTTCTTGAAGCCAAGCAAAGAGAGGCAATCCACAAACACTGCTAACTCCCCCCTCAGAGAGCCTTCCGCCAGCGCAAAGAGGGCTACATCAAGAGCTGGAGCAGCAAGTCCAAGATTATGCCGACATGGAGACCCAGTTCAAGGTTACCCAGTCCGAGAACTATGCCCTACGCGAGTATATTATCCACCTGCAGTCGCGCCTCCTGGACGCCAAGGCCGAGCTGCCCCAGCCGCCTGCCAACCTGAACCTCGCCGGACCGGGCATGCCACCCATCATGGGGCTTGGTCCCCGCTGGCGCAGCAGCATCAACAGCAGGCCAGGCACAGGCACAGGTACAGGCACAGGCTGACATTCAGCGCCAACAGCAGCTCCAGCTGCAGCATCAGCAGGCTCTTGCGCAAGAGCAGTCACCGCAGCCCCAGTACCAAGAGCCGCCGCAGCAGGAGGTTCGCGCTGCCGTCACCAGCCGCACACGCCGCTGCCGCTCCCTCTGCAGCGCAAGCCGTCGCCGCCGCAGCGGCTGCAGCAGCTGCCGCGGCTGATGCTGCGCCGCGCGAAACTTCTGTCGCCGAGGCGCGGATTCCAAGGACCCCGAGACACTTGCGCGCGTGGCTCAGGCTGTGGCCCAGCTAGGCAACAGTGGGAGTGCTGCCTCGGTTGCCGCTGCGGCCCCGGTCGCAGAGAGCAGCCATGACGAGACGACAAACGGAGTCAAGACCGGAGCCGGCGCCTACGACAACGACGCCGGCGAGCCCATGGACACTACTGACGAAGCCATTAGCCAGAAGCTGCAGAAGCTGTCCGAGCCCGTCATGTCCCTGTAGGGCTGTAGGGAAGCAGCAAGGAACGATCTCACGAGGAAGGCTTCCTACAACCAAAAACACGGGAGGATCCCTTCAAGGGCCCGTAGCCATGGTCCCTTTCGCACAAACGGCGGCTCATGAGGATGGCCTTCTGCTCCATCGCTTTGTCGTTCAACTCCTTTTTCTTCTCTTCTTTCCCCTTGCAGCTGTTGCGAGCTCGGATCTTCTCTGGGCCTTTTTGCCTTGTCTCTTCTATTCTCTGTTCTTCTAGCTTTATTTCCTATTGTCCGGTTTCCAGTCTGGTTTGTCATGTTCTCCCCGACGGGTGGGAGATGGAAGAAAGGGTGAAAGCGACTGCCTCGCTATGCTTTTCTTCTCAACTATTTTGAACTCTGGGTCTTGGCATTTAGAAAAGGGTCAACTTTCCTTTTCGCTCTTCTTATCGAGCTTTTCTTCTTCTTCTTCCTTCTTCACCACCTGCTTTTGTTGGTTCCAATATGTTTACTAATAAGGGTTCCTTCTTCTTACTGCTTGCTTGCCTTCGTTCCCAAGTAGCTTGGTGTCTATGTAGTAACTCAATGCCTCGGGCTGCAACATGCCTCTCACTCGTGCCTGGCTTAAGGTGATGTTTGATTTTTGGGTATCACCCTTGCTGTGTATATCCTAATGATCAAAGTAGAATCATGCTTGATTTCGTATAAATTTCTTTTCCTTTTCTTCCCACTTCCTTCTCGCAACGAGTGTATTGCTTTTTGGAAGAATGTGATGGATTGAGATGGAAGCACAACTTCTGGGTCACGCATATCCATGACGTTGCTGACAATCGACTCGCGAGAGCGAAAAAGAGTAAATATACAAAGCCTCGCAGATAACCACCCGTTTCTCCTCTCGCCACAAAACACACAAATCAACAAAGAACGCCTTGCTGCCACCTGTCTTCCCTTGAAGTGACGTTGGACACGTCTGACCCGACCGATGCTATTACACAAAACGGCGCGCAGTGCCCCCTTCACTCCAGAAGCCTCTATCGTGATCTGGTCCTCCTAGTGCTTACCGTAGGTGCCGTTTTCGTTTCCGTCTTTGCTTCCACCTTGGCTCCCGCTCTTGTTTGCGCTTTGGCCTTTACTCGCATCTGTGCCTTCTAGCTCGCCGATGCAAATGCATTTCCCTGGTCGTGTTCCTGCAACATGTCAGCCGAGGATCGGTTTGGTAGAGTGCCCTTTAAGGGCAGCCGCTTCGTCTTCTTCGTCTTACCTTGATGTACTCGGACCCCTTTTCTTGGTACTCCGCCCGGGTCACTGCAGCCTGCCGCCATGCCGACGAGCCAGCCCACGCGGCCGCACCCCGCCAGCGTCGGTCAGAGGGTCCTTGGCGCGCCGCAGCCGCAGCGGTGCACCCGCCGGCAGCAGTGACTGCAGGCCCGCGTGCAGGCGCTCGTCAAAGTTCTGGAACAGGGTCAGGCCGCCCGTCAAAAACACGTCGCGCAAAAAGTCGTCGCGGTCGATGCCGGCCAGGCCCGTCAGGCGCTGCGTCAGAATGTCGCCAGCAATCTCGACGAGGCCCGCCTGGTCGATGCCGGCAATGGCGCTGGGCTGGAACAGAACCTCGGGCACGCGGATGCGCTCCACGTTGAGATGAATCTGATGGCGCTCGGCGGGGCTGTCCGGGTCAAACGGCCGCGGGCCACGCTCAAAGGCGTGCAGCATCTTCTTGCTCCAGTCGTCCTGGGCCTCGCGCGTGTGCTCGTACGTAAACTCCGGGTCGTACTGCAGCAGCAGCGCCTCCAGTCCCTTGAGCTGAACGTCTGGGTTCTCCTCGCGCTCCTCGTCGTCGCTGTCGTCGCGGTTGACGGCAATGTCACGGTAGACACCCAGTCGGCATCGTCGGCACCAAAGTCGTCATCGTCGCCTCCACCGCCGCGCCGCCGCTTGCGCCCCGTGGCTGTCGTGCCGGCCGGAGGGCCGTCGCTCGCCAAGTTGGCAATGTTCTTCATGCGAATGTACGACGCCAGGTTCTTGCGGTTGCCCATGTCCTTGGACAGGCGCTCGCGCTCCTTGATCTTGGCGAGCGCCTCAAGACGGGCCTGGCGCTTCTCTTCGAGCCAGTTCTCGAGGTCGTTGGTGCGCCGCTCCTCCTCCAGCCGCGCTTCCTCGGCCACGCGCGCCTTTTCGGCCTCCTTCTCGGCCTTGGCGCGTGCGCGCGCATCGTGGTTCGACTTCATCAGTCGCTGCTGGCGCTTGGCCTTGAGCTGCGCCTCGTCGAGCTGGTCGTCGGGCACGTCGAGCAGTGAAAAGTCGGGTGCCTCGGTCTCTTCTTCCGGATCGTTGCCCAGATCCTTCTGCCGCGCACGGCGAATGGTCTTTTCGAGCTCTTTGATCTGGCGCTCGAGCGCGGCCTCGTCCTTGACCTCGGCCTCGTCCAGCAGGCGCTTGGTCTCCTTCTTGGGGATTCGGCAATCTGTGTCTGAATGCTCTTGTAGTACTCGAGCTCGCGTTCCTTCTTGAGGAGCCGCTCGAGGCGCATCTTGACGGCCTGCTCCTGCAGCCGGCGGCCGCTCTCCTTTTTGCGCTCGGCAATCTTGGCGAGCTCCTCCTCGGTCTTTTGCACGACAATCTCCTCGGTGTAGGGGTACTGGATGATGCGCTCCCGGTCTTCCAGGCCCGTCCAGTCCAGGACGCCGCGCAGCTCGTTGTCGTAGTCCTTGGAAACGTAGCAAAAGTCCTTGAGCCAGTACTCGGCCTGCGACTGGTGCATCTTGAGGTTGTTGCTGAGGTAGTCGCGGTACTTGAGGCGCACGAGGCGCAAGAGGTAGTCCGCAGCATGTGAGCCACCCCAATTTAAGCGGATAGCCTGGGATAGCACTGCCTTGGAGTTGTAGACGGGGATGACGTGGGTGGCACTGTAGGACGACGAGACGACGAGGCCGGTGTTGCCCTTGTTGTGGCGGTAGGAGAAGAGCGAGTCGATGCCGTAGGCGAGTGACGGGGCGCCGTAGCATTCAAACACGATTTCAGTCATGGCTGTGGGTGTGTTAGCACAACGGATAGCAATAGCAATAGCAATAGCACGACAAAGAATCAGGGCAGAGCGAGCACATGGTACGGACTCTTTCGTGAGTAAGGCAAGTTGGCCACGGCCTCTGTGAGGACAATCGGGACGTCGACCGCGCCATCGGTGCTCCCGTTCAGGCCCAGCTTGACAAACGTATAGTCGAGAATGTGCTCCATCACGTCCCAATTCGCCACGATGCCCGTGCCGGCCTCAAAGGCGTTTCGTATGTGGCCGCGGGCGGCTGTGTCGGCATAGCAGTCGGAGCCCACAAACGAGAACGTCTTGCCAAGCTTCCGGTCGCGGTATTTGGCCATTGTCGGAGGGATAACAAAGCGTGGTTCCTTTTCAAACGACCAGCCGGCGCGGACGGCAGACGAGCCATTGTCAATCACGATGGCTGCGTCGCCGTCGGGGCGCTGCTTGGCCGCCTCGTAGCCGTCCGACCGGGGCTCCACAAAGTCTCCGAGAGCGACATCCTTGACCGGGTAGAGAGTCGGCTCTGGCAGCAGCTTCCAGGCTTCGCGCCGTGGGACGGGCTCCACGACGTCGATGGCCATTGGCGCCATGTTGAGGGATGTGGGAGAGGCCTGGTCGATATGGGAGATCGGGCTTCGCAGTCAAGGTCGTCGGAATCGTGCTGTCAGTGGAGGGTGGACGACAGCAACAACAGCTTGAAGCTGCAGCTGGTTTCGTCGCTTCGCGTCTTCACGAATGCGACGACAAGGGTCTGCGTAGGACTTGCGGCAGTCGGCAAGGCGGGATGGCAGAGTGAAGCTCGCAGGCGCGCTTGCGAGGTCCGTGCCACGTCCAAACGTCGCGTCGTATCGTCACAGCAAGTTGGGGCGAGACAGACTGTCTCGTTTCTGACTTCTCGACTCTTTCCTCTGGTCGAGGGAGACTGCCGAACATGGCGTTCCTGCCGCAAAACTGGCGCCACAGAGATTATGTAATACGCACTCACACTAGCCACATGCTGCTATCAGCTCTGGGAGCTTAAGCTACAGAACTCTCACGACTCTCTGCGACTGAATCGACAAACCTGTTTGAGATGCCACGGAAGACGTCGCTATATTTAAAATCCTGTGAAGACGTCTAGAGATCACTTCAGCAGCAGCACAAGATTGTCGTTCTTATGGCACGTGACCTTGGCTGCCTTGCAAAGTCGAGGCTGTTACATCATGCTGGGACTTGTAGTTGTCAAGCCATGAATACGTTTCAGGTTCCCAGATGTTCCAGCCGTAAGATCAGCCGCCTTGTGCCTTGCGGCTGTTTCGGTGCTGCACGTTGTGCAGACTGACACGCATCAGACGGTCTGGCCAGCCGTGCATTCAACGCGTATCACAGGCCGAGAGGCTTGTGTCTCTTTCAGATGTGTCAGCGGGGCTCGGCGGAGTAGCAGCATTCGCCCACGAGTATATCTTACGACGTAAGTCCAGATACATATGAAGAACAAAGTACAGAGCTCAAACTCGGCGGCGGCACAATCGACCCTGATCCGTCCCAGCTCGATCGCGACCAGACCTGCAGGGAGCCCCCACTTGCAAACAAAGAAACGGTGCCTTAGTCACCATCCTGCACACAGCAACATGTGTTTTTTGACTGCTTGAAGCTTGGTACAGCGCAGTTCGCTCAGCGGCGGGAGCTTGTTCTTTAGCGGGGTATAGTCCTGAGTTCTATCCTCCAATACCAGCTCGGCTGCCTGGAGCTTGCCTTCTGCTCTTCCTGACGTAAACTGCGGTGGACGTAATACCCCTCTTTCGGTAGGCGCTCTTAGGTGCCTTGACGGGCTTCCTATGTATTCCTTACTGGGTCCCCCGGACCGCTAATAATCAATCACCATGCACCATTGGTCTTAATCCTTGCGCTGCACGTCTTATTTTCCATCCCACTTCCTCCCATTCTTCACCCCTTTTGACTCCTCGTCCGCTTCATCTCTTCCCTACAACTCCCGCTCGACGAGAAAAACGCCACACGTCTGTGTTGCCTCACTCCATTTTCCTCACCAAGCATCCCATTGCTCTCCGACCTGTACGTTGCCCGCAAAACTCGCACCCTCGGATCCTCGCCTTTCTACCCTCCCCTCGAACGCCTTGGCCGCCCTCCGACGGCCATGCGATGCTGCAGTTTCTCCTACGACGACTACCTGTGACATTGCAGACGCTCATTGCTGATTTTACGCAGATTTCCGAAGCCCGCCCTAGCCCTATCTCTTAACTGAGATTGTTTCGCACGCAAAGCACCACAGCACACATTCACAATGTCTTGGCAAGGTTGGTAGAGCATCCCTTGGTCCATCGTTTATACATGTTCTTTTTTGCGGCGGGTACGAGGGCTGTTTGGCTGACTCTGGCTTTATAGGATACATCGACTCGAGGTAAATACCAGCGTTCCCCTGCGGCTGCTGCTTTCGTCGCCGTGGCTTACCCGACCCGCGCAAACGACACGAACGGACCGCCGAACGACTTGCTTGGTCTCACCATCTCGGATTTGTGGCGGTGGGACTCCTTGTTGGCTTATGACCGGGTGGTGGACCGGATGCGGGGCAAATCGACGGCGACGACGACGGCGACGGTGGCGGAAACGACGTCACGGATACGATGGGGACGTGGAAACAGAAGCTAACGCAACGTGCAACCTTACAGCCTGGTTGGCAGCCACCACATCGATAAGGCCGCCATCATCAGCGCCGCTGGCGACAGCGTCTGGGCTTCGTCGGCCAACTTTGCTGTAGGCACCCTGTTCCTTGGCTGTCATGAAGATCATGTGCGCCCTGCTGACTTGATATCCCCACTCTACAGCTCCAGCCCGAGGAGATGAAGGCCGCCGCCGCCATCTTCGAGGCCAGCAGCCAGGCCGCCATCGACAAGGCCTATAGCGAGGGTCTGCACATTGCCGGCGAGAAGTACGTTGCCACGATTGTCGACGTTGAGGACAATATTGCCATGATCCGCAAGGGCAAGACCGGCGTCGCCATCGCCAAGACAAAGCAGGCGATCATTGTCGGCCACTACGGTGAGGACGCACAGGCCAGCAATGCGCGGGCAACGGTCGAGGCCCTGGCCGACTACCTCCGCAAGTCTGGGTACTAAAGCGGTGGACGATGAGCCGGAGAGGCTGGAGATGTGCATTTTGACTCGAGCGCCGACAACAGGCTTCGTTTTTTTTTGTTTGGATGAATCAGATCGCCAGGTACATAAAAATGCGTAGCGACGAGAGCCATAGTATGATAGATTTGGTGGCAGATTGCAGGTTGGGCGGCGGCTCTACGTCGCTGCAGGGCGAATGAATACACGATATCAAACAACCGGGATTTCTTCTCAAAGGAAAGATGACAGCTCCCCAATTTGATCTCACAGTCACAACAGCAGGTGCGTGCATGAAATGTGCCGATTTGAGTGATTCGGGCTATCATACAATATGTCAAATGTTGGAGAAACCAATGGGGCCACCCTATATCGCCAAATAAAAAATAAAGAAAAGAGGAAGGGTATTTTGCACAGTGGTACAGTGGTTCACCACTCTCCTTATGTTCTGATTCCCTTCCAGCCCAACGCCGGATAAAGATGGTCCACCATTCGCCGTCGGACCCTGGTCCTGCCATGTTCCCTCCCTAGGGGTCCTCTATAAAACTTCGTAAGCAAGACGGCTCGAGTGCAAAAAAAAGCAATAGACCGCAAGGCGGTTGGTAGGCGGCCCATAGAACATCACACAGCCCGGCATGACCCGTCCGACCCTCCGGGGTTTGAGGTTCATTTTGTTGTGTGCTTTGTTATTTCCCGGCATAGAGCACGTGGCGGTTGCTGCCGACGGCCTAAATACACGGTGTGTCGTACGGCACGGACCAGCTGGGGTTCGTCGCCACAGACGGCTCGTACTGTATTGTGATGTATTGTGTCGCAAGTATGTCGCGTGCGCGTGGCCGTTGCTCACACCGGCAAGTCCATGTTACGGCGACCGAGCCCTGCGCGGTCCACGGCCACGCCAATGTACGGGCCCACGACCGGTGCGTTCCGCGCAAAGGCGGCGATGGTGCCCAGGAAGTCGCCAAACAGTACCATGATACCGTACAGTTCGACGCAGAATCCAATGAGCGGCCACCGCAGCAAAATCAGGAGAAGACCGCCGAAAAAGGCTGCAGTGCCCTTGGCCTTTTGCTTGCGCGCAAAGAACAGGAGGGTCTTGGCCGGGCCGATGAGAATGGTGAGACCGATGAGGAAGAGGATCTGCGAGACGGGGATCACTTTGTTAGAAAGGAAAGGCTCTGTCGAGTCCATGTCGTCTGGCACATTGCGCCGAACAGGCTAGAAAGTTGGTCGCTTACATTGCCCATGGCAAGCCTGGAGGCGACAGAATTAGAAAAGAGCACGGAAATGACAGAGAAACTGGGTAGGAAGAGGGAGGCGCTGTGATGGGCGGCAACGTCGACGAGGAAAGGAAAGACTCACATGGCCCGGTCAAAAAAGAGCATCACACCGCCGATGAGGAAGAAACCACCTGAGGACGAGTTAGACATTGCGCAGGGCAACGAGAGCGGACTGGCCTTTGGCATGGCCGAGCTACCGTGTCGGAGGCTGTATAAACGTACCACCGGAGCAGAAAGCCACTCCGACTTCTGTAGGTTGGGAAAAAGGGGCTCGTTAGCACATTTCGTCAACTCGTCGATGCGCCCATCACGGGAGCACCCGGCGCCCGAGCTTGGAGCTTTGCGACCGGTTCCACGGAGCTGGGGACGGCTCGTGTCCGCGTGTCGCAAAGCTCCGGTGTCGAGGTATGAAGGAGACGGGGATCCTAGGGGACGCACTCTGGGAGTCTGTTAACCACATGGTTGGCATGGTTGCGGATATCGTGACGACGGGAGACAGGAGAGGTGGGTTCGAGAGGGCGCAGTTGGCGAAGAGGAGAGCTGTTTCGTTGATCAGGGTCGGCTGGTGAAGCTGTCAAGGCTGTCGGTCGGTTTGGCGTGTGGGGAGGGAATAGAAGACAGAATAAGGGTCGTACGAGTAGTTTGGCTGTTGAGAAGGGAATGGGGATCGGTGGTGGCTGAGTTTGGTCGTGCACTCCACAAAGAGGGACCGATCCGGGGTGTTGCTGGTGAAGATTGAAGAGGACGAGGCAAGACAAGATATTGTGGGAATATCGTGTTCAAAAAACACGTCGCCTCTCCACCCCTGGCCTGGACCGCGTGTCGCTAAATTGCTCGTGTTTAGGGCGGGATTCGAGGCACCTACGACGCAAGATACCGCCGCGTAGCAGAGCCAGGAGACGCACCGCGTAAAGAGGGATAGAAGAGGCGTGCAGCTGGAATGGGAGGGTGGCTCCCTCACGCGGGTGGCCCCACCGCTAAACAGACGCCCAGTGCGCAGCGTTTGGCTGCTGGTTTCGAGGGCAGTTCTGGACAGAGGAAACACAGCTTCGTTTGGTGATCGACGCCACGAACGGTGAGACGCTGGAGTGAGGGTTTAGTCCAGGCAGACGGTCCATGGTTTTCCATACGTGGAACCTGCAATAGACTGGCATACCCTATGGCGACAGCCACGTTATATTCATAGTGATGGTGATAGTGGTAAGAAACCCAGATTCAAGAACAACACACTTGGGGACAGAGGCCGTGGCCTGGTCACGGAGACCGGAGAATACGCCGTAGCGAGGGGCCAAGATGAAGCCCAAGGTCCGTGAGGTCTGTGTCTGCAAGAAAACATTCCATTTGCCGTTCTGGCTTGCACAGGCTTTGAAAGAAGAGCGCAAACGCTGCAAATCCTCTTCATCGATCAATCGTAGCTTGCGAACTCTGCAGTTCTGTAGCAGGTGCATGCGCTAAGCTGCCCGCTGCGCCTGCCTGATCTCGCTAGCTTTGTCATCCCGGATGACTCCCCGCTATTCCCCTATCGTAGTAGTTCTGGCGGTGGCTAACAACAATGAAGCCTGTGATGAACAGTGCATCATGATGGCCAGTTGAGAGAGCTTCGTTCACATTTATCTGGGACAGGCTGAGCTGCTCGCGTCCCTTTTCATTCGCCTCGTTCACTTCCGGTTCATTTTGTCATTCTGTTTCCATATCAAGCGACAAGCATCTCGAGAGCGCACACACACCTACCTTCACCCCTCCAACGAAGGCCCTTGCAATTGCACCTCGCAGCCTTTTCTTTCTCAGCCCTGCCTCCCAAATCAATGATGGCTTCAATAGCGCCAAGCTCCGAGGAGCAGTGGCGGCAGCAGCTGGCGACCATGAAGGACGCCGTGGCAGCACTCAAGCTCCCGCCCACATCAGACGCCAGCGACCTTGACGACGAGTACGACGACTCGGACGGCAGCGACGGTTATTACAGCTCGGCCAGTGGTGGTGTCGGCCAGGATATCTGGGACTTCATCTCGGACGATGAGCTCGAGGAGCTTGGGCTGGCGCCGAGCGACGTTGGTGGCTTTGGCCGCGGCGGTAGCCGTGCAGCTGGCGGCGCATCTTCTTCGTCCTATACGCCTGCTTGGCTTTCGACAAAATGCCTGGCCATGGCCTCCCGGAGCAGCCAAGCGGCCGCGCCAATACCACCAGATGTGCTGCAGGTCCAGATTATGGATGTGTTGCAGTCTTCCCGGCCGGAAGAGGAGCTGCAGTCACAGCTCACGGACCTGGTGGGTTACGACGATTTGGACTTTGTTATTGAGCTGCTCTCGCATCGCGACGAGATTGTTGCTGCAGCCATGGCCGACGACGCAGCGCCAGCAGAACACCACGACGGACCGTCGGTGGGCGGCTCGCGGCTCCTGACCAGGGCGCAGCGCGAGGAGCAGCTGCGCCAGAAGGATTTTGAGCACAAGACGGCCGTTTTGAACGCCGCATCGGCCAAGGAGGCCGAGTACCCACACGTATACAAGGCCTACCATGCCGGAAACAGTCTGAGCGTGACGGGCAAGCGATACGCCCTGCCCTCGGCAGCACGGTCCGCGAAAAGGAAAAGTACACCGAGTACTACATTCCTGCCGGCAGCAAGGGCAAGCTGGGCCCGGGCCAGAGCCTGGTCAAGATCAGCGACCTCGACGGGCTGTGTCGGGGCACGTTCAAAGGCTACACGGCGCTGAACCGCATGCAGAGCCTCGTGTATCCCGTGGCGTACAAGACGAGCGAGAACTTGCTCATCTGCGCGCCCACGGGTGCAGGTAAAACAGACGCAGCTATGCTCACCATTCTACACACGATCGGCCAGTACGCGCTGCCCAACCCCATGGAAGACGCCTCCGTCAACGACTTTGCCGTCGACAACGAGGACTTTAAGATCGTCTACGTCGCGCCCATGAAGGCGCTGGCCGCCGAGATTACAGAGAAGCTCGGCAAGCGCCTGGCGTGGCTTGGCATCCAGGTCCGCGAGTACACGGGCGATATGCACCTGACCAAGTCCGAGATTGTGCGCACGCAGATCATTGTGACGACCCCCGAGAAGTGGGATGTTGTTACTCGCCGCGGTGTTGGCGACACGGAGCTTGTGCAAAAGGTGCGCCTGCTGATCATCGACGAGGTGCACATGCTGCACGACGAGCGTGGCGCCGTCCTCGAGTCGCTGGTGGCACGGACGGAGCGCCAGGTCGAGAGCACACAGTCGTTGATCCGCATCGTCGGTCTCAGTGCCACGCTTCCCAACTACATTGACGTGGCCGACTTTCTGAAAGTCAACCGCTACGCGGGCCTCTTTTACTTTGACGCCTCCTTCCGCCCGGTGCCCCTGCAGCAACACTTTATCGGAGTGAAGGGCAAGGCAGGCAGCAAGGAGGGCAAGGAGAACCTCGACACTGTTGCCTTTGAAAAGGCGCGCGACATGCTCGAGCAAGGCCACCAGATCATGGTGTTTGTTCACTCGCGGCGCGACACCATGACCACGGCCAAGATGCTGCACGAAAAGGCCACCGACGAGATGTGCCTCGACCTGCTCGACCCCAGCAACCACCCGCGCTACGAGGCCGCCGTGGCTTCGATGAAGACGTCAAAGGCACGCGAGATCCGAGATCTGCTTCCCAAGGGCCTGGGCATTCACCACGCTGGTATGGCGCGGTCTGACCGCAACCTGATGGAGCGCCTGTTTGGCGAGGGTGTGCTCAAGGTTCTCTGCTGTACAGCAACCTTGGCGTGGGGTGTCAACCTGCCGGCGGCTGCCGTCATCATCAAAGGCACACAGGTGTACAGTGCCCAGGACGGCAAGTTTGTCGACCTCGGCATCCTCGACGTGCTGCAAATCTTCGGTCGCGCCGGTCGTCCGCAATTCGAGGACACGGGCATCGGCATGATCTGCACCTCCCACAACAAGCTGAACCACTACCTGACGGCCGTGACGGAGCAGCTGCCCATCGAGTCGCGCTTCTCCGCCAAGCTCGTCGACAACCTGAATGCCGAGATTGCGCTTGGCACCGTCACTCCATCCCCGAGGCTGTGCAGTGGATCGGCTACTCGTACCTCTTTGTGCGCATGCGGCGCAACCCCATGGCCTACGGCATCGACTGGGCCGAGTTTGCCCAGGATCCCATGCTTGTGCAGCGCCGTCGCCAGCTGGCCGTCCAGGCTGCACGTACGCTGCAGCAGAGCCAGATGATCATCTACAACGAAGCAACCGAGGAGCTGCGCAGCAAGGACGTCGGCCGCATTGCCAGCCAGTTCTACATCCTACACTCGAGTATCCAGATCTTCAACAGCATGATGCGCCAGCACGCCACCGAGGCCGACGTGCTGCAGATGATTGCCAAGAGCAGCGAGTTTGACAACATCTCGTCGCGCGACAGCGAGAGCAAGGAGCTGACCAAGCTCAAGGATACGGGCACCGTGTGCGACGTCGGCGGCACCATCGACTCGCCACAGCCAAGACGAATATTCTCCTGCAGTCGTACATCTCCAAGTGCAGCCCGACGACTTTGCTCTGGGCAACGACCTCAACTATGTGGCCCAGCAGGCTGCGCGTATCTGCCGCGCGCTGTTCATGATTGCTCTCAACCGTCGCTGGGGCCACCAGTGCCTCGTGCTGCTGTCGCTGTCCAAGTCGATTGAGCGTCGCGTGTGGCCCTTTGAGCACCCGCTGAGCCAGTTTGAGCTGCCTCGGCCTGTGCTCGCACAGCTGGAGGAGAAGGGCACCGTGGCGTCCATCGAGTCGCTGCGTGACATGGAGCCCGGCGAGATTGGCAGCCTTGTGCGCAACCACGGCGCCGGCAGCAAGATCTCGCGCATCCTCAACAGCTTCCCGACGCTGACCGTCGAGGCCGAGATAGCGCCCCTCAACCGCGACGTCCTGCGCATCAAGCTGTTCCTCTACCCAGACTTCCGCTGGAACGACCAGACCCACGGCACGTCCGAATCCTACTATATCTGGGTCGAGAACTCGGAGACGTCCGAGATCTACCACCACGAATACTTTGTGCTGAGCCGCCGCAAGCTGCACGACGACCACGAGATGAACTTTACCATACCGCTGTCCGACCCGCTGCCCGACCAGATCTACGTGCGCGCCGTGTCCGACCGCTGGCTGGGCGCCGAGACGGTCACGCCCGTCTCGTTCCAGCACCTGATTCGTCCCGATACCGAGAGCGTGTACACGGACCTGCTCAACCTGCAGCCGCTGCCCATCTCGGCGCTCCAAAACCCAGTCCTGGAGGACATTTACGCGCAGCGCTTCCAGTACTTCAACCCGATGCAGACGCAAATCTTCCACACGCTGTACCACACGCCTGCCAACGTCCTGCTGGGCTCTCCGACGGGCAGTGGCAAGACGGTGGCGGCCGAGCTGGCCATGTGGTGGGCCTTCCGCGAGCGCCGGGCTCCAAGGTCGTCTACATTGCGCCCATGAAGGCGCTGGTCCGCGAGCGTATCAAGGACTGGGGTGGCCGATTGGCCGGTCCGGCGGGCCTCAAGCTGGTCGAGTTGACGGGTGACAACACGCCGGATACGCGCACGATTCAGGACGCGGATATCATCATCACCACGCCCGAGAAGTGGGACGGTATCTCGCGTAGCTGGCAGACACGCAACTACGTGCGCAAGGTCAGCCTCGTTATCATCGACGAGATCCACCTGCTGGCGGGCGACCGTGGCCCATTCTGGAGATTATTGTGTCGCGCATGAACTACATTGCGGCCTCTACCAAGGTGCCCGTGCGGCTGCTGGGCATGTCCACGGCCTGTGCCAACGCAACGGACCTGGCCAACTGGCTGGGCGTCAAGCAGAGCCAGGGCGCGCTCTTCAACTTCCGCCACTCCGTGCGGCCCGTCCCGCTCGAGCTGTACATTGATGGGTTCCCCGACATGCGCGGCTTCTGCCCGCTGATGCAGGCCATGAACCGCCCGTCGTTTTGGCCATCAAGAACCACAGCCCAGCAAGCCCGTGATTGTCTTTGTGCCGTCGCGCCGGCAGACGCGCCTGACGGCCAAGGACCTGGTCAATTTCTGCGGCATGGAAGACAACCCGCGCCGCTTCCTGCACATGGACGAGGACGACCTGCAGGCGAACCTGGCGCGCGTCAAGGACGACGCACTGCGCGAGGCCATGAGCTTTGGCATCGGCTTGCATCACGCCGGTCTCGTCGAGTCGGACCGGCAGCTGTCGGAGGAGCTGTTTCTGCACAACAAGATTCAAATTCTCGTGGCGACGAGCACGCTGGCCTGGGGTGTCAACCTGCCGGCGCACTTGGTGATTGTCAAGGGCACGCAGTTCTTTGACGCCAAGATTGAGGGCTACAAGGACATGGACCTGACGGACGTGCTGCAGATGCTGGGCCGTGCAGGCCGTCCGCAGTTTGACAACTCGGGCGTGGCGCGCATCTTTACGCAGGACGCCAAGAAGGACTTTTACAAGCACTTTTTGCACACGGGCTTCCCCGTCGAGTCGTCGCTGCACACGGTGCTGGACAACCACTTGTGTGCCGAGGTCTCGGCCGAGACCATTGTCAGCAAGCAGGACGCGCTCGACTACCTGACCTGGACGTTCTTCTTCCGGCGGCTGCACAAGAACCCGTCGTACTACGGACTGGACATCCTGCCCGAGGAGCAGCAGGAGAACGGCGGCATGACGGCACAGCATCTGGCCAACGAGTTCATGGTGGACAAGGCCCTGAGCGACCTGGCCACGTCCAAGTGCGTCGAGGTGTACCCCAACGGGGACGTGGACCCGACGCCGCTCGGCAAGATTATGAGCTACTACTACCTATCGCACAAGACGATCCGGCACCTGGTGCGGCACGCCAAGGCGCGCGCGTCTTTCCTCGACGTGCTCTCGTGGATGTGCCACGCCACCGAGTACGACGAGCTGCCCGTGCGGCACAACGAGGACCTGGTGAATGCCGAGCTGTCGGCCAACCTGACGTTCCCGGGCACGTCGTTTGGGCTGCCCATGTGGGACCCGCATGTCAAGTCGTTTTTGCTGCTGCAGGCGCACATGTCGCGCATCGCGCTGCCCATTACGGATTACGTGGGCGACCAGACGAGCGTGCTGGACCAGGCCATCCGTATCATGCAGGCGTCGATTGACGTGCTGGCCGAGCTCAACCACCTGTCGAGCTGCCTCGAGATGATTTCGCTTCTGCAGTGCATCAAGTCGGCCGCCTGGCCGACAGACCCGCCCGTTGCCATCCTGCCGGGCGTCGACGCCGAGGCGGCTGAGGCGTATGGCAAGTCCAGCTCCAGCAAGGGCGGCGCGTCTGCTCTGCTGCTGCAGGCCGTCAGCGCCATGACGGAGGCGCAGAAGAAGCAGCTCAGCAAGTCGCTGCAGGTGCCCGCGAGCCGCCTCGGCCAGTTCAACCGCGCCGTGTCGCTGCTGCCCAATGTGCAGATGTCGGTCAGCCCGGTGACGTCGTCGTCTGTGACAATCCACCTGAGGCGGCTCAATGCGCTCGTGGACCGCGAGGCCCGCATGTACGCGCCCAAGTTCCCCAAGCCACAGACGGAAGGCTTCTTTGCCGTGGTCGGCGACCTGGCGCGCGACGAGGTCTTTGCCATCAAGCGGATCGGCTGGAGCTCGGGACCTTTGCGTAGCGGTCGTGGTGCTGACCGGGGCGGCCGCGGCGGCCGTGGCGGTCGTGGCGGTCGCAACGATCACGGCGGCCGGGGCAGTGGCCAGGCCTCTGGCAGCGGTGCACCTGGTGGCGCGCAGCCGACGGCACGGGCTGTGGTGCAGCTGCCCGAGTCTGTGGCGCAAACCGGCAAGGTGGACGTGCTCCTTGTGAGCGACGGCTACGTGGGCCTCGAGTACCGCATGCTGGGCGTGGAGGTGCCCAAGGCGCCGTAGTCGACGGCATCGACAAGGACAAGGGACAGTGAGCTGTCCGTGAAAGGACGAAGATGGAACGACAGTGGAGCGCATCTGGCACAGGTTAGAGGAGACGATACACACGAACCATTTAGCATGAGGACATTCTTCCAGCAGCGAGCTAGCATATTTGTTCCAAACTTACAGACGGGCTTGACGAGCGCCCGAGTCCCGTGTTGCGCAAGTGTCTGCTTGTCAAAGAGTCCCCGCGCTCCTGTCACTCCCATTCCTGCGGGCAAAGGTACTTGTCGAGGTCCTTGTTGCCCATGATTTGCTCGCGTAGACGGTTGTGTCGGCGATGGCGGTCTTCCCCCATGGCCCGCAGCTGCTTGCGTGTGTATTGGCGGCTTCGCGTGGGTGCCGGTGCCGACGCCGCGGAGCCAGAGCGCCGGGCCTTGACGAGGAAGACGAAACAGGAGCAGGTTTGTTTCCGAGTGCCTGCCTGTCTGGCCGCACTTTGGTCTCGATCGGATAAGGCACTCCCTGCTGCTCGGCGCCCAGGCCACGGCCGCTGTCTGGATCCCAGCCCTGGGCACTCATGATGGCCAGTCCAAAGCGGCCGCGGTCGAGGGCAGACGGCGGCTTGGAGTGGTCGAGGGCGACCTGGTGGACGAGACTGGTCTCGTGACGGGTGTGATGGCGGTGGGAGGCTGCCAAAGCAGGCGTCGTCAAGGGCCAGCTGCAAATCTCACAGACGGGTGTGGTGGGGGCTGTCGTCGTTGTCATTGTCGTTGTCGTCGTCTTTGCTATTGCCTCGACGGTCTCGACAGTCTTTTCAGCCGTCTTGGCGCCCCCCTCCGCCTCTTTCGCCTGTCCATGACGATACTCAGATAGATATCGGAGACGGCATCGCCAGGCAGAGCGCTGGGCGGTGCGCTGCCTCTTGTTTGTGGAGCTTCACCTGCCCTGACAAATGCGACGCGCTGGCGGTGGAGACCGGTGCCGAAGCCGGGCAGTCTGTGTAGCGGCGTGTCCGACGCGCCGTCTTCGTTGAGAGGACCATCGCGGTCGTTATATTGCTGCCGGTTATTTGGCATTTTGTGAACAGTCCTGTTCGTTGAAGATGTGTCAAGTATTAGAAAGGAGAGGTGAGAAAGGAAGAGGTAGCCTGGTGATGCTCCGTCGTATCTTCTACTTTGGGCTCAGCAGGCGCGAGTTTGCCACAGCCTTGGCCCACAATAATTCCATTGTGCACAAAACTGTAGATGGAAGGAGCGCTGCGTGTCGTCATGTTCAGGGGAAGCTTCTTATCTTATCGGCAGCTGTAGCCAATTTGGCCGCGCCTTCCCTGGATTCCATCCACTACGCGCAAACATGCTAGAAGACACTGTAGCGGCTCTTCTTCGACCTCCTTTTTTCGGGCCACGACTCAGCCTCAGCGCCTCGACAACCAGCCTTTTGCCGACACATTGCACCAGCTTCCTCCCTGTCCCCTCGAGCCGCCATGCCTATCGACTTTGTGACGAGCGCCTACCTCTACGGGCTGCCAGAATGGTTCCCCGAGCCCGCGACACTGATCAAGTTCTTCGGCACGCTCGGCGTGCTGGTGGGCACCAAGTTCTACTGCAGCGGCGCGTCCAACCGGTCGGACCGCAGCATGCACGGGCGCGTGGTGATGATTACGGGTGGCACGTCGGGCGTGGGCGCGGCCGTGGCGCTCGAGTTGGCCAAGCGCGGCGCGCACATTGTGCTGCTCACACAACAACCGCCGTCAGACCCCTTTGTGGTGGACTATGTGGACGAGCTGCGTGAGCTCGCAGGCCACCAGCTGATCTACGCAGAGCAAGTCGACCTGACGTCGCTGCACAGCATCCGCACGTTTGCGACGCAGTGGATTGACAACCTGCCGGTGCGGCGACTGGACATGATTGTTCTCTGCGCAGCCGTGGCAGGCGTAGCGCAGACGGACAAACGCACGGGCAAGGCGCTGGTGCCTGCACGCGGCGTGACGACAGCCGACGGCATTGAGCGGGCGTGGATGGTGAACTACCTGGCCAACTTCCACCTGCTGGGCATTCTGAGTCCGGCGCTGCGGTCGCAGCCATTCGACCGCGATGTGCGCATCATCATCACGACTTGCTCGTCGTACATTGGCTCGCCGCCTCTGATTGCGGCCCCGGGCACGACAGCAGCCAGCGCCAAAAACACCAAGAAGAAGAGTGCCAAGGCAGGGTCGGGTGCTTCGACAACGGCGGACGGCGTCGACATCCCCGACTGGTCGCCTGCCCGCGCGTACGCCGCAGCAAGCTCGCCCTCATGGTGTTTGCCCGCTCGTTCCAAAAGCACGTCGACGCACACAAGCGGCCCGACAAGCTGCCTAGCAACGTGCGCGTGCTGGTCGTCGACCCGGGCATGTCGCGCACGCCTGGGTTCCGCCACTGGCTGACGGGCGGGTCGCTGCTCTGGCTGGTGCTGGGCTACGTGCTGCTGTATCCGCTGTGGTGGCTCTTTATCAAGAGCGCCCAGGACGGCGCGCAGTCCATTTTGTACGCGGCCATGGAAGGCGAGCTGCGGCGCATGCGCGACTTTGGCACGCCGGGCGAGACGCTGACAAACGAGGCCGCCCAGGACCCGCTGGCGCACAAGATCATCAAGGAGTGCCGCATCATGGACACGGCACGGCGTGACGTCGAGGACGAGAACGTGGCCAAGGCGCTCTGGCAGGACAGCGACCTGCTGGTGGAAGAGACGGAAAAGCGGGCGGCCGAGCGGCGCCAGCAGGAAAAGGAGGCCAGCAAGGAGGCCGCCGCGGAAGCAGAGCGCGCGCGCAAGGAGGCGCACCAGGTCGACGAGATTGAGGCACTGGTGAGCGCCATCAAGAAGGGCAAGGAGCGCGAGAAGGAAAAGGACGCAGCGGCCAAAAAGGGCGACAAGAGGAAGTCGAGACGAAAGGCGTAAAGGGTCGGCGTGGACGTCTTTTTGACTGGGCTCGCAGCGATGGTTGTTTTTGGGACCTACACGGCGCGGGGCTGCTTTTACTCGGAATGGACATGAACATGGACCTGCATGGCGTACAAAACACATGGATGTATGGAACAGCAACATAGACATGCAGATTTATCGCGGTTTCATTCAATATGAATCAGCTCTGTAGCTGCGACCTAGCGCCAAGTCTACGTGCTACAGCGGCCGCCGCCCAGCCGGACCGAGGCGCCGCAACTCGCAAGTCGCCCCCGCTCGAGCGTTCCTCCACGTGAAATATGACGACAACGGTAGCACAGAGACGCTGCAGACTGTCCCACGCTATCATTACCCCGTGTTTGCGCATCTGGGGCAGCTGCGAGTTCACCATCTCCAGGACGGCATCTCGCTCCACGACGCTCTTCCGACAGCAGGCTTGACACAATCTCGACTGTCGCCGACGTCTCCATGACCTGATATCTTCCATTTGCCGTCCACATGCGGCCTTCCCCACCGTCCGCTGCCACGGCAAACTCTCCGTCCCCTCTTCGTCGTCCTCTTTGGCGCCAGCATCTATGCCTTCTTCCATGGCGCCAGCTGCACTCTCTGTGCCTCCTCCACCACCGGCCCCTCCTTCTCGGACGTCTCGGTTGACTACGCCATCCCCCGAGCCATCCTGGCACCACATATGATGCCTCTTTTAACCAGCAATCACAGCAATACCAGCAACATCAGCAACATCAGCAACATCAGCAGCACCAGCAGCACCGCCGAGTGCCACCACCACCTCCAGCCATGCACAACCCGTCCGTCCTCCACCCCGTCTTCTTCACCGAGAACCTGCAGCGGCGACGATCGTTTGGCCAACCAGCCGGGCCGGCCGCTGCTCCACCACCGCCGGTGCCTCGGCATGTCCACAGCCTTGCCACGCTCCCTTTGGGCGACTGGCACCGTACCAGACACACCCTGCCGCCTTTCCACCTGCTCCACCAGCACCTCCACGGCCACACGCGAGCAGCCCCGTTGCCCACGGCTACATTTATCGCGAGAACGCTGGCTGGCCAATACAGCAAACACGACCAATCGGTATGGGTACCGGAGCAAATTGTAACGCTGACAGGGAGGGCGCAAAAGACGCGCGAGGCGGGAAATGCTGGCGGCTGCCTATCTCTGTACTGAGGATGGGTTGAGGTATCTCGCTGACACAGCGTAAATATAACTAATGATTTATGGGTTATGAGTCCAACACCAGTGATCTCCCGGCCGTAATCACTGTAACTCTAGTGGCAAGTGCTGTATTACGGGGCAGTGTTGGGCCTTTTGCAGCCTGTATTTACTTATTCGTAGCGACGACACCCCCTCCAGCGGCCTGCGCCTGTGGGCCGGTAGTCTTTACTGGGGAACGGCGTTGGCAGTTCGTCATCGACCGCTCATTTTTGCTACACTCACACTCTGTGCCTGGGCTCTTCCACTACTATTAGCACACTTGCCATTTGCCAATACGAACATCGTCACTTTCGCTCTTTTGCCTCACAACCTGTCCATCTACACACTACACCCAAGACAAATCTACCCACGACTCGTCACGCCGGCGTGATCAACAACGGACGCGAACGCGATAGCTCATCTCGACCCGTTGGGCGACTACCCTGCACACTCCTCTTCTTTCGCACGACCGTCAACATGTCTTCCGCGCCGACGACGCCGCTGCTCTAGTATGTCTCCAGCCCTCAACTCTTCAACCTTCACCATCTAACAGTCCAGTGCGTGCGTCGCCCACAACACTACAATCCTCGCCGAGTGCATCGCCTCCGCCTCCAGCCAGACCTCTGCCCTCGCCTCCCTCGTCCTGCCCAAGATCGACCACAAGACGCCCAGAAGCTGACCTTTACCCACGGCTCCAACCACATCCACTACATCGCCGAGGCGCCCAACCCAGACGATGCCGACAGCACGGCCAGCAGCGCCGGCGGCCTGACCTTTTTGGTCGTCGCCGACGGCAGCCTCGGCCGCCGCATCCCCTTTGCCTTTCTCGTCGCCGCTCGCTCCCAGTTCTTCTCCGACTTCCCGCCCGCCCACACCGATTTCGCCGACCTGCCCAACTACGGCTGCGCCTCCTTCAACGGCACCCTCAAGGCCCTGCTGGTCCAGTTTGGCACCTCGTCGGAAGAAGATGCGCTGTCGTCTGTCCGCCGCGACATGGACGACGTCCGCGGCATCATGGGCCGCAACATTGAGTCGCTGCTGGAGCGCGGCGAGCGCATCGACTTGTTGGTGGACCAGACCGACCGGCTGGGTGGCAGCTCCCGCGATTTTCGCGTACGCAGCCGCGGCCTGAAGCGGCAAATGTGGTGGAAGAATGTCAAGCTGATGGCCCTGATGGGACTGGTGCTTGTGCTGGTGCTGCTGACCATTGTTCTGTCCGTAAAGGCATGAGGTGCAGAGGGCTGAAGATGGATGGTCCAACCGTGGCGTCTCGTTCGTTTGGCAGCCTGTACCTCTACTGTCTGCGTCTCTCATGTCTGGTCTCTTGTGTCTGGTCTCTTGTGTCGGGATTCTCGTCTTCCTTCCGTTCCTTTTACTTTTTCCTGTTTCCTTTGTCTAGCTTGTACTTTACCGTTCCATCTGATACCAGTCAAGCTCCCGGCACAGCAGTCTGGCAGTGCTCTGTCCTTTCCTACTCATTACATCTAAAATACATCAAGCACACGGCTCAAGGGCTTTCGTTACAGTTACACCCATCGTTGCGGAATGCGGCCAACTGCTCCGTACGACGCTATTCGTAGTATGCAACGGCCTGCCGATTGGCGTTTTAGTGGTGTGCCTTCCCCGCTGTTGGGGCAGCCCGCGCCAGCAACGGCGCCAGCGCCTCCCTTACTTAAAGCATCCTACAAACACCAACAGACCGCGTCGCTACCGCGTGTGAGCCTACGAAAATACAAAGTAAACTGCCCCAACCGAGACGACATCCTGAGGAACCGACCCGACAACCATCACGGCGACACGCATACCGGCCTCTCAACAGCCCTTTTGACACACCGTCACACGTCATACGTTGCAACACGAGCCATTGCCGGCTTCTGCGCTGGAGGCTTTTTCACCACGGCCCGCTCCTTCCCGTCTTCTGACCGCCCGCCGCCGACTCTCGTCCCCATTTCTTTGTCCTCTCTGATCCTTCATGATGCCGTACAACACAACAGCCATTCCGCCACGGAAAGAGCCTACGGGCCAGACCCAGCTGCCGCGTACGTGCCCGCCGGCAATTGAGGCCCAAGAACCTGTCCGCTAATAGCCCCAGTCTCGAGAGTCCGCAAGATTATCGCCCTCGACCCAGATGTGAACATTTGCTCCAGCAATGCGGCCTTTGTCATAACTCTGGCAACCGTACGTCATCGTTTCCCTTGCGTCGCTGTCTTGGCCCCCTTCTGACACGCCCAGGAACTCTTTATCCAGTACATCTCCTCCGAGGCCGAGAACATGGTCAAGCTCGACCGCAAGCCCGCCGCAACGTCCAATACCGTGACCTCGCCACGGCTGTCAACCGCGTCGACCGTCTCGAGTTTCTGGAGGATACTGTCCCGTCACCGTTCCCTTTGGCCGGATCAAGCGCGACGCCGCGGCCGCGCAGGCGAAGCTGCGCAGCGGCGGCACCGTGGGCGGCGAGACGACTGGCACAGGACCCAAGGCCGGGGCCGTGCGGCTGGTGGCGGCGAAGCGCCTGCGAATGGTGGCGGAAGCGGTGGGCGGTCCCGGAGCAAGGCCCGGTCGTCGACGGGTGGCGCGCCGCCCACGGCCATCTCCGCCCTCATGGCCCACGGCGAGTCGGCCCATGGCGGCGGCAGCAAGAAGCGGCAGCAGGTGCTGTCCTTTAGCATCCTCAACGGCGACGACGAGGACACGGCCAATGAAAACAGCCACGGGGGCAGTGCAGGACTAACGTTCCGCTCGGCGGCGCCGTCGACCGGCGTGGCCGCCGCCGCCGCGCTCGCCCAGGCCGCTGCCGCGTCAGGCACTGCCCAGGACGACTCGGGCCCGGATGCACAGCTGGAGCAGGACATGCAGCGGGCACGCGATGACGAGCCGGCCGGCGCATCCCGGCGAAACGGCAGTGCCCGCTTCCCCGTGGCCGATGTCGACATGCTGGACAGTTAGGCGGGAAGCGCATCTATGGCGCAGTGCCGCCATCGTTTGTTGCACTTTGATGTGAGCTTGAAGCATCTATTTGTGGTTTCTAGGAAAGCTAGCTGTATCCAACATGTCGATGCGTGATGCCCGTATGATGCCATGGAAAATCAAAGGCAAAAGGAAGCCCAGTGCCGTGTCACCCTTTTGTCTTGCCAATAAACGCCAGTACGCCCTACCTCGGATGCCCCTCTAGATGGCTCTTGGCTCTACGGCCATCTGGCTTCTCGCCGCTCACAGCCTCCGGTGTATCAAAGCGTTGGCGTCCCAGAGCAGCACCCGCTCGTCCCAGCCGGTCGACGCTACCCAGCCACCCTCACCAAACAGCGACCAGTCCACGCCCGTAGTGAACTCTGTATGCCGGTTCATCACGCCCAGCTCAGTGCCCATGCGCACCGGCATCTGCTGCTGCGACGGCGGCGGGGCGGGCGGTGGCGGCGACCCGTCTGTCCACACCCGCACCGTCATATCGTAGCTCGCGCTCAGCAAGACATCGTGCGCATGTGGGCTCCAAGCCAGCCGCCGCACGGCGAACTCGTGGCCCATCATGTACGACAGCGCGCCACCCGCAGGGTTGCGAATATCAAACGTGCGGATCACCTTGTCCACGCCGCCCGTCGCAATCACCGTGTCGTTGTACTTGTTCCAGTCGTGCGTCAGAATCTCGGCCGGCGAGCCGCCCATGGCGCCTGGCGGGGGAACGCCGCCATTGGCCAGGTGCGGCAGGTGGCCCGCGTGTGTCGGCGGCGCGTGGACGGGGATCGTGGCCACGAGGTGGTACTTGGCCGACACGGGCGTGCGCAGGTCAAAGATGCGCAGGTGTGAGTCGCTCGATGCCGCCGACACGATGGCCGATGGACGGGCAGTAGGCTGCCGAGTACGTGCAGGCGCCGATGGGCAGCGTGCGCAGCGCCTGGTTGCGCGTCGGCGACCAGAGCTTGACCGTGCCGTCCCACGAGCTTGTCAAGAACGAGTCCTTGGTCACGGGGCTCCACGACACGGACAGCGCCTCGCGCTTGTGCTCGTGGAAGTTCATGACGGGGAAGTTGTCCACGGACAGGTCAAAGAGCTTGAGCGATCCGTCGCCGCAGGCCACCAGCAGCTGGTTCTCGTTGATCTCAGACCACGCCACGTCAAACTGTGCGTCGTTGGTGTCCCACACCTTGCCAATCTGCGCGCCGGCCGCCGTCAGCTCCAGCACAAACAGCTTGCCGTTGCCAATGATGCCAAAGTTGGCCGACGATGCCACGGCGACACGCGAGTCGTAGTACGGCGAGTACTGCACCGCGTACGGATTGTACCCCGGCGTGCGAACTCGAGCATTGGAGCGGCCATTTTGAAGCCTGAAGAACGTGAGAGGGCGCTCGGCTCAATGTGCGGCTCGGTCTTTGATCTCGTCTTTCGTCTTGTGCTGTTGTCGAAGCAGAAGAGAAATCACCGTCCGTTGTCGACGACGCTGTCAATGTGGGGAGCTTCCTTCCGAATTCGCAAAGGGCCAAGTCGCTCGTGCCGCCTGTGGTTCGAGAGAGTCGTTCTTGCCGCGCATGTGCCTAAGGCTGTGGATGTCGGCAGGCGCAATCGACGCTGAGTGTAGAGTTGGAACAGGAAGGACTGGTGTTGGGAACTCAAAGATCTTTGGGTCGAGACACACGCTCGAGCTTGACGTCGTTTTGGCGCCTTTTTCGATGCTGGCTGGTGAACGTCCGGCGCTGCCAGATGCCTCGGCTGAATGTGCGGCAGAGCTACTCAGTATTGGGCTGCTGGGGCACAATGCAACCCACCCTCTCGCCCTCCGCGCAAAAGTCCCCGCCAACAAGTCACAGCCGCTGCTTCCCCATACTTTCAGTGGGAGCCTCGCACTGCAATGTCGACAGCGTACGGAAGGCGCGAACGAAAGATGACATCGCATCAGCACAATGCAACCCACCCTCTCGCCCTCCGCGCAAACGCCCAAACTTGAGCACTTCATATCTTTGATGTCGTGCCACAACCCTCAGCGGCAATGCGCCCAAGACCACTGCCAACTGGCTGACCAGGGCCTCCAGCCTTGCTTAGCACAGCGTGGAAACCGGCAACGCATGATTCAGCCAGGGAAGAAGCAGAGACTGTCAACATGCAACTCACAGACTACCAAAGAGCTTTGTGCTTGAGGGCCACATGGGCTCTGTATGACAGATGCTCGAGTTTCAGCAGGCCAGCGCCTTGGATCTATCTCTGTTTGGAGGAATCAAGCCCTGCCCTGGCTCGACAGTGCCTGCCAGTTTTCAATACGTGGCCGGATCCCAGTTTGACCGACGAGATCTTGTCCCTTGTATCATCCTTCACCAATACTCGTAGAGAATGTCGCGAACACCCAATAGGAACATCGCACTGCAATCAATACTTTGTAATCGACGCCCACTCCGCCCAGCCCACATTGACCCGTGCTTTGTGTGGCGAGACATTACACTACTGTTAATCTCCGCCCATACGGGCCTGTCCACAGACTATCCTCATAACGAGCCGCCAGATTTGTAGCCGGATGTGGTATGTATCGTTGACAGCTTCAGTTTCTGAGAGGGATTGGCACGGCTCGAAATGAAACTGGAAGCAGTCTGTTCCGCTCCGTCGGAAGAAGCTCACATGAAGTAAGCTAAATTTCAACGGGGCTTGCCGACCGCGTCTTGAGACTTCTGTTCTTTGGCTCGGCACCTTTTGGTTGCTGATGTCTCTACATTGAACCGACAGGGTTCAAAGAAGCAGGGACGATGTACCTCACGTGACTGTACGACGATCCCAGCAAGGGACGGGGATGCGATGCACAGCATGCAGTAGCCTCTGTCCTCCGTATGTGTGCACTCTCACAGCGTTGCGCCAATCTCGCCCGGCCCTTCCACGTATCTCGCGCACGCGTTCCATGGGCAAAGAACGGCCTCACAACGGTGATGGTCTGTTCATCCCTCTGCCGTGCAACTAGCCATCTGCGCTGCGCCTATTCGCACTAGCCTCCGTAAACATAGTGGCTCTTCTGGCCAGAGCGCTGGGTCTGAGGTCGCAGAAGATGACTGGAAAGAGAAGAGAGATTACGGCTGAAAGACGGCGCTCGCGTCGAGTTGTGTTGCTGCAAGATGAGCTGCACCTGCACCCACGGTTGCCCCTTTTCCAGCGACGTGTAAATACCGTGTGTGCGTATGCCTCCACACAGTATGTCGTATACGAAAGGAGAGGCCAACAAGGGCGTGACGACGGGTACGAGTACTCGTAATCCAGCCCTTACGAAACAGGAGGAGCAACAGCACACACTGAACGACAAAGACAATCGAAGGTCAGGTCAGGTAAAAGTGGCGCTCGACATGCTGAGACAACGGCAGCATCACTCGTACCTTGTTGGGTTGTGCTGCCTGCCTGCCAGTCTCAGAGAAAGCCGGACACAGGTCATGCGGGCAGCACCCAACATCACGTTACATGCTTCCAATTCGAGGCTAGCCAATGCCATGCCTCTCTTCCAAGAAGCCTTCTCGTCTATAAGATGGATTGACATTTGGCGGGTCCAAGAAACGAAACGAAACGAAACGGCCGTCTTCGTCGCTGTCAGCCGTCAAACCGTCAGACCGTCGAGCTTTTACAAAGTACGACGTACTCGTGCTGTTGATCGCAGGTCCACTCCACTGTTCTCGCACAGTACACGCGCTGTCCTGCCCGCTGTCGCGGAGAGCACCGCGCTAGCGTGAGATCTGGTGCTTCGGGAGCCTCGTCCAGCCAATGAGAAGCTCACTACTGTGGTTGCACCCTATCCTTAGCGTCTTGCCTTATGTGCTTCCCTGGCAAGGCCCTGCTGCTACAGCCAGCCATAGGCTAGAAGAGCAGCACCCAGACACCGTCCCCACACGCTGGCCGCTCCCCTTTTACTTCTTGGGCTCAGTTGTGTCTCCGTTTTTGGTGCTAACAGAACGAACCCCTTTTTTGCATCGACAGGGGCGAGGGGCTGTCCCGCCCAACGGTCGCCCAATTCAACTACGATACGAGTACTCGTACTGCCACCCTCCCCAAAAGACGGTATTACGGCGTATTGTGCAGCGTGCCTCTCGTCCCCAATACCCCCAGTCCGTCCTGTCCCCTTTGCCCCTTTGTTGTCCTCTGGCCTGTTCTGCTCCTCCCTGTCCCTTCCTGTCCGCCTGCTTTTCCACCCTACCCCCTTTTTCTTCTTGCAATTTCCTTTCTAGAAGGCATCGGCTTGCTTTTCCTTTTCTCCTCTACTCCATTCTCTTCTCGACTTTCGCTGCTGTCCTTTTCCTCCTTTGCTCTTTCCTTCCCGGAAACACACCACATCTCACGACACTCCTCTCCCTCCCGTTCTCTCGATTCCCCGAGAGCTTCGACCGGCTGTCGTCACCAACACATACGCGACTGCCTTTCCCGGAACCGTGAACAGACTGGGCTTCTCTTCTTGAATTGCCAGTATCTTGTTTTACTTCTCCCGTTGGTAGGTTGCGCCATGATCCAGTCCTCGCGGACAGGACTCTCGTCTAGTTTGCTGCTGGTGACAAGAATCGGCAGGAACCAGACAGAGAGCCAGTGAGAGACTTCCATGTCTTGTGCGCCTGCTTCGCGAGCAACTTCACTGCACAGCCGTCTCTCCTGGCATCGTTCCTTCCTCCGCCCTCCCAGCGTGACGGTTTGCCACTCGCAGGCTCCTCTTTCCTTCGTCTCGCTCGCGTTTGAGCCTGTTGGTGATTGCAAAGTGCACAGAGCCGCTCCCGTCGCTCCTGCCGTTTCACCAAACGGCGGTCTCTCTGGCCAGTGGCGAGCGTCTGCCTCTTTGTCCGCGCCTGCCTTGGCTTCCATCTTTTGTTGCACTTGCAGCTCACACATGACGCATCGCATCGTCAAGACGAGGAAAGAGCTAACGCGCACGTTTCTCACCAGACAGGATTCTACCTCGTTTGTGCATTCGTGCCTTCCGTACATACCAGCTCTCGACCGATCTAGCCCCTGAGGTTACCAAAAATGGGTAAGAGCGATTGTTTTACGCTTGGCGATTCGTCCAATGCGTCCTGTGCCTTCCTCAATCATGTCCTTGCTCTCTCTGGATCGCGACTGCCTATGACGAGACGACCTGCGGTTTTCGGGACCTGACGCCCGCCTTGTTGAGTTGTAAACAACAATCGCCGTCTCGCCAGCTTCTTCCAGCATTGAAGCTCCTGGCCAACCGTCCAGCGTTACATCTACCCATTGCCTACGCCCCGAGTTTAACTGCTTGGGGACCGCCACGGTTCGCAGTTGTTTGTCTCTTCTTCTCGGCTGCACTACTGTCCTTTTACATTGCGACGACTCGGGCCGACAAACCGCTCGGCGATCTGTTTTGTCTCTCAAAATACGTTACCTCTACAGAGACCATGCATTATTTGATCTCGGCCACCACATGAGATCCCGCTCTCGCAGTGCACAGCTGGAAAAGACTCTCGCAAGTGTCGCAGGCATGGGCTCCTTGTCTCTCACGGACAGCAAACGCCCCGGCCCACACTCGCCGCTCCGCTGTCAGGCGGGCCTCTTTCAGAGAACACCAACTTTCCCAATATCGGGGGCAGTCTTCGGGGCAACGCGGGCCACGGCACGCGCACTTCGGAGCCCATGATTCGTTTTGATGCGGAGCCGCCCAAGCCGTCCCTGCCATTCCCATGTCCTACGATGAGCGCTGTGCAAGCACGGTCTGTGACCGAGGACAATGCCCCTGAGATGGAAAACGCGACGGAGCCGGACGTCGGGAAAGTGGACGAGAACCTAGAATCGTCTGCCGAAGAGAGCAACGCGGATGACGAGATTGAGAACGAGGACGAGATGCCAGAACCGCTGGTTCAGACTTGTTAGATCCCGTCTTTATTTCCTCTGCGTCCCCTGCCAACGCTCATCTCTGATGTCAAATCAACCTCGAATCTGCCGGATCCTGGAAGCATGAACATGATTGAAACCACTGCACACATTCTCAGGGCACACTGAATTCTCATGTACAGTGCAAAACTTCTTACTAACATTTGGTTTCCCCTCTAGCTTCCAACGGTTCCGCCCCTTCGCCTCCGAGGCCCTGGCGCCCAGGCTCCCCCCAGTGGTAAGCAATCGTGTTGTGCTGCTCTGCTGCCGGTTCAGGGGCTGGCGGTGGTGACAGTTTACTAACGAGTTTTCCACAGTTGTGATCGAGTCTCAGAACATTGTCCGGCGGAAGCTGACGGGCTACGTTGGCTTTGCCAACCTGCCCAACCAGTGGCACCGCAGAGTGTCCGCAAGGGCTTCAACTTCAATGTTATGGTCGTGGTGAATCGGGTCTTGGCAAGTCCACTCTGGTCAACACCCTGTTCAACACGTCCCTGTACCCTCCCAAGGAGCGCAAGGGCCCCAGCCTGGACATCATTCCCAAGACCGTGACCATCCAGTCCATCAGCGCCGACATTGAGGAGGCCGGTGTTCGCCTGCGGCTGACCGTTGTCGACACCCCGGCTTCGGCGACTTTGTTAACAACGACGAGTCGTGGCGCCCGATTGTCGACAACATCGAGCAGCGCTTTGACGCTTACCTGGATGCCGAGAACAAGGTCAACCGTATGAACATTGTTGACAACCGCATCCACGCCTGCGTTTTCTTCATCCAGCCCACTGGCCACTCCCTGAGCCTCTGGACATTGAGGTCATGAAGCGCCTGCACACCAAGGTCAACTTGATCCCGGTCATTGCCAAATCCGACACCCTGACCGACGAGGAGATTACCGCCTTCAAGCGTCGCGTACGTCACTCCATCTTTTTGCTGCCATGAGCCCCACCTTGACTCCTTGCCGTGCCTTGCCTTTTGCTAATAGCCTTGCAGATTCTCGCCGACATCCAGTACCACAAGGTCCAGATCTTTGAGGGTCCCCGCTACGAGCTTGACGACGAGGAGACAATCGCGGAGAACAACGAGATACTGTCCAAGGTTCCCTTCGCCGTCGTTGGTGCGACCAACGAGATCACCAACGCCGATGGCCGCAAGGTCCGTGGTCGTCGCTACCCCTGGGTGTCATTGAGGTCGATAACGAGGAGCACTGTGACTTCGTCAAGCTGCGGCAGATGCTTATCCGCACGCACATGGAGGAGCTCAAGGAGAACACCAACAACATTCTCTACGAGAACTACCGCACCGACAAGCTGCTGCAGATGGCGTCTCGCAAGATCCTAGCGTATTCAAAGAGGTCAACCCTGCTGTGAAGCAGGAGGAGGAGCGTACTCTGCACGACAGAAGCTCGCCAAGATGGAGGCGGAGATGAAGCTCGTCTTCCAGCAGAAGGTCTCCGAGAAGGAGTCCAAGCTCAAGCAGAGCGAGGAGGAGCTGTATGCTCGTCATCGCGAGATGAAGGACCAGCTCGAGCGCCAACGCCAGGAGCTGGAAGAGAAGAAGTCGCGCCTTGAGAGTGGCCGGCCTCTGGAGAAGGAGGGCAAGAGAAAGGGATTCTCCTGCGCTAAGCCGACTGCCACAGCGACTGCGTTTTTGCGTACATGCAATGTACGACTCAACAACGATGCAACTATTCGACATGCAATCCTGCGATACCACGGCCCCGGCTCTTGTCTTACCGGCGCGACGGCGTTACGACGCGCGCGCACTTCTCACTCTTCTTGTCTCTCTTCGGCCGTTTCCTGCGCTCCCTTTATCTCTCCTATATGACCTATGTCTCGGTATACACGGTGTCCACCACCGTCGCGATACAGTACCAGCCCACCGCTCTACTTTTGTCTTTTTATCATGTCATCAGATTCCCTTTTTCTCAAGCCTCTCTGTTATTTCTTTTGTGCTCTTTGTGTTCTTTAATCACATTTCTAATTCTTGAGAACAAAAAATCGATTTGTCCCTTACCTGTTTACCTGTTTTTTTATGGCGGTGTACAGCAAAAATTGTTCCACAAAGTAACGGCTACGGGGAGGATGGGCAATGGAAAGAAAGAAATAGCAAACTCTTTGTTACCCTGTCGTTGTGTCAAGCGCTCCATGCGGCCCTGAATGTGCCTCTAAAGATCGGCTGTGTTACCAGTGAACCTGCTGACTGGGCTGACATGCGTCGTTCATACGAAGTACATACCGTTTGTCTTGTTGTTCTGGAGTTTTGCGGCTGTCACCGGATGACGTGTCTCTATTCTTTTGCAAGGGGTGATTGGGGTCGGACTGCCATAGCACTCGTTGCCGCAACTTCGTATACACCCACCATCGACGTGGGCTCAGGTTGACAGCGAGTGCTTTGGTCCCTTGTTGCTTGTCTTTTTACTCCTCGACCCAATTACACGAGCTTTACTTTCCCCTGTCCACAGTAAATAAAAAGCGCATTACGGCTCCACGCAACGAGGCACGGAAACGAGGAACAGACAAGCGTGAATCAGAGAGTATGTTTCTATTTTACAGTGGTATGCATCTATGCGTAACGACCTTTTGTGTGGGGGTACTATCTACACAAGCTGTGAAAGCGGAAGAGGGAGAAAAAAGATGGCACAAGACGGCGCACTGTTTTTAGTGTCGCCGTAGGTACCAGTTAAAGGCCAGCTGGGCAACCTCTGGCGGGAAGGGCGTGGGCACCTCGGAGAAGCCCGGACGGCAGACGGGGTGGCGCAGGTAGACGGCGGCGCAGATGTTCTGGTTGACTTCGAGGTAGCGCGGGATAAAAGCAAAGGCCTTCATAAAAGGCCGCGGGCGCCAGGGCGTCGCATAGGGCTTGGAGAGGTCAGAGGGGTTCTCCGTCTCCTGGGCCAAGAGCTGCTGGAAACGGCGGTACTCTTGGTCTGTCAGAACCTGGCTGTCCGGGTCCGGCCTGCTCTCGTCTGTGAGTTTCAGGGTATTCATCAGGTGGGTCAGGCGGTCGGCCAGAGACGTGTCGGGCGACGAAGGGGGCTTGTGGCGGCCCAGAGCCGCGTCGGTTTCCCGCATCAGGTTGGCCAGGACGTATTTCCGCCGCTTGGTCTTGTCCGAGCCAATCTCCATGTCTTGAGCGCCTTTTGGACTTTTGCAGACACGTGGTTGCTGGCTCCCGGGAAATCGTGTCCCGCTTGGACGCCTTGTCCTCGGAGACAGCGTTCGCGGCTGTCTCGACCTGTGTGCTCTCCTCGGCCGCGGCCTCGACTGTCTCGCTTTCAGCCTCGGCCTCGGCCTCGGCCTCGTCTGCCTCGTCTGCCTCTTCTGCCGCCTCGCTCTTGCCGCCCTTCTTTTTCAAAGCCCTCCAGTCTTGGTTTCTCTTCGGCATGCCCGTGGCAAACAGGACACGCTCTGGGTCGACCTGGAACATGTCGCCCGGGTTCAGCAGGTAGCCGGGGTAGATCATCTAGACGTGTTAGCGAAAAACAGGCGCACAACCGGATGAATAAAACGTTGTTGGTTCTCCCACCTTCTCTCCGTTCACCGTGACGGCGCCGTGGACAACAAACTGGCGCGCCTGGCGGGCACTGCTGGCAAACATGGCGCGGAAAATGGCAATGTCCAGACGGCGCTCCATGGGCGCAAACGTCATCTGCATGTACGGCGTCATGGTCTCGGTGACCTGTTCGTGGCGTCGTCGACCTCGTCCTTTCCTCTCTTCGTACGGGTCGCCGGGTCCACGGCAAGGCCTCGGCCGCGACCGGCAGCCTGCTCGGAACCGTCGAATTGGGCCATGTAGCGCGGGTTGAAGTTGGTGACAGACTGCAGGCGGCGGCTAAACATGCGCTCCCACTTGCCCTCCTTGATGTGCTCGCCGTGGTAGCCGCGCGTCAGGGCCTTGGCCAGCCATTTCTGCTGGAAGTGCGTGCGGCCGACGTAGGGAAGCCGTGGGAAGTTGGCCTGCATGTTGAAGAGGTTGTACTTGTTCCAGTTTTGCCGGAGGCGCTGTGTGCTGTTAGCAGCTGTCCCGTCCTTTCGTCGCCCTTTCTCTCGTCAGTCGGCGCGACAGTCTCAACTTACCACGCGCCGCAGGCTGTGGTACCGGAAGGATCTTCTAAACTTCATCGTGGCGGTTCGTGGGGGAGTCAATTGGCCGTTGCCTCGAGTCGGTCAGTCCCCAATTGCACAGTGGCCGTGCTCGCCTCTGCTCAAAGGAGGTCGTCGGTCGGTGCGTTGGCCGGAAGTGGCTGTCGTCGTCGTTGTGTGGTGCGAACGTCACCCCTTTCGCTTGTGTCGTGTGCGGTAGTCGTTTGACGTTGCTCAAAAGCTCGAGTGCCCTGGAAGCCGAAAAAAATGAATCCGCGAATCACAGCGCTAGCGCGGCACGGCTTGACCAAGACGTGCACGTGACCTTGCCTGGCCAGCACACTGTCCCGGCGTTTGGACGAGACGTCTGGTGGTTGCGTCAATCGACAGTCCATTGCATATGGGTGTATATCTCCCTCATCAAGGCGACTTTTGTGCCGATTGAGTGAAGCGTGGCTGTTGCTGGGCCTCATTGCCGTCGCAGATGCTCGCTGGTCCGGCGCGTGCCTCGCACGTGACTCTTCCGACAAGACAACCGTTGACAGTCCTCGCCGGATGGCTCATCTCCACTTCCACGTCGTTCCTTCCCAGACGACGTCTAGGCTGTGGCCGTCGCCTGTGCAATGGGAAAGAGCGCCCCGCTAGACATGCGCTAGAGTTTCTCATTGCACCTTCCCTCTCGCCTGCAGCAGTACGAGTAAGCTTGCAGGCAAGAGGTCCCGCATAAAAAAACAGCCGCTAAGATTTTTGACTTTTTTCGATTCTTTTGCAGCTACGAAGTACTCGTCCCCGTTGGTTGCGTCGCGTTTCTTCGACTTTTTTTCTGCTCTGCTTCCCACTTCTTCTCGTTTCTTCTCTTCTATCCCTCCTCTTTCGCGACAAACGAGCCCTCGTCCGTCGTCCATCTCCATCCTCGCCATATCGCCTTCTCTCCCGCATCTCCAGCCTCTTCTCCAACCACCACCTCCCCCTCACCCTACACACACATCAACAATGAGCGACGCACCAGCAGCGCCCGTCGAGGCCCCGGCTGTCGAGGCCCCGCCGTTGAGGTCCCGGCCGTCGAGGTTGCTGCCGAGGAGACTGCCGCGCCCGCTGCCGCCGAGGAGAAGCCCGCGGAGGCTGCCACGGAGGCTCCGCCGAGACGGCCACGGAGGCTCCTGCTGAGACGGCCACGGAGGCTCCCGCCGAGGCTGCCACGGAGGCTCCCGCTGAGACGGCCACGGCGGCTGCTTCTGCCGCCGAGGTTGATGAGAAGTCGGCAGACGCAAGAACGCCAAGAACGGCAGCAAGTTCGACCCCAGTGTGCTTCCCGAGTCCGAGGACCACTCAGCCATCCAGACTCAGGTGAGTCCATGCCAGGCACCAGCAGCCCTTGGCTTTCAGTCTTTTCTGATCCCACCTCTTTCATGACGCCCGCTAACTTCTGCAGGTTCACTTCTACTTTAGCGACAGCAACCTGCCGACGGACAAGTTCCTGTGGGAGCTGACGGGCGGCGCCGAGAACAAGCCTGTCGAGCTCAAGAAGATCTGCCAGTTTGGCCGCATGCGCCGCTTCAAGTCGTATGAGACTGTCGTCGCCGCCCTGCGCGACAGCAAGTTCTTGACCATCAGCGGCCCCGCCGGCGCCGAGGTCGTCGTGCGCAAGCATGCCTACAACCCGGACCGCCCCGCAGCAAGATCGACGCCGCCACCGTCTACGTCAAGGGCTTCGGCGAGGAGGAGCCTTCGACCCAGTTCGACCTCGAGGCCTTCTTCTCACAGTACGGCACCGTCAACGCCGTGCGCCTGCGCCGCGCCGATAAGCTGTTCAAGGGCTCCGTCTTTGTCGAGTTCCAGGACCCGAGCAGGCTGAGGCGTTCCTCAAGCTCGAGCCCAAGCCGCTCTGGCGCGACCAGGAGCTCAAGATCATGTCCAAGCCCGCCTACGTCGCCGAGAAGTCGCAGCTGATCCGCGAGGGCAAGATTGAGCCCAACACCAACAGCGCCCCGCGCTTCTACGAGGGCCGCGTCCTCGGCGGCAACAAGCGCGGCGGTTTCCGCGGCCGCGGCAACGGCAACCCCAACGGCGGCGACAAGAACGACTGGAAGAAGCGCCGCGACGACGACCGCAAGAATGGCTTCCGCGGCGGCCGCGGCGGTCGTGGTGGTCGTGGCAATGGCCGCGGTGGCCGTGGCGGCAACAACTGGAACAACAAGGGCGACCGCAGCAACGACCGCAACAACGAGCGCACCGCTGCTGCTGCTGCCACCACCAACGGCGGCAAGCCCGTCATCCACGCGACCAACGACAAGGGCGAGGTCGTTGACGCCGCCAACGGAAACAAGCGCGCCCGCGAGGACGACGGCGCGGCGCCGCCTGCCAAGAAGGTTGACACCAAGGTGGCATGAGCGTTGAGCATGCCTGCAGTGTTGCGACTTTTTCTTTTCGTTTTTGATTTCTTTGTATTCGTGTGCCAGATCTCCTGCTGCATTCTTCTTTCCATTGCACCAGTCGCCCTGACTGTTGGTACCACATCCTGCTATTTCCCTCTGTTCGGATCTTTGTATCATCTTCTTTCTTCTTCGTTTATTGTTCGGATCATTCGGCGTTTTGCTTTGGGCAGGAAACTTTCAAAACGAGGAGGCAATAAAAGCAGAAAAGTAAAAACACATAGCATCGCATGCCCTCCTATACGGACAAATAGGGCGCGGCAGATCATCAAACAGACAAACAAGATACCACTTGCCAAACCAATAGCATATCCCGATACCTCGAAACCGACCTTGGGTCGATCCGCACCAGTGTTCGTGCCGTGCGCCGCGTGTGTCGCTGCACTAGGTCGTTTGATCGTCGCCCTTGTTGACCACTCTCGCTGTCCAAGCTTCTCACGGTGCCCATTGTCCTGTTCACCCACCAGTCGTCTTCCGACAAGCTGGCTGCTGAAGACCCGAGCCTCACGCCCGCAAAGCACTGCCGCACCCTGGTACATTCTCGTAGCAATCTTCTGATTTTCTCCCAAGCCAAAGGTGCTTCGGCTGGCACGGCCAGGCTTGTTGGTGACGCCTCTTGTTCACTACGGTACTGATGCCATCAAATCCAAGTATACCGACCTCGCCGGCAAGGCCGTGCTGATCACGGACATCTCGTGCGGTGTTGGCCGCCACATTGCCATTGCCCATGTCCCGGGCGGTGCCTCGTAGACTGCTTATGCTGCTCGTGGCGATACGACGGAGGCAGAGACTGCTGGGCCTGGCCCGGTTCAGGACGCCCAAGTTCGTGAGCGGCTCAATCGTGCGCCAGACGCGCAGCCCGCAGCACTGGCTGTCCGGGCGGTATGTGAGCGTCCGATTGGAATCTGACGGAGTCAGAGGCCAAGAAGGACGAGGTTGTTCAAAAAGATTTGTTCAAGACCAGACCAAGCTGGCAAGCTCGGCGGCGATGTGGTGTCGCAAAAGCTGTGATGTCAGTAGACGCAAACGGCGGCCGAGAGGGCAATGGAGATACGACCGACCGCGATCAGAGCACAGGCTAGACAGCTCAATCATGCGGTGGATTGGCAATGCATAAAGATGACGGTCGGCTGCCATTGTCTACAAATCATTCAGCGTGACTGGCTTCGTGCTGGCATCCTGATCTGACCACGACACTGACAGTCGCCTGTCTTGAAAAGGCGCAGACGGGGCCAAGTGCTCACCGTTTCGGTCTGCCGTCTGAGGGGACAGGAACGGTTAGCAGGTAGCGAGCGACAGCAACGCACAGGGCTCTCCAAGTCCAAGGTGAAGACATTGCTACAGTGACAGCTTGAAAGTTATGGAGACTCTATTCTCTTCTCTTCTTTTCTTAGCACACGATCCTTGTTCTTTTTCCTATTCCCATCCCATCCTCATAGTCAGTCTCTTTGCTTCCATGTCGCCCGTGTTGTCCAGCATGATCGAGCCCGCCCTGCCAGGCTTTGGCCGCGAACTCAACATTGCCAGCTCCGTCGAGCAGCAGCTGCTGTTGTCCATCCTTGTCCCGGCGTATCCCGTCGGACCCCTCGTACAGAGACCCTTGAGTAAGCTCCATGGCCGTGCTATTGTCCTGCAGTCAGCAGTCCGGTGTATCTGTTCTTCAACCTCGGCTGCGGCCTCGCGCTGTCCATGTGTCCGCTGACACCGCTGCTGGGCCCACCCTGGGGCCCCATTGCTTATGCTTTCATCGCCCTGACCCACCACCTGGCGCTGGGTACTGTATCTGACGGCTGTTGCTGACGGTGTCGTCCAATTGCCGGCCTCGTTTGATGGCGTGAGACGTCTGCGCCCGTCCCTGTTCCATGCTCGGCTCGCAACGAACCAAGCTGGTCCTGGCCACCTGCCCGGCCCCTATGGCCTAAAGTCTACCGTGAACGCCAGGGTCCTCTGGCCTCGACGGCATTGCACTGGGCGCGGGTCTGTGCCTGTGTGCCCAGGTCATGGCCCCGCTGCAAGATCGCGCCTATGCCAGCCTCGAGCGGCGGTGCAGTATGAAGGTCGGTCGCCCCGCGTTCCGTGTACCCATCATGGTGCCCGGCTCGACCCTTGTCCTGGCCGGACTGCTCATCTTTGGCTGGACGGCCGAGTACAAAGTACAAAACACCCACTGGATCGGGCCCAAATGGTGCTGCCCTGCTGACCGGCGGCGTCATTGTTTGCTTCCAGTGTGTCCAAGGCTACCCGGCAGACACGCACACACGGTATGCGGCCGGTGCTGTCGCCGCCACGACGGTGCTGCGATCAATTGCCGGCTTCGGCTTCCCTCTCATGGCCCCGATCTGGACTATGGTCTCGGCTACTGGCATCGCCGTAGGATGCCCAGCACCATTTCTGTGGTGGAAGTAAGGGCCATTCCTGCGGGCAAAGAATCCGACTTCCAGGGTTAAATCGAATTTCGAGATCGGCATTCAGGGAAAGCTGAGGGTTATGTGGAAGAACGGATGGCAGCAGTCAGCATATGATGCGACTGGCTGGAGCACTGTTTCTCCTCTTTTCCCATTTTCCATTATACGTCTCAATTCAAATTCGAGTGTGATGAATCCATGTTGGATTATCTGGGTTTGTCCGTTTCTCTTGACTTTCTGCGGCATGATTGGATAAGACTCGTTCTGGAAAATTGGGGAAGAAAATCTCAGCAATCTGTAAAAAAATAATACGAATAATACGGAGCAATTGCAGAATAGGCACTTGGATGTCTCTTTGAGAACTGTGACCATTAAAGAGGGCAAATATGTTGATGGCAAAGAAAACCGGACCTACGCAAGGTCGTCAAGGACCACCCAAGCCCAATACTCAACAGCGAATAGCAAACGACCAACGAAGCGGCCGCCTCGACGCCAGCGTCAAGCACTTCCCAACCAATCCTCCCACGTCTTGCTCCAGGCGATACAGACAAGGCTTGTCCTCGCCTTGGGCCTCCCACGGCCGAGAGCCGTGGTGCAGGCTGAAGGGCAATAGTCTGGAAGCCGATGCTGTAGCAGGTCTGTCGGTTTGAGCACGATACTACTGTGGCTCGGCTGCTGCTACTGCTTCTACTATTACAGTTGGTGCCATTTCGGCCGAGCGACTCTATTATCATTCAAGGTCCCCGTAAAGCTGGCAAACGCAATATTGCTGATTGGTATGTGGGCGTTGTTAAAGCGTTCTTGAGTGTGATCCTAGAGAGCCGGATTGCATGTCATGTCCTAGATAAAGAGTACTCCGTAAACCCAGCACAAGGATAGTGCCCCTTTTTTTGGACGTCCTTTCGCCTCCCTGCTCCTGTGTACTGCACTCCTTTGTGATGTCCCAACTAGATGCGTGACATGAGTTACAAGAAAGCTGCGAAAACAGGCTGCCTCCCTTCTGGCAGTAGATGCTGGAGGACCTTGGTTTGATAGCGATGGCATCACCGCCTCGGAGACGGCCAATGTCAGCAAAAAACGCGCATTTGAGCTTCAAGATCAGCTCCGCTGGAACACATGTGACAGCCGTTATTTTTAACCCTCAAAAGTCCCGTCAGCTAGACTGTCTTCACAACGGACCCCAGCGCAAAGGCAAGCCCAAGAACTGCATCATCTCCGAACGTACTTTGAGGGCCGAGATCGGTCAGGGCTACGCTGCGAGCGCCCAAGGTATCGAAGCCAAGTGATTCGAACCCAATTCTGCCTGGCGGCGAGATATGGCGGTGCTGTTAGGAACGAAGTTCGAAGTAGATGTCGTCGCTGTTGGGTCTACTAGTCACATGACTTTATGTCACCCAGTGCCAGACAATGGCCCTGCCCTGTGCACTTCTCGCCTTGCGTGCATCGACGAGTAGTCTCTACCGCCCATCATCGAACCATACGAGTTAATCGCTGTCGTCCATCGCATCGATGCTCCACAACGGCGACTGGGACCACGGAGACTAAGCTGTTAGACGAGTAGAAGATCGACGGGAAATCAGATCATTTTGCCGCTCAGCCAAGATTGTGACGCTCATTCACACTTTCCATGCTGAACTTCGTACTTCGTGCAAGAACGTCAACGTTCCAGAGAACACTTGGCCTAGGGCGGCCAGCTCCCTTCTCGGCCTCCTACCAGCCATTCTTCCCGCCGTCACAATACCACTAGTTCCGTGGGGACTGGCCAGGGATCGTCGTTTGTTTGCCAAAGAGGATGAAGCCTGCTTGAAGCCGCTTGAAGCCTGCTTGGTGGTGTTTTGGAACGCCATGGGGCACCCTTTGGAGCGCTAACACGTGAGGTTTGTCGGGAATTGTGGTACATATGTACACGGTCAGCCTGAAGAGTGCTCACCTCCATACACCACCCAGGAGGGACGGCGTCCATCACCAAGCGTGTCGGTCTAGACTCTGCTGGATAGGCGTGACGACGCACACTCCCATCTCGCGAGGTCTTGTCGTCAAGGGAGAACGGAGAGGAGCCAGGCCACCCTCTTTCTGACAAGTCATGCCCTAGAGATTTGGTCCAGCGGAGCAGTGCACTTCGTTCCAAGCAGTGCTAAGCCAGTGACAAGATGTCAAGCCGCTTGCCTGGTCACTAGTCTCATCCCGTCCTTTCATCACCCCTCGCCTTGTTGCCACGGCATGGCTTTTTTCGTCTTGTTGGCTGGTGGCTCCATTCATTCTGGGTTTGTGTGTCGGCCGTCCAGGTTTCTGGTCATCAGGCATTGCTCTTGAGGTCATCGGCCTTGACTGGCACAGCACCAGCGTGTCACTGTCGTCGGGCAGAAAGTCATCCTCGGTTATGTACTTGTTGATTTGTTGTTTGCTCTCTGGCCCGGCAGAGGACAAAGGACGAAAGTCGTCTGGGCAAATCGTGTCCCCTACGTATGCAATCTCCTCTCACGGGGTTGGACTCCGGTTGCTCCATCCCATCGGCACAGCCTCTGCTGACTACTCCGTCCAGTTTTTTCGATGCATGGCAGCCGCCCGCGACTTCCCTTGGTTGGGGTTTGGGTTACTTCAAATGGACACCTGCACCACGCTGCTCCTGCTGTTGCAACGCAAATCCACACGGCACTGCAGGCCACCCCCCTTCGTACCTGCCGATCCCAGCAACTTTGCACGGTGCGGATGGAACTTGCCGTTCAACCTTCCTGATGTTTGGTGTTCCTTCCCGACTTTGTACAACTGTAACCAAGTCTCGTTCCTTCCATCCACGACTGCCAAGAAACTGGAGGAAAGGTGCCTCCGAAAGGCCCTTCGAGACTTTCCATCCCGTCGTTCCTTCTTGCGCACATATCTCGCAGCTTCGCGCCTTCCTCCCCCCACAAGAAGCAAGGGCAGTCATGATATGAGTATGAGGTCAACACGAGCATTCGAGGAAGGCGCGGGTTTCCACGCGGCTGCCACGTACGAAGTAGTAATACAGGAGACGTCGCGCTAGTCAAGGGGATCGCCAACAGCCAAAAACCCTGTCCTCTTCCTTTCAGCCCGGTGTACTTGGACCTTTACCAATTTTGCCACCTCACATCATCTGGGCCGTCAGAAGCCCTCCGACATCTTTGTCCCTCGACATTTGCTCCACAAGCCACCGTTCCAGTCGGCTTGCTGGCCCATTCACCACGGGGTCTAGACATCTCGCCACATTAATTCTTGAGCTGCTGGCTGCTGCTGCTGTCCGACTTTTCTGGATTTCAAGGTCAACAGACGGCATCGAGAATGCGTTGATTTGACAACCTACAACGAGATCGTGAGTTTTTGTCGACTTCACCTCAGCCCACGCCAGCCATCGAGAATAACGGTCTCTGCCGCGGTACTTTTGTCGACTTGGTGCCTTTTAAGCTTCGGGCAATTTCTGTAATCGCCTTGCCCGTCGCGCTGTTTCGACATTGCCCTTCACTTGCAGGCGTCTTTTCTCTATTTTTTGGACCCTGTGGCTTTCGCCATCGCCCTCTTGGCCCCAGAGCCCAGAGCGTCTTCATTGCCCATGCTCTGCGTCTACCGCGCTTCGAACATTCCGCCACGCCCTACCTGCCCTGCTTCGCACTGCGTCGTCGAATTGGCATTCTCTTCAGAGTCCACAAAATGTCTCGAAAGGTCGTTAGGTCCAACCTGCTGGCGTCGGGCTTCTCTCGCTGTTTCGTCCACCGGCGCCAGACTCCCAGCCGTGTGCGTGATACGAAGTACAAAGTAGGTTGTCCCAGCCGAGAAGCTAAGGCATGGGCTGGCTTGGTCTCTCAATCAGCAACTAGCCGCCTCGGGGCGCAAAACAAGGATCAGAGATTGTGGAGGTCATTGGCCTTTGATCCCGGCGCGTCTTCCCCACTACAAAGTACGCCCACTGCACCCCAGTCGCAATGCGTTGCACCCTTCCCCTCTCCGTGGTTAGGCCCATGGCGTTTTCTTACTCGTACAAAGTACTCGTTCAATGTCCTCTCTACCTCTCTTTCTTCTCACCAATGTATCCTCCAATGGTGCCGACGGCTGCGCTTTTTTTCAGTGTCTCAACTTTCTTCTTACTGACATGGTGCCGTCTGCTCTTTTTCCATTTTACTGACAAGGTGCCGTCTGCACTGCCTGAACAGCACCACGTTTTCCACTCGCAGACCCACCCAAACTCTGCGCGCATCTTGACGCAGTCTCTCGACAGCGACTTTTCTCGCCAGCAATTGCAAATTTCACATAATAAGTACGAAACTCGCGCACGCCGTACTTCTCCTGCCCTTCTGAGACTAGCGCTTGCTTTGGCAACCGACAGCGCCGGCGGCAACTAGAACTCTCCTAGCCAACTCTTCAGCCCTGTTGGACTCGTATTTCGCCTCTTTGTCGGCTACCGTCTCGCACCAGCTGGCCTGGTCACTAACACTTGAAATACTTCGGCAGTTGGTGGCCGTCTGATAGGTTTTATCCATCAATTACCAATCGCACCCTACGAGATGAGACATTGTAACTCGAAACGTCCATTTCTCGATTTTGTTCACATACATTGCTAAATTCGCAATATCATCGCCCCTTGGTGCCCGGCCCTGGACTCATCTTCTGGATTCACCGAGCCCCAGCATTTCAGCCCCCTACGCCCCGGTCATTCAGCCCTCGAACCTTTCCTCCCCTTCTCTCCCGTCCCCCCTGGAAACGAACGAACCAGCCCTTATGCATACAACACCCTGCAGCCCTGCGGCTTTGACTCCATAATTGGCCGGCCGCGATTAGCTCTTGTGTTTTCATACGTGCCCGTCTTGCAGCGCATTTCCTTCTACGTTTACAGCAGCCATGAGCGGCAACGATCCCCGGCATGCCTATGGCCAGGCACCGGCGCCGCCCGCGATGCCGACATCCAACTTCAGCTCTGCCTTTCCGCCATCCTCCGTGCCCCCCGCCTCCAGCACGCCTCTCTCAGCCGCCTCTTCGCAAACCGATCCGACGTCGGCACCGCTCAGTGCAGGATCGACACCCGCGCCGAAGAAGAAGTCGCGCCGCAATGCCGATTCTTCGGCGCAAAAGCGGCGGTGCGTCAGCACCGCTTGCGTGGCTTGTCGGAAGAGAAAGTCCAAGTGCGACGGCGCACTGCCGAGTTGCGCCGCTTGCGCCAGCGTCTATTGTACCGAGTGCGTGTACGACCCGAACTCGGACCATCGGCGAAAAGGCGTCTATCGCGAGAAGGTTGACAGCATGAAAGCGCAGAACTCGACCCTGCAAATTCTCATCGAGGCGATTCTCAATGCTGATGAAGATGATGTGCCTGCTATCGTGAAAAAGATCCGCACCTGCGACAGTCTCGATGCGGTCGCCGAGTCGATTGTCAAGGAAGATTTCAACAACAACGATGACGGTGTCGAAGATGCCGGCACTGTATCTGACAATGTGACGGCTGATGCGGACCAACCACCCGAGGGCGAATTCGAGCTGGCTAGGAAGATGGGCGAGTTGCGTCTCGAAAACGGCTCTGTTCGCTTCATTGGCGGTACTTCACACCTGATCTACATCGGCGGCTCCGCAGCCGACAACGATGCCGACGGCAGCTCCGAGAGTACTGGGGTGTTGTGGATGACCGAGACGGTCTCAGTTCGAGTCGCCATATACCACGACCGACGAAGCCATCAGCAGCTGGACGACTGTCACTACTGATATGTCCTTAATCATCCACTTGATGAACATGTACTTCAACTGGCACTACACTTACTTCACCACCCTGTCAAAGAGTCTTTTTTACCGCGACTTCCTTCGTGGCCGGCCCCAAGTACAGCCAAAACGCACAGTCTACTGCACGTCGCTTCTTGTCAACGCTATGCTGTCCCTGGGCTGCCACTTCACCGGCGCCGCTGGGGCCTTTGCTGTCCCTGGAGACAGCCGCACAAAGGGTGACCACTTTTTCGCGGAAGCCAAGCGCCTCATTGTCGAAAATGACGAGTACGAGAAGCCGAAGCTGGCGACTGTGCAAGCCTTGGCTCTGATGTCGGTCCGCGAAGCTGGCTGTGCTCGTGAGGCCAAGGGGTGGGTATACAGCGGTATGAGCTTCCGCATGGCCCAGGACATTGGCCTCAATTTTGATGCCGGCGCCGGGACCGGGTCGTCTCTAGGGGCAGCGACCATGACGGCCATCATCAAATGAGTGACGGCGAAATTGATGCCCGCCGCATCACCTTCTGGGTTGCTTCCTGTTCGACAAGGCATGGTCCAACTACCTCGGCCGCCTACCTCTGCTGCCAAAGAACTCATACAGCGTGCCCAAGTACGACGTCTTCCCTGACGAAGATGCCGAGCTTTGGTCACCTTTCACGGACTCTGGCTTCGATGTCTCTCTTCGGCAGCCATCCCGCACGCGTGCGATTGGCCTGCAACTGTCCAAACTCTGTGAGATCAGCAGTGATCTCCTCCTGTTCTTCTACCACCCAAACCACATTGGTCGATCCAACGGCAAAGCCGTCGAGCTTAAGAAGCTCAGCGAACTGCACCGTCGGCTGGAAGACTGGCGCCGCGAGCTTCCTGTGGAGTTTGAGCCCAAAGAGGGGCAGCTTCCCAACGTCCTTTTAACACAGTGAGTTCATCTCTATGCTTGTCGAAGCAGCTTACCTAGGATCTCTTTGACTTACAAACTCTTAGCATGTTCTTCCACCTCCAGTACATTCATCTCTTCCGCCCATTCCTCAAGTACACCCGAAAACTTCACCTCTGCCGGCACACGTATCTCCCCGCCGTATCTGCACTTCGAACGCCGGCGCCATCTCCAAATTGATGCGCCTGTATAAGAAGATTTACAACCTGCGCCAGATCTGCAATATTGCAGTCTACATGATTCACTCCGCCTGCACGATCCATCTGCTCAACCTCCCGAGAAGACAGCCAAGCGCAATATCATCCACGGTGTTAAGCAGCTCGAAGAAATCGCCGAGGACTGGCTCTGTGCGCGCCGTACTCTGAGCATTATCAGCGTCCTGGCACGCAAGTGGGGTGTTGAACTGCCTGAAGAGGCCTCGCAAGTCTTGCAGCACTCGGACGAAAAGTACGGAACTTTCAGCACGGCCGATGTCCCGTCCCCGAATCTGTCTGCCGGTTCTGGGACTGGTCCGCCGGGTCAGGTAGCTCACCTCTACAACCCCAGGACTTTGGAATGTTGGTGCTGGTGGTGATAATTCGCCCTCGGCGTCTATGCGCAACGCGGTCGTGAAGTCGGAGCAATATGGCGCTGGTGGCCTAGCTATCACGGCAATGGCGGGTCTGCTGGAGCAATTCTCCCAACAGTCGCCGACTTACCAGGACTTTTCAACGCCAGGCGTGACACCTGAATATCTCAGCGCACTCCCAAGGGCCGGTTCTCCCACTAGCGGTACCATCCACTCGTCTTCAAAACATGCATCGTACCCACAAGAAATGGGTGGTGGCCCTTCTGCTGGGCCATCGTTTGCCCCTGTGGGCGCATCCATGCCTGGTATGAGTAACTGGTCCGTGGGGCCGGCTGTCACACAGTCGATGCAAGGCTATCAGCAAGCCCAGCTACCCTACCCGCCGCCAACATCGCAGCTTGGCATGCAGCCAAGCATGTACGGAGTCGACAGCCAGGACTGGTTCCTGAAAGAGGGTGTCAGCTGGCAGCACAACTTTGAGACGTGGGGGTATTCCCAACAACGGCAGCAGGTTTCGCCAACAAACTCACAGCAACAGCGGCAGCAGCCGCAGCAACATCAACAGCAGCAGCAGCATTAGACATGACCGTGTACAGCAACCGTGCCCACAATAACAACCGAGATCGAGTCACCACATGCAAATAAGCGTGGAGAATAACAGCACGCCCATCTCGGACAGCAAGCTGTTACCTTCCGTGGCTCTTGCGGCTCCGACCTCGACATATCCCTTCACGATTTAGCCACAACTGGTGCAAACCCAGATGACTTGGTCCTGTTTAGATGCGCGTGATGTTGCGGGAATGGGTGCTCAATATGGCTGGATGACTGAAGGTTTTCCATCGCGGCAATGCTATCTTCTATACTTGTTTACATATTCTTGCTCCTTTTGCATATAGCTCGGCGGGTCCAGGGTGTCCATAGGACTTTGGTTGGGGGACGGCGCGCCAATGATATTATTCTGAACTTTACTACACCTACTGGCAAAACTCTGTTGGTTTACGATTTCGGGTTATGGTGTTGATGGGCTATGTTTCGTATTATATGATTGTTTCCCCTCGTTTCGAGGCTATCGCGCCTTACTCGGCCTTTCTCTCTCGCTTTCTAGCATTACCAAATGTCAAGACAAGGCTGGCGCTTTATACTCTTGTCATACAGAAGCTGAGCCAGCTTCGGCTTTGCGGCGGTCAGTTGCCCAGCACCTTTTCAATGGCCTTTTTAAACTCGGCTGTCTCAGCCTCCATTTCTGCCATGGTGCGCGCCTTGCGGGTGCTGTCCTCGATCTTGGGAAACCTGCCGCCGGGCTGTGGCCGGTCGCCAAACTGCGCCGTGTGTGCCGCCAGCAGCCCCGCGTCCCACTGCTGGCCACCCACGTTGCCTGCCTCCTCGGCCATCTTCTCGTACAGCTCGTCTGCCTCCGTCAGAGAGTGCTTGGCCGTGGCACCCCGGATCCGCGGCAGTACGTGCACGTGCACGTGCGGCACCGTCTGGCCGGCCTCGGGCCGTCCTGGATGGCAATGTTGAAGCTGCCCTTGTGGACCTCCTCGGTGGTGTCCGGCTGCGGCTCCACACCGCCAAAGTAGTAGGCGGCCAGCATGCGCTGCACGACCTGCACAGAGGCAAACAGGTCCAAAGTCTCGGCGGCGCTCAGGTCGGTCAGGCGGGCGTGGGGCTGTCTAGGGCAGACGAGGACGTGGCCCGGCATGAGCGGCTTGATGTTGACGAGGGCAAAGGAGTGCTCGGTCGAGTAAAACACCTGTGTGGAGACGTCAAAGGGCCCAAAGAGGACTCTGTCCGGCGGCGCAGCTGTGGACGACATGGTGCGGATGGACGAGGGAGAGAGAGAGGGTGTAGATGTGATTGGCAGAGACGACGCAGTGGGCGCAAAAGGCCGATATGTGCGTTGTTGCTGTATGCGGTTCGTGGAGAGTGCGAATGAGCGGTAGGAGGCAGGTGCAGTTGACCGGACAGAGGAAGCTGCGATCGTCGTCGCAGAAGTGGTTGTTTTAGCCAGACGGAGGCAAGTGCGACTCATTGTCCCTCCACAAAAAGGAAGGAAATGCCGGGGAAAATGTACGTTGTCGGCGCCTCGTCAAGTAGTCCGGATTAGGCAATCTGAGGCGCAGACATGAGAATCGCAACGTGGACTTTGTCAGAGGCCAGTTGACAAGATGTCTTTGAGGAGGCTCGATGCACCCGCCAAATGGCAGCGGCTACGTCAGAGATGGGTATTCTGGGGGTCCGCCGGTGCATGAAGGCGGGGCTACGAGTCGGGGCAGTAAGGCTTTGGATGGACATGTCCATTTATGTCCATCACGCACTCACGTGACGTATTCACGAAAAATGCCCAGACGTACGAGTATGTGTCTATGATCCTCTCACGGTGCAAGATGAATCAAGTCGGGTTTGTATGAATTGGACAGTGCTCGCCTTTGTTTGAGTCAATCTTAGGGCGACGTCTGTCCTCTTTGCCTGCAGGATTTTTCTGTATTTCCATGCTTATTTCGTTTGAAAGCATTGTGTATCTGATGTGACGAGCTCTGTAAATTGAGACTTTAATTCAACAACCGTTACTCGATCTTACACCCTCCGACTCCAGAAGCGGAAAGAATGGAGTCGAATAGAAAAGCAAAACAAAAGGAAGAGCCAGATATACGCATTTTGAAAACAAAAACACCTCTCCCAATTGATCTACCCCGAACTTACCCATACACCTGTCGACGATATCTCCCCCCGGCTGCGCTCGACACGCAGCAGATATTGCCACAATGTCCAGCCCATCTTGACCTCCTTTTCCGGTTTTATAAAGCCCCGTCGTTTGGGTGTGGCCGTCCAGGGCACACGAATAAAAAAGAAGAAACAAACGAGAACTACGCAAGGCTGTCAGGCATGGTACGACTTGAGCTCACGAAGGCTCCCTAGTCACCACGCAGCTCCCTTTGGATACCCTCCAAGGCGGCAACGAGTGCCTTGGCGTTGGGAATGCTCATCTGGGATGGCGTTAGTCGACGTGCGTGGAGAGCTGGTTATATCCTACGGGGTGGAAAGGACAGATCTCACCTTGGCCTGCATGCTGACGGGCTTCGCCTCGCGACCCTCAAAGGCTGTAAAGAGCACCGACGTGGCCTTGAGCGTCTGGCGCTCCTTGAACTCGGTCGACGGCAGCACGGCCGTGTTGAGGATGACGCGGTGCGTCGAATCCTGCCGCATGATAAGCCGGACCACGGTACGCCGCGGAATGGCGGCCGCGCCCGTTCTTGGCTTGCCGTTGACCTCCTCGTCGGCCTTGTCCTCCTTCTTTTCTTCCCCTTCCTCCTCGCCGAGCGTCGACGCATCAAAGGAAGCGGGAATGACGCTGCCGTCGCGGTCAAACTCGACACAGTGCTCGGGCACGTTAATCTTGAGCATGCCAGCGCCACGCTCCTTCCAGCCGCCAAGGTCCTTGTCGAGGTAGTACATGCGTGCGCGGACCTGTAATAACGTGGCCTCGCCCGCCTCACCGTCGTCAACTGCCACTCGTTGCAGCTTCTGCTTCTTCTTGTCCGCGTCTCCGCCCTTGGCCAGCTGGTCTTCAGAGGCATCGGCATTGTCGCCATCGCCAGCGTTGTCGTCCTTGTCCTTGTCGTCGTCGCCGTTCTCGTCCTCTTCTGCTGCCGAGTCGTCATCGTCGCCCTCCCCGTCGTTGTCGCTCTCGGGCGCACCAAAGGGCCGTGCCGGCTTGTCGCTCTTAAAGGCCGCGCCGGGCTTGGCAAAGCTGGTGAGTCCACTGCCTGAGCCAGAGAGGGCTGCGCCAAAGCCACCGGCCGTGGAGCCACCCCGAATCCACCACCGAGACCGCTGCCGAAGCCGCTGCCAAAGCTGCTTGTCGTCCCGGCAGTACCCGTGGCTGCGGTTGAGCTGCCAAAGCCGCTGCCAAATACGCCACCCTTTGGAGTTGTTGACGAGGTCACGCCGGCAAACGGAGATGCACCGCCGCTGCTGCCGAAACTTAATGCTGGAGCCGCGGGCTTTGTCGCCGAGGTGGATGCAGATGTCGATGTGGAGGTGGTGGTTGCAGGTGCGGCAGATCCACCGCCCAGCGCGCCAAAGGGCGAGGCGGCGCCCGAGGACGAGCCAAACAAGGAAGGCTTGCCAGACGCACCTCCTGATAGGTTGCCAAATGGCGAGGCGGTGTTGGTCAATTTGGCAAAGCCGGACGACGCAAAGGCGGAGGACGAGGAGGGTGCAGCGGCAGCAGGCGTTTCTTCCTTGGGTGCAGCAGCAGCAGGCGTCTCTTCCTTGGGTGCAGCGGCAGAAGGCGTCTCTTCCTTGGGTGCAGCGGCAGCAGGCGTCTCTTCCTTGGGTGCAGCAGCAGCAGGCGTCTCTTCCTTGAAGAGTGTGCCCGTTGAGGAGGTGTCGGCGGACTCCTCGTCGCGCAGCCGCTTCTTCTCGGGCTCGTCTGCACGCGAAGAAGAGCTGCCGTTTGGAGCGCCGAGAGAGGGGGCAGCGGCCAAAACGGTCTTGCTAGCCTCCGCATCGCTGCTCTGCTCGTCCTTGTTCTTCTTGTTGCCCTCGGGGGCCGCCTTGTCATCGTCGTCGTTGTCGAGCTCATCGTGGGCGCGCTTCTTCTTGGGCGACGAGACCTGCTCCTTCAGGGCGTCGTGCTTGTCGTGCTTGTCGGGCGTGACGGCTCGCCGCGAGTCGGAGTCGTCTTTGCTGTCCACGTCGTCGCCGGTATCCGCGTCTGCGTCCTTCCGCTTCGAAATCGCCGTGTGCTTGAGGTCTTCCCGTGCCGACTTGGTCGCCGCATCCTCCTTGGAGACCCGGCACCAGAGGGCACTGCAGAGGCCGGATCGGTGTCTGTCATGATTTGGCGGTGTATGCGCGTGTGCGTATGTCTGTATGTAGTCGAGGGTGCGGAAAACCGAGTTTCGTTGTCCTTCTTTGTTCACGTCGCGAGTCCTTCTAGGGCTGTCGTTTTTTCTTGGTCCGTTTGCGGTGTGGCGGTTGCCGAGCAAGTGGGTCGTGCAAAGGCGCTTGGGTGCGTCGCTGGAGGTTGTTTGCTGTCGTCGAGGCTCTGTGCCGATTGACAGATGCAAGGTATAGGCAGGCTTGATCGGTACGAGAAATCAGATCTGCTCGTGTCACTTCTCTTGCTTCCGTTGATTGCGGGTAATATATTGAAGTCGCGGGAAGAGTCTCCTCCAAGGGTGCTCGAACAGTAAAGTAAGAGCTTCTCAGGGCGGCTGCGGCTGTTCTCAGAGATACGCAACTGGGGCGGGAAACGGAAGGGCTGCTGGCTGCTGGCGGCTGCTGCTGGCGGCTGCTGCTGGCGGCTGCTGAGCTGCACGAGACGAGGGTGAGGGTGGGAGGGGAAGAGGTCGACGTGGTGTGTCGATGTGTATTGTGCAGGCGAGAGGCGGCACGACAAAGGGGTAAAGAAGAAGCCGACGGCTCGATGCCAATATGTCTCGACGAGATATGGGATTGCGTGAAGGGGGGGGGTTGACCGAAACGGCAGGAGTGGATGGCGTCTGTGGTTACAGGTTTGCGAAGGAAGGAGCAACAGCGAACGAGCGAGAGGGCGAAGAGGGGCGGCGGCTGCTATTTTGGCGTATTTTGGCGTATTTTGGTTGCTCCGTGGCGAGTGCGCCAATGGGGGTTATTACGAGTACATGTACTTTGTACAGAGCAACGGCGCTACAGAGGGGGGAAAGTGCGGCTACAGGTAAGCTGAAAGCTGTACAAGGGGCATCGGTTGGATGGCGATGCGCTGGCGAGACGAGGCTCGCCCAAACAACACTGGACAGCTTTGGTTGGCTGCCGTTGTCTAGGCCATGTATGCGCACTACCGCGACCTTGTCTTGTCTGCTGGTCCTATTTTGCTCACCCTTGCTACGCACGGCACGGACATACTGAGTATGTTGCAGTCTGTTGAAGGAATCAAATCTCAATGATGTTTGCTTCTCTGCTCTGTAGAACATCGTACATGGAATAAAAGATAGCGCCCGCAAAAGTTACCCCGAGCCAGTGCCCAATACTAAATAGAAGCCACGCGAAGGAACGGAAGCAAAGAAGGAGTCTACGAAGTAGTAATAATACAGCAAATAGCAAGACACTCGTTAGCTGGTTGGTGGCTCCCCCCTCTCTGTCGCCCAGGTCCCATATCAAATTCTTTCAGCTTGTAGCAGGCCGATACGACCCAATGTCCCCAAGATGCACGAGCCCAAACACACATAGCTTTGCCGGTCTAGCTGATGAAGCACAGGCAGCCCAGGCCCAGGTAAAAGACAAACAGCGGGTACACGGCAATGCCCACGCGGTTCTTGACCACACCGCTGCCGCCCAGAATGCTTACACCCGCCGCCATGGCCCACGCCACCAGCACCAGGTACACGGGGATGCGCGCCACCGTCGGCAGGCTGAGCGCCGAGAGCAGCGCGGCAAGCACGAGCGGGAAGAGTGTGTAGCCAATGATGCAGACGCTCTGCGAAAAGGAAATGTTACCGCCCAGCAGCTTGATCTGCAGCGTCACGACCGCCTCGCCGATCCAGACCATGGCAAAGACGCCCGAGAAGACAAGGTCGCGCTGCTGCTCGCGGGCATTGAAGCTCAGGAGCATGCTCAGCAGCAAGCAAAAGACCAGGGGCCCCACAGGTCCAGTCGCGCAGACCCGGGGTCATGTTGCTCTGGCGCAGCAGCGATTCGGGGTCGAGCACGCGGCCGGCCAGACCGGCCAGCTCGTCGCGCGTGCCAGACAGGCCCGCGCTGCGAAGTGTGGCATAGGCTCCACGGAGACCTCCACCACTGCCGCCGTTGCCATCGGCGTCAAACATGGAGCCGCCAAAGAGGTACCGCGGGTACAGGACTTCGCGCATCTTGGCCCAGACGGCCAGCAGGTCGCGACGCAGAGTCTCCCACACGGTTTCGTCGATCGTGTTGGTGGGTGCGGCGCGGTCTTCGCCGGGAATTTGCGAGGTCAGGTAGTTTCCGCTGAGGTTGCGGCCAAAGCTGCCACCCGATCCGGAGCCGCTGCTGGGGCCTGCCGACGAGGAGGAGCCGATGTTGCCGCGAAGGGGGCTCGTGAGGAGGACGCCTCGGGCGCCATGGGGTCGTCGAGGTCTTCGAGATCGGCTGCATTAGAAAGCTGTCAGAAAGGCACATCTTGGAGTGAGGTAAATGGGAGGCGGGGCCGGAATACCATCATCGGGGTCAATGAGGTCGTCGTCATCGATTTGCGGCGCAGGGCCGTAGTCTTTGCGGTTGACAGACGCCATTTCGCACAGTCACTCGCGTAGGCGGTAGGATGAATGGAAAGAAACGTCGCAAGAAGACGTAGCCGGGTAAAGTGGAGGTGGCCGCTGGTGATGGGCGTGGTCGGGGAGGTGCGTATTTGCTGGTAATGCTGTCAATGTGACGATGTGTTGCGAAGATGGAAAAGGGTGAACCTATTCAGAAGGAGGCCAGCTTGCCCAGGTGGATCTTATTGGCCAGAGGCATACGGTTTGGGTGCTGCCGCGTCTACGCCTGGGACCCACAATTCTTTGGTGGAACCTACTCAGTAACCTCTCACGAGGCATTCGCGGCAGAATACATCTCAACGACACGCTATCTACACTATGAAATCGCTGTCAATACCTACGAGTACATGATTGTGTCGTGCAGCCCCGTGAGTATCTAACAAAATGGATGGTTGACAGGAACGAATCATGGACTGGCACACTCTGAGTCTCGCTCAGATCCGTTGCAGTACGGAACCTCTAATAACCAGATTCATTTGAATTGAAATTATTTGGAAAAGGGAAAGCCTCTGAGCTCACGCCCGGGTTTAGGTGGGTATCTTGTCCTGTCGCTATGCTGTGTTCGATATCGAAACATGATATGTGGAAAATAAAAAGGCACACTGGGGTGGCCCGTCGCAGTTTCGCCTAAAACGACGCAACTGGGATTTCTGCTGCCTAGATATATGGAAAGGACGAACAGAGACCGAAAATAAAAGGACAGAAAGGTAGCAACTAGGAGTACGTGGGAATCCATGTCGTATACAGAGAGGGAATCAAAAGATGTGCTATCAAAATGGCGGGAAGATGGAATGGGAAAACATGTATGCAGTTGATGCATTTCGCTCAATGCCACCGGTATTGGCAATCCTGGGCCGAGCCGGTCGTGTTCTGTGGAAGGCTTTGAGCAGTCGGCGATCTGTACACAGGCGTCTGGCAACCGGCGTCCCGTGGGACAAAGGGAAGCTGAAAGGGTACGCTAGGCCGAGGGACGTTTGACGATGGAGGCGCATCGTGATTTTGGATAGCTGTTGGCTGGTTCGAACCTTGTCAGGCCGTCCTATGAGGTGCGTCGTTGATTCTGGCATCTGGGAGAGACTCCAGCTTGAGCCCGCAGCCGCCGACCAAGAGGATTGGAGCCCGCATAAGCTGTTCGCGGTGCAGCTTCTCACTGGATCGAGAGCATTGTAGCTGGCATTGGTCTGCGCTCGCCTGCTTGGATACGTGCGGCTCGATGCCGTAGCAGTTCCAGGGGCCTTTCCTTTGCCCTGCTTCGAAGCAGTAGCGGTGGTTTCGTTGTCGTTGGTGCTGTCCTCTGCCGACTTGGTTCTCCTTTGTTGGTAACCGGGCCACGAGCTGGCCGTTGGTCGTGCCTCGCCAGACGGTAGGCCGCGGCCATACGCAGCCAAGGCAGGATTAATGCCCACCACGCCCCAGGCAAACACGGCTACATCGCGTATGGAGCCCATGAGGACGTCTAGCGGTGGTCCACCAGCGTCCTTCACATTATCTCGAAGGGGCATGTATTGCGGTAGTAAGGGAGGCCGAAACGTATACAGAGATTCGTGTGGGAAATGTGGCCGAATGGGCTGCTGCGCCCAGGGTGCAGCAAATAGCCCGTCGCCGTAGTCAAACGCTACCAATGGAGGATGGGCTGGCGGGATCGGTGGCCGAGCTTTTCTAAGAATGACCACGAGACCGTCGGACGTGCAGGACACCACGGCTTCCAACTCGATAGAAGGCAGCCTTGTTGGTGAGCCGGATGGCGCAGCCTCAGTCGCTAGGGGCAGTGTGGGCAAAGAAACATGGGTGTCGTCCTCTTCCAGCTTGATGTTGATCGTGTCGGCTTCTTCCATATCCGTGTCGGCTGTCGCACTCCCGGTATCGGCCATTTCTTCGTCTTCTGCTTGCAGAGTATTGCGAATGGTGCTGCTGTTGTTTCTGGCTACACTGCTGGCAATCTCGTCGTCTTCTCGTGGATCCTGGAAGAAAAAGCGCAGGTAGGCGATGGAGTCGTTGGCTTTGCGCTCTCTAGGCACTCGATTGCTTCGGACAAGCAGCTTTCCTGGATACAACGATAGAAACCCTTGTTTTTGATTTCGTGGGGTCGTAGGCCGAGAACGGTAGCGATGGACGTAGTTGCAAACATCACCGTGAGACTTCGTGTGAAACGATTCAAAATCAACGCGGCACGAGGCTCCCGTTCCATTGGCGACATTTTAAATCTTGGCGACAGGTGCTCCAGCATATGATACCGTGGATCACGCGGCGAGCATGAGAAGATGCGCCGAATCTGGGGTGCCTCGATGGCGCGTCCTGGCCGTGTTAGTAGGGTGCTCTTTCGACAGGCCTGGAATAGGAGACGTACTCTCGCTCTTTGCATTTCGTCGATAGATGCTTGTGCAGGCCACCAAAACGTCGTGGACAATGGTGAAGCAGCACTCGCAGCCAACCCAGCGGCCGTCTCGGGACAGCACGCGGGCATAATGGAGCACGGCCGCCTTATCCAGGAGAACCCCCCGGCTGTGGACAGAGCGTGCAAAGGGCACCTCTTCGGGTGGAAGTAGTCAAAGCATGGCTTGCCTTGCACCTCGGCCGGCGAATAGCCTAGGATGTCGGCAATTGACTCGGAGGCAAAGAGAATATTGGCATCTGGGCCAAGGTCTTTGTGATGGTGTCAGTGAGGTCCGTCACCTATCAGATATCCCATACTATCGGAACGCCCGGAATAGAAGAGACTCACTATGGATGGTCATAAACGTTTGCTCCATGGCAGGGACTAATGACGTAGACCAGCGACGTCAAGCCTCAAGCGGCAGACGACAGTATGATGCTGGTTCGGGCAAAGACAGTCCTGACTCGACAAGTCCCGCCTTGCGGCACAAAACAGAAAGATGCAAAGATGGCCCGGAAGGGGACCAGGGCGAGGGTGAGTGCCGACGAAGAGACAACAGGACTGCTGTTGAAAAGAGGTGCAGGATGCACAAATGCACAAAGTAGCCGACGAGACAGTCTTGGGGAAGAAGAAGAATGTGACCAAGCTCCTGTTTCGAGCAGACGGGGATCGGAAGGATATGAGGAGGGAGAGGCCAGCAATGGCAGAAAGCAGAGGGTGGTGGGAGGGAAAGCAAAGGAGCGCTTGTTTACAGAGAGAGCAACAGAACGTGGTCAGAAATGATCGACGGGGCGCCGGCAAGACTAAAGTAGCCTGCAGCAGGTGTTGCGAGGAGGTGTAAAAGAGGGAGACGACTGCAAGAGCCCCTTTTCCGTAGGAAGGGTACTTTGTAGACCAGGTAGGTAGACCGGGTAGGTAGACCGGGTAGGTAGACCGGGTAGGTAGACCAGGGTCAAGAAAAGCCAAGGAAATGCAGAGCTGCGGGAGGGAGGTGACAGCCTGCTATCAGTTGGTGGTCAACGGTTGGGTGTCAACGGCCGTTGGCTGAAAGTCCCAAGTGGCCTGCGTGTACTTCGTACAGGGGTTGTGGGTGGAGGAAGGCTGGCCGAGCGTTGTTGCGAGATGACTTTGAGGTACGATTGTGCAGAGTCCCGTGGCTGTTGCGGCCGTGGTGGTTTGTTTCGTTGTCGAGCACAGGATTGCCGTACGAAAGCAGTGGTGCACGAGAAGCACGGAGGACAGCAGACGCAGCAGACGCAGCAGACACAGCAGAACAGCAGACACAGCAGAACAGCAGGCACAGCAGGCACAAAAGACACGAAAAACACGAAAAGCACGACACTGGAGAGGGCTGCACAGCAAAGACAGCGACTTTGCGCGAGCCGAGAGGTAACACAGACCCTGTCGGACAGGACCGGTTGCCTGGTCTCGGCCGTTGCAAAGAAAGAGTGAGGGGTGCAAAGTGAACGCGCGTGAGGCAAGGCAAGGGAGGAGACGGAGAAATGATGCGCAACAAGGAAGAGAGCGAGACGACAATGAAAGAAAAAGAATGGAGAAGGGCCAAGGGTGGCACAGGCGGGCGGGAAAATGGCCCAGAAAGATATACAAGACGAATCAAGAGGACTTGGATAGAATAAGGGATGGAGATGTTGGGGTTGAAGAAGTCGCTGTAGGCCTAGCGATGTTTTGTAGCTACGCGTGGACCTCTGAACCGCTGCTTCTGGCGTTTGGTACTGACGTTGCGTTGCCCGTAGCTGTCGTTGCGCAGGACGGTGCAGGTATTGTGTTTATATTGTGCTGCGCTGTCGATGATGGGGGCTTGACTTTCTGTGAGATGTATGGTTGCGTGTGTTTGCGTGTGTTGTGTGCTTATGTGTGATGGGCAGAAGGGGTGGTTGGTGTGGACGGTGCTGCTGGAGCTGAAAAGGACAAGCCTCTGGCTTGGCTGAGGTGGCTGAATGTCGTGAAATAGGGAGCGTCACTGATGTGGCCCTGGCGTCAACCGGCCCGGCTCATGAACTGGTGAGGGAGCGAGGCTAGTCTTGGGGCTTGAGATTGTCTGTACGAAGACGAAGATATTTTGAACGTTCCAGCTCTTGTTTGGCTTCCCTCTTTCCCTGTTTGTCGGACTGCTTGTTCCTTCCCGAAAGCACTGCTGTCGAATGGTCGTTCTTGCCTTTCCACTCTTTCCGCACGCTGTGCCGAGACACCTGGGTAGAGAATAGGGAAAGAGTAGAGGACGATCAGAAGATCATTCAAGAACAGGGGAATGTGTGGAACAGCAGGGAGTGGGCACTGGACTTTTACAACTCTGCACTTTTACGCTTGGCGCTCTACAAAGGACAAAGTACGGACTAGGTCGATGGAAGACTGAAGAGTAGCAACATAAGGGTCCACTGCATGGTTATTATGTGTGGTGGGTTGCTGCCCCCGTCCTTTGCAAAGAGGTCAGTTTAGAGGACAAGAGAGCAGTGCATCGGTAAATTGCTCCTTCCGTCGAAACCAGACCAACCCAAGTGAGAAGAAGGCGCGAACCAGTCTGTGGGTTTTGATAAAGCTAGCGGCACATTTGCATGCGGTCATAGAGCAGCTTGGCCCCTACGGGGCAGGAGCGGGGTGTTCTTGTAAGGCAAGCTGCGAAGTACTCAGTAGGCGAGCAAGAGGAGAAAGAGAAGGAGAATGAGAAGGAGAAAGAGAGAATTGAGAGACGAGACGCTCGAATTGACCACAAACCTGGACACTCGTTACACCGACATGGCTCCGTAAGCTGAGATATCGGAGCGAAGTGACAGAGCAGCACTTCGGAGGGAGCGCGAGCCCGCCGTGCTTTGACAGTATCTTACTCGTGATTACATCACACATAGTGCACAAGGACGGTGAGGGCGGGTGGCCGTGGGCGACAGGATGGCAGGAGCGACTTTGAGCAATATTGACTTATGGGAAGATGGGATACGGACCAGCATGACGGAAGTCGGTACAACGGGCTGGGGCCAGGTGCGGCAATTACGCTAAAATATCACGCAGTCCAAACAGGCAGGCGGAGAATAGCCCCGGAGAACAGAACAATGACATCAGCCTGCAGAGAGAGAAGCAAAGTGCACATCCAGCGTCAAGAAGACCACGAGATGTCGACTTACGATCTTTCACTACTTACATACTTCGTACACTGAGCAAGTCGGAAGCGTTTCAAGACGGGGCGCTAGTGTTGCAGGAGTGCCGGTCGACCTGGTCTTGGACGTGACGGGCACTGTGCTGCGACCAACGCAGGCACGTACTTCGTACGGAGCATTATGGATGTGGTGTGTGTGCTGAAGAGGAAAGATACCGCGCAGGTGGCGGCGGGCAAGGGTGCCGGGTGGGAGTCCGAAGAGGTTGCAGGACGGAGCAGGGATGGGAAATATGAACATGTATGTTCAAGGCAGTGTTCCAGCGGCGAGTTCCCTACCAGCCCTAACTGGTCGCAGACGTTCTTTGTGAAGGAAGCGAGCGTCTCCAAGCATCCCAGCGAGCCTTTTGATGAAGCACTATCTCGCATCGTCGCCAGAACAGTACGGCATGACGCATTGTTGGTTACGTACCTGGCGGCCGGAACGTCTTTGCGGACAAAGTCACACTCGGTCTCCCTCCAACGCCTTTCAGCCTTTGGGTTTTCAGCTGCGCAAAGAGGAAGGAGAGTAGCATCGAGACTGGGCAGTCAAAAGGAAAGGCTACGGCCAGCGGAATAGGACCTATCAAGGTCCGAGCCGTCAGCTACCCTCTGACTACGAAGTATTCTCCGAAGGCTGGAGCGTAAGCAGGAAAGCCACAATGCTCGTTTCCCGCCCTCTCCCTGTCTCATTTACATCCTGAAGAAAGCTGTCTTGGGTTAGACGGACTGTGCGATGGACAAGTCGTTAGTGAGCAGTCGCCTGCAACCAGTCCGCACAGAGTAAGGATACCGACTCGTGTTTACGGATGTCGTATATCAGGATCTTGGACGTCCCTGTTTATCTCAGTTGCTTGATATCTCGGTACTCTCGGACGTCCACCATACCCACATCTTCGTGTGAATCGTATCTGACAGTACGAGTATCTGAACGCCCCGCCACGACTTCCGCTTCAAAACTCGCCAATCATATTTCAGCGAGGGCGGTGTCGCTGGAACAAGGCGCCATGCCAAAAAGAACCAGACTTGATAGTCTGAAGAACAACAGGGCAAAGGTCAGACGCCAGAGCCCCCGAGCAGCCCTGTTAGGGCCGCATTTTAGGCCGCCGATCCTTTGTCTCTTTGGCGCCCTTTGCTAGCGGTCCCCATTGTTCTACGGAGGATTAGGCCCTATGCTGGTCTGGCGACAGGGCTGCTTGACATCTTAATTGGGCACTCGGCACACGAGGCTGGCACGCTAATAGCTATTGTAATACATGTCATTAGCACTGCGACGTAGCGCGATTTTGGACCCCTCTTCTATCCCCATCTTCAGACTTCTGAAGCCGCCTCCATTGCACTTTGTTCCTTTGGGTAAGTTTTGACGATAAAGCCTTGGCCATGGTATCTCTGACTCCATTATGAGTGTGCCGACCAGCGTCGTTTGTCAAGTATGACAATGTCCATTCACCACTGTGAACATACTCGTAGTCCATCACGGAACTCGAAGCCCAGCACGGAGCATGGATATTTATATTGTATACGAAGTACATATTTCGACGTTGAGAGAACAGTACGAGTATATGAGCTTCGTATACGTTTCACATAGCAAGGCCGTGTCCACATGTACACTGTGCGTATGTGCAGCTTCAGACACCTCATAGAAACGGAATAGTCCGTGCGTGGCTTAGGTGCATCTATGTCGATCGCCGTGCTCATAAGAAGGCTTTGGGGATGACAGCACAAAGATGAGAGGCTCTATCAGTGTTGGACCGTTAGTGCGCTCTCGAAACCTGTCTGTTGGCCGTTGGCGGCGGTCTATCTGCTAGCTTGAGAGCATTTTCCCCCTCTTTTCTTCTCTTTAGTGGAAAGTGTGTCTCACCACAGCTTGCTGCGTGAAAGAGCTTCAGGCTAAGCTATGAACTGCACTGTTGGACGTGTTTTGGGAGAGATGTGAGGACGAACAAATCGATGCGCTCAACACAAGACGCACCAGGTCGTGTGCATTCACGTATATGCTTATGCATCCTCCGTGAAAACACACGCTATCCTGTCCCACTCCCTCGCTTCTTTACGCGTATTTCTCGGCCACCGGTTCCTGACGCAGCGCCACCCCTTGAAGAGAGGTCGAACAAGCAGCTGTGTCGCTGTCCCTGTGCGAGTGCCCATGTCTGCCTGTGCAAGATCATGGACTGCACAATCACTGAGCGCGTGAGTGTGTACATGTAACATACTTGTAGCTTACATGTACGAAGACTTCGTACGTGTAAGCCTCTGAATATGGGATGGACTGGTCTACTTGGGATGTTCGCATGGAATTGCCTGCCATTGGCCGAGGTCGAGGAATAATGATGGGGAGACAAGACAGGCGAGACGAAACAGGCGAGAACAAAAGACACGCACGAAACAGAAAAAGGTACGATAAAACAGGCGAGAGGCGTGAGACGTGAGACGTGAGACGTGAGGCGTGGGACGAGAGAAGAGGGAAGAGGGAAGAGAGAATCGAAAATAGAATGCCCCGCTTGTCAGGCTACAAAAGAAAAGACATGCAGTAGAGACAAGACAAAGGACAGGACAAGACCAGGGAACAGGGCGCGAACGAGAGGCTACGAACGGATCGTAGTAATGGCAAAGTGGACAAACCGAACTGAAGGATGGGAAATACGCAGGCTACGGGCTACGGGCTACGGTGCACTGAGCTCACACACAATGCAAAGAGCCTCTGCATGATTCTCTTTCCTTTCCCTCTTGTCGTTTCTTCTTTTGCCAAATTCGCCAACCTGATTGATCCCCATCTCGCTTGTCTCGCTTGTATTTGGTCCTTGTCGGCTCTCGTAGGATTTTGCTGGCGGTTTCCCCGCTGTTTGTTCTTCTTCTGCCCATCTCCTTTCTTTTCCTTCTTGTCGTCTTGGCCCTGTCACGCCTCCCTGGACACCATGTTTCTTCTTCTATTCTTCCCGTCCGACTCTGCTCTTGTCTTGTCTCTGCACTGCGGAACCGCACTTGCAGTGTCCTAAGCTCAACTGGGCGTGGACTACAGCCCTTGTTGACTCGCTGTACGGAGTACGTATTGCTGTGTTAATTCCCGATCCATGGTCACACACCAATCCATACGTTGACTACTGAGCCAACGCCAGGGAGACAGCGGTCACAAGACAGCCTTGCTTGGACCCAGCGCTTGTACTTCGTAGGCCATATGAGCGGCCTCGCAGACCGAGCCGTCATCCATTTGGTCAATGGTTGGAGGGCTCCCAATTTGACCGATGGACAGTCTCCCTGCCGCGTATGAGCATATTCGTGTAGCCTCGTCTGATCCAGAGACTCGCCATCTGGCAGGCTGTCAAGGCCAGTGGCGCTCGTGCACATGTACGAAGTATGCCCGGTCTCGAGCTCGCTTGCCGGCCTGTCTGTCAAGAAAAGAACCAGAGGAAAACTGTCAAGAGCACATAATGCCGACGTAATGCTGGGCTTCTGCGCGTCTGGGCTCTTGGGCATCCTAGGGTCCAGGCCGGTCTCAGGGCCCTTGCAGCAACACGTCTCGGCGCTGTCTGTGCTGTGCTTCGGCGTTTTTAGTTTGTCTTTTGTTTCTTTTTCTTTTTTCCCCCTTGGAAGTACGTCCTTCTTTTAGCGCTGGGGCGGGCCATTTACTGGCCCTAGAGGGCTGCTACGGAGTAGACCTGGGTCCCTGGGTCCATGACTCCCTGACTCCCCTGGCCAATGTTGGGACAGTGGCTCCAAGTCACTGCCCCGCCTTTTCGCCTCTTACTCGTACAATTTGGCTGCACCCCCGACTCTTGCTATTCTCACTTTTTGTGCTGATAATACGAGTACTTGGCAGCTGCGACCCATACAACCTGTCTTCTGCACCCAGCCGCACTTTCCCATGCACCTCCCCCAAGGCCCACTGTCCAGCCAATCAACTTCCCCATCACCACCCCCATCCCAACAGGCTGGTGTGGGCGCATCGCTCCTGCCCTAGTTGAGCCCGAGTGTGTCGCTGCTTCTGTTCCGGGAGAGCTGCCGGTAGTGCCTGCCCTTTCAGCTGGAGGCGGAAACGGCTCCCATCATCAAGGAGGACAGAAAGAGGAAGGACCAGAGCAAAAGGAAGGACACGACGCAGGCAGGCGCACATCGGCACAAACGCCATGGCTCCTGCAGTGCCGTCTGAGTGGACATGCCCCGGCTGCGATACTCGCTCAATTTCGAGGTAGGAGGCACTATTTTGTTTTGTTTTCCACGACCACTGAGCATCTTTCGTACTGTACTCTCGGCCTGGAGCGGACCCTCATCGACCAGCCCTGGCTAACACGACCGTCGCCCTCTCGTGATACAGGATAGCAAGAGCAATGCCGACGATGGCAGCTCGGACACAGGTAAGGCAGCCCCTGGCTTCATGTGCACACGGCCGACAGGCAGCTAACGGATGCAGAATTCTTTGATGTCAAGTTTTATCCATACAACCCGCCCGGCAGCAGTCCCGTATTTGCTGCCGTGAGCAAACGTCATGTGCGTCCGAAGATGCCCCTGTCACGGAATGTCGCTGGCACCTGTGTGCTTGCAGGACTAACGCTCTGTAGATCTTCGTCTGCCGGCTGATACAGACCAAGGACACAAATCCGTGCGAAATCATTCGCGTGATCCGTGACGACGATGTATGTCCAGGCGAGACTTCAAAAGGAGCCCAACCCAATGCTAATATCAAGCAGCGAGGGAGCCTTAAACTGCTCGTGCACATGGGCCCGAGACCCCCAGACGGAGCGGGCGCTTCTCTGTGTGGCCGGTCGCGATGCCAAAGTCAAGGTGTACAACATACGCGACGGCGAGGCTGTAACGGTATATAAACATCTTCCTTCTTCACCGGCACCCGTGTCGTTGAGTCTCGCTAACCTTTGCGTGCCCTACGGTAGTCTTTTGTTGGTCATGGAGGAGTACGTACGCAAACGGCCCTCGCCAAGATTAGACAAACCGGCCCGACACTGACTGTACTAGGAAATCAACGATCTGGCCACATCGCCAACCAGCCCCATCTCATTGCGTCGGCATCGGACGATACAACAGTTCGAGTTTGGAGTCTTGACGCGGTCCACAAGAAGCAGCCCTGTGTGTGTCTTCTTGGCGGAGAAGGCCACTCATGGAATCTATTGAGCGTAGTTATGTTATGTTGGCGGATGAGATGGTTGTATCCTCGGTTTCGATTTTTCTTGCTGACATCGGCCTTCTTTTCCTCCTCGTCCAGGCTTTCCACGACACTGGTCGCTTATGTCATCTCAGCAGGGCATGACCAGGTTATCAATCTGGTGAGTACCTCACTGAAAGCAAAGCCAAGTGGCCCCATGACCTCTTGCTGACTCCTATCTAGTGGACACTGCCTGATATACCGAATGAGCATGTCGAAGTCCCCATCGTTGTCCACTTCCCACACTTTTCAACCTCGGAGATTCACTCCGGCCTCATCGACTGTGTCGCATTTTATGGCGATCTCATCCTCTCCCGAGCCTGCTTGGAGGACGTCATTGTCCTCTGGCGTATCGAGGGCTTTGACTCCACGGCCGAGCCGCCCTCGCCCGAACAGGCCCCCTCCAACCAAAGACACCACCGAGGTCACCCGCTCTGCCTTCCACGTGCCACTTATCACGTCGCCGTCGGCTGTGGCATCGGCCAATGCCAACGCGGTTGCCAGTACCGCACCTCAGTACACGCGTCTCCTGCAGCTGCACACACCCGGTTGCGGGCCCCAGTTCTTTATGCGTTTTGGCCTGTTTCAACGTTGCTGGCCACCACCCGATGCTGGCGTTTTGCAACGCTGCGTCCAAGATCTTCTTCTGGGACTTTACGTGTTTTGGTGCCTACCGGGCAGTTCATGACGGCAACCAACGGCGTGAGCGGCAAGGGGCTCAACTGGGCGCTGGAGACGATGCAGGCCGGTGCCACGCCCGCCTGGTTGCGAATTGTCGTGCCGAGGAAGCGACCAACGGGAAACAGCGGACAGTGGGAATCACCAACAACAAGCGGCACGAGCGGCACAAGTAACCCAGGAGGACGCCGGTCCAGAGACGCCGCCAGCGGACTGGGACTGCTAGGTGCTGCCACTCGGGGAGACGGCGAGGGTAGCGACCACGAGTCGTCTGTCGTGTCGGGAGCTCCGGGCACTGCTGCGAACGGCGACAGCAAATGGGGCCGCCTCGACCACAACGCCAGCGAGTGCCGGCGCCGCACCAAAAGGTAGAAGTGCTGTTGGTTACCGCATGAGCGATCTCTACAACCAAGAGACGTTGGACGACTGGGACAGCAAGTTACAACGCCAACGGACCCGCACGTTCTTGTCAAGGCGCACAAGCCGAGACCACCAAGGGCCTCTCAGCTGTCGGGCGACAGGCGGCTTGGAGTCCCGAGGGCGCGTGTGCGTTGGTCGTTGGCAGCAACAGCCGAGTGATGATTCTGCAGCGATGGGCCAACAGTGATGCTGCGCACCCTGTCGAAGAGGCCGAGTAGGCTGTGGCAGTGGAGGCTCTAACGACCTGAATGACGGCCTGGGATGGTCAGGGTTACGAATACACTTACACTCTGTCGTTTATCATTGAAAAACAAAAGCATATCACTATTGCACCGTCAAGTTCTTGAGAAAACAATATAAAAATACGAAACATGGAGCATGGGGTATCAAATCGCAAAATAAGAACGGGGAATTATCGAGTGAGTCCCCAGCGGACGACAACTAACCTCGAACAGGCAGGGAACTAAAGGTCGGCCGACTGAGACCATGGTCCGCCTTGTCGTCTTCCTCTTCGCTGCTGCTGTAGTGGTCGTGAGCGTCCTCATCGCCTCCGCCGCCTGCTCCACCCCGCGCCAGGCTTTGAATATACGCATGCCACCACGGTATCCGGTACGCCCTCCGCGCTTGTGCTGCCGCCCCGACTGGACGTCCCGGTCAACCTCGAGCAGCCGCGCAAAACGAGCACGCGCACGCGACTGTTCCTGAGCACGCATGCGCTCGCCCTCCTGCGTCTCTGGCTGCGTCCGCGGCGGGGTCACAATGGCTAGATCGCCCATAAAAGAGCGCCACCCATGCCGCGCAGCCGCAGCATCTCCGGGCTCGTGGCATAGGGCGGACCCGGCCATGACGGCGTCCATGCGGCGGGCCAAATCGTGCAGCTTGCTCGAGCGCCGAGAGGCGAGCGTCTTCGCGGGCCAGGCGGTCGGGATGGTTGCGCTCGGCGCCGGCGACGTCTGCTGCCGTCGTCACTGTCGTCGCCGTGGTCGTCGCTGTCGTCGCCATGGTGGCTGGACGTATCCGAGTCATTTTCTGAGCCACTGCCGTCTTCGTCGTTGCCTGTTCAACGCCCTGTCTCTCTTGTGTTGCCTCTTCTCTGCCTGAGGCGTCCAGACGCTCTGTCGTTCAACTGCACCTCTGCGTGGATGTTGTACAGCTCGGTGCCCGCCAAGGCCGGCCAGAACGTCAGCGCATTCACCGATCGCGGGAACAGCCGTTGTAATGGGTGCTGCTGTAATCAAGTCCTCGTAGAAAGCACGGACACTGCGGCATATTGGCGGCCGAGCCCCAGCGACGAAGCCTCTTCTCGTTCTTTTCGCTCTTTTTGTTCTTTTCGTTCTGTTTCGGGTTCGTCGCCCCCTTCCTGCCCGCCCTCGCCTCCCGCATCAGGAGCTCGGCGCCCATGGCCCACAGCTCATTCTTGCGCAGATCCACGTGCTGGCTCCTTGACGTTGGTGCGCACAAGCAGGTCCAAACGCGCGCTTGGCCCGGGCCAGCCCAATGGGCGCCCCCAGCTGGCCTGCCTCGCCCCTGGCCGTCAACACGCTCGGAAGCGTGCCGTGCGAGGCCTCCTGTAGCCCTCGCTGCACAATCGTTGCCCAGTACGGCCGACATTCTGGTCGTACGCGCGCTGCATGCGGAGCGCATTTGCGGCGGCGGCGGGCTTCACGACGCCGGAGTCTTGCGCTGCTTCGCGGCGAGGCGTGCTGCGTGCTTCGGCCGGATCGCCACCTGTCGCCGCCCTCCTCATCGTCTGTCGTACCGTACGGGCCAGCATCCGAGTGGGTCGAGACGCCGTCGCTGTCGTTGCTATTGTCCGAGTCTGTGTCAATGTCGTCCTCAGCATCGTCGTCGTCGAGCCCGAATCCGGATCCAAAGCCGTTCTTGTCTTTGTGCGTCTTGGGTGCGTCGCCCGCATCGCGACCATCACCATCGGGTAGCGGTCTGTGTGGGAAGCCCTCGACATAGTCGGTCGGCAGGCGGTCCGAGTGGGACAGGCCGGCCACGACGAGCTGTCGCCGCGCCGAGGGGCCGTAGCTGTGCGGGTCAATGCATCGCGCGGCAAGTGGGAGACGACGCTGGACGCCACCGACGCTGAGCGGCCGGAGCGCTTGCGCTTGCGGATGTTGGTGAGCGTGGTGGCTCAATGTACGACATTCTGTGGGCAGTCGTTCAGAGTGCGGCTCTATGAGGTTGGTGTTATGTTGAATTTGTTTTGTAGGAAGGCTTTGAAATGACGTTCAAGCCCCACTATAAATTAGGTGGTGGCTCAAAGTGCACCTCGACTCACAGCGACAGCTCATCTGGAGGTTCTCTACATGAAGCATTCAATCTGTGAACACTGACACGAAAATTACAGTCTTGATCGTAGAATTGTGAAATATGAAAAGCACGAAATATATACACAGCCTCCTCTATAGTTGTACACCCGCCATCCTCTCCATGCTCACTTCCTCAATGGACTCGACTCGGCGTCTGACGTATCTTTCTAGACGCTTTGCTTGACGGCCGTCTGGCATATTCAGCGCCAAAGGGTGAATTTTGTATTGTTTTCGGATAGTATCTCTGGTCTTTTCGCTCATCTCCAGCCTGTCTCGCCAACAGAACCAACAGAGCCGCCCTCTATGATTTGCGCTCAAAGTACTTCCACTGGCCCTCGGCGGGCTTCTCCTCTAGGCTCTCCCAGCTGGATTGTTCGTTAGCAAGTCTCCCTGGAGTGGAAACAAAAGAGTCTCTTGATGGTCGTCACTTACACCTTGGCCTTGATCATGACGTCTGCGAGTCTGGCCTCGCCCTCGGCCACGTGGATGACCTCCTCAATCAGGCCAGCACCAATCTTGGCCTCAATCTCCTCGATTCCTAAGCATGTTAGCTTTGCCGTTCTCTTCTGGTGGACCAAGCGCCCCTGCCCTCCCCTATACGTACTGATCAGCGTCAGCTGCGGCTCAGGCTCCCACGTCAAGGACACGGCCTCCTCAAGCGATTTCCGCGTCGCCGACAGCGCCTGGTCCGGCACGCTCCTCCAGCGAGCGCACACCCTCGCGCTCGGCACCCTCGTTCCGCTCGCCGTCCCACTCCTTGAAGCCGCTGGTCCACGGCGTCCGGCACGTCCTGGATGATGAACGTGCGGCCGTTCTTCTCCACGCGCCACGTGCCGCGCCGTCAATGCCAGCTTCGCCAACGCTGCAAAGTGTCCGGGTTCTCGCACCGTCTTCTGCGCCTGTGCCAGCCACGCGTCGTAGCCCTCGGGCTTCACGGCCTGCACATCGACATCCGGTGCTTGTGATGGCCTCGACCGGACTGCCGGTACACCGACGTCTCGGGTGCGCCTGCAGCTTCTCGAGCGTTTGTCGAGTAACAGGAAGAGGAGCGTCGACCGTGGCGTGTCGTGCGTGTAGAGGCCGGCAAGACCCGTCTGGGCGCCGTTCTGGAGGTACCGGGCCGGCTTGACGCCGCCAGCAGAGCGGAGGACGTGCGCATGGTGTGGGGGTGTGAGCGGTGGGAGGGAGGAGAAGTCGATCGATTCGGATCGTCTGCGAATTGGCAGCCGCTGTAGTGTTCCAATTGACCTCGTGTCGGCTCGGGGGAATGCGTGGTCGTTCGGTCGGCTGGTGGGATTTTGAGGTCAATTGTGGCCGCGGACCCGGAAACGATAGAGCCGGTGGAAGAATTAGCGGTTTCGTAATTCCGTCACGTGGTTGGCTGTTTCCCCAGAATGATGACTAAGAGACCCACACTCGACTTGTACTCACCAAGATCAGGCTCACTGCTCGTAACTTCGTAGTCGTACAGAATACCGTCGAACGCCCATTTACAATTCACGGTGATGCTAATGCAAATCTCTATGGTAACAGTGCAAAATGAAAGAAATACCAGTGACACGCCTTTTCTCGCCTCCTGCACTAGTCCAGCTTGATACTCCGAGATCAGACCCGTGCTGATACCCGTGCGCTCGCCCCTGGTAGTTGTCGCGGTCGACGGTCTTGTAGGTGGCGCGCATGCTGGCCAGCTGCTTCTTCTTCTCAAACTTGACGCGCTTCTTGACACGCGGGTTGTTCTTCTTCTCCTTGAGCGTCTTGTGGCTGAGACCCTTGTTCTTCTCAATCTCCCACGTCAGCTGCCGCCGGCCGTCCTGGTCAAGCGACGTCTCGGGCAGGACGCGGTCGAGCTTGCCGCCTCAATGGCCGCCTTGCGCGCCGCCTTGACGTCCATCTTGGCGTCGTGCGCCTTGACAATGCTATTGTAGTAGGCCAGGCTGGCCTCCTTGTCGGCCTCGTCCTCGTCGCCGTCGCCGTCGCCGCCGTCGCCGCCGTCACTGCCCTCGCCATCGCTGCCGCCCAGCTCCTCGCCCGGCTGGATCGGCGCCTGGCCGCGCTTCATCGCCGCAGATTCGAGGCGGGCCTGGCGGTCGCGGAAGCGCTCACGGTAGGGAATGTCGGCGTCGCCGCCGGCCTGGCCGCTGGCGCCCGTGCGCAGGTTCGACTTTTGCATAATCTGCGACGTGTAGTAGCCGAGCGACTTCTTGCGCTTGAGCTTCTCCTCGGCTGTCCGCGCGTCCAGAGCCTCCTCCTCGCCCAGATCCGAGAGGTCGTCGTTGCTGTCGTCGTCATCGCGCGATGCAGCAGCGGCAGACGCCTTCTTGGGCTTCTTGGCCAGCAGCTCCGACAGTCGGCCATGGACGCCTCGAGTTCTTGTGACGCAGAGCTGGTCTTGCTCTTTGCCGCCTTCTTGGCCGCCGCAGCAACCTTGTCGGCCTTGGTCTTCTTGGTGGTCTTGTCGGCCTTTGCCGCCTTCGCCTCCGCTGCGCCGCGAGGTCTTGGGCCGCCTGCTCCTCGACCGCCTTCTCCACGGCCAGAGCAGCCGCGCCGCCGCCTTCTTGGCCTTGGCCGCCCGCCGCGCCTGCAGCTTCTTGACACGCTCCCATGTCGCGCGCGTGTCGACCAGGTACTGCATGACTTCGTGGTCGTGCAGCTCGTCGGCGTCCATAATGTAGCGGTTGCCAGTCGGGTTGTCGCGCGAGGGCGACATGAAGAGCGACAGGTACATGCAGATGGTGGCCACGTAGCACGACAGCGCGCGGAACTGCACGACCTCGAGCGACTCGCTGGGCTTGCCCTCGGCCAGCGCCTTGTACTCGTTCAGCAGCGGCTCCAGCTCGACAAAGTCGTCGCACAGCGGGTCGAACTCGGGTAGTAGTCCTTGAGGAACTTGGTCTTCTCCTCGGGTGTCATCGAGTCGATTTCCTCCTTGTTGGTCTTGGTCGTCAGCGTCACCGTGCGTCCGTCGCCGGCGGTTGTTGCGGCAGACCCGAGTTTTGCTTCCGCCGTCTTCTCGGTCCAGTCGTCCATGTCGAAAAAGTCCGAGGCCTTCATCCGCGCCAGCTGCTTCTTCTGCAGCCGCCGTGCCTCGGCCTCTTCCTCCAGAGCATTGGCCTCCGTCTCAATCGTCTCGCCGTCGTAGTACTCCTCCTTGGACGTGCCCCACCAGCCCTGGTCGCCCTCGTCGTCGCCGCCTTCTTCTTGGGGTATCCTCGTCATCGTCGCTGTCTCCACCTCGTGCTGCAGCGGCTGCCACTTTTGTCTTCTTGGCTGCCGCTTTCTTGGCCTTCTTCTTCTGCTTCTGCCGGTCGCTGGCGGCCTGCTGGAACGCCTCGTTGTCCGAATCGTCCGAGTCCCGCGAGCACCTCGTCGTCCGACAGGTCTAGGAACTCGTCTTCCTGCTGCGCCCTCCGCTGACGCTTGGTGCCCTGCTCGTCGCCCAGCAAGATCTTGTCCTGGTCGAGAAAGTACGTCTCCTGCTCGTCGGCAATGTCTTCGTACGTCGTGATGGGGCCGAGCTGCGCATCCTTGGAGTCGTAGTCTCTGGGGCCCGAAGGCGCCTCGGCCACGCGGCTGGCCTTTCTCTTCTTTGCCATTATGACGGTGTGGTGTTGTGGATGGAGGCGGTGGGATGTTTGGGAGGAGAGGGCGTTGAGGTAAACGCTGGAAGCAACCGCCGCAGAAACAGAGGCGCAAACGAGGCAAAGTGACTTTTTCTGCCCGATAAGAAAATTATTTCGCCGTATCGGCTGGCCCCATAAAAGCGAAGGCTGAACACTGACTAGAAGACGAGGATACGGCTAGGCGTGCTGTCAGCTGATTCGCATGCAATAACAGGGGAAACGCCTCTGGGGGTTTAGAGCCTTGACTTAGCGCACAGTCCACTACGCTCCTCAGACATCCACTGTAACACAGCACTATCGTCGCAGGCAAATACGGCATGGCATCAGCTCCCGAGAGCAACTACAAACCGCGTCAAGATACGGCTCGACAGACTGTCTTGTGCCCGAATTCAATTTAATAATTACGACATCGGCCGTCTCATATCCAGGCTTGGCGTTGCGATGCTCTCCTCATTTATGTGTGCTTTTGGCCTGCGATATCCTCAATCTGCTGTCTCTGCTTATAGCCCCATTTTTTCTATACGAATCGCTCCTTCTTCCAGTTGGCCATCCTGTGTAGCTCCTGCCGTAGCTCCTGCCTGCAATATTGATACTGTTCTCGTCCAGGGTTCATAACATACGTCGACTTCTTGCGCTTTTTCGAATGAGAACGTAAAGCCTCCCAGTCCCCGACTCTTTTTCTACCACAGATATCCGTCTTCGCGACCGCGGCATCAGAATGCCCAGTACAGTTGCTCTAACATCTGCAGGCATTGCCGGAGCTTCCATCCTAGGTGCTGCAACAATGGGTCTCTTTGCGGGAAACCAGATGCCGGTCGACGGCAAGGTGAGTTTTGCTCGGAGAAGCAATTTTCTCGGACAAGCGAGACTGAGCAACCCTTACTAACAATGCTGTTAGACCGTTCTGATCACAGGCGCCTCCGAGGGCTTGGGCCGCTCGGCCGCCCGTCTGCTGGCTGCTCAGGGCGCCAGCATCATTGTCGTGGCCCGGAACGTCGACCGGCTGGCCGAGACTGTGGCCGAGATCAAGGTAAGCGCCTCTCTGTCAAGTGTCCCATCCCATCCCTCTGTCTCCTGCTGACCTTTAAGGCCGCCGCCAAATCCAGCTCCCAGCGCTTCCACTACATTGCGGCCGACGTTGCCGTGCCCAACTACGCGCCGGCCGTCATCAGGGACGCCCTGGCCTGGAACGGCGGCAAGCCCATTGACATTGTCTGGTGCATCGCCGGCATGTCCACGCCCATGCTGTGGGCCGAGGAGACGACCGAGGTCGCCGTTGGCGCCAGCCGCCGCAACATGGACGTCAACTACTGGGGCGCCGCCGAGATGGCCCACGCCATCCTGCGCGAGTGGCTGCGGCCCGAGGCCGGGCCCTACAAGGAGCCGCGCCACCTGGTCTTCACGCGTCTGTGCTCGCGCTGTACCCCGTCGCCGGCTATGCCCCTACACGCCGACCAAGTGGGCGCTGCGCGCCTCGCCGACACCCTGACGCAAGAGGTGATGCTGTACGAAAAGACCAACCCGGTGCGTGTGTCCATGGTCTTTCCCGGCACGATTCTGAGCCCCGGTTTCGAGCGCGAGACCAAGACGAAGCCCGACGTGACGATCCACCTGGAAAAGGACGACCCGCAGTTCACGCCGGACGAAGTGGCGCACAAGGCAATCAAGGGCCTGCAGCGCGGCGACCACTTTGTGACGGTGTCGATGCTGGGCGATGTGATGCGCTGGGGCGTGCTGGGCGGTGCGCCGCGGAACGGATCCTGGACATGGTTGGCGCGTTCCTGATGGCACTCATTATGCCCCTGATCCTCTGGTGGTTCCACGGCGAGATCAAGACGTGGGGCAGGAAGAACGGCCATCCGGCGACCTACAGGAAGAAGATGTAATACGGTGCGGCTTGTCGTCTTTCGTTTGTCATTTTGACTCGATACTGATTTCTAGCGGCTATGCAATATACAAGGACGAGGACGCAAAAGGATGTATTCAAACAAGACGTAACTTTTCCTGGCTTGCAATGCAAAATGAGATTCTGCAAGTCTTTATATGCATGGGTATAGATTGAAGACACCCCCGTCACCTTACACGCCCTTCCACTTGCCAAACTGCAGCCACTTGCGGTAAAGGTCCTTGAAGAGTGCCCGCCCGCTGGCATCAACAGCGTCGTTTAGCAACCGCCGCGTCTCGTCGGGGTGATTGCCAGCACCGAGAAGAGGCCCGGCTCGAGCGCCTCGCGCACACTGCGTGACAGGACGGCGCCGTCAATCTGCAGCTTCATGTACGTCATGAGCACCAGGTACATGTGCTGGCCGGCCGAGCGCTTGGCCGCGTCGGTTGCAGAGTGGAGCGGCGCTGCCGGCATTCCTGCGCCTGCGCCTGCGCCGCCTTTGCGCGACGTCATCATGGTCACAGCCGCCGTCGAGGGCTCGCATATCAGCTCCAGCAGGCGCGAGAACCGCTTGGCCTGCGGCGCCCAGGAGGCGACGGAGTTTGTAGTTGTGCTGTTGCTAGACCTGTGCTTCAGCTCGGTCTGGTGGCCGGCCGCTAGACGTGCCAAAAGAGCCTGCAGAGTGCCGACTAGCAGGTGAAACCGGCCCTCGAGGCGCACGCGGTGGCGCTTGAGGACAGCCTCTACAAGACAGCAGGCACCGTCGTAGGCCACAATGGACGCCGCACTGCGTCGTTGTCGCTAGTAGCAGTACCCTTGAGGCTTACAACGGACGCAGCTGCGCTCAGCGTCGTGTCGACGTTCCACTGGCCCATGGCGCCAGCGGCCTTATCGTCGACCAGCAGCGTCCTGATGTCTGGGCTAGCAGCTTGCACTCGGTGGCGCTCCGTGCGTGAGGCAGGCGCTGGCCAGCTTGCTGTGAACGAGGCCAAAGTGGAAGCCGTCCGGGTCTGGCCGCGGCCGCACCAGGTGTCTCAAAGAGGCGGACGAGCAGGTACTGGATGGCGAGCAGCTGGCCAATGGTCGACGACGACAAGGTGTCGCCTTCCTGCTTCGTATCCAGGGCGCCGACCAGGTCCGCTGTGTAGGAGAGCAGCGCTTCCTGGTCATAGTCGGCCGTCTCGCCGGAAAGATAGTCACGGAGCAGGTCGCCATCCAAGAGAACCGATGCGGCTGTGACGGCAGTGGAAAAGGGGGCGATGTCAGCTTCGCCATCCGCAAAGAGGCCCTGGAAGCGGACGTCGCGAGCTGGCCGGCTCTCTTGGCCTCGCGTGTACCGCGCAATAAACGCCTTCCACTTCCAGCCGATCTTCTGGCCCTCGGCACAGAGAACGTCAGCTGCCTTCTTGGCCTTCTTGATGAGCGAGCCAAACTTTTTATGTTGGACAAGCTCGGGTTGAATTTCGTCGGCCATGGCGGCATCAAACGTGAGCAGCAGCTGCAGGGAAGACGGCTGGCACGGTTGCTGGCATCGTCCGTTCCTGCCATGTCCGCATCCTCGTTGTCATCCTTGCTCTCCAACTGGCCGAGGAGCTGCTTGACAACAAGCGAGGCAAGCCTCTCCTTGGTCTCCAGAAGCTGTGCGGGTTTATCGACCTCGACGTTCTTCAGGGCCGCAAGCTTGGCGCCATACAGGACAAGCTGAAGGTTGGTAGGAGATGACTTGGAGATGGCACAGGCGTCCTTGCACACTGGAGACTTGATAACAGCCTTGGCCACCTGCTTGAAGCGGTCGAAGACGCCCAGAGCCGACGCGGCGTCTACGGTCTCGACGGTAGCGGCAACGGTCTCGCCAAAGTGGACAAGGCGATCAAACACAATGTCGCCAAAGGCCCGCTCGTGCGTGGCCTTGGTGAGGAGGTCGAGGACCAAGACAACCGTTTCGACCGTCCAAGACGGAGCCGACTTGCCGCGCGAGGACCGAAGGGGTAGCAAAGTAGCCACGATCCTCTCCGCTGGGAGCGTGAGAGAACGTGAGATGGGGTTTGCAGGAGGGTGAGGGCGGCATCTTGTAGGGCGGCGCTGTGCTTGCTAGCTGCCACTTCAAGACGCTTGACCTGTGCCTCGGCGATGTTGCTGGTGATCTTTTGGTTCTGCAGGTTTGTGACATTGCTGTAGATCAGCGTCGACAGCGTGTTGGCTGCCAGTGCGGCGCCATCAAGTCCAGCCATATCAGACTGCCACGCCAGAAGGGCGTCGAGGAAGGCCGACGGCTCGTCGCTGCTCTTGACCATTTCACTGGGGACAATTAGCATTCACATGAAATCTAGTAGCCACGTTTGCATACTTCGAAACAAGAAACTTACTCGATGAACCGCGAAGAGCCACACAGGATCCAAGTCAGGTATGTCGCTGCAGCGGCTGTCTCGGAGCCGAAAACACCACCAAACGATCTGGCCGTCTCGTTGTCGGCCACCGTCTGGCGCGTCACTCCCTGCAGCAGCTCGGTCTGACCCTGGCTGTCCGTCACCAGAGCCGACAGCGCCTCCTGGAAGCGAGAAAAGAAGGCCCACGTCGTCTCGCGGGCCTCTTGCTCGCTCTTGTCGGCAAACTTGACCGACATCCACAGCGAAAAGCTGCACACAAAGGCTTCGAATCTGTCCTCGCGCAGCACAGACACAGTCTTCTTCTTGCCACCACCAGCGGAAAGGTTCTTCAAAGACGCCCTGACGGTGGCCCAGATCCGCTCGGCATCCGAGAAGCCGACCCATGCGAGCGTCCGGCGGACCAGACGCCACTGGATGGCGAGAATCTCGGGCGCAAGCTCGGAGGACGAGAAGAGGCCCAGAGCAAGAATGCTGTCCAGCATCTTGGTCTGCACGGCATCTTCAAGCTCCTCGCTGCGAACCCCGGCACTGAGAGCGTCAAAGAGAACAAGCCGGGCCACCGCTTGTGCAGTCGCCGCCTCCTTGTCCTCGTCGCCACTGCTGCTCGACGACTTCTCGACCTGAGCAATCACCGACAAGAGCTGTTCTTTGGACAGGGCAGTCTGCACGGCCTCGGCCACGGCTGCACGGAGGTCCTTGCCAAGCCAAGCGTTGTGTGCTGCTTGCGGTGCGCTGCCTGTCAGAGTGCCGCCCAAGGCGGTTATGCCAGCATGCCAGCGTGTGATAAACCCGGCCAGGTTGCGGCTGCTGGCAAAGCCCTGGGCGAGCGAGATTAGGAAAGACGAGGCAGACTGGGCATCCTCTGCAGACTGGGGCGCGGTCGACGGTGCACTCAGCTGCTCGAGCGCAGCGTTGAGCAGACTGGCGCCCTTGTCCGCCAGGAGGAAAGCGTCGGCATCGCAACGCGCAATGGACGCGAGCAGCCGCCAATCTGTCGAGCCCGTCTTTGTTTTCGGCTCGTTGGCTTGCAGTGCACACTTTTGGCACACCTGCTGAAGACTGTCAATGGACGGCGCCATGCTGTGGTCCGCAGTCATGTCGAGCAGACCAGCCAGGGCCGTGTTTCTGCGCTCGGCAGACAAGAAGGTGGCGGTCATGACCGACTCCCGGATCGTCTCAAAGACGGTCTGCATCCAGAGCTCGTTGTCTTTGCTGCTGGTGCCGCTGCCGGCCAGGAGCCGCGGCGCCTTGACTGCCAGGAAGCAGAAGGTGGTAGCTCGCATAACGTAGTCATCGGCGTCTGTCTTGAGAGCTGTGTTTGACGTCGCAATCGAGAGAGCATGGACATCCTTGACGTTCAGAAACTGCGACCGGGCTGCGAGTACGAGGTTGTTGGTGAAAAAGCGCTGGAGGCCGACAGACCAGCGGCGCTGCAGCTCCGGATCAAATGGGTGAGCGGCCGTGGTCGTGGATGGGACCAGATCGAGTAGACGGCCCAGCATCGTGAGGCCATCGAGAGACAGGCGGCCAGCAACGTCAAAGGCGTCATTGGGGCCCTGGAGCCGCAGCTCCCAAAGGGCCGAGAAGGTGGATATCCACGATGCTTGGCCGTCGACCGTGTCTGACTTGCTGGACTTGCCATTGTCGCTAGCGTCCCGTCCACCGGCGTCGAGTCTTCCCTCTGGCGCCAGGGCCAGTTTGCACGTCTTCAACAGAGGTTCGAGCAGAATGTTGGCGTCGGATGCTGGGACACTGAAAAAGGACTTGATGTGCTCGGCACCCATGTGGTCGAACGGCGACAAGGGCGATGCAGAAGAAGAGGTGTTCTCAGTCTTGCCGTCGTTGCCGTCATCAAGGCGAGCCAGAAGCACACGCAGGGCCTCAAAGAGAGCCCCGGCCGAGACCACGCAATTCTGAGGCTCCCTCAGCGAGGCCAGGTCGAACAGGGTATCCTGCGACCGCTTCCGTTTCAGAGAGGCCTGGGAAGATGACGGCATTGCCGTCGGTGTCGCCAGGTCCTTTGCCGTCTGCTGCAGAACAGCAAGAAATCGGCGGTCGGCGAGCGATTTGGCCAGCGAAAAGAGCGGGATGCGGCCAAAGATGCACGCCAGGATGCGCCAAGTGAGCGGCCACCGCCGCAGCGTCTCGGTCTCGGGGCTGACGGGGCCAGAGCCTGAGGAGTGCATGTTCTTGAGGAGCCACCGGAGGGCGACCTCTTCTGAGGCATGGAACCGGCCGGTGCCCGTTGCAGTGGAGGCGGATGTGGCAGCCAGGGCGTCCCAGAGACGCTGCAGCTTGGAGACGACCGTCTCGGGGCCGCTCTGGTCCAGAGACCGGGCTGCCTTGAGAAGAGCCTCCTCGGACATGGTGTTTGTTTGTGGGTTTGAGGATAGAGGTTGTTGACGTCGAGGGCTCGCGAGGGAGGAGAGTCAGGCGTGCAGACTGTCACGGCTCTATTCCATGCGGGAACGGCGCCGGAGACGTCCGAGTTCGCACGGCAGCGTCGAGAAGTGTGTCGCGTGCCTCGTTATCGTGAGGTCGTGTGGACGAAGCGGTTGTTGTGGCCAAAAATGCAAAAGGTCAGAGTTCTATGGTGGAATTTCCCTGCAAAGGTCGTCGTCTGCCTTCTGCAGTGGCTCGCATCGCTCCTTCCTACCAGAAAAAAGTTATGCCCAAAGAATTCTGCCGGGTTTGGGTCTGCAAGCGCGACCGAGCTAGTACCTGCACTTCGTTCACCGCCTTTGCTCCTGCCCCCCTGGTAGGTAGTCTTTCCCGCGGCGCCCATTTGTTCTGCGAGAAAAAGACTGAAATTGTTAGCCGGTTTGGTCCGCGTCTGCGCGGAAAACACGAAATCGCCCTGCTGCTGAGTTAGCGGTCCACGTCGCAACCAGCTCCAGCAACCCAGTCCTCCGTCCATCTCGTCACTTTCCAGACGTTCCTTTGTCCTCTTTATCCATCGCCATCTCATCACCTCATCACACCACACACGTCCATCGACATTCATTCACGAAAGAACCTGCATCAACGTCGGTACCCCCATCGAATTGGCTCTGTGGCTCTGTGGCTCTGTGCTCTGTGGCTCTGTTTCAAGCTTGTTTGCTGGCTGCTGACCTGTTTGCCCATCTAGCGCATCGCCTTCTTCGGCATTGAACTCTGCATTCGACTTTCGTCCACCTCGACAGCTCAACCTCGTCCTCCCACGCCCCTCCACACATCATGTCCGACGCATCGGCTCCGGCGCCATCACAGCGCGTGGTCGCGCGCCCGTCAGCGAGGCGCTCCTGAACGAGAAGGTGGGACACTCGGCGATCCGATAAAGAGCTTCGATGACGAGCGCAAGCCGTGCTAGTTACTAACGTGTCGGTAGTGGGACCGCTGCCTGTCCAACCTGGTGATCAAGTCGGGTCTGGGCCTGGGCTTCGGCGTGGTGTTCTCGGTGCTGCTGTTCAAGCGGCGAGCGTGGCCGGCCGTCGTCGGCCTGGGCTTCGGTGCCGGCCGGCGTACGAGGAGTGCAACTGGCAGCTGAAGCAGGCCGCCAAGGACATCCGGACGCAGGCATAGAGAATACGAGGTGGTCGAGTGGGTGTGGCGCGTGGAAGACGGGGCGATGCCAAGGATCTCGGATCAGGAGCAAGAGCAAGAGCAGGAGCAGGAGCCGAGAGCTTCTCTGCATGTAAATCAGCGAGGAGGAGGGCAGCGCCAGCACGCGGTGCGGGAGAGCAAGGGCATTGTCAGATCGACGACCCTTGGCTTCCCGGCGCTGCTTTTTCTTCTCGATTGTACAAGCCAACCTCTGTATCATTTATAATCTTTTGTCGCATTTTATTTGTCTATTCAGCTATACAGGAGACGGACGGAACAGAATAGAAGCGCGCTCCACATACACGAAGGAACAACGGAACAGGTCTGTCAAAGTGAGTGTATATACGTAAACATTATTACTACATGTTACAAGAGAGCCCGCTGTCAGGTTCTTTCAGTGAACGCCCGGCCGATCCAGGGCATGGCAGCCCGATCCAAGCCGCTTCCTATCCAGGGCTCGACTACCCAGCTTTTCGGTGCGAAATTCGTCCAAAGTATTTCCAAGATATGCCGGAAAGGACACTTGAAGGTATACAAGAAAAACAAGACAGAATTGGGAGATATAGGGGATGATGATAACCAAAAACGCTCCACGCAACACAGCATCGCTTGCCAGCACGGCACACATACCGCTCACATGATCGTGCAGCAGTTCTTGAGCAGCCGCGGCAAGCACTTGACCACAGCCTGCTCGATCTGCTGCTCGACATCGTGTGTTGTTGTTGTTTCTGGTTCTGGTTCTGGTGCTGCTGCTGGTAGTGCGGCTGCTGCTGCTGCTGGTACTGGTTCTGGTTCTGGTACTGGTTTGGATAGCCGTGCGCAGCACCGCATAGCTGTTCTGCGGCTGGCCCGGGTAGCCTCCACCGCCGTGGTAGCCGCCCAGGTGGCCCGACGGCTGCTGCGGCAGTGGCGGCGCGCCGTTGACGGCGCCACCCTGCAGGTCCACGTAGATGCGGCCCTCGTTGTCCTCGGTCGCAAACTGCAGGCCGAGCTCGCGGCACAGCTGCTCGACGGCGGGCTTGATCTTTTGCACGTGGTTGACGCTGTGGTTGCCGCGGCCGACAATGACGTGCAGGTGGTTCTGGCCCTGCGACTGGGCGGCGCGGATGCGGTCCGTCAGGATGCGCTCGGCCTCTTCGACAAACTGGCCGTGCAGGTCAATGGTGTCGGAGGCGACGCGACCGACGGCGTTGTTCTCGCGGAAAATATAGTCGGAGGCCTGGCGGTTGAACTTCTCCATCTGGGCGGCGTGCTTCTTGCCCTCTTCCGACAGCGCCTTGGCGCCGGCGCCGTCGCCCTTTTGGTAGGCCTGGTGGAGCGGTCCATGCAGGAGGAGCGCTTGGCTGCCTCCTTGCGGGCGAGGTCGCGGAGGCGGTCATACTCGGCCTCGGCATCGTTGCCGGCGCTGTGGTTGAACGCTGCGGGTTGTCAGTAGGTCGCAAGCGGTCGAGATGTCTCTGGGAGGGGGGCAGACGTACACCCGCTCGCCGAGCTGGGTCATATGGATGGCAGAGGAAGCCATGGCGATGTCGGAGGGCAGGAGGCTGGACGCGGTCGCGTCGTGTTGCGCGCGGTGAGGGAAGTCGACGCGTCAATTGCGACAAGCAGAGGCGGTTGGCACTGAGAGGATGGGGTCAGAGCCGGCCGGGGTCGTTGAGCGGGAAAAGTGCGACCGTAAGGTCGCACAACATACAGCCGGGAGGAGGCGCGGATCGCGCGGCGAGGACGAGGCGAGTCAGGAGGGTACGTGAGGCGAAAAAAGTGGTGAAGCCGCTCTGGTGAGGAAGATACGAGGTACAGAGGAGTCACAAAACTACTATGGCGATTGAATTGATCTGCCGTACAATGGGCCACTCTCTACTCGTACGGAAGAATCACAAACGGTGCCACGTCGCTGGCATGTCTGCGATCTTTTACGAGGTTTCTTTTCTGCTCAGGGTACAGAGTACTTTTGGTCTTTTTACACAGAGCCAGTTGGTTTGCGCGCCCAATTGTCCCTAGTTTGCGCTGGGCTGTCTCGACCACTGTAGTTGCAGGTGTTGGCCTTTTTTCGTGTTCGCAGCAGGAAATAATACACGAAAAGGGGAAATGGGCCTTGGCGAGCTGAAAAGCGCATTGTGTGGCTGGAACTGATGATGCGAAATGGTGCAAACTGATGGAAAAACTAACTCTGCGCCGAACCAATTCCAATTGCGAGCGCCGGGTCGCGAAAGAGAAAGGATCGGCAGTCTCATTGAGAAAGGCTAGCGAACCTGCCGCCGGGGCTGTCACCATGTTTAATGCAGCCCACCACATGCACATGAAGAGACTTGAGGAACGAACGACACTGGCGTTTTGGTGATACGTCGGTGGCTACATGGTGCGCCACGAGGCGGTCCCACGACGGTGGTATGGATGGGAAAGAGGGAAGACAAAGGCAGAGAAAGGGAAAACGGGGACGGAGGAGAACGGGAAAAGAAATGGGAGAAGGAAAAGAACAGGAAAAGAATGGGAGAGGAAAAGGAGAAGAACAAGATAGACAGCCTCGGCGGACAATGTCCAATGGACTTCAATACTCTGCGAACAACAACAGGTCGACGGTTGCACAGGGCGGCGGTTTTCTCGTCGAGGCTCTGCCGGTCCAGTCAATCATTGTCGGCCAGACGGGTATTTGCATTGTCGATACGACATTGATTGTGGACGACTGTGGAAGGCTGTGGAAGGCTGTGAATGGACCGTATCTCACCTTGAACGGGAGAAGAAGAACAGAAGGAAAGAAAGAGGAGGGCGGAGATGGAAGCCAGGCGGGATGTGACAGAATGCCAGCAGCCGCTTCCAGAGCTCTGCAAAAGCCGGTCAGCGGACGGAAAGGTCACACTAAACAGCTTTGCTCTTGTGCAAGTCGAGATCCGGCGTACGACCTGTGGCACGCCAGACTTATGGCAGGATTGGCGGACAGTGGCGCTTCTGGACGCGATGGACGACGTCGCCGTCTTGAAACTACCTCGTAGTCCGCATCGTGCCCACCTTGACTTGCGGTCCGCACCGCATCACGCGGTCTTTGCTACAGGGGAAGAGAGGCAACGTGACCACGCACGTCGCAATCGTATCCAGTACGGGGCAACGGAGTAAAGCAAGCATCCAAATGACGCGGGCAAGCGACCATCTCTGAAGCGGCGAAGCGCCCTTTTGCTCGGACCCAAAGCCAGGCATTATGTGGTATTCGGGGGCCACTTTCGTGGGAAGGGCCTCTCTGGTCCCCTCTTTTCCGTCTTCTCTGAGAATAGGCCATTGCGTACGTCGTAGTGACAATCAAATTTCGTCTTGTTCATTTCTTCATCTGTGTTGATGTCGTGGTGTCGTGATGTCGTGGTGTCGCGGTGTCGTGCGTGGTATGGAGTATTTGAGTTTCGAGTATTTTTTGGCGGTTGTCTCGGCCAAGTGGGCAAGGCGATCACGGCGGTCAAGGCTACTGCAGTCCAGGACGACGAGCTCTAAAAAAGGACAAGCGAGCCACGGTGGCAGGCTGTCTCTCTGGAATGCGTTGGAAGTTTGCCGGAAGAGCAGATGAAACCCGGGCAGTAGCAGAAAACTCCGACAAGGACGCCGGGACCATCATGAAGAAATATGCACAGGGGCTTGGGGGCGTCTTGTGGCTCTTCCATTCTTTCCAGAACGCTTCTCCCACATGCTCATCAGCGGACGATGCAGGAACCACTGGAACATAATTAGTATGCAGTATGCACAGGCCAGAAGATGCACAGACAAACAGTGCCCTGGATATCTGCGTGCACAAACACAATTCGTCTATGGCCGGGCAGAAACGCGATGCATATTGTCCGTCTTTGCAGAAGAGGGCCAGAGGGTTTGACGGAGTTGCTGGACTACTTCGTATGCCCAGGGTCCGAGGCAAAGAGGGCACAAGAAGACAAGGAGACAGGGGTCCCTGGCGGCAACAGAGAGAGGGCCATCAGCTTTGATGCCACGATGCACTCCACACAAAGCGACTGCTCGAAGACACCCCTTTCCAGCTGTGGGCTCCCTGGCTCTGCTCAATGGGTTTTTTGATTTTCTTTTCGTAACACACCGCCAGACCGTCTAGTCATGCACTCGTGAGGAGACTTACCAGCCGTGGCTTCAACATCAGGCTTGTTGTTTCGTGAGAGATCAACAAAAGTGGAAGTGTGCAGCTGTGCATTAAGCCAGAAGCCCAAGGTATCGAAGTAACGAGGGAGACTGCACAAGATACAAACGAAGCAGTTTCTGAGCGGCAAAGAACAACAACTTTACAACAACACGACGGGTCCAGCCCTGTGTTTGGGCAGTCTTTGAGTGCTCTCGTATCAAGTGCCTGTTGGTTCTTTTTTGTTTTGACTAGCAGCACACCAATCTGCCGTCTGACAGCCATGCCTTACAAGGAGACCCTTCTGAGGCACGCCCCATCAAGTCGAACAATGGAATACTGAGTACTTCGCACGTCGTCGAGTGAGGAAGAGGCAAAGAAACAGAGCAACAGACGGCTTTGTCCATGGAGTGGCTTGCTGGCCACATGGCTATGGCCGGGGCTTGGATGAGATTTGAGCCCCTTTTCCCGTTTGGCAACTTACGAAGTACGAAGTGGTTGCTTTGGGCCCCGCCGGTATCCGCAATGTGCCGACATTGGCATGCCCTTTTGGGGTGCGCTATGATGTGCTGCGCTGGCTCCGGAGCACGTTTCGTCTTGTATCTTGCACATGTACGAAGTAATACATTGCAAAAGAAGAGGACGTACAGAAGAGGGACGTGAAAGACGAGTGGACGGGCCTGTGTGCATCCATCAGAGCCGCCCATCTCGTCATTTTGGGGATTGCGTTAACCTGGCTGTGCGACGGAGGAAAATATGAGAAGAGATGACGGAAAACAGGGGAGCAGATACGAAGAGTGAGCTAATGAATAATGTGTCCCGCCTCTGCAACTCTGTTTGTGAGGCTGATGCGAAAATCTTGTCCTGTAGGACTCTGCCGCATACACCCTCAGGAAGGATTCCCAACTGAGTGGGCTCTTGCACAGAGCCGAACCAGTAAAACGAAGAACAGAACGCCTTTTCGACGACCAACATACCAAGAACACTCGGCGGGATGGTGTTCGTAGCGGCTAGTTCGTAGCTGCAAGGTGGACAGCTCGCCTGCACAAGTCTGCAGAACAAGGCCGCTTGGCGGCTAAAACAAGCCGTTTCAACCGTGAGGGTGTGGTGGGCAACTGGCGGGTTCTGCGTTGCAAATGGAAGAACCACAAGTGTAAGATGCGCAGTAGCGTGTGGAGGCCGAGTACCAAGGGACAAGCTGGGAAAAGAAGAGAGCCAAGAGAACACCGGTGCCCCCCAGCACGGTTGACAGAGAGGTGGCCAGAGATGAGACGAGGCGATATCGGAATACACCACAGGTGAGCATAAAACTGGCGAAGAAGCAAAGAAAGAGTCTCTTGCCAGGTGCCCTCTGTACGGAGCATCTGCGAGCAAGAGTCATGTTCGTTGTTCGTCGTCTGCTTGTCCCGGGTTGGCGAGGCATGTACAAAGTACGAGCAAGTGCCTTTATCGTTGTCTTGACCGTCGGTGTCTGGTCATCGTCAATACATCGCCGCCCATGCCTTTCTCGCGTCGTTCTCGACTGCCGGGAGCTCGGCTGTCACCTCAAACAATGTCTCTGCCGTGGTCTATTTCCATCCACCCACTTGCCTGCAGCCATGGTGAAATACTACAAAGTAGTCGTCTGGCCCGCCAGAGTCGTCGCGATGGCAATCCCGCCCTTCCATGCCGCCTTCTAGGCTGGTTTGTTCTGTGTCATGTCGGGTGCTGGTGCTGGGAGCTGGGAGCTGGAGCCCATCCCTGTCCTGTCTCACAATCTTGCCGAGAGAACAGGGCCAGAAGGCTCGGCAAACGGCCAAAGCGAGAGAACCGAACCCAAGTTGAACAAAAGCCACCGCAGTGGAGATCTCGTCTTGGTTGTCTTGGTTGTTTGGTGGTCTCTCTCGACGGTCAACAGGCGAAGCAAAGAGGAAGAAAGGCCTGGAGAGTGAGACAGGTCTCCCTATTGTGGGCTCGGGATTTTCTGCCACCTTCTTTTCAGCTGTCCGGCGTGTAGTCTTACGTCGTATTTCATCGCTGGCAGGCGTTGCCGCATTGCTTCTTCGCCATCGCCGGCAGGCTCTCGTTCCTTTTCCAGCGCTCACCGCTGCCGGCCGCATCTTGCTTTTGTTGTCCCTTGCCTCTTTTGTCGTTTCAATGTCGGTATGTCGTAAGATACAACGTAAGATATGTTGCCATCTGTCGTCCGTGTCGCCGCCATCCCATAGTTCCCCTCGCCCCTCCCGCTCGTAAGAAACGTCGAACATGGCCTCCAACTCCCATTATCCGGTCTCTGTACCCGTCTACATCGATCGACACTTGCCCGCTAGCATGTCCTTGGCCTCCTGTGCAGCTTAGGTGGTTGAATAGGACGAACATGGATGATCGGGACATATCTCACGTCGTAAAAGCGGCAGCAAACAAACAGACGGGGGCTCCCAAGACCCAAATTGGGACAAGACCAGCCACCACAGTAAGATGAGCCGCCCCCAGCCAGGTGTCCAGATGTCGCTGTTGGCTGTGAGCGCAACCTTGTGTGGCCTGTCGAGCAGTCGAGCGTGCAATTGCGCCTGTTTGTTGATGTACGGAGTACGAGTGCGGCGTATTGTACGAGTAATATTATGCTGGCTTGTGCTGGGCCGATCATGGTCTGAGCGGAGAGGCACCTGCGTCGTCGCGCCTTCGCTCCTCTTTTCCCTGTCACTCACGGCCATCGGTGCATGCATGCCAGTGCTACGCTTCACAGTCTGCCACACTTTAGCTCATCGATTGCCGGCTGGGACCTGACCTGTCTCGGCATCTCACCAGTCCTGGGGCCCTGTCTCCTGTTCCTGTCGTTTCGTCCAGCATCGAGCCTATGCATGCATCGGGTTTGCTGCTCTTCTCTGCTTCCGCTACTTTGTACGTCGTAGGCGTGTCTGCATCTCTAAAATAGCGGCCCCTAGCAGTTATGGAGCAAGGAATCCACTTCTCTCTCTGGCTACTTTGTACTTCGTAGATACGTTACGGAGTACTCCGCTTGAGTATCTTGCTCTTGATCTCTGCCCCGAGAACAGAATGAGCCCAGAGAACGCGCATCGCAGGACCGCTGGCAGATCACTGAACAGGGCCATTGCCGCAAGATACGTCGTAAAGCACCCGTCTTCAGTAATAGATATCTCACCTACTGTGCGGCCTAGTACCACTCAAGATACAACACCTCGCCGCTCGCCTCCTTTCGCTGCAGCATCAAAGTATGAAACGCCGTACCGTGATAGCTCCATCGAACAAAGCACGCACCTCAAGGCCACTCGCTTTCCGCTTCCCTTTGCACCGTCCTGTCACTCTTCTCTTGTAAGATACCTACAGACGTAGAGCAGCTGGGCGTCATAGCACTCATCTGCCGCACTGACTCCCTGTCGACCGTTCCGCCGCCCCTGGAGCCTCCCCCAATCTCATCGTAGCGACGTACTTCGTAGAGTCACACCCCCCGTTTTGGCCTCTTACCGGCCAGTCCGCCAGCCCAGTCCACACCCGTTTCTCCCCCATCGCAATACATTGAATACCCATTTTTACGATTGCCCATTTCTGCGTTTGTCGGCTGCCCATCGCACTGCCCTAGTGGCTGCTACGCGTTTACTTCGTACTCGTAGATACCCATCCACCGTCGGCTTCCTGTCACTCATCGTTTCCGCCACCACCGAATGATTTCGCTGTCCTTCGCTCGTGTCCCCAGTCTCCTCTTTCCGCCCCGTCGCTCCTTCCTCCCTGCGCTCTCCCCCAACCTCTTTCCGTCACTAGTCGCATCTGTCCTCGCTCTCTCTCCCTTTCGGACCATTCCACTGTTTTACTCAGTATTTCCCTATTTTATTTCCTTAGCTCATTTGGGTCCTCCTTCTTCGCCCACCCGTATTTGCTCCTGCTACCCTTTTCCTCCCCCTTTTTCCTGATCTCGCCGATTTCGAGCCCCTTCAACATCGCGACATCTCGACCCATCTTCTTCTTCTTTGCACCTGCGCATCTCTTCGCCATCGAACGCCCTCTTGCCTTGCGTTTCTCTTTGCTGGACAATCCCTTAATACCGGCCGATTAGACGGGTAAGTTTTGGTCGCTGGTGTTGTGCTGTTCTTCTACTTGTTGCGCCCCTTTTTCCAGCATCGACCTGCTCGACACCTCGACGCGATGAAACGAGAAACGGCTCCGACCACAGAGCTTCACGCCCCTGGTGGCTGTCGACTCCATCTCGACCTTCACTCTCCGGATCTAGGCCTCGTCGCTCGATTGAAGCCAGCGAGCTTGCGATGGCTTTCTCGGGGCGCTCTCCCTATTATCGACCTGCTATTGTTGTCTTTGTTCCGGCCAATGGCTCTCCCACGCCATCCTCGCCCACAATCGCCACCCGACATCCAACCGCCGAATATCGCATTGCGTACCGACCAAGACAAGAAACTCAATCTTGTGCAGAAAATGCTAACCACTGTCCAATCCAATAGAACCGCGACTGCGACCCGTCCACACGAACAAACGGCCGCTTAACCAAATCTTTACTCCCTCCCTCCTACAACCCTTTTCGAGCTCCCGTGCACGTCACCAATCAGCCAAAATGGGTTGTGGAATGAGTGTGGAGGAGAAGGAGGGCAAGGCCCGGAACGAGGAGATTGAGAACCAGCTCAAGCGCGACCGGATGCAGCAGCGCAATGAGATCAAGATGCTCCTTCTCGGTATGTTACGCGCACTCCCTGATGAGATTGGACGAATGACGCACGGACAAGGCACGAGCCTAACAGTGAACCACAGGTGCTGGTGAATCCGGAAAGTCGACCATTCTGAAGCAGATGAAGCTCATCCACGAGGGCGGCTACTCACGCGACGAGCGCGAGTCGTCAAGGAAATCATCTACAGCAATACCGTCCAGTCGATGCGCGTCATCCTCGAGGCCATGGAGTCTCTCGAGCTCCCCCTGGAGGACCAGCGCATGGAGTACCACGTCCAGACCATCTTCATGCAGCCCACCCAGATCGAGGGTGAGGTTCTGCCGCCGAGGTCGGCAACGCCATCGAGGCCCTGTGGAAGGACCGCGGTGTCCAGGAGTGCTTTAAGCGCTCGCGCGAGTACCAGCTGAACGACTCGGCCAGATAGTGAGCTTCTGCCCCTTTCCCCATTCTATTTCGCCGTTTCGTCTGATTTGTGGACTGGACAGACTAACAAACAATAGCTATTTCGATAACATTGCCCGCATTGCTGCGCCCGACTACATGCCCGACGACCAGGACGTTCTGCGGTCGCGTGTCAAGACGACCGGTATCACCGAGACGACTTTCATCATTGGCGACCTCACCTACCGCATGTTTGATGTCGGTGGCCAGCGCTCTGAGCGGAAGAAGTGGATTCACTGCTTCGAGAACGTCACGACGATTCTGTTCCTGGTCGCCATCTCCGAATACGACCAGCTTCTGTTTGAGGACGAGACAGTCAACCGTATGCAAGAGGCGCTGACTCTGTTCGACTCCATCTGCAACTCGCGGTGGTTTATCAAAACGTCCATCATTCTCTTCCTCAACAAGATTGATCGCTTCAAGGAGAAGCTGCCAATCTCCCCCATGAAGAACTACTTCCCCGACTACGAGGGCGGCGAAGACTACGCCGCGGCCTGCGACTACATCCTGAACCGCTTTGTCAACCTCAACCAGCACGAGACCAAGCAAATCTACACCCACTTCACGTGCGCTACCGACACAACACAAATTCGCTTCGTCATGGCGGCTGTGAATGGTGAGTGTCACTCCCTCAAACGCATCAGCGTCATACCAGCAACGTGCCAAGTATACTAACCCCTCTAGATATCATCATTCAGGAGAACCTGCGTCTTTGTGGCCTCATCTAAGCACACAAGCGTCTACTTGCATTTTTCCTTTGTCGTCTTACAACAGTTCTCCTATATACCCGAACGATGGTGCACAAAACGGGATCTCGTTGCCCCCTGCGAGGATGCATACAGGCACGTAACCATGCTGCATGCCACGCCTTGCTTGGGGCAGCTTGACGGATTCTCGACTCCTCCACTGCCGCCCTCGGAGCCGAGTCGACTCGCATAGAATCGATTCGAACCGGGAACGGCACCGACCGACCCCACGTTGCGCTCTAGTTGCTCTACGACCGCCAATCTCCTTTTCGATTTTACGACAACAAGCTTTGAACGTCTATTTTCCACCATTTTCTCTTCTTGTGAATTCAACTCTAGTACCTCCTTTTTATTTGTTCCGGCGATTTTTGGTTTTCTTGCTGCTGCTATTTGCTTTTTTTCTACTGTATCTGTCGCAACTATGTTGCTTTTGGTTCGGTCCCCCGTACCCCGGGCACGACGAACCTCGTGGAAAGAGGAGCCGGTTGATTTGACTAGACTATCGCGTTGGCAACCGAAGTGCTGTGAGCCTCGGATAAGACGGGCGGTATGCAGAGAGAGCTCTGACTGTGTGCCGAGCAGCTTTGCTAACTCTGGGTGCAACAGTCCTGTCTAGCTTGTACTACAAAAAAATAAGAGAGCTTTCTTCATCCTTGCGGCGGGGGCGGGGGACTGAACGAGAAAAGGCCGGGCGAGACGCACGAGTTGTGTGCGTCCGTCTTCTTTTTCCGTGCTGTCTCCCGTTTTTCTACACCCGTATCTCTTCTCCATCTCTCCCTCTTTTCCCTTTTCCCCTTTCCCCTTTCCTCTTTTCCTCTCTTCTTGTCCATTATTTCTTCTCTCTTTTTCGTATCATCTTAGGCCGCAAAATGGGCAAGGGAAGGCTCAATATCTTGTTTAATAATGACCATTTTTCTCCAACTAAGTCTTTGTTCTTACAACGTGAGATGCTTTTGTCACAGGTGCCAACATTGCAGAACGTCTTCTTGTGTGAAACAACAGTGGCAATACATGGTAGCCATGATTTGCATTAATGCAGGCAGTCTATTGTAAAGATGTGTAGAATGGTTCTGGATATCAAAGACGCCCCCATCTGGCTTGTTGCCCAAAATAAACTCCCGATGATGAGTCCCGTCCTGTGAAATAAAACGAGATACAAAAACTTCCTGTCCACGACTGTAGCTGAAACCAGTCTGTACACCTGTTCCCCGTTTCCCGTTGCCCTCTTTTCCCATCAGGAGACAGCCTCCTCGGCCGGTCCAGGCCCTGAGCCATCCCTGCTGTTGTTGCCTGCAGCGTCGTCCTTGGCGGCAGCAGCAGGACTAGCACCGACATCGGCCGGAGAGGCAGACGGCGCATTGTCTGCTGCCGCCCCTGTTGCCGCCGCAGCGCCATCCCGTAGCGAGCAATCGCCAGTGCCAGCTGCTTCGCGGCAATCTCGACGAGCATCAGATCGCGGCCGCGCTGGTCGGCATTGCGCACCTCGGCCAGCGCCTGGTTGATCACAAGGCTAACGAGCGTTGTAGGGTCCGAGCCGGCTGCTGTCGTCTGGTCGCCCGGATTGGCTCGGCTGCCGCCGAGGAGCGCCGACACCAGGTCTAGGCTCAGCGGAGAGGCGGACGGAGCGGCAGCACTGTTACTGCCACCACCGCTCGCGCCGATTGCAGCTGCTGCCACGCCGGAAAGTGGCCGCCGTTGCTTAGCTGCTGGACGGCCACAGCAGCCGCGCCCGCCGCGGCTGCAGCCTGTTGCGCTGCCAAGGAAGCGGACTGTGGCGTAGCTGAGGACGGTGTCGTTGCCGCATGCTGCTGGAGCTGGAGCTGGAGCTGGTGTTGCTGCTGGTGTGCGGCATACTGGTGGTGCGCGCTGGCGCCGCCTCCCAATGGCGAGCCAATGGCATATGTGCCGGCCACTGCGGCCAATTGCGGGTCCAATGCAGACGGTACGCCGGCCGACGGCGGTGCCGCAATGCCGGCGCCGAGGGACGAGCGCGATGGGTGGCCATGCAGATGGCCCTGCACCGGTGCGGTTTTTGTTTCTACAAGTCAGGAGTCGTTTCGCAGCGATATTTGCAAAGATGACGGCCAAAGACCTACCATGGAATGAACAGCGCGCGCCCGACGCATTGAACCAGCAATTGGCGCAGCTGCCACACATTTGCCCGTCTACGACGACACAGGCAGTCCAGGGCCCGTGGCCCTTGTGGCAGTTCTTGCACGGCACGGCGACCTCGGCGCCGGCAATGTGGGCAAAGAGGGCCTCGACGTTGCTGCGGCGGCCCAAATTGAGCTGCTGGTCGGGCGGCGCTGTTGGGCAGGGCGCAGACCAGGTTCGCGCGATAGGCGCTTGGCGAGTGCGCTCTCGGTGACGAGATTGTCGTAGCCCGAGTCGCGCGCCAGGTCAGCGGTACTGGCCGGTGCGGGCACGGACGCCGCAGAATCACCCTTGACCGGTTCGGCCTCTGGTGCCTGAGGTGCTTCTTGCGCAGATGGTGTCTCCAAGGCTGCGTGTACCGCCACGGGCGGCTGGGCGTGCTGTGCATCGGCCATGTGGGCGTCTGCAGCCTGGGGATGGAGCGGGTGGCTGTTGGTGGCGTGGCTCTGGACCGAGGTCGCCAGATGCGAGGCCGATGCCACAGCTGCCGCTGCCGCTGCAGACAGATCCATATCGATCCCATGGCTATGGTCGTGTCCGCTGCCGTTGGCTGGTGTCGATACGCGTGTCGCACGTGCGAGTTGTGCAGCCTCTTCTGTCGGCCTTGCGCCGACGCCGTTCTCTCCTGTTGTATAGCTGTTCACGGCGTCGCCGACCATCTCGCTCATCTCTGCCTCGTTGATGTCGCCATTGTGGCCGTGACTACTGCTGCCGTCGTTGCCTCCTCCGTGCAGGTCGAGCATGTCGCTGTCGACGCCCTCTGTCCGGGCCTGGTGTTGTCGCCGGCTCCGTCTTGATGCTGGTCTGGTTCGTGGTCACCATCAACGGCATGGCCACGCCGTTTTGATGTTGTCGTCGTTATGCGCCTGGCTGCCGTCTGGGTTGTAGAACGGCCCGTCCTGAAGTAGCGATTGGGCCTGTTCCGGAGAGAGGCTGTCTGTTGCTTCCACCTCGGCTGCTGTGGATGTCGCCGCCGTGTCGTGCTGTCCTTGCCCCTGTTCTTGTCCCTGGTCTTGCTGTGACTGCTGCTCCTGCTGCTGCTGCTGCTGGTCCCAAAGAGTCCTCTCTCCTGCAGCTGGATGTTGAAAGCCTGCGCAATGGCAATTTGCCGCCGTTCTGGTGCTGTGAGAACACGACCGGCGCCGCTGTCATCGCTGCCGCTTCGTCCACTCGCTGCTCGTCTTGTGGCCGCCGCCGACGCCGCCTGTGGCGTTGCTGCTGGCGGTTTTGTGACCTTGTTCGGACGGCTGCCGCGCGGGAAGCGAATGATGCCCGTCATCTTTGGTCCGGGGCGCAAAGGCGGCCTTCAGCGCAGCCCCATAAAAGGATAGACGAAAGACGGGAGGCACGCGACACTATGCGCTCGCAATCGCCCAGCAGGGTCGTGGCAATGGATGTGTTGTTGTGTTGTTGTGTAGCTGTGTCGTTGAGGGTTGTCGTTGAAGGTGAGGTCGTGGAAGGAGCAGGGAAGTGGCAAGCAGCTGGTGGCAGCTGGCCGCTCTTTTGGTTGCTTTTACGAGTTGGGAAGCAGTCGGCAAAAAGGCGGAGACAAAGGAAGGAGCGCGCTGCGGAGACGAGAAAAAGGAAAGCACGCTTGGAAGAGCCGCTGGGACGCGCCTTCCAAGGCGGATTCGCCAATGACAGTAATCGTCAAGGGTGTTTATAGTGGGTCGCCTTCGCCAATCCAGGAGCAGCGGTCGCCAGCTCCTGTCAGCTGCTCTCTTCTCATCTTCCTCACGAACACACACAACCTCTTCCGACCACGCCCTCTACTCCATATCACAACTAGAGTCATACTCGTGACATCCACAATGAACACACACCTCGGCAAAGTCTACCTCGGCCCTCCAGCCACATGCGCCGCGACACCAGTCATGGACAGCTACGGGAAGACGCGACAGTTGCATACTAACATCGAGCAATCGCCGTTTCTATGCAAGCATATAACGCTCTATGGCTTCTAGTTACCCGCCTCTGCGTTGTGCTGACTACCGCCTTTGCTCCGACTTTGGACAATCTCCTGCCACTGCTGGGCAAACTCGCGCAGACCGCCCTCGCCAGCCATGCTCGCGTCGACGACCTCCTTGGGCAGCTTGTGGGCCGAGTAGGGCGCCGAGCTGAAGTTCATGGCCGCCGGGTCGTCCTTGTCGACAAGCCGCAGCTCCGTGTTATAGTCTTCCTCTTCGTCTTCATCGTCGTCGTCCTCCTCCTCGCTGCCGGCCTCATCTTCTGCCGCCTCGCCCTCGACGCCATCGCCCTGGTCGCCCTGACCTCCATCTTGATTCTCGTCCGCCACACCGCTGTCGCCCACGATGCCCAGAAACGGCGTCGGAATCTTGAGCTCCAGCAGCTCCTTCCAGTCAAACAAGAGCGTGTCCGTGCGCGGCGCCCACGGGTTGATGTCGATCAGGCGCGCATACGATAGGCGGCCGTTGGGGTTGGGCGCAATGGCCTCGTTGTCGCCAACATCGCCCACGTCGTGACTGCGCTTCTCGGGAATGTAGATGTCAAAGGCGAAATTGCCCGAGGGGAACGTGAACTGCAGCTTGCTGTGGAACAGTGTCTTGGCACGCTCGAGGATGGTGCTGCGCAGGCCCTCGAGGTAGGGGTAGTACTTGAGGTCGCGCGGCGTGATGGCGACGAGATTGCGCTGCTTGACAAAACCGGAACTCGAGGCAGTGTGGATGTCAAAGTAGGCGCGCAGCACCAGGACCGGGTTGAAGCCGAGGGACGGCGTGGATGCTGGGTCTGTCTGGCTGACGATTGTGACGTCCCGTCAAAGGCGTGCTCGAGGTCGTGGCTGGACAAAGTTGGAGCTCTTGAGCATAAAGTAAACGTTCGTCGGGCGTGCGGCACTTCATCGTGTTCTTCTGCTCCATCAGCTCGGCCGCGTCCTTGGGCGCGCTCCAGTTCAGCTTGGGCGCCACCACGCCGCCCAGCGCCTCGATCTCGTCCTTGATCCGCTGGTGCAGCTCGGGGAACCGCTTGTTGGGCGGCAGTCGCACGATGGCGGCGCGTTGTCGTCCTCCTCGTCGCTGTCCTCGGCGTCCAAGAACACGTCGTACTTTTCCTCTTCGGCCGACTTGTAGTGGTGCATAGTCGGGTTTGAGGCTCCCAGTCGTCATCGTCGTCCTCGTCGTCCTCATCGCCGCCGGTGCCTTTGGCTCGGCCGTGGCTCTCGTCGCTCAAGATGATGCTGTCTTCGCGCAGGTACTCGATGAACTCGGCCGGCAGCGGGATGATGCGCGACTTGATGCACACCTTGCGGTATCTGCACAGTCAGTATGCCATGGTACCTTTTGTAACATCCCGTCCTCTCGAGTACTCACTTTGGGAACCAGTAGTCGTAGGAACAGTAAAGAATGTGGTCGCGACTAACGGGCGGAAACCGAATTTCTTCGTCAGCCTCGTCGCTGGCCGATGACGCCGGCTGTGATTCTGAGTGAAATTCGGGCATGGTAGTATGTGTGTGAGAGTCGCCGCAAATACAGTGCGTGGAAAGGCAGTACAGATCGTCGCGGCCGTAGATGTTGTCGAATAAGTTCTATGAACAAAAAGTCAGTACCTCTACGGCGTCCAAGTCTGATGGAAGATAGACTTTTGGAGGGGCAAAATTTATGAGTCAACCCCATTAGGCCGCTGGCGCATACTGCAGTTAGGCTGTTAGCCTGTAACAGGCTCCCTGTTAGCTTAGCTCACGACGAATCGCCCAGTACTCGTACAGGCACCTTCGCTGGCCTTCCCTTGTCTCTTTTTTTTCTGCCGGGAGAATGCCCAGAGCCTTGCCGTAGTCGCCCCAACAGCCGCTTTCTCGAGTAAGGCCAGCGGAAGAACGAAGCTGCACAGCACACTGCACACGGCAACACTACAGAACATCGCCACATTTCCTCTCAGCCTCTTCTCCTTTCAGGGCAGCCCAACGCCCACCACCACTACTTCCCCCTCGACATCCTCCCCGCCCACCACTCCAATGTCCGATAACGTCGGCCTCTCCACGCCGCGCCGGCAGTGGCACCTCCGGCTACGTCCAGCGCAATCGCGCGTTCATCCGCCCTCGCGACAACGCATATGGGGGTCCTCACGAGCACAATCCTCGTGACCTCTTGGCAGCCAGCAGGCGCCGTCTCCGCCAACCCGACCAGGGAATCTTGGAGCACGACCGCAAGCGCGCCATCGAAGTCCGCGTCTTTGCCTGCGCGACGAGCTCGAGGAGGAGGGCAAGCTCGACGAAGAGACGATTGACGAGCGCTGCGATGCCTTGCGGAAGACGCTGACCGAGGAGGCAGACCGCGGGCGGCCGCAACAACAGCAATAACAGCAACAACAGCAACAACAATGGTGGTGGCGGCGGCCCCAGCGGTTCAAGGCCCACCAGGTCCACGAGCAGGCGCGCGCCAAGATTGTCGAGAGCGAGCGCCTACGCCGTGCCCTGCGCATCAACAAGGACTATCAGGAGGGCGGCCACTGGCGGCGACAAGAAGACAAGCAGCAGCAGGTGCAGAAGCGCAAGGTGGACGAGGACACGGCTCCAAATGACAAGAGAAGACGGCGGCACAGCGACGGCAGCCGCGATGGCAACAAAATCGACAGCCAAAACGGCCACAAAAACGACCGTGATGGCTACGATAGCTACGAAGAGGGTGAGGTTGGTGGAGGACGTTCAGATCGCGGGGCCTCACCACCCATCAAAAGCGTCGAGGGCGACAACCACGACGGCCAGCGGGGACGGGACAGGGACGACACGGACGGCAGAAAGCCAGCCGGTCGGCGGCGGGACGACTACAGCGATTTGAGCGAAGGTGAAGTCTCAGACGACAGCCGAGGCAAGGGAAAGGGCCCAGCCGTGGTCGGGCGCCGCGCGACAGTCGGTCACGCACGCAGCGCACGCCGCAGTCCAGCCGCAGTCGGAGTCGGAGTTACGACAGCCGCAGCCCCAGCCGAAGCCGCAGTCCTGTCCGTCGTCGGAGCCGGAGCGACAGTCGTGACTGAGTAACGTCAAAGGTGGAAGCGTCGTGTTTATCATTTGTCTTCACAACTGCAGGCGTTTTTGGTACTATGGCTGCTTTTTAAGTAACGGTTTTGGTTCTGTCAAGCAAGAACAGCCCTCGTGACTCTGCGCAAGGAGGGAGGGACAATGTCTCGATAAACAAGATGAAGAGATGAGATGCACAACCACATGATTGTGAGTTCTGGAAACTCCGCGTAAATACAAACAAGTGCGAATGGAAATTGAAGAGCTACGAACCCAAACCAACAATACTGTAAAAGGCCTTATGTACTCTCCTTCTGAAGTAAGCTGAAAGAAATAGAGAGTAGGGAAGAGTAGGGGATAGAGAATAGGCGAGGCAAGGCCAGGCCTACTGGTATAGTGAGTTGTCAAAGTACAATGGTAAAGACAAGAGAACGAGAAAAAAAGAGGCAGCGAGAGAGCCACATCGAGTCAAATTGTAAAAGAAAACGGGAAAGAAATGAGTGGTAAAAGTGCAATGCAGACATCAAACTCGAAAAGGCGCAAAACAAAAGTCGACCAGAATCAATCCAACCAAGTCCCGGTGTCGCAATAACTCTAAATGTGTATCGATAAATTAGTCATATCTGCACACCCATGGCGCGTACATTGAACCCTCTCCTCTTCCCATGGTCACCGCCGGCGACCACCCTGACAACGGGTAAACACGTCGTCTCCCTCACAAGAACAAGAGAAGAACAAGAGGTTTGGGCCCAGACCTGGGCCAACCATCAGCAGAAAGCAGCAGCCGGACGATCGAGAGTCTCGACAGACCCAGCTCACAAGCTACTTTCCCTCACAGAAAGCCAGACTCGGCCAGCACTCTGTCGCAGTATGTTAGCCTCCTTCATATGAGAAATCACACAAGGGGGTCGAACGTACTCACAATCTTTTCGTCCTCACGCTCACGAGGCTCCACCAGCAAACTCTTGTCGTACATCTCGTGCACATCGCCCGCCGCCTGCATGTTGCTGAGGATGTAGTCCTGCAGCTCCACCCACCGACTGCAGCAGGTACGCCACGTTCTGGTACTGCTGGATGTCCCGGAATTACCTCGGCCGTCTTGGCCCGCTTGGCGAAGTTGATCAGGTTCGTCTTCTTGATGACTGACGGGATGCCGTCCTCAATAAACGTAAGATCCGTCAGGTAGACACCGAAGAAGGGAATGCATGGCGGGTTGGCCGCATGCAGCGCCTCACGGTACTCGCCAAAGTTCTTGGTGCTAGCCATCAACTTGCGCATGCTCTCGAGCGTCGCCTGTGTCTTTTGCGGCACAATGTCCCACGTTCTCTTGAGACGGGCAATGGGTGCGGTGCCGAGTGCAGAGATGATGGACGTCAGTGTCGAGAAGTTGTTGAGGTTCCGGCATTTCTAGTTGGGTCAGTTCGCATACACAAATCAAGGACCTGAAGCAAAGGTAGTCACAGACAGGGGTTTCACATACATCTGCCACGGCAACAAAGTGCTTGATCACAACAACACGCTTCTTCACATCTGTCTGTGCGAGGATCATCTCCGCAACCCAGTTGGTCATCTGGTTCGAGTGTAGAATGAGTGCCTTGACGTTCGGCGCCGGTTCCGGCTCGCCCTCTGCCACCTTCTTCTGCCATGTCTTGTTGAGACACTCGGTCGGCTTGATCTTGCCATACAGGCGCGACTCGATAATGGTCAGCTGGCGCGCAAATTCCGTCACGTCAATATCCAGGAACTTGAGCTTCTTCATGTTCTTTCGGCATGATCGGTGGCGGCGTGTTGTGACTCAGCGTCTGGATCAGGCGTCTGGCGCCCGTGTCCTTGCCACTCAGACGCTGGTCCAGAACAGCCATCAGTGGCGCTGAGCCTGGTGTCTCGGTCGACTTGACGGTGTCTCGCGCAAAGGAGTACACGTCGCGGATCAATTGCCTTGTGTCCTCTAGGGACGCATCCTCCATCCAAAAGTTGTCGAACCAGTTCTTGATGATGTTGACGACGCGGAACCGAATTAATTTCTGCTTGCGGTCGCGCCACTGCTCAAACTCGGCCTGCGTCAAGCCTTCTGGCGGCTGGATACCGAACCGCTTCACTAACAGCTCAAAGAGCTCTCGTGCCGATGTAAACGACCGGTATGTGAGAAGGAAACGTGTTGTTGAAGCTCGAGTCTAGCTTATCGTGGCGTGTAAGCTGCTCAACAAGTGCCAACAAGGAGCCGCCCTTGACTTGGGCAGGCTGCATTTTGAGATCCCAGGAGAGGTCGTTCTCGAAATCGGGCCGCAAAAAGTCGGGTGTGTCGTCGACCATGGAGCTGAGTGAGGGGTCTTCGCCAAGCAGCTTCTTGAGCTTCGAGTAATCGCCGCCCTTCCGGTATGCCTGTGCTGCCGCATCCCACCTTCGCTGAAGGACTGCGCCTGCAGCATCGATGGCCGTGGCACAATACGCGCGATTCGGACCGTTGGTGGGTCAATGCCGCGAAGAAGAGACGGGGCCGGCCGTAGAGGGGATGCCAGAAGACGCTGCCGAGGAGACGTACGGCATGGTCTCGCCGCGGCCGCAATGGCTCGCGAGCCAGAATGCGATCGTCGCGACGCGAATCCGAAGCCTGCTGCATATTGATTTGCACCTGCTCAGAGAGCAACTGGAGTGAGAAGCCAATGTGGACGAGTTGGTCTCGAGCGCACGATCGCACTGCCGCACGTATTCCAGACGATTTTCCAACGCCTCACCGCGGACCTCGGCCCATTCGTCGGCAAGCGGACCCGCGACAGCCTGGCAGCCCAGAAGAAGGTCGGAGATGTTGTCGTAAAGGCTCTGTTTGTTGGTGCTAAAGTCGGCGAGTTGTGGCGTCTGGAAGCTGTTGCCAAGCACGGAGAGGTCGATCGACTCGATCATGGCAATCCACGGCTTGAACATCTCCAGCACCTTACCGCCCGCAATGCAGACGTTGTTGCAATCACTTCATGCTTGAACGGCGTCACAACCTTGTCAGTCATCGTCAAGTACTTGTCCAGCTCGCGAATGCTGGAAACCAGCATGCGCTTAAGCTCGTCCAGTCTTTCCAGAAGCTTGCCATCCAAGACAGTCGAAGGTTCTGATGCGCCTTCGTCATCGTCTAGGAAGTTGGAGGTAATGGGGTCACGGGCACCAAGCGAGTTGTTCTGCCAGCTGCCGCCCGTGCCACTCCCAATGATAAATCCAGGGAGAGGCGGGGGATTTCTTCGCCACGCTGCTGACGAGCAACCTCGACGTAGCTGAAGACACCGGAAAGAACGCCATCAGCCTCTTGCAAACACTTCTGGACCGACTCGGCGTTCGGCCAGTCCGCGGCTGCAATGTGCGAAGAGATGACCAGCTTCGAGAACTTGGACATCATGTCTCTGAAATGGGGATACAAGGCCTTGTTCGTCGAGATAATGGACGGCTGGCCAGAATGATTGTCGGTCGTTCCAGACCCTGCGGCAAGGAGGAGTCGCAGGTGGTCCGAAATATCCTCGGCGCGTGCCACATATTCAGACCGGTTGTTGGACGTAACGGCATCGCGGTAGCGGTCAATCGACTTTTTCATGTTTAACACGAGGCGGCTCCAGGTAAGCGGCGGTGTCGTGCCATCGTCGAAGAATGACCGAGGAATGGTCGCAGCAGTCGGCAGGTTGAAGGTGGTAGATGTAAACGAGGTGGCTCTGCTGACATGGCGTAAGGCCGTTGCCGTTGGTTGCATTCGTACCGTTCGCACGGGATTGGCCTGATGCGAGCTTGCCGCGCGCTGGAGACTGGCCGTTCATAGAGTCCATGGAGATGGAAGGTGAGAGGGTGTCGTTGGGAATGAGCGGTAGTTACGGGGCTGTACGGGATGTTAGATCAAAGGCAGATGATGCCAGCCGGCGAAGTCAGAAAAGCACAAGGCCGATGGAGAGATGAAAGAAACAGGGCTGAAGAAAGAAGAAGTATCTTACCATAGACCACGGAAGCCAAGAGGATTGATTCGCCTTCCATTCAGACGCTGAGTTTGCCTCCGAGTCTTCATCCTCGTTCTGGGTCAGTCCTCTCGCCATCATCTCTGGTGGAGGCCGCGTGCGCTCGGCACGTTCATGTGCATGCGGTCGCGGGGGCCGCTTTCCGTGGCAGACGTGGGCGATTCCAGCGGCAGCTCCATACAGCTCTCGCCAGTCATTGTGTTGTAGTAGAACAAGCGGCCGTCAGGGTAGCCTGTGGTATCCAGTAATCGGCGCCAGACCGGCTGACATTCGAATTCGAATTCAAATTGGTGCCTTCTAACGGAAGGCCGGTGATGTCGTCTGTGTCGTCTTCGTCCTCGTCGTCAAAGCCTTCCTCGTAGACATCCTCCTCCATATCCTCGTCGAGGCGGTCGGCGACACCGACGCCATTTTGCTCGGATTCGGGAAGCTCGTCGGCGCACGTAACAAGCTGGCAGTAATTGCTGGGAAACCAGCCGCGGACACCGTTGATAACGCCATCCCACAGCCACTCTCCAGTTGCGTGATGACCTGGATAACATCGCCCTCGTGGAAGCTCAAGCTGGTTCTATCGTCCGCCTCGTAGTCGTAGAGAGCCCGCACATACATGGCACCGGGCGGCGCCGTTACTATTATGCCGTTCATGTGAGATTTGGGGGGCGACCTTGTCGTCCGGGAGCTGACTGTGAAAATGAAGAGAAGAAGAAAGAGGAGATGCCGAGCAACTCTCAGAAGTGCACGGCCGTCGTCAATGAAACTCAAGTGCGCTTCGCGAAGCTGCCTTGGTATTGGATGTGCACCAGTGCTGAGTTCAAGCCTTGGATCATGAGCATGGCGTACTGTCGTCGTGAAAAGGAGTCAAGGTAGACACAATGACGAAAAGTCGACAGGCGGATATGACCTCTCGCCCCTTCGATGGCACTTTTGATCGTGTTCCGCCGACCGTGAGCCTTACCAGGCGACCGTAGATTATCGAGGGCCAAGACAGATGCACTGACTAGAAAAAGGTGCGTCGCGAATGTCGCAGGGTGATCGCCTAGCTAGGAGAGGAAAGGCTCGTTGTTGGCAGACAGTTTGGCCACAGCACGAGATATGACTGGAGTGGTGACTGTAGTAAGACGAGCAGATTGAGGAAACGATTTATGACAGTGGGGTCCGAGGAGGACAGCTGATGTCAAGCCGATCTCTGGTTTTTCCTCTCAATGTTACGTCTGATGCCAGCGTTGCCGGCCTTCTTGTCGCACCTCGTTTTTGTGAGGAGACTACACCTGGATGCTTTGCCGTGTACCCAAGCCAGCTGAGGATCAGCAGTTCCGCTGCGTGTATGTTTGACTCGGGGGGTCAAAACGACAACCGTAGCTGGTCTGAATGAGGAAAATGTGGAAGGCGAGCAGTGATCCGTCGTGGGGACTTGTACGGAGGCCGGTCGGGGGTAGGAGAGCGAGACAGAGCCGATCAAGGGATGAGATAGATCAAAAGGTAGAAGGCGGCTGGTCCGAGTCGTATCTGCTGGGTGCTGTCTCCTTGTGAGCCTTGCAAGTTTGAAGTCGAGAAAAATGCGATTGTCGTCGGGTTGTTGAGAAATGGAGGGAGAAAATCGCAGGGGAAAGGAAAGGCGTGGCCTGCGCTTTCGACTTCGTAGGGCGAGAAGGTGAAGTCTGGTGGTAGAGGCAGCGGAAAAGCGACCAACACAGTTCGCGGAAGGAGAAACCGTGAGAAGAGTGGAAGGAGGCAGCGTCGTCGGTCGTGTTCCTGCCCCTCTCGGCTCCAGGTTTGGTTTTGACGATTCTTGCCTCGTTCGGAGCAGGAGGGAGAAGGCACGACCTGTTGGGAAAGGAGAAAGAGGGGCCGCCGCTGCAAGCAGGAGGGTGAGAAAGGGAAGGAGGGTCCAATAGCGTGCAAGCTTTGGGTGTGTTGGTGGACTTGGTGGTAACGGGGGAAGGAACGATGAGCGGAGTCGGAAAATGGTGTGTTAGTGGGTTTGGCAGTTGGCCACAGCAGATATGTGGGCAACTCTACGAAGTACTCGTAGGCCAGACCAGACCAGACCAGGCCGTGCCGTTGGTATTCGCCAGCCGTTCCAGAGGGCAAAGTCTGTCGAGACAAGACCTGTCCGGTGAGTGATGCTGAGGCACAGCGCCTCTATTCTTTCTGGTACCTTTGCATTTCGGAGGCCAGGGAGGAGATAGAAACGGCAGTGTCCTTTCTGTGTCTTTGTGTCCGTGGCTCCTTCCATTCTATGTGTCGTACTCCTGTATCGCATCGCAACTGCCTGTTGGGTTCGCCTGTGCGGTTCTGGACCAGGCAAATGCTCTTTTCCGTCACGTCTGACCGTTGCGGGCCTTTGCCCCGGTCCCTCCTGCCCCTCCTGCAAAGCTCCCCTGCAAAACACGCGTTTCTCGCCTACCCTTGCCCTGTTTGTCGACTTCCGTTCATGCCTTCCCTACGTGGTACTCTGTGTTTTTCTTGTATTCCGTCTCATTCCCCTATTATTGTCCCCCTTCTCGGCTTGTTTCGTCGTTAAGTCGTAATGGACATCTTCCCCTCGCAATATTCCGTCGCGTTCATTCTCGCGGCGCTACACCAAACTCGTTCCAAGCCCCGGCCGTCAGGCCCTCTCTTCGTCTTCTTTTCTCCTTCGATCGCTTAGCATGAAATGCACGAAGCACGCACGGCCACAATAATGGCCCAAGGTGCACCATACATAGCCCGACGCCCCGTTCGACGACTGCCCTGCATACTCCACCTACAGTAGTGTCCCACCCTCCGTGGTATCGCTGATCCCAAAGATGGGCATCTGCTCGCCTGCTCTGGGCCGTCTGGCCGCTCTGCAAGGGACAAAAAGGGAGCAGGCCATGACGAACATGCACCTCGCCACCTTGCGCATGATTTCGGGTCGGGCACGAGGAGCCTCGAGATGCGCCAAACAAAACTGCCAGATGCGACTATTGAGACCAGAGTCAAGAAAGAAGGCAAAGAAAGAAGAAAGAAGAAAGAAGAAAGAAGAAAGAAGAAAGAAGGAAGAAAGAAGGAAAGAGAAAGTAGGCCGAAAGCAACAGGGTCCTCTGTTCCAATCGGAGCCACGAGCTCGCGCTTTTCGATCATAGCTGGTGCACAAAAACAGGGCCGGTGGCCACATCTGGCTATCACGGCTGGCTCGCCGGGCACAAAATTGCCCGCCAGCGCTGATGGGCTGGTTGGGAGGACCGCGAGCCGAGTCGGAAAATGTTCCAGATGGCTTCCTGGAAGCCACACAAGAGGGACCTAGTCCACTGAGTACTGCATATCAGAGGCTGGTCGGTGCGCGCCATTGTCACCCCTCAAGTATCTCAGCTGAACATCAAGCAGCGCCTTTTTCTTAAAGAGCCCCAGTGCGTGTGTGTTCCGACGAATGGGCCGTGCAACACATGGGCTACTTGGCGAACAGTGCTGAAGTCACGTACTGTACGGACAGACCAGTCGACAGCCAAGGAGCAAGAGATACAAAGAGGACAGGATCCAAGATGGCTTATGAGGCTCAAGCTTTGGCCTGCTTCCTATGTCAGCTTCGATATACCGTGGACGATACGTTTGGCCGAACTCGCCCGTCCACAAGTACTTCTCCTGGCCATTGCCTGCCCTGATCGAAGGCCCGCTGAAGCTTCACATTTCATAAACAGGCATTCTGGGGAATCTTGTGTGATGTCAGGTCGTCACTGGCCACAATGAATCACGGCAGTCTTCGTCGACCTGCCTCTGCTTTAGTCGCCCACATGTCCTAGCCGGCTGCCACCTTCATCGACCCGGTTTCACTAGGCATCAAACAGCCGACTCGAAAATCGAGGGGGGAAGAGAAAGGGAGAGGGCAGAGCTGGTCACAGAGATTTGTTTGTCTCGACTCAACCCTCTTGTCGAGCCTCCTCTTTTCAGCTGCCGCTGCAGTCTGTTTCTCTGCTTCCTCGGCCCAGTTTTAGGTTGTGGTACTCACTTTTGCTATCCCCGCTCAGTTTTCTCCCTCTTTGTCTCTATTTCTTCGTCTGCGACTTTCACCTCTCTATTCCTCTTGTCGATATCGCGTTACATGCTAGACTCTCCTTCTCTCCACACACCCTCCTCTCCAGCCCGTCCCGTCTCGCGTGGCTTGGCCGCTCTTAAACGGCCGAGTGGACCACAAGTGTTGTCTGCCGCTCCCTTCTCTTCTTCGATTGTTCGTCTTCTTTTCTCTCGTCCCCCAGATTACCGAACGGCGTGCGGTGCTTTGCAGGGCCCGGAAACCCCCATCCTCTCCAGTCTCTGCTGCGTCACTCTGTATCGCTGCTTGGCAACTCTCCATTCAAGCATTGCAGTCTGTCCGACCCTTCTTCTCGTTCTCCCATCTGCCACCCCGTCCTGTCACTGCATGCCCACGGCCTGACGCAAGCATCTCCGGCACTAGCATACGCCGTGTCTGACAGGGTGATTGTGACCACGGAGCCAGTTGCTTCCCATGGAGACGATGCCCCATATGGTTTGCCCGTAATTGTCCGCGCATCATGCCGGTCAACAGAATGAGGGCCAGCAACTCTTCAACCTTCGCTCCCCCGATTCCGCCCGCACCCAAACCTGGCTGTCGGAAAGCACATGCGAAAGCGAAGGGCAATCGCAAGATCAAGTACTGCGAGAGGGACGGCACGGCTCAGCATGCCGACGTGTGGGAGTTTTTTATTCTTTTTTTGCTTTTTTGCTTTTTTGCTTTTTTCGCTCGACGTGCAGTCGCGAGGCACACCGTAAATCGCCGACCTGCCTTTCCCCGCAATCATCGCAGCGCCACGGACGGTCCGCTACTGAATTGCAAGTCGCAATGCCCCAGGAGAAGCAAGTGTTGGACTATTTGTTTTCGTCAAAGCGGCGTGTTGCAAGGTCGAGCTTGAAGAAGGAGGAAGGACACGGTCCGGCACCTTATATTATCTGCCCTATTTGCTGGTGGGTGGCACAATGACAATGTGCAACAAAAACAGCCATCTGGTTTTACTTCGTTCGGATGAACCCAATACTGCCTGCTGTTCACCCCATCACAGTCCAGAACAAAAGCATGCGAGTCATGCAGGATGTCTCTCGTTGCTCATCTTGCCTAGCACAAAGCGGGCTGGAAGCATCCAAGAAGCAGCCCAATAGCACACTACAAGTGCAGCTTTGCTCACACTACAAGTGCAGCTTTGCTCCTTACTCCAGATCATAGGCCACTCGTTCCCTGTCCATGTCTCATATACCTCACGTCTCATACAGGTTTTAATAATGTGGTGAGCGGGACAAGGAGAGCGAGGCGATGCCTGGGTGCACAAGACAGCGTCACTCACATAACTGTGTATAGTCATTTGACATCACCATATCGTCACCCAGTCGACGCCGGGCCAATAGCCAACCGAAAATATCGGTAGTGGTCGACCGGACCGGCTACGGTACACGCTATTGCCTTGCCCTCGAAAGCGCCTGTGTCTCGCTTTTTTTCAACGCCGATTCTCATAAGATGTGTCCCGTGTGAGGGGGACGCCTGAAAAGTTCACGAGGAAGCGATAGAGCAGACCGGCCAGGTGACAATATGCAGGTGAATCCCTAGGCGATGTCGGCCTGCTCTCCCTTGTGAGGCATTAAAGAGGGCGCTTCTGAGATCTGTTCTCAACCCCCGACACGGCGTGTTTTTTATTCGTATACAGTTGTATATGGAAATGCATGCATGGTCCTGTTTCGTCTGGCCAGGTAGGGCGGTTGCGAGCCAACTACACAACTACACTTTGACCTTGCGATTTACGTGCAGCCCAATGCCACAGCGATACCCCCGCAAAGTCTTGAATAAGGCTTCTCGGCAACACCACACGACACATCGCATCCGAAGAAGAGACAGACTATGCCTGGATCATCGAACTGACTGTGCTCTTGAAATCAACGACTCAAATGCTGGCGCCTTTGACAGCTACAGCTTCGAGACCCATACCGATCTTCATATGGGAGCATCTGATATCCGGCAGGTTCTTACAGACCATATGACTTTAGATTTTGCTCCAGCCAGCAACTGTGGTAACGGAAAAGGACAATAGCCGTACGTGCAAACTCAACACTGCAATAACTCAGCGAGTGAGTATCACCACCCAAACTACAATCTTGCGGATATCAGGGCCCCAACTTTCCCTATCCAGGACGGCAGTGACTTTCTTTGAATGGTAAATGCAAGGCAAAGCCGACGACATTCACTGGCTTACCGTCGTGTAGGCATTGAGTTGCAAGTCGACCAGGTCTTGACTGAGATATCAGGGTCTCGTGTCCGGCTGGTTAACACCTTCTTCGCCTTATGCCCATCAAGCCTAAGGGGCCTTGCCACACCTTGAGCCCTGTTCCGCGCCCGCATCGTCCAAAACGGCAGCATACCATGACATCATGATCGAGAAACGGGCAGCCATCGGCATTGGGACTGGCTCTAGCAGCTCGCCCTGGATTGGACGAGCTTGCAATGTTGTACCTGCCGTCGTCGACCAGTCCTTGCTCCGGTGATCTCCCAACTTCACCATGTCCTGCACTTACACTTTGACTACACCGATGGTGAGTAATAAGCCCTGGGAAAGTACTATGGAGGGAAGAAGAGTGGAAGGAGACGTTATATACGAGGTGGAGGGTAGGGCGTTGCGGACTTTGACCACGAATTATCGCTTACTTCGCCAGCCCGAACGACTGGCGGTGTGCCGAGTTTTGCTATTAGTATCATCTCACCCTTCACTCACTTGCTCTTTACATGCTTCCCTTTCGCTGGCTGTCTACACTCTGCCCACGCCTGTGTGTGGCCGGACATTAGGGATAACGAAAGCACTGTTCAAACCGGCACAGTCGAATAAATAGACGCGGGTGTCCTTTGTCGTCTATTTAATTTTCATATCCTTTATGTTTTCTTCTTGCGATTTGCATCCGGGTTTTTTCTCTGTTATAAGTGCAAAAGTACGTTACACTGTTTCTCTTTACGTCCAAAGAGTACATATATACACACCAACATACACCTATCTATAAATGCAACAAAACGTGAAGATGCACAAAGTGATCTGTCTACCAAACATACGAGCAGCTCAAGTCTCACTCTTGCACATCTTGTTGAGTACACAATGTGCCAATATCGATACTGCTCGTCGGGCAACGTGCCTGACGGACTACCACAGACAGCCCTCCCTTCCCTACACAGGTCAAACCGCTGTCTACGGCCATGCATGGACGTTATCTGCACAAAACTGTTCCTCCGACCAGCGTCGACCACGACACTGTATCCGGCAGGTGTTGATCGGGCTGCATGCCAGCCGTCCCGGTCCGCACTGATGGTCCGCACTGATGCGGAGGCCAATTGTCGGTCAGTGTTTGACCTCGGTGGTTTACTTTACGAGAGCGCAATAACCGGACCGCTGGCCCCAAAAAGTCAATTGAATGGAAAGAGAAGGTGCCCTGAGCATGTTGCGTACTTGAGGCGGTGTGCCGGAAGGTGGGCCGGGCTGGGCCCCGGCCGGGGGTCTGGAGGGGGAGGGGAGGGGAGCCCACCGAAGACGACGTCCAACATACATACGACGTACTCGTTTATATATATATATCCAAGACGGAGCACCGCACCCCACTACCTGTGCATGTCCTCACCGACTCGAACACGGCCATGGGAGTGGAGAGAGGACAACGAGCGGTTTCTGGTGGTATCGCTCGTGGGTGTTGGGAAGGAGGGCAGCAAGAGAGAAAAGAGAGAAAACGGCACAAACATTGTGGTGTCAATGCACGAGATGCAGGAACCAGGTGCTGGTTTTGATGCAGGTGTGCCTGGACGAGCACGACGCCGGAAGGCCGGCCGCGGCGGTGGGAGAGGAAACATACAAAGTCATGCCCATTCATACACACGGAGCAGGCTTTGCCGCGGACAGACATCCTGGCAGTATTACTGCACTGCACGTCGGCGTCTTGCCTCATTCTCTCACTCCATAGCCTTTACACCGCATGTCAGGAACCCAGTCGGCCAGGATGGCAAAAGCGCAGAATGGAGACCCGGACGGGGTCTTGATCGGGCCACTTCGGACGAAGTACGGTGATGTGGCTGGTTTGACTCCGCAGGAAAGCAAGGCTTGATGTGTGAGATAGCTGAATACTCACACAATCAGACACGACGCCTCACAGACCCTGGCCGGCCCATGCGCGTATGTCAAATGTTCGCGCATCTAGTCGTAGTTGCATGCAAGATGTCCGATCTTGACGAGACGGACGACTTGTTCGCTCCTTGTCCATCTACACGAATCCCTTTAGCTTTGGTCGTGGACGACCACGGATTACGAACTTTGTACATCGCACGGCGCATTCCGTACTCGATACTCGAATGCAGCAGCACTGCCCTCTCGAGAGGCCATCTTACATGACACATGTACGATTGCCTGTCTTTCACCGACTTTTGCAGCAGCAATCGCTAGAGCTGCATTCGCAGTACACTGCATGTGGAGAGCTCCGTAAGCTTCATGCAGCCACAACTGCAGCTGCAGCCTCAAAATAGCAAAAGGCATGGCACAGGATCCGACAAGCTGCGGTGAGATGACGGCGAGCCACTGGAGAAAAGACACGAGCTCCGCACAGTGAAGCCACAGCCTCGACAAGAAAGACGGTAATCTACGAACTACGTTCCTCGGCCTTTCTTTCCTTCTCTTCCATCCGTTCTCTCTCTTCTCTTCCTCCTGGCCCTCTTTCTGTTCCCACAGTGACTACGAGTACGGCGTACTCGTATGCACGTACTTTAGGCCTGTACCCGTTTCCCATTCCCAATGCCCACTTTGCACGCCTCGTCAATAAACTGGGATGCGGTGGGTCACAGTTTGGAGCAGTGGATATTGGTAGTCGTCTGGTCTTTTCTTGTGTTTCCTGTGTTTCTGATGTTTCTGGTGTTTCTGGCGACTGGCGACTGGTACTGGGCTCTCTGGTCTGTCAAATTTCTCATCGTGTCCAACTGCCATTCTAGCCGAGACGTAAAAAGGAGCAAAAAACGGGGCTGGACGCCTAGGACCTAATACCGGGTAGCGGCCGGCTCGGGCTTGGGAAGGGAGCGGGACGTCCTGTTACGCCCCGTTGATAGTCGCTCCCAAATTACCAAAAACACACCAAAGCACACCAAAAGAGTGAGCGACAGAGGCGCTAAGGCCGGACCGCGTGCGATAGCGTCTTTTTTGTGGTCTCGGTTGTTTTGGCAGGAGGTAGCTCCATGGACTTGGGCGTAGGAGTCGGACTGTCCCCCTTTCTCAGTGGACAGAAGAGCTTGCATACCACTGTTCGAGGTGAGAAACTTTGCAGAGGACGAACTCTCACGGGGAGACTCGTCACTGACAACGATGGAGAGAGAGTAGCACCTGGAAGGGTTGAGACAGGTGTACAAGATGACAGACAGCAAGAGTACGACGTGTGCATCGAGAGGACGTCGCCGTAGAGATAGGCCTGTCGACTGAGCCAACTGGAGAACAGAAACGACTTGCACAAAAGAGCACTTCGAAACAAAGCAGCTTCTTCGTATGGGTGCATCCAAAGTACAAAGTAAAGGAGAAAAGGGGGCGCAACATCTGGCGCGCCGTTCGTTACCGAGTCATCGCAACCCAGCGAGCCAGCTGCCGATTTGAGATGCCCGGAGCCACGGTTTTGGAGCCCTCTTGCCCAGGCGAGGAAAAAGAGGATGCGCCAGGGGCTGTTTTGTTCGTCTTCCTTCTCTCTTCCTCGCCTGTTCGCCTGTTGACTACGAGTACGAGTATTGGCTCTCTGGCCCGGAGGAAGTCCTAATCTCGCAGCAGGGGGGTGTGGACAGCAAGAGACTCCATAATGACGAGGTCGACCAAGGACAAGTGCACAGGCGTCGAGCCAAGGGAGGGAGGGCCCGAGTCATCACCCAATAAAACACGGCAGGTATTGGCGATGCGCTGGCCAGTCCTCATTTTACGCTGGGACCTGGCCAGTGATGCATGCCAGATATGAACGAAGTACAAAGTACTTTGTACGATTAAGATACAAGCTCGATACGGACTAAGATACAAGAGTGCACTCCGAAGATAGGGGGTGGCAAATGCAGAGCAGACAGGATTAACCAAAAGAAAACATTGCCGCATATCTCAGGCGGCCAGGCGGGCCAGGGAGGAGACGGGTATTGGCAGGGCTGCTGAGGTTGCAAGAATGCCCAGCTTCTGTTTCTGTTTTTCTTTACTTCTTTCTTCTATTTGTCCCCCTTTCTCTTATCCAGGGACAAAACTGCGCCCCCACGTCTGGACGCATAGGCGGTGGTGGTAGTGGTGGTCTATGCGGTGAGTGAGAGTCTCCGGCGGATAGCAGGCTGGACTACAAAGTAGACGTGGCATCGACGCTCGCGCCGCGAAAGTCACAGAGGAGCTACGACGGCTACGACAGCAACGACAACAGGAGGAGTGGAGTCTGACTCCCAAATCAGGAGACGCCAAAGAAGCCGCCGCGAAGGACAACAGAACCCGTCGAGTCGTTCTGGGATAGAAGTCGAATCGCGTAAAACTCTGCACGCGAACCCCTGAACCTCAAATTTCCGGCGCCCCAAGCCCAAAGCAGCACACCTCGGATGGTCCGCGGCGCCGACAGTCAGGATGATAGTGGGCTGTGGCATCCCCGAGCGTCCTGATACGCAGTATCCTGTCTTCAGTGTCTACGAAGTTCTCGTACGAATACTTTGTAGTGTCTTTAGTGGATACGGAGTACTGTACGACAGAGTGCTGCACCGGCAACTGGATGAAAACACTGGGTAAGAGGATGTTGCAGCGCGGACCGTTCAGCTTTCAGCGACCCGTCTACTGAGTAGCTACCATAGTCGCCGCTCTCTACTTGTATTGCTCGGCTTCATACTTTCTAGAAGCGAGAATAAAATGGGCTTCAACCCCGTCCCCGTCGTTCTCGAACAAAGCGGGAGAGGAGCTTGATCAAAGCAAGTCTGCTCAGATGGCCAGCATCCTCCAGCCTCACTAGGGCCCATGAACAACAAAAAGCACATTACCGCCATGTTCATTTACGAAGTACGTCGTAGCCAGTAGTACTTCATAAATGGTAAGATGGTCGGGACTTCTCGTCCTGTGCTCATTTCCTGATCTCGGGCTTTGCATCCTTAATCTACATCACATCTCACGGGCACTCTCCATTCCCTTCCTTCCGGCTGGATACATCACAGACTACGGGTATGTTTGGACACAAAGTCTCTTTTTATCTCAGACTTGTCTCTCATTTTCCTTGGCTGTTTTCACAGCCCCTCCTTTCTCTCGGACCTCGTATGTAAGATTCCTCCTTGCGCCATGGCCCCTTGTCCCAAGACTTTACAATGGCCCCTTCCTCGTCGCCGTCGCCGTCGCCGTCGCCCTGTTCTGCCCCTCTTCACCCCTGTCCGTCGTTGGTCCTTTATCAATTTGCGTGTGGTGTTTCCAAAGCATATCTTGTCTCTTCTCGGCACCTAACGCAGGCGGAAGAGAGCCCCGGGACGCCTTAGTACCGATTCGGTGTCCTTCTCGCCGGAGTGGGAGAAGAAGAGCAGGGCAGGCTGGTATGGGTGCGACAGAGACTGGAGCTGTTGGAACTTGGCGACTACGAAGTAGAGGAAGAGAGATGTAAAAAGAGCCACCACTTCCGAAAGTCCAAAGCTGGAAAGATGCGACAAGAGGAAATGAGGCCTGCCCACCTGTTTTCGCATTTCTGTCTCCCTCCCCTCTGTTGCCTCGGTGCTTTGACAATGACGCGGTGTACGAGCACGAAGTAAGCACTTTGAATGCTGTGCTGTACTCGTATTTTGGTTTCCTAGGATGTCTGGGTGCGACAATTTGCTTGGTCCACGTGGCTCGCATCCATGGCCACCCATCCGTGTCTCATCCGTTTGTGTGGACGCGCGACGGTCCGACTCTGACAGAGAGCCTGCAACGGTTGCGCTGCGGAAGCTTTACAATACGCTGTACGAGGTACTCGAAGCTAATGAAACGCCCATCGCAACCAAGACCAAGGAGGACGAGCACTTCGTACGAGTGACGCGAAGCGCGCCGCCGCAATTTCAGTCCAAATACGAGGCGCACACCGGACGCTGCACCTGCTACGCTGTTGGAAGCGCAAACACAGGGTGTTGTTATTAGTACGAGCAGTGGGTTGCACGGAGACATGCTTGTGACGCTCGCATCTCGTCGTCTTATCTTACTCGTACAAAGAGTACTGATATTGATGATTGCCGTTGGTCGCGCTCCTGCCAAAACAAACGCATTGAATCGCCCTCGGCCACTGCCGTCATAGCTGGCTGCACTATCATGTTAGTGCCTCGTGCCACGCCCACAGACGCCGCTCGCACCTACCTCGCCACAACAGGCAGGCACGCCAGGAGCAACAGTCGCTGCGGTTGCGAAACAGTGTGTCGACGGCGCACACTGTCGGACAGTCTACGAAGTACATGTACAAGTACGAGTACTTCGTCCGAAGCAATAACAACCACACCCCATTGAAGCAACGCTGCCGCATCGAGGGCCCTTCACAGGAGTGGCCCAAAGCGCCATCTTGCGGTAAAGTGGGACTGCACGTTGCTCTTGCCTTTCGCAGCAGCAGCTCTTCTGCCTCATTGCTTGTCTGTTGCTCTTTCCCTTTGTCGCGAATTGGCGTGACCTTTGCGCTCCCTCGTTTCCGTTTGGTCGCTCTTTCCTCTCCTTTCTCCTCTCGCCCTCGCCCTGACCTCGCTCTCTTCGCGCTTTCCTTTCCTCGGTATTCATGGCCCCTCTTTCGCCTTCCCCTCCTTCTTTCTTGCCCTCCGATGGCTTGCCGCCTGTCCGCTAGCAGGTCACCCGCTGCTGTAAGAGTACAAAGTAACTCTCGTCTTTCGTTCGTTAGCGAGGGGTAAATCCGCCCTCGGTCACTGCTTCTGTCCTTCCGGCCGGTTTGGCAGCCCCTCGAGCCCCTCCAGCCGTTGTTGCTTTCTTCGCTGAAACTTGTCTCTGTCCACTGTAAATGGGCGCCGGTACCTGTCCAACGCCACCGCCACTTTCCACGGCCTTTCAGAGCTTGCAAAAATACTAACCCACCACGAAAGCCACCCAAGTGGGATGTTTCGTGCCGTGTTAGTTGTTAGTTGTTTTGCTGATGGGCCTCGTTCGAGCTGCCTTCTTTGACTCTTTTCGAACGAGGCGACTACGGGCATGCTTTACTCGTATTGATATCGTGCCCTTTCACTGGTTCGTTCAGTTGTACTCGTAAAAGCAAGCCTTTCAAACGGCCCTCATTGTCGACATCGTCTGTCTTTCGCAACTGCGAAGTGGACGGCAAACGGGACAGAAGCATCGCAGCAAGGACGGAGACACCTGCATGGAGAATGCACGTCCGTATGCGAGCCTCTTTATGAAGTGTACATCTATGACAAAATAGACGCAAAATAAGAGAGAGCAAAGCCGCGTTCTTTTCGCCTTCTGCGTGCTCCGGGACACAGAACTAAAAAGTGGCTTTAGCCAATTCGCCCTCCGGAACCATTGTGACATGTCCTCTGACGTCCATCAATGGCCCTTTTTTTGTTCTCCTTGCATTACTCGTACTTCGTGCCTCCTCTTACGAAGTAGGACTTATAGACTTAGACAAGCAAATGCAATTGCAACTTCAAATGGTGCATACGGAGTCTGAAAGACAAGCGGCAACATTCCAGTGGCTCGGCTTCCTGCAGCTCCCGTGGTTGTGTTTGTGTAAGACGGGCGTGGGGCTTCTCCCAATGGTTTCTCCTCAGCTTCTCTCAAGGTCTGTCAGGTTTGGCGCAATTTCCAGCACGCCGTACTTTCGTATTCTTTGCAACTGCGCAGACAGCAAAGGCTAAAGGCACGAGACATAACCACAAGGCCTGCCCTGTTACGTCGTGCGCGTCAAGGGGGAGGAGGGGATTGGGCGGGACGTGTCCGTTCTGATGCAAGAACACACACCCACACACCGCAAGCCTTACTTTTGGGTTGGCTGGCAGCCATTTGGTTTCTTTGGTATCTTTTCTTGGCTCTTGGCTCGTTCTACTCGTATTCATCTCGAGTATATTACTCTCCCGATACAAGAGGCTGCAACGACGGACCTGGGATCCGACCACAGGATCGATGCACTGCGACCGTCCTGGCAGCTTAGTCTCTTACTCTGTATCTTCCACTGTCGAGGGAACCTTTGCTCCTTGTTCATCTTCTTCGTCTTCTTCACCTTCTCCCTGTTTTCTGTCACGCGTGCGTTTCGTTCCCCCCTCGTCCATTTCTTGTCCCTCTTCTCTTCCTGAACAGTTCGTTTGGGACAGGCCGGTGGTCCGTCCCCACAAGCGACGCTACGACGTTCGTTTTTACTCTTTTGGTATCTACTTTGTTACTTTGTAAAAGAGGAGCTCTGAATTTGCCCTCGTGACATTGGCGTCTTGAGAATTCGCTCCTATCCTGTTGACTGTCGTAATAAAGGCTCTCTCGTTCCGCAGCCTGCCGGCAACGGGCGCGTTGGCCAGTCCTATCAAGAAATGGCGCCTTTGAACCCGGGAGGCTGCAAATATACGAGTCACAAGGGATCTCTTCTTTCCCCTCGGTTTCGTCTTTACTCACACCTTTTACGCTCTCTTCGTCGCTAGAAGACGGATCTGGATGGAGATGTGTGACGGCGACGAGGGACACTCCTTGTTCATTCTTGGCCTGTTTGTACGATTTCTACTTCGTAGGCTGGCGAAAGAGGAATGCAAGACGGGCCGCAGAGTCAGAAGACGACGTCCATGACCCGATAAATACTTTGGATAGGCGGGAAGCGTGCTGGCTGGGCCTTGTATCCAGGCAGAATACTAGGTATCTGTACAGACAAACCCCGTGTCGAGGTACACATCACATCTCTGAGTACCTTCCCTTGCGTGACAGGAAGTCCCCACTATGGCCCGCCTTACTCGTAGTTGCGGGTCTGCATTGTACAGATACAAGTAGCAGGTACTCAGCCATGGCAGGGCCTTAGAGCAGCGAGTGGTGGCCGTGACTCGTAGCTGGTACCTCCCGGGACCAGTTTAAATCTCCCGAAATAAAGGAGCTAGTCCTGAAGAAGAATATGTGGGTCGCTATTCACTGGGCTGGTTTTCGAAAACCCCCTTTTATTCCGTCCTGCTGGACATCAGCACGAGCGGAGCACAGTGTCTCAGTAACACTTGTCATCCCGGCGCCTGAGCCTATGATGCCTCTCGTATTGGGTGAGATTGGCCGCAATAGCGACAACAGGGCCTTGTACCAGCGAAATTATAGTGCACTCCCTGCACTTACAGTACAAAGTACTCGTATGCCCCCTCTGGAATTCAATCGCCCAACCCCCGGCTCCAGCCTCCCGCAACGCATACCCAGTTCCCCTTCGGCAGCCCACATACCACCGTTGCTGCTAAGTCAGTCGGCGACCTTGCGCACTGCCCGCTGTGCTCTGAGATGAGCGTATTGATACAAGTGTCCAACAATCGTGCTATCTTACAACAGCCCCTCCCACAAGCCCGTGACGACCCCCGCCGCCAGTCGCTCTTTGTCGCCTCCCCCTCCCTTCTGCACCAAGACCCCCCCCCCCCCCCGCAAGCCCATGTAATAACGCCCCGCTAACGTTGCTTCCCCTGCGTTGTTCCTGATGGCTGCGTTCGCTCTTTCCCAGCCAGCACACAGTCGCCCGACCACGCCAGCACACCTGCCCAGCAACTCCATCGCTCTTCCTTTCCCTCCACCCTTGCGCGCTGCCTCTGGCCGCTCTGACTGCTCGCTCCTACCTCCCACATCCCCTCCTTTTCTCCTTCCTAAAAAATCCCTCCTTCACCCCTCTTCCTGTTTCCTCCTCGACTTCCCCTTCCTCCTCTCCTCCTCTTTTTCCCTTCCTTCCTTTCCTCCCCAATCCGACATCCTCATCTTCAACGCCACTTTCGACTTCTTCGTCAACATACTTTTTTCAACGCCGTGCGCGCATCGATCGCCGAATTTTCAACGACGCATTCACCACAGCACAAACCTGATTGTTTGCTTGCTGATCCCATCCCAAGTACACCTTTTTACTCCCACTTTTCGTCCAAGACTGGCCCTGCTCTCACCCAGCGCGGCCTGTCTTCGTCATCCGCCATCGTGCCAACAATTCACCAGGCCGCCGTCAACGTTGCCACCTTTACACCATCCCAGCCAGGACACCCCTTTCGTCTCCCCTACAACCCCCTATCGATACTTCCTATGACCCGGATACCGCTGCAAATGACCTACAACGTCCAACAAAGTCCCGAAGACACCCTTTAAATCCCACGGAGCGCGTGTGCGAGACAGGTGCTGGGGCGATTTCAACTATCGTTTCTGAAGGGACTCTATCTCGGCTTCCGACACTTGCCCGTCGCTCACTGCCGCTTGTAGCTGTCAGCTGCCGTCTTCGTCGCCGTCGATTTCGTTTTATCAATCGACAACACAACGCCGCCGTCGTCCGCCGTCAACCCTTTCTTCCTTGATATCAGAGCAAAGCAAAAGCATCGCAAAACCAGAAAGAGAACTCAAATCCGTCGTCATCGTCTGGCGAACTCACAACCCGACGCACAACAACACACACAGCAACAAACAGCAACAGCAAACAGCAGCCGACGACAATGCCGGGTGCAAGTGTAGCAGTTATGCCGAACGCCGCGCCTCCTGCGCCGGCCCCGCCACCCCCGCTGCACGGAAGCCCTCTGCCCCCCGGAGAGGAAATACAAGTGCCAGTTCTGCAACCGCGCATTCAGCAGAAGCGAGCACCGTAGCCGTCACGAACGTTCGCGTAAGTATGGAGAGACACTCTCTTGCTCCTTTCCTACCCAAGCCTCCCACCGAAGCTAACAACCTCACAGACACAAAAGAGAGACCTTTCAAGTGCATGAAGTGTAGAAGTACATTTGTGCGCCGCGATCTTCTCCTTCGTCACGACCGTACTGTCCACGCCAAGGATGGCGGCGTTCCTCTGCACAGCGACGGCAAGCGTCGTGGTGGTGGTGGTGTGACCAAAGCTCGTGCGTCCCTGGCCCGTCCAAGTCCACCATTGCCGCCATCGACACGGGCCGCCATCGAGCAATTGGAAGCTAGCGGCGAAGGTATTTTTGACGTCGAAACCGCTGCCATGCTTGTGGCTGACTTGCATCACAAAGCGACTGCCGCCGCCCGCTCCTCCAGCCAGCAGTCCCTATGAGAACGCAAGTGGCATCCCGCCCTTTCCCCAGAACGGCGCCAACATGATGGAGCCCGCCGTCACCTACCCGTCCGGCGCCATTGCCATTCCCCAGTGGGACTCCTACATGGCCCAGTCCGACTCCAAGTCGCACTCCATTGCTTCCAGTGCCTCGGGTGCCTTTGATGCCCCGCCCTTTGCCGTCGCCAATCCCAGCCAGCCTCTGGCTACTCCGCTGCCCTCGCTCAGTAACCATAACCTTCATGGTATGTGCCACACCCGCCCGACTTTGACCAACTCGACTCAAACACAATGCTAATCTGTCCATTACAGCCCCTGCAGCTGCATCGGTCTACCAGACAGAGCGTCCTCGCACTCCTGTAGAGCCGCCTCCGACCCCGGCTGGCTTCAAGGTCCCGCAGGTCAACAGCGACGATGAGCGCAACATCATCCTGGACAACATCCGCAATGGCGACACGGAGCATGCCATCCCCGAAGGCTTCCGCGTGCCCAACATCTCGTCCATCAACCGCTACTTGTCGACCTACTTCGGCCTGTTCCATCACCACCTGCCTTTCCTGAACCCGGCGTCGTTCAGCCCCACGCAGACATCACCCCCGCTCCTGCTGGCGGTCCTGTCCATGGTGCTTTATACGCCTTCGACCTCGAGCAGGCGTACATTCTGCACATTGGCTCCAAGGTGATGGTCAACCAGTTCCTGCAGCACAAGGAGAATTTCAGCTCTCGCAAGTGCCCGCTGTGGACCATGCAGAGCTCTCTGCTCAACATGATCTTCGCCAGCTGGAGCGGGGACCCCAAGGGCCTCGAGTGGGCCTGCTCGATCAAGAGCCTGCTGGCCAACATGGTTGCGGGTAACCGCTACGAGTTGAAGCTGCGCCAGGAGGGCCGCGAGGGCCGGGCGCCCACGCGCCTCGAGTGGGTGGAGGACGAGGGTTGCCGCCGCACGTACTACGCCGCGTCTACATCTTTTTCGCCTGCTGACCATGTCCTTTAACTACACGCCCGCCATTGGCTTCAACGAGTTTGAGGATCTACAGCTGCGTCCACCGAGGCAATGTGGAACCTGAAAGTCTCGGACGAGGCCGCGTGGCAGGAGCATCTCAAGGCTTCACAGACGGTCACCTTTATAGAGGCGCACGACAACCTGTTCCAGGGCGAGACATCATGTACAGTGCGTTTGCAACCGCGTCATTGGTCAACGCCCTCTTCCTCGAGGTCTGGTATCACAAGCGCAGCCCGGAGGCCTTGCAGGACGTCGTCACCGAGTACAAGCTTCGTCTGGCTCTCGAGACGTGGGAGAAATCTCTTGACCTCTGTGAGCCTGAGGCTTCGTCGGTGCCGCTGAGTGCGCCCCACAAGGGCCACCCGCTCACGTTCAATGCTCGTGCCATGTGCCGCAGCGCACGTGCACGCCTGGAGGTCGACCTCAAGACCGTGCAGGAGGCCCTCCGCTACCACGACTCCTACGAGGTTGCGGCGGCCATGTCCAACGCCCGCGACAAGGTCAAGCGCTCGGGCGAGATGCTCAAGGTCATCCAGGAGTGCTACGAGTGCATCGAGACGGCGGTCGCCCAGGGCGTCCGCTGGGTCGCGCGCACGTCGCCCACCAACTGGAGCATCGAGCACCCGCTGTGTGGCATGGATCTGATGATCATCCTCAGTCTCTGGCTGTATCGCCTGGAACACGACGAGGAGGCTGCGACCGAGGACGAGCTGAAGATGTACGAAAAGGTCCGCCAGCTGTTCGAGCAGGATGTGGAGGAGACGTTTGCCACACAGCTCAGCTCCATCGTTGCACGCCTATGGGCTCCATGCTCGACGAGGTCGTTGTTTGGGGTATCACGAGACTTATGGGCGAATCGTTCCGTCTCCATTCCCAGGCTCTTGTCGGTTACGTCGACGACATTGAGGCTTCCAGCGGAGCGACAACTCCGTCCATGACCTCGCAGGGTGCGGATGAGGACAGCGTTCTCTACTAATCAAAGACCGCATCATCTCTTCCCTGCAATCGTTTCGGGCGAGGGGCACCCCCTACTACTATCACTACCTTTTAAAACCGTCTCCTTTGTCCCATCATCTCATTGCCGGTTCCTTGGCTCTTGGCGCGGGCGAAGGACAGACGGCGGTTACGTGAGATCTTCTTTTGCTTTTTCCATCTTATCTTTATTGCTCTTCGTCGCGATTTGTTTTCTAATTTCCTATTCCCTCTCTCATTTTTCTTTGATTTGATTTCATTTCCTTTGTCACATATTTCCTTTATCGCTTCTTGCCTTTATCTTGCACCTGCTCTTGGACTCTTTTCTGCTTCTCCTTTTAGTCGCTTCTAATTTTGCTTTTCGCTTTTCGGCTCTTTGCTTTTTCTTTCTGCTTTTTTTGGCTCTTTGCTTTTTGCTTTCTGCTTTGATTTCTGACATTTCTTTGCATCAAGCGGGCCTATATACAAATATGGATGGGTCAATGGTCACCTGGCAACTAATACAAGGGCAGGGTTGGGGGCAAAAATTGGGTTTCATTGCTTTTCTCGGTCTCGGCGACCGAGAAAAGGACGGGGTCTTCGTTTTGAACAAAAAACTGTCAAAACAGAACAGACCTTGAACAAACTAATATCTGCCGCACGAACTTTTTGTTGGCTGGACCATATGGAGGATTTCCTTTTCATCTTTTTCTTTTCTCTTTTTACACTCTTGTTTTACTATCTGTGGCTCCCTCTCCCACTCTCACCCACCTGAGTAAAGAAGAGCGGGAAGCTTTTTTTTTATTTTAACGTCGGACGTCGTGCTTCGAGAGCCTCATAGAGATGCCTCTTCCCAACAGAAACACTGACCGGTCCAACTGCTTCTTCTCTTCTCCTTTCTTCTCATACCCACTCTACTACTCATTCTCTCTCATCATCATCTCTCCCTCCCGATACCTTGTTCGATATACAGATTGTTTTCAAGCTGCTTTCTTTTTCTCGCTTTCTTTCATATTTCTTTTGTCCGTGTTTGCTCAAGAGTCGCTTTCGTTATTAGTTATGCAAAGTTCTGTTGTCTTTCTCGTTGATGTTTCTTGATTTTCGTGAAGATGCCGCTGAAACAAAACCTGTGGGTCATGATTTGCAAGAAAAGAACGTCGAAAAATAGGCTGTATGAAATCAGGCGGCCGAGTAAAAAAAGTTTGAATGGGGAAGCTGGTGAAGATGAGCGAGCCCAGATAGTATCCGCGATATTTGCGTGTTCGTGCAGTCGTCTTGTTCATTGCCGTTTGTTGCCACGTCCCCTTTCCGCGTTGAAATTATCTTCGTAATCGTTTAGTAGCAAGTTCTTATAGCAGCGTCCATAACAATGCAAGCAAACCAAAAGCTCTCTTCTCACAACGGATAATGGCCTCGAGGCTGATCCTCTTCCCTCACATCTACATTTTCGAGGCTCAGCTCGTACGTACATGCGACGAGGTAAGATATGATGTCCTCGGATAACATTATCGTTTTGGACCCTGGCTTTCTATCCTTGTATGATGTTAGACATTGTAGATCTCACGATCTTTTGATAATCATTGAATCCCAGTCTTAAAAGGATTTTGATGAAAGGTCAAGATGGCGTTCAATGAGCGAACAGTTTCCGCTTCTTCCTTTTTTCCACCTACAGTGCCGACGGAGCAAGCCGGCCATCTGTCATAGTTCGTTATGTAAATAGCATGAGTAATAGAAAGCGGTGGCATCAACATTGCTTGTTGATATGACCATGCTACGATGTATGGGTAGCACTCTTTATGCATCCATGGTGGAGAGGACCTTTTCGGGACCTTTCTACGAGTACTATCACTCTTGGATGTCCCACAGCAAAGCCATAATTGACGTCCGGGTAAAGTGGACGGCCATGCAGCACCGAGGGCCGCCGTCGCAGACGGAATCGTGAACGAAGGACAAACAAAAGAAAGGAGTCTTCATCCGTCAGAAAAAAAAACTGCTCCCCACTCCTAACCCGGCTGTCCGTCTGTGAGATTTAATACGCAGCTACAGCCAGGACCGCATCAGATATCTGCGCTCGACTAGATGGAGTAAAGTCCAACGAGTCGAGTCTTGCACGGCCGCATATAAAAATAATGTGCAACGCACGACATGCGTATTCTGCACTGTCAATTGCCATCCATTCTCTCGGTCTCAGCTGCACTAATCTGTGAGCACGTGAGCAAGTTGCCGCGAGCGCGCTGCTGGGCACAACATACTCGGTTGCTTCCGTACATTCGCTCCTATTGTTTGGCTGTGCCTCTTTGGTTGCGTTTGATAAAGCCGTGTGACTCGGGCGACTTCGCATCGTCGAGCTCTTCTACCATTGAGTAAAATCCACGCCTTCGAAGAGACTCACAGAGAGAGGGTGGAAGAAATGGAAGCAGGCCGGGTGAGCCACATGGTCGAAGGGCCAAGCACAAGATTAGTTGAATTGACTACTTGGTACTCCGTACGGCAGCAGAACTCAAACCGCACGTCCTAACGGAGGACTCCTCATTCTCCCTGCTTTTTGATTCTTTTCCTGCCGTTGGAGCTGTTTGATGCAATGGAACGTTTACGCACGCAGCTGTAGCTACCCGTCTCGTTCCGTCTCTGTCATTTCTCCAACCCCTTGTGATTCTCAAAGTTGATTTCTTTTAGTTTCATTACTCGTATTTCAGGCCGCACCGCTTGCCTATTTCTCACACTTTTTTTCGTCTCCGTCACTCTCTGATACAGCAGATCCTCTCGCGCCCTTCGTGGACAATCTGAGCCTCGCTTTTTGGACGTTCGCGATACTTACGCTTGTCTTGTGTCTTGCTGGTCCTGCCTCTTACGGTCGGTGGGAAGGTGTTGCCGCTTTACCGGGCACGTCCTCTCCCTCGCCGTGCTCTTTCCTGAATAAGCTATTGCCAGCTGTCAGCGAGGCCTGCATGCTATTGCCTCCTGAATAGGAAAGAACGATGATACCGTAGGGCGTGCTCACAAGGAAGGAACACCGGAAACCGGATCGTGCCTTCTCAAATGCACCAAACTGCCTCTCGCGTCCTCTGACCATTTTCAGGGGGTTCTCTCTACGGACCCCTTCCCATGTTCTTCATTTTGCTTTTCCCATCATCGAACATCGTCACTCCATGGTCTGCCGCCTCTCTTCACATCCTAATCGCGCCCAAACCGGATCACTTCAACATTTTCCGTGCCTCTTTTTGCGCCTGAGGCTCCGCACAGGCCGCTCGTCAATAGATCCAGGTTACTTGCGAGATCATCAATGCAGAGCCTATGTGCCGGCTTGGCACCTTGACAGCTGTTGACGCATACGGAGAGGGACATGAGGTGAGGCCTCAGTGACATGCTTTCACCGGCATCCGTCCCCCGGCTGCCATGTGTATTTCACTCTGCCTCTCTGTGTCTTTACACGTGTCATCCTTTTTTTGCCATGCAGGCAATGTTAGCTAACAAGCAGGGCGTGGATAGAAACATCACCATACCGGAGCTCCCTCATTTCTTTGGGCGCGAATCCCTGTTAGAAGAATTTACCCGAGGCCGTCGTTCGCTACCATTGATTGCCGTAATCACGGTCCTCGCCAACTCAAAGTCCTGTGCGACCTACCTGTGCGACTCTGCAGCTAAACAGAAATAATAAAAGTGAAAATACGGGGCTACGAGGCACAAAAGAAAGGAAGAGTAGAATAATGTACAGGTGGAGAGCTCAATAGGGGACGAACAAACGCCAACACCCCCTCGGCCTGTGGCCAGCCGAGCTCATCACGCCTCCCTCCCTCTCACTTCGTCACCAATCGGTGTGGCTTGTCCGATTCGGCCTCACTATCTTCCTTTTCTTCTTCCTGAATCTGGTCACGATATCGTTGATATATCATATTCTCAATAGTACGGCGCGGTCCTTGCTCGGCCTTTTTTGTCTTGCTTTCGGAGGCAGAACTCCTTTGAGCCCTCCATCTTCCTTGCCTTTTCACCTCTCACTTCTGTCCACCATCCGTCATTCCCTTGTTCATCCATATCCTTTCTTCTCTCTCTATCCAAATCCACTCCTTGTTGTCTTTTACACACTCTCTCAACTCTTTCTAGATCTGGTTACTGTCGTTCAGAATCGCCATCCCCGCCTTACATCTTGTGCGCCCTCAAGACACTTTACCGTCGACACCTTTTGAAAAAGTAGCTGCAGCGTGAATAGTCCTCTGTTTGCGACTTGTTCATCCGCCCACGATCTCACCACTCTCCACACGCTCGCCTAAGCTCTGACTTCATTTTGCCCTTGTGCTGCTTTCTGTCATCTAGCCACGGGCAGACGATCAACACTCAGCTCTCATCACTGCCTTTGCGAAACGCCTTGTTACGACCTTGTACATCAACAACTTCCATACCCTGCGAACTGAGCCCTCCTCGTGGCACTTCGACCTCGTATACGGAGGATACAAACGGCACCTGTTCCACTGAGTCCTTTGGACAGAACTGAGCGTGCTCGTGGCTTCTCATTTGACCGCCTTGTTCAGCAACAGCTGGCTTTGCCAAGCCTCCGTCCTCCTCGCCCTCGATAACGAAAATTGATATCAAGCGATCAGACCACGCAAAGTGCACAAAGGCATATCCGTAGGCGCGAGCGACAATGGCTCCTTGTCGCCAGAGTTTCGCCTCTACGGTATCTGGCTTTACCAGAAGTTCTTGGTCCATGCCCGCCGTCATCGGTGCAATCTTGCTCGTGGGACTTGCCCGCATCGCCGCGGCAGATTGTGAATGTGGATATTCCACAGTGATTGACGGTGACACGGAGGCCTTTAACCGACTTGATTGAGACGGATTTCGCGCACCTCGACAATATTGCGAACAAACACCGACTGGGTACGGCAACAATTCAATGTGACGAGTGAGAAAGCCCGCGGAAGCTATGGCGAGATGTATCTCATTGAGAACATGCGCACACTACCGGAACTAAACAGCCAAGTTGAAGACGGCCAGGCAGAGAACGGCCAGCCGGCGGGTTTGGGCATGACTGTCAAGGCCGGTTTAGTTGGCGGCCTGGTGCCCGTATCCGAGATCGACTCCAAGAGAACGGATATTCTGTACGGAAGCTTTCGGGCAGGTATAAAGCTAACCAACGTTTCTGGAACTTGCTCTGCTTTTTTCTGGGTACGTACAATAGGTGAAGAAAGGCCCGTTGCACCATGCTGACCCTCTTTCCTCAGTACTTCAACGACACGCAGAGATCGATATGGAGTTCCTGTCCAAAGAAATACAATACGACCAATGGCACCTACCCCGTCAACCTTGTACTGCAGTCCCGCGAGGCCGCCGAGGATGGATTCAACGCACAAGGCACACCGACCTTCCTCAAGGTCAACCTGCCGTTCAACCCACGGCCGACTTCCACGAGTACCGCATCGATTTCCTGCCGGGCAGTGTATACTTTTATGCGGACAGCGAGCTTCTCGCCGGATGGGCAGTGACGCAGTGCCGACACATGCAGGCCATCTTGTGCTGCAGCAATGGAGCAAACGGGAACCGCTGTGGTCGGGCGGACCGCCGACGGAGGACGCTGTCACAAACAGTGTCCTACGCTCAAGGCCTACTTCAACTCGTCCTCACCTCAGCGCCAAAAGGACTGGGCACTCCGCTGCACGATCCAAGTGCACCCGGTGCTGTATGCCCCATTCCCGACACAACGGCCACAAACACAACGCCGGCAGGCTGGTTCTTTACGTACCAGCACAACATGACCAACAACCAGACAGTGTCTGGTCAAGATAACGGCGGCAGGACAATATCTGCAGTGGCAGCCCTCTGGCCCATGTTTTGCCATTGTCGTCGCTGTTGCCGGCTGGGAGCTCAATATCTGGTGACCGGAGGGTGCGAGTTTTTAACAGGGGGTAAGAGCCTCTGAAGGCCGGGGAGAAGGGGCCCCCACCCCCGTCGGGTTTCCAGATGTGCGTACACAAAGGTTGGGACAACTGAGCATCTGTCCCCCCCTTTTTTTTGGATTGATTATCTCGTTACTTCTGGCTCTGTTATGATGCCTCGCCTTTATTTTGGAGCCCCTTATCTCGTTTCCTTTTATTGGGGCTTGTTATTTGGGTAAACCGACGAGAGATGGACGCCATCGCGCTTCAGCCAAACGGTAATCTACATTGCTGCTCTCCCTACTAATGCAAAAACAATGTCTTGACTTGGCTCACTTGTTACGCGGTCAGAAGACACGTTTGACACGGCCGGTTTCCCTGTCTCTATATATTGATTCTCATCTTGTATTTTCCCTGCCACAGATCTCGACAGACCGCAACAAAGCTGAGCGCCCTCGTCCTCGGGCGTTATTTTCGTATCCTTGAGATAACACCACATCGCGAACAGCATACTAGAACGGTTATCTGCGACTCGCACCTTTGCCATGCCCTCCACAGCTTTCGAAAGACAGTAGAGCCAACGCAGACGCATGCAACGTTCCGCGAGAATGACGATTGACACCCTGAGATACAACAAAGACGTCCTTTAAGTACTCCAGAATGGCGTACCATGGAAATGGCGCAAAGTGTCATGCCACAAGAATAACACATATCTTTTCCTCACAGTCTCTCGTCGACCACTTTGTCTTCTTTCGTCGCGTGCGCCTCCGAGTTGGCACTGTTATTTCTGAAGCGTCTTGCCTCTGATTGTTCTTTTGTCGGTCATTCTATTTCCTTTCATTCCTAACTTTCTTGTCTTTTCCCCTCACCAGCTGCCACACATCGAGGCTTCTCCCAAATTTCGGCGAAGCTGTACTTCGCAGTTCTTGGGATTTTGCCGCGGCTCCCGCCCCCCGCTGCCGCACGTCGATCAGCTGTGCAGGAAGCACGCGGAAAGAGGACAAACTGTAAAATCAAGCTGCGAACAGACATGTTCTTAGCGACTTTTTTGTGACACACGCGTTCGCGGAGCCTCGCGGTCAACGTCTGCATGCAGCTACCTTTTCCCCCATTCCTTCGCTCTCCCACGCCCCCTCTTGTCAAGCTTTCCCCATGTCGTCTCCGCCGTCTTGGAGCAAAACAAGCAGATCGACCTAATCGTGCGGGCATGTGTCCATTTTCACCCCCTGAATCCCTCCACTGTTCCCATTTCTTTGTTTTCCTTGTTTTTGTGACATTTCTGTACCTACTGTCCTTGCAGTCCTCCTTTTTTCACCCCCGCCCCGTGCAGGATCTCCTCTCACAGCACAAATGCAATTCTCTGTGAGAAAGGTTGGGAAGGGAAAGCATGGGGCGGCTTGTGGAAACCAAAGACACATGGCAAAATAATGAAATGACGGAATGAGCAACATGGCAGACACCCACCTTCAGCGCGTGCACGACGAGAACCCGGTCTAAAGCCGACGCGTGCGCCTGGTCCGGAACGCGGTCCCGGTCCACATTTGATCAGACGCTGGAATGCAACGACGGGCGCACGCGCATGTGAGTGCAGCGCCAACTCCCCCCGGGACGTCAAGTCGATGCTGACAGTGATGGTGGCCTGCAAGGTGCAGGAGAAACATCATGAGACAGCGTGTGTGCAATCACGGCCCTCTGGCATGCATGTTGGGACAGACGAGCCAGAGAAAGAGAGAATGGAGATGGGCATTTTCCCCCGACACCATGTGCTAACACCATGTGCTATCACCACCCTGGCCACGCTGGCAGGACCCAGACCCCACCGGTCTCGTCTGTCGCCATTCCGCCCATCTCATCCGTTATCGCGGCTCAAGTTGCACTTCTCTTCGCGAGCGGGTCGCCCACGCTGGTGCTATTCTCCGCTAAAACATCGATCGACTGTTTGGCGCCTCTATTAGACGCTCGGTCTGTGTGTGGGGTAGGATATTATCTCCCAGAACCGAAAAATCGCAAGATCGTCATGGCCCCTATTTTGTCACGTTGGTGCTTTCCCCCTCTTCCTCTACGAAGTAAAATTAACCTTTGCGTGTTCCTGCATCCGAGATCCTCCAAACAACACTGCCCCTCACAAAAGCACGCTCCCACAGGCATTACACGTACTTTATTTTAAGCTTTCCGTGCTCATGACCATCGTTCCAAGCATGGAACGACGGACGAACCGCTGGGGGCATGCCAGGAACACAGCCACACACGTGTGTGCAAACGATCAACAGGATCAAAAGAACAAGTGGAAGCGGATTGACGGAACTAGCAGCACATTGGGCTTTCCTGGATCTCGGAACCAGCAAACAAATGGAAGCGGATTGACGGGCGGACTGACGGATTGACGGCCTTAGCAGCACATCAAGGTTCCTACGAAGTAGTTGTATCAAAAGGTTGCACAGAGGTTCTCGACAACGTGTTTTAGCGGGCGCTATGGCGCAATGCGACGACGAGCTCTTGCCGTTCGCATTCTCCGTACGAAGTTAAACCGGCTGGTCGGTCGCGCTTTCCTTGGGCTGGCCTGCAATCTGGCCCCCATTCTCATCTTTCCTATTTGGGATGTGTTAATGGCCTGGCGCCATGCTCTCACACACCACATCGCAGCTTCCCATTTCATTGCGTCTTCTTTCCTCAAATCTTAGAGACTCAGTATGGGATGACGGTGTTTCTACTCTAAGAGCCCCCCGAAACAGAAGCCGCCACCAGTGCCGTGGCACACGTCTGCACTCTACTGAGCCAAGATGGCCAATGCTCTTTCCACTCCGGTCTTCGGCTTGCATACCAGCGGCCGTGCCTTCCTTGCCGGTCCGAGACTCCGCCTTCCAACGGCAGACTGACTTTCTCCCCTTTCTTTTGCCTGCATCGTACAAAACGTATGATAGTATGAAGTATTTGCTTTCTGCCCAGCTCGGCTCTTCGTCCATGTCTGTCTCGCATCTGACCGTCTCACCGCCTCGCTTTACGACCTGACCCCCGCGAAGGGAACGGGATGACGGGAACAGGCTGAGTCCAGACTCAGTCCAGACTCAGTGACAGCAGCACAACCTACACGACGAACCTGGCGGCGCGATCCCACGGGCTCGAAAGACGGTATTGTGCCGCGCCAACGTCAACAAGCGAAGAAGATCATGGCTGATCACCAACGCAACAGCAGAAACAGGACTGGCACGCAAGGCCTCGAGTCCTAGACGGATAGTCTCATCGTCCGAGTCGAGGACGATCCTTTTCGGAGCCGCCCCGGTTGTCTACACCCTCTCTTGCTGCTCCACCCTGCAACCTTTGTGATCCTCGCCCACCTCAGCCGTTCTTTGCGGCCTCTTGACGCGATATCAGATTCCTTCCACATCGCGTACTCCGTACTTTGTGGCTCGGTCTATCTCTTCTCTTTCGTCTCATCTACCCCCCTTTTACCGTCACATCCCCCGTCCTTCCCGCTACCCTGCGTCTTCCTTTGTCGTTTGTTTCATTCTCTCTTTTCCCTACTTCCTTGTTTCCTTTCTCGAAGGATATCCATCTATGTTTCCGGATCCACCCACGTTGTCTGCAACTCCCACTGCCCATCAGTGCCGCCCATCCTCCTACGCGTTTCACGCATTGAGGGCGTGGGAACGCTCCCAAGTGTCCCATTTGCCTCAATCTGCCATGGCCGTCTCATCTGATCTCCTCCCATGACTCTCTTTCCACCTCTCACTGGCTCCGGACTCCACGCCGTCCTGGCTCTTTTCCTTGCTCGATATGGCCATGTGCAGGCTTTCCCTCCACCGGCGCGTCTCGGAACTGTCGTTACATGCATTACTCAGGAGTAAAATTGGGATCCTCGCCGGGATCTGGGACGAATGTCCAGTCAGGTGTGTGCCTGCACCATCATGATCCCGTACCTTGCTCTCTCCTTCTCGCTCTCGCATTGCCAGGCAAAGCGCGGCAAGCCCGGTTCGGGGTCGAAACAGCAGCCAATATTCAGACAATGTTCTGACACTGTCCGCGACCACACCAGCGTGCACTGATGCCCGATACCTTGACATATTTCCCTTATATAACAGACACCTCCGCCGCCTCTTCCAAGCATCAACAGACAGTATTCGACCCCATCTCGCTACAAGTGTGACAGCATAACATTCATTCTCCCATTCAGTCTCTCCTTTTTGTCCCGTAAGACACTTTCGCTCTTTCATATCTTCAAGTTAACACCCACACTCTTTTCGTCTGTCGCCATCAAAGGACGCATCCCTGATTTCATTCAGCCTCCTCAAACAAACGACTTCATATCGCCTTGGGCCCTGATCGTCATTGTTTCTCCCAAACACCTGGACGTGGATCTCCCTCTGTGCCATTGTTTGCCATCTTCGCATACATTGTCTTCGTTTCTTTTCATTGTTGCCCTATTTTTATCTTGACGTCGGCTCCAAAAAGAGTACAGATAGTCCCGGCCCACCCATTATCTGCATTCCCGAGACAGCATCACAGCTTTCCTGCAGCCCACCAAGAAAAGGCCACGCACCGCAAGGATCTTCATCCCCGCCACACACACGTTTTTATGCCAACGCTCCGAGCTCTTTGGGACCACTTGATCGCCATCTTTTTAATTGAAGGCGCTAGAAGCATTCCAGACAGTTGCCAAAAGACCGCTGACGCCAGCGTCTGCCCCTCTTATTGCAAGCTGTGAAGTCGTGCCTGGCATTTTGTCTTAGCCACATTCCAGCGACATCGCATTCCAGCATCCCGCACCACCGCAAAAGGCACATATCACGTCGATTCTACGCACAATCTCGCACGATACCGCACATCCCCATTGTTTTGGTAGCAGTGCAGCTCTCATAGGCTGATAAGCAAGACACCCTCGCGGCCCAGACCCTCACAAGGACCCCTTTGACATACCAGACCGTTGCAAGACCGCCTGCCACTCTCTGCCAAGCAGCAGCCAAAACGCACACAAGCCCCAGTACGGACATATCTGTGGCTGGTAACATTGAGGAGGAAGGCGAAGGAGGCAAACCACCGCTTCTGCACAAGTCGATCTGCTTCATCGGGTTTTTTTGCTTCTCTACGACACCTCGTTTCGAGAGATAAATAGACCGTGGACTGTCCTCTTTCGGACTACACAATCTTTTCTTTTTCTCATCCTCATCCTTCACCCTCTTTTTGTTTGCATCTCTCAAACACATCAACTTCAGTGTTGTCGCCTCTTTTAGACGACATTGAACATTGAGATATTTTCAACCAACCAACTTACACCACTCTACCCAGACCCACCCGCCCACATTACGCAGCCATGGCGACCATTGACGAGTGCGTTCGCAACCAGCGCCTGAATGGCATCCTGGCGGCGCCCACGGACTCTTCTTCGACTTCCGCCAGCACTCATGGGCCCTACTCTCCGGCAATGACCCCCGTGTCGGCTTCGACCACGCCGTCGACCATGAAGATTGCCCTGCAGAACAACACCACATCGCCAAACTCTGTACGCCTACGTCTCGGGCCTTGATCTCAACAACAACAACGCTGTCTGGCTCCTTCAGAGCGACGGTTCTAGTTCCTACTACCCGTCCAACCCTTCGGACGACCAGTCGCCCCTGACCACCGATGTATCCATCCTGGTCGGTGGCCCCGGCAGCGTCCGGACCGTCACCGTCCCGCAGCTGGCTGGTGCCCGTATCTGGTATTGCCAGGATGCCGAGCTCACATTCCGCCTGAACAAGGCGACAACGGCCCTGGTCTGGTTGAGCCTTCGGTCACCAACACCTCGGACCCCAACTACAAGCTGCGCTGGGACTTTAGCGAGTTCACCTTCAACTCGAGCCAGCTTTTCGCCAACATCTCCTACGTGGACTTTTTCAGCATCTCTGCTGCTCTGCAGCTGACATCCACTGACGGCTCGGCGGTCCAGACTGTCAAGGGCATGCCCACCAGCGGTCTTGACACTGTCTGCCAGGCACTGCAGGCACAGCAGAAGTGGACTGCGCGGGCTGGACCAGCTGGTTATCCAGATCAGCTCGTCTTCGGCTGGCACCAGCTTCCTGCGCGCGCTGTCGCCCAACAACGGCCTGGTCATGAACAGTGCGCTGTTCCCCAACTACTACGACGCCTACGTTGACCAGGTCTGGTCCAAGTACGCCACGGACTCGGTGAGCGTCGACACACAGGCCAGTGGGCACCGTCTCCGGCCAGGTCGACAGCTCTGGCGGCCTGACTTTCTCTGGCGTCGGTACCTTCCCCAAGCCGAGCACGGCCGACATCTTCTCTGCTAGTACGGGCGCCTTTGCCGCCTACACCAGCAACACTGACGAGATGGGCAACCTGACAGCGCGCCTGTCTGCTGCCCTCAACCGCAGCACTCTGCTGACCAGCGCCAGCCAGCCGACGTTGACGTCGGCCTCCGACTACTACCAGAACGCCATCACCAACCACTACGCACGCATTGTTCACGCTGCCAACCTTGACGGCCGCGGCTACGCCTTCCCTTATGACGATGTCGCTCCCGATGGAGGCGACGACCAGTCTGGTGCCGTGGCGAGCGGTGCTCCTGATGTCCTGACTGTCTTCATTGGCGGTGGCGATGCCAGCGGTCCTACTGCGTCTGCAAACGCCACACGCTCCAGCCCCATCCGCCTGCGTGACATGGCCCGCCGTGGCCGCCAGCTTGTTGGTGGCCGCCAGCACTTCCGCCGCTCGCTGCCCTCGCCGCCGCCCGCGAGATGGCCACTACCATGGCCCCGTTCCTCAGCATGGCCGCTGTGGACGTCAATTGTCGACGAGAAAATGCTCCTGCAGGCCCGGGACCGTGCTGCGGAGTCTACGACGGATCTGGAGAAGGGCCAGCAGCAGCTCATGGCCTCGACGAAGACGGATCTGCCTGCTCCCTCGGCATCCGCCACTCCGGACCTGTCCAAGCGCTTTGCTCTGCTCCTACACCAGGCACTGGTTCCACCTGTGGGCTGTCTTCTGCGGTATGGCCCGCTCCGCCTGGGCACTCGTGCCCCGCCGCGTGGCCCAGCCTGTCGGAGCCTTCTGCAGCCGCGTCGCTGCTTCGCCCGCTGTGACTGCTGCCTCGGCCAGCATGTCCTCGCTCGTCTCGTCGGTCGTCAAGTCGGCTGCGCGTCGGCCGTGGCGGCCATGCTGATTCGCCCTCTGGTGATCCGCGCCGTGCTCACCGCGGCAGTTCTTCTTGTCACCTACGCCGCCACGGCTGGTGGCGCCGCCGTGCCTCGCCCATGGTGGCCTCAGCCGTCGCCACCACGACCGGCTGGGTCGAGGCTCTGACTGGCAGCCAGGTTGCTCCTCTCCTCGAGTAGATGCGCTCTCGAGCGCGACAAATCCCCAAACATGACACTTCACAACGCTTCACTACACCCAAAGACATTCCCCAGCCACTTCACCACCAGCCTCATCCCGCAGTCCTCTCCCAACACCCCGAACCCTCTTCACTTCTTCTGCACATATTGAACACCAAGCCCATTATTTACTCTTCTTTGACAGTTTGACGACTTGCCGGTCTTGTTTTCCATCTGTCCCCTTTTTTTTTTACAAATCCATGTACATACACTGTATATAGTTTACGACACTTTGTCTACGCCTTTACACCACATTTTTTCACATTTTTAGCTTTGGAGCTGATTCTTGGAGGCACGATTGGCCCCCTTTTTCTTTGTTACATCTGCTTTTGCTATACAATCGACCATAAAAGGACCACCATAAATTCACACTATATTGAAATTACTCTTCCACTTTCATCGTCGTGACAGGTACCTTTCAATGCAGACAGAACGTGAAAGAGAGTCAATCAATCGTCTTCGTATACTTTGCAATGTTTTTTGGTATCTTACTAGGCTGAGTTTGGACTTTCTTATCATACAAGTTCACATGATCGTCGTACACACTAATAACAACAACCATCAAGCGCTCGCAGTCGGTGCAGTTTCACCATCTGTAGGTGGAGGAGCGGTGGCAGCTGATGGTGCATCTGCTGCACGAGCAGGTGGCTGTGCAGGCGCTGCCTCTTGTGCGGGAGGAGCAGCAATGTCCTTTTGGACAGGCGCTTCCGCAGGAGGCGCGGTGGGCAGAGGCACTAAAGGCACCAAAGGCACCAAAGGCACCGCAGGCGCAACAGGCGCAACAGCGTAACAGGAGCCGCAGGAGACGTGTCGGACTTCGCGGGTGCCGCCGTTTTCTCCTCCGAGGACGGGCCGGGCGCGGGAGCGGCGGCAGTGGCCAGTGCAGTCTGAGCAGCCGGAGCGACCGGGCCAGGAGGGCTACCGGGGCGGCTGGGGTGGCGTTGACGGTGGTTACGTCTGCCTCGCTCGCTTTGGCACCTTCTGCAGTAGGGACAGGGCAGCCGCGGGTACAGCGGGAGCCTCCACAGGCTTGCCGCCTCTGTCGTCCTCTTTGTCGCCCTCTTTGTCGCCCTCCTTCTTCTCACCCCCTTCTTCTCGCCCTCTGCATCCTCTGCCGGCTGGGTTCCCTCTTCTTCAGTTGTGTCGGGTCCACAAACCCGCCTGGCACGCCCGCCGCCGCCGGCATCGACGGGCCCGTTGCTGCTGTGCCGCCTGGGCCGACCCAGGCGCCCACCAGCTGACTCCAGCGCAATTCACCCTTGACAAGCTTGCGGATCTGCTTGTAGGCAAAGGCGTTGTAAAACGGCAGGCCCGTCTCGACGTCGCGGTAACGAGCCGGGCGACCGGTGATGCTGCAGATGGGCGCGTGCGAGGGTTTGGCAATCTTGGCCATGCGGCGGCCAAACAGAATCTGCATCTGGACCTGCTTGTCCTCGACGGCGTCCTCGTCGAAATTCTGGAGAACAATGCAACTGCGCGTGATGCGTGCGTCAGCCGCACTCGTGGCGTTGGCGGCAGCGTCGGCTGAAGCGGGAGCGGCGTCAGCAGCAGCCGGGCAGCGTCTCCTGCTGGTGGTGGAACCGCCTCTGCCGAGTGGGCCAGGTTTGTCGATAAAGGCGCTGCTGACGCTGTCGCAGATACGTCATCTCTGGCAGGACTGCGTTTGCGACAGACTTGGCCAGCGGCGGTGGAGGCATCAAACTGTCGGTAGGCTTTGTCGCTGGGCGCCGTCGGTGCGGCAGTACTATCGACCTGCGGCGCCTCGGCAATTGGCAGTGGGTCTGCCGCATCTCCTGGCTTTGGCTGATCACCCTGGACCGGTGCGTGCTCCGTATTCTCCGGTGCCTTGAGGGTAGATGCAGAGTCTACGGCGGCTGGTGTCGATGCTGGTGTTGACGACAGCCTAGCTTCTGGGGCCTTTGTTGGCGCTGATGCTGTTTGTGCTTCTGGAGACTTCGGTTCGGGTGTAGCTGTCGTTGCACTTGTGCCAGCCGTAGCCGATGGCGGATCTGCAGCAGCAGGCTTTTCCTCAGGGGTGGTGCTTGGCACGGCCGCATCGTCTGCAGGGGCCTCTTGCGGTTCTCCGCTGGTTGCAGGGGCTGCTGTAGCTTCAGGCGCAGGCGTCGTCGACGTCGTAGTAGTTGGCACAGGAGCCGGCTGGTCGGCGACTGCCACCTCCGCAGAGGCTGCTGGCGGGGCGTCATCCATGATCACTTCTGTGCTCTCGGGCACGGCTGGTGTCTCCGTACGCGGTGCCTCAATTGCTGGTGCGTCTGCACGTGGTCCATCTTCAGCAGCTGCAACGGCAGCTGGAGCGTCGGCCATTGCTACATCCGGGACTTCATTCTCCGCAGCATCTGATTCTGACGGAGCGTCGGTGGCAGACGATTTGGGTACTAGAGGAAGACCGATGGGCCGGAAAACAGATTGAGAGTAGCTGGAGTGGTTGCTGGTGACGCGTCGCCGCTGACAGGATCCGCACTCGGCACGGCCTCGGGTTCTGGCTGTGGCTGATTGACTGCGCTTCTTCGACTGGTGCTGGTGTCGTCGTCATTGTTGCTGTTTCTGGCGGTGGTGGTGCACCCTCTGTCCCCTCCTGTGGGTTTGTTTCTGGCGCCTTGCCATCTACTGTGGCATCCTTTGCTGGCTCGTCATCTACCTTTTTCACTTCGCCCTCGGGTGGTTCGCCCTCCTTGGCCTGCTTCTCCTTCTCTTCGGCGGCCGCTTTCTCGGCCGCTGCTGCTGCCTTTTCTGCCGCCGTCAGCCGCTTCTTGCGCGGCGCCTTCTCCTCCATGGCCACCATGCGCCCAACATGCGACTGCAGCAAGCCCTCGCCCGTAAGCTCGACAATGCCACTCCAAAACGTCACCACAGGGCCCTCCAGCGTCCGGTTGTACATGGCCGCCAGCTTGGCAGCCCGCTCGGCCTCGCGCTGCTTCTCCGCCTCCTCCCACGTGTTGAGGCTTCGAGCGTTGGCCTCTTCGACAATGGCGGCCTCGGCCAGGCGTTGGGCTTGTGTAAGGGTGGCTTCTTATTGACCTCGTCGCGGGCCGCCTTTTTGGCCATAATGGCCAGTTGGCGCTCACGACGGCGTTCGCGCTCCGCCATTTGCTGATAGAGCTGTTCTTTGCTGGTCCGGGTGGTGGTGCGGGCCGAGGCACGGACAGGCATGTCAGCAGCTGTTGGCAGCCAGCTGCGCGTTCGCTCTTCTTCTTTTTGTGCGGAAGCGGTTGTGACGGGAAGCTGGGGGTCGGTGTTGCGGACGGCGTGGGTGTTGAGGCACCCGAGGCCGAGGCCGAGGCGGGTCCCCGTCTACGCCCACCCCGACCAGTCGTTGTGATCGTGGCACTGCCTGCTTCAGACTTCTCTGGTGGGTCGATGCGCACCTTTTTGCGGAAACGGACGGGGATGGCGGCCTGGGCTTTGCGTTTTCGCGCCGCATTGCGCTTCTCCGCTCCTTGCGTTCCAGCTCACGCTCGCCCGCCAAGTCGTCAGCACCCTCGCCGCCCTCTTGGTCGTCTTCGTCGTCGTCGCTCGTGTCCATGTTGTCGTCGTCGTCGTCGGCATCAGCGTCGGCGTCGGCGTCGTCCCTGACGCGGCGTCGCTTGCTGCGCTTCTTGGAGGTCTTTGCACTGTCCCCGTCCGCGTCTCCGTCGTCGTCATCGTCGTCATCTCGGTCATCCCATCACTGCCATCCTCCCGTCCTCGTCTAGAGACCACCCGGCATCCTCGCCATCTTCGGCAAACAGGAGCTCGAGATCGTCGTCGTCTTCAGTGCCTGCGGCCGCCTGCCGCTGCGGCCACGCTGGCAATCAGGCTCTTCATGCGGTTGCCCGCCGTCGCGCGCTTGGCGCGTCCTGTGGCGAGCCATTCAATCTTCTTGGGCGGCGAAGACGACTTGTTGCCGCCATGGTCGTCGTCAGAGTCGAACGAACTGGAGAGGTCGGAGGGTGATCTGGTGGTTTTGGCCTCTGCATCGGCTTGTTCGCAGGTGTTGGCGGTACGGCGGCCATGCCGTCGTCTTCGGTCGCCATCGTCGCGGCTGTGGTGGGCGTGGTGGTGGCGGAGACCGTTTCGTCGGTGGTGGATGAAAAAGGAAGCTTTTACAAAGTAGTTAGGGTGTCGAATGTCGAGAAAAGCCAAGTGGGCCGCTGCGTAGCACTGCGTCGCGTCTATCCACTAAGATTTTGGGGTAGGACCGTGCCTTATCTTGTCGGCACTAAGAGCCTGGTCACGCGTCGCCACTGGAACCCACCCTAACGTGCACTATATTTCGATGTCTTACAGCGCCTTCGTAACACGCCCAAGGCCAGCATCTCACAAACTACGGCGGGTACCGGGAGTCAATGGTGGTTGATGAATATACATTGAAGGATCTGTTTAATCTACCCTATGGCGTCGCTATATGTAGTCATATAAAGTGAAAACGCAATATGCAAGCAAAGCCAGTAAACGAGAGCGCGCAAGGTGGCAAAGGGTGTAAGAAAGAAGTGCAAAAGATTCAAGAAATGCAAAAAGTCAAGAATCTGAAACAATTGCGAACGCCTTGTAAAAGCATCCTATCCCAACCGTGCGAAAGGTGACGTGGTGATGTGGTTGTGGAGTGTTTGTTCGTGGTATGTTTGCCTGCTTCTGCAGCGCCGTCAAAGACCCGAATGCTGGGTGATATGAATGAGTATAAGAAATGAGGTGTAAAGGGTGATAAAATGAGAAAAAACAACGCCGACAAATGAAATAGTGACATGGCCAAGGACACCAGAGACGAAAGGAAATCAGGACGACCTCACAACTCATCCGTGACGTCCCACTCTCTGCAGTAGCCGAGCCAGCTCCTGCGCCGACAGCGCTGCTTGGAGGCGGACGGCTTGGTGGTGACTGGAGGGGCAACAGGCGTTGCTGGTGCCGTCGGGCCAGTCGGCGGCGCCGTAATGGTGTTTGTCTGCGTGCTGGTCGACGACGTTGTAGCGGCGGCTCGTCCAGCAGCCCAGAAACGACGGGATCGAGCAGGTCGTCGACGTCTCGGTGGGCACTGGCTTCTTCCGTGGCGACGTCTTTGTCGTAGATGGATCGGCAGAGACGGGCGACGATTTGGTGGCCGTGGCGGTGGTGGTAGATGTAGGTACAGATGTCGAGCCCGTCTCGGTGTCGTCCAGACATCCCAGAAGCGGCCAGGTGTCGCGCAAGTGGTCGTGGTGGTCGTGGTGGTCGTCTTGGTCTTTGTCGTCGTAGCTGTGGTCGTCGGCACATCCGGGTCGTCGTGATGCCCGTCGTGGTCGTTGTCTCGTCCAGGCAGCCCCACCAGCCTGGCGTCTTGCACGTCTGCGTGCGGGTCTTGGTCTTGGTCGACGTCGCGCTCGTCGTCGTCGCCGTGCTCTCCGTGCCGTTGCTCTCGTACATCTTCCAGTTGGCGCAGTCGCGGCACTCGGGCGTCGACTTGCACACAGGCACCTTTTCGTATGGAAGGAGGACGTCGTGGATGACAGTGCGGATCTTGTGCGTGCCAACCCCCACGCGCCAGCCCTTGTCGGCCACCACGTCGTACACGCACTCGTAGCCCGTGTGGCACGCCGACTCCAGTGCGTACCCGGCATAGGAGCATGACGCTGTTGCGCCGTTGCATGTGCCAATGTAGATGGGGTCCGCGGTGTGTCCAAAGTGGTACGTTCCTGTGTGCTCGCGCGTCTGCGGGAAGTCGGGTCGGCGCCCGGCGGCACCGGCAACCCCAAACGGCCTGCTGCAAGCGCGTCGGGCACCGCTTGGAAGGTGACGGTAGGCAGGCCGTACGTCAGGCGAGGAACGACGACACGGCGCCGCCGAGCGAGTGGCCCGTCAGCCAGATGTTGGAGTCTGGATAGTCGGCCGAGACGTTGGCGTAGAGCTCGCGCGCCGCCATATAGTAGCGGTTCTCATCCTCCAGCGCCTTGCGGACACACGTGTTGTTGCAGGTGTAGGTGCCCGTCGCGCAGTCGCAGACCTGCCGGTACGTCCACTGGCCCTGCTGCGCGCAGCAGCAGCTAAAGAACAAATTGTCATTCTCCTTGTCGTTGGTCGTCGTGCCCTCGCCGTCAAACACGGCCAGCGACGTGCCCTTGAGCCCAACCACAATGGTCGAGTTGGTGGCATCCGCAAACACGTGGCCGCGCAGTCCGTCGCCCTCCCAGCCGAAATCAGACGTACGGTTAAAATGCTGGCCAACGTCGTCCCAGTCCGGCTCCCGGGCGTCTCCACGTATGCGTTCGCGGCCATGTATGCCAAGTTGAGCACCGTCGCCTTGTCTGTGATGTTGGGCGTCGGCACGCTGTCCACTGTCCACGCATCTGGAGACAGCACCATCATGTAGCCCTGCTCACGCGCGAGCGCCACCATAGGGTCGACGACGCTGGGCCGCCGATCGACGAGCCGTTGCAGCGGTGCCGCCTGGCTTTTTGCGTGCAGCGTCGGCAGTTGCTGGCGTGCATAGCCGTCCTCGGCGGCCAGCCAGACCTCGGCATCGCGCTGGTGGATGTCAAGCTTGCGGTGGAGTTGGGATATCGGTGTGTGCCGTGATGGTAGATGTGTCGGAGGGTCTGGGAGGAGGAGGCTGTCAGCTGGGGTCACAATGACGATGGGCCCGCTTGTCAGCAGAGCCCAGGGGAAGGGGGCGTACAAAAACATGGTCAGCCGGTGCCGGTGGCTCAGGCGCGAGCGCGGGTACCTGGCCGGCCGGCGGTAATGGCAGGACGAGCTGCTCGGAAGCGCTGCCGCCGGCAGAGGATGCCCAGGAGGTTGTGGAAAAGGCCAGGAATGACAGCAGCATCTGGGCCGTGACGCGGCCGGCCGAGGTGCACCGTGCTTTTGACTTGCCACGGATGGATATTGTTGGGACATGACGAGAGAGGGAGAGGAGAAAGGGCGATGGGTGGTGTCGATAAGAGAGTGAAGACGAGAGGCCAAGATAAAGATGACGAATGTCGATGTTGATGTCGGGATAACGGGAGTTGAAGTCGGACGGTCGTGTAGCAGTGTCCCAGATCAGCAAAGGACACGGACAAAGCACGACTGCAAACACAGGTCGGGAACAGCAGACACGACAGAAGCGAGGCCGCAGTCGGGTCGTGGGAGACACGATGGCGAGGTGCAAAGGGCTGCGGGAGACCTGTTGACTGTTACTGGTCGCCTCCGCCAGGACCGTCATGTGGGCGTTTGTTGGGCTATGACGAATTGCTGATAAGGAGCCAGGCACAGGGCGGATTAGGCTGCATCGGTATGAAGGCGCGGTGGGTCTGGTTTGGTGGAGACGGTTGTGATGCCTTGTTTTCCAGGCAATAACTCAACCCAGCTAAAGTGAAACAGATCAAGCATGGAGGTAACGGTGCTCTGTAAATTGGTGCACAGGTACATTCAACTTCACTGCCCATTGACGGTCCAGATCCATGCACGTGATCTCGTATTTGCGGCCTTCTGCCGGTCGTTGAGCAATAAATCCGCCTTCATCAAAGCTATGAAACATCAAATCACGATATCGCGGATTGAGCACAAGCATCAGTATCTGACTGCTTCTGTACGAAGTACAATGCACGTTGAGTTCCAGAGCGCTGATACGCAGCTCCACTCTGGCGCTCTGCTGTCCAAATGAGCAGCTATTGGACGATTAGCGACCCATAGATGGCCATCTTCAGGGCTGGCAGCTGCTAACACCGCTATCCCGGCCGCAGTGCTGCTAGCGGCTCGGACCACCACTTGTACCTAGAATCGGCCCTACAGTATTACGGAGTTGTGCACCTCCCTACAAGGACAGTTTCACAGCAGGCAAGCATAAGCTAAGCTCATGGCGCCTGCCTATTACCGTAGAGTGCCATTCATCTGGTCTCCACAGCACGACGATGACGCTTTTCTCGTATTATCTCAACTCTTCGTACGACCACCTCTCCCACCTCTCCCACCTCTCCTCGGTCTCCGTCAACAATTGGCGCAACCTGGCCTTCTGGCATCCCTACAACACCTTTCCCTCCCGACAGCATCGGAGGGCCGCTTACTCGCTGCCTGCATAATCCGCCCATCCTCCACCTCCTCTCCTCCCCTTGTCTTTCAGTTCCTCCTCGATCGCGACATCGGCATCTTCGGTGCCTCAACCGACATCAGCCTTCCAGCCGCCTCCGACGTCACCGAGCCTCACCTATACTCCCGCACATCCCTATACGAGTATTCTCATTTAAGCCCACTCGCTTGCCCTCTACAGTCTCCCCACCGGCCTCTGTCGACCTCCTCCTCTTCTCTCTTCTTTACCTCCCCACAGCCCGTGTTGTTGGTCTGGCCAGCGGCTGATATATTTGCACCTCAGCCTCTCTTCTTCCCGCCATATTAGCCGGCCCAGCAGCTCTGTATTTTACCAAGCCACTGGCCGTGCTGGGAGCTCCTTTGGTCTTTTCACGCTCTCATTGCCATCACCGCGTGCTGTGTTTCCTAGCTCCACTCCCCACCCCCCTTGGCCACAGCGGGTTTCAAAATCACTTACGGACTTCATGCGTCCGCCATCTGGTACGTATTTGCGTATGTAGCACTGTTAAAGGTTCCCGCCGCTCCTCTTATCTCTCTTGTTTATCTGGACTTGTGCACCGTTTCCCTCCTCCCATCTCGACATTGCGAGGAGGATTCGGCCCACCATGAGAATCTCATCATTAACCATGTTCCCCAGCTTGACCGAAACGTTCATGGCGCCAGCTGGCTCGAAAGATGCCGCTGCGGCTGGCAAGGCTGCCGGCAAGACGACAGGCACACGACCAAGCCCCTCCGGTCCAACCGGACGGCTTCAAAGACAGACACGAAACAGTCCGCTTCAGCAGCAAGCTCTAAGAAGTCGTCGGCGACCCTCGCTGGCACACCATCCAATGAACCGGCCTCGACCAACACGGCGAGCAAATTTGACACCTTTGGAGACGCAGCAGGCTCCGAGGATAACACACCAGAGCCGCCACGGGCTTCGGTCGACATGGACGAGCTACCCATTGAGCTGATCGGCCTGGCCGACAGGTATGCATTCAAGCTCGCCCATTTCAAAGTCCTTCAATGTTCGACTCATTAACACGCCCAGCTTCATCGAGTCTCTGCAGGCCAAAGTACACCCGACCCCGCCCAACATCGACAGCCTCTCCCATAAGTTCCAGGACTTTTACGCCACCGCCTCTACGCACATCGCGACACACATTGCCGCCCTAGCTATGCGCCAGAACCGGGAACGTTCACCACCACCACCCATCACAACGCGCTCGTCTGCCGCTAGCATCCTACGGGCCAAGGCTGCGTCAATTGGCAGCAAGGACAAGTCCAGCACGCCGCCACCACCGCCCCCAAAAATGATCCCGAGCAGCGAATGCTGTCGGCGGAAGATCTGGCCGAACGCAAGCGTGCACGGCGCGTGCTGGAGCAGAAGAGAGGGCTGATGGAGGAAGCTGCGGAGCGGAGGCTGTGTGAGGTATCTACGATCGAATTTACCGACATAGGACTACACAGGACGAGGCCCAGGACGAAAAGCTGCGCTCCAAGACGGCCGCGCTAGACTTGGTAGGGATCAGCCCGGCCGACCTGGGCGTCGACCTGGGCGTGCCAGCCTCTGCCTCGCCCGAGGTGGTGGCCGCAAGGCTCAAGGAGGTCCGCGAGTGGCTGGAGCCCGCTCGGAAACAGCTCGTCCAGATGGGGCAGACACACTACCCGCTCGGCAAGCTGAACCGCCTTAAGGCGGCACACAAGGGCATAGTGGATACCCTGGCGCACTTCCACCCATCCTCGTCGGCCGACGAGATTATGCCCATGCTCATCTACACACTTATCACGCTGCCACCCGAGCAGCTCAACGTCGTCAGCGACCTCAACTTTATTCAACGGTTCCGGTGGGAGCAGAAGATGGAGGGCGAGGCTGCCTACTGTCTGACCAACCTGGAGGCGTCCATCAGTTTCCTCGAGACTGTAGATCTGTCCACCCTGCGCGCCGACGAGGCGCAGTCCGGACCTGTTAAGACCCCGGGCGCCGAGACACTCAAGACCGAAACGTTCCCGCCCGCATACTTTGCCCAGCAAGGCCTCACTGTACCCGTGCCGACGGCCGCGACACCCAGTGCGCCCGAGGTCAGCACCCTGAGGCAACTGCGACGAGCATCAACAGCAGGTCGAGTCCGTCACCTTCGGCGGGCCTCATTGCAGCCGTACAGCTGCGAAACCGGCGGCTGAGTGATTTGGTCAACACGCCGGCCCACGCCCTCAGCACGGCGAGCGATGCCGTCATGAACACGTTTAACGCGGCCGACCAGGGCCTTAAAACCATCGGCAACAGTCTCGAGGGCAGCTACCGCCTCTGTTTGGCGGCTGGGCCAGCCACAGCAGCAGCAAGTGTCTGGGCCTTCTGCGGACGGTGCTCCCACCGCCGACGTTGTGCTTCCCAAGACGCTCGACGACGCGCGCAAGCTGGTGACGACGCCGCCTCCCGTAAGCGAGGATGAGGCTTCGGTCAATGGCGACGACCAGCAGCACGATAAGACGCCACAGATGACACCACCGCCACCGCGCAAGGTCTATCGACGCATCTCAAGCCTCAACATGCCCAGCAGTATGGCCAACAAGGATAAGGACGCCAAAGACGGCAAGGATAGCAAAGATAGCAAAGACGACAAGATGCTGACCGTGCTGGCTGGCCGCAAGGCAACATCCCGTGACCGAGTGCAGACAGTTCGCGAAGCTCGCGCAAGCTCTTGGCCGACGATGATGCCGCCTCCACGGCGACAGCTACAGCGGCCGTCACCAACCCTGCTTTGCTCGACTCTGTCCGCAATCTAGGCAACTCCTTCAACCCCATGTCACGACTGTCGAGCATTGGCAACTTTCGCGGATTTGGCCGCACGGCGTCGACATCGTCTGTCTCCTTGTCGGCAGCAGCAGCTGAAAAGTCGTCGGAAGGTGGTGACTTGGCCACGGTAAGCCTTCCCTGTCCCTCTCCGTCATTCTTCTTCCAGTTTTGTGCTCAGAATGCTAACCTTTCAGGCTTCCCCGACATTGCTGCTGCACTGCCGCCCAAACCACACGTCGCTCCTCCAGTGAAACGGTTCATGGAGCTCCACAACCCGGCTGACCTGCGGATCGGCGAGGTCGTGGAACTGCTGCGCGATTACCGGCGGCTGGCGACGGCTCTCAAGGACATGGGAGCTTTTGAAAAGTAAACGAGATCGACGAGGTGGAAGAGAGAAGGAGAAGGGAGTACAAGCGGCTGCTAGTTTGGCTTTCATCGCTGTGCATTAGACACCAGACACCCATGTTTGACTTGCAGCGTTCTTACTAGAAATTGCATCATTCTAGAATTTCACCTAGAGGGATGCAGCTTTCAAGGAGTGATGGACTGCACCTGTTAAATATTTATGTTTCTGTCATGTGTACGTCACTGCTGCCCAAAATCAATATAAAACAAGAAAAGCTAAAGTCGAGAAGCAGTCGAGTTGCAACGAGACCCCTGTGCTAGTTTATTTTCTTGAGATGAGTACAACGTAGTACGGACGTTTTTTTATAATGAGCCAAAGATGGTACACGTAAAGGCACAAGAATCGAGTATGTCGCATACGACTTGTGACGCCGATGCCGTTGGCGAGACCACGATTTTGCCCGATTGATATGGCGGAGGTTCCCCATATGGTTGACAGCTGAGCGACACTGGAAGAGACTAGTACATTCATTATGGCCAATGGAATGGCCAACACTCTAGTAGTGCACGACAAGACCCGCTTTTTCATACAAAAAAAACGTCACGCAAAAAACATCGCGAGCTTGATCGAAAGCTTCAAGCTGCGAGCAAAAAAAGCTGGACTTGCTGGGGAATCGAACCCAGGACCTTTCCCATGCTAAGGGAAAATTATAAACCACTAAACCACAAGCCACCGCGGGATGTTGCTTGGAAAGACTTGGCTCCAGTTGGCGCACATATGGGACGGGACAGAATGGCTTTCCTGAGTAGACCACCACAACCAGCAGTGGTAGGGCAGGCAGGAACCATCCCAACCTACTCATTTGCGTCGGGTATACCCCATGCAGAGCGCTTCGTCATCGTATTGGATACAAGGCTATAACTCTGTCCATCTTCCTAGTCGTGGCCGTGACGGCCTGCCTCTGTCGATTATGGGATACCCACACGTTCGACTTGGGGGTAAGAGACACTGTGTCGGGAGAAAAGGGCATCTGTGGAGCAAAGGAAGGAAGCCAGCAGTGTCTGGACCCGGCCGCGGGTTGTGCGAAGGTGGGCGTGCGATCATGTTATTGCCATTGGACGTCTGTATCGCAACGGTCACGGCGGCCAGCTCGGCCACGTACACGTGTGCATCCTTCTTGACCAACTTGCTGCGTCAGGACAGCACGACAGGTACTGCAGCCGCCGGTGCGCAACCTCCATGCTGCAAGTGTGCGTAAATCGATCACAGCATCCCGCGTCGAGGAGGGGCAATGGGTGTCCTATCATCCTGCGGCTCCGAGTATCGTTCATCGGGGAAGGGGGTCGGCGGGGAAATATGCGCGTAGAGAGCGCAGTCGTCCGGTCAAGAGGACAGTGCAGGGAGAAAGGGTCACGGGGAATGAGCTCTCTCAAAAAAAAGCTTCGGGGGGATAGACTCGAGCACAAAAATAACCGTCAATCATAGTGGTAAATCTTAGAGGAAAGAGGCCCTATCGTGAAACAATAGCAAAGGATGGAACACGTTGGGAAGTGCAGGAAGTGCTTGCAATGTTAGTCTGCACCCCGAAAGATTTGTTCTAAAGATTCTCTCTCTTGGTATCTCTCCGGTATGAGCTTAGGAGGTACTGTGATATGGGAGAGGATTAGGACCTGTTGCAATTGTTGCTGGTCTTCCGCCAGATGTAGGTGTGTGGCGGTGTGTTACGACTGTCACAGATAGACCAGCAGTGGAACATACAGTCACTAATGAGCGTTACTCATTCACAAGTCCGTGTCCTCGTATCTCGTTTCATTCAATCAAACAAATCAATATAACAAATCATAATGCCTATAACAGCGAATACTCGTATCTGCAAATTACTGTCTTTCACTTATATGCTCACTTCACGTTCTCTCTTTTCCCTATCATCTTCATTTCTGTCGTTTTTTGCTGAACTGTATAGCTGCAGTAACTACAGCTTACAGCTTCAGTTTCTGCATGTCTAACTGAACAGCCTGACAACCGGTCATCTCCATACTTTTGCCCGAGTGTGCGGGTCCATTGCCTCTGCCGTTGGCGACGGCTTTCTGCTTCTAGTCGCTGCGCGGCTCTGAGCAATAACCAGTCTGCGGTTTGTGCGAATTCCTCGCTCGGTTCCCAGTCGCCGTTGTCTTCAGCGCTGAGCTTCGTTGTTCGAGTTCGTTTTATCTGCTGTCGTGTATTCGAATCGAACCACTCGCCAAAGGCTTTGAGCTCGTCATCATCGTCATCGCTGTTCGCGCAAACGGCGGGGGCAAAATATTGGTGTCTTCGAAAAGCGTCGGATCGGGAGGAACAAATGGGAGACCAAAGTTGTTCACAGTGATGGCCTTGGCCCACCGGGCAGCGGTCCGACGATCCAAGATACCAAACTCCATGGCGGAGCCGATGGCAGCCTGCCACACGGCAGGCAGAGCCAGACGCTCTGTTATTTTCGAGTCGCTGTGGTTGGGGAGCGGGCCGCCGAAGATGCTGGTGACGGCGCCGAAACTACGGACGCTTGACATGAGGCTGTACACCGTGTACTGGATCTCCAACAGACAAAAGTTGGGTAGCGGGCGAGCCTTTGGGTTGTCAGTGGCCAGTTCGTAGACGTCGCCGTGGCGGATGGCCGGGACGACTCGAGGCCGTTTGACGACTCGTCCGTGGGTTGGGGTGGGTGTACGACGAGAGTCGACCATGGTTGCGCAGCCGCTGGGACTGAACGCTTCGGGGCCGTCGTGCCAAATCACTTGAAGAAATATGCGCTCGTTTGCAGAATCCGTTGGGGATGCTCAATGGGCCGGAGGCTGAACGCATACTGGTTCCACAGCCTGTGTACGCTCGGGCCACAGTGGGAGTATGTTCAGCAATTGGCTGTCTTTCCTGGGACGGATCGCCACTCGGCCTCGGTTGCCGCCATAGAGACGTGGCCGGGGCCCGGCCATAAACTGCAGGACTGACAAGGGGGTCCGATTGTCGCCCAGGGCTTGCTCAGGCACAATGTGTGCCTCTTCCGGCCCAGGCTGTCCCGTGAGGATGCAGCGGTCACCGTACCAGCTCGCAACGCCCCTAGTCGAGGCCACACCTTGCCTGCCTTGCCCGTTAGTGCCGCAAGGACGGCCCTTCATTCTGGTCTGCGCCGCGATTGAAGACGGAGTATTGCAGCGGCCTTGGCATGTGGTGCATGATCTCCAATGCGCGGCGAAAGTCATCGTCTTTGAGCTGGCTGCTGGGGATCTCTCTTGTCCGTTCCAGAGCAGGTAGCGAATATGTCTGCCGGCCATCAATGGATCCCGAGCTATTGCCAGGACAGCCTGGTATATGAGCTTGTGGGTTGCAATGCTGACCCTCGTCTTGGGCTCTGTGCTGGATTTCTTATCAAGACGTTCAATCTCAGACTGAACAAAGGCCGAGAACTGCTCCTTTATAAGGTGCCCCATGTGCATTCTCGTCTTCCGTTTTGGATATCGCTGATGGGCTCCAAAAGACCGACTCGTTGGAAACGAACCGGCAAGAGATTGCTTTTGTCGACATTGCTGCTGTAAAACGGGCTGTGATAAAAGGGCTCGGGTGGTGAAGCTGCAAAATGGTGTTGATGGACGAGAGAGGCTCCCCGAGACTGCGGATGCGGGACTGTAGTAAATCGTCACTTGTAGATGAACCGTAAGACTGCCTGGCTTCGTGGCCAGAAACCAAACCATCAGATACGCTGTGTGGTGGCGAAGCCGACTATTCGACGAAAATGTCATCGCCACTGTACACAGTGTTGTGATTTTAAGTTCCGTATGCAAAAGCCCTGGAGGTATCTCGAGGCTCAACAGTCACAAAATCATCTCACTAAGCCCGTGGCGATGACGGATGGCGGGATCACAGTCACAACATAGCTGTCAGCACGGTCAGTAGGCCATGTTGGAACAATTGTTGGAACAATAGCCAGTATGGTCATGCCATCTTCGATCATCTTCAACGGAGTCGAATGCGCCGCGTGATGAAGACATGATGAGCCACCAGTAGCCGGGCATGGTTTCTTTCTCAACTCAACCCCGGGGGCATACATTGCGGGCTGCATGGACGGTCGTGTTGCTGTTATCAGACGAGTCGACGGTTTCCGCCCATGCATTGCTGTTGGGGCCGTGTATCATGTCAGCAGACCACAGCCGCATTGACCAGACTCCAAAATGTACAAACAAAATAGATTATATCAAATAAAAAAGAGGGGAAAGGAGACGGAAGAGAAGAAGTGATAAAGAGAGTATGTACCATAGCCAAGAACAGAGGCGAAAGAGTAAAGAGAGAAGCAAGTGGTTCTAGACGAAACGAGATAGGTAGTCGAAAGCCAGTCCCCACCGAGAATAACTAAAGATGGAGCAATAAAGAAAAAAGGAAAAACGCCCCGGGCAGATACGCACATGCAACGCGAAGCAAACGTAAAGACAGTCTAGCCAAGATTCAGCACACACACACACAAGAGCTACACTCAATACGCCAGCTTCCTTGGGCTTTGACTGCCGGCGGGTGGCAGCGAGTAGGACGAGGACGAGGACACAGACGACGACGAGTCGTGCTTGTACTGCTGCTGAGACGAGGACGAGGCGGACGAGAAGGTGGATGCATGTGAGGGCGTTGCAGAGGCGGCTGCAACTGTGATTGTGATTGCGGCTGCGGCGACGACGATGACGACGGCTCCAGGTCGCCCATCATCTTGTCCATGAACGTAATGTAGTCGTACTGCGGCGTGCCGCGGTCTTCGGCCAGGTCGGGGCCGGCGTGCTTGGGCATGATGGTCACCAGCTTATCAATGACCTCGTCCGGCACCAGCGAGTGGCGCAGGTCCATCTCCGTGACGTAGGGCTTGCCGTCGGCGACCTCGCGGAAGGACTGGAAGACCTGCTCGGCCGTGTTTTGGTCCTCCGGTGACGTCGACCATGAAGCGGATAAACTGCTCAAAGGACACGCGGTCCTTGTGGATGGTGATGGAGCCGTTGCCCGTGGTGGAGCTGGCGGCGTCGACAAAGTACTCGTGCATCTCGTCCTCGGAAACACCAGACCCAGCGAGGCCAGGGCGGCGAGAACTCGAGCTCCTGCAGGGCGTTGCTATCGTCGCGGTCAAAGTGGCGGAAGACCGACTCAACTCCTCGAGCTGGATCGGTGTCAGGTTGTCATGCTGCGGGCCACCATTTGGTTCTCGAGGAAACCAGCTTCTTGGACACGCTGGTCTTGAACCAGGCCCAGGCTCGTAGGTCAGCTCGTCGTACGTGTACGTCGTGAAGTCGTTCTCCTCAATGTTGGCCTCTGGCACTTGCGTGTCGACGGCCTCAATGGTCTCCAGGTACTTTTCCAAAAGGCCGGCAGATTCTCGGAGAGCTTGCGCACGTGGTGCAGCTGGTCCCCGACGTCGCCCTCGAGCCCGGATATGGCCGAGCTGGACGGTGTTGAGGGCCATGGCGAAATCGTTGGCCTTGTCGGCAAGGACTTGCGCAGGTTGTTCTTGATGTCGCGAATGGTCTCGTTGATCAGCCTGGCGCGGCTCATTTCCGACGTCGTCAGCGCCGTCACTCGCGGTCCATGACCTCGAGGCGCAGCTCGGCCGGCGGGCTCGTAGGGCCGCAACCTGTACGTGCCGAGCTTGGTCATTGATTGTTGGCCGCAGCAGCGTGGCGAGCTCGCTCTTTTCGCGACCCACTGGCGCTCTGGCCGCGCTTGTACGAGGCCAAAAGCGGCCGGGCCTGGGGCCTTGGCGTGCGTGCGTTAGGTTGCCGGCGGAACGGTGGCATCGCGGCCACTCGCCCACTGTGCACGGGACACTGGCGCAGCAGGGCTTGTCGGCGAAGGCGCGGCGGCTGCGTAGGCGCTCTGGCATCTCCGCGAGGCGCCCCTGGCCAGTGTTGGTTGACAAATCTTTCGCGCGGGGCCAGGTTTCGACTTTTCATCTGCGGAGAAGGGGTGGAACAGTAGGCATGTACGTCTCAGACTGCGGTCTCAGGCTTTGAGCCAGTCGCCTCCTCCCATCAGTTGGGGATGCCAATCTCGGCGGTGGCCAGGTCAAAGGCCTCGCTGCATGTTGCGGGCGGTGTTCTTTCGAGGGGTCGTAGTTATCAGGTCCGGAGACGGTGGATTGTCGCAGGGCGCAAAATGGCCGGGTCGTTCAGCTGGCGTCGAAGTCGCGCAGCGCACTGCGTTCGTGAGCAGGCGTCTTTGCGCTGCACGCCAGAACGAGCCTCTTGGACGTCTCCTCTCTGGTGGATGTGCTGATGGTGAAGGAGGAATCATGCGTCAGATGAGGCCCAGGTATTTTGCCTGGTTTTGCCGTCGACGACGTTCTTTGCGCCAATGGTTTGGTCATACTGATTGCCGCGTGTTGTTAATGTTGAGCGAGCAGGTTGGCGTTCTCAAAGCGCTGCACGCGCAGTTGGGGGCTTTGGGGCGTAGCGCCGGAGCGACTCGCTCGACAGACACTCCGAAGCAGGTGGATTCAGACATGACGCCATCGTCTCAGAGTTCGGCCAACCAAGTTCCTTGACCTCGAGGTTCGCGCCTTCCCTGCAGGCTTCGTGTTTGAGGGTCGTCATTTTGGTAATACGTCTTCCTCCTGCACGCTTTGATCCACGCTGCTGGCTCTATCTTGACGTAGGCCATTCTGGCGAGGCCTCACCTGCTGCTGTTCCTTGTCGTCGTCAGACGGGCGACGGGCTCGTGCTGCCGGCTCGACGGCTGGTCCAGTCCCAGTCTCTGGCTTCGCGGCCGCTGCTGGTGTCTTCGGCGGGCGAGGCTACCTGCTGCTGTTCCTTGTGTCGTAGACGGGCGACGGCTCGTGCTGCCGTCGACGGCTGGTCCGTAGTCTCTGGCTTCGGGCCGTGCTGGTGTCTTCGGGGCGAGGTGGTACTGTCCCTTCCTTGGAGGCGGAGCTGCTGCCGTTGTTGCTCTTTAAATACTGCAGGGCACGGCTCGGGATCGTAGGACCAGCGGGCATGCAGCTCGCTTGGGTCGCGGTCGACTGCGAGTGAGGGATGTTGAGCGGTGTTCAGAGTACTTCGATAGGGCGGCAGTCTCGAGGGGGCGGCGGAGACGAGGACGACGATTGAGAACGAGAATGAAGACAGCGACGAGGCGGCACTGATGATCGAGGCACGCCGGGGGTCAAATCGGCGTCGATGTGGACAGGAAACGGCCGGATCGGTCGAAAACGAAGCGGCGGAAAAGGTTCGAGACGGTCGAGACGGTCGAGACGAGCGACACCTGACGACGGGCGGTTGACCAGAGGTCGTTGGGCTTGGGCGGGTTTCGGGGGTGCTGGGCAAGCCGGGCACCTGATAATGCTGGTAATGCTGATCGCGGCGGTCTGGTCGATGGGGAGTGTGACGGTTGTGTTGATTTCGTCAACAGACTGAACTGGGAATCTCCGAATATGGTGTTTCCGTGGGTCGGTGATGCGTGTGCTGGCTGGGTCGCTTTTGCCTGCCCCTGGCGCCGGTGCTCTGGTCCTCATGTAAACAAAGTCCAGGGAACGCCTCATTGGCTTTCGGCGGTAGTAGCGTTGCCGGGCAGGCTTGGCGCGGTGATGGAGGCCATTGCGTGGCGGCGTGCGCTGTGTGGGGCGATCCTGGTGGACAGGGGCAATAGGGCTAATAGGCGGTAATTGGGGTGCACAAAATGGCGCCTCGCGGTGTCTAGCGGCTGCCCAGTTTAGGCCTGTCTGGCCTGTTCCGGGCCTGTCTGGCCTTCTGGCCCTATCTGCCACAGCGGCTCGCCGGAATGGAGGGCTGCGGTGTCTCTGGCCCGCAAAAACGGGTACGATCGGTACTTGTCCCGCTGAAAGCGGCAATGGGCCGGCTGGTGAGTCGCGGCAGTCAGCACTGGAGGCGCTAGTCCAGCTGGGAAAGGGGTAGCGGAGCTTTATTAATAGCGAAGCGTGAAAGCGTAAGGGAGACTCGATGAAGAATATTCCAGGTGAAGCAAGTGGACGACAAAGTAATCGTAGACAAAGAACATCTGTCGACTCGAGAGAGGCGAGGGAAAACGAACGAAGAAAAGGACGGTGAATTTGAAAAGGGAGAAGGGGAGAGGGAGAATAAAGGAGCTCCTCTGTCAAGTGTGAGAGCTCTGTCCGGGTTATATGGGATCTACGTCGAGAACAAAAGGCTCTCTCTATATCTTCAGAGCTCAGACACACGACAGACAAGACAGACAATACGCTCAAAACGCTCTACAAAGTATTCTCTCCTCCCGTTGGGCCTGTCTGTCTTGCATATGCGTCCTGTCGCCCTATTCTTCGCGCCTTCTGCCTTGCCGTTTTGGGCATCTCACGCAAAACGCGCGCCGGGCCTGAAACACGCTGCCTCGATCTGATGTGCCGCGTCTGCCCCAGTTCCCTGCCGCACATCGTTGTTTCAAACTGTAGTCTATTTGGCTGTTTGGCTTTTGGCCTCTCTCTGCATTGAGCCACCACGCAAACTCCGGTGCCCCCGTCCACCCTTGGCCACCATCCTTGCCGCCTTGTGTGAGAGTCGAGCCTCGACTTGACCATTGGACTTGCGTGTCAGCCTCTTTCTCTCGCGTCTGCTGAAGATCTCCTCACCCCGACCCCTGCTGTCCCTGGTATCGTCGAGCCTGTCCCATCTTTCAACACGCCTTGGAGAGGAGAGACAGGGAGTAGGGAGTATGGACTCGACAAGTCTCGAAAATACGACACAATACCCTGGAGTGAACGGGTAGGGAAGACGACAGAGAGTCAGTAAACACGGTTCTTCGGTCTGCCAGAGACTTGATTCCGGCCCTCTTGGGCACCAAGGATTTGTGCTTCCGTTCAAACACTGAACAGGCCATTTGGGTCCTCTCCATGCCACCTGAACGGGCACCTTTTGTGATCACGGCGTCTACTGGAACCAGCGCATTTTCGTGATGCACCTCGCCTCACTTTCTTTGTAAGTCTCTCTGCCTAGTCTCTTTTCCTCATTCATCTTGTTCTTTTGGCCCTTCGAGTCTGATTCCCCACCCTCTGCGACCCGGCATGTGTCGCACTAGTTTATCCAGTTTGGAGGCAAGCATGCATGAATTCTGGGCGAGGCTATGAGCGCGAGGGAAGAGGCAAACGGACAAGGAAAGACTAACAAGGATAGAGCAGGGTTTGTTAGCCAGCGTCTCGTCTTTTGGGGATGTTTTGTCGCCATCATCAAGCGTCGAAGCGGAGTACGTTGCCCTGTTCAGGATATGTCGCCTGTTATTTTTTTTTCTTCTTTTTTTTCTTTTTTCCTTTTTTCCGTTCGTCCCATGCGAGGCAAGTCACCGCCCATCCTCTGACCTCTGACCATCTCATCCTCTCGACCGTCCTGATCTGCCCGACAGCAGGTCGCCCCCATCCCTTTGACCAGTACCTCCATCTTGGCCAGGCTTCATCTCCTTGGTGCTCCCGTATCTCTTACATCAATGTCCAGTCACACCAACGTTCAAAGATGGTTGCCAAAAGATGCAAAAAAAAGGCGTACGCGCACGATTGTGCAGTTTCCTTGCTTTTCATCCTGTGTAAGACGTCTCGCCTAGGTCTCTGGTGTCTTCCCTTTTGTGGGGCGTGGATGGCGCGGCCTGGCAAGCAAGTGGCAGCCTCAAAGACGCATACGACGGACAGGTCGACGACAGACTACGCGAGAGCAAACGATGATAAGGGGACAATAAGCAAGACTCACCCGCTTGCGTGGGGCGACGTTAAGGCTCTACCTTTCATATATCATTGCCTGTGGGGGGGTTGCGAGGCCTGGTAGTTGGAAGAGAATGAACTCTGTCCTCGAAAGCGAATATGCAGACGTCCGCTTAGAGCCTCGCGATACTGCATCACCTTGTGCTGTGCGAAAAGCCAATACGGTAAAAAGGTCAGGCACACGGTATTTGTAAGGGCAAAGTGGGCACTACTATGTTCTGCCGTTTTGTTGACAGCTGTGTAAATTATGTGCTTACTTGTGGCCTCTGTATCGTTTCGTGGTGGCATGGTCGTACCAGTTGATTTTAGCAACCGTAGCAAAGATCAGAGAAGTGGACAGCTCTTTAGTTCTGTTGTGCAGTGACGAGAAAAATGGGAGGGGGCGACAGGTAGTATTTTGCAAATATCAGAAGCCATATAACAAAAGTGGCCTTTTGGGATATGGGAAACTCGACGGAAACCACACCAGAATGAAAACGACTCCAAGACACCGAAAGCACAGGAGAGTACGCCAAAACAAGACACCAGGTCTATATCAAGCACGCACACCGGCGCAATAGAATCAGAGTCTCACTTGAAAGGCCCAGCTGCTCCAGACAGCCCCTTATTTTCCCTGTTGACCTCCTTTCCCTTTCCCTTTTCCCCAACAAGCACCCAGCCCTCTGGGTCTTGTTCGTCCTGCAATTCGAGCTCCTTTTGTGTGGCCGGCCACAGATATCTAGTAGCCCAGGGCTTGCCAAGCTGCACGTCGTGGATAAAGTCCCGGATCACCATGGCCGTCTCTCGAGCTGTGAGTCCCGTCGAGTCGATACGGACGCCCTGGTATGCCTCGGGCACGGCCGGTGTACTAGAACACGCAGGCTGGCCCAGCGTGGACTGCTGGTTTACGTGCTTGGCCGGCTCCGAAAAGAGATACATGTCTCCGTCGCCGCGGTACAGCTTCTCCAGTGAGCGAGTCGCAAGGTCGAGCTCCTCGGGTGCCATGGCTTCCATTTGGCTTACGGGAAGCTCGACACCTCGATCTCGGGCCGCTTGGACAAAAGAGTCTTCGTCCCGCTGCCGGCACTTGAACCGCCGCTTGTGCTCCGGCGCACTGCACGTCAGATAGATGGGGATGAGTCGCCGGTCAAATACGTTTGCCGCTGTCCGGTAGCCGTTTGCCGCGTGCTCACCACTACCGCCGTACTCGGCGAGATACTCTGTGAAAATGATGACGCTATTTTGGCGATCGTCGCCGACCAGACCCTCCTCCAGAGCCGTGCGGCGGCCCTCGTCAAGCACGCCCGCGGCGTTGTGCCTGGCCCTCTTGCGCGCAAGCCTCTTGAGTGACGAGCAATATCTGGCCACCGAGCCAATCGTTCCGATTTTGTCTCGTTGTCTGCTTCTGCTCCCGCCGCCGGTCTGGCTTCGGCGCTCTTCCTGTTCGATGCGGCGAGCAATACTGAGGTGGTCGACATCGATGACAACCGCACGGCCGTCCGCAAAGGTCTCAATGGGCTGGTGGCGCTTGTCGCGCACTTGGAAGCTTGCACCGGGCTGACCATTCGTGGGCCGGACACCTGGGTCCGAAAACAGGCTCAGTGCCCTTTCCCGCACTGCCGCCAAGACGCCCTTCTTATGATGCTCTTCCAAAAGGTACGCGAGCTCGCGTGCGACGGTCGATTTGCCAACAAATGGCAGCCCGTCGATGAGAATCATCGGGTGTCGTTCATCGGGGCGGGAGTCTTGGATAGCGTGTTGGCGCCCCAATTCACAGCCTCCACGAGCTTCATGGCCTGCATAGCTCTGTCAGAACAAAACCAGTCTTTGGCAATGGCTGGTGATTCACCCGTGTGGTTCCCTGTCGCCGTTCGATGATAGAGCAAAGCCTTTCTCGGAGAGGATGTCGAGGCCGTAGAGTGGACGAGGTGGCGCGAGATATCCTGTACAGACCTTTGCAGAGGTGTCGTATTTATGTCGCTTTTCTCTAGATACCCCCAAAACTCAGATGACTGCTTCATGCACGCCCTCTTTCCGGCCGCCGCTGTTCTGCCTCGTTCTAGCCTCGTTGCCCCTCCGCTTCGATACTTTTGATACGACACGGGTCTGTTTGTTGGCATAAGAGGCGAGGGGCAACTCTCGCTCATGGACTCTCTGAGCGACTTTTCAGGCCGATCTTGAGTAGGGCTCTCTCCACTCTCAATGCAAGTTATTCGTCGACATCCGTTGCCGAAGATCGTCAACAATCATGTTGAGGATAAAATATGGGCGCGGTGGGAGAAATGTAGAAATAGATGTAGAATAGGCGACGCCTAAAACATATATCTCAATGAATGAGCAAAGGCTAGAGCATGAGTTCCAAAACTGTGAGTTACCACCACGCTATCATCAAGGTGTTGCTGAATCGGCAGCTTGATCGTTTGTACGGACAAGTGAGCAGTTCCCAGTCAGCACGAAAGCAAACGCGAAGAACGAAGGGCGATGGATAGACAGGGAAAAGTAAAACGGTGTGTTGTACAAGTAGTGAAGTATATACAGTCGATACCAAAGATAGTCAACCTGTGAAGTACTATCCATCAGCTGCGAAGGTGCTATGAATAAGAGGAAGAACATGCTCTTCCTACATCGCCGAGAGGTGCTGATGATGGAGAGAAGCAGCGTCTTCGGTGACTCAGTGCAGGTAACCAGCAAGGAAGAAATGAATAACAAAGCCCAATCATCGAGCTTGGCCATCCGTATTTCGTGATGTTATTTGGACTCATCCGAACTACTGGCGGGACTTAGTAGGCTTTCCGTGCACCAATGATAAAATGGTCTGTTACCAAGCACAAACGACAGTGCCAATGCGTGTCCGTCCTTCGTTCAGGTACGTACCGAAGTACACAGGCGACTGGGGTATTTTGGCACAGTTGAATAGACCTGTTGGAACATAGCTTCGTTTCTACATTGCTGATTTTCAAGGCCGCCTCGGCTGTTTGCGTCGACTCGTACTCTACCGAACCGTCACCACCGCCTTCAGAGTGTCTAGTACTGGCCTGCATCGGCCCATCGCCGCCTTTGAACCACCCCAGCAATGTACTCGCCCTTGGCCGCCAGTCGGCTTCGGAACTTCTCGCACCAACGCAGCTCCAGAGCTCCATCGCCTGATGCTGCGTTATTCTGTCGGTAGAACGACTCTACCACGAACAGAGGCGCAGCCAGCAGATCGGGCTGAACGGTGGAGTCCAGCGCAAAATCGAGGCCACGGCAGACGCTGTTAGCCAGCTCGCGCACCTCCTCTGGGCCGTAGAAGATCGAGGGGTCACCACCGGGAGGCTGTAAGCTGGCGGGCAAGCTGGGATATGGCGACGGAAAGCGTCCAGCACGGGCTGAAAGATGCTCCCATAGAGACTAGCCACACAAGGTTATAGCAGGACGAGGATGGCCCAATAGTAAATCAGCATGAGGGCTGTGACGGAGTCGCGGAAGGCAACGTTTCGGCAAAAGGGATCTGGGCCGTCACTGTGCTGTGTTCTGGATCGGCGATCCAGTACCAGTTGCCGCTGCCGCCGTGGCTGCTGGCCCGGGCACGTGCGCCGCCGCTCGGGAAACCGTCCACGATGCCATCTAGAGTGGCCGGTGCGCTGTCCATCGTCGAGGCGCCACAGACACTTGAGCCACCGCGCATGCCGAGGTCCTGGACACCAGCGTGCCACTGCTCGAGAACCCGTTCGACGTAGAGGCAGTTGGCCAGCACGTCCTGCGCCGCCATGCGGCGCCCCATGGTTGGCTCGTGGAGGTGACATTTTCGGCGCGGCTAAACATGACTGGCAACAGGGCGGCAATATCAAGAAGACGGTCGAGCCCGGACTTGGGATGGGCCCTCCATGGCGTCGACGTCCACTCGGGATCGGACAGGAAGGTGCTTTTTCGGTAAATGAGTGCAGACCAGATCTAACGATATTGGTCAGTCCCTCTCTCTTCGTATTGCTAGTCTCCACAGTCCATCGCCGCCATGAGACTTACCGCGCTCGGCCGGTAGACCCGTGCAAAGAAGTGGTGGGCTGGAAATGTGGCGAAGCGAGCAGGTCCGGTCTGCTGGACGCTGCTATGCTGCATGGCCGAATCCTTCCATTGTGGTAGCAAGCCTGTCAACAAGGGCGAGTTGTGCTGTGAGTCAGGAAAGTCAGCTGCTGCCAACCAGCTTGAAGGTACGCGCACCACCAAGATTGCCCTTTTTGGGAGGATCGTTTATTTCCCCTTTTTCCAAGACCGCCATTACTTCCACTCTTCACTGCCAACGCACCTCGTAAAGGAAAGGCAAATGTTGATTGGGGGTGCTGCGCCAAAAGTGTGGCCGTTGTCGGTTGCGGCCAGATGGACAAAGCACTGTGACGATAGAAAAAATTCGCTGTTTCTGCTTCGTGGTCGAGCGCCGGTGGGCGTGTACATTGCGAGCGGCGCGAGGGCGAAGCTCCCGTCAGAGCCTTTGCTGCCCTTTTGACGGACGATGTTCTGGAGTGGCGTCGACAGGGCAGCTATCTGCACCTGGTAGACGATGCCACCGCTAGCAACCTCGACAGAGTCATACCATGCTGACCGCAGCGGCGGAATAGGAGCTAAGTCGGGCACGCCGAAGCTTTCAAACGTGCCTGTGTTGGGCCGTTGGGCCAGATTGCTGGCGGGAAGAAGGGAATGGGAGCTGTGTCGAACTTGGCCGACGACATGATGCCGGATGGTGCGGGTTCTGCAAACGCTGCAGACATTGATAAATGCCGTTGCTGCTCGTGGATGGATAGAGAAACCGAGGGAGACGGCGACAAGGCGGCGGCGGGTGAGTTGGATTCGGTCCTTGACGCAGAGGTTGACCTCGAGTTCGAGTGCGAGTTCGAGTTCGAGCGTGATTTTGGGCTGGGCCGACTCTTCCCTCTACTGCTGCTAACGCAGGCACCGACAAAGCTACTGCTGCTGTTGTTCCTGCCGATGCTGCTTGGTGTGTGGACTGATGCGGTGGCCGGCTTTTTTGTCTTGATCACGCGAGGCGGATGGGATGAGCACCGGCCGCCATCTTGGGGTGTTCCAATAATAAAGACCGTCTCGCGTTCGTAGCCGGCACATTCGCGGCCGGTGTCATGGCATTTCTTGCAATAAGGGCGTGTGTTGTCGCACTGGATATTGTGTTAGGGGTCGGCAGAAACAAAACAACAGCGACGACATGCTATCACAAAACAGCGGCAATGGTGTAGAGGACATAAGGAGATCTTGTGAGCTTCTCTCTACTGCATCTCTTCTTACCTTCACCCTGCGTAATCTGCAGGTCTCGCAGCCCTTGAATTTGCCGGGAACGCCCACCATGTTGCAGTCTGGTGCGATGTGTCGTCCTTGTTGGCTGATGCCAAGAACGTCCCGTTTTGACGTTTCTCTTGGTCGGCGTATGGGACAGCAAAGTAAGAACGAGCAAGAGTACTGTCGTCGACACCAAGAAGATTGGGGGCCTAGAATCACAAGAGAAAACAAAGAACGAAGTGTCTGGCTGCTCGGTCTTTTTCTGTAACGCCTTTTCTTCTTCGGGGGACCAGGGGCCTAATAATCGAACAGGTGCTCTCCTGCAATGCCCACGCTGCCAACGCGTGTCAGCGCTTTGTGTCCCAACGCTTCCCACGTTTTCCCCAGACGTCGACGAGACAAGGACGGAAGTTTCTTTGGTCAATCAGTGGCGGTTGACTCGGCAAGCAGCCCAACGTCGCCCGCTTCCGTGCCTTCTTTGGGACTCTGGGACTGGCTCGTCTCGTTCTGTTCTTGTTCTGGCCTTTGTATCTTTTGTCGTTTACGGGGAGGCGTGGTGGTGGCGAAATACCCGAGCTATTTATGCAGGACAGTTAACACCAGGATGGCAAAAGAGTCTGATGAATCGAGAGGGAAAGAAGTGAGAGTAGGCAGAAATGTTCCTCAAAAGACGAGTTTGAACACGTCTTGTAGCTGAAGAAAGTATGTATATCGGTTCCGACTGAAATGTAAATCTGCGAGGCTAGACGAGGAGGCAGAACGAGGACGGCGTCGACAATATATACGATGTGCCAGGAATAGAAGACCGTACGTGAGAGGGTCCAAGCAAAGCTGATATACAACGCGGTCTCTTACCACAGAACCGCCAACGAGAGGGCGCTAACAAGTCAGTGAAGCCAGAAGGGGGCACGGAGCACTACTCGGTAGGGATAGAACAAGAATGGGAGGAGAAAACTGCCTAAGAATGATTGAGCCCGGCAGTCGATCTGCGGTAAAGATAGAGCATCTTATGCTCCGAGCCATTGCACACCTGCACTAAAAGGAGGGACAAATACCAAGAAGGGGATAGGACCGGGGCCATGGTTGGGACGACGGAGACAGACGCAGGGGGTGGCTAGGGAAGGCGAGCGTGTGGGCGAACGGGGCGTGTATGTGAGGAGCGAGAGAGAGAGACGTACGAAGTAGGGTGATAAACAGGTGGGAAACAAATCGATCCGAGCGTGTGAGCAGCTTCGTGATGTGTCTGGACAAATCTAGCCAGGCCATGGACGGGTATGGAGCTGGCAGCGGGTACCAGTGGGAGGGGGCGTGGCCATGACAGACGCGACGCCCGAGAATAGAAGGGACATGGAGCATGACAAGATGCACAAAAGGACGCCAGAGTAGCTCCCTCGCTCCACGGGAGAGCGTCCCGGACAAAGAGGTGGAGGGTGATAACACGCCCTTGCTCTTGCGGCTTCAGCTTTGTCCAGTATCCGACCAGGGCACCTCTCCTGCTGTCAAGCGTGTGGCGTGGCATTTGTTCTGTTTCTGTACTTTCTTTTTCTCATTTCTTCTCCTATTTTGTTTTTTCTTTTTTTCGTTTCTTCTTTTCTTCAGGTGCGGCGTAGGAAAAAGCCCACACGCAAGGCGAAGGAAGCGAGAAGAGGGCGTGCGAGTACGCCGTACCTCCGTACTCTCGATGGAAAGGTCTGGCTCGTTGGACTGACAAGGTGAGTCTGGGTTCTGCTTTAGCTAGCGGAGAGGAAAGGAGAAGAAAAGATTTGTGTCTGTGCATAGAAGTGCAGAGAAGAGGGGTGAGGGCCTTTGCATATGTGCGGAAGCAATTTTATATCGCAAGATACTTCGGCTAGAAGTAGCGCCCGGTGACGCCCTCGCGTGGAAGGAGCGAAGGCTCTTCTAAAGCCAGTGAGAGGGCCAAACAGAATCAACAAGGAAAGAGTTCGAGTACTCGTAGAAGCGGAGCAATAAAAAGGAAAGAGGCTGCCAGAAAAGTGAAAAGGGGAGGGGCATAAAACGGAGATGGAAAGTGCAGACGAGACACAAAAAGGAAGCAGAGACGAACGAGCAAGTGAGCGTTCGTGGAAGCAGTAAGATACCCACACGAACTATCCTAGACAACATGACCGGATGCATGCCCTATGCCGCATTTGCACCCAGGCGCCATGTGCTCGCGAGGTTGGTGTGGGTGCGGCTTGGCTTGGGGCATGGTGGCCATACAAGCGCTACGAGAAGCCCCTAAAGCCTCCCTACGAGACCCCACCAGAATCCCAAAACGCCGCGCGACACTACAATACAAGAAGCGAGACAGATAAGTTCACTGGAAGCACGGAGAGCTTTTGCATGGCCTGGCCTGGGTTATGTGGCACACTCCGTGCCGAACGGGTGGAAGGGCGAGTCTGCGAAGCGAGAAGGGACGGGGAGCGATAGGGAAAAAGGAGGAGAGGGAGAAGAGGATGCAGCCTATACGAAGAATGCATCTTCCAGAACGAATGAGCTCAAGTTGTCCGAGCACGAGACTTGTGTACTGGGGAGCCACTGAAACAGTCGAGGGAGAGTGGCAGAGTGGCCTGGGTGACGATGTGGCTTGAGGGCATACTGTGAGGACGTCTTTTGGGCTCAATGCCCAACTCACTCGGTCTTTGTGCTCGCTTTGTTGTGTTGTGTCATTCTTTTCCATGTCTCTGTTCTTTATCTTGCACCATTTCTCGCGGCTAGGTGCTCGTTTTTTTCTCACACGCCCATAGGAAGTTTGTCGAGGCCGGGTTAGTTTCCGCGTTGCAGGGTAGCCTAAGTCACTTGCTATCGTTTCCACTCTCTAAATGTTCTTCTCCCAATGTTTTCTTCTCGTGGATTGTTTTTCTCGCTTTCAGCCCGCCATCGGCCTACCAGAGCGGCAACTGCTGAGACACATGCCATGCCGTCGGCGGCGGACCACCACCACGCCAAACGGGACCGGGTGCGTCTTTGACCCTGGGTGATCATGACGGTATGCCATTGTTGCATTTTCCTATGTACGAAGTACGCACTCTGCGCAAGTTGCACTTACCTAGGCTCAACATCTGCCCTATTTGTCCCCTCTTTTTCTCCCGCGGGAGTCACTTTTTCTACTCTTTGCATCCTGCCAACGGCTTGCCGTTGGGCTACAGAAGCATGGCGAGGCAGATCATTGGCAGCTCATAGCATGGCACGATGCGCAAAGAAGTAAGGGTGAGGCAATGGTGGATGATCAAATGTTGAGAAACGGTTTCTTTGGAAGATGAAGCAACTACCACGAGGTTCAAGGATAATAAGGCGGAGGACGGTGGAGACAAGTAGGCCAATAGGGCTGTGCCGCTGTTGTGAATTAGACACGTGGAAAGAGACAGCAAGAGAAGGGCTGAGAAGAGCCAGAAAGTCACAAGCAAAAAGGAGTAGAGTGAAGACGAAAAGAAAGAAGACGAGGACGGAATGAAAAGCCCAGACGAGAGTGAGTCTCTTTCCGTGTGCGTTGTGTACCGATGCACCGTATCTTTACAGCACCTGGGCACATGCCCAACGAACAAGTGACCATCAGGCCGCCAAGGGGACGGCAAACTACAGAAAGTGCATCTCAAAGATGCACTTGATCCGCACAAACACCGCAAATGGCACAAGTTCTGCAAGACACAGACGGCTCTCGCAGCGGACACGGTTACACTGGGACCTCTCAAAGCTCGTCATGAGCGCGTTGCGTCAGAGAGTAAGATACATCGCACAGCGCATTGCAGTGTGGTATGGCCCTGTGGGTAGTATTGGCAACCATTGCAGCTGCTTGCAGCTGCCCATAGGGCTGCAGATGACAAGGGGGTGAAGAGATAAAGGACGACTGCGGTCTTTCCACAATGCCAGATACCGGGACAACTTCTCTGGTGCTCGTTCAGACCGTTCCCGGGCCGCTATGGTCACAGCATTGCAAGGGCGCGTAGCATGGAAGGGCTTGGCTAGTCCGGGGGCTGTCAGTTAGCTGTCTGCGGTGATCAGCCCGAGGTTGAGGGTCTGGCTGTCAGGATTCCCGTGGTCGTAACCTTCCCCCGGTGCCGGGAAATTAGTGCACTCGTTGGAGTTAGGCAGCTTGTTAGTGTATTGTGTGGTCTCACAGCCCACCGGGGTGTACGAGTACTTCGTATTGTGGGCGAGAGATGGTTCGCCGGGGGCCAAAAGACACTGCTGGAATCGAGCATGGATGCAGAAAACGTTGGACTCGTATCCTGTGAGTTCTTCCGTCCATGAAGCTGACGACTGGAAGAGAGGACGCAAGTGAAATAGGAGAAAATGTGGAGATTACCACCACGCCGTAAACCCGCCGGAACCCTTGATTGGCCGATGGCCCCTGCCCGGGCCTGCCTCGCACATGGAGCTATTGGAAGTATTAAACACGAAGTAGTAACGACATACGAGTAGAGCAGGGTCTGTTGGGGCCGCCGTGGGCTCGACTGTCGCGTTTTCCCTGACCTGGCCGTTGCAACCACGCATTTCAGTCTGCACATTGTGGCAACCATGCTCCAGTCTCTACGAGTACTTCGTACTTTGTATGCCAGAAAGCTAAAATAGTGCTGTATATTACTCCATAATTACCCGCTGTGTTTAACGGCTTGTGGGCTGTGACTGTTGAGCAAGAGCGACTGAAATGGCCCGGCTGGGCGGAATGATAGGCCCATTGTGGCCGCTCCTCCCTGCAAGAATCCCTGCAAGAAAAACCGGAAAGCTTAGACTGCGCGCCAAACGAACCAACGAGGGGTCATTAGTACTTCGTACGAGTACTCCGTAGTTGGCACGAGAGCTGCTCATGCCTACGAGTACGCAGAAAGCGGCGGTCCTCGCACCTGCGTCCTGGTGGCATCCTTCCGCAAACCCTCAAGCTGCTCTTTCCACGTTGTTCAGCCCCGTGCTGCTCCGTAAAGTCGCCGTCTTCGGTCTTGTTGCTGCCCTTGAGCCCTTCTTGCCGCTCCATTCCGCACACCCTGCTTCTTTAGCGGAACAGGAACGGAACCAAAGTCCAAAAAGCGTCGTAAAGCCGGCGAATGGGATTTGGCCGTGTTGCCCATTGCACTAGAGGGTGCTCGGCTCAAAGTCTGGTGAGATATTTGCATATTGGCGCTGTTCCAGCATTTCCAGCTGGCCTTCGGTTGGAGTACTCTTTCCTCTTTCGACTGTGCGTCGAGCACCGTCACTTCTAGCCCCCTCTTCCTTCCTCATCATACGGAGTACTGTGCTGCACCTTCCAATATTTCCTCGCCCGGTTTTACTTGTCTAACCAGTGCTGGACGTCGGCCGCCCCTTCTGTCCAAAACCTCACGACAAATCAGGCCAGTCCACACACACACTGTTCTTCGTTCCTGCCCTTGTGATTCATTCGTCCGTCCCTGAAGAAGCAAGACGCCGTTCGACGAGGCGGCGGTATTATGTGATTAGTCAACCTGGCTGGGAGGAGTTCCACCCCCAGCGAAAGGAGTAGAGAGAAATCCACTGCCTCGTCAGTCTCTTCAACATCCTCTCAGCACCTCTCTTATCTTCCACTCTCGGGCACGAGCCGCTCGTTCGTTCTGCCGGCGTCTATGTCTCCGTCCCTGTCTCCGTCCCTGTCCCGTCCCTGTCCCGTCCCTGTCCCGTCCCTGTCCCGTCTTTGTTCTTGTTTCTGTTGTGTGCTGGGCTGCTGATTTGCTGGCGTTAGTGCAGGACCTTGCTCCGTCCGGACTGCTACTACGACTGCAACATTCCTACTACAACTGCAACGATCGTTGCGGAGACGACTGCCCGCTTCTCTGGGTATCCGATCCGCCTCTCTGGTCCGCTCAAAACCCTACCCTGCGGCCCGGTTTGAACCTTGCCTTCAAAAGAGGGCACACCATAAGGCGCCCGGTGGGTTGTCAATGCCGATGGAGACGAAGAATCAACACCAAAAAAGGTAGAGCAGAAACAAGAGCTGCAGGAACGTGCAGCTGCTTGTTCTGAGTTACACTAGACGCAGAAGCATGCGGCCCAGCGTTGATGATGCACGCAGCCCAGGTAGAGACTGAATCCGAGAACGGGAGTCTAACAAGAGAGAAAAGAATAGAAATACAGAAAGGAGAGACAGGCGGCAGTACAAGGTCAGAGGCCCCGCCCAAGTCCCCTGCTCGTCGTCGCAGTCCGGCCCGATGATGGTGATGTGAACGTCTTTGATCTATTTTGCTTCATGGTTTCTTTTCAGTCGTCGTTTCCTTTACCTTTGCTCTACCGCTCTTCCACGCCGCCTCTTTCTATCGCATCTACGGAACATCACCGTGTCGATTGCGTCAGGATCAAACGTCTTGGGACATCCACTCGACTCGACCGTCCACGTCACCGCCGTCTTCACGTCCGACCGCTTTGCTTCCTCCCTAAATGTACTTGTATGGGTTCATGATGCCGTTCTAGTTTGGTCAGCATGGATACTGGTGGGATACTGGTGGATTATGGGCATGATGCTGAAGAGGCAGCCAGACGACATATCGGGATCAAAACAGAAAGGGACAAGGGACGCCAGAAAAGGGCGTTACTCACAGGGTCAAACGTGTTCTTGATCTGCTTCATCAGACCGACCATTGTCTCGTTCCGGCTGTAGCCAATGTACTTCTTCTTGGCCAGGCCGAGGCCATGCTCGGCACTAATGCTGCCCTGTCGCTTGGCAATCCACTCGTAGACAAACGGCTCCAGGGCCTTCTCTACCGCCTCGTCGTACCGCCGCACCGCAATGTTGAGGTGCAGGTTGGCGTCGCCCATGTGGCCGTAGCCCACGACCTGCGCTGCCGGAAACTCGTCGCTGTCGCCAATCAGGCCCTTGGACTCGAGCTGCGTCCGCGTGTCCTCTACCAGCTTGTACAGCTCCGGCAGCGGGATGGAAACGTCGTACTTGTACACGCCGCCGAGGTGGCCCAGGCACTCCGTGATGCCCTCGCGCCACGTCCACAGCGCCTTGACCTGCGTCTCATCCTGTGCCACCACGCCGTCCTCGACAATCTCCTTGTCCATCACGTCCTCCAGAAACGCCTCGAGCTTGGCCGTGTCGTGCTCGGCGTTGGAGCCGCTGGTCTCAATCAGGCAGTAAAAGTCGTGCTCGCCCTCGAGCGGCCGCCGCGCGTCGGGGCGCACGGTGCGCACGATTTGCTGGCTGCCGGCATCCATCAGCTCAAAGGCCGACAGAATCTCCGACAGCTGCGACTTGGCTTCGCGGAACGCCTTGAGTGCCTGCTCGTAGGACGACAGGCCCAGGAACGCCACGTTGACGGCGGCCGGCCGTTGCGGGCAGGCAATGGACACGCCCGTCACGACGCCCAGCGTGCCCTCGCACCGATAAACAGCTGCTTGAGGTCGTAGCCCGTGTTGTTCTTGCGCAGCTTGCACAGGTCGTCGACAATGGTGCCGTCGGGCAGCACAGCCTCAACGCCCAGCACGGTGCCGTGCAGACTGCCGTAGCGCAGCAGCCGCAGGCCGCCCGCATTCGTCGACACGTTACCGCCAACGTGGCACGAGCCCTTGGCGCCCAGGTCCAGCGGGAAGAGGTAGCCACGCTCGGCCAGGTAAGCATCGGCAGCCTCGAGCACAACACCCGCGTCAACCACCAGTGTGCCGCTGACATCGTCAAACGAGCGAATGCTCTGCATGCGGCCCATGCTGAGGACAACCTCGTCAAATACGGGCACGGAGCCGCCCACGAGGCCCGTATTGCCACCTTGCGGCACGACGGCCAGGCGCTGGTCGTTGCAGTACTTGAGCACCTTGCTGACCTCCTCCGTCGAGCCAGGACGCAGCACCAGCTGGCCATGGCCGCGGTACTTGCGCATCCAATCGCCATTGAAGGCTCGACGTCGTCCTGGGACGCCGGGTTGGTCACGGCGTCAATCACGCCGTTCTCGCCCAGCAGCTCCTTGAAGAAGGCGACGTGCTCGCGCGTCAGCGCCGCAAACCGGGAGTCGCGCTTCAGGTCCGGGTAGCGCTCCGACGTGCGCGTGATATCGGCCCGCCGTGTCTGCGTGGGCCGCCATGCCCGTGCGAGGGAGGTGGAGAAGCAGCGGGCCGCTGTCGCCGCTGTCCGGGAGGTGGTGCTGGCTGGGGGCGTCGTCGTCCGTACAGCGCATGCCGAACGCAACGCGGCCGTCTTTGTGTGGTTGTCTTCCGCAGAACGGAGCCGACCTGTGCCTTCAACGCCATACTTGGAGACAAGGGGGACAAAATCATGAGTAGTGTTGTGTGACGTCGTTTGCTTTCCCCGAGAGGATGCAAAAATGAACAAGATTCCCAAATGTTGCCCTCAGCAACAGCAGTCCAAGAATATGTCGCAAAAGTGCCAAAGCCACCTCCAGAAACAAATACAGTTGCGTGCTCGCAGTTGCCAGATGCTCGTTCGTCGCCCGTTTTCGGCCGTCGTCCTGCGTACTTGATCGCTGGTAACAAAAGTTTTATCACAGCTCTTTGGGTTGTTGGTAGACCGGCTATATTCACAGTCTCCTTCCTTGCGCCACTGAAAAAAATGCCGCGGACGAAGTGAACAGAAAGGTGAGTTTAGACTTGCCGTAATCGGCCTCTTGTGTAATTGCTGCGTTCCTCACACAAAATTTATGCTATCTCTTTATATGCACGTGATATAGCACGCCATATATGGGGCAAGTCGTGGCACCTAGCGGCATACGGCGACCAGTAGCGTAGGGGCCCACACAAGGCCAGAGAGTGAGCCGCTCCGCCAATCAGAGGAAGGCGTCGCGCCTTCCCTCTCCCATAGGCTTCAGCTTCGTCAGAGCTTTTGGAGCCTGGTGCTAGGCCTGGCGTTTTGGCTGGCATTCGGCTGGCAAGCACCACCAAAGCACCTCCTTCAAACGTACGCGCAGCATCGAAGCTCCAATCCGCATCACCACTTCCTCATTCCCACCCACCACCAGCCTCGACGACGCACAACGACGGCATCCAACCCGCTGCCCGACGTCAACGCCACACATCTGTAACATCTCGCATCCCGTTTCCTCTCTGCTCGCCCCGATTCGCCGTGCCCCGTCCACCGCCCAACCTCCCTAATCAGCCATGGCTTCAGGTTACGACAGAGCTCTTTCTGGTATGTTTTGGTCCGATGCAGTCTGATGGAGAGTGGCTGTCATCTTTTTGGTGATTGCAATTCATGCTGACCCAACTTCTTGTCCATAGTCTTCAGGTTCGTACCAGCGATGGGCGCTGCCGCGGCCGCGTTCCCACAACACCGCCCCTCCATCTCTTCGTGATGTCTAGCAAGTCCAAGCCTAACACCATCTCAGTCCTGATGGACACGTTTTTCAGGTCGAATATGCCGGCGAAGCAGTAAAGAGAGGTACGGCCCTACACGCCCACCCTACTGGCCGTGCCATTTGCCCCAGGCCGCCAGCTCACACAACGTATAGGAACGTGCGCCGTCGGCGTCAAGGGCAGCGACATTGTCGTGCTCGGCTGCGAGAAGCGGTCCGCTATGAAGCTGCAAGACACCCGCATCACCCCGTCCAAGATCGGCCTGCTCGACACCCACGCCTGCCTGGCCTTTGCCGGCCTCAACGCCGACGCGCGCATCCTGCTCGACAAGGCCCGGTTAGAGGCCCAGTCGCACCGCCTGACCGTTGAGGACCCCGTCACGATCGAGTACATTACCAAATACATTGCCGGCGTGCAGCAGCGGTACACGCAGAGCGGTGGTGTGCGGCCGTTTGGCATCAGCACTCTGGTTGTGGGCTTCGACAAGGGCAGCAAGGTCCCGCGTCTCTACCAGACCGAGCCCTCGGGCATCTACTCTGCATGGTGCGTCTCCCCCGCTATACACTCGTCTTCTATTCACAGCCTTTTCCTTGCTAACGCCTCTGACTAGGCGGGCAAATGCCATTGGCCGCTCGAGCAAGACGGTGCGCGAGTTCCTCGAGCGCAACTACAAGGAGGACATGGACCGCGAGGCGACGATCCAGCTGGCCATCAAGTCGCTGCTGGAGGTGGTGCAGACCGGCGCAAAGAACATTGAGATTGCCATCATGGCACCCGGCAAGCCCATGGAGCTGCTGCCGCTCGAGGACATTGAGAACCACGTCAAGAGCATCGAGCAGGAGAAGCAGGAAGAGGCGGCCAAGAAGAAGGGCGGCCGGTCGGGCGGCGCTGGCAGCAGCACGGCCACGACCAGTGCCGCCATTCCGACACGGGGGGCAGCCGAGGAACACGGCGACTCGGAATAGGCAGAGGTCCGCGACCTGGCGGTTCCACCTGATCCTCGATAAGCGTGCTCTTCTGACCTTTATTGTCGCGCCACCACAGACTTTGGACACAAAAGACATGGAAGCAAAGCGGCGGAAACATACTACATACTAGGGGTGCTTCCGCACACAACAACTATTGGCCAGCATGTAATCATATACTCTTCGTTTCCTTTTGCGCGTTGTCCTGTTCACGGAGACTCAATGGTGTGCTGCGCTTTGTAAAATGAAAGAATAAATAATAGAAATCATGAAAACGCCATGCGATGCTATCCTAGCTTTTCGATCGCCTTCGCATGCGTGGGTATGTGCAGCTTTTTGCCCTCTATTCTTACCAGCCCAACAGCCTCTCTTCTACCACTCCCTACCCTCTAGCCCAGCCGGTTGGCGTCCAGGTCGGGGTCGAAAATGGTCCGCGCCTCCTGGCCCTTGACACGGTCGTCCCTGATCATGCGGTTGTCCACGCGCATGTCCTCGCTCTCAAAGGTGATTGCCTGCTTGGGCGTCACGGCGTCAATAACAAAGTGGTTGTCGCAGTGTGGACAGTATTCGTCCGAGTCCTCAAACTCGCGCGCGTCTTTGCGGAAGCACTTCTTGCACTTCTTGCAGGCAAAGATCATCTCGAACCGCTGCTGCAGCGCATGGTCCTCGGTCTCCGTGTGGCACTCGCTGCAGTCAAACCACTTGCGGCCTGTCTCTGTCAGTATCGGTGGTATGTACATGAGGGCCACAGGGGGCTGGAAGGGCGTACAGCATGGTGACCGGATGGAAACCTGTGCGTTGAGAACGTGTTTGCTGTAGAAACAGGGAGGCAAGGTGTTAGCTATGGAGCTACGGATGGCCGAGAACGTGAGATAAAGTACTCAGCAGGGGCACACATACCACATTTTGACGGTAGGATGACAGTTCGCCGTGAACAAAGACCACCTCAGAAATAGGAAAGAGTCCGCTGCCGAGTTCGCAAAGGCTCAAAGCGAGGTTGCCGTTTTTGCGTGGTCGTCCAGAAGTGGGGGGAGATTTCCAATCACCAAGCTTAGGCGGCGTTTGCGCCTAGAAACTGCTGGAAAGCGAGCTACTGACAGGGGATTCAGGGGGCGGCGACATCACGTGAGCTCGTGAAGAAGGCGGGGAGGCGGATGTAGCGCACAAACTCGCAACCGCGACCACAGCCTCGTGTCGACAGTGGCTTCTCTCAATTCCCCCTCAACGTCTGTCGTCGCAGCGGCCCCGACAATTGGTTTCACATGATGCGGCAGTACGCGTCGGTCATAGGAAAGCAGATCAACTGGGTGCTGTTTTCGGAAGTATCTTCACTCAATTGTCGATGCCCGTTGGGTGTCGGTTGCTTGGAGACTCGTCATCTTATGGTCCATGTCATCTACGATAGTGCGCATCGGCAAAGCAGTCGCAATCTTCTCGTCTGTTAGGCAGCTGGGCATTTTCTGGACGCCAGCTGGATCGTGGCATAAATCTGAGTCTAAACATTGTGTAGAGTCTGTTGCAACGCGAGTCTCAAGGCTGCCACGTCCGCTCGGTTGCACTACCTACGAACACCACTCCGTGAAACGGGCCTTTTTAAGACCTGTATCTTTGTGATCGTTTCTTTGGGTGGCATTCACTGATGCTAAGATGGCATACGTGAGTTTCTGAACGGCCTGGCTGAAGAGCCAGCTGGGCGACACGTCAGCAGATGGAGTCACATCGGAAGCATCACAGACAGTCGCCCACCGTGTATCTTCGCCCAGATCTAGGTGCACCGTGTAGGCCCCCGCCTCGCAAACATCAAAGATCAAACTCTGGCGAGCTCAAGATTTTCTGCCTCGAGATTGGCAAAGGGCGGCTCATCTCGTCGTTCTCGACATCATCGCCAAAGCCTATGTCAAGTCCCGCTCCCAGGCTGTCCTGCCAGGGAAGCTTGGCATACTGCACCGCCTCGCGAAGGCCGACAACGTCGTATACAATGCTGCAATCTTCGCGTCTCGGTAAAGGTCAAACAGTCGATGCATGACGTAGTTGAAGACACCCTAGAGTGTTGTGTAGCGTGGCAGGGAAAGAAAGCTAGTTGTCGGTGCATGGCGCAGATGGCTTCGGTCGCGTTGACGAACGAGGTCATGGACTCGATAGACAAGTGCCAGAGAGCCTCACGTCCGGCTGGTATGTACGTCGGCCAGTCAAACGAACTTGGCGCAGCTCAATTGCCTTCTTGGGCCAGCTGCAGCGTACACTGCCGCCATTCTGGGCTGGCCGGAGCCGGAGTGCGGGTGGCCGCTCGGTCACCCGCATCAGACTGCGACGAGACTCTAATTTGTTGATTGTCATGCTTCTTGATATTAACTCAACGGCTTAGAAGTGGACTGAGCAGCTGTGTAGGGCCGCTTTAAATATAGCGGACAGTCGGAGGCACTCCTAGGGAAAGTCCGTCGTCGATGGGAAGCAGATGTATTCCACTTCCTAGACGGAGCACCACAAGCTACGAATTGCCTTGTATCGAAAACTCGACAAAAGAAAAGATACCACTCGGTGCACCACTCGATGCTCTTACTCAACAAAAAGGTCGCTTTCCCCAATAGCGAAAGGTCAATGCTGGCCGTCGACCCGCGTTTCACCAAAAGCAGAAACTATGATTCTGGCAGACAAGCCGTGACAGCTTCAGCTTCGTCGCTTGCGCACGTAAGAGAGTACCGATGAGATTGAGACGAGGCCGTTTGCTTCGTGGATCGGCCACTTCCACGCGAGACGGTCTCGATCGTGTGAGGGGACACGGGCAAGGAACGGCCCATGTCGGCGCCGTCAATTAGTAATTATCAAGGAAGGCAGGTGCGATTTACAGCAACCCTCGGCCGAGACGGACACTTTCGCCCAGACGGAGAGCGGAGTTCAGCAGATCAGCCACCGAGTGGAGAAACAGACTCTACGAGCCTAAGAAGGTGTCGTCGCCGTCATAAATCTCGCTATCAATCTTACAGAGGGTCCGATCTGGAATACCGGCAACTGGGGCTCTAACACGAGATCCGGTTAATAGAGATCGGTGCAATTAGTAAACCACGGGCGTCAAGAACACTGTTCACGGCGGACTGAAGGGGCTCCAGGCGGTGGCGGCATGCCCAGAGCACCGCGGTGTACCTACCTCTCCTGTTTGGCTCCTTGTTCTCCCTCTTTCCAAGTTTGTGTATTCTGCTCTTTTCTTATCTAGTCAAGACATGCTGGTGCAAAGAATGCGTGTCCGTGTGAGGAACGGCCCAAACCCCCGAGTAATGTCTCTGCGGTGTACGACGTAATGCATTCCGTATTGAACGCGTTGCGACATGGAAAGGCACGACTGGAGGCCCGGTGACATACGAAAGCCCTGCTGGCCGACAGGCGCAGACCAGTTACTCGTACGAGTACTTTGTACTTTGTAGATTCGCCTGAAGCGAAAGCGGAGTTCCAATGGTGCCGACTCCGTTGTCGCCTTCCCCCACTCTGTATTTGGTGTGTTGGCGTCCTTCGGCAACTTTCTTTTTGGTGGGCGGCAGGCGCAACTCAGCCCATTTCCGAGCGCTGTGTCAGGTCCAGCCCGACGAGGGGAAGAATGGGTCGCAAGGGCGACAGGGGCAGGGCCTGCATTGCGAAGGCTGGAAGGTGCGAGCCGCAGATGCTTCATGGCTGGCCCATTGCTTTGGAACTACTCAGTACGAAGAAAGCTACTAACACAGAAGTAGGGAATGCGCCACACCTTCTGTTAACACCCCCATCGCAAAGTGTCCGGCCAGTGGCCACAAGCCTTCAAGGTGGTCATGGAGGCAGCTCCTACGCGGGTGATGCGTGCTAGGAACTGGTAGCTTTTTTCCTCTTATTGTCGTGGTCTGCCCCATCGCCTTGATTGATAGCGACCTTGTCCTCGTGTGCATCGATGGGTCCTTCCTCATTTCAACAAGCGAGTTTCGTTGGCTCTCTCCATCGCACCTTCGCCAAGTCCCCTCTGCGCCTTCCTAATTCTTTTGCATGCTCAGTACTGCCGCCCTCGCTCCAGAATTGTCGTATCCGAAGAACTGCGTCGGCTGCGCACTTTCCGCGACCATCGCGCTGGACCAATTCGTCCTTCCCACCTTCCTGACGTGTGATTTCCTTATCAGGACAGACCTAATTCCTTCCCGCCGCCCCTTCACAACTCTCTTTTCCCCATCATCATCCACCCCTCCTCTTAAAGGCCTTCCTGTGTCCCGTCTCACTCTGCATCTCATTCTCCTTGCCGCCTCTTGTTTGGTCCACGCTGCGCGCGCAGACGTTGCCACCTGTCTTGCGAACCCAACTTGGTCTGACCAGTCAGGAACAAGCTGCCAGCACTGCTGTTGACTCAACAAACCGTCGACCCTTGCAGTCTCGTCCCAGGATCGATCCTGACGCCTCCTTACTCTCACAACGCTCCTTTCCTAGACTTGCTGTCTTCAGTCGCTCTGAAACAGGGCAACGTCTGTGTTGCAAGCTTCAATTGCAGAGGTCTTGAAAGTCACGGGCATCCCTCGGCGTTTCGAGAAAGGACTCAGCTCAGCTCTGGCATTTTTTTGGCCGACAGATTGCGACCGGATTGTCTCTCGCAGCAGTTTCACCGTTTCCCAGACCTGCCCGGCGCAGCTCACTTCAGTGTCACAGCAGACAACAAACCCGTGTATCGCATCTCACGTCTCACCTCATACACGCCCATGCAAAGCGTCGCACAACATTCCAGCCTCACAAGTTCGACCTCATCAGCAATTACTGGCCTCTCGCTCCACGCCTGCAGATACACCATCGATTCGAATCGACGACTTTATAAACAGACGTCGCCGCCCTGAATCCCGAGACGAGCAGCTTGTTTAATCCGGGCCTCTTCTGCCCAGAAACTGACGCCCAGCAACAGCATGTCGGAAGCAACAAATCGGCAGCGCCAGCCAGGAGCGCCGTCAAGCAACAGCTCTATGACGAAAGGGCCCTCAGAGACCGATGCGCTACTTGGCACCGACGGCGACACAACTGTTGGCTCGAGTCATCGACATCGGCGTCGACAGCCGCCCGGAAAGATAGTTGAACGGCGACGAGGACTTTGCGGGCCTGCCCTGGACGCAACGGCCTTCCATCTACTGGCTCATTGGCCCCTATGCTCTGTTTACACTAGCATTCGGTGGCACCTTGGTTCCGAAGCTGAATCTGATTATCGGTCTGGTTTGTCGCCGATATTTTGCGGACCGCGAAAACGAAGGCTTCCACGTGCTGCCTGTTGTGCCTGGGCCAACAACCCGCAGTGCCAGATCGCCGAGGTGCAGCGAAGTGTTGCTACCTTCATGCTCGTCCTCAGCGTCATCGTTGGCTCGCTGAGCGCCTTCACCGCACCTCGTCTAGGTGCTGCATCCGATCGCTATGGCCGCAAGGGCATCATGATCATCTCGTCATGCGGCGGGCTCGTGGGCGAGGTCATCACTATCCTCGCGGCAAACTACCCAGATATCATTCACTACAAGTGGCTCATTCTGGCTTCCGTGATTGACGGCTTTGCGGGTTCCTTTACAGCTGGCAGTGTCGTCAGCCACTCCTACACCAGCGACTGCACGCCGCCTTCAAAGCGCGCCGTGTCCTTTGGTTACATGCACGCCTGTCTGTTCTCTGGCCTCGCCCTTGGTCCCCTCCTTGCAGGCTTCTTTGTTGAATGGACAGGATCGCTGCTTTCCATCTTCTATGTCACATTGGGCTGCCACATCGCTTTCATCCTGTACATCCTACTGATTCTCCCCGAGTCTCTGTCACCGCGTCGCCAGAATATTGCACGCGAGAAGTATGCCAAGGACAAGGAGGTGCGCGAGGCCAAAAACCGTGCGGAGGACCTGGCGGAAGACGAAGCAGAGGCACCTGGACTTCGCTCGCGGAAGGCGGGTCTACTGGGCTTTGCTCGGAAAAGCGTTCGCAGGGTGCGGCGAAACAACCCGCTCGCCCCTCTCAAAATCTTGTTTCCCAAAGGCGCCAGAACAAACGCGTGCAGCGAAACTTGGTTGTCTTGGCCGCCATTGACACCATGCTTCTCTCCTCCATGATGAGCTTGGGCGGTGTCGTGCTGTTGTACACAGAGTTCCGATTCCACTGGGGCAACTTCGAGACGTCGGCATTCATCTCCCTTGTGTCCATGGTGCGCGTGGTTGTGCTCATGGGCATCTTTCCTGCTATCAACTACTTTGTCCGTGTGCGTCCAGCCGCGCGTCGGCGGCGCATCTCCGGCGAACTACCGAACGAGGCCAACAGAGGTGCCGACCGTCTGGACGTTTTCCTTATTCGCAGTGCCATATTCTCGGATATGCTCGGTGTGTGCGGCTACATCTTCGCACAGACATCGGCCGTGTTTGTCCTGTGCGGCGTGGTGACGGCCTTGGCGGCCTGGGATCTGCTACGATCCAGTCCTCGCTGACCAAGCACGTTCCTCCCGACCGGGTTGGTCAGCTCCTCGGCGCAATCGGCCTCCTACACTCGCTCTCGCGCGTCTTCGCCCCAATGTTATTCAACGGCCTTATGCCGCAACCGTCGGCAGCTACCCGCAGGCGTGTTTCATCCTGGTCACCTGTATCTTTGTCTCTATCCTCTTCCTGGCTTTCTTGGTTCGGCCACATGGTACGTATTCATCTTTTCTATCTTGGACCCATTGCTCTCTCAACATCGATGCTAACCATTAAGTGTTCTTGGATGAATCTACCGGTAGCGAGGAGGAGACGCCTGTTCTCTCGCGTCGCGCCGTTGATGCGCAGAATGACGCGCTTGAAGACGACGAGATCGTGCAGCATTTCTAATGGCCATACCTGCAGGCCAGCTATACAACACACTGCCAATTTTTCCATGCATCACGTTTCTTTTATCTGCTGTCATTATCCCCTTTTCGCTCTATTCTTGTTCTTTTCTTTTGGTCTAACGAGCCCGCTGCTATTTTGGAGGTTCTGAGGATTTCTGTGTTATGTAAACTTTCTTGGTGATTCCCGCAATGGTTGATGTTCCATTATAGTCTTTCAGTGTCCTTTCCATACCATGTTATCTCATGGTCCGATAGAGTCGACGGACAGAGTTACGTGCTGTTCCATGCAACGCTCAAGCAACGATTACGATTGTCTCTTGGACGCGGAAGCCCCAACGTGGTGTTGTGTGCGTTTCTTGCTGGCCGACAATCACGTGCAGCCATTCTTCATCCCATTCGTGTGAAGTTTTATTTTCAGCATCGTCGGTGGTCTGCCTTCCTAAAAGGGCAGTTGCCAAAGCACAGTGGGTCGTCTGTATTTCCAAGATGGGCTAAATCGGGAGGAAAGCGCGGGGAGCAATTCCCATTGGCCCTGCATACACAACAGTGATGTCAGTACTTTGTACTGTGGGCCGAGCTCACTACGATTAGAGCTTTTTGTCTATTCTTTCTACGGCCTGGCTCTTTTACGCCAATCCTGCCAGCCTCTAGAACCTTTTCGTGCGGACAAATTTTCAGCCAAACGACAAGCGTCGAAAACAACAAACCCTCAACAGCTTTGAAAAGTTAGGAAAACAACCATCTCGTCACGACGATATCAACGTCCTCCCTTCATCGATCGAGACTCGCTAGAGCACGCATGGAATCATGAACAAAACACCACCTGACTCGCCGAACGTCTCGGCCCAGGAGCGGAGCGCGGCTCGCACGCTTGCCGAACACCTTCCGCAGGGCTACACGGCCGACTTTACCACAGAAAACCAGCAGACGACGACAACTGAGAGTGCAGAATCGGACGCGCACCAAAGCCACCCTTCTGGTGGCGGCAGCACTGGTGCATCGGAGTCGCAGCCTCCTATACCATCGCTCGCTCCCAATGCATCGGCATCGGCATCAGCGTCTGCATCAATTCGGTCCGGCAGAGGCGAGGCTGAGGGCGAGACAGGAGCAGAGCAGCAGCCCGAGGAGATTTCATCACTGCATCTGCAAGGCGGCGATGTGCATCGGTCGCTGTTTCGCATGGCCGAGGCGCCGCAACGGATGCAGGTGCTGCAGAGCCAGCCACTCTTGACGCCATCTCCTCTGTCTCTGTCGACGACAGCCACGTCTGCACAAAGCCGCACGCCGTCTTCGCAGTCGTCACAGCAGCAAGCCAAACAAGAACAAAATCAAAAGGCACAGCACGCACAACACGCACAGCCACTACCCACAAACCCCACGCCGAAACCCAAGAAGCCCCATCATCGACGGGCCGCAACATTCCACGACCGGTATACCACCAGCGAGGTGGGCAGCTTGGCCGGTGGGCCTGACGGCGATGGCAGCGAATGCGGAAGCGAGTATGGCGCAAGCGGTGACGGGGACGGGCCATCGATGCAGGTGCGGGACCTACTGGCGCCGCAGGGGTTCCGTCGTGATTTCGTGCTGCAACAGATCCGGCAACGCCAGCTGGAGGAGCGGGAGGCAACGATGCAGCGGCGGCGGACACACCTGCGCGAGCGGCGGGCCACCAAGCTTGGTGGTGCGGTGAGAATGCCGATTGCACGCAACTTTGTCGAGTTTCTTGAGCTGTATGGCCACTTTGCCGACGAGGATCTCGAAACTTCCGATGAGGAAGACGAGGATGGTGACGAAGGAGAAGCCGAGGAGGACGAAGAGGAGGGAGAGGAGGACGAAGATTTGGAGCCCGGTATTGGAGCCGGCGGTCTTCGGCGACGGCCCCATGAGCGCCAGCCGCTGCTCGACCGGCGGGCGTCTGGTATCGTCGCCTCGGCCCGTGGCGATGCAGCTGGCGACAGCAGCGGCAAGGCCAAAGCCGGCATGTCGCAGGCATTCTTCACGCTGCTCAAGGCGTTTGTCGGCACGGGCATCATGTTCTTGCCCAAGGCCTACAACAACGGCGGCATGGTCTTCTCGACGGTGACCCTGCTTATCGTGTCGATGCTGTCCATGGCCGGCTTCGAGCTGCTGCTGCGCTGCCGTCAGCGCTACGGCGGTGGTTACGGCGACATTGGCCAGGCCATTGCGGGCCCGCGTATGCGCGGCCTCATCCTTGGTTCCATCTCACTTTCGCAGCTGGGTTTTGTGTGTGCCGGTATCGTCTTTGCGGCCGAGAACCTCGCGTCGTTTGCATCGGCTGTTGCACATGCCCATTCTCGCCGGGGAGGGGAGATTGGCGGTGGCGTGGATGACAGCGTCCTGTCGACCAATGCGCTCATCGCCCTCGAAGTCGCCGTGCTGATACCGCTCGGCTTTGTGCGCGACATTGCTCGCCTCGGCCCAGCCGCCCTTCTCGGTGACGTGTTCATCGCCATCGGTCTCGTGTACATGTACACGTACGACGTCACAGTCATTGCGTCGCGCGGCTGGCACATGCACGAAACGGTCGAGCCGTGGATCAACCCGTCGGGCTATGCACTGACGATTGGCGCGGCCATCTTCACGTTCGAGGGCATCGGCCTCATCCTACCCATCCAGTCGTCCATGGCGCGCCCTGAAAAGTTCCGCTCGCTGCTCGCGGTCGTCATGGCCATTATCACGGTGGCCTACATTTCCGTTGGCGCACTCGGCTACGCCGCCTTTGGCACCGACACCAAGACCGAAGTCATTGACAACTATCCGCGCGCCAGTGCCCTTGTGCAGGTCGTGCAGTGCCTGTATGCGATCGCCGTGCTCGCGGGGTTGCCCGTGCAGCTGTTCCCGGCCGTGCGCATCATCGAGGGCCGCCTCTTTCGCACCAAGTCTTCATCCTCGGGCGCCAACGGCGGCGCTGTCTACTATCGCTCGGGCAAACGCAACCCGCGCATCAAGTGGGCCAAGAACGGCCTGCGCACGGCTCTGACGGTGGCTTGTGGCGCCGTTGCCGTGCTGGGTGCCGGCCATCTCGACCAGTTTGTGGCGCTGATCGGCTCTCTGGCCTGTGTGCCGCTGCTCTTCATCTACCCGCCGTACCTGCACTACCGGGGCATGGCAGAGGAGTCCTCGTCACTGCTAAGGGCGCTGGACATTGGGCTGATTGTCGTCGGCACTGTCGCCATGATCTACACAACGATCGTGACTGTGCAGGGTGGACTGTGAGGGGGTGTCGTTTCCCTATTTTCAGCTTCTGGATATGAGCGTTGCGGTGCATATACGCCACTGCGGTGGTGCTGGAAATAAAAGTATGTTCACCTGGTGAACAAGCGTCTTTTTGAACTTACATCAAGAGTTTTGTATGCCGCCTTGGATTTACCTGGCCTGTCACAAATATACGATAAACTGGATTATCTATTAGAGTATTCAAGATTATCGAATCTACTTACCTGTCCTCGTCTTCCCTCTTATTCAAAAGAAAGAACGAAATGAACATTGTAGGAAATACGATTACATTCACAGTATGGCTCCACGTACACAACAGCAGCAAATTAAACTCGACGGGTCATGAACGTACTCCTTGCACGAGAAACAAACAGTCGGAGCTTTTGTAAATGAGCTCTTGTGAATACGTCGACGTGGATGGGTGAAGCCATTGAAGTGGAAAGTGCTTCACGTGATCTCGCGACAAGGGGCACGCCTTTCCTTCGCGTGGCAAACGACCCTGCGACTTTTTCACGACCAGCCGATTCAATACTCGATCGAATCAGCATCCGACTTTATACACTGCGGTTGACTGCCCAAGAAAGACGAGCAGCCAGATGGAGATTATCCCCGCTTCCCTACAAACAATGGCCGACGCGGTGACGGCGGGCGGCCGAGGCGGACGACGGCGAAAGGCCCCCGCCCAAAAGCAGAGTGAATCCGACAAGACAGGCACAACGGACACAACAAATGCGCCAGACGGAACAGGAAGCAAACGAAAGCGATCTGATACGGCGGGGGCAGTGTCTAGTGGTGCAAGCACACCGACAAGCAAGGACACCCCGACGATGAGCGGTATCGAGGGCGAGGCGGCGAGCACGGCAGGGCCGGTCTTGAAACGCAAGACGCCAGCCAAGAGGAAGACGGCTTTGAAAAGAGAGGACAGCAACGACGCGTCCCGGTCCGGCAAGGGCCCGACTCCGCGCAGGATTGACGTGTGGCCCGAGTGGTTCCGTGCCCTGGAAAGACGCACGCGCCCTCAACCTGGTCTACACAATCTGCTGCACGCGCAAGCATCTGTTGACGACGTTTGCCACGATCAAGACGGCCGTCGAGTCCAACACGGGCCGTCCGCTGCTCGAGAGCGACGTGGCCGCCGTGGCCGCGCTTCTGTCACTCCACTTCAACCGTGGCAGCAGCTCGGCCGACGCCGCCGGCACCATCCACTTTGCCTACGTGGACGAGCTGTCGCTGCAGGTCGACATTCAGGGCGCCGAGCGGGATGCCACATTCAAGACGGGCGCCACGAGACAGATTCGGAACCGCGTGACGGCCCAGGGCCCGGCGGCAGACGCGTCGGTGGGCGGCATCACAGGCCGGGAGGCTTTGAGGCCCGGCCAGAGAGTGGCGGTTACTACGACGATGGACCTGGCTCCCGGACCGGCGCTAGCTCCGACACAAGCGATCTGCGGCTGCACAAAGAGGTCTTGTACTTTGAGTTTATCGACGAGGGCCTGAAGCGAGAGGTGGCCGACCCGAAGACGGGCGAGCCGACCAAGGCAACACAAAAGCTGCGGGACGAGCAGCTGCGCATGCCCATCTATGGACAGAAGCAGATGACGGCACTCATTGAGAAGCGCAACCGTCGCTTTGCGACTGCCGTGAATGCCTTCTTGGACCGGTGTGAGGGCCAGGGGGGCGAGACTGACGTGGTGGACCCGGTCGCAACGTTGAAACAGAAAGCAGAGGCGTTTGTCCCTGTCCCGTGTCCCGAAGAGGAGGCCAAGGATGCACGGCAGCTGGGCCACAGCGGTCCGGCCGACGGCGACGAAACCAACAACGGGATCCCACCAACAATTCCTACAGAGCGTAAGACGATTCCCGAGATTGTGGACGAGCTCAAGAACAGCCCGTGGTACTCGGGCCAGGTGGTGCCCGACGGCCACCGTGTCTTTGAGGAGCAGGAGCCTGTCTACGGCGACCTGGACTTTTTGCTGAGCCAGGACATGGTCAACGCGCTGTACAACGCCAAGGGCATCACACAGTTCTACGTGCACCAGACCGAGGCTATCAATGCACTGCACGCGGGACGCCATGTCGTGGTGTCGACTTCGACAAGCTCGGGCAAGTCGCTCATCTTCCAGCTGCCGTCGTCCATGCGCTTGAAGAGGACCCGCACTTGCGCGCCATGTACATTTTTCCAACAAAGGCACTCGCCCAGGACCAGAAGCGCAGCCTGCGCGATCTGCTGGCGTACATGCAGAACCTGTGCGGTGTACTGGTGGAGACCTACGACGGCGACACGCCCTGGAAAGAGCGCGACCGCATCCGCGACGAGGCCCGCGTCATCTTCACGAACCCGGACATGCTGCACGCTGCCATCTTACCGCACGAAAGCCGCTGGCGCTCGTTCTTGCAGCGGCTGCGCTACGTCGTGGTGGACGAGCTGCACTACTACAACGGCCTGATGGGCTCGCACATGGCCTTTATCATGCGGCGGCTGCGGCGGGTGTGTGCCACGCTCGGCAACCGCGCCGTGCGCTTCATCTCGTGCTCGGCCACCGTGGCCAACCCGCGAGAGCACTTTGAGACCATCTTTGGTGTCATGGACTGGGAGCGTGGCCAGGACGAGCCTCCGGTGCAGCTCGTCGACTTTGACGGCTCGCCGTCTGGGCGCAAAGAGTTCTTGTGCTGGAACACACCCTTCCGCGTTCCGGGCGACCCAGCCAGCGGTCGCGGCAGTGCCCTGTACGAGTGCGCACGGCTGTTCTGTGAGCTGGTCCTGCGCGGTGTGCGTGTGATTGCCTTTTGCCGCGTTCGTGAGCAGTGCGAGAAGCTCGTGGGTGCAGTGCAGCAGGAGCTGGAGCGAAGGGGCCGTCCCGAATGCACGACGCGCGTCATGGGCTACCGCGGCGGCTACACGGCGCAAGACCGGCGGCGCATCGAGGCCGACATGTTTGCGGGACGGCTCGTGGGCATTGTGGCGACGTCGGCGCTCGAGCTGGGCGTCGACATTGGCTCACTCGACTGCGTCGTCACCTGGGGGTTTCCCTACAGCATCGCGAATCTACGCCAGCAGAGCGGACGCGCGGGGCGCCGGCGGGGGCGCGACTCGCTCTCGATTCTGGTCGGCGACTCGTTTGCGACGGACCAGTACTACATGCAGAACCCAGACCTGCTGTTTGACCAGCCCCACGGCTCGCTGCAGGTCGACCTGGCCAACATGCTGGTGCGCGAGGGCCACGTGCAGTGCGCCGCCTACGAGATGCCCATCCGCCCGGCCGACGACGCGCAGTACTTTGGCCCCGGGCTGGCCGAGCTGTGTGCCGAACGCCTGGTGCGCGACGAGCTGGACTGCTTCCACTGCCACGACCACTTTCGCCCGCAGCCGTGGAAGCTGGTGGCGATCCGCGACACCGAGGACGACCATTTCGCCATTGTGGACATTGGCCACAACCCGCCCATTGTGCTGGAGGAGCTGGAGGCGTCGCGCGCCACCTTTACCATTTACGACGGCGCCATCTTCTTGCACCAGGGCGTGACCTACCTGGTGCGCGAGTTCAGCCCGGACCAGGCATCGCGCGCGTCGAGCGCGTGCGCGTGGACTGGACGACGCAGCAGCGCGACTTTACGATGTCGACCCATTGAGACGCAGGCGATCCGAAAGGTCGGGGGCGACGGCCCCGAGCATGCCGAGCATACCGAGAAGGGTGCCGTCCGGGCGTACCTGGGCAAGATCCGCATCTCGCAGCACGTCTTTGGCTACTTCAAGGTCGACCGCCGCGATCGCATCCTGGACGCCGTGCAAGTCGACAATCCGCCCGTCGTCCGCTACAGTCGAGGTACCTGGCTGGATGTGCCCGCTGCCGGTCTGGCCGTGCTCGAGCGCCGGCGTCTGCACATGGCCGCGGCCATCCACGCCGCCGAGCACGCCGTGCTGAGCCTGCTGCCCAACTTTGTCATCAGCCTGCCGGGTGATGTCCGCACCGAATGCAAGAGCGGTCTCAAGGAGTTCCAGAACCGGCCCATTACGCAGCGCAAGCGCCCCGCGCGCCTCACGTTTTACGACGCCAAGGGCGGCGCCGGCGGCACGGGCATCACGGCCAAGGCCTTTGACTTTGTCGACCTGTTGCTGCAGCAGGCCTTGAATCGCATCGAGAGCTGCGCCTGTGGTCTCTTTGGCGGCGGCGACGCGCTGACCGCCTCGCGCGGCTGTCTGGAGTGCATTGCCTCGCCCAACTGCCGCGAGGCCAATACGGTCATGAGCAAGGCCGGCGCCGTCGTCGTGCTGCGCAGCCTGCTGGTCTGCCGATCGACGAGGCGTCGCTGCCCATGGGCCCTGAAGAGGGCATCCCTCTCGGCCCAGAGACGGTGGTGCTGGCCACTCCGGTGCCCGGGGTGCACGAGACGCCGACGATTAAGACGGAGCCAGCCGAGGTGCCATCCCCGCCCATATTACCGACGGACTGATTACATATTCAGCCGGTCTGTCGACTGCTTTCTGATCCTACAAAGTCCCAGCTCGTCGTGTTGGGTACGTTTCTTCACATAAGATGGCAAGAAAGAACAAAAGACCGATGCACCGATACCCCTCAATTGGAGATAGGAGAAGGAACACCAAGACCGATGACAAAACAGAGCGGAGAGGCGTCTGGCCGTTGGATGGTGTCGTGTATCTAAGTCTGGTACGCAGTAATACCGTCAAATTGTCCGATGTACTTGATAGCAATACGAAAGAAGTACCAGGTCCATTTGGGCATCATATGCGGGCGCCAGATCTTGCCGAGGTATCTATCCCCACCTTCTGGCCCTGGGGCGCCCCTTCCCCACAGCACCCTACCGAGCACGTACCCACTGTAGTCGCAACTTCCCCGGCTGTGTTGGTCCAGTCCAGAAGCTGCAAGTCACTCGGCACTACTGATTCCGCGAGCTGTACTTTGGACTTGAGCAAATCGCTACAGCACAACGTCGGGCCGTGGGAATGGGAGGATGCTCGGCAGTCTCTTCTGACAGGGCACGGTTTCTTTCGCGGTTGTTAGAGTCTCTTCTTTATGCATTTCCTTCCCTCTCCTTTTGTTTTCATCTCCCTCCTGTAAAAACGCTGATTGAGTTGGCTTTCGACGTTGCATCGCTCCTTCCCCATTCGCCTCCTCTTTCGTGCATCCCATTTCACAGGGCGACTGACACGTGCCTCGGCTCTTCCTTACGTCATCCACCAACCACCGACCTCACCTCGCCTCACCTCGTCCGTCGTCTGTTGTCCCTTTTCGACTTTTCGACTATTCGGCTTTTGACTATTCGACACTCTGCTACAACATCACCGCAGCATCGCCGCATCTCCCCATCACATCTCCAGCCGCTGCCATGTCCGACAACGCCGACCCCGATGTCATCCGCCTGTCCTACGAGGGCCGTGTCGCCATCCTGACCATTGACAATGCTAAGAAGCTCAACGCGCTGTCACTGGGCCAGTACTACGACCTGGCCTACAAGATGAGCGAGATTGCCAAGCGCGACGACATCTACGTTACTCTGCTGACCGGCAACGGCCGCTTTTTCTCTGCGTGCGTCTCTCCCCTCACGTACACGCGCGCCTGTCTTGTGCCCTTGCCAGCTCACTAACAACACGCACAGCGGCGCCGATGTCTCCCTCGCCCAGGGCAGGCCCGCCGGTAACGGCCGCGAGGCGCACGAGTACTGGCTGCGCTCGTTTGTGGCCAACAACCTCAACATTGCTCGCGCCTTTTACAGCCACCCCAAGATCCTGGTCGTCGGCCTCAACGGCCCCGCCGTCGGCCTGTCGGCAGCCCTCGTCGGTTTCGCCGACTTTGTCTACTGCACGCCCTCGACCTTTTTGCTGACGCCCTTTAGCTCGCTCGGTCTCGTGGCCGAGGGTGGCGCGTCGCTGGGCCTCGTGCAGCGCCTGGGCCGCTCAAAGGCCAACGAGGCCCTGATTATGAGCAGGCGCATCCCGAGCGCCGAGCTGCTGCAGACGGGCTTTGTCAATGCCATTTTCGACGGCGACGACGCCGCGTCCGACGTGGCCTTCCACAAGCGCGTGCGCAAGGAGATTGACGAGCGTCTGGCGACCACCTGATTGGCGACTCGATGCTGGGCATCAAGCGGCTGGTGCGCCGCGCCGACGACGCGACGCTGGACCGCCAGAACGTCCAAGAGGTGTTTGCCGGCCTGGACCGCTTCATGACGGGCGTGCCGCAGGAGGAGTTCCGCAAGGTGGCCATGGGCGAGAAGCGGCACAAGCTCTGAGGGAGGTGTGAGGTCTTTGTAGCATCAAAATGCAAATTGTTCAGCACCAACGCTGGCTTTGGATGTGCACCATGTCTGGTTTTTTATGCTCCAAGCTGTATCACAATGTCTTGTATAGTCTTCATTACTTCTTCCTTGGCCGCACAGAACAACTGTGGGCTCTTATGCTATCGTGCTTCCTTTTTGAATGCTTGTAGTGCTACAACGTCTATGCCAACAGTCCAAAGAGCAGGCTCGTCTTCTTCCAGTACTCCTGCGCCGCCTTGGCGATGCGCTGTTGCGGCGTCTTGCCTCCACTGCCGCTGGGCTCTTCCTCGGACAGACCCGTGCGCTTGAAGACGGCCTCTTCCAGCTCGGCCATGCCCTTCTTTTTGTCTGCTCTGCCTGCTCTGCCTGCTTTGCCTGCTCTGCCTGCTTTGCCTGCGTCGCTGCCCAGACTGCACCGCAGCCAGGCAATATCGTAGAGCCACTGCTTCAACAGATCCTCGCGGTCGTCGGCAGAGAGGGCAGGTGCAGCTGCGGACGCGGCATCATCCTTTGCCCCACTGGACTCATCGTCTGTGTTGCCGCTCGCCTCTCCGCTTGCCTTGTTCGTAGCTGTTTCACCGCCCGCCTGGAGGTATTCTGCCGTCTCGAGAAGCGTGGTCCACGTCTCGCCGAGCTGCTGCGACACCTGCTGCTTCAGCTGGGCCACAGCAGCTGGACTCCAGAGGTCCATGCCGGCCTTGTCCATGGCACTCGACAAGTCGCGCAAGAAGCGAAAGACCCGGGCGAGGGCGTCGACGGCAGAGCGGCCGCCTGGCCCGCGACGTCCCAGAGAACGCGCCCGGCCACCGTCTTGCGTGTCAGCGTCTTGCTAGTAAACTGCTCGAGTGGTGGAGCCACAACAACGCGGACAATGGCGGCGTGCAGCTCGGGTATGACGGCTAGGCCGAGCTGGCTCGTGGCCGCCGACGAGGACGTCGTGCCCGGACGCCGGCTGCGAATCTCGCGCAGCACGCGCACGAGATACATGGCAATGTTGCTTTTGGTCGTGGGGCTCAGAACGTCCGATTCAGCGACAGCTGTCCACGCGGCGGCAATCTGTGCGTCGAGCTCTTGGAAGGCCGTGTCGAGGGCCGCCTCGAGGCGGTCGTGCAGCGTTTGCGGGTCATCCTTGCTCAGCAGCTGCTGGCGCTGCGTTACCGTGTCCTCGTCCTCGACCATGTCATCCACATCATTGTCCAGCGCTGCCGCCGAAGCTGGTCCACAACGGCCGCGACGTCGTCGACGACATGGCGCCACGTCACGTACGAGGCCACAGCCTTCGCAACGGCGTCGCTGCGGCCGTGCAGGCGCGTGACGACGTCGCGCACAAAAGGCACGGCGCCTTCGGACAAATTGATGTCAATGGCTTCGTGGTCTCCAGGTGAAGAGTCCCAGAGACGGGCGTGGCGGTCGGTGACGCCGTCCCGCCACGAGGCGAGCGTCGCAGCGACCTCGGAGCCGACGAGACGCAGCTTGCCTACCTTGGTGGTGAGGACCTGCAGCATCTGCTGGTTGAAAATGGCGCGCATCTTGTCGAGCAGCTCCGACGGGTCGAAGCCGCGGGCCTTGCTGCTGTCGCGGATCCAGAGCTGCAGCACACGTGTCCGCAGGTCCACAATGGCGTGCATGTCCAGGTACCGCCGGATGACAAGCGGTGCACTATGTGCCGTCTTGTCCGCCGATGATGCATCGGCTGGCGGCTGTTGCTCTAGGGCCCGCTGGAGGCCCGCAACAAACACCTCGCTGCCGCGCGCGGCCCACTTGGAGAGCATATCGCGGGCCTGGGTGGCGTCGAGGTCGTCGTGGCGGATGTAGGGCTTAAAGTACTGCACGTCTTCGCCGCACCAGCGCGCGTACACGTCCAGCCGCAGGCCCTCGACCTGGCGCAGCGTATCGTCGTCGAGCAGTGCCCGCTTCTTCAGACCTAGCAGGGCCTCGGGCAGACGGTGCGGGAGCAGGGCCTGCACGTCGAGCAGCGTCTTGGTGTAGAGCGCCAGGCCTCGCAGCACGTTGTCGGCCTTCCACGACGCACGGCCGTCCAGTGGCTGCTGGTGTCCTTGGTCGGCCTGGTTTTGGCTCTCATCGTCCATCTCCAAGGCGAGCGCCATGGCCTGGCTGCGGACGTGCAGAAGCTGCCACAGGACATCGCGCGCGCCCGAAGTGGTGGCCAGGCTGTGGGCACAGAGGGCGCGCAAAAGGTCGTCTCGCGCAGCCGCTGCTGCAGATACTCTGCCGTTTCTGTCGCGCTTCTCCCGGCCATAGTCCTTGTCTTCGTCCTCGTCGTGGGCCCCGCTGTTATTGTCGTCATCGTGGTCGTCGTCGTCTTCGTCTGCTTCGTCGATAGCTGCTGCTGACTTGTCCAGGGCGGATGCAGGCACCGCACGCTCAACCACCTCAATCATATCCCGGAGTCTCCGCCTCAGACTGCCAAGCGTCCGTTTTGAAGCCTCAATGGACGACAGCATGGCGGCATCCTGCAATGCAGCCTGTTTTGGCTTTGAGCCTGTTTTGGCTTGGGCAAAATCACCATGCTTGTCGTTCATGCCGGAGAGCAAAAGCCGGCTCAGCACAAGGACTTTGGACGCCAAAATGAGCCGCTCGCCCCAGCTTTTCTGCTGCGGCTGCTGTTGTTGGTGGCGATGGTTTTGTCGCTGTTGGCGTGTTGTTTTGGCCGGCGGTTTGCCCGGGTTTGTTCGTGATAGTAGTCGACCGACGGTGCGAGAGCACGCCTCGAGTAGTCTTGCACGCGCCGCGAGGCTGAGGGCCGACTGTTCCTGCTCGTGGTCGACAAAAGAGGCGAGCGCAGTCAATTTCCCGCCAACGACGGCTCGGCCACAACGTCCGCCCATACCAGCCAGTGTGGATTGGGCGCCCTCCATGTCGGTGCGCATCTGGACAATCGTCTCTGCGGTACCGAGCAGCTCACGATAGGAGCCGCCGACCTGTGTGCGCAGGCGTGTCGCCTTGTCGTCGACCTGAACATGGAGTGTTTTGTGGATAGCGCGAATCTGGGGGAGGGTGTAGTTGGAGGAGAAGATCTGGGCCGAGGACGTCAGCAGGCCGACGTCTGGCTCGGAGGCGACCATCGTGGTGGCGGGGAAGCGGGGGACGACAAGAGTGGCTGTGACCGCCGGGTGGTTGGCGTAACGAGATGTTGAAGAACCGTGATGGTTCAACGTTGCCCGCCGTTTCGCTTGGCTTTGAGATGATACGTGTGCAGGTCCACTCATCTTATGATACAACGAAATACTTGCGCGGAGCTCTCCCATTGGTCCCTGAAGCCCCATTTTACTCCACTATTGGCGCTTTTTGGCCCAAATCCAGTCTCCTCATTGGCTCAGAGAAGTGACCTCGATTTCCGAAAGTCTTTTAACGCTGATTCGTTCGTCGGTCTAGCGCGCTCCAGTTTATGGCCATTTGAGCCCTCTGATTTGTTAATTCGGCCTTTTTGTCTCCAGTTTTAAATACTTTTCGCACGCGAAATCGATTTGATTCGTTGGAGGTGATTTATTGTGGGTTTTTGTGGGTTGCAGATGATTCTTTGTGGGTCTGGCCATTTGCTCTCCTCAACGCGTGTTTTGTTTGCTTTCTCCTTTTTGATATCGCGACTTTTTTCTTTCTGCAATTACCTTCGCCCTCCTTCCACCTGTTTCATCCGTCAAGACCGTCAAGAATGGAGAGCGCCATTGCATCCTCTCCGCGGATGTGCTCCAGTTGCCGCACCCCGCCGCTGCAGGTGTTTCTTTCCCAGACACTGTAATGACGGATGTTGTCCTAGCCCGGCCACGTCGCAGCTGCAACGCTTAGTTACTGGCTTTGAGAGCTTCGAAGATCCTCCTACCAACCCTCCTGCAACAACCGCTGCGGCCGCAGCAATTCATTTCCTCCTTTTCTACCTTTGCTCACTTCGTCTATCTTTCCGACTCCTTCGCCTTTTCGATTACATACTCCGCAGCCCCAGCCGTATCACTTGCAACGGCCTCCCTCCTCCCCTATTCCACTCTCTTCTTTTTCTTCTTCTTCGCCAGTCGCGCTACAACTGTCTTCCTCTCCCGGTTCACTACAACAGGCGTCCTCGCGTCCCCCGGTCCGTATCAACTGCACCAATACCGCCGGTAACCTTGGCGCCCTCGCCACATCGTAGCTAAGTTGCACCCGGAGGTCAGCCGTGTTTTCACCATGGAAGGGTTGTACGAGCGTATCTACCCCTACCCGGTACACATTCTGCAGCAGGCCGTTGCGGACATCAGTCTTTTCCAGGATAGGTGTATCCTAGGGTGGGTGCCCCGGTGATGTTGTTACGGAACCTCGAGCCAAACAAAGGCCTCTGTAACGGGGCGCGGAGGTCGTTTCAGCCATGGCCCGCTCTCTGTTACGGTGTACAATTTTTGGCGGGCCATTTCATGGCGAAGATGCTTTTATCCTAAGAATTACATTTGTTACGGTGAAGGCGAGATACCGTACAAGTTAAGGCGCCGGCAGTTTCCGGTCCGCCTATGCTTCTCTATGACCATTAACAAGTCGCAAGGTCAGTCGTTCCGGACCGTTGGCGTGGATTTGCTGGCGCCTGTCTGTGACGAGGTCCTGATGTATTCACACGAGATTGTTGAGTTTTACAGTCTGGAACATATGCAAAGGCAACGCAATATTTTAAAACCCCCGTAAAAAATAAATCATCGTAATAAAAAACATATCAGCCGTTTCGGCCCGAAATCGCAGAACAGAAAGAGAAGGATATGAGGCCGCGCCGGGCAGAACACGCCTTTTTCACTCTCCCTGCAATCTGGCCTGACTCTTCTTTCACGGGCGTGAACGTAGATAGCGAGTAACTTCCAACTGCTACGCATTGTTTCGCTTTATTTCGCTTCGTTTTTGACATATTTACCTCGCTTTACGTCTGCCGCTGCGCGTCTATCTTTGCTTGACTTTTTCTCCACTAGATGCGTAGCAGTCCAAATCAGCCAACCCGCCACAGACGGCCGTAGGTCGGCTGGCGCCATGCTAGTAATAGCATAGCGAAACATCGTAGGCCAGTGACGAAGGTGTCAAGGTGCTAAAGGAAAGTGCGGTACTTAGATGGGTGCCACGGGAAAAGGGATGGCCAATGAGCGGCATAGCGGTCTTAGTGGGCAGGGAAGGGAAGGCGCTATGGCATTCCAACGCGGCTGTAGCCTCACCTAATTAGCAAGAGATGACATAAGAGGATAAATGGCGGCGTCGGACATTCAGAGGGACACTACGAGTATCCGTCTCTTGTGAGTCTTGTGATCTTGTGAAAATAATGCAAATTGTATGGTATGTTTGACAGCGCGCTCGTTCAACTTTACGCCCGTTCGTCGCCTACGGCGCCCAGACGCTGACGTACCCGTGGCCTCTGGCCGGTCGTGCTCGACTGCATCTGTATAATCCTCCCACAGTTTTCTCGACTTTGTGACCCAGCAGGTTTGGCCAGAAGCTAGCTCCCTCGTAGGGCTCCAGCCGCAGCTTCTCATTGATGCGGCGCACCGTGCCGTCACCGAACCGCCGCTCGAGGTAGTCCAAGAAGTATGCTGTGTGCTGGTAGCCACCGTCCCAACGGCCGACCGCAGCCGGCTCCCGTTTCCAGTGCGGCGGCGACAGCGCACACTTGAGCCGTACCCAGTCGGCGATACCCTCGACCAGCCCACCGGGGCACGTGCCGCGGCCGTCCCACTGGTAGCAATGCACCAATTCGTGGGTCAAGACGCCAGCAATCTCGGAAGTGGCCCGCTCCTTGCGTGGTTGGATGCCCGCAATGTACCGCAAGCTGAAGTGGATCTCCTTGTGGTCGCCGTCGAGCTCCGAACCCGTCGTGTAGGCTACGCCGTCCATGTCGCGCAGAATCACCGTGACAGAGCGGGTGGGCGTGATGTGCGTGTCGGGATCGGCATACCAGGCGTTGCGGCCGTACAGCAGGCGCTGCACGTTGCCAACAGCTTGCTGCAGCACAGCAGAAACATTGACAGAGCCCAGAAACACGTCAGCGCCCTCGTGAGAGACATCCCGGATCTCGAGGCGCAGTTTTGGCTTGGGATACGCTGGCGGCTCGGTGATACGGTCACTGGACTGCGCATTGGCCGGGCGGTCACCCGACGGGGGCATCGGTGTCTGGGTCGGCGGAACAGCCGTGCTGGTTGCCGCAGAAGGGCCATTCCACTGTCGGCCGTCATTGTTGCCGTGTCGTCGAGAAGAGACTTGGGACGGCTGGCCAGGATACGCTTGATCGTCATAGGATGTGCGGGGGAGAGCTAGGTGCGTTGAGTGTCGTCAGACGGCGAGAGCGGCAGCAATTTGGATCGGCCGGTCACTTGGCGAGGAAGCGATGCGCAGGTCAGACGTGGAGGCGTCTCCCGCTTGAGGGCTAGTATGATGGATTGTGATAGGTCTGGTCGCTGCTTTTGTTGTGAGGCTTTCGGTGATTTCTGTGCTTTCTATACAGAGTACGACGTATCTTACGAGTACAAGTGCAACACTACGAGTAATATCGGCGAAGGAAGGAGTATCTGACAGTCTTTGTCTCGGTGGGAGTACTAAGTACAGGGTACTCCGAGACATAGGGTACACATGCAAGCTCCAGCAAGCTCCAGCAGCCTTATTTGTGGCGCAGTCACCAGCAGGGACGCCTGGGTTGCTCAATTCGCAGCAAACAGCGGGGCCTACACACCGGCTTTCAGTGAGCTCCAGCCAATAGAGGTACTCGCTACAAGCAGTGACTAACATGTGCCCCAGAGTCCTAACCCCGCCGCCAACTGCCACACTCGCGCCACAGAACGCGACTTCAGGGCACTAGCGCAATTTGCTACGGCAACAGACGCGACTGGACCCCAACATAGGGGTAACCCATCAATAAGGCAGCTGCAGAGATGCCGGGCTGCGCTTTCCCGCTCTGTCTTTGTTGACGCAAAACACTCTAAAAGGACCCAAAACAGATCATTTTTGGCGATCTGGGTGGCTCCTGCCCTGTGCCCCAGCCGAGCCAAACCTCACCTTATTATCGCACCCACATCCTCTCCTATTGTGAGATTGAGGCTTCATCCCTCATCCACAACTTGCAACGGAGTGCACACGCCCAAGCCCCATTCATTTCTTCCACTTTCCCCTTTTGAATGAACGCGGTCCACAGTCCACCGCGTGTGCCGTGCATCGACCAACGGCGAGCAGCCCTGTTTGTTTGCGTCCTGCAGCCGCATCAGATCAACCATCGCCAGTCTGATATCGAGAGTTCCACTCGACAGAATCACGACGAGCCGACGGCAACAAGCCCCAAAATCCACGACCGAATTACCGCGTACTACAATCACATCGCAGTTCATCCGCCCCTCGCATTGACAGACGCGACGACCGGACTGCGCGTCGCCGACGGGCCCCCTTTTCGCCCCTCCTCCCCCACATCCTCCTCGACCTCCTCGACCTGCCTGCTATGGCCGATAAGATCAGCCTCGACCAGGTCAACGAGCTGCTGAGCGTCCTGCGCACCGACGCCTCCGTCGATGCCAAGGTGCAGCTCGTCACAGCCGCCAAGTCGGGCATCAAGCAGCACAATGTGCCCGACCAAGTAATCCCCATCCTCTTCGAGGCCCTCAGAACTGCCTCCTCCTCGCAGCATGCCGCCCTCGTCAATGCCGGCTTCACGGGCCTCAACCACCTGCTGACGCGCCTGTCACGTCAAGAGCCCAAGTTCCTGGCCAAAGAGGCCGCACGCACCCTGCCGCTCATTGTCGAGAAGCTCGGCGACGTCAAGGAAAAGTACCGCACGCTTGCCCAGCAGTCTCTGGTCACGCTCTACCATGCTGCACCCATGGACGTCGAGCGCTCGCTGCGCAACACGGCCATGACAGGCAAGAACCCGCGTGCCAAGGAGACTAGCATGCAGTGGCTCCTGCAGATGCACCACGAGCACAACCTGCCCTTCCGCGCCTATGTCCCTGTGCTCATGGAACTGCTCGAGGATGCCGACGGCATGGTGCGCGACGCCGCCAAAGCCACCGTCATTGAGCTGTTCCGCGACGCGCCCAACGCCGCCAAGACGGATCTCAAGAAGCAGCTCAAAAACTTCAAGGTTCGTCCGGCCATTGAGCATGCCATTGTCAAGGAGCTAGCCCCGCTGGCGCCTCTTCGTCGTCTGCAGTGGCAGCAGATCCTGCTCCCCGCCCAGAGTCAGCACGCGCCGTGCGGCCCCAGGCGCCCCTATCAACGGCCACGAGCAGCTTTGCCGCAAGTGTGTCGTCTCTCGGCGAGCGGCCCATTACGCCCATGCCTGACGCTGGCCGCGCCGACGCGGTCGAGCCGGCTTACGTCAATACGCAGCGCGAACTCGACGATCATTTTAAGGAGATGCACGTCTGGTTCGAGGGCAAGGAGACGGAGCAGAACTGGCTGAAGCGCGAGGAAAGCGTGATACGGCTGCGCCGTCTTCTGGCCGGCAACGCTGCCGACTACGCAGACGCTTTCCTGAACAACACACGCGCGCTACTCGACGGCATCATGAAGGCTGTTGTCACCCTGCGTACCAGTCTGTGTAAAGAGGGCTGCAGCCTCGTCCAGGACATTGCAACGACCTTCGGCCCTGGTATCGACCCCATGGTCGAGATTTTGATGCAGACGCTCGTCAAGCTGTCCGCAGGCACCAAGAAGATTAGCTCGCAGCTGGCAAATACCACCGTCGAGGCCATCATCTCCAAGCCACCTACAGCACCCGCATTCTCCAGCACGTTTGGGGCGCGTGCCAGGACAAGAACGTCCAGCCGCGCACCTATGCCTCGGGCTGGGTCAAGACCATCATCACCAAGGAGATGCACCACAAGAACCACGTCGAGCACTCGGGTGGCCTGGAACTGATTGAGAAGTGTATCAAGAAGGGTCTAGTCGACCCCAATCCAGGTGTGCGTGAGCGCATGCGTGCCACGTACTGGTGCTTTGCCGGGGTCTGGCCGGCACGGGCAGAGGTCATCATGACCGTCTGGACGGCACCGCCAGAAGCTGCTGCAGAACGACCCAAACAACCCCAACTCCCCAAGAAGCCCGAGGGTGCCGCAGCCGACAGGGTGCGGCCTGGCTTGGGCTTCTCCAAGAGCACGACTGCATCGAAGCCGTCGCTGCGTGAGGCCATGCTGGCCAAGAAGAAGGAGGCACTGGAAACGCGTAACCTGCCTGCACGGCCCGGGTCGGCCATGGCCCACTTCTCGCCGGTACGGACCGTCTCTGGCTCGTCCACGGCATCGTCCTCATCCGCCGCGCCATCTGAAACGTCGGGAACGTCGAAAGCGACAGAGGCCAAGTTTGGCCGCCAGCGCGGCGAAGGCGGTCTATCCGTTGCGCCCGTACGCCCCGCACGGCGGAGGCCTGAACTGCACGCACGGCCCGCTACGGCCGGACCTTACTCTGTGCGCACACACGATATACCCTCAGCCGAGCAGTCGAGCCCCCGGAGCGGCTGCGCTCCAAAGCGGCAGTTACACCAAAGACCCTCGGTGCCTCTCCTAAGCGGACGGGGCCCGGGGCAGGACCGGGACCACGGACTCGGCCAGGCCACCAGGCCACAGCCAGCGACTCGAACCTGGTCACACCATCCCGTGCGGTGGCTGCACAGCCCGTTTCAAAGACAGCCGCTGGTGGGGCTAACAGACCTCGTGCGGCGGCCGGGGCAACATCCTCTCCACGAACGAGCCCCGCGAAGCCCAAGCCTGGTGCAGTTCGTGGTGCAGCCGGTCATAAGGGACAGCATGCTGCCACGTCCTCAACCAGCCCAACACGGGTTCGCGACAAGCCTGCCCCTGCACCCGAACCTGTGCCAGAGGCAACACGGGAGGAAGAGCCAGAAGCGTTCGAGAAGGCGCCGGAAGTGGAGATTGAGCTGCCTCTGGAACGCTCTGTCACGCCCACATCACCTACACCGACCGAGGCTGCCGTGGCAAGAAAGGTGGGCGCTCCCACGGCTCCCGCCCCTTTGGACGACGATGATGCGTTGGGTGCAATGGTAAGGACACCCCCGCTCAAGGTGTACGAAGACCCATTCTCGGACGACCAGTCTACGGCGACACCTGCCGCTACGATCTTTGCACCCACGGTGCTGGAAGACCGGCCAGTCAATGAAGACGCGGGCAACCTGGCCCGGCTGCCAGACGAGGAGGCCGCTTTGGCGGCGGCTGCAGGTGTCTCTGCCGATGCTGTCTCCGCCACGGCAGTCACGGACGCAATGCGGCTCGAGCCTAGCGCTCCACCTCCTTCGTTCCCCCCGTCGCCAGAAAAGGCAAAGCAGAGCGTGCGACTGCTCGACAGCGGCATCGCCAAGGTCAAGGCCCAGGCCCTGGACGTGCATGGCTTCCGTAAGCTGCAGGGCATCATCCGGGACGCCAGCAACGCGGCCATTAGCAACGGCCAGACCACCAAGACGGGCGCGGCCGCCCTTTTCACGGACGAGCGCTTCGACGCGCTGCTGCTGGGCCTCTTTTCCTACTCGAGTCGCCCGTGACCAACGTGCCGCCAGAAAAGGTGCAGGACGTCAAGGCACAGATCCTAGCCACGATCAAGCTGCTCCTCAAGAAGTCCCGCGACAACTTCCAGCCGCATGTCTCCCGCGGCCTTGAGGCCCTGCTGGCGGCACGGACTGGCTACGACGCGCGCACGCACATGGTGGCCGGTCTGGAGTTGCTGGCGGACGAATTGGTGACGCTGGGTGACGCCGCCGAGATTGCCCTGGTGCTGACGCGGGCCTTGACTGTCCAGAACGGACAGAACGGGCAGGGCGGCACTCCGAGTCCCGCTTCTCCCAGCAGAGTCAAGGCCATCACCTCGCCGCACTCACTGAGCATGGGTCTGCACATGCTCAAGGTGCTCGTGGACGCGCGGCCGGCATTCCACCCGACGGACACAGAGCTGGCACAGCTGTCGGGCCTCGCGCAGCGGTGCCTCGAGAGCGCCGAGTCGGGCGTGCGCATGGACGCGGTGCAGCTCTGTGTTGCCGTGCACGAGCGCGTGGGCGATGCCCGGTTCTGGGGCGCGCTGCGTGGCGTCAAGGACGATCCCAAGTCGCTGATAACGTACTACATTGTGAAGCGGCAGCGGGAGCAGTCCTTGTGAGCCCGAGTGGGAAGACAAGACGGGTGTATGATTACTGTCAACAAAAAACGGAAAAACAGGTGTTTCTGTGTTCATTGGGTCATGTTGTTTCTAGCTTCCTGTCTATTTCTTCTGCTCATTTTTGCCTCTATGTTCCAAGTCTCTCTTCGTATTCTTTCTTGTCTTTTTCTTTCCCTATGTCTTTCCCTTTGCGTTTTTCGATTGCCTCTGTTGCATTCCCCTTTTGTAATGACTCGTTGTAATATCATGTTGGCTGTCCTTGTCTCTCTCTTCTTTATTCTCATATGCACCTCTTCGGTATGCAATCGCAGTGTGCCGCAAGCGGTGGAGATCTATGCCGACATGTTCAAGGGTGTTTCATTGATTTCAATAACTATTGTAGTTTATTTTGAGAGTGCTACTGGTACTCGTGGCTTTCTCGTGATCTTGTAATGCTAGGGCATACTTTGTAGTGTGCTGTCTGCCTGACCCCTGTGATACTTCGTACTGTGGGTTGCTTTCCTCGAATCGCATCAGGGACAGCTCCTGTCCAGTCACTTTGTGATCTTGATATTACTGTGACATAATGCGTCGTTATAGTCAGCATAATCCGGCACCACCTCTTCTCCTTGACTGACTTGAAGGTCTGAAACGAGACACGTGTTCACGATCGCTGCATGCTGTAGAATGCGAGAACGCAAAGGAGATATCTCATGTCTTGTGTTTCATCCTCTCTGGGCCGGACAGCAACATCCAATCAGACGACAGAACACAAGAGGGAAAAAGAAAACAAAAGGTTACAGTGGCGGCCCGTCCGCCCTGGCGAACAGACTCTGGCCGACCGCTCTGCTACAGAAAATCTTCCGTGGAACGCTGGTATCCGCGACGATCCGCCAGTGCGCTGCTGAATCCTGGGGTCACTCCGTACGGGAGAAGAGAGCTCTCGACAGCTTGCGATACTGTGTGAATGCGTTTTGCCCTGCCTGTCTGTCTCAAATAACAAGACGGCCCTGGCTGCTTCGTTCCTGTTTCTTGCGCCGCCGTCCATGCAAAGGCGAGACGGGCAATCATCCGCGGCTTTGCAGAGTGCAGTGTCAGAGGGTGCACGTTGTTGTGCAGATGGTCCTGGGGCCAAGTTGAAGACGTAATGAAGCAAGAAAGAGATAGCATCGACCGGGGGGGGGGGGAACAGAAGGGAGCCACTGTTGCGGATCGCCCCAGGGCCGAATGGAGCCCTGTTCAGTTGCTGCCCACACCACCTGTCCAGGGTCTCAGAGGCCAGTACCAAGTACGACAGCCAGTCAGGTACCTTGTAACCCCTTGCCCTGAGCACCCTGAGCACCCTGGGCCACCGCTAGTGCTGCCGCTAGTGTTGCAGCCAGGGCGGGGGCAGAGAAGAAGCTGCAAGGAGGGCAGCAAGCAAGAACGGAGCGTCTGGCCACGAAGAGACCATCCAAAGAAACCACTCCCCAACAGCGAAGGAGGACCGCAGTTGCGACACGTTGGTCAGTACTCGTACGTCGTGGTACTCTACCTGAAACACCGAGCGGGCTGCAGGACAGTCCTGTGATGGAGTGTGTGCGACGCCTTGAGCGTCCCGTCTGTGTGCCATTGATGTTGGCGGCAGCAGAATCGCTGCTGTGCTTGTGGCTGTGTGCGAGGTAACAGTCGCAATGGACAGTGGCTGTCTCGTTCTGTCCTACAAAAGGCTGCGCTGGTGGCAGTTCGCCGGCTTGCGACGGGTTATGTGGCTAATGCTTCTGGGCAACATGTTTGATGGTTTCGTCAAAGCTGACGGTCACTTTGAGCGGCCATCGTATTCATTTGTCCCTGTTCGATTCTGTCCACAAAAGAAAGCAAAAAAAGAAAAAAATAGCAAAAAAAAGAAACATATCCATGGCTAACTCTTAACACAGAGCTCGGATGTTCTTCGGCGTCCTCCCCATTCTTCTGCCACAGGTCTAGTTGCTCGCGGGCAGCTCGCTGACACGGTCCTCAAAGGTCTTTTGGGCACGCGTCCAGACACCCTCGGTCTGGCGCTTGTCGAGCGTGAGAAGGCTGGCAGCAGCAGCGACGAGAACTCGTCGCTCGACTCGCGGGCCACCAGCGTCGGCAGGTGGTCAATGGCAATCACGCGCAGCTCAGGGCCGTCAACGGCCTGCGACACAGGCACCGTGGGGCTGTTGAAGGAGCTGTAGGTCGAGTACAGCGGGATCGGGTTGTTGGCGCTGTTGGGGTCGCAGCTGACGTCGCAGATGACGCGCAGCTTGCGCTTGGCACCAGCGGCCGCCAGCGAGTCGAACGTGACAAACGGCGGGATGCGCGCCGCGCCCAGGTAGACGCAGTTGACAAAGATGTCCGACGTGGCCACCTCCTCAAAGGGGCCGCCGCGCTTGGTCTCGGGCAGATCCCACTCCAGGATGTTCTCCTTGGGCAGGCCGGCAGCGATGCAGAAGTCGCGCGCGCCCTTGCCGCAGCGGCCGAGCGCACCAATCACAATGGCACGGGGCAGCTCGCCCTTGTTGGCAGCGATGGCGGGGGCGATGGCGGCCTTGACGTGCTCAGCAAGCGCGGGCGCGCTGTCAAACACGGGCACGGCGCTCTGCGGGGTACCGGGGCTCAGAACCTGGTGCGCCCAGGCCAGCAGCGCAATGGCCGTGCCGGCGTAGCCAGCCCAGTAGCCAAAGGCAGCGACGCGGCGGCCGTTGGGCTCGACGAGGAACTCGAGGTCGTACAGCAGGCCATTGCCGCGGGAGAAGCGCGCGAGGCCTCGGCCCAGCCGTCCTGCTTCTTGAAGCAGTGCTGGAAGTGGATGTAGGTGTGCGGCAGCGGCGAGTCGCCGTCGGTAATCTCCTTGAGGCCGAGGATGATGTGGTCGGTGGGGGCGTTGATCCACGTGCCGGCGGGCACCATCTCGGCGCCGACAGCCTCGTACTCGCTGTCCTTGTAGATGCGGTCGGTCGAGCGCTCAATGTGGAGCACGTAGCCGGCGTCGAGCAGCGCCTTGGCCGATGCCGGCGACACTGTCGATGGGGGTTAGCTTCGCGCCGGGAAGAGACACAGGATTCAAGGTCAGCACGATAAGGACGTACAGGGCGACCGGCGCTCCAGCGGCTTGGTCTCGGCTCTGAGGTGGATGATTGTCGGTGCCATGGTGATGGGTGATGTGATTGTGTGTTGTTGAGGAAGAATGGGAGAACAAAACAAAAGAGCGGAACTGGGAGACGAGGGGAAGCTTTTGCAATTGGCGGCGGTGATGTGTGACACACACCACCAGAGCTTGGAGAAAATCTCAATAGCGGGTGAATCACACAACGTGGGACCAGTCCGGAAGAGAGAGGCACTAGTCTACATGCAGCTAGCGGATCCAGCAACATGTCTTGTTCCTGTTCCCTTGCGGTTTGATAGAGGGGTGACTCACGTGACATGTCACCATGCGGAGTAAACCTTAGATTATGAAGCCCCGTGCTGGCCTGAAGCTGAAGTACGAAGTACGAGGTCATTATGGCCATGTCGGCAGCGTCCTATTTCCGCCCTGGCATTGGTCACGTTTGCAGCAGATTGACGAGGTCAGTTTCCTCGGGCGCTGAGCGCTAATGTAGCCAGATTGAGACTTGAAGATGCAAGACAACGACATTGCATCGCCCACAGTGTGGACCCGGGTATGGTTCCGAACGAGTGTCTTATGAAACGGTGCACAAGGTTGGACAGGGCGGCTGCGGCAGTTGAGCTGACGAAGCAGTGGCTCCTGCGCCCTTTGTTGTTGTCGTAGAGTCGTCTGCCATGCCTCTCGCCCCGTGCCTTGTACTTCGTATTTGTCGGATGTCAGGGATTGCTCTCAGCATCGTCAGGTCCTGGTGGCCAGCTGTCGTCAGCTCCAGGCCTGACGGTCGCTTGTTTTGAAAACGCCCGCCTGTCCTACCCCCTCCCTAGCGCGCTACCAGGCACATTCAGGTCCCACCACACCCCGTCTAGCGGCAAGCGCCCCTATCCATTGCCCGGCGCGAGCGTCTGCCGCAAGGTCTGGCGGGCCCAACTTGCTAATACGACATTCTCCAGTTCTGCATCTGCGCTAAGCCGGTCGTGATATCGACTCCGCAGCTTTCTTTTGTCCTTCTTTCATTTTTATTTCCCTTCTCTTACTCTCTCCCCTGCCACCTCACCACGTTTTCGTGCTTGCTTCTCTGTTTCTTACCGTTTTTAGTTTCCCTGGCCGTCTCTGCGGCCGAGTCTGCATCGTACGAATCCCATATGGTCTGTTTCACGCCATTGAGGCATCCCGAAATTCCATTGCGGCTCTCTTTTTCGACTTGAGATGCATTCATTAGCACTTTATTTTACCCCTTTCTTTCTCGCATCGCACAATTGTCGTGCAGTACTCTAAGATAGATATTGGCAGCCTGCAAGTCAGGCAGCCTGAAATCGCATGCTTGTGCAAGCTGCCGCGTTGCAGTCGAGTTAGTACGTTTGCAGTCGTCACCGCTATCCCCTGCCCCAGTCTTCTGGCTGTCGTTTTCTCCGCATGCAAGATACCTGTCTATCCTCGTCCTCTTCAGTCATGTATCTCGGTTGGTCTCTGTCCGCTGCTTGTCTCTCGTTTCACGCCTCTGTTTAACCCGAACCGTTTTGCCTTGATACGGCGACTGAAGCCGAAAGCCGCCACTGGTTTCTTCTCTATTTCTCTATTTCTGTCATTCTGCCTTTCTCTCTTCTCATGTTCTTCTTCTTCTTCCCTCCTCGAGCCCGAGCCGAGCCACACCGAATTCTGCCGCCATGCTCCTTGTCGGTGCGCATCTTCTCTGCCTCGTTCCCCTTTTCTGGGCTTCGTTCTAACTAGGACACCCGCCAAACTCCTGTGGGAAGAGTCCCTGACTGGTCTGCCGCTTTTCCCCTTGTCTGCCCACCGCACTCAATGCCTAGGTCGTATATCCAACTATGTAGGACGATTTTATGGCGGCGGTCGACAAGCTTACCCGTCGTCTCTACAGGCACGTCCGCGCTGTTCGTCGTCTGTTCGTTGGCTGCTGACTATGCCAACTCGACTGTCAGCCGTCGGAGACTCCGGTGCACGGCACCGTGGTTTTGTTGAGTTTGTGTGATACTACGTTTAGCTCACCCGGTCGTGCATCATCGTGAACATAGTCTGCTTCTTCCATGTAATTTCTGCCCTTTTGCTCCGTATGAAGTACCTCGTACAGCACTCCCCTCGCTTCATCCCTCTCTTCAAGATTGCCACCAAGCCCACCGCCATCCAGACTGCACTTCTGAGACCGCTGTCGCTTGCAGGGCCCAAGACCTGCCACCCCTGCCTTGCTCCACATCGTCTCCAGCGCCCATTCCAAAATGCTCATCCATATTGCTCTCCCTTCCCCTCCCATCAAGAGACCCCCTCGCTCTTTTCCCCTTTCGACGCGCGGGCAACGAGTATTTCTACCTTGCAGCTTATCGAGCACTCCCACCAAACCCCTAAAACCCAACGGCCGCTAGCACTGGCGGACAGCCTCTACGAGTATTGCCTGCGCACAAAGTACTTCGTATCCCCTGTCTGGACTCGAGATAGAGCGCCCCAGTGCACGTTTTGTTGCGAAACTCACCAGCAAAGCTCTGCGAATCCGTATCAAATACCCCTGGCAAAGAGTGCCCCTCCCTCGTTCGTTGAGCCGCTTGTTCGTATCATACGCCCCAGGCCCCATTTCGACCAATCAATACACCCCGTAAATGTGGCATCCACTGTTAATTCCCCATTACAAAGTACGTCCCTATTAGTCCCTATGACCTCCTAAATCACTCCTGCAACTATGCTGAAGCGGGCTCTTGTTCCTGCCCTCAGCATCCAATTTCTCAGTAGCTGCCCTTGGGCGGTCGCTCTTTCCATCCAACAGCACCCATCCGCCCTTCTTCGACTCTGGACCGCTCTTTCTCTCCTGTCCGCGCCGCAGTCCACTCCTTCCATTCTTGTTCCATTTTGGCTATCCACACTAACTCCCACACGCCCACGAACGCAACGCACTTTCCGCGGCCACGTCCTCGTCCCTCGCTCCTGCCGACCTCCTCCGCCCATTGCCCTGTGTTGCGCCCTTCTCGCCCGAAACGTCGCCGCGACTTTCCACGACACTGCATCACGAAATTTCTCCTCTTCACCCAGCACACTTTTCGTCCTCCAACCGCATCCCCCTTATCTTCCACCGCGACACAATCTGCGGATGGCGGCCTAGCTGGTTCTGTGCCTTTTCGTCCCGTTGGCTTCTTCGTTTCTTTTTCCTAGTCGTTTCTCCGTCTCGCATTCCTGCTTTCTTTTTGCTACAGCTCTGGCCTCGTTTCAGTTTCTGGGCTCTCTTCTTTCTCTTCGACGTATTCCTCCTACCCTCTGCCCCCGATTTTCCGTGCTGGCTGCGCCCTGGGTTTCTCGAACCCGGCCGGCATTTTTGGAATCTCATATTTTCGCCTCCCCCTCCTACTGCAGCTGGTCTTTTCGGCCTCACTACGCATCCCTTCCCCCTCGACATCGCTCTGTCTTGCTCTTCCTCTCTGTTGCGATACCATCGGCCAGCCAGTCCCCTGCCTGCCACGATATTCCGTTTCCCGGCTCGCGCACCGCCAAAACGTATACCGGTCATACGGCGGCACCGACCGCTCGCAAACTGTTTTCCGCGAGACGTCCTTCTTCCATGCCCCGTATACGGCCTCTGTCTTCGCTTCGACCACGCTCTGTTGCGACCGGCGACACCATCCTTGGTAGCACAAATCCATCTTCTTACCGACTTTCCATCTTGCGGGCTCGCGGGCCATACTCCCACACCAGTTAGAAACCATGGCGGCCCTAGACGAATACCTCGACAACACAATGGAGGCCGACGACACCTTTCCCTGCAAGGGCTGCGGCGAGATTCTTGAGGAAGGCAAAGCCTTTGAGCTTGGTAGGTACTCAACTCTGGCGACTTTTCATCCAAAGGACAAGTCTTTTGATCTGCTTGTTTGGACACTGACTAACAACCGCCATCACAGCCGGCCATAGGTGGCATCTCAACTGTTTTCGCTGCAACTCCTGCGGGACGCTCCTCGACTCCGACGCCAACCTCCTCCTCCTCGGTGACGGCTCGCTCATCTGCAACAACTGCACATACAGCTGCAGCGCCTGTGGCAACAAGATTGAAGACCTGGCCATCCTGACTGGCGAACAGGCCTTTTGTGCCACTTGCTTCCGCTGCCGCAACTGCAAGCGCAAGATCGAGAACCTACGCTATGCTCGCACGTCCCAGGGCATCTTTTGCATGAGCTGCCACGAGTCCCTCATGGCTCGACGGCGGAAAAAGCGCAAAGCCGCCGCACAGGCGAAAGCGCGAGAAAAAGACGGCTCGCCCATGATCACCGACAAATCGCTACCCGCGCTCCCGCCCCAGACACCCACAGAACTATCGCCACGACCACGGATGCCCTACCCACGAAACGAGCACTCGTCCCTTGGCAGCAGTGTACGCCCGGACCGGTCGCCAGAGCGTTCCTCGACCGAAGTCACGTCCAGCAGTACGAGAGACAGTCTGACGGGCACCAAGCACTCGCTCACTTTGCCGTCGTCGAGCTACCGCAACAACCGCAACTCGGCCATGTTCGGCGGCAATGTCGACCCGAACGCGAGCGATAGCGAGTCTTTCTTCATCCCTGTGGCCCTCGATCCCAGCCCCGGCCACTCCGTCACACCACGGTCTGCATCCGGCTCGTTGTCTGACCCCAAGAAGGGCAAGGAGCGGTCTGACTACTTTTCAGAACCTATGAGCGGCGACTCCCAGGCCTCGACACCGCACATTGCTTTCCAGGAGAAGGGCATCCCGCCTGCTTCCACCTCCACGCCTGACTATGACAGCAGCAGCACGACTTCCAAGGACCTACTCTCACGGAAGCTCTCCAAGTCGTCGAAAACGGATCGCAGTGTCCTGTCGTCGGGCGCCAGCAGCGCTGGGAAGACCACAAGTATGCCGCGCCTCCCAACGGCCGCAGCGAGGAGTTCAAGCTGCAAGAAGCGCCCAAGAGCAAGAGGGCCGCTGCAAACTCGCGCGCCAGCTCGCTTGGAAACGCCCTCGAGCTTGATGCGCACAAGGCGCCGCACCGCGACCATGAGAGCACGGCGTCACCTCCCGTATCGATGTCCGCCTCGAGCATCGGCGGCCGCTCGTCGCAAGATACACGCCTCGCCCAGGATGACGACGAATACCCCGATTCGAGCGGTCTGACAACTCCCACCAGCCGGCCGAGCCAAAGCAGCGACCAGCATGTCCGCAGCGGTCCCGTTCCAAGAAAAGAGCTGCCGCCGTCAACTCGTACCAGTAAGACGTTTTCCAAACTTTGTTGTGCTCTTTGATGCCATTCGGCTCGCTTTCCTTCTTTCGAGGACATTTCCCCTCTGAAGACTATTGTTCTTTGGGTTCTTTCGTACCGTCCCAGTCTTCTCAATCAACTAACGTCACCTTTCTCGCCCACAGTTAACGGCAGGCCCATCTCCAGCCCCCTCAAGTTACCGTCCGCAGAGGAGCGCCTGCAACCGACACTTGCACCACCGCCAGTACCTCGCCCTGCTATGCAGGAGCACAAGCTGAGCGACACCTACATGCAACCGCGTCCGCCGCCGGCACCACCGACCGCTGCTCCCGCCCCCCCGCCCGGGCCGTTCCAGACCCCTAGCAAGGAGTCTATCATCAGCACCACGGTCTTGGGCAGCGATCCCCAGTCACCTCCGAAGGGACCCTCACCGAAGCTCCCGCGCTGGAGCGCCGGTGGTGATTTTAGCATGGACGAGGACATGGCCCGCATACTCGGTACTGACGAAAGCTCCTCATCCATCCTCCGCCGCGTTTCGAACGCCGTCCGGCACGGTCGCAACAGCAGCGCCGAATCGAGCAACTTCAACCTCGGCAACGGCATCTCGCCGCGTGGCCACAACCGCAGTGTCAGCGAGACCACTCGTGCAACCGCATCGCCACGCTGGCCCAAGACGCCCATCGCCGAGGACCCGGGCGCTCGGGATATCAGCAGCCCCATCTCGCTGGCGGGAGGTGCCACCACCCAAGAGGACCCGGCCTTGCTCAAGCGGCGTCTGCGCAACTCGGAGCAGAGAGTGGCCGAGCTCGAGCGCCAGTTTGGCGCCGAGAAGGATCTCAAATTTCTTAACAAGAAGCTTCTGGAGAAGCGGCGCACCGTCTCTGTCCTAGACACCCAGGCCGAAATCATGATCCGCCAGCTCGAGGTGCTTGCCGGCTACGTCGAGCGCGCCAAGATGACGAAGCAGCCAATCGACGCCAAAGAGCTTGAAGACTCGGCTATCAAGGACTTTGTGCAGAGATTGAACGATTTGCAAAAGACAATGGCCGCGACGATTGAGCAGCTGCACGAGGAACGCGACGCGCTGGTAGAGGAGAAGAACCAGGCGGTGGCTGACCGCGACCGTGCGCTGCTTGAGTTTGAGCAGCTGTCGTCCAAGAACGCCCAGCTGGCCGACATGAACAACGACCTGACGCATCAGATCCAGGAGCGCTTCAAGTCCCAGATCGGCACCGAACAGGCCAAGTCGCCCAACGGCCTGGGTATCTACCACAGCAACAAAGGACCCTCAATCTCATCGATGAACCTGGACACGGCCAGCATCCAGACATCGACCAACGCCACGCTGATTGGCACCGACGGCGAGGAGCCCATTGTTGAGTCGGGCCCAACTGTCGTTAACATCCGCAAGGGCCAGGTGCGCAAGTTCAACTGGAAGAAGGGCTCCAAGACGGTGGCCCAGAACCTGACCAAGGGTGTCAACCGCGCAGTGGGTGCCTTCCAAAACGACCGCGAACAGCAGCGCGGCGGTCCCTATCAGGGCCTGACGGGCGACAGCATTGGCCTGCCCTATAACATGACGGTGGCCTCTGTCGACTCCCCCACCGCCTTTGGTGTCCATACGGCGCAGCAGATCAACCGCGGCCCTGGCGATTTCGGATCCACGGGTAGCGGTATCGGTGGTGCCGGTGCCAGTGGTAGTGCCGGCAACCGGGGCATCAGCGGCCCCATCTCGGGCCCCATGGGTCCTGGTGCCCTCCCCGGTAGCGCAGGTGGCCAAGGCAACGCCAACGGTGGCTTTGGCTTCTTCTCCAAAAAGTCTGTCGTTCCCAAGTCTGGCACGGCGACCAGCCTGATGAACAAGGAAGCCCCGCCTGTTGTAGAAGCGCCCAGCACGCTCTTCGGCTCCGACCTTGTTGAGCGTGCCGACTACGAGCGCCGACAGATCCCGAGTGTCGTGACGCGCTGCATCGAGGAAGTCGAGCTGCGCGGCATGGACATTGAGGGCATTTACCGCAAGACAGGCGGCAACTCTCAAGTCAAGGCGATCCAGGAAGGGTTCGAGAAGCAAGAAGACTTTGACATTTCGGACCCAGGTCTCGATATCACGGCGGTGACAAGCGTGCTGAAGCAGTACTTCCGCAAGCTGCCAAACCCGCTGTTGACCTTTGAAGTGTACGACGGGGTCTTGGAGTCGATCAGTAAGCTACAGTTGCCTTTTCGAGGGTGTGCGAAACACGTTGAAAAGAGTCTCGTGCTAACAAACAAACCAGGTATTGCGGACTTCACAGAGCGCTGCGCCCACCTGCGCAGAACGTTCAGCATGCTCCCGCCCAAGCACCGCGACTGTCTCGAGTTCCTCATGTTCCATCTTTCCCGCGTTGCCAACCGCGAGCGCGAGAACTTGGTATGCACTCGCACACTCCTTCCATGATTCTCGAATCTCGTCTCTAACCCCTGATAGATGTCCCCGAAGAACCTGGCGGTGGTGTTTGCGCCGACCATTCTGCACACTGTGAACCTAGAGAGAGAAATGTCCGACATGCACTCCAAGAACGTCTCGATCCAGTTTGTCATTGAGAACAGCCACGCCATCTTTTCCGAGGCATGAGAAACACGCTCTGTCGACCAACTCACCCCACTCTCCATGCTTGTGTGTGCATAAAACAGGCCTGTGCTTTTTTGTCGTTTCTGTGTTCGGTCTCCTGGGCTTAAGTATCATTTTAGATCCTCTCGGCGTTCCTTTTTGGACTTTGCTTATACTGTTGGACGCTCGTCCGCGTTTCGGCGGCTCCTTTTGGCTTTTGAGACGTTTCTCGCTATTATCCTTCTCTTTCTGTGTCATTGAACTTTGAACAGCGTTTACGACGACGAATCTGGTTGGTAGGAGGGAACTGGGCCGTCCTCTGGACCAGCCCGCTCTTCTTGCCCAGGCATATTCATATCATCATCCCCTTTTCTTGTTTCGCTTGCCTCTTCGCTTGAAGATGGCGACCGTGTTACGTTTTCCCTTTTTCGCCATCACCAAGTGTGTTTTGCGCAGTCTCCGCTGTTTCAATGTTAGGACATTTAATGATATCCGTTTGCTGTTTTTTCTTCACAAAAGGCAACTTTTATACTCGGTTTTGTGTTTCGAGGTAAAATTGTGTGAGCTTTGATCAAGAACCCGTGACGCTTTTGAAATCCGTGCTATGCTAGGGGAAAGGCAATGACAAAGAAACAAACAACAACGTTACGTGGACTGCCACCTACTTCCCCATCATCCTGCGTACTCGGTCTAGCAGAACGCCGCTTTCACGCCCGAGTTTCCGCCTCTGGTTGTCTCCAGTACCGGCACCACCATTTCGACTCCCTCTGTGTGTATCTACCCGCCGTGCCTTGGCCATGGCCTTCTGATGCCGAGCCCGCTGCGCCCGCGCCTCCTCTCGCTCAGCCGTCCGGCGCTCGAACTCGGCCTGTCGTGCTTCCGCCTCGGCCTTTCTCTCGGCCGCCTCCTCTTGCGCTTTCTGGAAGAAGGACTGTGGTCGCTTCGGGGCCCGACCGCCAGGGCCGCGCTGTGGGCGCCGTCTCTCGGTAGACCCGTCTTGGTCTTTGTTCTCGTGTTCGCCCGCTTCGTCGGCGTCGTCGATGCGCGCCTGCCGCTCGGGGTGCATGCCCGCGGGTTCTGCCGCTGCCTCGCCCTCCTCGCCACCTTCTGCGTTGGTTGCCGCCTTTTCCTCCCCAGCTTCCGCCAGAGCCCTTGCCTTCACCTTGGCATACGTCTGCAGCGTCTTGGCTCGGACCACGTTGGCCTCTTTGGCGCGTTCAAGTTTCCGGCGCCAGGCATCGTCCGAGGTTGGCAGGGCGGCGCGAAGGCCGGTGCGCGAGCGCTTGGCCTTGTGTGGTGCTGCGGCGCTGCCCGCGTCGTCGGCCAATCGTTTGGCCATTGTTTTGTGTGGGCTTGAATTATGTCACTGGAAAACCGCAATGTCGCCGAGAAGGAAGAAAACGATTGCTTGGTGGCTGTTGCTATCCTTTGTCGTATCTGGGAAAGGTTCGCAGCCAGATTTGTATCATACTTCGTACAAACTTCGTACAAACCGCTCCATCCTCTAGACAGCCCCAAACTTTTTTTTAGCAGCCGCGATAAGATTGCCGTTATCGATAACAACGTCGGGCGGTAATGCACTCCAACACAGCCAAGTCCCTCTGTTTCATGCCGGTCTGAGAGACAGAAGTGATCCTCTCGAGTCTGTCTTTCTGTCCCGACGTGACTCGGTCCTTTTGCCTCCCTTTGTACTGCCTTTGATGACGCTCAGTTATGTTTTGACCAGCAATAAGAGGCGGCCAGCAGTTTGGGGGCATCTCACATGAGCTTCTTCCAGGGCCATTTGGGCGCAATTAGTGGGCAGACAGCGCTAATTATCGTTCTGCGGTCGGCTTGGCACCCTTTGAACCGTCGAACAGAAGGACGGCAGGAGCAAAGGACGTGCAGCACAGAGCCCGATTTTGTCTCTCTGGAACTGTCTCAAATGGGCTTTGATGGACTTGAATGGGGGCGCTCCAGCACGGACGCAGCTGCTTCAATAGGCCTAGAGGTGTCTTCGGGGTGGGTGCGTGTGGGGCCCCTCCCTTTTGGCCAACAAGATTTCTCCTCACCTTGAGTCACACGCTGTTCAGCCGTTTTGGCATACGACACACGAGGCAATGACCTGAGGAGCGGCTGCCGCTTGTGCTTCTCCTGGACATCCGTACCTTCCTTGTTGGATCGGAGGAGCAAAAACAGTACTGGAATCGGCTGCAGATGTTGGTGGCAGCTTCCTAGAAAAGACACAAAGGGTTACTTTTGGAGAGGACCGACCGAGCCTGCTCCTACTAAATCGTCACTTACTCGCTCCTTCTGCCCACAACTCACCTAAACCAGCTCGTCCTGACGTCAGTTTGTAATACTCGTAGTGACTGTCGACGGTCACGCCTTCCTGCAACCCAGTTCTGGACCGCAGCAAGCGATACAAGCCCTACGAAGTACTTTTTTGCTTCCTGCCGTCCAGGTGTTCCCGACCAGTCGTTGCTTCCTCCCCAGGTCGATGCAGCACCACGCACCTCACACCCGACTTTTTCCCATCCTCCACTCGAACCAAAATATTATCATCACATTAATCACTTCCACATCGACAGCTTCTTGACAGCTTCTTGACAGCTTCTTGACAGCTTCTCGCCGTTTACGAATACTCCCACGGCTTTCTTTCATACTCGTACTCTCCACTCGCTCGACCCAGAACACAGGCCGGGTCCCATTTTCGTTCATGGATGACCTTCCCTTTCTCCCTAAACGCTCTCCACTTTTACTCTACAACACGAAAGTAACGCCGAAACCGGTCCAGCGCCAAATTGCCACTTAAGGCCCATCCACAAACCGTTCACAATTGACCGCTGCTTCGTTAGGCTGGCTTCCCTGCATACAAGGCGCACCTGGCCATGCACTCGTAGGACCGCACCTAACCACTGGCTACGCAGACAAACGACCAAAGACCGAGCAATCCTTCGACTGCAAATAGATACAGTAGCTGCTCCCGTCTCTCGCTGAGGATCAAAGGCGTGATCCTCACTCATATTCATACAACACACGACCAACAACTCTCACGCGCATTCACCTCAACTTAGGCCCTCGCCCTCACAATCTTCAACGTTCACATAAGCTCGACGACTTGCTGCAGCTCGAAAAAGCTAAACCGTTGCTCCTCGCCAACGCCCCCAAACATGACCTAAGTATCACCAAACGAGGCCATATCCTTATCGCTACATCCGACGCCAGGTCTGCTCGACCTTGCGACTTGATCCGCCCCGTCTGAGCCGAGACGGGGTCGGATTACCGGGCAACCCATATACACCCCTACGCTTTTTGGCACTCCGTTTCTGTACCGGAGCTTTGGTCTCGGGTTCATAGACAAGATGCCGATGTTTGAGGATACGATGGAACTCGCCCAGAGCGTCGAGCTCCCTCCAAAAGAGCCCTCTCCACCGCCACCACGGCCGTCACCTCCTATCGAAACCGAACGTGCCAGCACGCCATCAAAACCCATATACATCCCCACATCTCCCTACATGTCCCGCCGGATGTCCGAAGAGAGCATACGCACCGACTTATGCGAAGGACCGCTTCTAAACACTCCGTCACCTTTGCCTCAATCTCTTGCTTCACGTCCATTGCCGGCGTCAGAGGCTCAGCACAGCTTTGCTGAGCTGCTCCCGCCACGGACACCGCCTAGTCGAGATGCATACGAGCAGGTCACTGACCGTGTGGAGCTGATTGAGAAAATCAAACGAGGAGAGAGCCCGACTTGGATCCCCAACCGTCATGTGAGTATATATCTAGAGTTTTGGCAGTGTTTCTTTTCTTCTTGTAATCTTTGCTAATGCCATGTCCATACAGCTTGGGTCTATGTATCATTCACGGACTCCGACTCGAAGTTCAAGGCCCTCATCAGCAGGCACACCGACGTCAACAACGCTCCTTCCAGCGGCCGATATCACTCCAGAACGGATCCCGCTGGAGGCTCACGACCACGATGCAGAGGCTGCTGCCAGATTGGAAGATGGCGCGAACATTGGACGGCCGCGGTCGGCCTTGCACAGTGGTGATTTCACTCACGGCACATCGACGAGACGGCAGGCCCGAACGTCTGACGAGCCGAAAGCCCGGCTTACGGGACCAGTCCGGCCAAGCCCCGCAGCAGGCATCTCTCCCTCGCCCTGGGTCGCAACTTCGCCACCCAGGCACTTTACGCCGTTTTCGTATGATGACCGCTCCCCCCCAACGTCGGCACTGGCTGATATTGGCATCTTTCGGTCTAGTGTGCCGTCTCCGTCCTCGTCAATTTCCTCGAGCTTTGTCTATAAGCCGCCGACAAGTCCCCTTGTGCAGTCCCAGAGCACCTATGACGACGATGACGGCATGGATGGCCTCCTTCCCATGGACAACATCGATGTTGCCCTTGGCAGTAGCCTGACACATGGAGTTGGTAGCATGAGAGCCAATGCGCGGCGACATACACTGACTTTCTCGCACAACCGTCACTCGCAATCATCCCCTTACTCTGTCCCAACCATCTCACACCCCCTCTCGCGTCAGCCATCTGGAAGCATTCGCCGTGAAACCACTTTCCCCTACCAAGCCCACCAAGCCCACGAACCCCATCAAGCACTCTCCACGACGTCTAACTACAGTGCTGGCCATGAATTGCCAAGTTTCAACTCCGCATCTACCCACAGACGCCGTTGCTCTCCCGTTCCCGACGGCCATCATTCACCCTGGACGCATCACCCATCCAGCACGCATCCATGGTTGGCTCGTACGAAGAGAGCATTTTACGTGGTCGTATGTCGACAACGCCTTCGAAACCGCTCGATTTCCTCGCTCAAATCGGTGTTCTCGGCCTTGGAGCCAAGTGCAAACCCAACCTCCGCTGCCCAGCACACGTTACGCTTCCCTTCTCAGCAGTTTTTTACAGCTACGCAACAACGTCCTACGGCCGATCCAAAGCCGAAGACGGCCCCAGCCCCTATGTGGGCATGGTCGACCTCGAGAATGGGCTGCCCGACTCTGGCGCCGATCAACGCTCAAAACGCAAGGCCATGATGCCGAGTCGGCGTACAGCTTCGAGTACTCGCTCCATACAGCACAAGGAGGGTGAATCGAACAATACATATAAAGTCAGAGAAACCCAAGAGCCTGCTCGTCAGAGCAAAGGTAGCCCCAACGGTGACGAGATTGTCATGGAAGGCGTGCACGTGGAGCGATTGGATCTCTCAGACACGGAAGCCGCTACATCTACCACTACAACATCTCGTTCTCACAAACGACGGCCGCATGGACCCAGGGCACCGCCGGGTGGCTCCTATCGCATCCCAGAACAGGGCCAGCTTCAAATTATCATCAAGAACCAGAACAAGACGGCTGTGAAACTGTTCCTTATACCCTACGACTTGACCGGGATGGAACCGGGCACAAAGACGTTCATCCGGCAGCGCAGTTACTCGGCCGGCCCGATTATTGACAACCTGCCAGCCACGAGTGACACGTCGTCTGATCGCCCGATTTTGCGGTACCTCATCCACCTGCATATTTGCTGCCATCTCGAGGGCGCCACTACCTTTACAAAAGCATCCGTGTCGTTTTCGCCAATCGTGTGCCCGATGGAAAGGAGAAGCTGAGAAACGAGCTTTCCTTCCCCGAACCACTCTATTCGCCCTACAAGCCCATCCGCGTGATGCACCCGCCGACGGTATTGCTGCGGAAGTGGGTACCAGCACGTGGGCAGGTGCGGCCCGGGAGCCTCTCTTGCCGCCGAGAAAGCATACCGGCGCCGTAGCTCGGGCTTTTCATTCTCTCCCCATGGCGCGTCGCAGGATTTGATGCATTTGGTATACAGCACCCGCACGTTCCTACAGTTTCGTTGCAGTCGGCCCTGCCAACGTCTGCAGTGCCCTCGCGTTCTTATTCCAGCCGAAACATGGTCGGGCCGCAGTCTATTGGCCAGAACGAGGGCAGGGCCGTTGGCAGACATGTTTCCCTGGGATTTGCCGATCCGGCGGGTTCACCTCCTGTCGCAACACTCGGATTTCACTCTCCCGCCGTTTTGAAGCAGCCAGCAAACGACAACGGTCACAGTGCTAGCAGCAGGGAAGAGAGCGGCAGCAGCAGCTTCCCAGAGACCACTGCGGCCACGAGCCCTGCTCTGCCTCTCTACAAGAACTCAGCAAAGGCGACATTGGCTATGGCGGCAATGCCTTTGTCAGCGGTAGCCCGGCTGCTTGCGAGGGCCTTCTGTCACAGCGGCTGCGTTCGCTCGAAGTCGAGAAGAATTCGATGCTCGACGAAGCCGCTACAGAGACGCCGCATGTATAATGTGGACATCACACCGAGGCGTCCCCTTTGCATTGGTGCATTCCTATATATTCATGTATATATTCACACATTCATGTTCTCAAATGTTCATATCTACATGTTTTGGCAAGCAAGTTACAAAGGTCGTTAATGGATCATAGATACCCTACAATTCAGCTCACTTGCATCTCCTGGGCGTTCATCATCGGTCACATAATTCTCGAGATCATGAAATCTATCAAAGTTGTCTAGTACATGTCTTGGCTGTTGGTATATACGTTAATGTGCATGTTTTCTATATGCAGTATGTCCTCATGACCTTGGACACCTCTCATCTATACTCTGGTCCGGATCGTAATACGCCTTTTTCTAGAATTGACTCTTTTCGGGACGGGGTGTCATGTCCCAAGGTGCGCTGCGGGACGAGCTGCTTTCGTCCTCTCCGCTGTCGTCATACGCACGCCTCTCACTCGTTGCCGCAGGGGCAAGATGCCCGGATCGGGGACCACGTTGTCGCCGCCGCCAAAAATGCGACCCTCCATGCGCGAGTTCATGCTCACCATGGTCCGCACAGCACGCACGGTCCGCGGGCTCCTAACGCTCAGCTCGCGGAACTGGCGCTCGGCGGCAGACGACCATACGGCCAGCTGCTCCAGCTCCAGGTAGGCCTTGGCCAGACCATGAAGGTGTAGGTCATGGGACGGTTGTAGCGGGTGCGCTCTCGCGGATGCGCTGCAGACGTGACAAGCGCGGCAAGCACTGCCTATCTTGTTGGTGTCCTGCTCACCAGAGGCAGCGTCAGCATCGCCTCCGAGCGATGCCCTGAGCCGTTGCTGCTGCTGCGCGGCCAACAAAGTGCTTTCTTCAACTTCGGCGTGGCGATGGAGGGCACGGAGCGGAGCAAAGCCGCTCCACTGGCCCATGAGCCGTTCCTCGCACACGGCAAAGGCATCGCGAATGTGGCCAAGACGAGCCAGGTTCTGGACATAGTGGTTCCAGTTTTTGCTGTCGAGCAAGAAGCCGTTGGCCAAGACGTCCTTGTTGACAAGGCCCATCAGGCCGTCGGCCGTCGCGTTCGGCGGCATACATGCGCTGCATGGTCTTGAGGGGATCGCTCAGGCCGTAGCGCAGCTTGGCGACCACAAGGCGGTTGACCCCGTCGTTTCGTTCTCGGGCCAGTGGCGCTGCTGGCCTCGGCATCGTCGGCCTTGGTGTGGCCCAAAATCGACTCGAGACGCGTCGTGGTGAAGTTTTGCGGGCGGGCAATCTCCCGCGTGCGGCCCAGGATGTTTTGCCACATCTCCTTGACGCGGTCGTAGCGGCCCTCGTAGTAGTCGGACAGCATGAGGGCGTTGCACAGCTTGAGCGGCAGGGCTGCTCGCGCTCGCCGGCGGGGGCAATGGAGCGGTATAGCTGCATGACCTCCTCGACACCGGCGAAATCGCGCGCCTGCAGCAGCATAAAGATGACAAACGAGAAGCGGCGGACGGCGCCGAGGTGCATACGCGCAGCATCGCGGCCAACGGCCTCCTTGCCACCTCGCGACGACGACGATGACGTCGAGTCCCGGCGGCGGCGGTGGTCCTGGACGTTGAGCGAGCGCTGAAACTCGCGTAGAGCCTTGGCAAAGAGGTCGCGGCGCTCGGCCGCGCTCAAGCCACCCTCGGCTGGGCGGTCGCCCTTGGGGAAGTCCTGCCACTGACTAAAGGACTTGATGACCATCTGGATCTGCTGGCTCGAGCGCTGGAAGCCCATGTGGTGCATGAGTCGGTTGACTTGCAGGGCGCGGTGGGGCTGTTTGCTGCGCATGTAGGCCATCATGAGCAGGTGTAGTGGTGGGCCGAGGGGCGGAAAATGCCGTCTTCCTGGGCGGTGCGCAGCAGCTCAACGGCGCGACGGGGCTGGCGGCACTGGGCCAGCGCAAAGAGCAGGGCGCTGTAGGTGCCTTCGTCGTACTTGACGTGGAGCCGGGTCATGACGTTGAGGATGCGGTTGACGGCGACGAGGTCGTGGCGCAGGGCGTGGTGGTGCAGCAGCGTGTTCCACAAGGCCGTGTACGGCTTGCCGCCGACGATGCCGTCGCGCGTGGTGGTGACACACAGGCGCTCGGCCTCGTCGTAGCGCTCGTTCTGGCAGTAGGCCTCGACAATGGGGTCCATGATGGCCTCCGTGATGGTGACGTTGCACTGCTGGGCAGCCAGTACAGGTCCAAGACAAGGTCGAGTCGCCACGGCCGCCAACAATGGTCATGATGGTGCTGAAGCTGTAGTCGTCGGGCTCGACGGCCTCGCACAGGTCCTCAAAGATCTGCATGCCTTGGCATAGTGGCCGCGCTCGACATAGATGTGCAGGCGGATGTTCCAGCAGATAATGTTGGCTTCATCTTGTACTTGTCCGAGATCTCGGCAAACACCTGCTCAACTTGGGTCAGATCACCACGGACGGCGTGGACCTTGAGGAGGTGGGCAAACGCGTCTTCGGCGCTCTCAGTGGCCGTGGGTACACGGTGGTGAACTCGTTCCAGAGACGGTAGACGGAGGTGGCGTCGCCGCGCGAGGCGTAAAAGGCAAGGTACTTTGGTAGCCCCAGAAATTGAGCGGCCCTTGGCATTGTACCAGTCCTTGAGCACCTCCTCCATGCCACGTGGGTTGTGCGGGTAGTACACGTGGCGCACCAGGTTGGTGAGGGTGGCGACGTGCGGGCGGAACTTGGCATGAGACGGTACTCGGAGTAGGCGTGGGCGGCGAGGTCAAAGCGTTTGTGGTTGATGAGGACCTGGATGTAGTTTTCGAGGACGCGCGGTTCCCCAGAGACTGCACGAAGGGAAAGGCGACATCGGGTCGAGACGGTTCATCGAAGCTCGAGAATCGCCTTGAAGGCCTCCTTGAGCGACTCGGGTCGAGCGTTCTGCTGGCTGGTGTTTTGCTCCGTGAGCTGCTCGAGGGCCACGGCCTGTTCTGCCTGCTGCCCAGGCTGCTCGGTTTGTTGACCTTGCTGACCTTGCTGGTCCGCATTCTGGAGGTAGAGCCGATCAACTCAGCAAAGCGTTGCATCTTGTCTTGCAGGCCAAGCATCTCCACAACGGCCTGAGCAGCGGCTCCTCCGCCTTGCTGCGGCGCGTCTTCTTCTTGTAGATGTCCCAGGTGGTCGAGATGTCGTCCCACGAGAGCGTCTTGAGGGCGTTGGCAAGAAGAAGATCGAGCCCGGGCGCCGCGCCGTCTGCCATGCTCTGTCGCCGTGCTGCGCTGGAAGATGGAGAGAGCGCCCGTACGGTTTCGGAGACGCAGCTGGGTGTCGACGGCCGCAGAGACTGTGGCCGCGTCCACAGCGATGGATCAAGCGTCTCAAAGAGGCTCATGGCGCGGTTGGCTTCCTTTGGCCGCTTAGACGGCGTCAGAAACTGCAGGGCCGCACGGCGCAGCTCTGTCTTTTGCGGGCCGTCGTCAAGCCGGTTGTAGAGGTCCCACACACGCTCAAAGGCATCGTGGTCGGTTGCTGTCGGCTTCATCTGCAGAAGCTGTGTCAAGTCGGCAAGAACAACGTCTTGGTCCTCGTGGGGCGTTTGAGTTGTCTCATCGGACGGGGCCAGGCCACTTGTGGCGGTATGGGTGGCGTTGGAGGCGGCCTTGGAGAGGAACGATCGAAAGTGGCGTGCCGATTTTCGTGGAGAATGCGGAGAATGTGAGGGCTGTGTTGACGTTGTTTGCTGTGCTGTTTGTGAGCTGACGGGCCGGTTGCGACGATCTGCGGCGCTGGACAGCCTGCGGACAAAGGTCAAGGCAGCCTTGGGGTACAGAAAGTCGAGCAAAAAGGCCGAAGCGTGGAGCGGCTCGGCCTGAAGCAGCTCGGGCGTGTACATGTCGAAATAACCGTCTCGTGAGTCTCGCAGATCTCGTGATGACGGCAAATCAGACCCGGGAAGGCCTCGCTGAGAAAACAGGGCCTGCAGGGCCCAGACGGCGGGCCGCCGGCTTTGGACACCTTGGGCAGCAGCCGCTGGAGCCGCCTGGCTCCAGCCCCGCTGCTGTCCGTTCGAGCAGCGGCATGAGGTCGCAAGCGGCTCGTCGTCGGCAAGGAGAGCTGTTTAGACCGGGGGTGGGAGGGAGGTTTGTCGGGGCGGTGAGCTGCCTATGGACGCATAATGGGCGGAACAGAGAGTAAATAGGAAGATCTATAGACCCCTATGCCGAATGGGTCTGCTGGTCGGCCGGAAGCTCGTCCCGGGCAGCTGGTAAAGGCCGTGTCGGGATGCTGACATGAAAAACGAGGAAGCCTCAATTCGGCACGTGCAAAGACGAAGCTCGGCTGAGGCGTGAAGAGCCAGAAGCTCGTTTGGTAGGACGTCTTGAACTACCGAGTTCGGCCGTCGTACTGCCTTGTCCGGAACGTGCAGCTGTGCCGAGCCCGTGGTGCTAAATGGCGGCGAGTGGCGGGCTGCAGGGCGAAATTGAGGTATCTCGAGATTGACGCTGTACTAACTTTTTTCTGCCATGTGCAGTGGTCGATGTTTAGCTCTGTTATGGCTGGCCGGCCACTGCTTAGGGAAGTCGGAGGGACACAGTGTATCTTGCAGTTCTTACTGGAGCTTTCGCGCCGGAGCGGCCAATGGATGTTCCGTAGCTTCCGATGGGTGCAAAGTGTGAGCGGACAGCAGTTGCGACCCCCTGTCTGGCGTGGTCTGGGCGGTCTGGGCAGGAGCGATAGGCGGGCGCACACAAGCACAGTGGGGCACGACAGTCGCTCCTGCCAGCGAACGAAAAACCGGTGCTAGCAAATTTACGCTGTTGACATCAACCCCACACAGTCGGCAGACGACAGCAGAATAGGAAGCCGCAGAATAGGAGACTGAGGAGAAAAGGAGAGCACGACAACACACCATCACGACACTCGCACTCTCGCAATATTCACCCTCACGGCCGGCCACGCTGCCCACGCAGTCCCGCTACGACAGCTGCACACACAGCCCTCTGCGGACGGACCGAAGACGCATCCCGGCGCACAAATCGTCCCGGCTCGGCGACTGCCACGACGACGGGCAAAGGCGACAATACGGAAAATCGGAAAGCAGAGACAAAGATACAACAGAAACAAGAGAACAAGACAAGACGAAACACAGCATGGACATCACACAGTTTGTCGTCTCGTCAAGAGACAAGGCCCTGCTGTACGGCGACTACGGCACCTACCGCACGCAGCTGGCGCACCGTCTGCTCAACATCCGGAAAAAGCTTCGCGTGGCCACCCGCCATCGCGGCAAATACAACCACAATGCAAACAACATCAAGGCCGAGCAGGTGGCTGAGGACGTGAGGTGAGTCCTGTCCGTGCTGGGACGTTTCGGTGTCTCCTGTGTCTCCTTAGGATCTCGGGGGCTTTGAGGATTGCCTTTGAATCTGTCTGGGTTTCCTCAACAGCCTCGATCCCGTTGAGCCCCTACCGACCCTCCCCAGCATCTCTCCAAGATACTCTAGCGACGATCCTCATGGGCCTTCACTAACAAGCGTAGCTACGCACGGCTGCAACTCCTCACCGCCGAGCGCGCCTTTGCCCAGGCCATGGCCATGAAAGCCGCCATTCCTCCAACAAAAAGGGCATCACCGGCCACACTCGCTCGCACATTGTCTCGCGCCTCGACAAGGCTGCCAAGTACGCCGCCGACCTCTCTGATCTGCTGCAGGACGACGCCAGCGGCGCCAGCGCTGTCGACCGTCTCGAGGCGCGAGCCTACGCCGCCATGCTGCGCGGTGCCGCGGCCTTGAGAAGCAGGCCTGGGAGCTGTGCCTGGCCAACTACGCCGCCGTCTGGGCCATCTACAGCGCTCTATCGTCTGCCTCGCCCAGCCGCGCCGACGTCTTTCGCGACCTGCTCACCGAGACCACCGAGCCCTCGCTGCGGTACGCCGCCTACCAGCTCAAGATGCCGCGCTCCAAGCCCATTCCCATCGTCGCGCGTGAAGCCCTGCTCTCTGCCAAGAAGAGCGTCGCTGCCACGCCAGATACGGCGGCCCTCGTTTCCTCTGTCAACAAGATCGACCCCTCCATCCTGCAGCCCAAGACGGCCGCCACGGCCGACGGCAGCGAGAGCCTCGAGGGCGCTGCACCCGGGACGTGGGTGGTGTTGTGGCCTCGACGCGCACACTAACGTGGCGGTCGCGCGAGGTCAAGATCGAGGACGCCACGATTGCCTCTGCCTGGGCTGCGCTGGACCTGGCCAAGGCTCGCCTCGAGGCGCAGCTGGAGGCCGGCGGCGCACGCATGGCGCCCAAGGACAAGGCCGCCGCGTACGACGACGTGCTGACGGTCAGCCAGGACGCTGTCGACGCCACCAAGGCCGCCATTGACGACCTACGCAACGAGGGCATTCCCCAGAGCGACAGCAACATGCAGCTCCTGTACATTGCGCGCACTGCTGCCAACTACGAGATGATTAGCGACCGTATTGGCCGCAACCGTGTCCTGACAGGCCCGCACGACGGTGCCGTCCTCCAGCCGGGCTCCGTCACGAAAAGTCCAAGGCCAAGGGCAAGCCCGCTGTGACGCGCCCCGAGGCGCCCGGTCGTCTGCTGGCGCGCCTCAAGGAGAAGCTTGTCCTGTACGACGGCACGCTCCAGAGTCTCGAGACGATCAAGGAGCTTCCTGGTGTTGCCGCGGATGCGGAGCTGGCCGAGCAGCTGGATGCTACCGCAAAGTACTTTGTGGCACTCAAGTCGCTCGCCGTTGCCCGCTCGCACACACTGGCCGGTCACGCTGCCAACGCCCTGGCACTGACAAAGTATGCCAACGACCAGGTCGCCGAGGCGGCTCCTGGCCTCGCCAAGGCGGCCGGCGCTACCAGCGAAGAGAAGGACTCGCCGCTGCTCAGCATCCGCGTCTCGGCCGACGACGTCTCGTTCCTGCAGGCCCTGCTGCAGGCCGAGCTCCTGCGGGCCCGTGCTCTCGTGGTCGTTGAGAAACAGCAGCAGTCTCGTCCGCGTCACGGCATCAAAGGCCGGCGCGCTGGCCCTGTCCGAGACGCTGGGCGAGTACCCTTCGGCGCCGTCGACCTGGACAACATTGTGACCTACCCGCCGCGGTTACAGGCCGTGCCCGTCAAGCCCATCTTCCTCGACATTGCGTGGAACTACATTGATTACCCGAGCAAGGCAGGTGGTGCTGCTGCGCCCTCTTCCCAGAGCGCAAGCAGCCAGCAGCAGCACCAGCGGCCTCGAGCGGCACGCCGCCGCCCAGCAGGAACAGCGCAAAAGCGTGGTTGGTTCGGATTCAAGAGATAGACGGGCACATGGAGCAGCTGTTGTTGGTATCTTTCGTACAAAAACACACTGAGATTCTACGCACTTTTCACACATTTGACGTCACATTTACGCAAAAAAGGAACATGAGGATGAGTGGGGATATGTCTATTATGTCAATGTGTAAGCAAACTGCCACAATCTGGCTGCTCGGCAGGCTCAGGCTGAAGCGTAGACAGGAACAGGAGTATGCAATGCGGTCGGTACCCAACTCCTCCAGCTTGAGGGGTTTTCGCCTCTCGCTTCCTGTCCTTGCAACAGTCGTTGAAGCTGCAAAATGGTAAATCAAAGAGCATGTTTTAAATGCTCGCAAACGCCGCGTTTCCCTCTCGCTAATCCGCTAATCCTTTTTCCCGGCCTAATAAGCCACCTCTTGTCGTCCGTTCCGACACATGTAATCGTCCACGACATAAAGCTCTCAAGACAGAAATAGTTCAAAAGATGTAACGATAAAGTCATGAGTGTATAAAGTACAGAGAGGAGATACATGGAGAGATATTGATGGTAGATGAGATGACATGAGAGTATGTGAAGAGTATGGGAGTATGAGAGATGAAAAGGGAAGAAACACGGGGGAAAATCTATAAACCACAGATTGCGCTAAAAATCAAAAGGATCCCAGGCCCATCATTTCTTTTTATTATCCTCGTCCCAATTTTTATTTTTGTAGAGTGTTTCGCGTTTTTTTCTTTGTAGTTTCAGCATCCGTCGGGACTCGTCCCGCCGTTTACTGCTTGGTCTCGTCCTTCTTCTCGCCCTCGGGCTTGGCCTCCTCAGCGGGCTGGTCCTCGCCGCGGGCGCGGTGGACCTTGTCAGCAGGTTCAGCGAGGCGTTCTGCAGCTCGTCGACCTTGGCCTTGATCTCATCGGCGGTGGCATCGCCCTCGCCGGCCTGGCTCTTGGAGATGTACTCGCGGAGCTCGGTGATCTTCTCGCGCAGCTGGTCGACTCGACTTGTCCAGCTTGTCGGCGTGGTGCGTCGTCAGGCCTTCTCGGTGTCGGTCAGGATGCTGTCGGCGCGCGTTGGAAGCCTCAATGGCATCCTTGCGGGCTTGTCCTCCTCGGCGTACTTCTCGCCTCGGCGACCATGCGGTCAATCTCCTCCTGGGTCAGGCGGCCCTTGTCGTTGGTGATGGTGATGCTCTCGCTCTTGCCGGTGCCCTTGTCGTGGCCGACACCTTGAGAATGCCGTTGGCGTCAAGCTCGAACGAGACCTCGATCTGGGGGACACCGCGGGGTGCGGGCGGGATGCCGGTCAGCTCAAACTTGCCCAGGATGTTGTTGTCCTTGGTCATGGAGCGCTCGCCCTCAAAGACCTGGATCAGGACAACGGGCTGGTTGTCGGCGGCGGTCGAGAAGATCTGCGACTTGCGGGTGGAGCCACCGACCAGGACAATCTCGTCGACGGCGGCCTTCTCAATGGCGGCGTCCTTGAGGACCTGGGCGACGGGGTCGAGGGTGCCCTTGAAGGCGACGCTGTTCAGCTCCTCGAAGCGGGCACGGGTGATCTGCAGGGAGAAGTCCTCGCCGTCAAAGAGCGAGTCGATCTCAATGGTGGCCTGGGTGCCGCTGGACAGGGTGCGCTTGGCACCGACCAGGACAATCTCGTCGACGGCGGCACCGATGGCGACAGCCTCGTCGGGGTTGACCGACTTGGCGGGCTCGCGGCCGAAGATGCCCTTGACGGACTCGGCGACCTTGGGCATTGCGGGTCATGCCACCGACCAGGATGACCTCCTGGATCTCCTTGGCCTGCAGGTTGGCGTCCTTGAGGGCCTTGCGCACGGGCTCAATGGTGCGAGTGATCAGGGGGTCCATCATCTTCTCGAGCTGGGCGCGGGTCAGCTTGGTGTTGATGTGCTTGGGGCCCGAGGCATCAGCGGTGATGAAGGGCAGGTTGATATCGGTCTGCTGCGACGACAGGGTACGCTTGGCCTTCTCGGCCTCGCGCTTGAGCTTGCCCATGGCCTTCTTGTCCGAGGTCCAGGCCAGAGTCCTTCTTGAACTGCTCCACCAGGTGGCGGACCAGGGTGATGTCAAAGTCCTCACCACCCAGGTGGGTGTCACCGTTGGTCGACTTGACCTCGAACACACCGCTCTGGATCTCCAGGACGGAGATATCAAACGTGCCACCACCCAGATCGTAGACGGCAATAACCCGGTCGGCCTCCTTCTCCAGACCGTAGGCCAGAGCAGCGGCAGTGGGCTCGTTGACGACACGCAGGACGTTCAGGCCGGCAATCTGGCCAGCATCCTTGGTGGCCTGGCGCTGGGAGTCGTTGAAGTAGGCGGGACAGTGACGACGGCGTTCTTGACGGGCTTGCCCAGGTGGGCCTCGGCAGTCTCCTTCATCTTGTTGAGAACAAAGCCACCGACCTGCGAGGGTGAGTAGTTCTTGCCGCGGGCCGCGACCCAGGCGTCGCCGTTGGTGTGCTGGACAATCTTGTAGGGACCTCCTTGAGATCACGCTGGACCTCGGCGTCCTTGAACTTGCGGCCAATCAACCGCTTGGTGGCGAACAGGGTGTTCTCGGGGTTGACAACGGCTGGCGCTTGGCGGCAACACCGACTAACCGCTCGCGTCCTCGGAGAAAGCGACGACGGAGGGGTGGTGCGGGCACCCTCGGAGTTCTCAATGATCTTGGGGACCTTGCCCTCCATGATGGCAACGGCCGAGTTGGTGGTGCCGAGATCGATACCGATGACGGAACCCTTGACCTTCTCCTCGGTGCCGGTCGACTCGAAGCGGGCGAAAGCCGGGCGGAAAGCAGAGGCACGCATCGCCGCCGGGCGCGTGGCCACGGAGGATGCCCGGGAAGCTGTGGTTGTTAGTGGACGTCCAAAGCCAATGCAATGGCAGTGGGAGGAGGTGGTACTCACGGCTCTGGAGAAGCGGGCGGCCAACATAATGTCGGATGTGTGGATAGGAAGAAAAAACAAAGATGCAACAGAGACCACTCTTTTCAACTCGGAACAAGGAGGCAGAGTAATGCGCAGGGGAGGTGAGTCGGAACGAGATGCACCGTGGGTATATAGAAGGAAATGAGGAATTGAGGAAGAATCGGAGAGTGGGCAGAGTGGGAGCTTGCGAGAGGATGGAAGGTTTTAAGGAAGAGCTTTTTTCGGCCGCTTCTTTCCTTCTTTTTTTCATTGCCCCTGCTCTCTGAAAAATTCGAGAAGGTGCTGGAGGCACTCGCAAGCGAGCCATCCTATTGGCTACGCCCAGCCTACTAGAGCATCGCCCCACCTGCCCCGTTGCCACAGCTGGTGGTGGAGTCACGTGTATCCACCAAAGCCAGCACACGTGACTGTGTCTGTCGGGTCCAAGCGGAGGAAGGCGCGACGGTCTGAGAAGCTTTCGCACATTGAACCTCTCGCTCCAGCAGAAACACGTCTTTCTTCACGATTGTACCCCAGCCAACTCTGTACCCTTTGTCGATGCACAAAGTCCAGCACGAGCTGCGTCGAGCTGAGCGAATTGTGCTTCTCTGCCAGGGCTTACACACGGCCCCGCCGGCTTTCTTTGCCCTCTAGAGCAAGCGGCAGGAATGGATAAGACCGAAGACCGAGTCGTTGCCGTTATTCACTCGCGGCCGAGGTCAATGGGAGCAGGAGCGAGCTGGGCCGCAAGAGCACAGCCAAAACTAGAAAGAACGAAAAAGCTGGGGTTTCGGGCCGGAGGTAAGGAGCTTGGTGTACTAGAGAAATACGAGTAGAGAAAGAGCCCACCTTGCGCACTCACTTTCTGCCGCTTTCTCTTCCAACAGACTCACCGCCTTTGCTCCGAGCGAATATCGTCGGACCACCGCTGCTGAAACGTTTGCTAGCCCCAAGCCTCGAAGTGCGCGGCTCCCGGGGAAGCACTGGTGCTACAGGGTGCCTGTACATGACCGTTGGGGCTGCGATGCGTCCTCATTTTGCTCTACTTCGTACTTCGTTCATTGCGTACCGTTGGCCATATCGATGTTGTAATCCCCATTCCTGGTGCTGAGAGGGCACAGTGCTGCACAGTGCGTACGACTTTACAGCACCCTCCCCAGCACGCCAGGCTGCATTCTAGAGGACTTCAGCCTCGCCGCCAAGGCGCACTATGTCCACTATCCAACCCACACAGTGACCAGGGCCGCACTCTGCCCGCCAATGACAGGGCACACAGTGCCGCCCTACAAACCATACGGCGCCTCCTGCACCTGCCTACAGCGGTTGGCTCCTGGCTGGACGGAACGTCATCTCGTGCTCTCGCTAATTATCATCGTCGCAAAGGACGAGGCATCTCATCAAACGGCACCAACCCTCGCACACGACCGCCGCGCCGTGTCTCATTCGCATCGACGTCTATCCATCGACTGCATACGCATCGAACGAAGCTCGCGGCCAGCATCGACTATCGCCGCAGGTGCTCGTTTGCCGACCGTGACTCAAATCGACGACAGATCTTTGTTTCTTTTCAATCGCCGCTGTTTATCTCTGTGTACTTTATCAGACGACGCCGGCCACACCATCCCACGGCGTCTCGGACGTATCAACCGTTGGGACGTCAGCTATTCATCTTATCCGACGACTCCGACACTCCTTTTCTTCGCTCGGCCCGCATCTGGGCCGCCCTCGTCGCATCTGCGCTTCCTCCTCTGCTGGTGGATGTCGCGCCAATTCGAATCTCGATCTGCACTTACGACCGACTATTCCTACTGCCATGGCCGTGGAGGATGTCAAGGATGAGACTGCGTATGTTGTGGGATGGCTGGCGATGGTGGCGATGGTGGCGATGGCCGATTGCCTGCAAGCAAGCCATATCTTGCTAACATGCCTGATTTGATAGGTGCTATCCGACCGACGCCCTGATCTGCCAGGAGCCGAGACGGCATTATCGCGCCCGCATCAACCCAATGTGCGTTGCCTTGTGGCACCTGTTTGGTCCCCTAGCCAGCTGCTTGCTTTACGGCAAAACTAACCTTGCTTCCATCGTCTAGTCATTGGCAACTACGATCTCTTATTGGCGCCGTCAACAACACCGTCTATTTCCCGGCCGGCATCGGAAACCTGCACATCCAAGAGTTTGACACTGCGACACGTCAATCGGAAACGATTGCCGAGCTCGAGTTCTCTCCGCGATGCCTAGCGGCTCGACAAGGTTGGGTCTGCTGTGGAGGTGAAGAGGGCGAGTTTGTGGCTATCCGGGTAAATGCGACGCGGGTGCTTCACAGTCGCCCGGTGCCATCGGCCGGGGGCGGGGCGCAGGGGAAGCAGCGACGGTGCGGCTGCGGGTCTGGGTGCGACAGGGCAAGTGTGGGAGGAGCTGTCTCTGGAAGCAGCCATGATCGACACGCTCAGCACACTCCAGATCACAGCATGATACGCGACCACGGAGATGGCGGCGGCAACCACGGCGGCAACCACGGCGGCAACCACGACGACTTCGACAACGACATTGACAACGACAACGACAGCGACCCGGACATGGACGATGAGGAGTACGACGACTTTGACATGCGCATGACCGACGCTTCTTTGCTGGTGACTGTCCCGTCACGGCTAGTGGCCAAGAGTCAAAAGTTCGGCACCGACCGTGTAAACTGCATCACAATATGGACACCGTCGAGTTTTATACCCTTGTGGCCGGGCGCCTACTCTTGCCCCATTGCCGCGCTCTCCAACAACGACAAGCAGGTCACGCTCGTCAACCTAGAGACCACCGAGGAGCTCGATGTTTTGGACTACCCAGACTGCGTCAACCGGGCCATCATCTCGCCCGACGGCCGCCTGCTGGTATCCATCAGCGACGACCCGTACCTGTACATCCACGAGCGTGTGGAAAGGTCGGTTGGCGGCCCCAACCGTCTGAACCGGCCCGAGATACCGACGCCGCAGACAAAGCACTACGAGTGGAAGCTGCTGGCCAAGCACCACCTGCGGGCCAGAGCCGGTCGACACGAGCGTCCACCGCGGCAGTTTTGCCTCGTGCTTCTCGAATACAGGCCGGTATCTGGCCGTCGCCACACAGTACGGCGTGATCCACGTCTATGAGACGAGCACACTCGACAACACAAATACCAGCTTAGTGGCGTGCTTCAACTCGTCGAACCAGAACGTGGACTCGGGCGCCGTGCGTGAGATGTCCTTTTGCCCCGGCCCTACGACTTGCTGGCGTGGAGCGAAGACCACGGATTGGCGGGTGTTGCCGATGTGCGCAATGGCTTCGTGTCGCGGCAAATTCTCCAGCTGTGCGACGACGACGCCTACGAACATGTAAACATCAACGAGGTGATTCACAACGACGAGTTTGAGGAAGAGCGCCAGCGCAGGCGGACGGGCCAACAGAGCGCTGCCACTTCTGGTTCCGGCTCGGGCGCCCATGCGGGCGGCGGAGACAGCACTATGAGCAATGCACTCATTGAAACGACGAGCCCGCCGGCCAACGATCACGACATGCCCTCGAGCGAGCAGGCCATGCCCATCCGTGATGCACTGGACTGGTACCACATGTCGACGTCGACGGGCGAGCCGCAGACTTTTCGCAGCATGCAGAGTCTGCTGCGGCGGCAGCGTTTGCTGCGGGATCAGCAGCAGCTGATCAGCCGGGCACCACGCGAGCGTGACGGCGAACGGGACACGTCCGAGTTTGGGCGCCGTGCAACGTGGCTGCTCCGGCAACGGCCTTCACTGGGCTCACGGGCCGACAGCAGCAGCGCCTCGGCCAGTGGCATCGGCAACCTGGCCAGCGAGCGCAATACGGCCAGTGGCATCATCAACATCCGGACTGGCACCAGCAACAGCCGGGCGCGGAGCGCTGCACGGCGCGCGAGCAGAGCGAAAATGTGAGCATGGCGTGAACGACATTCTCGGCAGCCTGCGGAACCTGCGCAACGCCCGCGATGCGGCCGATATTGAGCGTCGCTGGATGTCGCCGGCGCCAGCGGGGCTGCTCCAGCAGCACAGCGGGTGAGCGCGTTTGCCGCTGGTCTCGATGACGACGAGTCGGGCAGCGACGACAATGCCTTCTCGACCCGCGATGCCGCCACCTCAGGAACAGCAGGCCGGCAACGGTACCCAATATGGGCCACTGTCGGCCCGCCGGTGCGGGAGCTGGTCAAGACGACGTGAGCAGCAGCCGGACCATGGACATTCTGCATGCGTACCAGTTTGGCGATCAGCCTGCTACAAACACAGGCGCAAACACAACGTCGACAACGACCACGACCAGGGCGGGCAATCGGTCGCTTGGCGGCATCTCCAATGCCACCCGTCGAGCCAACGGGAACGCGCCGCCACTACCCCTGCCCGACACAATCCTCAACCCGTCGACCCTCTTGGTGTGGGACTCGAACGTTCCGGCGCCACGGCGGGCGCGTGAGCCTGGTCCGTCGGAGCAAAAGGACGGCCACACGGCCGGTCTGGCCTGGAGCGAAGACGGACGCATACTGTGAGTGCTCGCTGCTGTAAATTTCTGTCTTGGCTGCATGTCATACACTAACACACCTAGATATATTGCAACCGAGGGCGGCATCTACGAGTTCCGGGTAAACATCAAGAGCCGCATGTTCTACCCGAGCGTGACGATGCGGTAACAGGCTGTTTCTTTTTTGGATCTCATCATGCGGCGTTTCTGGGTTCTCGGAATTCTGGGTTTTTGTTTTGTCTCCATTTCTTCTGCCGTGATACTTTTGCATTCTTCTTTCTTGATCTCGTGTTTTGCTACCGTGCCGTCTTTCTTGCCTGTTTGGGGGACATTTACCTTGGGGACAGCTCCTTTTGACGGGACACATGCTGCACACACTGGCGCTATATCTATTTCATATTTTATGCGCGGATATCGATCTTTTGTTTCTTTGCTTGATTGCTTCCATGGTACATCTGTTGTTTTCATGACTTTGTGCAGATTATAAATTGCATTGTATTGGAAAACAGTCGTATACGCCATCACATCTGTCCCCTCGTCATCGTATCTCAGTTCGAATAGATCATCTTCTCGACCATCTCACCGATCGCCAGACTGCTCGTCAGCCCGGGACTCTCGATGCCCAGCAGGTTTACCCAGCCTTGGTAGCCCGGCTCGCTTCGCACAACAAAGTCGGCCGCGGGCTTTCCCTTGCCGACCAGTTTGGGCCGCATGCCGGCATAGTCGGGCTGCAGCGCCGTGGGATCGATGCCTGGCAGGTACGTCTTGATGGCTTCAATGGCCTGTGGCAGCTGCTGGGCGTTGGCGGCCAGGTCCGTCGGGTCGTCTACCACTCGACGTCGGGCCCGAACCGGATGCGGCCGCCCAAGTCGAGCGTCAGATGCGTGCCGAGACCGCCGAGGCCGGGCTCGGGGACGGGATACACGAGCGTCGACACTTTGGGCTGGCTGTGCGCGTAGGAAAAGTAGTTGCCCTTGGCGTAGTAGAGCTGCATGGGTGCGCCGGCCGCTTCTCCGTGTTGCGTAATCATATTGTGGACGGCAGCAGCTCCGAGTCCGGCCGCATTGACAATGGTTTCGGCCGTCACGACCGTCTCTTCACCGCCCTCCGCCGTCTTGACATGCAGCTGCCAGCCCTCGCTGCCGGGCCGCGCGCCAGCGGCGTGATCTTGACCACGGGCGATCCCGGCGCCAGCACGCCGCCTGCCTGCTCAAACAGCCCCAGCAGCGTCTGCATCAGCCCGTGGCTGTCGACGATGCCGGTGGCCAGGCTCTCGAGCACGCCCGCCTCGGCGCGCACCGCGGGCTCGCGCTGCTTGGCCTCGTCCGCAGCGACCCAGCGCAGGGGATGGCGTCCGGCCGCCAGGGTAGGACCGGCCAAAGGCATAGATCGTCTCGAGGGCTTCCCGCTGCGCCGGTGTCTGGGCCACGATCCACTTGCCGGTGCGGCGGTGGTCGACACCGTACTGGCGGCAAAAGGCGTAGAGCAGTTGGCGACCGTGGACGCAGAGCTTGGTCTTGAGAGAGTCTGGGCCGTAGTAGAGGCCAGCGTGGATGACTTCGCTGTTGCGGGCCGACGTCTCGGTGCCCACAGTGTCGTGCCGTTCAAGCAGGAGCACGGACGAAGCCGAAGACGGCGCAGAAGAAGAAGACGCGACCGCTGCCGCCCGCTCGGCCAATGCACGCGCTACCGCCAGGCCGACCACTCCGCCCCTACGACCTGGATACGTGTCAGTTGCCAGTGTCATCTGTCATCTGTCATCGGGTGGAGAGACACGGTTGAAGCCCGACCAACGTACTGCGTGTGTGAAGTCGGCCCTCCGATGAGCGGACGCGGAGAACAGCCGCAGGCCGGCATGGCCTGCGCCAATTCCAACGGCGGCCCTTTGCAGTGCCGCTTTTGAAAGCCGACGGTGGGGGCTGTTCAGCATCTTGGAGCACACTTTACCTGGCTTTATGGAGTCGAGATGCAAGTCATGCACGAGGGCGCGATCGCATGTCCTCCGCACGAGTGTGAGGCTGGAGGCGTGTAAGTAACTGTGTCTGGCCAGACCGGATTTAATCGCAGGTCAGGGTACGCTTAGCGGGGTTCACGTCCGAGAGCGCTAATTGCACAGCTGCCTACACAGCGAACGACACGAACAAGTGGCTACAAAAATGTATGTACTGATAGTTGGCTCATACCTAGACAAGCAGGTTGGCTAAGAAAATGTATGTGATGTTTAACTTGTACTGTGCTCTATAAAAAGAATGACCGTCTAGTTTTTGGGTATCCATAGCGCGGCGTACACGAAGAAAACTCCGTGAAGCGAAAGCGGCTTTGACAAGAAAGAAGGGAAGCGTGCGCTCGCTAATGTACTCCGTTGTGAGTTCTATAAACAAAAATATGTGCAGAGGAAAGTGTAGAAATCAGTGGCCCTTGAGCCGTATCAAACAGCATCCGGGCCTGATAAGTGTGTTGCTTGGCCGCCGCTGGGCTGGGAGCGTCCGCATGTGCCTGTGCCTTGGCCTTGGCGGCGTCATCGTCGCTACTTTCGGTCAGTTCGCTACCCGGGTCGCTAGCCGGGTCGACAGCCTTGGCAGCTGCAGCCGTTGTTGACCTATCTGCCGTCTTTGTTGGCGGTCTCGTTGTGTCGGATCCATCGTCGGCAACAACTGTCGCATCATCTGTTCCCGTCGACCCAAACATGCGTCTCAGCTGCGAAAGTACCGCCACTGGCAGTTTGGCACCTCTCGAGCACTGTGCCGCAAGCTTGGCCTTGATGCTCTGTGGTGGTGATGCGGATGCCGTCTCCGTAGGGCATGTCCCGTCGTGGATGCCTCCGTCGTAGCCAGCTGCTGCTCCTGGTCCTGGTCCTGGCTCGGGCCTTGGCCTGGCCCAGCAGCTGCAGACGGCGACGACGCATGTACAGGTACATGGCGAGAAGGACAAGGGCGACACCCACTATACTGACCAGTGTCGCCAGGACCGGCCGGACAACGCGCCAGCCGAAGGAGTCATGGTCGGAAATGGACGGCAGCACCAAAGGTGGTGGAATGGTGTCCTCGGTGGCCGGGCTGGGCGGCGGGGGGCCATCGGCGGACCAGTTGGAGGGCTGCGAGCCAAGAACAAAATCGAGGCGGCCGCCATTGGCAAAGATGTCGTCGTAGCTGAGCCACGACTGGTCCCATGGCCGGCCATTGACCTGGAGGGACTGGACGTACATGGCCTGTGATGGGGAAGACGCATCCGTGGATGTGGCAGTCGTATTTATTTGCAACGTCTTGCCACCTCCAAGGCGGATGGTGAGGTCGCGGAACCAGGGCGAGCCGATCAGGAAGGTGGTCTGGCCCGTAATTGGATACAGGCCGATCATGGACCACAGGACCACGACTCCATGGCACCAGCATCGCTGTTGCCAGGCAGACCACCGGGTGTCGGCTGGTAGTAGGCATCGGCAGCGGCGCGGCTGTACTGGACAGACAGGTCCTGGCGGCCGACAAAGTTGAAGAGGTAAGGCGTGGTAAAGCTGGGCTCGTTGCCCGGGTTGAAGATTGTGTTGTTGAACTGCGCCGAGCCAGACGGCCGCTGGCCGGGAACAAACATCATGGCTAGGCGATCGGAGAAGGCTGTGTCACCGCCCGAGTAGTTGACTAGAGTGTTGATATCGTGGTGGGCGTTGAACGAGTACTCCCACGAAAGGGCCTCGTAGTCTGTACTGTTGGTATTAATCAAACAAGACCAAGGAAAGGGGGGCGGTGTACCTACAGTCATCTTTCCAGTAGCAGCCGCCACACAGGAGGGATCCTGCTCGATAAACGATGTCTTGGTCCGTGGAACGAGGAAGCCAGAGAAGCCGAGAGACTTGGCCGATGGGTTCCAGTGATTGCGCCAGTTGCGCGACCGCACAAGGTACTTGTTGGCGTCGTCCGTCTTCCCAAGGCCCGAGGCCACCTGGTAGAGCGAAAAGTCGTTGACAGAGTACTCGACGGCACGCGTGACGGACCGGCCGAACGACCTGGTGATGTAGCCGTGTTCGTGCCAGTCTGGCAGCGCGCTGCGGCCCTCCTTGGTGGAGCCGGACGGGTCGCGAGGATCGTTGTTGTTGGGCGGCACAGACTCGGCATCCGTGACCATGGCGGCGTAAGCGTCATCCCAGTTGACACGACCGCGCAGTCCCTTGACGTATGCATCGGCCAGAACGTTGTCGGCGTTGGACCCGCCCTGGGTGGCGCCGTTGGCAAAGGACGAGCGTGCGTCTGGCATGAAGCCCTCGTGGCGCCAGATGTCGACGAGCGACCGGATAAACTCTTCGTACATGGTGGGCTGGAGGACATGGAAGAGGGCAGTCGTGCATCGAAACTGTCAATGTTAGAGCTGTCGCCTTTTTCTCGAACGAAACAATGGGTCATGCTGCACGAACCAGGTCCCACAGAGTAAAGATGTCGTCGAAGTACGGCTCGGACGAGGGCCATAGGGGTTCTCGCCCGTCTTGTTCTGCGGCAGCAGCAGCATGTGGTACATGGACGAGTACAGCAGCTGCAGCCGTGTGGTGTTGGCCGTGTCGGTTGTCGTGATCTTGCTGAGTACCTGGTCGTTCCAGGCGGTACGAGTCTGTGCCGCCAGGGTCGTGTGGTTGGTGCCCACGGGCACCTGGCTGTTGACGTTGCTGCAGGCCTGGGCGGTTGAGATAAACGAGACGCCCACGCGTGATGTGACGCTGGTTGTGCTTGCGTTAAAGGAGAACACGGCGCCGAGGCGGTTCGGCGATGTGCCGATAGCGCTCGCCGCGGGAAACTGACCAAGCACGCTCTCTGTGCTGCTGCTGCCGACAAACGTCTGGACTGTGCCAGGGCTGTCAAAGAAGCCGCAAAAGTACACGGTCCAGGCGGGCGACAGGTTCCAGCCGTTGTTGTACGTGCCGGCGCCCTGGTACTGCAGACCACTGCCGTCTGGGTTCGAGGAGACGGAGATGCTGCCGCCGAGGTAGTGCTGGCTCAGGTAGGCACGGTCGGGGGCAGGTAAATAATGCGACACGTCGACGATGACGCTGTTGGTGTTGGTGTTGGTGTTGCTGGCGTTGCCGGTGCCGGTGGTGCTGCTGGGAAACGTGTACTGGTAGAGGCCCGCACGAGACGAGGCGGCCAGCTCGACGACGATGCCCGAGGCCATGGTGGCCTTGTAGGAGCCCGGACTGGCCTCATCGGCCACGGAACCACGGGCATCGGCATGACGTGCGAGCGGGTTTGTCACGGGAGCACCTGTGACGGGCATCTGGGAAACGACGCCGTATTTGGGGCACCACCAGTTCCGCTCTCGTGCAGCATACTGAAGCCGGTGAAGAATGCAGCGCCTCCAACATAGCCCGAGTAGCTGGATCCGGTGGCATTGGGGCCGGTGTCCATGTCCGGGCCGAGCTTGGCCATGCCAAACGGCTCCGAGACGCCAGGGAAAGTGTTTCCGCCAGCTTGGGAGCCTGTCTGGAGGTGGCCGTCAGTATTGCTCGAAAGCGGCCATCAGAAGGCAAACAGAGGTCTGGGGTCACTCACAAATGGCAATACATGGCTGGACAGGTCGGCTGCGGTGGCCATGGCGGACATGGCCCGAGAATGGCCAACGTCTGTGACAGCGATGCCATTGCGGGTTGAAGAAGCTGTGAGGGGGAATAAGGGATGATATAAAGATAAAGATGAAAGATAATAGATAAAAGTGCAAGGAAAGGAGACAGCACCAGCAGCTTGACCCTTCTAGCCAGGATTGTGGTCGTCGCCTGTCAGGAGGCCTGGGTCAAGGTGGAGATACGAAGAGAGTTCATTGTGGCACGAATGCAGGATGACGGTGTAAGTGGGCTTGAGTAAGTAGAACAGAGGCAGGGCGAGACAAAGAGAGACAGAAGAGACAAAGCCGGAGAAAAAAGAGGATCAAGTGTCAAATGTCAAATGTCAAATGTCAAAAAAGGGACGATCAAATGCCAAGACCACGAGAAAAGGAAGTGACGAGGACAATGTTTCTCAGCGAGCCGGAAAGGAAAGAACAAACGTGCGAGACAGGTGCACGCGGCGGGAGAAAAAAGCCACGATGGAAAAGAGCTTTTGCCTTGCAGCTTCTGGTTGTCTTTGGTTGTCTGTCTGGGGAAGGCGCTGTCCACAAGCTCTGCCGATTTGACCCACGTGCAAGACGATCGCGCCTGCTGATTTTGCGACACTTTTTTTTTTCTTTTTTTTTCTTCTTCTTTTTGCGACGATCTCTTTTTGCGGCACTCTTCGACTTTTATCCTTTTCAGAGTTGACCAGCTGTTCAGACCTGTCACGGATACAAGGCTCACCAGAGCCAAGATTTCTTGCGGGTGTTCTGCCGCAGCGCTTATGTTCGATCATGGTCATCAAGGTATCAGAGCGAGGTTTGTTGCGCGCAAAAGAAGTGCTTATTGATGCGACAACAGAGTGCCAAGGCTCTTGTTGTCTCAGTTGGGCTGTCGCCGAAAGGCAAGTTAGAGAAAGGTTTCGCACTTTTCATCCTTTCGTTTGTTCTGCTCATGTGAGTGTCGAGTTGATCGAGAAGAGGGAAGATGCAGTTTCAGGTCTGTGTTGATGTATTGTTGATTTGACCCTTATTGGCCGTTTCGGTGTAAGTGGGCAACATGCCAAGATGATTGAAATTCTTTCTTAGTCTTCCTTTGGGTGGCGGGAAGGATGATGCGCAAGGGCTGTCGCAGGATTCGGGTACTGAGCAGCGTAGAAAGGAGAGGAACTAAATAGAGATAATTTGTTCAAATACTGAATAACTAGCTCCGCGGTAAAGTTCAGTCAAAGGGACAAAGAGATATTCGGCACGCGACAATAGAGACTAAGAGCGGGAGACAGAAGTAAGGGTAGAGAGAGTATGGCGCGCAGCGAGCGATAGGCGACGACCAAAGGACCCAGGTGAGGCCACAGCGGCGGGAATAGTAAGGGGAACATGGAAAGATCATGAGAGCGATCTGGAACCCAGAAGCCTTGAATAGAACAGACACAGGGGGGAGGAAGGTTAATGTCTGCACTCAGTAAAAGATACAGTAAATACATAGGACTTGCACTTGCACACTACGGCGTGGGAGAATCAAAATACGAGCGACTAAAGGCGACGGCGAGAGCATGGTACGAGCATGATGGACGAGCTAAGAAGGTAGAAAAAACTAAGCTTAGACCGGTCGCTCGTGAGAGTTAAGAAGACAGGGTTCAAAAAGGCGCCATTCGGGGACTAAGAAAAAGTGGACGGCGCTGGGACCAGCCGACCATAAATGCATGACAGGATGACAGATTTGCATGGCGGGAGACCCGGACAACGCATCAGGAGAAGGCGGGCGACTTGAAGCCTCACGGGTAATCCCCGGTTGGCGGGATCACGAAATCAAACGGACGCGAGTGGTGCCTCTCGGCACGCATGGAATGGGTGTGAGGCTAAAGGCACGAGCAGGCCAGAGGCAAGGCCAATAGACGCCATTGCGGATCTTGTCGATACGGTGAACAGACAGCCACGGCCAAGCGAGGGAGAAGAGGCAGAAGTGACGAGGCTGTCTCTGATGTTGTCGGGCTGCAGAGGGCAATGGCAAGGTCTCGTAGTACGGGAAGCAGAGAAACAAAGAATGAGTATCGAGAAGAGGGACATGGCCAGAACGCGAAGAGGAGAGGTCTAGAGTCTAGAGTTTAGAGTCTAGAGTCTAGACCGTCGGCCCATAGGGCCGCTGTTGAAACTTTACTGACATAGCTCGGGTGCCGAAATGCAATCATGAACGAGAAAGGGTTACATTTACCCATCTCTTGGGCCCGCGTGGCAAGTCGGCACAAAGCAGTAAGATGCACGCCAGCCGCCAACACTGGCCACTGCGCCCCATGTTGTTTCTCGGGCGCCGTCGGCGATCTTCCATGTCAGATACAACAAGAGGGCTGTCGCATGCGGCACAGTGGTCCGAGGGCCACACAGTCCGTGAAGCCAGGCAAGAAAGCCACCCGGCTTGGTCGGCTGATGACTCGAGTCGCGCTTCAGCCTGCCTTTGACTCGCAGCTGGAACTTGCTCACAGCTCGATTACGAGATGGACAGTCGGAGGCCCGAGTTCAAAAGACAGGCACGGCGTGCTGCTGTTGCAAGGCCGAGAGCTGTTCCGCCTGACACCTTCTCTCCCGCCAGGGCCTCAAGGGATTGCATCTCAGTCAAGAGGTCAGAAACGCCACCTCGTCGCAGGCTCGATCGAAAGCCAGAGAGGCCGAAGGGGCCCCAGTTCTCCAACACCGAATCGTCCATCTGCCGAGGAGGCACTCAAAAGGTCCTAGCCTTGAAAACAAGCGGACCCTGGGCCCAGCCTACTCTGTACGAGACTGGTGGAAAGGCTGAATGGGCAGAAAGGTGCAGTCGGCCATCGACGTCCTGTCTCTGCGACGTCTCCCCACGAGATCCCACGCACATGTCATCGAACAATCAGTCACGCAAAAACGTCACTTTCTACGCTTTCTTGTCGAAAGGGAACGTCGAGCTCAACCAAAAACACCAAGCAGAGGCAAAGGCCTACTGAATAAAAGATGTAGGCCGGCAGGAACGCACAAGAAGAAAAACAAGACACGAGAGGAGACGCCTCCTGGAAGCCAGCAAGCGATGCACATTACTGAACACGAATCGGGGAAATGAGAATGAGTTTGAAAAGCGGGAAAGAAGCATGGTCCCCAGTTCAGCTCGCATTGCCCGCAAACATACAACGTACAAGAAAATGCCACCGAAAGACGCGGAGAGCATGCGTAGCAAAAAACAAACGGCACCCGAGGGAAGCGTGTCCTCCTTCGTTTCCCAATGATACAAAAACCGCCGGAACCCCGAAAAAGAAAGAGTCTGCCATCCTTTGTCTTCAGCAAGATACGAATCAAAGGCATCCCACGTTGGAGTTTAGACAGCGCCGCCTGCAGAGCCTGGAGCGTTATCCAAGTCGCCGTAGTTGAGGGTGATCTCCCGGGTGGTACGTTCCTTGCGCCAGGTCAAGGTGTCCCAGACAATGTAGTAACCACGTTCGTGGTTCATGCTGAGGACCTGGGGCATCATCAAGTCGTCTTTGGTGAGCCAGACTTGCTGCCTTTTGTGCCAGCGCCAATTGCGGTTGTTCCTAGACTGCGTTAGTTGTGTGTCGAGCACAAATGGCCCAGCCCCCGACTCGGATCCAAGCAAAGACCTACAGTTCGATAGCTGCCAGTTGCTGCTTGACATCGTTCGGACACGAGTAAAAGATCCACATCAGGGTCTCTTCGTTAAAACTGGCAATCTTGCTCTCAATGGGACCGACATTGGACACCTTGTAGCACTCGGGCAGCCGGAACTTGGGAATGGCTGGCCGCGGTGTAGCGCCGTCAAAGAGCGAGTACGTTTGTGTCGACAGAAGCCTGTACAGTCAGCGTGCGTTCATGTCCCAGTCCAGGATTAAGCATATACAAGCAAAAAACCAGAGGCAGACTCACTCATTCGAGTTCAGCTCCACGCCGAGCGCGCCCAGGTCCAGCCCAAAGCCCGAGATCATGGCGTTGTAGTCGGGGTTGTTGAGCAAGGACCGCAGGCCTTCAGGCCCCACCGATCGACCGGCGCCATGCCAGCCAGGGGGTCCTGTCCGGCATGGGACGTTGCTTCGCTCTCCTCCCGCTGCGGACCGGCAGCAGCTCCGTCGCGGCCACCCATCGTGCCAATCGAGCTGCGCCCGTCAACGCCTCGCGGCGCCCCGCCCGCCGCCTCTCCGCTATTGGCGACTGTGCGGAACTTGCCGCCGCAGCCGAAGCAGCATCGCCGTCCAGCTTCTGTCGTGCTGCTGCTGCAGCCGCTGCCTCGTCCTCGGCCGCCAGGCTTCTCGTCTCATGTTGCGGCAGTGTGCCGACTGGCGACCGGACCTCGCTTCCGCCGCTAGCCACCCGCGAGCCGAGTTGGCCGACAGGGCGTTGAGCAGGCCGTTACCCATGCTGCGAGCGCCGCCTGCTGTTACGCCGCCTGGCGCTGCGGATGATGCCGCCGCCGCCTGGGCACCGCCGTAGCCGAGGCTGGACATGAGGCTCGCCGTGCGGTCCTGGCCAATCTCGCCTGCGTTGCCGGAGCGGTTCAGTGGTGGGAAGTCGTCGATAGCGCCCGGCTGTGAAGATTGCGCGGGCTGCTGGCCGATGCTGGCCTGGCCAATGTTGGTGGCCTGGCTGCCGAACCGAAAAGAGCCTTGGCTGGACTGCAGTCGTGCAGCCGCGCCAAACATGTCCTCCTGCTGCTGGCCCGGCTGGCCCTGCTGAGACGACAAGGGCGTGTTGGCGCCCCGTTGTATCGCCTGGCTACCAATGTTTCTCGCCCGGCGGTCGACCATAACGATGCTTGTCCGGCATTTGCTAGTTGCGTGTTATTTGACAGCGAGGGAAATTCCCTGTGGGTGTTAGTTAACGGATGGGCGACGAGAATAGCAGACAGAATGCTAAACCAAAATGCACAAGAACGGCATGAAAGCGGGAGAGGGTCTTGCACTGGCAGACTTCGGGGGGGGGGGGAATCAGAGAGGTATACCCTTCAGCACCGCAGCGTATGCCATACTCTTCAGTGCGGTCGAGTTTGCTACTCGTCGTGCAGGAGACCTGCAAGGCCTCTGGAGTCGGACGGGGCCAGAAAATGTCTCTGGCTCCAGGATGTACATTTTTGAAGCAGGGGGCGAAACGAAGTGAGGCATTGCGAGAAGCAGACAAGAGTAAAGGACAAAGGATAGCAGCGTGTATATATACGGAAAGGAACGAGGAAGAGGTATAAAAAGGAAAAGGGAAAAGGTTAAAGAACAGTGAAGCCCAGGCAATGTGAGGAGTGTGATAAAGCGTTGCCCGTAGTGAAGTGGCAAGACTGGAGAAGAGTATGAAGTGGAGCATGTGTACAAGAGTGATGTTTAGTGGTTTAAAGGTGAGAAGGAAGTGAAAGGCACAGAAGTCGGAAATTGAAACAAGCAACAATCAGGCACGGAACGAGAACCATAGCAAAGCTTTGCTGGGAGTCGCACAGTACCAGAACCAGGACTGGAACGGGAACATCAAAAGTATTACCGCAAAAGCAAATGCAAAAATGCAGAGAAAAAATCAGAAGAAGAGAAGAACACTTACGAAGGGTCCAGAGGGTGGACGGTTGTGAGCCGCCCAAGCTCTGGCAAAGCTGATATTGCCGCCCATCTGCTGCAGCGGCCGGGCCTGGTTCTGCTGAAGACCGCCGGCGCCGGAGCCTGCAAGTGGTACACCGGAGCCGAACGCCCAGCCAGACGCATTGTTGTTGCCTGCGAGGGTGTTAGCTGTTGTCGGTGCTGTTCGCTATAGATCCCACCGCCTTCCACGAACCCATCTTGCCGTTGGGCAGTCGACTGGACACGGACCGCGCCGGCTGTGGCGGCTGCGGCTGGCCATTGTAGCCGTTGGGTACGCCCGAAGGGAGTGAGCGGCGCCCCCTATGCGGACTCGTTAGCTACATGAACTCGTCAACGCGTAAACTCGTGGACTCGTAGGCCAGGAGGGCAGGAGAGCAAGGACGAAAGCCAAAGGGGAGAGAACCAAAGTCTGGACAGGAGGCACAGCCAGTCGAAGAGAGACACAGCATGTCGCGAGGCAACAGAGACAACAGCAACGGGGCAGGTTCAGAGGCCACATGACGAACGTGTCGGCCTACCACGCCGTGGTGACCGTAACGGTGCTTGTGGACCCCAGTCCGCCCAATTCGCACTGATGTGGCGACCTGCGACAGCTTGCGCGCATCGGAGCTGCAGAGGCACATGCTGCCATCAGACACCTGCCCCAAGCGAGAGTCTCTCGTCTACCCGTGCTGCGTGTCTCTTGTCTCGAAAGCCATGCCTGCTTGCCGACGTCGCCTCTCCCCGCGCTTCTCTTCGTCTGATCGGCCGCGATCGTATCGTACCTGGTCGATTCATGCTGGGCAGCGGGTTGAAAGAGAGTGGTGCTTGCAGTTTCGGTGCTGAGTGGGTCGTCGGGGCTCGTCAAAGGTCGTCAATGCGACGTCGGATAGTGCTTGAAGGAGTCGTACGTTGATGGAGCTGTGGTGGTCGTCTCCTGGAAAGAGAGGCAAAGCTCGCGGTGATGATGCCAGGGAGCGCGAGCAAAGAGATACAAGGTAAGAGCTATTGGCGTGCGCGGTTTGGACAACGACGCGCTGGATCGGAATGCGCAAAGGCGGTGGTAGGGGGTCGTGAGTGAACGAGGTGGATCGCGTACGGAGGAAGTTCGTGATCGTGGTGGGCGAGGTCCAGAGAGCGCCGTGGTGTATGTGGTGTCGTGGAAGCCGTCCAGAAGAAACGACGAGGTTCGCACAGCGAAAATAGCCAGCCAATCACGGTCAGCACCCCACACAAATTACTGTTTTGCTAACTAGCGCGTGCGCACCGATATACAGATATCGACTACGCGACTGGAGAGTGCTACCCCAAATGGCCCGTGCATGCTTTCTCCGCTCTGTTGTCTGATTTTTGTATTTAATTCTGGTGCTATTTTTACAGCCAAATTACATGCGCGCGCCTTCCCCTGCATCTCAGCCTCACGCCCGCAGATTTAGACACCAAGTGAAGGGCGCTCTTTATCACCTTGTCGATATGTGTCTAGTGTTTTTGCTTTCGCTATGATATGTATTCTTCTCTCTGGAATTGGATATCACTGTACGCAATGAGCTTGCGACCGGACAAAGCTCTCTCTGCGACACGGCAACATCATCATCGCGCATCGCGGCCACGCCTCTCGGTATGCATGTAACGGGTTTCATTTGATGCCTTCCACCGCGGCCAAGGGCAGCCTTCCCTCCGTTCATGTTCTTATGGCACTCAATATGCTCTTCTCAAAGTCAAACTGGCCCAGTCTCCGCCCAATGAGTATCAGCTTGCTGGACTCGGCGGCTGTCTGGCCTGCTGCCTCTTCGGCCGGCGACGACGCTGGCGCCTCAAAAATCTCAAACAGCTCCCGGACGCCCTGAACGACCTTGACCGAGCCGTCTTTGAGAATGAGACGGCCCTTGGTGCGGTGGATCTCAAAGCCGGTCGGGTCGTTGCGGCCGCCAAGTTTGGGGCCGTCGGCCGGGTCGGGTAGCTGGCTTTCCCACAGCACGACCGCAGCCACTCGTCGACCTTGGTCACCTGCGCCGCGTCGAGGATGCCAAGATCAATTGCCTGTGTCGATATGGACGGGTCCAGATGGCTGTGGTAGTTTTGGTTAACAGCGCGCTCGACCGCCTCGGCCGTCTCGTACGCGTGCAGATCGAGCAGGACGCCCTCGAGCTGGGGCACGGCGCTCTGAGACGTGATGTGGATGCGCGCAAGGCCGTTGATCGACTGGATGCGAGCTCTGACGCGTGCCAGCTCGTCCGCGTCGACGAGGTCTGACTTGTTGATGACAATGACATCGGCGTGGGAGATCTGGACGTGCGCCGTCGTCATCAGCGGGCCGTGCTCATCGGCATGGTTGTGCTCCTCGGTCTGGTCAGTGCCCTCGGGCTCGTCGAGATTGCGCAGAATGTTCTTGGCGTCGACCAGCGTCACGATGCCGTCCAGGAACAGCGAGCTGCCGAGGCCGTCGTCCATCCAGAAGAGCGGCGCCAAATTGCTGGGTCGGCCAGGCCGGTCGTCTCGAGCAGGATGTAGTCAAACTTGCCCTTCTTGGCCATTAGCGACTCAATGGCATTGACGCCGGTGTCTCTGATGTTGTTAATAACGGAATATGAAACGAGAGAGGCGAAGTAACAGAGGGAGGGGCTCACTTGACCGAACAGCATATACAGCCGTTGCCGACGTCCAGCCACTCTTCGACAGACTCTCCATTTCTGTTAATTGTCAAGGACTTTTCAATGTCCAGCGCTGTGACTTGTTAGGATCCGATCCTGATACGGAACGTGCATTGAAAGGGTATGAAGCGAAATAAATCAAAAGAAAGACCAAGACTCACAGTCGCCGAATTCTGAGTTTGCAGCAGTTAGCAATGTGTCTCGATCTTTGTACAGGAAGCCCATAAAAACAGGCTCGACTTCAGGCCAAGATCAGGCTCTACTCACCGTTCATAATCACAGCAATTTTCTTGCCGTGTTCTGCTGTCAAGATGTAGTTCAACAGCGTCGTCTTGCCGGCTCCAGATATCCTAGTACAAAAAGGTCAGACTCCATTGACAAGCCCCATAGCACAACTGTCACCACACTCACCCGTTACAATCGTCAACGGCACTCTCGGCCCACTCCCCGTCTCAGTCTCTGCCTCAGTTTCTGCCTCAATCTCTACCTCATTGTCGTCTGTCTCGACGGCTGTGTCGACGAGAACAGGCGGCAGGTCGTCGTCAGAGTCCATGTTCGCGGTCGGTGCTTGTGTCCGTGATTCTTGTACCGATATGAGAGAGAACAAATATACAAGCTGTCTGTTGGGTTGCCGGTAGAGGCCGTTGCAAGTACCACATTGGAAAATCAAGTACTTTTTGACAAGCTACGCCCTTTCTTGCCGCCATGACATCGCCTTGCAGGATTACAGAAGTTGGTGGAAGTCAGTTTTAGTGCTATCAGGCCCCGCAACCGCCACAGTTACAGCACGCGACGGCCAGGCTCGGCAGGGCACGCCGCACTTACCTAATCTGTCATAGCGGCAATTGAGAGCTCCTGAGCACTGGCCAATCAGCGGCTACAACGCCAACAACTCCAGCCCCTGGACAACTGGCAAGGCGGGAGGAAGGAGCGACAGGAGAAACAGAAACAAGAAGGAACCACATCGGGCGTTTGGGGAGAAAATCATCGCCAACACTTGTGAGGCTTCTCAGCATTGACACACTCTCCCATCCTGACCAGGCACACAAGATACACAGCTCGGCCGCACGGACAGCTTACATACAAGCTTGGCCTTCACTTGTACCTCCTCACAAGCACACACGGCATATCCAACCTGTCGCACAATTTATTCTTGCATCGTAAAAACTCGATCTCCACCTCGACACGAGACGACACGAGACCAAAGAACAATTGACGACTGTGACGACCTCGCATAGCGACAGAGAGGGAGGCTGCCACGGAAAGCGCCCCGCAGCCTCTGCGGATACACGACATCCGCACACCTTGCCAGACATGGCGCTTCCGCGGAGCTCGCCCCGGCTACCCAGCCCGCCGCCGGCTGCCGAAATCCAGATCGGACCCAAATCCCCGAGCGCTTCAGGCGCCACTCTGGCCCAGCAGCAGATTGAGCAGCAAATGGAGCAGACCCTTCTCGACGCCAACTCCAAGCGCCGCATCCACCCAGGCACGCGGGCGGCCGACTTTGCCGTGGGGCCGCCGCTTGTCCCGCTTAATGAGGTCAGTCAAGGCGGTGTTTGCATTCCGTGAGAAACTCCAAGCCATCGCGACTTACAACTGACTCTGACAGCTCGACTCGGCGTTCCAGCTCCAGGAGCATCTCGCCGCCCTCCACTACCACCACACCGCCAACAACACCATCCCCGTCTGTCGCGAGACCGCCCACATCCTCGCCCAGGCGCCTGTCGGCACCGACCGCACCCTCTGGCTCTATGAGCTCTGCCGCTTTCTGATTGCACAGTGCAACAGCCTTATCGTCGGGTTTCTCTTTGACGCGCCGCCCTGCAGCGCCACCACCTGCCCCGAGATGCGTGCCTCCGAGTGGCAGTTCCTGTGCGCCGTCACGAGCAGCCGCGCTCTTGCTGCGCCATCGACTACTGCTGCCATACCCTCGACTGGGCTGCCAACGTCGCGACGAACCCCAAGATCTTCCCCAGCCGCTTCGTCTTTGTCGACCCCCATGACAAGAGTGCGGCCGCTAAGAACCTGATCAACGTGTTTCGGCGTCTGCACCGCATCTTTGCCCACGCCTGGTTCCAGCACCGCGGCGTTTTCTGGTCCGTCGAGAGCCAGACGGGCCTCTACGTCTTCTTCAAGACCGTTTGCGACATGTACGACCTGCTGCCCGCCGAGAACTACAAGTTGCCCCCGGAGGCAGAGGGTCTGGAAGTCGGGTCGGCGAGAGACGACCCGTCCGCAACAGGCAACAACAAAAACAACAATGCTTCTTCCAAGGAGAATGTGCTACCGGGCCTCATCCCCGTTTCATCCATTGCCGACAGGAAGAGCCTGACCCTCAATCCGGCATCCGCGAGCGACCGGTCGGCGCACCGGTCAGGAACTGGGCCGGTCGGTGTCAGCTCTGCTTCCAACAATGGCACAGGACTTGCGGCTGACCTCCTGGGTGGTGACAGCGAACACCTTCAGTCGGCCGGCCGTACCAACACACGGCGGCACATTCGCAGCAGCCCGTCCACTGGCAGCGCTGTGACCACTGTTCTCGAACAAGACGAGGACGGTGCGCACGCCGCGCCGGGTGTTGGCGGTCGGCCCGTCTCCATTCTCCAAAACAACAACCGTATCGCATCCGGACTTGGTCGCTCGTTCCCCTACACGAATACGGAACCACAGGTCACTGAGAATGAAGTTTCTGCAGAGGACCTTGAGACCGAGACCGAGACCGATCGCAGTCGACCTGATGCAGATGCCTCGACGGCTTCTGTGCCCATCATTGTCGAACATGACCAGCACAACTTTGCGTCGAATGCGCCGGCCGAACAAGAGGCGGCCGAGGCGCCAGCCACTGCAATCGAGGCAACCACAGAACAGCCAACTGAGCCAAGCACGGAGCCCGCTGAAGCCGATGCAAAGCCGGCAGACGAGGAAGAGCCTGCCGATCCGGTCACGATCGTATTGGCGGGTGAGCTGGCGGAAGCCACTGGTATACCAGCAGCGGCCTCTGCCTCGACTGATGCCCAGCTGATCACGAGACAGCGACTGCAGAGCCTACTACAACCTCGGAGGAGGAGGTAGCCAAGGACGCAGAGCCGACCGAGACTGCTGCTCCTACTTCTGCTGCTGCTGCTGCCGCTGCTGCTGCTGCCGCTGCCGAAAAGGAGTCAACAATGGGGGCCGAGCCTGCCACTGAGGATGCATCTATAGCCGCCGCAGGAACGACGGAACCCGCCACGACGGACAACGAAGACGTTTCTGAGGAGGCTAAGGAGGAGGAGGCCAAACCCGAGACCGAGGCTGCCGCTGAGCCAACACCGGTAACAAAAGATTAGGTTCTGGTATCGGCAGAGGATGAGGACGAGAAGACCAAGAGTGGTCAAAAATAATCAACGCAACAATGATCACGAGCATGAGAGGGAGCTAGTGCGCTTTTTTTATTGTTTTACTGTGTCTTTTTTTATTTTTGTTCATTCATATTCATTGGCTTTGCCTTGTTCGTCGGTTGTCTATCCTTTTCGCGTTTTTTTCTTCCTTTCTTTTTATCCTGTATTATTGACTATATCGTGTGTGTTTGAAGATTTTCTAGAGCGAGAAAAGTTGAGCGGGAGAGTGCACTAAGTGCCCCAGTTATTGATGACTACCAATAAGTACGAGTATAGAACAGCATTTGCGACGGACGGTGTAAGTACAACACCACTGCATCATGGGTGCTTTACATCAAAGAAGTCGACGAAAAAGAGAAACAAGTCGGCGTCAGCTTCAGTTTGTTGCATTTCTGTGCTGATGATGGATATCATCGTGCTATATAAACGTGGCCTCTGAAACCACTCAAAATGCTAAAGATGATAGATAGTAAGGTGAAATTGTAAAGAAGTTGTTTGAAAAGGGTGAAGAGAAGAGAAGTAACCAAAAGGTGCATATGTGAATCAAGATACCAAAAAAAAGCTTCAGGATCAAGCTTGACGGGAAGCTTTCCAAGGTCCCATCACCACCCAAGAGCTTTGTTTAGACGCCTTTTCTCTTACCCTTTGCTGCCTTCGGTGCACCCTTGGCACTCTTATTTGACTTCAATGTGTAACTGCTGGCATGATTGACAGCGTCTGAACTGTCAATGGATCCGGTACTTCCACCACCAATTCCACCGCCCTCGCCGATTTGGAGCTTGGCAAAGATATGCCGAACTTCCGCAGGTTTTCTGTCTGCGCTGACACGGCCGTCACATTGCGCTCGTCGGCAAAGGCTCGCACACTTTGCAGAATTGGGCTAAAACCTTCGTTGTTGGGCAGCCACCATTGCACGCAGGACGGGTCGTTGAAGAGCTCAGACATCCGCGTACGCATAGTAAGCGGAAAGATGTAGCTGTACCACTTGTTAGCTATCCGAGGGACGATCGGAGATCAGAGCTGTGGGAAGAGCTGTGCATAAATGGCTGCGAATACAGACGAAAGAGTAATGCGGTGAAAGTATTCATGAAGAGAGGCAACATAACAAAGCACAACTTACCCCATCGTTTCGATCAGCGCAAACTTGCGCCGAATCCACATGTGGTGGCGGCTATCGCGAGGAAGGAAGAGAGCCGCAATGGCAATCATGGCTTGTAAAACAATCAGGCATCCTGGTGGACTGGCCGGCCACATCTCAAGTGTCTCGAAGATTTGGCAGATGGTGTATGCGCGCTTGGCCAGTCCTGCCATTCCGGCCGACATCTGGGCCGACATCTGGGCCGCACCCTTTGTCCATCAGCAACTGGTGCACCGCTTGGTCCAGAATCTCCCTCAGCAGCCTGCATGGCGGCCATATCTCTGGACTTGGCACCGTCAGGGCCACCCGTAGCCGCAAGAGCAGCTAGGCCTTCTTCGAGTGACATGCCTTCAGGTAAAGACATACCTTTGGGCAGTTTGGTGCCTGCCGGCAGAGACATATTTTCTGGTGGGACATTTCTGCTGGCATGGACATGCCCTCTGGATCGGCCAGTGTATCTGGCAAAGTCATGCCTTCAGGTACCTCGATGCCTGCAGGCCGAGACATGCCTTCGGAGAGCGCCACCCCCTGTGGAAGTGGCGAGGGCCTTGCTGCAATCTGAGGTGCAGTACCCATAGCAGCCATGGCCAGCTGTGCAGCTTGCAGTTCGTGCATAACGATAATCGATTGCCACTCGCAAGACATAATCGTGTATCCGAAGAGCGGCTCGTGGTACAGAATACCAGGTCGATAAGGGTCGACAATATCTTTCTCACTGAGAGGGACCGCGTGGCTGAAGTCGGTGACAAGCAGAGGGTGGTGCGTTTGTTCTCCGGCGCTGTCCTTCATCTCGTCAGTGGCTCCATCGTCGGCCTCTACAATGGCGTCCAGGCTGGCTTTCCACTCATGTAGCGCGCTGAGGATGCGCGCATGTTCCCGCATGAAAGCTTCATCTGGCGCAAAAGATGGAAATGCTGCCAGACCACCTCCGCCAGCTTGCTTGGTTGGGTCTCCGCCATTGTCGTTATCATCCTCTTTAGCCCGCGCGAAGAGTAGAGACATGTCGAGAGAAACAAGCCTCAGTCGCGCGGAGCAATCCTCAACTTTGTACATGAGGCTCGTAGGATCGCTGGCCATGCGCTCTTGGTAATACTCCACAATGCTTATAAACCAGTCGCGAGGCAAGGCCGTCTCAAAGCCGCCCATAATGCCCACGAAAACGTCAAAGCGACAATACCAGTGCAGGGCCATGCGGCTTATGGGCGTCTGAGTGGCCGTCTCAGGAGTGTAAATCTCTGTCAGCATTTCTAGAGCCGCTTTTTGGTGGCCCATGAGGTTGACCCAGTCACCGAGATACTCTTCGATTGTAGCGAGCTGCAAGACCGTCAATAGGGTGCCAATGCTGTGCTTTTCTTTTCGCTTTAGGATTCCGAGAAGGAGCTTCACGCTTTGGTTATAGTACTGCAGGAATTGCTGCAGCTTAGCCGTGGGGTCACGCAGAATATAGTGGTAAGCCGAGAAGGCAACGAGTGCGTAGAGCAAGGGCTCATTGTGGACAGCCAGGGCAGGCAGAATGCCACGAATCGAGTTGTCCGAGTCGGTTGGCATGCAGTAGTGGAAATGTGTGATGTTGTCCACAAAGTATCCCAGAAAGAAACGCAAATCTTGGGGCAGGTGGCTCCAGTCAGCGGCTGAAATGGTTGGAATAGCTGATGACGAGGAGTAGTACTGTTCGGACGAGCCAGCAGAATGCGCCGTCTGTGGGAAGCTAACGGCGGTACCTGTCGATGTGGCTGGTGACGGTGTCTCTGACCCTTGGCGCGTCCGCCTTCCTACTGACGATGCTGCGTGTGCTCCACTAATAGATGCAAGTCGATTCATATTCAAAGGCGATATTGAGCTCGACTGTCGTAGTAGTGGCCGCACCTTGTCATTGAAGGTAGCTGTAAATTTCTGAGGCGTGACTGCATCTGCTGTTCCACTGATTGACTCTTCAGTCTCATTGTCGTCGAGGATCGTGTCGAGTTTGTTATCTTGGTCTGTGTCTTCGTCATCGTCCTCGTTCGAGGATTCTGGGCTCGCTTGTTGACTTGTGTTCGAAGCTTCTTGTGAGGCAGCAGCAGTTGATTTTTTTGACGACTTGGGTTCCGGATATGAGCAGTCTCTTTTGCCCTTTTTGCAACCTGAATCAATAAAACATACAGAGAGTGGGCAGCCGCCCCAGAACCATCTGTTAGCAACTCGCTGAGAGGTAAATCTACCGCAAATGCCAACGCAAGATATCACGCCCAGGAACAGTAAAAATAGTCAACTCACGCTCGCAGATGGGCCGTGCCTCATCGCACTTGATTCGCCTGCTCCGGCATGTATAACAGCCCGATCGAGTCCGTCGATGCTTGACGTGCTCCGAGCCAGGGGCGGACTTCCGACGATTGCGCTGAGACTTTTGCGTGTTGAACATGACGGGCTCGGGAAAGCCAGTATAGAAAGCCCAGGCTCTGGTACTGGTTTGGCCCTTGTCCCGGCCCCACCCCCATATCCACGGACATAGCCGTATGTCGGTGAAGATGAGGCGGCAGAGATAGCGGCATCGGCATCATTTCATGGGCTTGCTGCGGCGGTGGTTGCGGGTGTTGTTGGGAGAGATGGTGAGGCTGCTGATGGGGGGCATCTGCTGGTTGAGGTGTTGGTGCTGGGGTTGCTGTTGCTGCTGCTGCTGCGGAAGTTGCTGATGTTGCCGAAGTTGCATATTCTGCGGATTCGGCGCAACTCCTGACATGGAAGCCAGAAACTGGTGGTAGTAGTCACTCATGGTGGGCGAGATATGCCATGCACGGTGCTGCCGTAGCCAGTAAGCTTGCTGTATCGACAAAAGAACAGGCTGCAGTATGAATGGCACCAGAGACGGTAATGTGAGTGGCAGAAGGAAATGCTTGCTTTTCCTTCGGTAGCATGCTCCTTTAGCTAGTGGCGTGTCGGTGGCGGTCGAGAAGGTCGTCGTTGGTGCCCAAATACCGGAACAGATTGAAACACTTTGAAGAAGAAAAAAAAGGCCGGTAAAGACAGTGATGCGATGGACAGACAGCCCGCGAAAGTTGGTGTTTCCCGGGAAAACAAGACGGAACAGGCGAAAAGTTGATGGAAAAATACAAACCAAGCGGTGTGCTCGGGTGTATACCCGGTATTTCTGTATCTGGCCGACGATCTTGGTGGCAGTCGGGTAGTACAAGCGAGGGAAGCTTGACAGATATATATCCAAAGGAAGAAGAAAGCAGTGTGCGTCGTCAATATGCCCCCGTCAAGTGAAAGCTATCTTTTGCTTGCTGAGACAGTGCCACCCGTGTCCCTCTGCTGTGCGGTCGTCCCCCGTTAGCATGTCAGGTAAGTGCATGAGATCGCAGCTACTGGAACATTGTCCTAGCATAAGATGATGTATTGTTGGGCGAAGGAGAGCGGGCGTGAGGATACAAAGACAAGGGATTTAAGGGAGACCAAGATCACGCTGACGACTGGCAAGGCTGGTGTGGGCGGCCGTCTCGAGGAAAGGTCTGGGATAGAAGGAGAAAGGATGCAACGACTGAGGCAGAAGGGAGCAAAACAAGTGAGAGGCAAACGGTGGTTGGATGAAGGTATTTACGCGCCGACAATTTTCCATTTGCCATAGCCCTATCCCAAAGCCTTTCCTCTTTTGCGGCCGGAGCCCATTCTCTGTAATGTGCCGCTTCCCAGGGGCTAATCTACCCGCAGGCAAGGCTAAGGCCCCCAAGTCTAAGAAGTGGAGAGAGAGAAAACAACAACAATCAGAATGAAGGGCGTGGGCAGGGGATGGATGGGAGGTAATGGTGGGGAGGAAGGGGGGTGGGTGTGCCGGGAGGTGTGAGGTGTAGGATAGCGTCTCTGCACTCTGGGAGGAGTGTTTAGGATGGCAGTAATGTAGTCTTGCAGCATTCTGCATGCACTTGCACACACCACGGCAGGTAATACTAGAAACACATAGTATCGATGTACGAGGATTTGTGAGCTGTGAGGCGTATGAGCAGGGCACGGTGCATGGGAGATAAAACGGTACAAAGAGGGGCAGATCGAGGTGCGAGCTGTCTAGGAACGGATAGAGACTGGCATCGACGGAACCATTCTGTTCAAAGTGGGAGTTGTTGCAATAGGACACTGGCCGACGAAGAAAATAGAGATTGGGGAGAGGCACCGGCTGACGGATAGCAGGAGGTGGAAATGAACAACTTACCAGTTGACGTCTACAGATCGAGCGCTATGTCGCGCGTCGTACGCAGAGAAGCACTGCGATGTGTTGTGGTGGCAGCAGGTAGGAATAAATAAAGGACAAAGATGGACGAATCACTTGCTGCCGGCCGAGGCTTCCTCTTAGTACTCAGTAGGTATGTATGTACGGGAAGTCTGGGGGGCAATGTGGCGATCGGAGTGAGGTGGAGAGATCCTGGGTCTGATGACAGCGGGAGCACGCGGCTACAACGGTTGCAGGCGTTATTGAGAGAGGCAACAGGCCAGGTCCAGGATAGAACCCTGGACGGACGAGCCGGGAATGAAAGAATATCAGAAGCCGGGGCACGGCAGACGTCAATTCCCCTGAGTTCTATGAAAATAGGAAAGTATGCTGCGGGTAGGTTGTTGCGTTGTGCGGAACGGGGCGAGAAATAACACAAGCGCGAGGGCGATCAAAGGTCAGGATGGTGAGTATGATTCTCGTAAGAATGGCGTTCTTTCTTCCTTGGCTCTGGAGTCTGTCCTGTTTTCCTGGAAAGAAGTGCTGCCCCGTCCGGAGTGCGACGTCTTGGGGATCCGACAAGGGGCGTGCCGTTAGGAACAACAGCAAGACAGCGGTACGGAGCCAGACTGTAAGATATGTGCTTGATGGAGACAGGATGTCTGAGGTCGGCGCGTGTTTGCTTCGAGCCAAGTTGATGGGCGGTCCAAAAGAAGTCAGAACCCAAGTCCGGGAGAGGAAGTCAGAATTCAAAGAAGGCCCTGGGTCTCAACGGGACAAGAAAACAAAGGCGAGCTGGAGCGAAGCTGGAAGCAAGAAACCAAATGAAGCGTGCCGCTATGGAGTAGGCATTTGTTGAAAGTGGCGCCCTATAGCCCTGCTGTGCAGAAGACGAATCAATGCTCCAGAAAGCAAACGTCGAGCTCGTGCCCGGGACAGTATGACTTCCTGGGATGTGTGCTTGGAACAGTTTGCGCTGGAGCGGGAACCATGGTAGCTATCCCGGCCTAGTGTTGAGGTTGGGTAGTATTCACGAAAGGCGCTGTCGTATCTGGATGGATCAGATTTGGAGCAGGGGCCAGCAATCGTGCGAAGTTTGGATGGCAGGAGTTCGTGTCGGCCGGAGCAGTTAGGCCAGGCCGTGTCGACGTAGGGGATGTGGAGTCGTCCTCTCCTGTTGGCAGAGATAAAGTAGAAGAAAATAGATGGGAAGCTTGCCGTCGTCTTGCGGGAGCTGGCGAGATCGACGCTGAACCAGACCGTGACGTTGCAATATGGGAGCGGCCAAGCCCGATGGGTCGAGCAGGACGAAGATGATTCGAAGGACAATGGAGACAGGAAGAAGAGAGAGTAGAAAAAGAGAAGAGAAAACAGATCGAAAGGCAAAAGTGAAATCGAGCCCAGGTTGAAGGTCCAATGAACTCGTACAACTGACAAAAGCGGGTCGAGTCAGGCCGTCAGGTTGGCTGCCATGATGCTGGTACTCAAGTGTGCATGATGCAGGTCAAGACACGAGAGGGTGTGTGTGGTTATGGGCATGACTTCAAGTGGACGTGTGCTTCGTATGCATCGTGCTTGAAGGATGAAGAAGAGAGGAGACAGTGAGGTCGAGAACCAAAGCTGCGAAGCCAAGAAAGGGAAAAGGGGGCAGTGATCCAACGAGCTGTCATGGAAGGTACGAGCAGGAGGCTCGCGGGACTGCAGCCGTTAGATTAGAGGAAGGAGCGAAGGTAGTGGAGGAGGCGTAGTGAAGGAACGAAGGGAAAGCTTGCTATCACTGCCGGTCGCACCTGCCAGCCCTGGATAGACTAAGAGTCGCAAAGCTCCAACCAGGAAGGAGCTACGGAGCGTTGCTTGGCTCCCATCTTGCAGTGACGCAGACGCAGGCAAGAGGCAACGGTGACGAGGCAGGTGCGAGGCCATACGAAGTACTCGTACTTGTCTCTGCGGAAACACCAACGGCGCAGCACCGCGTCGTACTTGCCCGACACGGACAAGGACCCGATGTCCCAAGTCATAGGGAGAGACATCAGGGCAACGACAACTTCCGTGCGAGAAGGTACGGAGCAAGATGCAAGATAATAGTGGGAGTGCGCGTGGTAGCACCTGCCGAGAAAGAGCTATCCCTGACAGGTAACAGTTTCGGTGCACGGGTCTCCTTTCTGTCATATCACGTCCTTTTGCTTTTTCCTCTTCTCCGTCATCCACTTTGCCACAATGCATTATGTTTCATGCTCCATCTGTTTGCAGCTACAGCCCACGCTGTTTTGAGACAAAACAACGCCACCCTGGCCGCATCGCGATGCAGACCGAGAAGCGCACGCTGTGGCCATTCTGCAAGGTGAGCCGGTGCTCGCAAGGCTCTTGTTTTTCTATGTGTCTTGTGCTTCGGGAAAAAGAAGGACGACAATTGTCGGGAGAAAACGATCAGAGGACAGGCTGGTTCATGAATCAAGACCAAGACAACAGTTGCTCCTGAGGCCATACCCATTGTGGCCAGCCTTGTCAAGTACAATGCGCCGTATTTGGTACTCGACTCGGTACGGAGAAGGCAATGTACAATACAAGACGAATACAACGGCCAAGACGGGCAAGACGGACAGGACGAACAACACGAACAACACGAACAACATGAACAAGACATGGCAACGCCGTCCCATCTCAGCCCAAGACCAACTAGCCCCATATGCGAAGCTAGCTCGTGGCCGGGTAAAGCGGTGACCTCTTTCTTTTCGTTCCTTTTCGTTCTTTCACTCGCCTTCTTCCATCCGTCCAGCTTGCAGCTTGTCTCGCCATCTCTCATTTTGGCCTTGTCAAGCCGGTCACCTAACCCAAGCTTTGGCACGCAATGACCATGTGTATCAAATGTGTGTGTCTTACAGAGGACACGGGGAAGTGCGGAAGGAAGCCATGGTGACACGAGCACCGCATTCTGGTCCCCGTACGCTGGATTGGGTGCCTTTCCCGCGGGTGAAAAGCTCAAAAGGTGTGGGAATCAGACCTTTCGCGGGAAGGCTCGTGGGCAAGACTAACATGTACAAAGTACTTTTTCATAGTGGAGCGAGAGCAAATGCTAACAATCTGATAGCTGCGACAGGGCCAGCCCAGCCAAGACGACTCTCGCTCTTCCAGTGAGACAGGGGAATGGGAATAGAGACTGCAGGAATACTGGCACAGCAGATTACGGACTATTACAGCCAGGGTTGGCCCGCCGAGGCGGTCTGGCTCTGGACGAAAACGGTTCACCATCTACGACTGCATGTTCCCTCGGGATCGATGGGAGATGGCCGTGCGTGCTCGATATGCACGAGTGTGCTGGTACATGTACATAGTGCATCACTCGAAACGCCCCAGTCTGCTTGTCCCCTTGTCTGATGAACCAGTCCCGCCCTTTCACGTGCCAACATGCAGAGCTAACGCCAGACAGCGCATGGTGCAGCGCACGAGAACAGGCCCAGAATTATTGGAAACAGTCTGACAGACGCTAGCACGGAGCGAAGAGGGGATGAACTACTTCGTATCTCGTACGCAAAAGAAAGTCGACTTTTTAGTGAGACGATAGAGCGACTAGAAAAGGACGGCAACGGGCTGGCGGGGACCACTCCGCGACATTGAGAAGGAGAAGGCGAAGAGAGAAGAAATGGATAAAGGAGCAAACGAGCGAGAGGCAATGGCAAAAAGACGCTGGGCGGACCCAAACGGCGAACTAAAAGTCTCAGAGACGACCCATCGAGCGGACAGGCCAACCCGCCGCCAACCCGCCGCCAACCGGCCGCCAACCGGTAGAGGTTGATGGCGTACGAATATGAGATAGACGCCCTGGACATGACGAGACCACGCCGAAAAAGGAAACTTATGAGGGATGAAGTACGAAGTTGGCGGATGAGGCGCCGAGAAAACGAGCCTCGAAAACCGAAGAAAAAAAACCGATGCCAGCTGGCTGGACTAGAGGGATGCGACGATCCCAGCAGCCCACGGCATCTCCATTCCACCCCATCTCATATCTCATCCATCCCCAAAAGCCACTTCCGACAGAGCCGCTCAAACACCGGTGCCAACATCGCAACAGACTCGTTTGGAGCTTGTGCTGAAGAGCTTGGGGGCGGCTGTAAAGCTCGGAAGAGGAGGCTTGGACATTCGAGGAGGCAGAAGGACAGGCGGTGGGCGCGGAAGGTGAGACGAAACGGCGGAAAGATCTTGCAAGATGACGGGACGAAATGGCAAAGGCATCTTGCCGTCAGGGGTCAAGGGCTGTCGAGGCTGCCCCATTCTCTTCTTCATTCTCGATGATTTGTTCTGAATCTTTTGCGATGGTTCGGCCATTCAAAGCCTTTCTGTCTCTTGATTCTCAGCTGCCTGTTATCAACCCGTTGAAGCTTCTCCTAGAGACCCGCAAACGTCCTGTTTAATCTTAAGGGAACAACAAAGCTCTCGTGAGGGGTGGAAAGTATTCGGGGCGGGGGGAAGTGACAAAACCGGAAGCGGGTCAGCAAGGAGACAGGGGCAGGCAAGGAGGCAAGGGGTGCAAAAGAAAAGAGACAGAAGAGAAGAGAAAGAAGGGGAAAAGAGAAAAAGAGGAAAAGAGAGAAAGAGGGCGAGCTCCTCCGGACCGCCCCAGTGAAACACATGGCTTACAGATCAGAGCCCGGAACGGGCATATCACGCTCTCTTTTACGCGGCAATTTACTCCACCCTTTCCATCGAGGAGCCCACTCCAGTCCACACCATCTCAGCTGCGTTTTGGGCGCCGACTAGGGCACCGCTTTTTTATCGTTGACATCGGAGAGAAGCACACATAAGACCGTATCTTCTGCTTCGAAACAACGTCGCCACACAATCCGTGGGTCATACGCAAAGCAGCTGGCAGGGACGCCCGTCTGGTCTGCAAGGCCAGGCCCACGATGCCATCTTGGAATGCAACTGCAACTTCTGCGAATGCCAGGGCGATATATTGCACATGGCCTCGGCACAAAAAACGGATGCGAAAGCACAATCGTGTGTGGGGTTCCACATCTCGCAAATGCCTCGATACTACTCGTATACTCATAGAATATCGGATCAAGGTGACGAGCACGACGGTTGAGGCCCGGCTCCGTCATTCCCTGCACCTTGTACACGTTCCTTGCATGTCAGCCTTATCTTGCACACCTTGGGCTGTAAAGTGGCAATGAAAAAGGGAAAATGCTCGATGCTGGCGCCGGCCAAAGCCATAGATCCAATGTGAAAGGGAAAAGCTGGGAACCGAAAAAGAGAGAAGCAAAAGCAGACGAGGTGGACGGGAGGACAAGAGGAGAGGCGTAATACGGAGTACGGAGCTCGATGGCTTGATGAGCCTCCTCGTTATCTCGGCAGAGTCTGGCTTTAGCTGGGCCCAGCTGTTCCGATTGTGCCAGGTCCAGTTTAGAGGCCGAGTGGAGGGGCTCAAAATGAAGGGCGGGACAAGTCTCTTGTGACCTTTTTGTTTCTTCTTCACCAACGACACTGAATCACGTTGCTCATAGTTCATGTTTTGTAGACTGTTTTGGGGAACTGTCTTGGTTTTCTTTCATCACACCGCCGATGTTTCTTAAGAAGGGGAAAGGAAGGCCGTGAAAGCAAATAGATGCGCGTACTTCGTACAGGCTGCTCCGTACTGAGAACAGGTGCAAAGGACAGCGATCAACAAAGAGAGGAGACAGTGGCATTTAGCCGCAAAAATGGAAAAGCGCAAAAGACGTTCTAGAAGGGAGGGTCCGAGTTCCGGCGAGTCAGAGGCGGGTGATGCAATCGGCGCGTCAAGACGGGAGCTTGCGCGAGCGGGCTGAGGTGAGGGTACGCTACTGGAACACAGGAAAGGTACAAGGTATCTTACGTCGTGCGTCAAGCGTCGTACGTCCGTACAGCTTCCAAAAAAGACGGCTCGGGTTCAAGAGGCTCGGCTTGAAGACTCGAAAGTGTGTAGCCAACTACAAAGCAATGGGTGGGAAAGGGCAGACAGAGCAACTAAGAAAACAAGTCGGCCGTCGGGCTCACTTGATGCCCATCCTACGGAGCACGCCGTACTCCACACACAGAGGCGCTTTTCGAACAAAACCGTTGAGACGACCGGTTCTAGAATGTTGTGGGCCTGTGCAGATGACAAGAAAAGAGACACGGAAAAATCGAGCAAACGAAAAAGGAACACTTACAGGAAATGGCGCTCCGCGAATCCGAGATACCAAGACATTAGACCACGGATCCACGACATTCCATCCCCATGTCGTCTGTTTGCAGTACAAAGTACAGCTTTGCATGGAAAGGGTGTCGTAAAGGCAAGGAGCGGTATGCGCACAGGGCGCTGGCCAAAACATGGGACGAGTCTGGGGTTTGAGCTGTGCAGCAGCAGGAGGACTCCCAGGGAGGCCGGGGAGGTTGAGGCACGAGGGTGTCAGAGACGCAGAACAAGATCAGAGAACACCTGACGAATAGACATGCGAGGATCGCCGGCGGTTCTCTTGTGTGATGAGAGTGCTTCTTCCACACAAGGACACTGTTACGGGGTATGGTAGGACTGCAGGACGGGAGACCAGACGGGCGAACCAGACGGCTGTGAAGGTCAGGGGCACCTGTGCTCTGGGTGGGGAGCCATGCGGGTGGATTGTGAGATAGATTACGACGGCGGGAATAGGTCGTATGTATCGACGTCCGACGTACGGAGTACATGTAGCCAAGAGCAGTTCCTCCAGACAACACATAGGCGTACTAGATACAAAGGTGGCATCCATGCTGGGAAAATGGCAAAGGGCTCCAGCGATGGAGGTCTCAGTGGGAGGCGGGAAGTCGAGTCTGTTCCTACGAAGTAGTGTTATGGTCTCGGTAGCAATAGGGCCAAGAAAGAGCTGGTACTGCTTCTTCAGGCGATTGCTGGACATGCACGAACCGATATTGGTGGATGTGCAGAAGGCAGAAGGCAGCTGCAGCAATGTCTAGATGAAACCGCTAACCAGAAGAAAAGAAAAGAAAGGGCAGAGGGAGAGGAGAGTAAACCGGCAAAGATGGCAGAAAAGAGTCGAAGGCGCCAGCACTACGCCCATACCCTCCAACACGCATTGTTAGGTTCGTCAAGACTCTCCTAGTCTTACAAAACCCGCCACGAGCTACTGCAGTAGCGGCGAGTGCAGCAAAGAGGGGGCCTCAAAAATACTCAGTACGACTAGGCAGACTACCAGTGACTACGAAGTACTCGTACTGAAGCACGTCGCCGAGCCGAAGGCGGACTGTTCCGTTCGAGTCAAAGGACGGTGCGGCAGAGGCAAAAAGTAACAGGAACGCCGCAACTACACCTGCAGATGTGCACAGTCCTTTCCCCCCTCCAACACTCCCAGTAATGTCGAGACTTGTCCAAGACTTGGGACGAGCACTACGTGTGTGTGCATCAGGTCAAACACCAAGTTACTGCGTTCACAAGAAAAAGCAAATCAAGACGGATGTGGAGTTTTTCGCTATCTTTGTGCATGTTGCATATTTGACGTGATACCAGACAGTCAGAGGAGGCGACAGATACGGGTGGTGAAGCTGGCGGGAGGCTCGTAAATTCCCCCATTGGGAAGTACGAGTATCGGGGGGCGTAAGTAAATAACAAAAGGTGCTATGAAAAAAGTAAAAAAGTGCGGGATAAACAACCATAAATCCACACCCATAAATCCAAAACCCCAGTCATGTGTACGGAGTACGCCATTTGTTCGGCCCCCTGCCCTTCCGCCCTGCAGGACGCCGCCGCCAGACCAGTTCTTAGAGCCTGTGCGTCAGAGAGAATACAAGAGGCTACGATAAACAGACACCGGAGAGCCTGCATCCGGACGAGATGTGTGTACCACAACGTGCAGGGAAGAAGCCGTGAAACCATCCGCCGCAAGGCGAGGCTTTGAAAAAGGAAATGGGGACGAGGAACAAGCGGGCGTCGGATTTGGGACAAAGGATCAAATGGCGAAATAGAGGAATTCATAAAGGAGGGCTCTGGTAGAAAAAGTCGACAGGCTTGCTGCGGAAGACAGCCTCCTTTCTGTATTGATTTACGAGTACGTCGTATGGAGGGACATGTACGAAGTACGATACGTGTACACGCGCAAGCTCGACCCCATTCCTTCAACTACGACATGCATACTTGACAGACGCCTTGGCCGCCATTGCCTCCGCCGGTCCCTTTTTACGTTCCGTTGCCTGTGATTTTGCCCCCTCGTGCAATCTGCCTGGTCTTTCCGGGCTATGCTGGTATTTCTGTTCTTTTGTCAGGATTAGTCAACTGGCGCCGCGAGGATGGGACCCTCTGCCCTTTTCCTTTTCCATCAAAATGGGCAGATTGACTGAGCTAGGGCCGAAACGGAGACGAGCTGGCCGTTGCGTGTCTGCGCGGTCAAGCTGCACAATGGCGGATGTAATTTGCATGTGCATGTCCAACGTATGTTGGCATGGGCCGTCTCTCTCATCCTGTTCATGTATCATTTCTTTCCTTTTTTCGTCAACATCGTTCTCTTCCTTCTTCTCCAGCCATCTCGAAACGGTACTACTCCGTAGTCCTCGACCCGTTTATCCATCTTCCCCCCTAGTGCCCCCTTGCAAATGATCTTCAAGATGCATACGACGTGCGACGGTAGTGCTGTAGCCAAAGTGGCATGCACAAAGACCATTCCGTCAAGTCCTTTGGGTCTTGACAGGCCTGTGTATTTGCACCCTAATACCCTCGCACTTTTCATTTCACGTGGCATGCGCTAGGGAGATTTGCGTGCAGCATGCAGTAGTCAATGTCGAACCCTTTTGGAAAAAGACTGCTGTTCTGCGGCAGAATCCTTCCACTTGAGACAAGTCGAGAAAGTGAGTGCATTCTTTTTTCCACGAACAGACTCTCACACACTCTCTCCTTGCCGTCTACCCCGTCCTTCATCATGCAGGCGCTGCCAGGAGACTAGTACGCCTCAGCCCAGGGATCCGTCGCCGAAAAGGCGGGCTCTGCACGTCGTAGACCATCACCGGGCTGGAAATACGGGTGGCAAGTGTCGACTGTCAAGGGCCTTGGCAGCCCGCGGCATGGAGAGAGACGGAAAAAGCCGTACAAATCATGGACCAAAGATCGGCATGAGCTTGCAGACACGGCAGTCGAGCAACGACCGGGCTGACCTTGACGTGCCGAGAGAGCTTGACATGCCTTCTTCCCCTCGACGTGACCTGAGGCTGGACTTGGTGGGCCTCGTGGTCCTTGTAGTCTCTATTCTCTTACATACGGAGTTCCACCGTCGTCCTTTGATTCTACTCGCCGAGATACGCGCATGCATGAGCCGGCGTCCGAGTCGCCTTGGGCTACTATCGGGCTACTTGGCTACTACAAGGTACTCGGAAGTTAAAAGTACTGTCAAAGACTGCTAGAGACTGCAAGAGAAGTGCAAACCACGGCAGGCAGGCTGTAAGGGATGGGGAAAGTGAGAGTAGAGGGTAGAAAAAAGAGGGACGGCAGGCAGGGAAAAGAGTCCAAAGTACTTCGTACAGGTCCCGAGACGCATGGCAGGACTGTCTGGGTGGGTGGGTGTGTGTCATATTCACGCCGCGGCTCGAGCCGCTGTGATGCTAGGTTTGCAATGTGCGGAAAGGCAAAGAGCAAAGAAGAACACATCCCGTACGCTGAAGAGCTGCAAGACAGGATGGCATGAATACAGTCATGAACTATGTTCAAAGCGGCGAGTGCTCCATCCGCCAAACGGCCAAACGTGGCCAGGCTTGATGGATTGCGGGCATTGGCTTCCTTCTCACATGCACTCTTTGGTATGAGACGCTCAAAGCCATGAAAAATCACGTAGATGCTTCGATACCAGAAAAGCAAACGTCGTCAGTCTTCAAGCTCGTGCCTCTTTCCGACTCTTGCGCTTTCCGTATCTACTCCGAACCTCATAGGCCCTTGAGCTCACCAAAGACACGATGTGACTCTGGCCCAGGACGGAAGCTCCAATTTCTCCTCTTTTTTCTCTTCTTCCCAATTTGCTAGTACAAAGTACTCTTGCCACCCTTCCTTCCGCGTCGCGGTCCCACGCTCTTCTCCCTCCTCTTCCGGGCTGGCCAGGATGGCTTGCAAGGTTTCTCGGTGAGCCGTCATTGGAGCTGCACGTCGCACTCAGTATGTATGCGACGCAAGAAAAGAAGAGGACAGAAATACGAGTACGACCGGCCTGCCGTTTCCGGAAAAAGAAAAAAAGAGCTTTCCAGGAGTGGGAACTCCGCAAGGCTGTGAGGCGGGAACAAAACGACGCTGACAGGGCAGTGGCTGTACCAAGGAACAACAGAGACCGTCGTCCCACAAACGCCAGAAGGGTATTTTTGTTCTGGATTCGGAAGCCGAGTGTTATGTGAGCTATTTGTTATGTATTATGTATATACCATGTGATATCACGTATTTCCGGACATGGCTCATAAATGTACGATGTACATGTACTCCATCGAGCAAACCATACGGGAGGCGGGATAAGAGTCAACAAACAATAGCACGGCGGTTTACAAAGTATGAGGCACCGGGAGGCAACAGGGGCAAGGGCCTCCCTCTCATCTGGATGCAACGGAGTCTCCGGTCTTGGGATTAGAAATTGCGAACAGATTTATTACACTGCAACGCTGGCAGCACTTACGTTTCTCTGGGTATGGGTATCGGCCTGCACCGCGCCCAAAGCAGCAAACGTCCGCTGGCATGGTGCTGGAACGGCGGTTCATTCAGAGGATGGCCAAGATACGACGTGCATGTACATCCCGTAGGCGCAACATTCCCAACAAAAGGAATAGGAGCACAGCTGCTCTTGTGATCGACTGGACCGCACGGTGGATGCAGCGGATGAAGTGGATGCAGTGGGAACAAAGCAAGGTCCAACGAGACTGCAATGCAATATGTACATGCTCGCCGTGGCCCATTGCCGCGATACGCCGGCAATCTAGGTGCTTCTCAGCGTCACATAGCACAGCAAAAGAGGGGGGGAAAAGTGGAAGAATAACACGAGAGTGACCTTCCCTCAAGGGCAGAGGACCGAGGTTCCTTGCTGATCAAAGAGACATAGAAAAGAAAAGGAAGCAAGCTTAAAGACCCAGCATCGGTAGCAGTGCGGAAAAAGGCCTCTCGGCGCCGTTGCCAGAAATTGCAATCCAGAAAGAACCATAATCTGGTGAACCATGGAACGGACACATGCGTCTCTTTGGCCCCAGGTGCAACTCGAGATGCTCAGGGCAATTTCTCCGGACGCCTCCACAGAAGCATACAAAAGTAGAATGTGGAGTGCGTGTTGCTACAATACGCGCAAGTACGACGCCTCAAATCAACGCAGACGTGAAAATAGACACGTCCGCATCGGCTCCATTAGTTCCATCAGCTGCCCGGCTCTGCCACTCCATCTCCTCCTTTCACGCGTTATTACTGCACCGGAGCACGCCCCACGGAGACCGCACCGCATCCGTTTAGATCTCGATTCGGCGTGATATAGGCCTCTGCCGGGATGATGAGGCCAGGGGGGAAAAGGAGGCTTGTCGTGATTGAGCTGAGCACAATCCTACATCGCCGGCCACGTTTGCCCAGTGAATAAATCCAATTCTACGTGGTGATTTCCGTAAGTACTCGATCAGACTCCATTGACAAAACCTTCATCACGTTTGTGGCACCTCCCCGTGTCATGTCCAATGCGACGTACCACATGGGCATAATGCAATTTTAGACCACGGGTGGGCGAAGAAGGAAGGCGTAAGTCGGCCCTCATGATTCTGTACAATAGTCTGGCCCGCCCAGTTATAGACCTCTTCAGCAGAGCCTGTGCACCAGCCGTCCACTCACTTCCGCGTGTCCTGGGTTTGTCGTACAAAGTACTTTCGGCGTCAAGCTTCGGCCTACCAAGAAGGGAGTCTCACGCGGAAACATGTCATTCATTTCCTGGCCTCTTATTTCGAGTTCTAAGTCAGACGGAATAGCCTATACGTACACTTTAACAAACCAACGGATAAAAAATATTGTGCACCGCAGCAGGTGCCATTCTGCAAGACTGCTTTTTGCCGGCTATTGTAGGGGCGGCCCCCCGGAATGAGGCATATAGCCTCTTGCGTGAACGTGGCCATCGCTCTTGACGACAGAAATACCGGCTGGGGCTAGATATGAAGACTCGGCAGGCCAATGGCCTGTAAATTTTATACATTGATAATGTAGCTTTCAAGTGACGTACACCACACTATGTAGACCGTGTCCCAGTGAAGAGTGACAGCTATTGAGTTATGTAAACACTTAACTTGTATTTTCGTCGTACGGCAAAAGCTGTTACCTACCCTTGTGGTGCTGTAGGAACTCGAGTAGCTCTCATTTTAGACTTACAAAGGTTGCGGGCATCCGAGCCTACTCTCTGAAAAGTACTCGCATAATGCGACCGGAGGTTTCGTATTGTTTTGTTATCATTTCTATCTCTAATACTCGCTCGTATGTTTTTCTATTGGGTAAGATGACAGGCATTCTTTCGAAAGATAATATCCATTTTGTTTCGACAACATGACATGATCGGTTAGCCAGCGGCCGACAGATTCAGATAGATGATTTAAAACCATATCGCACAAAACCATGTAAAGCTATTTCGAGATTCTGCTACTCGGCAGCGCTTAGAAAACAGACATGGGAAAACTTTCCAGCCCACCAGCGTCTCCCTTTTAAAGTTGGTGGATATTGGGTGCATCGTCAACATACAACCTTTGACAAACCAGCATTGCCAAACTCACAATTTCGGCCCGTCTCGTCTCTCCTTCCAATGCCAGAATGTTTCGTCCATATTTACTGTCTGTGTGCATCGTACCATAGAAAATCACAGGAGCGTTCAAGCTGAGGTCACGTCACGTGATACGTACGCAATGGACGCTGCGTCACCTCCGTACGGAGTACTCCCTGAACGTTTCAAACATCAACCCGTTCAGGAGGACAGTGGAAACAGTGTCCAAGGCTCATTGGCCGTGCTCAATAATGCGTCGTTCTGTAGTAATTTCATCGTGGACGTCGACCTTGAGCTTACTTCTTGCCCCTTTCAATCTCGTGCACTTCCAACAAGCTTAAATCGTCCCGTGCCGTCACGACCCGCTTCCGTGAGGAAAGAACGACTGGAGGGCTATTCACCTCTCGGCAAGTGGGAGGCCGCATCTTCCTTCAATATCAATAACGAGACGGCTACTTGAAATAAGGGCCGAGGGCTTCCTCTGAGAGCAAAAGGTCACGAATCCAATCGCAACAAGACACACAACAAAAAGCGAGCATGGGTACTGCAGACCCCCGCCTGTTCGTGGGACCCGAGCCATCGGTATTGGTCTCCGTCTTCCAGGCGCTCACCGATCCGGCCTCGCTGCTCGTGCTGCTGGTCACGCTCTTTGGCTTCGTCCTGCCCATGTTGTGGAATTTATCCACCCGTGGCGCCACGACCAAGCGACTTCTTGAACGAGACGCACTCCAAGCTCGGCCCTGATGAGGACAAGACAAAGGGCAAAGAGCGGTACATAGAGAACAAGAGCTGCGACAATGCACCGCGCATCGACAGTTGTGGGTGTATCCGTCAAGTCTTGCCCGGGCATTCAAACTATCACGCAGCCGCGTGCTGCCGACCGGTCTCGAGTTTGATCGGCTCTTCACGCTTGCTCAGCTCGCATCGCCATTTCCAGCACGCGCAGGCACAGACGCTGGAGGCGCCATGAACACGATAAAGAAGGGCGAGGACGACGGTGGCAGCGATGGCGACATGGCGGCAAGAGTGCCACCTGGGAAGCCATTTCGCTACGACAGTTCCCGATGCTCGCCGCGCTGCAGGTCGAGCTCTGGCGCCCGGACCTCGCCAAAGTGCGCCGTGCCCAGGCCCGCATGCGTGCTGACGACCGTGCCGAGCGAACGGCCTCGATGAGCGAGCTGTACGTGGTGGTGCGGTATCCATGGCAGGCCATCGGCTGGGCTGGCCGCTGGACTGGTTTGCAGCCAAGCTCGCGCGTGGTTGGCGTGCTGTGCCCGAGGTGGAAATCGTGCTGCCGCTGTCTCGTCCTGTCGCAAAGGACAAGGCGGCTGCAAAGTATGGGCAGGTCCACATCGATGACACCAGAATCCGGGCGCTGGACTTGTCGGTGGAGCTGCCGCGCTCCCTGCAACTGTATCTGGGTGTCAGCAACCGGCTGGGCCTGTTTCGGGTGGAGGCCGACCGCCCAGTCCGTCTTTGCCACCAGACGGGCCAGCCCGCCGTCAAGTCGAGCGTCAAGAGCACCGACGAGCTGTCAGAGGCGACTGACCAGCAACATCGTGCAAACATCATTGGTATGCCATCCCCTAGGAAGGCACAATTGCCGTGCGTAGAACATGCAAGGGGTGAATGGTTGACTGACGGATTCCTCACAGTCAATGGTATCCAAGCACACGACGAGCACTCGTAAGTCCGGCATATTTCGCTGCAGTAAATGATATCGCGCACATAGCAAAACCTAACGATTGGACAAACTAGCTGGAAGCGTCTCTCATTCAAGCCATCACCGGCCTCGAATCAGCTGTTGGACGAAGCGGTATTCGACATCAACACTGCCATGGCCGCCAGGAGCAGACCTAGGGAGGATCCTAAGGAAGTGCCGCTGACGCCCTTGTTTGAGCACCCGGACAAGCCAGTGCACATGGAGTTGACAATAGAGACGGGCATGTTGGTCCAACGCATCGCCTGACTTTGTCCGTCAAGTTTGGGTCGGAACTGTGGAGGCATTTACGGCAAGTTCAGCGACCAGAGATTAGATGATGTACCAAGTCTTCAGTAGTGTTTGGAGACTCGTCACAAATGCTTGATGGATTATCATGAGCCAAACGTTGTAAGCAGAAAGCAAAGCAGTACACAAAAACACCAAGCCCCGCCTGTATCCAGATGTCCGCCCTAAATTACCGAATGCAACCCATAGACAGAAAGAAAGCAGACGCTCCTTATACACATGAATCGCCGTCACTCTGGCATGAAGCACCAAACAATAAGCGCCAAACAAAACGACTACCGCAGGTCGGCGGGCGTCAAAGCCTGCACCATACTGGTGCCCTCGCTGAACCGTGTCCGGAAGATGCGGTTGGCATTCTGGAACATGCCGTCCTTGAGCGAGACAACGATAAACTGCGAGCCCTTGAAGCGTGTCTTGATCAGGCGGCCAATGTTTTGCGTGTGGGACAGATCCAGCGCGGCATCGACCTCGTCGAGAATGTACATTGGTGCCGGCTTGAACTGCAGCAGGGCCATGATCAGCGACAGCGCAATCAGCGACCGCTGGCCACCACTCAGCTCCGTCAAGCTCTGCTTCCACACCTTGCCCAGGCACACTTGACTCGAGACCGTCGCTAATTGTCTGCCTTCGGGCGGGTCCAGCTTGGCGAAACTGCCACCGGGCAGCAGCTCCGAGAAGATATGGCCAAAGTCGGCGTTGACCTTGGTCCATGTCTTGTGCAGCGCCTTCTTCTTGTAGTCGTCGAGGCTGATGATGGTCTCCTCGATCTTGCGCTTGTCGCGGATGACCGTCTTCATCATGTGCTTCAGGCCACCTCCTTCTTCTCCACACTGTCAATCATGTTCATGACCTTGGGGTTGATCTTCTTCTTCATGCCCTGGAACCGCTCCGTCAGGTTGCGCAGCGTCGCCTTGCTCTCGCCAATGTTCTGGCGGTGGAAGTCGTATGGCGTGCCTGGCCGGCCAAACTTGTCCTTCTCATCGGCTATCCACTCGTGGTCGGCCTCCATGTCCTCGGCCAGCTTGGTAGCGTTCTGCTTGTCCTTGTGGAAGCGCTCAATCGTGTGGCCGAGCTTCTGCAGCTCAAGACCCTCCTCGGCGATACGGGCATTCTTGCTCCGTGTTGCCTGGTCGAGTGCCCGCAGTTCGTCATCGTAGATGCTGAGCTTGGCCCGCTCATCTTCGAGTTGCGCCTGCGCAGTGTCATGCAGGTCTTTGACGGATGCTTGCTGCTTCTGCAGCTCGCCAAGCTCCTCTTGCTGCGCCTTCATGGCGAGGTCAATCTCCTGGAGCTGTTCGCGTGCAGCCGCAAGATCGCCCGAGACCTGCTCCGAGTCCAGCTGCGCGCCCTGGAGCTCCTTTTGAAGGGCCTTCATGGCCGTGGTGTTCTTTGTGAGTTGCGTCCGGAGCTTGTCCAGAGCCGCCTGCAGCTCGACAAGCTTGCCGTCCTTGTTGTTGTCAAAGTCCTTCATGTCCTTTTCGATACGCTTGACATCGCGCTGGCCTCGGCTTGCCGCTTCTTGGCCTCGGCGGAATCTGCCGTAAGCTGCACAATCTGCTTCTTCATGTTCTCGACCTCCTGGATGATAGACGAAGACGAGTTGCCGCTAATCTGTTCCTCCGCCAGCTTGATCTCGTGGTCTTGAGGTCGAGGTCGCGCTCGATGTGGCGCGCCTGGTCGAGCTTCGTCTTCTCGCGTGCAATGGTGGCCTGCAGGTCCGCCAGTGTGGCCTCAGCCTCCGCAGCTTGCGGTTGATCTCGTTTAGCTTCTGGAGCGTCACGAGCACGCCGCTCGACGTCGGCGCGCTGCCACCAGACAACGTGCCGGAGGGATCGTAGGCGTCGCCCTCTAGTGTGATGCTTCGCATGCGAACACTCGGGTCAAATGTCACCTTCTTGGCAGTTTCTGCGTCGGCGCACACCAGCGTGTTGCCAAACACGTACTCCATCGCGGCAGAAACCTCGTTTTCGTAGCCGACAAGCGACAGGGCTAGGTTGACCTTGCCCGGCGCAATCTTTTGGGCCGTGGCGACAGTTTCAGCTTGTGCACGGAAGGCAGAGATCTTGTTGAGAGGAATGATTGTGACTCTCTTCCGGAGCTTGCCGCCCTGCAGCAGCTGTGTACCGGTCACCTCGGTATCCACCACGACGTTGTATAGGCGGCCGCCGGCGCAAATCTCCAGCGCAGTACCGGCGTCGGTGTGCTTTTCGTCCAGGGTGAACAGCTGGGCCACAAGACCCTTGACCTTGGACCGGTCAAACTTGGGAACGGGGTCGGAGTAGTTGAAGTCGATGTTGGCAACTTTGCGCTTGAGGGTGTCGGATTGTTGCCGAAGGCCGCGGATCGTCTGCTGAAGTGTGGACTCTTCCTTGTACATCTCCTCCTCGGCGCCAGGGCTGAGGCAAGTTTGCCAAGCTCCTTTTCAAGCTTTAGTGACTGCGACTTGAGGCCCTCAATATCTTCAACAGCCCGGCGTTCTGCACCTTGGCTTCTTTGCCCGTGGCTCCTCCTCCTTGACGCGCTTCTCGAGATGCGCGACCTTGATCCTGGCCTGCTCTTGCTCCGTAACGGCCGCTGTGACACGGCTTCGTGCGTCCTGAAGCTGGCCTTGGTAGCCGTTCTCTTGGCCATCCTTGGAGGCGACACCGGTTTGCAGTGTCTGCAGCAGCTCCTCCTTTGTCTCGGCTTCCTGGTTTTGCTTCTCGAGGTCCTCTTTGGCGGCGTCAAACTTGGCACGGATCTTCTCGAGCGCCTTTGTCTTCTCTTTGAGCGCGGCCTCCAGCTCGGTTGACACTCTTTTCGCCCGCCTTTCGCCGGTCCTGCTCCTCGGTCATGCTTGTGCGCTTCAGGTCCATGACGGTGGTGAGACGCACGAGCTCGTTGGACTGCTTCTTGACGGACTCCTCCAGCGCCTGCGCTTTGGCGCCCTTCTTCATCTCCTTTTCGCGCTGGGTCCGGATGCGGTTGGCGTCCTCCTCCAGGTGGGAGATTTCGCTCTTAAGACGCACGGCAGATTCTTCGAGGCCGCTCTGGCGCTGTTTCTTGGCCTCCAAGTCAGAAGCAGACTGCTGAAGCTTCTCTTGGCAGCGGACGTAGTCGTGTGCGACAACGAGCCGTGTCAGGCGCTCTAGGTCGTTCTGTGTTTGTTGGAAGTCGAGGAAGGCGCGCTTCTCCATGCGCAGTTTCTCCAGTTTCGGCTCAATCTCGTCGCGCAGCAGCTCCGTGAGCTCCTGCAGCTTCATCTCCTTCTTTGCCATTGTCTTGAGCGCCTTGTCCTCCGATCTTCGAACATGCGTGTGCCGGCGGCCTCCTCAATCATGGCGAGAATCTCGACGGCCTTCATGTTGAGGACCTTGGTGATGCGACCCTGCATAATAAGGAAGTTGGGGTTGTTGATATTGAGCTGGACAGACTGAAACAGGTTCTGGACCGTCTGCTGTTGCGCGCGATGGCCATTGATCAGGTACTTGGATGTGCCGCCCAGCACGATCTGGCGGCGTGACGCTGATGGTGGCGTACTCTTCGAAGCCGATGGGCGACTTCTTCTTGTCGCGGTTGTCGAAGACGATGGTGACGCTGGCTTTTGTCACGCCGGCTTGGCCGCGCTTGTAGATGAGATCCTGGAGCGAGGCAGCTGTTAGTGCGTCATGTTGCGCCCGACGAAACCTAGCACACAATTCCGACCCTCCTCACGCATTGCCGTCAACGTACTTGCAGGTTCTGCGCGCGAACCGTAGCCATGTTGGTGATTGCCCAAAACGAAGCAGATGCATCAGGATGTTGGACTTGCCGCTGCGTTCAGCCCGTGATGGAGTTGAAGCTCCATCCTGTCGCAAACGCACGATGGTCAGCAATTTGCCCTTGTAACGCGTCCGACCGTGGAAACCGACTCACCACCCTGAGATCACCGTCCGGACGGCATACGACTTGAAGCCTGTTTCGCGACGCGCTGGTCTTAGTAATCATCCATTTTGTGTGTTGAGAGCAGGGAAGCCAGAACTCACGTCGATAATGACCTCTGTTACTCTCATATTTGCGAATCGTGCGAGTATAGTCTCAGCGTGCGAGTCGCCAGCAAGATGTGTCGCGGTGTGTCGTTGTCGTCGGCGTCGGCGCTGGAGGGGGGGGGGAATTCAGAAGCCGTCGCCGATGTTGGCCGATTTTGCGGTATTGTAAACAAGGCTCGCATTGGCAGGCAGGCGGGAACGGTGTTTGCAAACACGCGGATAGTAGCTAGGGCAACTGCGACCAGCATCAAAATAAAGATTATGTAATAGTGCAGAGCATCACGTGCTGGCATGTAGCGCGTTTTGCCGTCACAGCTCGCGTGGCTCCATCTAGAGGCTGCTCTTATCGATAAGCCAGATTGCCGCCCGAAAATTTCTGCGACGGGCAGGATTGGCCGTGTTCAGTGCAGGGAAGGTGCTTCTTCCTAAACGTTTTCTGATCTTTTAATCTTTTTCTCGGCCATCCACACTGGACTTTATCTCACCCTATGACTTGAATGAATTGAAGCCGTGTCTCGCACAACTCATTCTTGCATTATTTCCTTGACCAATACACAAGCGTTCGGTAGCCACACCCAAACACGTCTGCTTCCTTCCTTGAACGCTCCTCGTCGACCGATTCGACACTATGTTGCGGACTTCGATCCTGCGAGCGGCCCGGCTGCCTCGTGCAGCCGGCGCCTCCAGCGCCTCCATCGTGGTCAGCCTCCGTCCGACAGTTCAGCGGGCGGCGGGCCTGGCCCAGACCTCGGCGTTCCAGAGCTGCGCTGTGCCGGCACTGTCCCAGTTGCCCGGTTCGGCCGGAGCTTCTCCAGCCGAGCCGCGACCGCCGCCGATGAGGCGGAGTCGACTTCTGAAGGCAACAAAGATTCGGGGCTGATCACAAAGTTCTCTGAGCTGGAAAAGGTCGGCGTTCACCAGAACCTGGTCTATTCGCTGACCCAGGGCCTGGGCTACGAGACCATGACGAGCGTGCAGTCCATGGCGATGAAGCCTGCTCTTGCTGGCAAGGATATGTAAGTTTTGTGCGCGTACCTTTTGTGGTCTGCCCTTTGCCTCTCTTGACTCTGTTTCTCTAACGCTCGGACTAGTGTGGCACAGGCCAAGACCGGCACGGGCAAGACGCTTGCTTTCCTGGTCCCCGTCATCCAGAGAATCATCAACGACAACCCCGATCTTGCGTCTCGCGGCAGATACCGCCCTACCTCTAGCGACATTCGTGCGATTGTCGTGTCACCGACACGTGAACTGGCAGAGCAGATTGGCGCAGAGGCGCGTCGTCTCGTCAAGGGTACCGGCATCGTGGTTCAGACAGCCGTCGGTGGCACCCAGCGGAACATGATGCTGATGCGGGCAAGAAGAGAGGGCTGCCACCTGCTTGTGGCGACGCCGGGTCGTCTGAACGACCTGCTGAGCTCTCCCGACAGTGATATCAGGGCGCCCAAGCTGGGGGCGCTGGTGCTGGACGAGGCCGACCGCATGCTGGATGTGGGCTTCGACCGTGAGCTGCGCGAGATCCTCAACTACCTGCCCAACCGGAAAGAGGTGCCGCGGCAGACGCTGCTGTTTTCGGCCACCGTGCCCAAGAACGTGGTGTCGCTGGCGCGCACATATGTGGACGCCTCCAACTTTGAGTTTGTGCAGACAATCCGGCCCGAGGACGTGCTGACGCACCAAAAGGTGCCGCAGTACATTGTGCCGGTCCGGGGCTACGAGAACCTCCTGCCGACGCTGCTGGAGTTTATGGAGCGGGAGAAGGCCGCCGCTGATGCGCCGGACTCTGACCGCATGCCCTTCAAGGCGATTGTTTTCCTTCCGACTACCAACATGGTGGAGCTGACGCAGAACGTGTTCTACCAACTGGGCCGCAAGGGCGCGAAGCTGCCGTATGGGCTCCACATCCACTCCAAGCTGACGCAAAACCAACGCACGAGGTCGGCCGATGAGTTCCGCACGGCGAAGAGCGCCATTCTCTTCTCGTCGGACGTGACGGCGCGCGGCATGGACTTTCCCAATGTGACGCATGTGATTCAGATCGGTGTCCCGCCAGACCGGGAGCAGTATATCCACCGCCTGGGTCGTACGGGCCGTGCAGACAAGGGCGGCCAGGGCTGGCTCATTGTCGCTGAGAACGAGGTGAACTCGTGCGCGTCGTATGCTGACCGACCTGCCCATCCAGCGGGCGACGGATATCGAGTCTGCCAACCACGCGATCCGTGCCTCGGGTGCCGAGGGCAGCGAGGAGGGCCAGGTCGCCGAGCCGCGTGCGGTCCAATTGATCTCGAAGGCGATGGGCTCGGTGCGCCGCAGCACTCTGGAGGATGCATACATGTCGTTCCTGGTGGTGCCAACGCGGGCCGGGAATCTGCAGACGACGTGTGACAACCTCAACAACTGGGTCATCAACGGCTGGGGCTGGGAAGCGCCGCCAGCCATCCCGAGATCGGTTGCCGTGAAGCGGGCCCTGCATCGGATACGCGGCATGAACATCTCTGATGGTTCGACAGGTCGGCAGGGACCAGGACGGCTCTGGTTTGGCCAGCGGGGACAGCTTTGAGCGGCAGTTTGCGTCCAACTTCAAGGTTCGGGTGGCGCTCGTCGGGCGGTCGTTCGAACGACTTTCACGGTTCGCGTGACCGCTCGTCGGGCGGTCGTTCAAACGACTTTGGCTCGCGGACTCGAACCGTTCCACGGGCTTCGGTGGGCGTGAATCCGGTGGCGGCCAGCGCCGATCTGGCTACGGTGGCGGCTCGGGTTTCGGCGGCAGCTCGGGTGGCCGCGGTAACTACTCCAACCGCTCCAGAGGCGGCAACGACTACTCTAGCGGCCGAAACAAAGACCGGTACTGAGTCCCAGACCTGCCCTTGATGGGACGAGCGCTGGTGGGCCGAAGACCGCTCTGAATGGCGATACGAGAAGGTGTCATGGTGCCGCGCCGACGAAGACGAAGACGAACTCAACACCGACGACACCGCGGTGAGCTGGCTCGGAGACGGAGCCTTGTACGACTGGTTGGCTTTTTTGCCTGCTTGGCTGCTTGCCGCTTACCGCTTGCCGCATTTTTGGCGCGCCAATCGCAGACCGATCTGGGACGGTGGAAACGATGGGGACGGCGAGCGGCCGAGTGATACCTTTTTCTCTTGTACATATAGTTATAGACTGCATGCAATTCGGGTCGGATGAAACAAAACAGCGAAAGGGACAGGGGACTTTGGCAGCGTCTTGGGATTTATGCATCTGGTTTTGAGGCAAAGCTGCTGTTTTGTCTCCTTTTGTTTTGTATTCTCTGCTCTTACTCTATGAATCTCAACTTTACTCTTGTACTTCTTCTTGATCTACTCCGTATACCTGCCTGCACTTCATCATCTCCTCCACCTGTGTGTGCCTGCATCTACGAGTAAAATCCCCAAAAATCTTAAACGTACGCTCTCAAGCTTTACCATTCATCTACGAAGTAACAGGCTGTGAAAAACACACGTTGATTGACGCCTTGCTTGTATTGGCAGCGTTGTGGAAGTGAGTAAAGTGCGGTTTTTGGTGCAATTTTCGCGCGCGTCACTTTTGTCGACTCACTACGAGGTAGGGAATTGGCCTTGTCTGCTTTAGGGAGGTCCAGCCAGCCAATAGCGCAAGCTGCTTGGAGAGCGTTGAGGCGCGACCAGCAGATTTGATTGCACCTTTTGTCCGCTAGCTGGCGAGTGATCTTACGAATAGTGTGCGGCCTGCAAGTCTGCGAAGCAAAGTACATGGAGAGATAAGACAGAAAGGCGCAACCGGTGCTGCGATCGGCTCTCTGTTCTCTGACGAGGGTGACAGCGTTTCGCACCGCAAGGCCCGGCATGATGGGAACAAAGGCACACGATGTGACCCGAGCCAGCACACAGAGAGCAAAGCTTTCTCAGCCGTTGATCCGCCTTGCCTCCGCCGCACGGTGTGATATCACAAAGATAAGCATAGGCCGAGCTCCAGCTTCATTTAACGCTCTTTTAACCCTTTGGGGAAAGCAAGTCCGACATGGCGCCCCCTCGCTGTAGCATGCTATCAGAGGCGAGCGGTCAATCGGACGCTTGTTTGAGGGGCCGACATGGGGAAGCGAAGAACAAAAAACCAAAGAAATTCAGAGAAAACAAAGAAAAGCCAGAAAGAATATGGGAGAGGCGCCAGCGCAAACAAGGCCTGGCCAGGCCGCGCCAAGCTTGATGAGCGGTGGCTTCCACGGGCGCCAGTATCACTTCTTCCTCTCATGGGTAATTTGTCGATTTGCGCTTGCACGGCGAGCAAAGATTAGTCACGTAGTCACGTAGGGAAGTTGCGCGCGAGCGGCCACTGTCTCATTTTTCTTTTTCTTGCTTCGTCCCGCCAAATGACTCCGTCACCCTGCATGCTGCTTTCTGCAATGCTTTGGAGACTCTGAATCACGGCTTTCCCTTCCACGCTCTTGTCACCCGCACGTCTTTCTCTGACTGACTCTGGCAATCTTTCTTTGTGTATCCTTCTGCCGTGGGTTGTCTTCCTGGACTCTGGCGCACATGACAAGACGCAGTGTCGTGCCTCATCTTTCGTTTTCTTGGACACTCTGACCTTGACTCCTCGGCAGGCTGTTGAAAGCAGCTCGTTGACCTTTCGTCCGCTTCAATCTCTATCCCAGCCCCGAGGCTCGCTTCACTTTGCCTCGTCAGCTCTCATCTTTCCACACAATCACTTCTCAACACACAATGGCCCCAGTCGGCCCATACCGACCGGCTCGCCGACAACAGGCGCCCGTCGGGAGTCCATTGCCGGTCTCGCCTCGTCATTTGCTGCCTCCCTGGCCGATCCCTCGCCACTGGCCCAGGAAGTGCTCGCCCGCGACATCGCCGAGCTGACTCCGTCCGAGATCGAAGCCGAGAACCGTGCAGCGACTTCGGGCCCTGCCTCGTACCACTCAGCCGGCATCGTCCCCTACGCCGACGGCAACCCGGACGACGCCGAGGCCGAGTCCGACCTTGACGGCCCCGGCTCCAAAGGCCCCTACCTTTACCGCCGGCCGAGCGCCATTGCCTACGGAAACACCCGCCCAGTCCTTGGCGTGGCCGCTGCGAGCGGCCCAGCGCTGAGCAAGGTGGAGAAGCTCAAGTCCCGCGAGGCAGAGCTGAGTCTGCTCCGCGACAACACCTGCTGCCGCCCAAGCATGCCACTGCCTCGGGCTCGGGCCATGCGGGCTCTGGCGCTTCGGGCGCCGGTGCTGCGGAGCCGGCTTCTTTACCCGCGTATACAAGAGCGTCTTCAGCACGCGGCGGCCCAAAGATACCGCCGAAGAGGAGCGGCGGCTCCAGGGCGATGGCGCCAGCGGTGCGCCGAATGAGCGTACAGCCTTGATGGGCTCCGCACCGCCCGCGCCCGAGTCCGACGTCCCCGCAACCGGGCCCGCCTCGATGAGCAATGGAACGCCGCGGTGGCCGCTGGCCAGATCCAAACCACGTGGCAGCGCGAAGCCAAGACGATTACCGTCTACTCGCAGTCTCTCATCATCACATTCTTGCTCCAGTATTCGATCAACATCACCGGTGTCTTTGCCGTCGGCCACATTGGCAAGGCCGAGCTGGGCGCCGTCAGTCGTATGTTTCCCCCCGCCTCGATAGTCTGTAAATCCAACGGCCTCTTTGGCTAACTGCAATCGCACACAGTTGCTGCGATGACCGCAAGCATCACATTCTACGCACCCTGCCAGGGCCTCGCCACATGTCTCGACACACTCTGCTCTCAGGCCTACGGTTCGGGCCACAGGTTCCTCGTCGGTCTGCAGCTGCAGCGCATGTGCTGCTTCCTCTTTTTCCTGTGCATCCCGCTCGCCTGTGCCTGGATCTTTTCTGAGCAGATTCTGGTGCCGCTCGTGCCCGAGCGCGAGATTGCTGCCCTGGCCGGCCTGTACCTGCGCATTCTGGTCATCAGTATGCCCGCCAGTGCCGCTTTCGAGTGCTCCAAGCGGTACATGCAGGCCCAGGGTCTCTTCATGGCCAACACCTATGTGCTGCTGATTGCGGCGCCCCTCAACATCTTCCTCAGCTGGCTGTTTGTGTGGCACATTGAGCTCGGCTTCATCGGTGCGCCCATCAGCGCTGTCATCACACAGTGGACGATGCCCCTGCTCCTGTTCCTCTACGTCTACTTTATCGACGGCGCACAATGCTGGGGCGGCTTCACCTGGCGCATCTTCTCCAACTGGGGCCCCATGATCAAGCTCGCCCTCCCAGGCATGATCATGGTCGAGGCCGAGTTCTTCGCCTTTGAGATTCTGACGCTGGGCGCCGGTCGCTTCGGCGCCACCACTCTGGCCGCCCAGAGTATCCTTGTCACGCTGACGTCCACCACCTACCAGCTGCCGTTCCCCATGTCCGTGGCTGCGTCCACGCGCATTGCCAACCTCATCGGTGCCAAGCTACCCAGCGCGGCCAAGACGTGTGCCAACGTGGCCACCGTCGCCGGCGTGGGCTTGGGCCTCTTCAACTGCATCTGGGTCCTTGCCTTCCGCTACCAGATCCCCCGCCTGTTCACCAGCGACCCGGACGTCATTACCATTGTGGCTCAGACCATCCCTGTTGTTGCCTTTCTCCAGATCTTTGACGGCACGGCGTGTGTGGCCAGCTCTCTCCTGCGTGGCGTCGGCCGCCAGGAGATTGGCAGCTACGCCAACCTGGCCGCCTACTACATTGTCGCTCTGCCCATCTCCTTCTCCACGGCCTTTGCCCTCGGCTGGGGCTGACGGGTCTATGGGCCGGTGTCGGTATCGGCCTGTTGCTTGTCACGATTGCCGAGTATGCCTACTTGTACAGCTACAACTGGAACCGCGCCGTAGAAGAAGCTGAGCAGCGGAACCTGTCTGGCTAGCCCGTGTTGACGGAAGGATCTAAATCTGGGCACAATCGACCCAAATCTTGCGTGGCGAACTGATATTTGAGCCATCGATGACCTCTAGGCGACTGTCTCAAGCGGTCTGTTTCGTCTCGTTTCCTTTCCTTTCGTTTCGTTTCCTTTCGCTTCGTGTCTGTTTTTCTCACGCTGCGATTGAAAGATCGCCTTGCATATTGGTAGCGCACTTTGAGCATACAACTCACTCATTTGATACGTTTTGTCGATTTCCTTTTGCACGTCCATCCTTGCAGTCGTACTGAGAGATGCACCGGTCCATGGTGAGCGTATTGGGTTTGTCCAAAGCCATTCTCCTACCACTACCATCGTCCTGGTCCTCAAGTTCCCACGTACACAGAGCCGACTCCTACATCATTGCCGTACTTCGTCGCCATTGGCTCGGCCGTCCCCTTTCCCCAGTAAGTCTTGGTTGATGTCACATGCTTTCCCTCCCCTATTAACGCAAATGCGCCGCCTTTCACGGCATTGTGTGTGCGGCAGGCACAAACAGCGTCACCGCCACCCCCTTCTCCACTATAGCTTGCCCCGCTAAAACCTAAAACAGAAACCACGGCCTGCGCTGCTTCCCTGTCGTCTCGCACCTTCCGCTTCCCGCCTTCCGTACGAGTACGAAGTACACACAAACCGCCCCTCCTCTCCTGCTGCAGCGCGACTTCCCCGTCTTCAGGCAGTCGTGAAACCGCCGCCCCGCTCAACACAGCTTCTCAACTCAGATCCTAAACTTGCATCCGTCATCCGTCATCCGTCTAGAGCGCGATTCCTCGTTCTCGTCACTTCGTGCTCCGTCCTCTCTTCTCTTTGCTTTCTCTGCAATCTTCGACCCGGCCGCTCGCTCGTTGCTCTCTCGCTCTTCCTCAGCAATTTCCCCTCGTCCGACCCGCCCTCACCGCCTACGAATCGCAACGTTCCATTTCCGAAGCCTCGTGCTCTGAAGACCCAGAAAGCCCGTCTTTACACCGCATTGTCCTCCCTCTCACTGCAGAGGCCCCCTTTCCATCTCGTCTCGAAGCAATCATCTTCCTTTTACACTCGACCAGCTCGCCTCGCCGACCGCGCGCCGCGTCGTGGCACGCCGCCCCAACTGCCCACAATGGGTATCTCTCTTATCCAGCTACAGCAGCAAGGTGCGCAGCCTTCCTTCCGCCTTCCTCCTTCTCCCACCAGGTCGTCCTCGAACTAACACCCTCGTCCGCAAACAGTGATAATAGAAGCGATCGAGAACATTACAAGAGGCGACGTGAGCAACTCCGCAAAGTCGACCGTTTGAATCAGCGGCTCCCATTCTGGCCGTTGCGTGACCTGCTCTGCTAACCTATGGGACGCTCCTACTATAGTGGAAGGTGCTCGTGCTCGACGAAACGAGCAAGAAGATCATTGACAATGTCGTAAAGGAAGATGACATCCTCAACAAGAATGTTGCAGTACGTTTCGTCCCGACTAGGGTAAAGACGGTGGTGGTGGACAAGGGGCGATTGCGCCCTCTAACACGTCCACACAGACATCGAGCTCATCGAGGAGCGCCGCGAGATGAACCCGACCATGGACGCCATCTTCATCCTCTCGCCGCAACCCCACATCGTGGACTGCTTGCTCGCCGACCTGGATCGCAGGCGATACCGTCGGGCCTTTTTGGTGTGGACGAGCATCTTGGATCCCAAGCTGCAGCAGCGCATCGACGGCGCGCCGGCCGCCCTCAAGCAGATTGCCGGCTTCGACGTCCTCTCCATCGACTTCTACCCGCGGGAATCGCATCTCGTCACCTTCCGCGATCCCTGGAGCTTCCCATCCTCTTCCACCCCGACTGCAACGACTTTGTACGGCAACACATGGAGAGCCTGTCACAAAAGATTGCCAGTGTCTGTATAGCGGCAGGCGAATACCCCAAAGTACGATATTACCGGCCAAGGAACCGACACACGAGGCCAGTGTCCTGTGCACACACCTGGCGCGCTTTGTTCAGCAGCAGCTCGACGACTACGCTCGATGGAATCGCGATTTTCCGCCACAAACCAACCGGCCACCAAGCATCCTTGTCATCACCGACCGGTCCATGGACCTGATGGCTCCCCTTGTCCACGAGTTCACATACCAGGCCATGGCCCACGATCTGCTGCCCATCAAGGAGGGCGACAAGACGACGTTCCATATGAAGCTCAACGAGGGCGAGGCTGGGCAGGAAGAGAAGGATATGGAGCTGCAAGAAAAGGACTCGGTCTGGGTCGACAACCGCCACCGGCACATGAAGGACACAATCGACAAACTGATGGGCGACTTCCAAAAGTTCCTCGACCAGAACCCGCACTTTACAAACGACAAGGGCGACGCTACCAATCTCAATGCATCAGAGACATGTTGGCGGGCCTTCCCCAGTTCCAGGAGATGAAGGAGGCGTATTCGCTGCACCTCACCATGGCACAGGAGTGCATGAACAGGTTCCAGAACAACAAACTGCCAGACGTTGCATCAGCCGAGCAGACGCTGGCAACCGGCTTGGACGAGGACTACCGCAAACCACGCAACATACTGGACCAAGTGGCTCGACTCCTCGATGACGAGGCCATCACAACCGAGGATCGTCTGCGCCTCATCATGCTCTACGTCCTCTATCGCAAAGGCGTCATTCCGGAGGACATCAACCGCCTGCTCGCCCACTCGAACCTGCCCAAGACTCTCTTCGACACGATTGTGAACCTGGAGCTGCTCGGTGGACGCCCGGTACGCGGACTGAAAGAAGCCGTACAGCCACAGCCGCCCGTCTTCCCGCCAGATCCCAAAGCGCCCGCGCAAATCGGCAACGACGAAGAATACTCCCTTTCCCGCTTCGAGCCCACTCTCCGCACACTTCTGGACAATGTGTGCCGTGGCCAGCTCGACCCCCTCGTCTTCCCCTATGTCAACCCGCCACTCGATCCCAACGGCGACGCCATGCTGGCCCAAGGCTCGCTGCGGGCTGCCAAGCCCAGCTGGGCCGATGCGAACCGCCGTGTTCCAGACAACCGCCAGCGAATTTTTGTCTACATGGCCGGCGGCGCCACCTTCTCCGAAGCCCGTGCCTGCTACGAAGCCTCAGCGAAATACAACCGCGACATTGTTCTGTCAACCAGCCACATGCTGACGCCGCACCTGTTTTGCCGCCAGGTGGGCGACCTCTCAGCCAACCCGCGCCAGCTCGACATTCCCTGAGCCGACCCAAACCCAAGGCACCAGCGCACTTGTTTGAGCGGGAACCGCCCAAGCCACCGCCACAGCAACAGATGCCGGCGCAGGTCCAGAGGCCCGGCGCTCCTGGCGCTCCTGGCACTCCTGGCGCTCCTGGCGGGCTCGGCGGGCCCGTTGGCACGGCTGCTGCTGGCCGCCGGCCCGTTGGTGGCCCCAGCCCCGGCGTAGCTCCAGGAGGAGCACACCCGCCCGTCAAGCAGCTGGGTGCCATGACACTCAACAGCGGCGGCAGTGGCAGCGCAGGCCGCGCTCCAGCACAACCCGTGGCCCCCGGCGCTGGCTCCGACGGAAAACTGCACAAGGCAGAAAAAGAAAAGAAGAAGCGCAACATCTTTGGCTTGAAAAAGTAACAGCCATGCAGCATGACAAAGGGGGACGCCGAGCAAAACAAAGAAATGGCTTGACTTGACACTAATGACTTGCGTCGAACTGGCTGCTTTCTTTTGCTCTTGGTGGCTCGTTGCTTGCCGCTTTAGTGTCGGCGTGTCTAGTATATGACAATCACTCGCCACGATCTAGTAATGTAAATACCAAACTTTATTGACTCTGTTTTTATCTGTGAGGAGACCAGATTATATGTCAGTGCATTCCCGCAGTAAATGGAGCGAATAAGCAATCACACTCTGAAAGTGCTGGTTCCCCCCCTGGTTTGACCTTATGAGATGAGAGTTTACAAAAGGCTACATGGGGAATAGCGCTTGAGAAATAGTTGCTGATCCGAGTCGCACATTTCAATTGAAAGTCACCTTGACTGTTCTTGCCAGCACGGCACGCTCATGAGCACGACATGCACGGTTACTAGATATATCCACCATACTGGCACAGTCGTTTACCGGGCGCAATGTTTTATTTCTCGTGATGCTTAAACGACAGATGGATGGTGGACACATGCTAAATCACGGGAAAATGTCCACCGCGAATCTCTCTGTATCTCCACTATGTTTTCCTGAGAGAACATGTTATGAAAAAGCTCATATTTTACATCTTGTGCACACGAGATTTGGACGCGAGCGACCATGGTGGGTTTTTTGAGGAAAGGCACACCTTGCCGTTGTGTGTTTGTCTGCTTCAAGCCCCAAGGCATGTCCGACGCGTCTCTCTCACTCTCTCTCTTATAAACACACAAGACCCACCGGCGTCACCAAAAAAAGGATCCTACGACCTTCTGTAGCCGATTCCGTGGGGAGGCGGGGTGGCATAACCACGTCCGTCGTTAAAGGGGAACGTGCCGTCTGGTGGCGGGCCCTGGAAGCTCATCCCGGGCGGCGGCATAAAGCCGCCGGGGCCTGGGGGTCCATTAAAGAAGCCCGGCGGGGCGGCGGCATGTTGCGGGGAGGCCCGGAAGGAACGCCATCCGGACGGAAGGGCCCAATGGAGAAAAGTTGGGCGGGAACATGCTGGCCATGTTGGGAGGCATGTTGGGCAGGTTGAGCATGTTGGGCGGCAGACTCGGCGGCATGTTCATCATGTTGGGAGGCATGTTCGTGGGCATGTTGGGTGGAGGCGGCATGTTGGGCGGCATATGCTGCATGTTGGGCATGCCTGGCATACCCGGCATGGTGGGCATGTTGGGCATATTAGGCATGTTTGGCATGTTCGGCATGGCCCGGTTCTGTGGGTTGCTGGGATGGTTCGCGCCCAGGCCGGGAGGCGGGATCATGGCTGTTGCGGGCCTTGCTGTTGCTGCTGCTGTTGCTGTTGCTGCTGCTGGGGAGGGCCCTGAGGCGGCATGCGGCCACCAGCACCGCCGGCACTACCTTCGGCACGACCGCCGCCTTGTTGCTGCAGAAATGGTGGCAGGGGCCCGTGCATGTTGTGCTCGAGACCTGGCGGCGGCGGGGGGCGCTGAAGGATCTGAGTCGGCTGCTGGGGCGGCCGATTCTCGGCCTCCTGGCGGTGGAACTGCTCGTCAGCATACATGTGAGGTGGGCGCATCTGCGGCTGCTGCTGTTGCGGTTGTTGTTGCTGCTGCTGGCGCTGCTGCATAGCGAGCCGTTCGCGATCGCGTGCGAAATCGGCTAGTTCGGACTCGCGATCCGAAACCGACGGAATATTGACCTGCTTTGCGGCTGCGGCATCCGCATCATTGGATCCTCGTTCCTACGGGGGTTGGGCCCGCCGCTCTGCATGAGCTTCATGAGGAACTCAGTCTGCGAATTGGGTGTACCCATGTTCGGGCCAGGACCGCCGGGACCGCCGGGACCGCCACTCGGTGGACCTGTACGAGGATGGCCTTCCTGGCTGGCCGTTTGCTGCTGGCGCTGGAACAAGAGCTCTTGGAGCATCTGCTCAGGGCGGCCTGGCACCGCGGGTGATTGGCCGGACATGGGTGGCTGACGCTGCATTAAAAGCTCCTGCAGGCTATGCTGGGGTCCGACTTGAGGCGCGCCGCCCTGGAATCGAGGGTCACTGCGCCGGTCCACACCAGGCTGTGGCTGGCCACCAGGATGGCCGGGCTGCCCATGAGGGAACGGAGGATCGGGCGAGGTGAGGCCGCTCCGCTGGCGACCATCCCGAAGGACAGACGGATTCGAGGCGGAGCTTGGCGATTCCTGGAAGGCGAGACCGGCACCAGGAGGCGTTGCGTTGCTGGGTCCCGGAATGCTGCCAATACCCAGACCAGCATTTGCAGCAGGAGACGTGGTCGAGCTAGGACCACTGCCGCCAGTGTGGCGATGGAGTTTCTGCAATAAGACCTGGAAGGCCTCCTTCTCGGCAGCGTTGGGCGGCGGTGCTGGCGATGTCAGTGCGGCAAGCAAGTTCACGCCGCCGCTGCCACCAATGCCATCGATGGCGCCTAGGCCAGCACCTCCACCTCCACCTTGCGAGGGTGACTGGGGAGCAGCCAGTGGCGGCGCGGCCGCCAGTGTTGGCGGCTCGGTCTGACTTTTCGATGAGAAGAACGAGCTGAACTTGGACGATTTGTTCAGCTTGTTCTTGTTGGCTGCAGCCGCGTCGGCTTCGAAAGCGGCGTTGTCGTCGGCGGCCTTGGCGGCCTTGGCGGCCTTGGAGAACTGCTCAAAGAAGCGGTCTGGGCCAGGTTCCACTGCAGGAGCTGAACCTGGCTCGTTCATCCACGTCTTGTTGCCATCGCCGATGGCTGGTGACGGCTCGCCCGACTTCTTCTGGCCACCGCCGTCGCGGACCTTCATTTCGGCCATGAATCTACGCAAGTCTTCTGCTGTGTGGCCTCCGCTTCCGCCACCGCCACCAGCACCGCCGCCAAATCCGGAGAGACCACCAAAGTCTCCACCCACGCCGCCGCCGCTACCACCAGTTGGCACATCGTCGGCAAATGCGGCATCTTCGTCCATCCATTCTGGGTCGCGCTCTGCCCGGCTGTTGAAGTAGTCCCGGTCACGGTCCCAACGACGGTCATACCCGCCACGGTCATTGCGATCATTGCGGTCATTGCGGTCGTGGTTTCTGTTGTCACGGAAGTTGTCACTGTGCTGGTTGTCAGAGTCACGTTCGCGCCAGTTCCTAGCCCCGAAACGGTCCCGCTGTCCTTGACGATCGTTACGGTCGTTGTTACGGTCGTTGTTGCGTTCGTTGTTGCGTTCGGTATGTCCTCCTCTATCCTCAATGTTGTTGTTGTTATTGCTGCTCCAAGGCGTGCGGCCTTGGGGACCATTGCGGCGAGGGCCTTCGTTGTTGTCGTCGCCTCCGTCGCGGTCAAAGGGGCGGCGCGGGCGGTCGCGTCCTGGCATGTCGCTGTCGTCGCGGTCTCTTGGTCTGCGGTCGTCGCGGCCATACCGTTCAACGCCTACACGTTCACCGCCGCCACTGCCCACGCCGGCCCCACCACTGCCACCATTGTGCATGCGGCTGTGAAACCGCTCGGCCCCTTCGTGGCCAAAGCTCTTGCGCGGCTTCACGGTGCTCCAGCCTTCATTGTCTTGGTCAGTGTCGCCGCGGCGACGGAAGTCAGGGTTGCGAGGCTCGCGCGTGTTGGCGCCGCGAGGGTTGCCGCCGCCAAAGTTGCTCGTATTCAGGAAACTGGACGAAGCGTCGGACTGGTCGCCGCGCGTGCGCCCACCGAAGCGGTCACGGCCGTCCGAGTCCCGGATGGGCTTGCTGTCGCCATCGGTCTTGTTGCCGAGAGTGCGGACGGAGGGGGCCGAGGAGAAGGCCATTTTGGGTGGGCGAAGTACGATGTCTTCAGAGTCTAGTAAAGCGCGAGCGCAAGGGACGGGTCAGCGAGGGGTGATTGGACGGCAAAGCACAAACAGCGACGGAGAGATGCGGGGCGTACTGGAGAGGTTGCGAGGATGGTGGCGCTCGCCGGTCGGGCGCCGGTTTGCCGAGTCGAGGGAGAAAGTGCCCTCATTTGTCTTGGCGCGGTCTGTGGTCACCAGGCGGGCGCCTGCAGTTTGAGTGCGGGTAGTGGCGTCAGGGACGGGTCTGACATAGGGATGAGTTAGCAGAGAGGTTCTGGAGGCTTCTTGGTCTGCACACGGATGAGCAAAGTGACAGGATCGTACCCATCCATTGCTCGGCGGGTGGCAGGCCGGGCGGTTTGACACATAGTGGAGATTGGCGCAGCTGAAGCAACGCCTCTGCGGTATATCGAGAAGCCATGGTCACGGTAGCGATGCGCCGGACATACGGCCACGGAGACGTAAAAGAGAGACAGGGAGAGAAAGAGGCGCAAGGCAATTGCGCGGCACAGCTGGGAAGGCTCGAGCTGCCGTGGAAAATTGGGCAGGTCTCGAAACCTGACAAGGAGAGGTCGCGGAAGGGGCGGCGCAAGGTCGCAGAGCTTCTGAGATGATACAAGTGTGGGCCGTAAGGCCAGAAATGATTGCAAAGGGAGTAGCGTGAGGAGCGTGGTTAGACGCAGCAGAGGGTGGTGAGAGTAGGCAACAGAAAGTCGAGATGTCGGAAAGACGCAAATCAACAGTCGCAGGCCAGGTCGCTGGTGGGCCGCGAAAGGGCCAGAAGGTTGCGGATTTGCAGAGGCAATGGACGCAACGCCAGAGAGGCACGAGGCCCGCACGCGAGGCAGAGAAGAGGCCGTCAGCCGAGATGTGCACTCGTACTTAGGCCTCGACCAGTTGAGCAGACTCCGCGAGAAAGCAAAGGGAGGAGAGGAGGGAGGCCTCGAAAGCGTCGCAAAGGGGGCCGCGGCAGCGGCAGCAATTGTATCGATGCGTGCGAAATTGCCGTCCTGGAAGAGCAGATACGACAAATTGGTACGAGCGCGTGTGTTTGGGTGGGCTTTTGAGCTTGTAGAGTTGTTGTGTTGACGTTGGTGGTGAGGATTAGCTTGGATTGTTTGTGTTTGCGAGAGTGTTTTGTGTGTGTGTGTGTGTGTGTGGCTGTCATGAGATGTGCAAAAGGGAAGGCATGGCCCCAGCACCCCCAGTCTGGAATAGGGAGGCACCTGCCATCTGGGTGTGGCCGAGCAAGGTCTGTGCACTCTCATTCGCCTTTGGGGCTACCGTCACGTGCAGCACTGGCACTGGTAGTGTGGCATTAATATGGGGACTTATTAATGGAGCTACAACGGCCCTCCTTTTCACAGCCTTTGTTCCTTTCTCTCTTTAATTCAAAAGGCCTGAGTAGAAGAAACCAAAGCATGCTTGGGCTTGGTGTAGGCTCATATGCGTCGTTTGTGGTATTCATGCTCCTCAAATTCACTAGATTGGTGTAAAACACTCCCTCTGGCTCCTCTATTATAGTGAATGATTACAGTAAATCGCTTTATATATGCCCGGTAATGCAAAACAGTAGGTAATAAACAACGAGCCTGACAACTGCGACGTGCATCTTCCCGGTCGCCGCTCCTATACTCCTACACTCTCCGGAACACCGTACAGACTCCACTGCTCGACCCGGTCGTGGTCACACGTGTCCACAGCCGCTTCAACAGCTCCTGGACAATGCGGGCCTCGTCGACCTCGTCCGGCGCCTCAACACCGCCCTTGACACCATGTGTGCGCTCAGTCGACCTTTGGCGGCTGTTGCCGGTACTGTTGGCGCCGGTGCTGGCGCGCGTGGCCTCCAGGACCGTCAACCAGCTGACAATGCCGGACCGCGTGATGAGTGTCGTGCTGCCGCCGGCGATATCGGATACGCGGCTCACGATACGCAGAACCTGGCGGCGCAGCGGCGTGCGCATGTAGGGATTGGACGCGACCGACGCAATGGCCTCGAACAGGCGCCGCGACCGGAAGTAGTCAATGTCGGCGGGCGTGCGCAGGCTGTCGATGAGGTACGACAGCAGCCAGCTGATCTCGGCATAGTACGAGTCGTCGTCAGTGGGGCCGTCGTGGACAATGTCGTTGACGAGCGGGAAGGTGCGCATGCGCCAGACGGGGCCCGCCGTGAGAAACGTGTTCACCTTGGCGTAGAGGCAGTGCAGCGGGTTGCGCAAAACGTCGAGCGCGTGGCAGGCAAAGGACACAATGTGGCTGGGCACGGGCAGATCGGCGGTGTCCTTGTCGGTCATCCAGGCCTTGGTCGACTCGATCAGTTCCGATAGGAGCAGCCAAACCTGGTCCTTTTCGTCGTAGGTTGACTCGCGGATCTTGGCTGCCATGTTGGTCAGGTTGACCAGGGCTGCCCGCCGCACGCTGGCGTCGTCGGCCATGAGCAGGCCAATAACAGCAGACGCATGGCCCTCTTCCACCAAGTCGTCCGCAGGCCGTGTTGACCACTTGGAGAGAGCCGACGAGTCAAAGACGCGAGGGGGCGTGATGTCGAGCAAATCCTCAAGCGAGCGCTCATCGAATAAGCCGCTCGTCTCGTCGCCATTGCTGTCGTTGTTGCTGTTGTCGGCATCCTTTCCAGATCCGGTCGCTTTGGGCTCTGTTGAGAGGGGCTTGGCTTGGCTTGCCGCGGCGCCTGAAATGGGTTTCTTCATCGCCTTTTCCAGGTGAGCCGGCGCCTTGGGCCCTTGTTTCATCTCAGTTATGATCAACTCCCGAATTGGAGCCAGAGCTGCTTCGTCGCCTCGGCAGAGCTGGAGATAGTACCGGAGGAACTGGGTCAGCCGATGGGTCGACTCGAGATCCGCGTTGCTGACCGCAAACTTCACCTGCTCAGCAATGGCCATGGTGATGGGGTCGAATGCCGGAGCGCCACCCGTCAGCTCGTACATCATCTCAATGTACTTGATCGGGCCGTTGGCGCAGCGTACAACGCAGTTGTCCACAAATGCCCAAATGGGGTCGACCAGCAGCGCGCGCTTTTCGCCGTCCCCATCTTCTCCATGGGTTTGAGACTGCCGACGAGAGCAGCTAGGCCAGCCGAGGAACGGTCCTGGCCTTCGGGGTCCGATAGGATCAACTGCTGCTCGCGTGCCACAAAGTCCAGCACGTCCGGATCTTGTCTAATGCCAGGTCGCCTGTAGCCTCGGTGTACACCTTGAGCAGGGCCGCAAACGGCGACGCGGCCAGGCCCTTGGCCTTGGAGAACCACTGCATGCCGGGGGAGTAGCCCGCAATGGCCAGCAGGTTTCGAGCTCCATCAACTTGACGGCCTTGTCCTCGGTCGAGCCGTTGTGCTCGTCAACCTGCCGGATAACGGCAAAGAGGTAGGAAGACACGTCAAATTTGGAGCTGAGCGCCACCTGCGGCACAACCTCGTAGTACAGTCGCAGCACGCGACTGACGGCCTCGCGGTACAAGAGGTCATCGTGTGCTGCTGCACGGTAGGCGTTGATCACCTCCTTCATGGGTGGGCACCGCCGACAGAACTCGTCAACCACGCGCCGCTCAGACTCCTTCCACAGTGACTCAAGGGGGTGTTTTTGCGCAGCCTCGCGGTGCATGCGCAGCGCCGCCCGCAGCTTCTCCATGGACATGGCGAGGAGGCGAATGGCAAAAAAGGGAATCAGCTTGGATTTGTGTGTTAAGCACCGGCTCAGAATCTTTTGTGAGAGTGGCCGGGGAGAAGGTTGTCGACGGAAACGGACGTCGGGGGCGGGACGCGTGCATAGGCGGATTTGTGGCCAAAATAGGCCGGAATGTCGACAAGGATCGTGTTGAAGAGCATGGCGGCATAGCCAACCCACGTCGCCGAAATTTTGGGCTCAAAGGTGAAGTTCTTGCGCTCAATGTAATACCACGCAACAAGCTCGGGCGCCGCCTGGAAGATGGAGATGAGCAGCTCGCTCTGGCGCGTGCTCGACCACGGCCGCAGGTTCGGCAAAAGGTCGGCGAGCGCAAAGTTGAAGACGGGCACCTCGTTGGCAAACTTGTCCATCCAGACAATACGGTCGAGACCAGCATCCAGCTGCAGATCCTCGTCCGGCTCGCGTTTGGAGGAGGATGCCGCCGATGTCGTAGTTGCTGCGCCTGCATTTGGCTCGACACCTTGCGGGTAGTAGCCAGTCTGTTCGCGCAAGACGCCGATGCTGGAGGATGTACAGACGTGGAGTAGGAGCTGGTGCGCGGTGTCAGAGACGGAGAGCTTGTTGGGGCTGCTAGAGTCGTCGCCGGCCGTTACTGGTGCGCCATCGTGAGCATACGAGTACAGGCCAGCAAGGCGGATCAGCGTGGCCGCGTTAAAAGTCTTTATCCGTGCGGACCGAGGAAGTTTCTTGTCCTTGAGGACGTGTTCGCGAAGCGTAGTGAGGATGTCGAACACCAGATAGGGCGGGTCGTCTTTGATCGTCTTGGTCAAGCTGCCAACCACTTCGCGCTGAGACAGCAGCTCGGCCTTGGCTTCAGGATGTAAAAACGTAAGCGACGCTAGGAAGAAGCGCACTGCGTTTGTACGCGCCGACGTGCGCTTGGCATCCTCCACGCCCTCACCGAGAAACTTGATGCTCATATTGCGTGCCAGTGATCGGTACGTGAAGTTGCGTGCGCGGAAGAGCGGACGGGCAATGGCACCGCCGTCAAAGGTGATGGCCTCGCGCAGCATCCGCAGAGTCGGCGAGATGACAAACTCTTTTCCCTTATCGGCCGACAGGTTGCGGGCAATCAGCTCGAGCTGACGACGGCGCAGAAGGGTGCGACAGATGCCGAGACAGATCGGCGCCATATCCAGCACATGCGACAAATAGCGGATCAAAAGGGCCAAAACGACTGGCACGGCGGACATGAGGTTGTCGTTGTTCATCCGGGCAGCAAACTCCCACGTATCCATAATGTCCGGCAGGTACATGGGTCTGTCTCGCCCTCGTCGTCTTCGGCACCAGCATTATCAATCCGCGGCCGCGTCGACTCGAGGTAGCTCCGGAGCAGCGCTGCATCGTCGGGGTTGGTGTGAGAGGGGTCGTTTAGCTTGTCCAGGAGGACCTTGAAGGATTGGAGGCCTGTAGAATGGGTTAGGTTCGGATCGAGAAACGGGAATCGAGAAACGAGAAACGAGAAACGAGAAACGAGAAACGAAAAGCGTGACAAAACACAGACTCACCATGACGAGCTTTTTGGAGGTCTTGGTCAAAGGCGAGGAGCTGCATCAGCTGCCGCGCCGAGGCAATCTCCTCAAAGGTAGGCGCCTCGTGGACAACTCTTGGGCGTTTCCGCGGGGTCTCCCGTCTGGTGCATACGGCCTTCGTTTCGCCATTGTGATGTTGTCGTCGAGAGTCTGTTGTTGTGCGGCTGGGTGACCGTTGAACTGCTTTGGAAGGCGCAGAAGTGGGCTAGGAAAACACTGGCAGAAAATCCTCGTCAATGCTGGCAGAATCGGCGCCTGCCAGAAAGAAAAAATGGCGGTGAGCGCTGTTTTGCCGTGTCTGACCGCCGACTTTGGTAGCGCCCTCCTAATCTGTGCTGCTCGCTTCGCACTTGCCTCGTAGCGACAGCTCAATACAGGGGCATTTGGGGCCGTTGCCTTGCGCCAAGTCCAGATCCGTGTCTGACTTTCCCCATGCGGCTCGTGTCATTGGCCAATGACTTGGTCGTTGCTTCCCTTCTGGTCTAGCCGGAGGGGTCTAGGCCAATTAATTGCGACCCAGATAATATTAAACAGTCGGTCGCGCCTGCATTCACACATTCAACCATTGTCTCCTTTCCATTTAAATCACCCACCGTGGACTTTTCTAGAGGAAAGGGCCAAAGCGACATTTTTCTTCCTCGTCTCCTTGCAGACTTCAGCCTCACAATCTCATCTCTCCGCGTTCTTTGCGTGGTCTCACATCGTCAGGGTCACCTTTGCCCCATCTTTGGCATATCTGCCGCCGTATGCTCTTTCTACGCCAGGGCACGAGAGCCGCCACCGCATTTCGCACCCGCGCCGCCGCATCGCACTTTGTGTGTCTACGCGCTTCCGCACCTCTCGTCCTCGACAAACGACCCGAACGCCAGCGTCTTCCTAGAGCGTCGACGTTCTTTGCCGCCGCCATGTCGACCACTACCACTACCACCACCACCACGGCCAACGAGCAGATCACGGCTGACAACATCCTGCGCCTCTTCCCCGACATTGATACGAGCGGCGAGGCTCTCGAGGGCCACGATGAGGAGCAGATCCGCCTGATGGATGAGACCTGCATCGTGCTTGACGAGAACGACCTGCCCATTGGCAAGGCCAGCAAGAAAGTTTGTACGTACGAGGAAGTGCAGAGGGGGCGGCACACGTGCAGCCGCAAGACTACAGGAGTCCTGAACTAATCGCAACAATAGGCCACTTGATGACCAACATCGACCGCGGCCTGCTGCACCGTGCCTTCTCGGTCTTCCTCTTCAACGAGGACAACCAGCTGCTGCTTCAGCAGCGCGCGTCGGAAAGATTACATTCCCTGATATGTGGACCAACACCTGCTGCTCGCACCCACTGTCCGTGTCGACCGAGACGGGCTCGACGCTGCCCGAGTCTATTGAGGGCGCCAAGCGCGCGGCGCAGCGCAAGCTGGAGCACGAGCTGGGCATCAAGAAGGAGCAGGTGCCGATTGAGAACTTCCGTTTCCTGACGCGCATACACTACAAGGCCCCCAGCGATGGCAAATGGGCGAGCACGAGAGTGAGTCTTTGCCTGTCTGGAAGAGAACCACCACAATTTTGTGCCCCTTGCTAACACGCTGCAGTCGACTACATTCTGTTTATCAAGGCCAATGTCGACCTCGACGTCAACAAGAACGAGGTGCAGGCCACGAGCTACGTGACTCCCGAGGAGCTCAAGGCGCAGTTCCTGGACCCCAAGCTCAAGTTCACGCCGTGGTTCCAGCTCATCTGCGACTCTATGCTCTTTGAGTGGTGGAAGCACTTGGATTCGGGCCTCGACAAGTACCTGAACGAGCAGGAGATCCGGCGCATGTAGGCTTTGGACAATGGACTGGGGCCAACCCGACGAGGTCAAACCTGCGAAGGGTGGAGGTTGGAGACGAAAACGAATTGAGCAAAGTCGATACAGCATAGCATAGCAGAGACATCATCTCGACACTCGACATTCGCTACCGGATGGAGGGGACATAATATACTGGACCTAATGGGTCTAAGAACCATGCTTTCCTTGTCAAATCTATCTGGCGCTGATGACAGCACAGCTGGGATCGCACATTGGATATAGGAGGGCCATTCTCGCCCCAAACAGAGCCCAGTCACATTGGAGTAACACGGCAGTCGGCGAGTATGCAGGGCCGGTCACGCCCAGGCCGTGAGCGGGGTGGGGGCCGTTGAAAGGCCACAAGGGATAGGCAGAGGCGAAGACCTCTGGTGAGACATACAGCAAATCCAACCGTGCACGGTGTAAGACGATGCACGGTGCATCGGCTGCAAAGAGAGGAGCCACGTTGCAGCATGGAAGCAACTCTGCTTGGTTTGTACGAGTAGTGTTCTTCTTTTCTTTCGTCCCTGTAATTGGTCTAGGTTTGGTTGTACGAGCCCATCGGCCCAGTTGCCGTCATTGTCCGTTATGTCGAACCTCAACTGCGGTAGGCCGGGCGAGGCTTGCGGGAGGGAAGAAGATACACATAACGCATCGGGCTGCCTGCAGTTCGCGGATCACCTGAGCACTCTGTGGTGGCATGCAGGACGCCCTACTGTGCGCAGTGGGTGGCTGCGTCATGGTCGTACTTGTACTGCGCCGACCTTGTCTGCTGGTTCTGAGGGGAGAAGTAGTGACGTGAAGAATCAATCCAAAGGGACAGCGGGAAGAGTAAATTGGATGCCGTGTAGTCTTCCAGAAGATCTGTCCCTTCTATGCGAACCTGACACACGCCGTGCAGGAGCATGGCTTTGAGTAGGGGATGGGTGACTGAACGAGCTAGAGAACCACAAGAAAACTAGACGCGTAACTCACAGGCGGAAGGGAACCGGCCAACAAAGACTGGATATGCATTCTGCATGGGGTGTGATGTATGTGATAGACAGCCTCACAATGACCACAGCTTTACCTTTTGACATGGTTGCCCCGCCTGACCAGCTGACCACCCTGCTGTCCTTGTCCTTGTTTTCCATCCAGCTACCCGCATCTCATCCCACGCATCTATTCGCCCCTTCTTTGCCTTAGATCTCCCCTTTCCCTTCGTTTGTCCTTGTCGACCGATGCATGCATCACTTTGTTCTCCCTCACCAATGAGTGTTACATTGCTTATGCCCTGTAGCCCGTTATGCCGCACCCAATGCCTTGGCCTGCGCACCTTCCCGGACATGGCGTCCTGTGTATCTCCTGCCACGTTTGTCCGCTGTCGCCATGTTCTCCGGCAGCGGGTGCTCCTTCCCTGTGTCGATAGGGGATCTTGTAGTATTTATTCAATGCCTCCTCGTCGCCGCCTTTGATCTTTCTATTCCTTCTTTCTTCCCTCAGACTCTCGCCATACTGCATGCTCGCATCTGTGCACGAACAAATAGTGAGCACTCACCTACAAAGCATCGACACAGTGTTCGCCGCCCGTCTATCAACACCGATTTGCCCGACCTGAATACTATACTAGCTCGTAATATCATCAGTTTGATTGTCTAAAGATACCAAGTCGTTGACCCAAGTCGCGACCGTGCACTTGACCCCTGCCATCCTGCTCATAACAGCCGCTCCCCATATAAAGCCACGCCACCGACAAGCGAATGTCTCTTGAATTTCGCACGTCCCTCAACTGTCTTCGCCACCCAAGCCGATTCATGCGACTTCCAGAACACAGCTTTCACGTGTCCATACAGGAGACAGTATACAGAATATAGCGTAAAGAGCAAGGTGTGTTCCATGACCGGTGTGCCACTGACACTGAGCCAATGAGTTGTACTGGCATATACAAATGGTCACTTCTAACTAGACTAGGTGTTTGTCAAGCAGCACCCCCCGAAATACCAGATAATAGATTACAAAAGAAGAGCAAGCTAGGACAACCGACACCATGGCGAAGTCGATTAGTAGTAGTACCTCGTCCATCTCCATCACTGGCAGCTCTGTGCCCTGTCGCTATCTCTCATGCCCGTCGGACTGTCACTTGTTCCGGCACAGTGGGAGACCAATGTGCGTGTCGTTGGCATGTCTGAGTACCGCGAGGCTGCCCTGTCGCTGGCCCATGCATTTGCCGCCGACGACTTGTCCCTGTATCTTGTGACATCCGATGACACCGCCGGCTTGTCTGACGAGGACAAGTGGCGGCTTCACGTCGACATTATGACGTACATTGTGGCCGCCGTCTGCCTCAACGGGATTGTCACCACGATTGGCCCGGACTACGAGGGCGTTGCCTTGTGGATGCCGCCTGGCAAGGACTTGGACGGCTGGTGGGTAGCCCTGCGCAGTGGCCTGTGGCGGCTGCACTTCCAGTTGTCGACTGAGTGCCGAAGGCGCTACTATGATGAGCTGCTGCCGCTGCTGGAACACACAAAGCTCGAGGTCATGGCCCAGCGTGGTGTCGCAGACGACAGCTACTACCTGTTGTATCTGGGTACAAAGCCCGGCGCACGCTGCCGCGGCTACGCCCGGAAGCTTCTCGAGCACATGCTCGCAAAGGCGACTGACATGGGTCTATTGTTATCTGGTAGCTTCGCTCATCCCCAAGCCATTCTTCGCTAATCTGTCCCTTTCTTTGTCAGGCCGATGCAGAGAGCCGTCCCGTGTACCTCGAATCAAGCTCCTTTGCAAACAATGCCTACTACAGCCGGTTCGGCTTTGAGCTGAAGCGCGACATTTCACTTGTCCGCGGCCCGGCCCCCATCGGCATGTCGATCATGGTCCGTGAGCCCCAGACGGCACTGCATAAGAAGCTCGTTGACGAGCAGTAGGCGTCATGGTGCACTATTTACGGCGGCGGGCGCCGCCCTTTCTTTCTAAATGAGTTTCTTGCCTGCAATTTTGTATTTGCTCCTCAACCTCGTCAGATTGTTGCACAAAAACGGCCTGTCTATCGTGTTCGTTTGCCGTCTAGTTACCATTTACATCATGTAAGTGACATTTTCACGTTTGCGTCTTGTATGGCACTTTGTGTCGAGGCGCAATTTCACAGATAGAATAGCATTACTCCATACAGTCATTCATTATCTCCCACAAACATTGTCATGAACGAGGCAAATTACCCAGCTATCCTGCTTTCCAGATGACGGCAAAATGAAATGAGAACAAAGAGAAAGTGGACATCAAGAAACAAAAAGAATGACACAAGGAAATAAATGGAGACCGTTTCGACGCCGTGTAAAGTCCACCTGCCCTGTTTTTGCTGGGCAGCATCCCTTCTTTATTCAACAGCGCAAACGTGCTATCGTCCGTTGTCGCATAGATGACGCTTGAGTCAACCAGCTCCTGCACGGCGGCCATTGTCTGGTCCAGGCTGATGCGCAGCTCATTCTTCATGACGTTAATGTCGACGCCCTCGCTGCCCGTGGGCATGTTCCGCAGCAGGTTGAACACCTTTTGGGCGTTGCCCGACATGTTGCGGCCGCCCATACCGCCACCGCCGCCACCGCCGACGCCGTAGCTGGCACCGCCGGCGTCCTGGTCGACAAACATGCCGTCCTCGCCCTTTTTGTGGTAGCCGTTGGCGCCGTTGGCGTCGCCACCGCCACCCGGTGCACCGCGCGTCAGGCTTAGGTGCACATAGGTGCTCTCCAGCGCGTGGTAGCTGACCTCGTTGTAGTCGTCGACGGCGCGCAAAAAGTGGGCGGCGACGTAGCGCTTCTGGTTGAAAAGCTTGAGGCGGCCAAAGACGCGCACATACTGGTCGAGAGCAAAGGGGCCTCGGCGTCGTCCTCGCTCTTGTCGGCGTCGATCCACTTCTTGACGTCAATAGAGCCCGTACCGTCGTCGATGCGGTACGTGACGTTTGTGGGCTGGGGTTGACGGCGCGGACCTGGCCGACAATGGTGAGTTGTGTAATGGCAGTGCCGTCAATGTTGAACTCGGCGGCACCGGGGTAGGCCTCTTCGGTCTCGACGAGCTGCTTGATGGTCACGGGCCGGAGGGAGTCTTCGTTGTAGTTCTAAGAGAGAGAGATGTTAGGAGGCGTATTGTCGGCATGGAAACGCAGAGGTTGGCGTACCTTTCCACCGCCACCCTGGCTACCCGACTGCGAGCCCGACATGAAGCCACCCCCGTGTTGCGCCATCGGCACTGTAGCCGGGTTTTGTGTACCCTCCGTAGGAAGCTGTTTTGTTAGTGATGTGGACTTTAGTATTGGGGATGAAGACAATGCTCGCCCATTGTGTGCTTATGCGTAAAATGAAAGCAAACGAAATTTGCCTGCTTGCGTCTGGTGGGTGCGTCAAAGTCAACGTTGACAGTCAGATGCAACAAAGGCGGTGGTGATGGTGGTGGTGGTGACGAGGGGACGAACAAAGTGGCGACGACGCGTAAAACCACGCGAGACGCGACGGGGCAATTAACCACAGCACCTGCCGCCATTGCACTCTACTGAGTACGAGTACTCAAAGCAGAGGGTCGATTAAGTGGGCCGGAAGAACGCCACGAACTCACCGCCACAGGTGGCGCCTTCTCATTACCTGCGATGGAGTCACTGGAGCGCCGACCAATTACACTCGCACAGAGGAAAGTCGCGTGCGCCTCTTTCCCCATAGGCGGATGCCCACTGTAGCAGCTAGCCTGACGTCTGAGTCTTACCCCAGCAATCGGCAGGCGCAGAGGGCGGAGTTGCAGCAAATGCCTCGGCTACGACGCCCCTTCCAGGCCGTTCGTCACTGGAGCCTACCAAAAGCCGACGTCGCTGCGTCATGTGTGGTCTGGGGTGATGGCGCTAGCGCTGTAGGGAGGAAGGAGGAAGGAGCCTTGGTATTGCCATCACGAGCTTCCACGAGCTTCGACCCGACTGCCGACAAATCCCCGGCTTCGGTCTGCATCTCTCTGTTGTGTCCTTTCCTTTCTTTTGCTCCCTGTTTCGTTTCCTAAACAGTATCGTCTCCACCGCTCCTCGACGGCATCCTTTCCATCTTTCCGCACACCCTCTCATCGCATCACCGATCTCTCCCAGGCCTCACCTCGGGCCTCGTTTCCTCCTCTGCCGATTGACGAGTCATCTTCCATTCTCCTCCTTTCTCTGCGACAAGTAGCCCTCCCACAACCATCTAATCAATATGGTGCGAAGCGAGAGCCGGCTCTTCCGATTCTGCCCTTACCCAAGGGCATGATCCTATTCCCGGCATCTTGCAGCGGGTCCCGGCCACGGCCGATCGCCCCGACATCCCGGCGCTGCTGGCAAACATGTACGCTCGTGCGGCGGCAGTTGGCCCGGCCGACAACAAAGGCAATGCACGGGCCGTCGATGAGGTGCCTGTGGTCTGCGTGCCCATGGCATCTCCGCTCATCGGGCCTCGCGGCCAGCTTCTGCTGAATGGCAAGGACAGCAATGCTGCTGGCACCCCGGAAGTTCCCGACTTTGTGGCTGGCAAGTCGACCAAGGCCGACCTCTTTAGCTGCGGTGTCGTGGCCAAGATTATAAAGATTGAGGGCCGTGCGGCCGGCGAGTTTACACTGCACGTCGAGGGCCGCTCGCGCGTCCGGATCGACTGCTTCACGCAGGAGCAGCCGTGCTTTGAGGGCAAAGTGACGCTGTACCCCGATGACGTCGACGTGGCCGATGCCGCGCTGTACGAGGCCTTCCAGCGGCTCAAGGCAGCATCGCGCGAGCTGGCGCAGGTGCTGCGGGTGGCGGCCATTATTGCGCCAAACCGGCCGCACGCGCGCTTCACGCCGCTGCTGGCGCGGCGGCTGGAAGCCTACATTCTGAGTAAGTCGATTGCCGATGCCGGTGTGCTGGCCGATTTCATGACCAACATTGTGGTGGCGTCGTACGAGGAGAAGCTCCAGGTGCTGGCGCTCGTCGATGTCAAGAAGCGCGTGGCGCGAGTCGTGGAGCTGTTGGAGCGCCAGGTGGGCAACATCCGCAACAATGTCAAGATCACGACAGTGACAGTCGACTCGGACGGCAACGGCGACGACAACAACAATGGTGGCGTCCGTATCTGGGATCCTTTCAAGCAGGGCCTGCCCCAGCCCAAGAACGGCCGGGGTCTGCCGTTCAACATTATTATCCCCGGCAACGGCCTGGGTAGCGGCAACGGCATGTTTGGTTCCGGCATGGGCGGTGGTGGTGGCGGCAACGGATTGCGTGGCAGCCCTGGCGGCCCACAGGGCCCCGACCAGCAGGAACCGGACGAGATTGAAGAGCTGGCTAAGAAGCTCGAAGCAGCGGAGTTGACACCGGACGCTGCCAAGATTGCTGACGCGAGCTCAAACGCCTGCGCAAGATGGTGCCTGCACAGGCCGAGTACAGCGTGGTCCGCAGCTATCTCGAGACGCTCGCCGAGATCCCGTGGAAGACGGTGACAGACGACCGCCTGGGCCCCGGCACGCTGGCCAAGGCCCGCGCGCAGCTCGACGGCGACCACTACGGCCTCGAGCAGGTCAAGAAGCGGCTCCTCGAGTACATGGCAGTGCTGCGCCTGAAGCAGTCCATCAACGAGGACCTGGAGGCACAGACGCGCGACGCGCAGCGCGCGCTGGAGCTAGCCAAGGCCACGGCCGCCGCGCCGACCAACGACGCCAGCCCCGAGGCCACGGCCAGCACTAGCCCGAAGAGCAGAAGGAACAGGAGGCTAAGGCGGCAGCTGCCCAGGCTGAGGTCCGCGCGGCCGACGAGAAGCTCAAGGCGCTCGCCGCACGGCACATGAAAGACCGGTCACCCATCTTGCTGCTGGTCGGTCCTCCTGGCGTGGGCAAGACGAGCCTGGCGCGGTCGGTGGCGGCGTCGCTGGGGCGCAAGTTCCACCGCATCTCGCTGGGCGGTGTGCGCGACGAAGCCGAGATCCGCGGCCACCGGCGCACATACGTGGCGGCCATGCCGGGCCTGATCATGCAGGGCTGCGCAAGGTGGGCGTGGCCAACCCGGTGATTCTGTTGGACGAGATTGACAAAATTGGTGCGTCCAACAACCACGGCGACCCGTCGGCGGCGATGCTCGAGGTGCTGGACCCCGAGCAGAACTACACGTTCCAGGACCACTACCTGTCGGTGCCTTATGACCTGAGCCGCGTGCTTTTCATTGCAACGGCCAACAGCCTGGACACGATTCCGGCGCCGCTGCTGGACCGCATGGAGATGATCCACCTGCCCGGCTACACGACGCTCGAGAAGAAGCACATTGCCATGCAGTACCTGGTGCCCAAGCAGATCCGCGTCAACGGCCTGACAGACGCGCAGGTCGGCCTGGACGAGACGGTGGTGGCCAAGGTGATTGAGTCGTACACGCGCGAGGCAGGCGTGCGCAACCTGGAGCGCGAGCTGGGCTCCGTGTGCCGGGCCAAGGCGGTCGAGTACGCCGAGGCCAAAGACAGCAACACCCTGGATGCGTACCGGCCGCAGCTGACGGTGGACGATCTGGAGAACATCCTGGGCATTGAAAAATACGAGGACGAGATTGCAGAGACGAGCAGCCGGCCGGGCCTGGTGACGGGCCTGGTGGCGTACAGCTCGGGCGGCAACGGCAGCATCCTGTTCATTGAGGTGGCAGACATGCCGGGCAGCGGACGCGTGCAGCTGACGGGCAAGCTGGGCGACGTGCTCAAGGAAAGTGTCGAGGTGGCGCTGTCGTGGGTCAAGGCGCACGCGTTCGAGCTGGGCCTGACGCAGGATCCCGTCGAGGACATTATGCGGCAGCGCAGCATCCATGTGCACTGCCCGTCGGGCGCCGTGCCCAAGGATGGCCCGAGCAGCGGCGCCGCGCAGGCGATTGCACTGGTGTCACTGTTCTCGGGCCGGTCCGTCCCGCCGAGTATCGCCATGACGGTAGGTCCATCCCTCTTTGGCAACACAACTGTTCAGACTACCGTGGCACAATGGTACCATCCTACTAACAAACGTTTAGGGCGAAATTACACTCCGCGGCCGCATCACGGCGGTGGGCGGGATCAAGGAGAAGCTGATCGGTGCGCTACGGGCGGGCGTCAAGACGGTGCTGCTGCCGGCGCAAAATCGCAAGGACGTGCGCGACCTGCCGCAAGAGGTCAAGGACGGCCTCGAGATCATTCACGTCAGCCACATCTGGCAGGCGATCCGGTGCATCTGGCCCGAGGCGCAGTTCCCGGGCGCCGAACACTACCCGGCAGTGGAGAGCCGGCTGTAGGATGAGAGGCGCGAGGTGGGCGTGATACGAATTTGTCAAGACTATATGCATCCAGCGCGTGCCTTTGTTCCTTTGTTTCTGATTGTCTGGTCGTCTCTTTGAGTCTGTATTCTTACTGTCACTTTGTTCCTAATTCCACCGTCTATCTCGCTTCTGCTCACGGCTGTTTCCTATTCACAGTTGCCTTCTTGACCCATACTCGGCGTGCAGCAACTCGGCGTGACACGGCGTGTTGCGGTCGCACGTCCGAGTACAAGCGAAGATGTCGCCCGGTGAGCTGCGAATGAGAGTCTGCAGTCTTGGGGTGTCGGGGCCGTTTGTCGTATCGGTCTCGCGGGCGTTGTAATGGCTGTCTCTCACCTCGCCTCTCGTTTGCTACATATGCGCATGCGCACTCGGAAATGCACAAACATGCACGAGGCATTGCTGCCAGTAGAGTGTAGCGTAGAGGGGGGAAAGGAAAAGATGGGTGACACGCGTGTTGCCCCAGGTGCTCCCTGTGCCCTCGTTATGCCCTCCTTGTTTCCCCTCGGTCTTCCCCCTTCCCCTCGCTCCGTGATCGACTGCTGTGAGATGATGCATTTCGTTTAAACATTGGATGAGAAGTGCCGATGGGAGGCGTACAGAGACACGGAGGAGTCAGGGGCGCTGAAGGGAGGCAGCCAAAGCGCACTCGCAGCAGGGCACGCTCGCCTTGGCCACACTCGTGTCCTACACCTCCGTCTCCGTCCTCCGCTCGCCCTCTGCCATCTCCATCTTCCTCGCGCAGCACACGGTATCATCACCCGTGTCTTGTGCCCCACGCCTCTCTTCCTCCAGCCTCCTGCCTCCTGCCTCGAGCCAACATGCCCTTTTCTCCGGCATAAGGATGAGTCAGTAAAGTGTCTAGTATGCGCTCAGTATGTAAGCAGCGTCGATGCGGAGAGCGCAAGACAGTCTCGTTCCCTCCATCCACCTCCATCTCAGCGCCCTGCTGGGCTTTGTTCACTCGCATCCTCCCGTGGCTGTGTGGATGGAGTCTGATATGCTCTGATGCCGCCTTTGGCGGTTCCGTATGTCGCCATGACCATCTTGTGCACTCTGTCCTTCACTTGCGCCAAAATCGCCTTTGTCTCTACAGCGCTCTGCGTTTTTGCTTCTGTTTATCATCCTCCGTACTGTGCTATTGTATATATAGCGTGCTGCTTCCACGGACACAAAAGGGGGAGTCCGGCGGCCCTTGTGTATTCGCTTTGCCCGACTTCCATTGTCCTTCCATGGCTCTTTTGCTGCCAGGCCATCTACGTCAGACGCCGTTTCTGTGTCTATAGAGAGGATGTCAAAGAAGATTAGACCAATGGCTGATCAACTGTTGTTTGCGTTCGTGTTCGGAGTCTGTGCGTTGTTCTCGACCGGATTGCTTCTGCTCTGCCATACCTGAAGCACGACAATTGCTCACTTTACTAGCTATTTCCCCCTCGCTTAATCTCTGTGTTCTCGGCCTGTTGTCAGCAGGCTGTCCTCTATTGTCTTGATGCCTTGGCCGTTGTCCACCTCTTGCTGCATAATCTTGTGTCCGTTCGTTTAAGTTTGTCTCTGGCCCGTTGATGCTCCACTGACCCTCACGCCTTATTGTCTCGCGTGGCTTATTGTACTTTCCAATCCCTGTGTCATCTAATCGTGTACTCTTGGATGCCCTCCATATCTCCATCTTGAGACATCGCCTACGCCAGGAACCTTATCCAGGGCGATACAAGATGAACAAGGCTACGTAGGGGCAGTTGCTAGATACTGGTCGTATTGGTGGTATGAGTGACATTGATGCTATTGATGCTGCTCATGCTATTGAAGATATTGACAGACACGGCTCATCTTGGTGATAGTACTGCCAATGATACACGCATGGACAGCGGTCGGTCTTGTTATCGGTGCGACCTCGGGCAGCCTACCGATCTCGTCTTTTCTTCTTTTCTTCTTTCCATCATTTTAGGATATTTCATATCATTTCCATGTTGCCTCCATAGTCACATCTATTTTCATTTCCGCCTCATCTCGATATCAATACAGCAGGACGTACGGTCGCCACGAGGACCTCCGACAAAGTCGCGTAGTGAGGCTGTATAGACGGGACTGGAAGCTTTCACGGTCAAGCTATGGGAGCGCATTGCAGCCCGTCCGGATTGAGGCAGCAACGACAGGCCGTTATTTCTTCTTCTTTTGTGCTGCTTACAGGACGACGTACGTGGCGTAAAGACGCCTGGTTATGCTTGTCCACAGGGCGGCCACGGCACGGAAAACGGACGACGGGGGCCGGAAGCTGACGATGGACGGTGGCGTGGGAGTTGGAGACGGCAAAAGAAGATCAGTCCGCACGCACTGTACAGCTCCCATGACGAAACTGCCAGGCGTGCGTAAGCCAAAGGTCACCCAAAGCTGTCTTTTGCGATGCCTCCTGTCCCGTCTTCGCCATGACGGGTATTATCGACAGCCATATGACCCAATACCCCGTCCGCCGAGGCCGTGTTTGTACGCAGACAGGGCCACATGTGCTTTTCAATTTGCGGCGAAGAGGCGCCAAGGTAGTGATACAGTCTTGGGGAAAGGATAAAAAATCACAAGGCGAGCGGGAAATGTGCCCAAAAGGAGCAAAGCAAACGCTCGAATCAAGGACAAGCTCTGCACAGATCGTCTCCCAGTATGCGAGGCACGAGTGGCATGTCGCCGACGTTCGGCAAACTCCGTATGTCTCATGGACTGAAGCGGCGCTCATCTACGTCTTGCGTGGCGAGACCCGAGGGGCCCTTTGGAGTATACATCGGAACAGTGTATCGCGCGTGCATTGCAAGCAGCTCATCATCGCTCATGTGGCATCGATCTCTCTGATCGTTGAGACCCCTCAACGGAGGACGACGTGTCCATGGTGCTTGCTCTCTGTTGTTGTATTGTTTCGTTGTCTGAAGCAGGTCTGGGAGCTCGATTTTCTTTTGATGTCATATTCTGCTCTCTTTGCCCCTTTTCCTCTCTTGTCTCCACGTCTCGTTCTTTTCTTCTCTCACCACCACCCCCCCCCCCCCCCTCTCCCTCCTCAACTCGTCACTTGGCATACACTTGCATCGACCCATGGGCTTCGGCTACAGCAAGGACTAGGGCCTGGCACATCGGCCTCTGGGGGCCTGTCTTCCCCGAGCACACGCACCCCCAGTCGTCCTTCCCCCGTCTCCACGGCTTCACAGCAAGGCCGGGTCCGCCAACCGGCAAAATGGTCCTCCTCCCCACCTCATCTCTCCCTCTCGGCTTCAAAACACGTCAACGCGCGAAAGCAAGACACTCTTCCCTGTGTCTTTCTGCCGCTCTTTGTCTCCGGGTGGCGAAAAGGAGGGCTAGGACGTTTGCGAAGCGGCAATCGAGACGCTGCAAATGGAATAAACAAGAGGTTGGACAGGCAGAAATGGCAAGATGTTCAAGAAAAGCATGGAAGAGATGACTGAGAGGTATGCGCCATGGTGCGACGATGTAACGCAACTGTCTATTTTTTATTCAAAGGACCACGCTGTCTCTCCTTCCCTCGGCCTTTCCTCCGCCCCTCTGTTTTCTTTTCTTTTTCACTTTTTCCTCTTCATATCTTTCCCCTTGCCAATTTTGCATCTTCTCCATGTGATGATCATGTGGCCTGGAACATCCATGGTCCTCCCTTGCATTGTTTTAAACTCCTCTTCTCTCCTGCCTCTCTTCTTCACCTCCTTCTCTCCTCTTCTTATTTCCTTCCTCCACTTTCTTCATGCAGGGGGGACTTGTCCCGCCGGCGGTTTTGTCTTGTCTTACAATTGACGAGCGTGCCTGATGCGGAGCATATCCGTATGTAGGCACGAGAGACAACAAGTCAGAAACACAATCAAACTCAGAAACGCACATTCTGCACGATGGCACAACACGAGTGGCGTGCCTTGTCCTTGCAGTCAGACGCAGCGTCTCCTCTCGGAAGACATGGCATATTCCCCGTCGGACGATATTGTATTGTCCACGCCCATGTCCCTGACCTTGGCCATGTCCACAGCGCTGTCCACATTGCTGCCACCATTGCTGTCCACCTCTCCTTTCATGTCCACAATTCGAGAGCTTGCATATCGTGTTCGTGAATCTGCTTGCTTCGATGGCACACTAGGACAAGGCCAATCTCTTCTCGTCCCAAGAGACGGATGCGTGCATCTGCCAGGCGCCACGCCAATGGACATGTTGTATATCAAATGTGGTAGGTCGTACGTTGCATGTTGCACACATATTCGGCTGTCCCACCATGTCAGCTGGGCCGTGCTTTTCTTTTGCTTCTCATGGCCCTGCGCTTGGACGCCGACATTACCCCTTGGTTGGCAGTAGCAGGTCGCATATCTTGCATGTCCTCGACCACGCTCCGGCTCGGAAAGCCGCATATCCATCTGCACGAGTGCAGCACCTTGCCTGCAGGCGTCCTGCTCTCTCCGTGTGTGTGTATCACCGTCACAATCCGAAGCTCGTGTCGAGTTTGCCTTGTACAACGTACAATAGTCATGGTTTGTCTCTTTGTACATCTCTTTGTACATCTCTTTGCACGTCTCTTTACACATCTCTGCACATCTCTTTGTACATCTCTTTGCACGTCTCTTTACACATCTCTGCACATCTCTTTGTTCATCTCTTTGTAATGTCTCTTTGTTCATCTCTTTGTGCATTTTTGTACATCTCTTTGTATGCGCAGGAGAGCATTGAAGTGTTAGTTTCGTTGCTCATCATTGCAGACTGCAGTACGACGTACGCGTAAATTTCCGTCATGTTCGTGAAGACATGTATATCAAAGGCGATCACTGCTTGTTGCACCCTGTTACATCAAACAGCGAAATGGCGCAGGTCTTGCCTAGACGACTTAGCGTGTCGCGGACAGAGACACCGCACCCTAGAATGTCCACGATTTGAACTCTTTGTGACCGAATAGTAGATCGTCGCGCACTATCCGACCCCCGTCTGTCGAGCCTGTCTCGCTTGCTCATTTGTCTGTGAAAGGTGGAGAACGGAAGAAGAGTGACGGATAGGGCAGAAAAAAAAACGCTCTGGCATTTCACCCGAGGGTTCGGGAGAAGCCTTTGCAACTTCGCGAAGCAGACAACTTCTCCTGGCGCTTGTGTTGGCTTTGGTCATTGGCCCAGAGAAGTGATTGTGGCTGCATTGGCCGGCCTCCACGGATTTTGGCGTGGTGCCCATGATTTTCGCCATCTTCGTCGCCGCTGTCGCCGGTCGCAGAACAGCATCATGCAGGTGAAGAGAAAAGAAAAGAAACAGGCAGAAAACGACAAGACCGAAAAGGACGAGCGAGAATCGATGGTCGCACTTTTGCTCGGTCGCAACGCACGAGGCTTGCTGTGCATTGCGCTATATGTACACGTACATGAACACGCTCCGTAGCTGCGCATGTACGAGTATTTACATATGGAGATATGTAAGGAGCCACAGCACCATCGCTGGAGAGGAACCCTGCTAACCTCAGTGACGCACTCCGTTCAATATCACTAGATAAGGCCGGGCCTCTTGGCTTAGTCCACTATGCCATCTCCATTCAAGGGTATTGCCAGACGGTTGGCACTCTGCGTTTCACTAAGAAGTGCTTTGCGAGGGTGACGATGAGGAGGGTAGCGGAGGTGGATGTGTGTTTTGCACGTATGTCCGAGTAAGTACATACTCGTACGTCGAAAGTGGACGGGCGTGCATAGCGTGTGCGTTCTCGTGTGTGTCGTTGGAGAATAATGAAGCATTCACCACGTAAGATGACCTGTCTTGATCATGGCGGCTGTTCCCCCCCCCTTTGCTCTCTTCCTGGAAACTGACAGCTTGGCAGGAGGACGAGAAAGGGGAGATGGAAAGGAAAAAGAAAACAAAAAGAGGGAGAAAGAGACACAAATAAGCAAAAAGTATGCGATAGGAAGGAAATTAAACTCCGCAAATAGCTGCAATAGAAGACCAAAAGATGCGTCTGGGCCAGGCACATCCACGTGGAAGAAGCGCCGCTGAGTGGGCACATCAATGCAGGTAATATTGGTTTGTTTGAGCTGGGCGGCGATGAGGATATTGTTCTCGGGGCTTGGATGCAGTTATGCAGCCTTGGGATGCAAGCCACTCGCCACGCCGTACTCCGTAGACACGGAGAGGGATGCATTGCATCGCATCGTTCAAATGCAGAAATGCAGGAATACAGAAATGCAGAAATGCAAAAATGCAGAATTGCAGAATTGCAGAATTGCGTAATAACAGAAACGCAAGAGGAGCACGGCATCCGCCAGCACAAGGGGTGCCCCGGGTGTTGGGGCAACCCGCAGTCGAAAACAAAAGACAGGGAACAGGAAGATGGAGCTTCACAGGACGGAAAGCTCCTCCGAGATGCATGCTGAGTGGGTGGCATGCATAAAGCTATTGAGCATCCTTCCCGGTCGGAGCATTCCCACAAAAAGTGACCAGGACCAGGGGGGGAGATGTCAAAGAGGCTGGTTTGGGTGGTTGCAAGGCCTTTTGTTTTTTTGTCATTGACTTTATGGTTCACTTGTTGACTTGTTGACTCGTCGCTTCGTCCTTCTTTTTGCTGTTTTTCTATTCTGTTCGGAGTTTTCTTTCCTTTTTTTGATTGCATCCATCACATCTGTGCCATGGCGTGCCCTTGCTTCATACTATGTACGCAAGCGACGGAAATTTGACGAGGGGAGGGATGGATCGATTGACCTATGTTGGTTTGCCTCTGGAAATTCTGGGATGTGTGGGATGTCTAGGAAGGCATCCTTGCTTCTTGGGAGAGGGAAATGGAAAAAAAGAATGAGATGCAAGGCGTAGAGCAAGAGGCAGTTGGTGAACAGTGCGCAGGCCGAGCTCGTCAAGACACCAGTGAGTGATTTGACTGCCCTGGAATTTTTCTACTGTCGAATGCATGCTGCTTTCCTGTCATCTGTCGTCTGTCTTCCGTCGTCGTCTTGAAGTATGCTCAGCCTATGCTCAGAGAGTGCTGTACCAGCACCAGTTTGAGTTTCGGAGCAAACGTCCAAAGCAGTGTGGGCTCTTTCTGGAGCGTCGTACATCGTACATGAACATTGTAGTGCAATTCGGCACAGGTAATGTTACGTCGTATGGCGCTTGTTGTGGTGGCTGGCCCAGGGACCTTTGCTGTTATATTTCCACCCCTCCCCTGGGCACTGGGCGGCGGTGTGATTGCAGCGGGGGGGCACCTGATCTCATTTTGCTCAGGTGGCCCTTGTTGGGGACCTTTGAAGCTGGTTGAGCCGGTGAGAAGCGGGACTGAGGGAGCATTTGTTTTGGGGCATTTTGTTGCAGCAGGGGTCGCGTCGAAGGAACAGAAGGAGCCGGAGCTGCCCAGATGCCCGGACGCCCGAATGCCTACTTCGTAGATGCCTAGATGCCTAGGTGCTTACGAAGTAGATGCCCAGAAGCCCATCAAAGGGGTCAGAGATCAGTCCTGGGCCTGGGACGGGCCTGGGACGGGGCCTGGGATGTCGGCCTTCGAGGCCTGGCAAGGCGAGAAGTGCAAAAAGCTGCGTGAACGGCACCGGAAGGATCAGACGGATGCAACGCTGCCTGTGCATGAGACGACAAGAGGGTTGCGATGTTGAAAAGGCGATATGAGAAACGGGTTTGTTGATCTGGCAGAGGTCGAAGAGGGCTGAAATAGGGGCATCGCTGACAGATTCTGTTATTTTCTTTCAGGGCCGTCTTGACTTGACGCCTGGGGCAGACATGGCAGGAGCGAAGCGCCCTTTCGAACGCTAGCTAGCTTTGTAGTAATTAGTGGGGTGCAGAAGGTCTCAGGAGCCTTCGACGGGCAACAACAGGAAGGAGCAGTCCGTCAACCGCGGAAATGGAAAAGCCACAAAGATACGCCGGGCAGGCGAAGACCACGAATATGCCAGGCATGCCTCCAACGGCTGTCATCAAAGCAGAGGCCGTTCAGTTGCTGTGGACGCTGTATTGGCAAGTATCTGACTGTTCCTTGCCAGGCGACGTCAGTGTTTGACTACTCGTATTCGACCTGCCGTTCATAGTGTCGGAGTGAACTCCGTACGTCGCATGTACTTGGTACCTCCAACACCCTCACCGACTCCTTCCTCTAAGCTCAATTGGTGCTTTGCTGGCAGGGTTCCTTCTGTTCTGCCCATCATAGCTGACGATGCGTAGCTTCCTCACGCCCTCCCCTACGAAGGACGCGCGCTTCGGTTTGGATGAACAAAGATGCCTGGTTGTGTTCTTCGCTTTGCCACTTTTGGCCTTCTGATGCCGTCCTTGACCTGTCTTATTCTTTCATGCCTCCTTTCCATCATTGGTGGGTGTGGCGGAGAAAGAGCTCCGACTGCTGCCTCGGCATTTCGACGCAGTATGTTCTTTCCTGGAGAGCAGCCGCTGGTGCATCCGTCCTCTTCGCTCTTTCCTTGTGGTTGACAGCTAGCAGTTGGCATAGGCCCCAGAAAACTAGCCAGCACCATCGCTTAACCTGCACGAGTGGCCTGATGTGCGAGGCGAAAAAAAAAAGGCAGAGTCGAGGATGCACTCGCGCACGTGGGCATCTACGAGTAGTTTGCTCTTCTCTTTGTTCTCCGAGGCGTCGGTACCTGAAAGTCGTCCTTCATAGGCGATCAAGTCGTTCGCTACCACGAAAGCAGAAAAGCAGGGAAGGCATGAACGCGACGGTCGACAGCGGGAGGAACAGCCGCCCGCGCTTGCCGTTTGGGCCTCGGGGCCTCGCGAGCTTCTTTACGTCGTACTTTCAGCTTTGCAGGGTCACGGCGTTGGTGTCAAATGAGGCAGGAGGCGAGGAAAAGACCAGTCCACGGCAAGAAGTTGGATAAATACAAAGTACTCGTAGGGGGGGGGGGGGGGGGGGGCACAACCCGACAGCTTGGGCCCGGCGATTTGGTTAGACTCGTTGTTGGCGCGGTTGTCTGCCTTCTGCCCTACCTCCAGCCTCATGGCGCTCGTCGCTTTCTTCTTCTTTTTCCTCATCCTGCCACGCTCCATACGTATCCTCTCCTTGCCGTCGACGCCCCCTTCTCCCTGTCCTTGGCTTGCCCAGTCTCTGCTCCAGTCTCTGCTTGCCCAGTTTTTCCCGCAAGCGATGTTGACTGGCATTGGCGTTTTGGTGTTTTGGCATTTTGGCATTTTGACGTCTCCAATGCATCGGTCGCGAGTGTTGCCCAACAGGTAGTAGCGGTCGAAGCAGGGGCCCTTGTGCACGCCGCTTTGTTACCGTCGTATCATCCTGTATCTGTGTATCTTCCGTAGGTTCGCCCATTCTTGTATCAGGCATGGCTGCAGGCTCACTGGAAAAAGCAATGACTTCAGGTCTAAGAAAGTACTTGCACAAAAGGACAATCTCCCTCAACAGCTATCCGTTCCTTCGTGCCGGATTCCGCACTTTATATCCGCGTTTCCTTTTCTGTCTTGTCCTAATTGGTCTTTTTCCATCTCCCCACGTCCCTCTGTCACTTGACATGAACAGCACTCGTAGCTCAATCTCGCTCGCTTCGAATCGAGTAGCCTCTGCCAATAATCACCGACTGCTGGCCATTCGGTTCATTTCAGCTGTCGACACTTTTACACTTGACCCGTCGCGGAGAATATCACCAAGGACCATCAGGTGGACAGCCCCATAGTTCCGTAGCCCCTTCGGCCCTTTACGTTAGTTTCCTTCGGAGGAAACACTAACAAGGTAATAACTTACGAATGTAAAAGCTACGATACAAAAGCTACGAGGGCGGCGGTTATTTCCCATGTCATTGTTATGGCAGACGTCAACATAGAGCGTTTTCTTCTGCATCTCGGTAGATACAAGCCCCCTTTTGTTCTGGCCGCGATTGGCCTCTGTGCCTTGTAAGGCTCTTGTTTGGATCTGCCTTGTTTTGCTGTTTTGCTGTTTTGCTGCTTTGCCTCTGGTGTTCGGTCTCGCTCCTAGCAACGGCATCACCGAAAGACAGAAAGACGTGGATGTGCACATGCAGATTAGGATGGGAAAGAAGAGGTTAAGGTTAAGCGAACGCGGTAGCTCGGTCTTGGCCGTGTTCCAGAGGTTGCCAACATGGGACATAAAATCAACCTCAACCCTGAAGGAAAGTATGGCTACAAGGAAAGAGACCCGAGTGAGCACGGAAAAATAAGGCCGGATCGAGTATCAAGGCTCTTGCTCGCCGTTTCCTGCTTCGTTATTTGTTGGCTACCTTTCCTTCACACCCCTCCACCTCTCCCCGAACATCGTAAGGCCATTGAGTGTTCACAATGGCCCGCCCTTCAAGATATGGCCTTTGTCGTAGATTGGCCCACTTGACTCTTTCTCCGACGCGGGTGTCTTACGATTCTAGCGGTATCGTTGCGGTTATCTGGGATTTCCTGCGCTTTCTAGGCTTTCTGGGCTTTCTGGGCTTTCTGGGCTTTCGGGGCCGCCTTCTCCTGAACCGGGCGGATACCGCTGAGAACAAAACAAGATCGTTTGGGAATGGGAAATGAAGGACACCAAGACGAGGAGACCTAGCTCGACTTCGTACTTTGTAGGTGCAACGGCGGCGCTTGTGAGTGAGACATGCGAGGCAAGACAAACCGAAACAAAAAAGAAGCAAAAGACATAAAGGCACAAAAGGCACAATAGGTACAGAAGAGACAAGCAACCAGGGCCACGAGGACAGCACTCGAGAAGAAAACGAGATCATCGACAGATCAAAGTAGGAAAGTCTGCCCAGTCGGACGATACACTGAGTATGGAATGCGACGGCCACGCGAGAAGTGCGGAACTGAACATGGAAAATCAACGAGGGCTAGCCTGGAAAGCGGAACGAAGCCATGAACCAAGTGTCCCCAGTTTCTTGTCACACCTCTTGTCACCGCTTGTCAAAGGCCTGTTCATCTTGTCCCGAACGAGACGACCGAGAAAGGCCAAAAAGAGAAAGTACTGCACCCCAGGGCAAAAAGGCAATCAACAATTCAGAAGAACAGCAGGACGTAAGAAGCGCGACGGTATTTTGCCGCGATGGCCACTGTCCTGGGTTGGGAAAAAGGCACTAGGAGGATAAGGGGATTGTTTAAAACGACCTTCCCATTGTCTAATCAGGGACCGCAGGTCGACTGAGGGACTAATTTCAAGAGTCGATCGCCCGCCACTCGTTTTCTACAAAGTACACGACCGAGGCCAGGGACACATATCCGTCTGCCTCGCTCACAAACAGAATGGCGAGCTACTGTTGTTGTGCACAGGTGTCTTTTGTTTCGATCGCGGGTGGCAACTTCACATTGTTGTCCTGGAGCCGCGTCCGCGGACGGGAGGATTGCACGCATGCAACGCTCTTTCTTGGTTTGTATTTGTTACTTTGCGAAGTACAATGTGCAAGGTACCCTGTCATATGCACGCAATGCAACCGCTGCCGCGAATGCCCCCCTGGCACAGCATATCTGAGGACGATGCGACGTAGGACCAAGACCTACACAGTAAAGCTAGGATAGAGTCCAGACGCACAACACGCGAGCGTGTGTACAAATACACATACACAGACAGATGCATTGTAAACAAGTACAAAGTCAAAAGAGCCGCGGTGCCGCTGTGCACAGCAATCCACAGCAATCCACAGCAATCCACAGCCAGCATACTCATATTGGCCGATGGAGCCCTTTCGATGAGAAAGAGAACCTGTGTTAACATGCGGACAGAAAGACGTAAAAGCAGCTGTAGGGTTGCATCGTTGCGAGACCTGCAGACAAGCTAACCGCCTCCTTCCTGCTCCTCTTTTGTCGGGTGGCCATCTCCATCGAGTCTCACGCCTGCTGAGCGGTATCAAGAGAATGTCGCCATGTGTCGATGTGCTTGCCGCTTTTGCCTCTTTCTTCCGACTCACGCCCTTCTTTCGTACATATTTCTAAGCTCCCTTGGCCGTTCCTCCTCGTCATCGGTGGACATGATTCGTAGAAATACGGCAAACTAGGCAAACTAGGCAAACGGGGCCAAGAAGACGAGGAGAAAGGAGGAGAACACCAAGAGATGGGGCAATTTCACGGAGAATAAACCCGCTCGATTCCGGAACAAGGCCCCGTCTACGAAGAGGCGTGTGTCGTACCCTGGTGTCCTGTCTGCATAATTTTGTACTTGCCTCCCGGTCTCCTTGTCCAAGTATGGGGCAACTACGCGATGTGGGCTCTACCAAACGAGCAAAGGGCGGTCAGTGGGGAAAAGGAAGCACAAAAGGCAACGAAAAGGCGGGCTTGCGTGCCGGTGACGGTGACGGTGTCCGCGTTTTCGTTTCGCTGCCTGTCGTATTCGTACGCAACAAGGAGTACGACGCTGAGCCAGGGACGCCCTTGTTTTGTTTCTTTTTCGTGTTTTCGTTTTCATTTGTCTTGCTTTGCTTTGAATTTCATCACGTTTCGTAGATCAGGAGAGACCAGCACTTGGACGCTTGATATTGGCGAGGACGGGGCTAAGAGGATGCCGAACAGAAAGAAAAGACTGGAACGGAAACAGTCAAAGTAACACACGGAAGGACTTGCAAAGCAATAGGCCTCAGCCTCTCCTTCGATGGCTGGGCCCATGTACTCGTAAGAGCACAAATGTGGCCGTTGCGTTGATGGACTTGGACGGTAGGAGTACGGGGTGCAACTATTTGCATCTGTGCACCGGGCATCGTGCATCAAGCATTGTGCATTGTGCATCGTGCATTGTATCGTGTCTATCTTGATCAATGTTCGGGGCCTTGACACAAGTACTAATTCAATCCGCAGGCCGTGTCACTTGCTGCCGGCTTTTCGACAATTTTGGCCCTTACTGCCTCGTTCCTGCCTTCCCTTTCTCTTTTGCCTTTACCCTTCTCATAGGTCCTTGTCTTTGCTTTTCTTCTCACCCCCCCCTACTTCTTCTCTTTCTTTTTCTCTGTCTTCTCTTTCTTTTCTCTGTCTTCTCTCTCGTTTTCCCTGTCTTCTCTCTCGTTTTCTCTGTCTTCTCTCCTTCCTCTCTTTCCTCACTTTCCTTTCTTCCCTGTCTTTTTTTCTCTTCTTTTCTGCGTCTTCTTTTTCCTCCGTTTTCCTTTGTCTTCTTCTCTCAGGTTCTCGTACCCCAGCTGCTGGTGCCGTCGGGAGGAAGAGGCAGCAGAGTTTGTTTTCCCTGGCTTTGCCGCAATTTCTGTGCTGCCTGCCGGCCTCGTTCGGCCGCCTCCTTTTTTCCCTTTTATTTCTTCTTCTGCTGCTCTGCCATTGCCCTCGCCCCTTCGCCTCTCCTCTTTTTCTCCCCCAGTTCTCTCAGAGGAGACCCTTGTGTTAGTGGCGCGGCGGCCGCTTCCGGTGCGCTCAGAGAAGGAAAAGGAGTGAAAGGAAGAGCGAGAAGGCGAAAGAAGACGGGCCCCGCTTTGCTGATCCGGAGGACGCTATTCAACGTGCCGGAATGAAAAGAAAACGGGCCAGGGTGACCTCAGAGTGACGAGTTGCACGTACCAAGGACTCGTCCGAACGCCCGCCAGATGGATCCACCAGGACGAATCCGTGTGTTGACTTTGCTGTGCTCGAACGTGCTAGGCCGCAAAGGCGTGCCAAAGTGTTTAACGTGTTAAGCGTGCTAAGCGTGCTAAGCGTGCTAAGCGTGTTAAGCGTGCTAAGCGGCCTAAACGTGCTAATGGCGCTAAAGAGGCGGGGACTAGCAAAAAAAGAGGGAAAGAGGGAAAGGGGGTAAAAAGACAAAGGCCAAGAACACCAAAGGAAAGGAGACGACCAGGAACTGCAACGAAAAGATACCATCACGTTGACAGTTCTTCCTCCTTAAAGAAGTACATGTACATACATGTACGAAGTACGTCGTAGCGCACGGTACGGAGTATTGTCGGGCGCTAACTAGCCCATCGCCACGGTCGCCTAGCAGATGTCAGATACAGGCAAGATACCTTACCTATGTTTGCAGTGTTGCAGAGGCCCTACTTGTCATCTGGACGACGGGCATTGGCGATGGATCGGGCCTGTGGCTCCAGCCGCAGATGTTGGCAAGGAAATGGAGCATGACGATTACGAGTACATACTAGACTGACTTTTCGGTTCCAGCCCGGTTTACTGATGTAACAGGCCACTTCTTGGCTAGCGCACGGGGCAAAGAGTACGGAGGGGAGACAGGGCGACAGAGCCAAGGAGCGATGGAGCGGCAGGGCCACAGCTCAAACCAACAAAGGATGATCGCCAACAAGCTCAGATGGACGTCTGGATGGCAAAGCCAAAGGGTAAATACTTTGTAGGCTGTGGTCTGTTCCAGCAGGCGGCGTGCGAGGCTCGATGCGGATGAGAGCCGCATATTAGCCTCCTTTCTTCTCCGTGGGGCGCGGTGAATACGCAATTGTGCGGCCCGCATGTCGTAAGAGCCATAGGACACGGTTGGATGTTGGCCCGCGGGTGACGTACGGTGCAACCTGAAACGCCATGCGCAGGGTACGTCGTCCCTACGCCACAGCAGGTATCGATTAGTATCGTTTCTGCAATGCTTTGTTGAGCCAAAGGCGCGCAGGCGAGGGGACAGTCGGATGCTTTCCTGCAGCTTTGTACAAGGCCAGGAAGAAAAGGGACATTGACAAAAAGGGAGAGAAACAATTGCCCCTGTTTCCACGTCGGCCGCGGCCGCGGCCCCCGCCAAGCCTTTTGTTATCCTCTAAATTCTCTTTGCCGGTGCCAGCTTGCTGGCTCGGGTCACCATGATCACCAACACTGCAATTTTTCGCGGACTTCTTGCCTGCACGGAGTACGTATGATGCAGCAACAGGGCAATTTTCTTACCGAAAGAGAGGAAACGGCCGTAGTGGGTGTTGGGTCGAATGACGAAAACGAGATAGCAGCATAGAACGGCAATAATAGACAAGTTTGACGGGCCTGATGAAGAAAGGCATGATCAGCCGGTAATGCTGGGGCACAGACTCAAAACCGTGGGATGCGGGGCGCAAGCCGAATCAAATAGCTCGAACTTTTGGAGGCTTGAGTTCAGGGAGGCAGTGAGGTGTGATTGTTGGAAGATGGGGGTGGGGAGATGCCTCTTTGCTGCATGGAAGGGGAACCATTTGGGTGGACGGAGCACATCAGAGAGAAAGTATCATAACAGTAGCAATAGAAATAAATCAAATCGAGAGCAATAAACAGACGACGTGGTATCGAGAGTTTCAAGAAAACGTGGCAATCGGTAGCATGCGCATGCATGAACAGTAACGGAGCGATACACGCAAAAGAGAATAAGGCTATCAAGCCCCCTACATGGGCCCAAAAGATGGAAGAGAAGGCAAAGGGTCCGGGCGTAGCTTCCAGATAAAATTACCAGCCCCCCGGGACTGGCCAGATTGGCTTTCATGCTGACAGCCTCCTGTTGTGCTTCTATTTCCATGTCCTCCCGATAGTACGACACCCTCTTTTGTGACAGGCGGTTTGTTGGCCCAGCCTGTGACGCAACACGCACAGCACAGAGGAACAGTGCCGAGTGCTGCGAAGGTGCGCGCCTGTGGGGTGTCACGGTCCACCCCGTAGCAAGCAGAGACGGCGAAAGACGCCGAGACTGGGCGGGGACTATGTTGCGGAGAAGGCTATTGTAGATCCGGGCCGAGCAAGGGCAATGGCAGATTTCCAATACCCTGGTGGTTGCGTTGCAAGCAGCAAAGCTCAACTGTATCGACAGACGAGGACGTAAAAAACATGGAAACGGAAACAAGTCGGAAAAACAGCGGGCCGTGTCATGAAAGTCTTCAAAGCTGTACAACAGCCTCGGTCATATAAAATCGTGTGTCGGTCGCAGCCCTTGGTTGCCGTACTTTGCTCCCATGTTTATTTTTAACTCAATCTGCGCGGCAAATCGAACAGACGAGGCGGCCGATGTATGGTGTGCAAGCGACGATGGGAATGAAGGTGCCTTGGTAGACTAGCTGTGTTAGTCGCGGCCTGTTCATCTATTGTCAGAGTACAAAGTTTCTGTGCACCAAGAGGGTATTGTTTCGGCGGCATGAACAATGGCAGAGGTGTGCAGCGATGCGACGATGCGCTGACCCCCCTGTTCACTCCGTTCCTGTGCCATCCCATGTGCGATGCCTGGCACGGGACGCATCGAAGCTAACTGGCTCTGTAAGTGGCAACATGGTTGGCAGCTAGAAGGAAAGGGAACAAGCGTAGCGTAAAGAAGGTGGAAAAATCAGTGAAAGCACCAAGAATACGAGAATGAGGCAAGAAAGGGCGCCACGGTGAATTCAATAGCACACGTTTGAGGATCGAGCTGGTACCATGTCACGCCCATCCTGTGCCATCTCGTTTGTGCGTGACACTTGCACCTCGCTCCGGCTGCGCTCCTTTGCCATTGTATTCGTGTTATTTTTCTTTTTCTTCTTTCATTTCTTTTTCTTACTCCTTTTTCCTATTCGCTCTTCTTCGCTTTCTTCGTTTTTTTCGTTTTCTTTTTCATTTATTTCCCATGAAATCTTCTCCTTCTCTTTTTTTCTTTTTTTTTCTCCTGGTGAAATCACCATCCTTTCGCCTTCCTCAACACTTTGTCGCGCGTCCCCACCGCCTCCTTGTATTTAGCCCCTTTCGCTTCCCACTGCCATACTCTCCTTTTCTTCTTTAGTCTCCTACCTTTCCTATGCAGACAGCTATTTGCATCCATGCAGGTTGCCCTCTTCGGGCCTTTGCTAGCAGTTGGTCATGTGCGCACAGATGCTCCTTGAGATTAATGTTACAGAGCGAAATGTGTTGAGCATGCAGAGAGACGTTCCAGAAAGCGGCCGCAAAAGCCGATTTGGCTCTTTAGCCGCAAGCAAGGGGATCGGCAAAAACGTGTCCGACACGCGGCACAAGCTAACGCCTGCAAGGGAGACGGATCTAACAGCAAACGGAATATTCGGTCTGTGACTTGAAACAGACAGGGCTGGAAAATTTCAACGGATAGGGGGGGACGTATGCCGTCATGTACTCGACCATGATAGCTTTGCTGTGCACAAGGGCATCTGGGCCCAGAGTTTTGCCGGATGCTCTCGTCTGCGGCATGGGCTGTGCAGGGCCCAGGCGCACAAAGTCAGGTACCTGTGCTTGCAGACTGTACAAATTGCCTGCCGATCGATCTTGTCGTTGACGATATTCTTGAAGTATGAAGTTATTGCCTGGCAGCTTTTCTTCGAGTATTGCACAATCTGGCTGCCGGTAGAACCCCGTCCCCATTCCTGTAACTGTCAGCGACATTCTTGTGATACATGTACACACATACGACAAACCCGGCCTGTTTGAAGCCCTTTTGAACTCATTAGTATAATGGCTTAATTGGCCATGTTCAGGAAAGACCCCAACGTAATGTGTCTGCGTCTCGGCCCATACCCGCCATGAATCACGATGCCTGCTGATATCAGGTTTCGTTTTTTTTTCGAGCGGTGTAGCTAGATGTGGGCCAAGGCACCTTATGGAGCATACAACGTTGACTCCGTGCTTGGGACCTTGGGCAAATGTCTCATAGAGCACAAAAAAAGTGCCTTGGAACGGAGAAGAGCAAAGGCTGATGTCCGGAGTATGCACGCACTCTTCGCCGTCTGGGGCAAAAGAGCTACGTACGTCTGCGTTCCTGCCCAGAATGCTATCTGGTGGCTATTTCGATTTTTGATGGGTGGGAGCCTGACTATCGCCAAGATTAAGGGGCGCTGGAGGGTGGTGATGATTGGTATCGAATGGCTGGCTTGCCTAGCATCAAATCAGACTAATACAAATAGTGCCTACTCGTTGACTTGTCCCGGCTGTTTCTTCGTAGATTGATCGGATTGGCTCAGTCGCAAATGCCAAAAATGGAGATTAAGTTAGGCTACTGTCGGTGAGTACTCGTATTTCTCAACATTTCATAGTGGCTTGCTTGGTTTGTCGGATATGCCGTATTCCGTATGACTAGTATCGTATCTGCTGACTAGGCCGGCCCGATTTTACATGCCGTACGTGGTTGTATCCGGGACGAAGCACTGCCGCGAGATTGTGCAATGTCAAACTTGTGTCTCGCTTTTTTTTCTTTTTCTGCCGTCACTCTGTTTCTGGTGTCTCGTATTTTCGATTTTGCTTCGCTGTTTATGCTGTTCTTGGTATTTTTTGTTCTCTTCCCTCTAGAAGACCGCCGTGCGGTCCTTCCTAGTGCCACTGCACGAGATAGCCTGCAGCTAAGCAGAGCTAAGACAAAGGGGCCCCGAATTGGGCTGGTTCCTGGTCTGGCCATGGGCCGCACCGGTGAAGCCAGGCAAAGACCGGACCACGAGATTGCTCGCGGGTTTGATTTGCCGTGTCGACAGCCGTTTTCTGCCCTTGATATCTGGGTCGTCGGTAGCTCGGACTGGCCAGCGAAGTAGAGAGCGGCTCTGTACACCTCATACACAGGTTGTTGGCTTATTCAGGAGCCTGCTCTTCGTACACCGTATCGGCACCATTCCAAGAAGCGCCCTCCGTACGCTCGGCGAAAGGCGTTTCGACAGAAGAGGTCAACAGTACTCCGTCTCTCGAAATGGCCAACCTTGGTGGGCTCAGTAGGCGCCAAAAACATGCCAAGCAGGGGCCAAAAAGGCAATGATAAGGGGACGCAGAAAACCCCAGCAGCGCAATAGGGCAGGGTACTGCGCGGCGGCAGAGCGGCAGGGCACGACGCATGGAGATGCTCTGCCACATCCTGGCATCTTTGACACCTAAACTGTTTGCCAGACGCTTTGCCTGATAGTTGCCGCCGCCGCGTCGGTCGGAAAATACACGAGAAGAGCGGGGCGTGAGAGACGATCGCCCGCGACCCGTCTCAGTGACACTGGATGTCGTCTTACTCGTACTTTTGCATGGTGTGGTCTCCGTGATTAATCTGCCGGGCTCTCGACTAGCTTGAAGAAGGTCGGGCCAGGCCCAAGACTAGTTCTCCATATGTGGAGGACGGCGCGAAGAGAACAAGGAAAAAGAAAATAAGAAGGAATCGAGGCGAGCAGAGAAGCATCGTGGAAGGGGATAACACGGCCCGAACACATGGCGAGCTTGCGTGGCGTTGCTAAAGGCCAAAGCAAGGACAGTGCGAGACACGGGAGGCAAAGGAAGACCAGAAGGGTAGTCGTTTGATGCTGGTAGGCAACGATGCGAACGATGGATATGATACGGAGTACAGCAAGGGAAGGTGCTATCACTGCGCTCTTTCCATTTACTTTTTGGACGCTTGGTGGGTGGCATGTGATTCTCGAAAGGTTGTCACGAGCCAAGCTGAGGTTGGCGTATTTGAGAGCCAGGCCGCTAGGAAATGCAGGTGCGAAGGATGCTAGTCCGGCCGCGGAATACGAATCTGGTCATGCAAGTGCATACGAAGGAGGACGCGAACTGGAAGGAGGGTACCGCCTGCCGTCAAATGAGAAGGAGCCGCCGGGAGGAAAGAGCCGCCGGGAGGAAAGAGCTTCACTTATCGTGTACCATATTGTGACCACAGCAGGCAATTGCGACTGTTGGGAAATGTCGTCGGTGATTTACAAAGTATGGGCAATAGAAGAGTTCTGCGCCTTTGGAACGCAGGTAATCAGCACAGCATTCAACAATGGCTGGCTCGGGATACATGGAAGCTGGAGAAGGCAAGGCAGTGCCATAAGGCGAAACGGCCGTGCGCTAGCATGAACTGCTGCATGCTGGAGCATGGCTCTTGGCTAGCGTGCAGGGGTCGCGCTTTCTCCATTTGGACCAGACGAGACGGAGTCTCAGCATACGAAGAACGAGTACTCCGTACAGTGATACCATGGAAAGGGGCAGCCCGTGTTGGTCGTGCCTGCTGTGCAGGGAGCAGGGGTATTGCAGCACGAGCATCTTTCCCTGCCGACGCGGAGAGGGAAGCGACGACCACGGCTTGACAGCTCATACATGTACTTCGTACTCCCTACTTCGTGTGTTCTCCGTATGGGCATCCGCCCTGAATGCCCACGAGCAAACCAAACGAGCAAACCAAACTCTGGCGCGTCTTGGACGGCTCCCTGCGACGTACTCGTATTACTGGGAAAGAACGATCCCGTTGGCGGCGCACCAACAGTGTTTAATTAGTGCGTGCCCGGCCTGATCTTTACTTGGTTGACTGCAACGGCGGTCGTACCTGCCCTGTCATTGCTTCAGGGTGCGATGCTTCCTAACACAGTTAGAACAGGACAAAACGGGATCTCACGACGAAAAAAAATCATTTTACTCGTACTGAGTACCTCTCGTAGTTGCCCGTCCTGGCATCTGGCCAGTAAACTGGGCTTTTCTCACATTCTCCACTTTTTATCCCAACCCAGAACTGCCCTTTTCACAAAGAGCATTGAAGGAGTGAAAAGAAGACAGCTACGAGTACTTCGTAGACAACCAGCAGCTCTCGGCAGGAACTGTACAAACCCCGAAGAGAAACAGCAAGCGCCGGGCCACGGTACATGTATCTGGTACCTGCGGACCTGTGGCTCCAGCAGCCTACTGGGTACTACTGCTCCATCTGGATACACATGTTTTAATCTTTTACATCCGAGACGTTCATTCCTTCCTTGCCTTCCTTCCTCACATCCTCCTGACGAAAGTGCAGCCGTAGGTCTCCGCAGGAAGGAGGTTTTGATTGTGGCTATGGGCCGGTATTTCTTACAGTGGGCTTCTCATGTACATGTAGGCCCGACGCACCTTCCCTAATTGCTGCCCCCTACGACGGAGTCATGATACTTGCATTTATTTGAGGTGAGACCTCTGCCGTCGCTTTTCTCCCCGTTCTCTCTAATTTCCCGGCAATTCTCGGTGATGTTTTTTTTTGCCACCGTTTCGACGCTTCAGACGCTGTCGGCGAGACCGCCGACCTACGACATACGAAGTGCACTACCCAATTGATCTCGCTTGCCCAACAGCAGCTCTCATTTGTCCTTCGGCCAATCGTCCATTCGACTGTCAGGTTCTTGATTTAGGGCTGCCTGATCGTCGCTTCATTCCCACCAAGTCGTTCATGCTGATCCTTACAAGCCAGTGCCTTCGCGCTTCGACTCTCAGCCTGCCTTGCCTTGTTCAGGTCGCATTGGAGCTCTTCCTGTTCCTAAGGACCATCGACCCCTGCATAGCACCGTCACAGCGATCCGTCACCCATGGACTAGAGCCACCACACACGCCCCAGTACGTCGTACTTTTGCAAGATGCCCTCCTTCCAGTGCAGAGCTGCACTACGAAGGCCCCGGCCGGCAAACACCCCATACACGAACCGCTGGTGAGCCAAGATCCTTTAACGAAGTATATCTCTGCTTGTTTTTTCCTTTGTTGATCTAACTATCTAATGCAAAACAATCGTCCGGGTCTAAACTAATGACAATGAAGTCAAAGTATGTTTGCTCTCGTCACAGAGTGTCAATACTCCGAACTAGTCGCGTACCTGAATGAAGACTGGACTTTTTCTCATCCGCCACGTTTTCTTCTCGCCATGCTCTACTGGTGCCCATATTACCATCCCCTTCATCTCTCTCTTGTTACCGCCGGAAGTGTGAGGTGAGAGGTGTCTGGTCTGCCGTTGGTCTCGTCTCCATTTTTCGCTGATTTTCTTCTTTTTTCTTCTTTTTTTTTCGCTAGATTGACGCCCGAGCTTGTCGTTGTCTGCCATCCATTCTGCATGGCGCCTGCCACGTCGTACTCTCATTACGACCTGATTCAGCTCCTGCTTCACATGCATCCACGCACTTGTGGTCACACATCAACCCATATCTGGCGGGCTGAAGCAACAAGCTTCGTGCGTCTATTATATAGCTCACGGAAACCCCATGACCCGGGCCGTGGACGATAGCGCTCCAAAAGCAAGAGATAAGCCGAAGTCTTCAGAAGAGCAAGAAGCAATGACTAACGCGACAAAGATAAACAACAAGCCGCAACCCAGAGAAGAAAGGACAGACAGGACATCATAGCACCGGGTGAGTGAGGCTTGGCCCCACGAACCTATCTACCATCAAAGGCTGGCTTGTAATCTCCATCCACCGCCACGTTGAGGCCGGACAACACTCTAAATGGGGTTTTTATGAAGGCTGCAACACACGCTTTGCACATCACGCGCATCACGCGCATCATGTACATCAGGCAGGGCATGCCTACCCAACTTATCCGGGCGCTTGGGGTCAAGCCGGCGTCCGATACTGATCGAACCGTGTGAGGGCACAAAAGACGAGACAAAAGACCAAACGATAAGCAGCCCTGAGAGGCACGCTGTAAATGCACCCAACTTACCAGGCCTTTGTCGGCCTCGTCAGCGCTGGAAGATCCACATCCACACCTATCAGATGAGCTGTGCCCCTCGAAACAAATAATATCAGACACGGGTTGGAGCACACACAGCAAGAGACAGGGAGATCACAACAAGAGAGCATCAAGGCCGCTGCCGCTTCTAAGTGGTCGGATCGAAAGCGAGCTCGCCTGGCGGTTGCCGACGTCCGATGTGCGAAACATGCTGTACGCAACGGACCTTAAACACAACGAGACACCTTAAAAGCCACACAATGGGCATGCACGTCGGCCTATTTCCTAGTCGCCGAGCTGGTCTGCGCGCTCGCTAGTTTGTGGGTGCTCATCTTCCTGCTGCACGCCTTGCGGTCGAAGCGTCGAAGCCAGCACATTGAAACCTGGCGGAGAATATCCATGCTTAAAGAAGGCAAATGTGAGACCGACTCTGCGGCGTGCAACATTTGTCAACAGGCATGCGGCCAATGCAAGCAACAGAGGATCCCGGAATCGTGTGAGGGGAAACAGGATCACGCATGAGCGCGACCACTTGCCGCCTTCGATTCCACATTCCAAAGTTTTACTCTTCGCGCAGAACGGTGAGAGATAACATCTGGGGAGGTCAAGCAAGAAAACAGCGTGTGTAAGTCGGGAGTGGCCAGCTATGTGAATTGGGAGCATTAAGCAGCCTGGGCATAAGCAGCCTGGGCATTGTGCGGGGACTGGCTGTTGCATCTGCGATTAGGTGAGTGTGCGCGTGTCTGGGTGTGCGTGAACACAGCCAAAACGGGGTAGCCCTGTGAGAGACCAGGGCCGAGCGAGGTGTGGTGGAGGAGGCTGATGGCGGTCACTTCACTGGCACCCTCTTTCGCTCGTCTTTTGAGAAAAAAAAAGAAAAGAAAAGAAGAAAAAGCTAGGGGGGGGGTGCTTGATGCAAACAACAGACCCGCTAGCTCAAAGACCGTCCCTTTTACACCCCCCTCCCGACCCCTTGTCTTTGCCCTTTTTTCTTATGGCCAGTTTTTTTGCTCCTCTTCTTCAACGTCAACCCTGCAGTTCGCAAAAGCACCATCACCCTGGTCCCTGCACGGCCCAGCTTTTCCCGTTGCTAACTGCCCCGTTGACTTTTGAAGTTGCACAACCACCGCGGGCCACCAAGCCTGCTTTCTGGAGCCGCTTTCTTCGAACCGCAATACAGAGCATGCTCCTTTCTGTCCTTTCATCTCACCGGAATCGAAACATGACCATGCCACAAACAAGTGCAAAATAAGTCACAATAAGTCACAAAAAGACACAAAATACGACACAAATCAACGACAAGCCCAGTCTGGCGCCAACACCAGATATAATTCAGGAAGACGAGTGCCACCCACACTTTTCCAACAACAAGCAACAAGCCGCCACCCGTCCTCCCGTTTAAACGTTTTGTCTTTGATTGCGTTTGCGCTTTTCACTCCTCTTCACTCTTGTCTTCTATGCCTTCCCAGAGCTTCTGTTCTATTCTCTGTTTCCAATACTGCACTGCTCCGCTGCCCTCCATCTCGCTGCTTATTCTTCTCCTCTTCTCATGCCCGCCTCCCAGCTACACTGTCTTTCCTGTCCTTTCTTGCACTTAAACCCTACCCACAGGAGCCTGGCATGCGTTTATAAGACTGGCCGTCTTCTTTCAATAAACGCCTACCATCCCCGGCATACTCGTACTGAGAAATCTTGAGCTCGACAAGCCGAATGCTGCTCCTGTCCACTTTACCTTTACTGGCCCCCCTGCTCCATCGACATTGAATCAGCAGTCTCTCCTTACCTACTACTATCTGAGCTTCCTTGCTTGATGCACACCTCCTTCGGTTCTTAGATCCATTTGCAACGCTGGTTGCTATTTCTATTTCTGCTTCGTTTTGGCTTATGCCCGGCTCCTCTTATTTGTAGCCTCCACTCCTCGCCCTTCCCTCTCCCCTCTCTCCACTCCCCTTCCTTTATTATCCTCCTCACCCCCCCTCCTCGATCTGTCATTTGCCTTGCCTTACTTCTTGGCCTATCCTCTGGCAGCATTCTGTGTTGCTGCAGCTTACTTTATATTTTGTCCACTTCAAGACAGACAGTTGACAGCCACACACATCGACTAGACGCTGAAACACCACTTCTCAACTTCGTCCAGGATTTTCGTTCTCTGGCACTTTGCTCCATCCAAGTTACTTATACGAGCACCTGTTGCTCCTCTACTTTCTTTCAGACGTGCCAGCTGCCGGATTGGTTCTGCCCACATCCCAAGTCCATACGACATAGTGCTCCATTGGGTTTATTCAGGAACACCACTGCTGCATGATCGCTCTTTATTTTCCCCGAAGCCACCCACGCCGACTGCTCCCCCCCCCTTTTCATTCGTATGCTCTGGCTTGTTGATACAATAAGCTTCTTTGCCTCCTTCCCTCAGATCGACGAACCGACACGACTACCTTTCGACTTCTTCCATCCCGTTCACCCCTTCGCCCATCACTTTTATAACGCTTCTACATCCCTCGAATTGCTCCTCGTCGCTCTCTTCCATTACGACATTTGACCGCCTTTGTACCCTTGTACTGTCGGCTTGTTCTGCTTCGGCACGGAAGGGCATGTTAGCAAAACCACCCTGAAGTGTTGACTAGTGTCCTCGACGGGCATAGACGCCGCATTTTTTCGTCGTTTCGGTCTACACGAGAGCCCCTCAGCTCAGAAGCGCGAACCTTCATATCACAACGACGATCCCGGCGGACTGTACTACGATCTAGGGTGAGGCGTGCACCACCCCATGCAAACCCCAGAGCTGGATCACACCACCATCGTCCACGGCCTCACCACGAATCCGTTCAAGAGCTCTCTCAGCCAGCGCCGAGGCCTTTCTGACCTGGCACCGCTTTTCCATCGACCTGACTTGGGCTCGAGCAGAGTCGGAACAAGGCCAGCCGTGCAAGGGTCTACCCTTCTCCGCCCATGTCAGGGTCTCCTCCACTTCCGCCAAAACCAACTCATGAGGCTAGCGAACGAAGTCAAGGAAGCTACCGGGCAAGCCACGATGCCTACAACAGAGCTGCAACGACAACGACCCGTCTCACGCGCCGACATGAGAGTGCACCCTAGAGCGCCGGTCTCTCAGCCGTATGCACACGCATCCTCACCACCAATCGCCATTTTTTTCGCACACGCAGGGCTCCTCAGCCAGACCATACGCCCACGAACCGCAAGACCGATATCCGTATCCTCCGTACGGCCGCCCCGAAGACCAACAGCACTTCACGCCGTCCGCCGGCCACACGGCCGCCTATCCGCCGCCTTCACATTCCCAAGGACCAACAGCGATGACCGGATACGCACCGTACTTGCCACCGCTTCCAGGACCGTCCTCGATGCAACAGGGATACCCGTCTTCCCCACGACCTATAGCGCCTGCTCAGATTCCTTCTCCAATTCCAGGACCGCCCGGCAGCTCAGACGGCGTCCCACCCAACGCGTCTCCGAAATCACAGCGAAAGACAAAGGGACATGTCGCGTCCGCTTGCGTGCCCTGCAAAAGGGCCCATCTCCGGTAAGCACGACCGCGCGTCTATGGACTCGAGAGCTCTCTCTGCATTTCGTTCCCCGTTCTTTTCGCCCGGTGGGCCACGTCTGTCTTTGGAGGCACCTGTGCACGTCTTAGCTGCCTTGCTACGGTCGTATTCACTCGGACGTCCCGCTTCTTTCGCCCTGTCGCTCTTTGTCTCATCTTATGCTCCAAGTGTTCTGACGTGTTGTTCTTGTGCTTTATAGGTGTGATTGTAAGTAATGGCTTGACTTGTGTGCTTTCCGTCCGTGGACCAGTCGCGGGTCATGAATAGTGAGGCCATTTGCTTTGCTTCTAGGCTCTTCTCCAAGCATTGTTACGACTGCCTCCACACACGGAAGGAAACGACATGCATCTTTTGAGCTATTGAGCTATTGAACTGACCGGCGTGCAACAGCCCAGCGACCGTGCTCGCGGTGCCTTAGTAACGGAAAGGAAGATGCCTGCGTCGATGTGCAGCACAAGAAAACGAGGCCGTCCAAGGCTTCGTGAGGAGCGAGATTTGAGGTACGAATTGTCTAGGCGAGAAGCCTCGGGTGGCCACCCAAACGAGCCGTCGACTCGCAGACCGGTGCCGACCTTGTACGGACAACCGTCCGCGTCCTTGGGCTCGGGGTACGGTGTTTCTACCACCGGGCCAGACCGCCTCGTACAGGGTTTTAAAGTCCCAACCTGCTATCCATCGTTCCAAGGTTTATTGAGCGTGGTTCTGCGTCCGATGCCAACGTCTACTCTGCTCCTCTTTCCACCACAACCGGGCTACGGAGCCTGTCGTGTTTATGACTACCGACCTTGAGATGGCCAAGCCTTCCAGCACCTTTCTGGACGCCATCGGCCGCCACTCTGTCAAAAGGCCTCAACCTGCTGGACATTATCTCTCCCATGGAGCGCGAACGCGTGGTCTCCCTTCAGCGACAAATGCACGACGAACGCCACCGCAAAGATCCCCAGTACCTGCCGCCATCTTTGTCAAGCGGGATGAAGAACGGGTGATCCAGTCCCTAGGCCTCTCGGCGGATGACTTGTCCCGCTATGCAATGGATTGGCACGAGTACCTGACGTTTCAGCGCACCAGACGGCCAGCAGAGAACGTTCCCCGTGCGCCTGGGCCTCGCCAAGCAGGACTCGATCTACTTCATTGTCCTGTTGCTCCACGTAGCGCCCGCCCAGTGGGCCATCCTTCGCCGCATCCATCGTACGCGTACCAGCCCATTGCAACATGCGCCGCCACACCACCAGCTTTACTCGCAGCCCACGCCTGTTTCGGCCACCTTTGACTCTAGACGGCCCGCATGCCGAGCGATTCTGGTAGTCTGCCGTACCGCCCGCCGCCGTCCGGTGGTCCCTCCCCGATGCTTTCCTCCGGTCTGAGCCCCAATGTTTCGTCTTCTTATGGCCCTTCGCCTGGCCGCTCGGACTACCCCATAGGTCCGCCGTCGTATCAGACTCCACGCAGTGAGCTCGTGTCCGGCTCGCTGCCCCATCGCCAGCCTCATCTGGCAGCAGGCGCCGGTTTACAGCTGCCTCCAATCCGAAACCGACAAGACTCGAGACATGTGGACAGCCCCGCGGCGTCGAGAGACGACAAGTCAAGAGTCGACATTGGTGGCCTGATTGAGAGCCCGGAACCTCCGAGAAGAACACACTGAGCGTCTCAAATCGAGCGCTGCCTATTGACGACTGTTACGGGCACAAACATACGATGACGCCAATTTGCTGTACACACGTCGAGGATATAGGTTCTTACCGCCTCGTATAGTGGCCGTATAGGGGTGGCGGTTCATGCCATTTTCATTGTTGACTACCAATTTCTGCATGTATACTGCATTAGTTCACGACGTCTTCCGTTCTCCATTTCCGTTGTTATGACCGACTTTAGAAAGGCATTATGTGCATGTTTCGTCCCAATGTGGCTTCATGAGGTGTCGGCATGTTTTTTCTTGGTCTCTTTTTTTTCTTTCATATCTAGGCCGTCTTGAAGGATATGGCCTCGACGACTGCTGTTCTTGTTGGACTTTGGTCTACTTCCGGGCTAGTGGACTCTACCTCTGGGCCTTTACGATTGGAGAGGAATACTTGGAGTACTTTCTATTCTGTTTCAACAATATCCAAAGCATACGCGATACTGGCATCGGCGGGCCAGTCGTTGGGTTGGAGAGGATCTCATCGTTCAGGGGTTTCAAAATAAAAAGACTCAACGAGACATGCTTCACGGCGGCTGCCAACTGACTCGGGGCCCGATTTTTTCATCAAGGCTCTTCTTCTCTCTTTTTTCTGTCTGCTTCATATCTTTAAAGCCCTTATCGGTGGGAGGTATGTCTCGGACTTCTCATTTGTGGTCGGTTTCCTGCATTACGAAAAGTACGAACAAAGCCAACATAAAATGAACTCGACTAGCTAGGGAAAAATCAAACGACACCAAGGACCTACAAAACTCAGAAACGTCACTACAAAATAATACACTGAAAAAGAAGAATAGAATTTGCACGGTAAGATGATGCCGAGATATTTACAGATCCTTATAGTATCCAGTTTCGGTGTCCAGTGATACTGTGCAGTTAGTCTCGTGGAGCTACAGTATTAGTGGGCGATCACGTGCGTTGGCACCTCAGGGGCGACGCGTTCATGGTGCCAGCGATGGCAAGCGCGACCGACGTGCAGTCTTGCCCTCGATGTGGCCGAATTGGCTCCCAAAGCGTGCCAAATAGTATTTTAAGCCCTCGCTGCACTGTATCCTTTTCAAATCGTATACCGAAGCACAAGAACCACTTGCTTTTCACTAACGGACCACTCGGCGAGCCGAGGAAGCATATTTGGCACATTTGGCGACTTTGGCTCTCCTGCGAAGGCGGGGCGGGGTGTGCTTGCAAGCATGGATACGGCTGCTGATATCGGGTCGCCACGAGGCGTCAAGAGAAAGGCCGAAGATGAAGCCCCTGTTGACGGCTCTGTTCCACGCCGGATTCAGGTACGATGAGGCGGCGGCGGGTTCCGTATCTTGCCAAGGTGCATCACTAACTCCCGGACCGCAGGCATTGGACCCCAACGTCGTCAACAAGATCGCGGCAGGCGAGATCATCATTGCTCCAGTCCACGCCCTAAAGGAGCTGGTCGAGAACGCCGTCGATGCAGCTCTACGATGCTCGAGGTTCTCGTCAAAGACGGCGGCCTGAAGCTGCTTCAGATCACCGACAATGGCTGTGGCATTGACGTGAGTACGCAGGCGGATACGGCATACGTCCGGGCTGGGCAGCTAACGCGGCGAAACAGAAACAAGATCTGCCCATCCTGTGTGAGCGCTTCACGACGTCCAAGCTGCAAAAGTTTGAGGATCTCGAGTCCATAGCCACATACGGCTTCCGCGGCGAGGCCCTGGCCAGCATCAGCCACATTGCGCACCTGACAGTCACGACACGAACAAAGGACTCGGAGTCGGCTTGGCGGGCGTACTATGAAGCTGGAAAGCTTGCGCCACCAAGCCGGGCCAAGGAACCGAGCCAAAGCGGGTCGCTGGTCGCCAGGGTACGCAGATCACCGTCGAAGACCTGTTTTACAACGTACCCACGCGCCGTCGCGCGTTCCGGTCGACGTCGGACGAGTACAACAAAATTGTCGATATGCTGGGCCGGTACGCGGTCCATTGCAGCCATGTGGCGTTTGCATGCAAGAAGCACGGCGAGTCGTCGGCGAGCATCTCTGTCCAGGCGGCGGCGAGCACCGTGGATCGCATCCGGCACGTATACGGCGGCGCCGTGGCCAGCGAGCTGCTTCCCTTTGAGACAGAAGACAGCCGGTGGGGCTTCAAGGCGCGCGGCTGGGCCACCAGTGCCAACTTTAGCATGAAGCGGACGACGCTGCTCCTGTTTATCAACGGCCGCAGTGTCGACTCCACCAACATCCGCAAGGCGCTCGATGAGACGTATGCGGCGTTCCTGCCCAAGAACAGCCACCCGTTTGTCTACCTGAGTCTCGAGATTGACCCTCAGCGTGTCGACGTCAACGTCCACCCGACAAAGCGCGAAGTTAACTTTCTCAATGAAGACGAGATCCGTCGGGCCATTTGCGAGCACATCAGCGCAAAGCTTGCCGAGGTCGACACCAGCCGCACGTTCTCGACACAGACGCTGCTGCCGACTGGTGGCTCGCGCGGTAACAGCAACAACAACGTCACAAGCAGTCTGGCGCCGACACCAAAGTCTGGCACATCTCTTGCGGCCGCACTGAGAAGGACACCTGCTCGTCCATACGAGAACAATCTCGTCCGCACCGACACCAACATGCGCAAAATCACAAGCATGTTTGCTCCGTCGGGACCGACAGTGGTGCACATGTCGCCGTCCACTCCTGGATCGCCTGGACGGGGTGAGGCGGACGCCGGCGATGGCGACATATTAGCGGTACGGCACCGCCCACCCAACACTTCACACTATGGAGTGGTGGACCGCGAGGCCACTGTTCACTGGCTCAAGAGCGTGCGGGAGCTCAAAGAGGCCGTTGTCGATTCATCGGACAGTGAGCTCACTGGTATCTTCAAGAGCTACAGCTTCGTGGGCATTGTTGACGAGCGTCGGCGGCTGGCTGCGATCCAGAGTGGCGTCAAGCTGTATCTGGTGGACTATGGCCGTGCGTGCTTTGAGCTGTTCTATCAGATGGGCTGAACGACTTTGGTAACTTTGGTGTGATCCGATTTAGCCCGCCTCTGGATCTGCGGCAGCTGCTGCAGATGGCATTCCAACACGAGCGCGGCGAGTATGGCGGTGACGGTGGCGATGGTGACACGGAGGGTGGCGGAGGGAATGAAGACGACCCTGATGTCGACGAGGCTGTTGAGGCCGTTGCTACGCAGCTGATTGAGCGCCGGCAGATGCTGCAAGAGTACTTTTCGCTCGAGGTGACGCCGACGGGCGAGGTGCTGAGCATCCCGCTGCTGATCAAGGGCTACACACCACCACTGGCTAAGCTGCCCCAATTCTTGCTGCGGCTGGGCCCGCGCGTGCGCTGGAACGACGAAAAGGGCTGCTTCGATACGCTGCTGCGTGAACTGGCGAGCTTTTATGTGCCGGAGAAGCTGCCGGTCATCAACGAAGAGCGGCTACGGCAGCGGCAGCAGCAGACACTCAAGAAGGGCAAAGGCAAGGAGGGCGAGGATGCAGAGGGGCGGACGAGAATGGACAAAGAGGAGAGGGAGGAGACATTGGAGAAGACAACGACACACAGGCACGGCGCTTGCATGTACAGCATGCCGTCGAGCACGTCTTCTTCCCAGCATTCAAGGCGCGGCTGATTTGCACGACGACGCTGATGCAGGCCGGCCTTATCGAGGTCGCGAACCTCAAAGGCCTCTACCGTGTTTTTGAGCGGTGCTGAGATGTTTGTCACAGGAACGGAGTCATGGTCGTGGGAGTTTCGCAAGGTTACGTCGCAAACTGAAAAGGAACTGTACCTCTTGAGTCAAGCATGAAATGCTGCTATATGTATTATACAAGAAGAACGTAATGGAAAGGAAGAATCAAGCAGCCATGACAGCAGGAACGAAAGCAAAAAAGTGCAATCCATATGGCCTTTTCCCACCATGACGAAGCCAGCACCCCCTGTAGTGTAGTGTAGCCTTGATCAGCTCCCATCTGGAGCAGTTTCTTTGGATTCTGGGCAACTGCGGCTCTGCTGTTTGCGTTGTTTTATGTCATTTTCTTTATTTATAAGGATGACCAAAGATACATGAAAAGTGGAAGAAAGCCCACTGCAACCAGCGCCCTTCAAAATGTCCATCCTGCCGTTATTTACTGGTTTTCTCCTTTTCGCGTCGCCCTCTATTTGTCGCTCTCCCAGTCGGGGTTCTGCTTGTGTTAGTACATATGGATCTATAAGCCCGGGGTAGGCTGGGGTAGGGGGAGAACATCGTACCTTTTTCAGAATGACAAGACCCTCCAGGGTACTGCTGAGGCTAATGTACTGCTCGTCCTCCAGCTCGGCGCGCTCGCCGTATGCCAGCAGCACGGGTGTGCTCTGCGTCTGCCAGCCCGTGATGGTCTTGGGCCGACCGGCCTGGCCCACAACATCGACGGCCTGGCCGACGCGCACATTGACAGTCAGCGGCTTGAGGTCCTCGTCGAGCGTGACAAGGAAGCGCGGGTGCATGGCAGTGACGAGGAAGTAGAGCAGGTAGTGCGAGCTGGACGTGATGAACTGCTTGGCGTCGAGCATGGCGACGAGCACGGCCAGCAGGCCGGCGGCGGACACGCGCGATAGGATCTGGCGGTCGGTGTGGAAGGGGCTCAGCGACAGGGTGCCCTTGCCCATGTGCAGCAGGCCCTGGCAATGCGCACCATGAACAGCGACTCCTGGTCGCGGTGGTAATAGCTGGCCAGCTGGCGCAGCAGCTGGGCCAGGCGCGCGTTGTTGGTGCCGGCGCCCAGCAGGCCCATGGCGAAGATGGCGTTGAGGGCCACCTCGTTGTCGTTGTCGTGGGAGTAGCGGGACAGGGTATCGTAGACCTTCATCTGTGGTTGCTGGGGCTGATGAGGCCCATGGCCAGCGGGACGGCGCGACGGATGTTGGGCTCGCCGTAGTGCATCAGGTGGCCAAAGTGGCGCAGAACCATCTCCTGGCCGACATCCTCGCCCATGGCAATCAGGCCAATGCCGAGCACGGCGTTATGACTGCAGCAGTTCGTCGCCCTTCTTCTCATCCGAGTCCTCGATGTGCTCGTTGCACAGGTGCAGCAGCTCCTGGATCTTGAGCACGGCACCCGTGCCGGCCCAGGCGCACGTCGCGGCCAGAACGCCCGTCGGCTTGGCGACCGGGTGGTCGACGGCCTTGAGCGTCTCGAGGATGACGTCGACCTCCTCCTGGCGGCCGAAGAACAGCAAGCCTAGGCCCAGGGCCAGGAAGCGCGTCCACTTGTCGGTCAGCTGGCGCTTGCGGTCGTCGTCGAGCAGGGTCGTGACAATGGCCTCGCTGACCTCGGCGTTGGAGGAGCCGACAAAGATGAGGCCGCAAGCCAGGGCGGCCATGGCCGAGGTTTGCATGTCCTGGGAGGCGTCGTTGATCATGGGCAGCAGCTTCTCGAGCAGGTCCTCCTTGTTGGAGCCGGCGTAGGCCAGACCGAGGCCCATGATGGAGGCAGTGCGGATCAGCGGGTTCTTGTGCTCGAGCTTCTCCGGATCGGCAAGCAGGGCGTAGGCGGGCTCGGAGTCGAGACGCACGCCGGAGCTCATGATGCCGATAGCAAGCATGGCGCCGGCCTGGATCTGCTCCTCCTCGACGTAGGTGTACTTGTCAATCTTGTCGAGGCCGTTCTCAATGTCCCACAGCATCAGGGTGCCGAGGGAGGCGACGGTGGACATCATGCCCTCCTCCTTGGTCTTCCAGACCCAGCTCTCCTTGTCCTGCTCGACGAGCATCATGTTGTCCTTGCCGAAGCCGGCGTTGGTCAGGGCGTTGACAAATGCGGCGGCGAGGTTCTGGCGGGCCGAGTCGATGTTGGTCATGCTGGAGACGCGGTTGCTCTCGAGGTGGCTCTTGTAGATGTCCTCGGTGGACTTGGGGTCGAGGATGTTGAGCTCCTTGCCGAGCAGCTTGAAGTGCTCGGACAGCCGGATGTTGCAGAGGCACTCGCTAATGTCCATGTCCTCGATGTCCTCGGTGTCGAGCCAGATGCGCTGGCGGGCGATTAAAAGGCCAGCTGCTTCCGGAGGGCCGGGTCCTCGGCCTGGTCAAAGTCGGCCTTGATCAGGTCCATGTCGTTGAGGCGGATGGCCAGGACCATGGCCTGGGTGTACTGGTTGTACTCCTTGTAGATGTCGTGGGCGACGCGCAGAAATTGCTCGTTGTCCGGGTAGGTCAGGAGGTTGACCATGGAGACCATGTAGAGGCAGACGCGGGCGTAGGTGTCCTTGTCGACGTACTGGGGCAGGACCTCGATGATCTCGAGCTCGCTCATCAGGTCCACGGCATCGGCCTCGGCATTGCTCTTGAGGAACTGGGGCACGAGGATCAGGGCCAGGTCGACCAAGTCCTTGGTGGGCTCCTCGGCCGTTATCCGGCGGCCGTAGACCTCGCCGATCTCGAGGGCGAGGTGGCGGACGTACTCGTGGCCCCAGGAGCCGATATCTTGTGATGGGCGAGCAGGCGGTACTTGAGCGTGTCTTGGCGGTCCTCGTCGGAGAAGGTCATGCCGATGACGGACAGCACGTCGGCGAGAGACGTCTTGTCGTCGCCCGCGGCCACTCATCGTACAGCTTGGTCATCGTCTCGTAGTGTGGGCGCAGGAATTTCAGGGCTTTGGTACGGCCGTCATGGAGGACGTCGACGTCTTGATAAAGTCCTTCATGGCCTCCAGCGCCGGCTTGTAGAGCGTTGTATCGGATTCCTGTCAGATCAACTGTAAGTATTTGCATTTTTGCATGGTCGTGTCATCAACGCATCGTGGATATGTCGTGTCGCCTCCTGCTGTTGTTGCTTACCCCAGTCTCTCGACGAGCATGTCGAGCTCATTCTTCAGCTGCTGGTCCTCTTCGCTGAGCTCCTCGGCTGCGGCGCATTTGGTCAGCAATCTCAAAACCATCTTCCCGGGTCAGGAGCCATTCGCAATGCATCATGCGCCCAGCCGCATCAGCACTCACTATCTGGCTTCTCGTCCTTCTTGTCGTCCTTCTTCCCATTGGGAACTGGCTTTCCATCCTTGTCCTTGGGCGCGTCTGTGGTCTTCGCGTCGACGGCCTTGCCCTTGCCCTTGTCGGCGGCGGCCTTGGACGCCTCGTTGTCCTTCGCCATGGTGGAGGTGTGGAGGTTGAGGGTAGTGTCGATGAAGTTGCGCTGCTAGAAGACCCAAAGAAGCGGCGAGTCTACACTGACGTGGACCGTTAGAATGTCAACGGCCGTTCGTGAACAACGAAATGAATAGATGCGATGGAACAACAGGGTGATGACCAACAGCAAACGCTAGGGTTGTTGGGGATGCCGTTTGCTTTCGAGCTCGGATTGGTCGCGCGTGTGTGGCAAGGCACGAGATGAACTGCGGCAGAAAAGGGGCGAGAGAAAGTTCGTGTATTCGGTTGGGCCCGTCTCGGTATGAATGTGCGGAAGGAGAGGTGATGTGAGGTTGACAATCGATCGAAAACAACGGAAGTCTGGCGGAGGGGAGTAGCGAGCTTGGTAAAACGAAAGGCGCCCTTCTGTTAGCTTCGTTGCCGCTTCCACCACATTACGCGAGGCTTTGGCCGCCTAGCCCCCTCCCCCCCAAGCTTGGAGCAAAAAGCGGGTCCAGCTCACGCCACAGGTACCAGCCACGGCCTGCCTCATTTTGGTTCCAGGCTGATAGCGGTATGCGGAACGACTAAAATCCGTGCCATTCATGGCCCATTCTTATTGCAGCCTCTATCGGCGAGCTTATCTTATCGCAAAATAATTCACACCCCGCGATAAGATTCTATGAACATGTCAAGAAATTGTTTGGGCTGCGATGCTACGTGTGAGCTGCACACTTACTTGTTGTCGACATTGTTGCTTAGTTTTAAGAAAACAACACCGAAACAGCCACCATGAAGTTAGATACCAAGAACTTGCGGTATCTCACGCCCGAGGACTGGCGGGTTCTCACAGCGGTATGTCTGCGCTCCTTCCCCGCTCTGTTCTGCCTCACAGCGCCTACACGGCCGCGGGAAGCCAGTGTCTAACTATCCATCCTGTTTCAGGTGGAGATGGGCAGCAAGAACCATGAAATCGTCCCAACGGCCATGATCGACAAGATTGCCCGCCTACGCGGTGGCAGCAGCGGCGTGCACAAGAGCATCTCGACCCTCGCCAAGATCGGTCTCATTGGCCGCATCAAGGAGGCCAAGTACGATGGCTACCGCCTAACCTACGGCGGCCTGGACTACCTCGCTATGCACACCCACTCGCAGCGCGACGTCGTCTACAGCGTGGGCCACCGTGTCGGCGTGGGCAAGGAGAGTGACATTGTCATGGTGGCCGACAAGACAGGCCAACAGCGCATCCTCAAGATCCACCGTCTGGGCCGCATCTCCTTCCGGACCGTCAAGTCGAACCGCGACTACCTCAAGAGCGCCAGGGCGGCTCGTGGATGTACCTGTCACGGCTGTCGGCCATGCGCGAATACGCCTTTTTGGACGCCCTGCGCCAAGAAGGGTTTCCTGTCCCAGAACCGTTTGCCCAATCAAGGCACACCATCGTCATGTCCTTTGTCGACGACGCCCTCCCTCTCCGCCAAGTCTCTGCCGTTCCCGACCCGGCTGGGCTGTATGCCGAGCTCATTGGCTTGATCCTGCGACTGGCACAGCACGGCTTGATCCACGGCGACTTCAACGAATTCAACATTATGATCCAGGAGCAGAAGCCCGAGGGTGCAGACGCTCAAGATGATGCGGCAGACGGCGCCGATGCAAATGTCGCCATCGTCCCTATCCTCATCGATTTCCCGCAGATGGTGTCCATGGAGCACAAAAACGCAGAAATGTACTTTGACCGCGATGTCGCTTGCGTCAAGCGGTTTTTCGAGCGTCGTTTCCACTTTATTGCAACACAACCGGGGCCTTTCTTCAAGGACGCAAGAGCAACAGTTGGCCAGAACGGGGCGACTCGTATTGATATTGCTGTCGAGGCCTCGGGCTTCACCAAGAAGATGTCCAAAGACCTCGAGGCCGCCATTCTCGAGCAGCAGAACACGGAGTTTTCCGATGCAGGAGACGAGGATGACGAAGATGACGAGGACGACGATGACGAAAGCGGAGAGGAGGACGAAAATGACGATGCAAATGACCAGAGCAATGACAACGATACCAGTGAGAAGCAGAAGCAGTCGGGCGAGGAGGGTCTATCAAGTACAGGGGCAGCAGCCAACGACATCACAAAAGCCACGTCCCAGCTAACGTTGGACACAAAAGCATGATAGACATTGTTTGGCACCACAAACACTTTCTAATATTATATCGAGCCTGTGCTCACAATGTTAAGATACATGACTTTTGTGGTGCCACTCCGTAATTTTAAACAGTGGCTGCCCTCCCGTGCTAGGATGTGAAATGTGCCGCAGTACATGACTAAGACGAAACTTTTCAAGCAAATCGGAAGTGTGGCAGCAGAGAAAAGGAAAGAAAAGACAGGAAATAACAAGAACAAGCAACAGATAAAGCAAGCGAGGCAAACAGAAACATAGCAAATGTGGTCTTCTCCGTCTTTGAACGTAAGAGAGCTTGTACAGACATGATTGTCATCTCTCAGCATAAACCCACAGCCCCGTCTATTGAATACAACACAACCCATAAAAGAAACGTGTGGCCTACATAACTTTGCGTGGCAATGTTAGCAATTCGGAATGTAGGGAGATCTTCTCGCAGTGTGGGCAGTGCCTACCAAAATGGATAGCAATTGGTGTGGCTGTGTTTGCGGCGAGTATAAAGTAAAAGAAGGGTCTTTTGGTGCGAATGTAGTGCTGCGAACCGCGAAGGTACGCAAGGTTGGAAGAATTGCTGTGCTTCAGGCAGAGACAACGGCCTCTTTTTTGGGAGCAGCCTTGGGAGTCGGGGACCCTTCCCCAACGTCAACGGAGCGCTCAACAACGGTGTCACCCTCATCGCCTGACCCATCAGCTGTAGAAGCTGCATCCGTGTCAGTCGTTGCCTTTCTTCTGTCCATCGTGTTAGCAGACAAACTGAGACACCAGTGAAATTGACATAATAGCATTGGAGTATTCTGGGCTTTGCGTACGCAAGGGCAGTGGTGCTTTGGCCACTGTTTGAGTAGTTGGTCGACATTGCCGGGTTGGAGGAATGTCGGACAAGCGAATGGCTGTAGTGAATAGATCAAGCAGCGGGTTAGTATACACATGATGAACAGAATATATGTAATGCGGGTAAATATATGACACTGCAACAGCCAAGCTAGTTCATTTACCTGTGGCCGCTGCTACCCTGCGAGCGACGGTTCCAAAGAGCAGGTGCATAGATGGACGGGTTGATTCCAACAGCGTGTGTTCCGTACGCGCCAATGTTGTACTCATTGGTTCGGTACTGGCGACGCTCGGAGGTGATGCGCTTCAGCTCCTTCTGCGATGGAGTGTCTGCATAGCGAACTTGCATAATGAAGTGATCCTGTCCGATCGACATCCCATGAAAAGTCTTGATGACCTGCTCGCATATGTCACGGCTCTCAAACCTGTACGAGATTGACTGTTAGTAACGCCGAAACCCGTTGATGGGCAAGATACAAGCACCTTCACTGCACGAAGAGCTGTGTCTTACCGGGCAAAGCCAACACCACGACTGTTTCCCATCGAGTCCCGCAGAATCTTGCTTGAGACAATGTGAAACGGCTCAAAGATCTGGCTCAAAGTCTGATTGTCTGTCAGCAAAGAGGGATCTCTGTATGATGAGGTGGAATGGCAAATGACTTACATCCTCGTTGATATCTTTGGGCAGATTCGAGATATACAAGTTGGTTGACCCTTCGTCACCTTCGGCCTTGAGCCGGGCATTGAAACTCTCCTACGTACGGCTGTTAGACAACATCAATCGACTGAAATAGAAGAAAATGAGCTCTGCATAATGTCTTACCGAGCGAAACCGACTTCATACCCGCGACGATAGAAGGCGCGAATGCACTTCTCCGAGTCCCTCACATCTTTGAACTTGGCGAAACCGAAGCTTTAGGGATGAGACCCATGTTAGTCAGATGTGACGTTGAGTTACAAGTGAAGAAAACGTTACCCTTTGCAAGCCCCAGTAGCCGTGTCGATGATGGCCTTTGACTGCTCAACCTCGCCAAAGCGTTCGGTGTACTTGAGGAGGAGGTCGTCATCCGTGGTGGGGTGGAGACCGCGAATGTAGACATTGCGGTTACCCTGGATGCGATTCTCAAGGCACTGCTCAAGAGGCTTGACGTGATCGGTCCAAAACTGCCGGACGGCTCTTGGAATGGGGGGCTCTTGCATCAAAAGCCGGTCGACATCCGGATCGTGGATCGCTTTCATTCCATGACCAAACGAGCCAGCCTCGCGGGAGAGGGTGTAGTGTAGGACGACCGCTCATGTGAAGCAACGCGGGCACCGCCATTGAGTCGATCGACAGCATGGCCAAAAAATGGCGTAGCGGGTGCAGACTCCGTGGCAGACGTCGAGTACGAGCTGCGGCGGTTTTCCAGAACCGGGAGCTCCCGCGGGATGCGGTCTCCGTACGCCATGGGTCGGCCAGGAGTAAAAGGGATCATGGCACCATGGCCGTACGCCGGAGCGTACCCACCCGAAGGGTACTGCATCGAGTACGCAGCCGCTCCATACCCGTGGTCTGCGAGGAGCGGGTGGATAGACCCAGGAAAAGGGGCCGCAAAGACAATGCTTCCGTCAGGGCCATTGACGAATGCACCTGGAGGGAGGTTGTGCATTGCGGGCCCAGCTTGGCCAAGGCCACTAGCCGGGAGGCTCATTGCCGAAAACTGGCCCATCATAGCGGAGAGTGCATCGTCAGGCATTTGGATTCCAGCACCAGGAGCAGTGCCTTGATGTGCGTGCATGCCAAAATCGCCTGGCTAACGTGGTTGGGGCCATAGCTAGATGCAGCACCGGAACGACGTTTGGGCATACTAGGTTCCACGTTCTGAGTAAAGTGGCCATGTCGTAGACTTGATCGATACCCTGCGAGTGAGTGAAGCATTAGAGTCAGGCCAAACTCCGAGCGCAATCAGATGGATCCAGTGCCTGTGCTGCTCTCGATAGACTAAGAATGGAGGAAGACTTACTTTCAATGTCTTTTCAAGAGTGGCGTGCCCAGAAATTCGATCCCTCGAAAAACACTGATTGTCCTCTGCTTGGGTAGGTTGGGTAAGGCTGTGCTTCTAAAGCTTGACATTAGCAGTGTATCTTGGGTTCAAGTGGCAGACGAATGGAAGATGAAGGGAGACAAACGAGCTGGAACGACCGAGGATATTTAGATGGGGGTAGATCTAGCTCCAAAGACGACAGAATGTTTTGAGTCTGAGAATTGCGAAGGTGGAATGCAAAAGGGGATACAAAAGAGAGATGGGCGGTGACAAAATGAAGTGAGAGGTGATGTTGTAACAACCGAGGATGTATGAGAAGCTGCAGAGAGAACAGAGAAGAAGTCAACGGAGAGCGAAGATGAAGACAAGAAGGGGAGATAAACAAAAGCTTGCGCAAAGAGGGCGAAACAACATTGCTAGGATGGGCTCGAAAACAGAAAACGGTCTCTGGGAAGGCGTGGCTGATGGAGGTTCTAGAAGGAAGCTGCAAGTGACATCATGACAGGTGAGAAGAAAGTGAATTGGAAGGGGCCACCAGAAGATGGGTCAATATGGGCAAGTGCTTTGCTGAGGAAGAGGGGACGCAGGGAAAGAACAGTTGAAGGTGAGGCTGTGCGGCCTTGAGTTTGGCAGTAGCGATGGCGATGCTGAGGGTATGGTACTAACAGCAGAGTGATCGACGTACCACGCGACAATGTAATAAAGATATTGCAGTCGGGATGTCGATAGTCTGGGGTAGAATACTCAAATCTAGAAATGATGATGCTACCTGTCTGTGACCTGGCCAGAATCTCTTCTCATATGGAAAAGGGGGAACGGGCAGCCAGACTCTGCCTTCCTTCTCAATACGAATTGGGGAGAAGAGGATCAAAATGGCGTATGCAAGCCTTCGTGGTTATGGAAGGAGCAAAGGGCTGTTTACCGTGTCGTGAGGAAGTGGCGAGCTGAAGCTATGGCCGTAAGAAGGCGCCTCTTTCCTAAAGCGGCAGCTGTTGTATGAATCGGATTGCATGCACACAATTTGCACCGAGCAGCACCAGAACGTGAATTGAGCCAGAATCTGGTGCTAGTATCAGACGAGGCAGGAATATCACGATTGACTGATGGCACTTGTACGTGAGCTCATACTTTACTACGTATATATTCATGGCAATCTCCGCGTGCGTTGATCAAGACCATGCTATCCACCGTCACTTCCATTTTGAGCCAGATACGGTCGGTATCCCTAACTTGAAAGGAAGGGGCCGCTTGCTAGGGAGCCGAAAGGGGCATGACATTGGAAGGCAGTAGCTATGTGGGACTTGACATACGAAGTCGACATTGCAAGCGCACAAGGAGACATAAGTGCCAGGACGAGGCTGAGGTTGATGCTTCTTTCTCGAATTGCGTCCTGATTGGCCATCGCCCCTACCCAAATGCACCATTCCTGGTGCCCTTTTCTCACGTAACTGTGCGCAAGTTATTCTCACCTGCCGCTACGGTCGCTCTTTCTCTTTCGTGCTTTTTTTTAAGTGGCTGTACGCAGGCAGTCTGATAACAGCCCGATAGGAAAGTGAGGGAAGGTGAAATGAATCTGAGAAGAGCGCGAGAGGAATTTAGACCTGCCCTTGTGAATTCCACGAGGATAGACAGAGACCTGCCCGTTTTCACGCTTATGCCGTTATTGCGGGAATCGTGCTTGTGAAGAATAAAGAATGAAGAATAAAAATAAATAGATAAAAGGTTAAAAGGTTAAACGAGTAAGCGAATAAACGAATAAAAGAAAATAAAAGATACGACGTGCACATCATGAGGTTTACTTTGTACTCGTACCAAAGCTTCACTGCACTGGTCGCGAGATGGTCAATTTCTGGGCTGGACGCCTTCGCGTGCATCCACGGAACAATGGCCTGTTGTCATCGGAATGTCGGAATCGATGGCCCCCTTTTGCATATTTAGCAAGAAAGCTCGGCAAGCCATGCGTGTAAAAGTCCCAGCAGCCATTGCCACCCGAGAAGAAAGTCTCCACCAAAAGCTGGGGAGAATGGTGCATGTGGCTCCTGTGGGGTAACATTGATCCAGGAAGCTGAGAAGGCGGGGAGATGAAAATGCACGACGCGAGAGCTAAAGAAAATGGCGAGTTCCGAGATTCCGTTGATGGCCAAGCCGACGACCCGGCCAGACAAGAAGGAAGTGGCCAGATTACGAGAGAGAAGGATGCAGTAAGGAGGCCGACGATTCGGGTCCCAAGACGTATGAGCAATCGAGCTCTAGTAGATGAAGTGGAAGGCCAGGAATGACATCGCAGACACAGGGCGGACATCGCGAGAAAGCATCTTGGGAACAATGTGAAATTGGTATATTTGTCTAGTAATCATGAGCCGCTGCTGTAGTGCAGGGGTAGCTGAAAAACTGCTGGTGACCTGGGGTGATAGACCAAAAAGTATATATAAGCCACCATATAGTTGAACAAGGACGCGTCAAGAGACATTTGACTCGACCAATATGACTCGGCAGGATAGAGCAACAGAAGGCTCCCACTGACTGACTCCTCTATGCCATTCGCACGCGCGTCCCAAAAAGCAGCGCGGCGCAACAAAAATAGACAACAAAATCGAGACAATAAAATCGAGACAGTAAAATCATAGTCGGCAATCGTAGTCGCATCATAGGACGCCGAGGCCAACGCAGTCCGCATGCTTCTTTTCTTCGCTTCTTTTCCAGCCCTCGCTCACGCTTGCAAAGTAATGCTCTTCTCCCGCTCTCTTTTTCGTATCCCTCGCGTCAGTCGTTCCAACTGGTTTACGACCAGACGTCCTCCTGGCATGGTTGTTAGTGGATGCACTAGCGAAAGTTGCGAGTCGACCATGCCGACTTGGAAACTTACCTGGTACTGATTGGACACCCGCATGTTCTTGACAATCTCCTCGCCCTTGGCATCGAAATGCCACGCTGGCCTGCCAAATTGGGCCAGGACGAGTTGAGAACCCGAACGGGCCACTGGAGCCCACGGCAACACGTAGAACTAGCCTTCTGAGCAGCTTGTGACTCTAGCCCTCTTCGCGGTGCTGCACGTATGACCTTCTTGGACGACTCTCGTGAAAAGGCAGTGACAAGCTCGAACTGGTCCGCCCAAGACAACCTTCCGTTGTACCTCCCTCACTTCATACGTGATGGCACATCGCCTTGTTAACAAAAGTCCTCGGTCTGTTTTCCGACAGCCAAAGAAGAGCATGGTCTTGCCAACAGTCTCGCCATCGGCAGCCTGCTTGGCACGCTCCTGGAGGAAGGCACGGAAGGGGGCAACACCGGTATCGGGCCAACGATGGATGACGGGTCTGGTAATCGGACGCAGTCTTGAAAATTGACGTGCGGACCATGGACAGGGACAGTGAATACCCCGGTCAGGTACTGTGTTCGGCGGGGGCACACGGCTATTCTCGGGTTCGGATCCCTCGGCTCTTTCGGTACAGGTCGAGCCGATACCCATTCTTCCCGGTTGGGTTTTTTTCAGGGTTCTGCTTCTGCTTCTGCTTCTGCTTCAGGGCAAACAGGTAGTTGTGTGGCGACGCCGCGGAAGGCATCCTCGCGACCCGCGAATACTTTGCGACTCGACGACGGCAGTAATGGAGATCTTTTTGGGGTTGGACGAGCGACGGAGGACGAGATGGAGTAGTAGCGAGGCTGCAGCTTGTTGAGGCCCTCGATAAAGGCCGAGAAGGGGACGTTGGTCCACTTCTGGCCCTTGCCAACAGTCTCGAGAACACCGGCAACGTTGAGGCAGCGCGCGTGAACCTTCTCGGCAAAGTTACGCCTTGTTCGCCACCGAGCTTGGTCATCTCGGCCTTCGACGCCTCATCGGCGGCAAAGGCAGCTGAGGGCCGGTGGCCAGGGGAACTGGCGCGAAAAGGGGCCATTTGACCCCATGTGATGCGGACAAAGCATTGCGAGGTCGGGACAGGAAGGAACGTTTGGTCCTGTAGGATTCCGGGTCGCTTGACGTTGACAACGGTGTTTTGTCATCGAGCCAAAACAGACAAGAAGCGGTCGACCTCGAAAGCCGGAAGTTGGTGGGCCAGACAGCCAGAGGTTACCGGTCTGGTAAGGACAGGGTTGGAGCGCTAAATGTCCACCTCAATGATCAGGCATTGCGGGTCCTTTGGCCGCGAAGAGCTCGTAATTCGCACATATGGGGCAATGATCGGGTTGTGGCTTTAGGGGCCACTGGGCGGTGCCCCGAAGAGCATCTTGTTTGGGCTCGCCCAGGTAAACTTCCGGAGAGTCAGCAGTAAGAGTGTCCGTGGGGGTGATGCTGAAGATGGGCTCGTAAACAGCCTCACGCTCTTCGAGGCCCATCTTCTCCTGGAGAGCAGCCCACATGGGGTCCTTCCCAAGCAAGGAAAGTCCTCCTCCATGGTGCCGGCACCGTCGTCACCCTCGCCAGCCTCGCCGATGCGGGTGGCGCCGTGGCGCTGGAGAGCCTTGTCAACGGCGCGGATCAATCAAGGTTGTAGTGCTCGTAGGTGTTGTTGCCAAAGACAAAGCCAACGTAGGTCAAGTTGCCCAGGGGCACATCGGCGCTCTGCGAGAAAGCGACATCCTCGCCGGTAATGAACTCGAAAAACTCAACAGCGTTGTCAGTAGGCTCGCCCTCGCCGTAGGTGGCCAGGACGAACATACAATCTTGTCGCTGGGGACGCTGTCGAGGCTGTCAAAGTCAAAGTCCTCAATGTCGGCGACCATGGTCTCAAGGCCAAAACGGCTGCGGCCCTCCTTGGCCAGACGCGAGGCGTAGTCCTCGGCGGTACCGAGGGTCTGCGAAGCCATAGAAGATGATGCAGTTCTTGTTGGATTCCTCAAGAGCGTCGGCGATGTTGCGCGTCTTGCCAGCCTGGGCGGTATTGGCACTGTTTATCGCGCCGCCATAGGGGTCCTTGACTGCGCCCCAGAGCTTGCCCTTGGTGAAGTAGGCCAAGGTACCGAGAAGAATCAGAGAGAGGACAATGATGTCCAGAGTGTCGAGTTCCGCCATGTTTGCGGTTTGGGTGGAGGTGTCGCGAGAGGATGCGGAAGTTCAAGAGCGAGAGAGAAGCGGAAAAGGAATGGCGAAAGGCGCGAAATATATGCCCCGTTTCCCTTTTTCTGCCGATATTTTAGGGCCGTAGCTTTTTTCTACTGGGAACCCAATACGCTGGTACCTTTCACTATTGTTCGTATTCGGGACTGTGCGCACTCCAGTGAACGCGCTACACCGCCTGCCCAACAGAGTGAGAGAACGGCTTACAACGTCGTTACAAGAAGTAATAGTTGAACTGACAAGAAACGAAGAAAGCGACACGCTGGCCTTGCGTATGAACGATTCCGTTTCTCTCTTGCCCTGGGCAATTTAGGGGGAGGAGGAGAGGTTGAGAGAGGGCTGCAAGACAGGTGCCACTGAGGGAGGAAGCCGGTGGGTGGGGTCGAGGGCAGAGGCAAACAAGTCGCCAGAATGAGCACGAGACAAGAGAAAGCTATGCTTCGTACTCGTAAGGCTGGTTCATGAGAGATGGAAACTGGAGCTTGGGGCTTGAGCTTGGAGCAAAAAATAAATGAAAGAAGATTTGACAAGAAGAGGAATTTGACAAGAAGAAAAGTTCCAGAGATGCTCGCCAGAAAACGAAAGCCGCAGGAATCTCGCCGAAGTGCAACAAAACGGAGGAAAACAGTGAGGCAGCACGCCAGGAGTACTTTGTACACAGAAGTTGGGGAAGGTGATGGAACAGGCCTGGAAGAGAGAGCGAAGCGTCCCTGAGTACTCGCAGTGGAGAGTGGAGTGCCAAGAGTTGGGGGGATCACAAGCAGATGAGTTGTTCTTTTCGGAAGTGTGGGCTTTATTTCCCTCCGTAATAGTGACCACGAACACAGACCATTGAGCTGGTACCCGCTGCCGGATTAATTTCGGAGATGGGAAGCGCGTCGGGGGAGATAGCAGGCACTCTGGTCGAAGGACAGTGGAGGAAGATACGGAGCTTGTCGTAAGATACGGAGTACGATGCGCTGTAACATCCTAGACTAATAAGCTGGCCCTGCAAACCGGCAAAATACCTGAGCTTTCAAGGCGCTTTTACTCCGCAAAGGCCAGCAATGCCCTGCGGTCTGGTCCACTAAGAAGGCAAATGATAGAAAAAATACAATGCGGCGACAGCGAGAGGCGCGAAGCAGAATGACAGTTGCTCTAGTGTGCAAGGGCATCGGAACTCTGCCACTGCTCCAACGATTCCACCGGAAGTCGTCGAAGCAATGAAGAGAGAAATCATGCAAAGATCATTACACCGTACAAAGTATATCTCGCATCTCGCAGCCACAAGGGTAGCCTCAAAACAAACGGCGATATAACCTCCCAATCTGCCCCAAGGCTGCGTCTGTCGTTGGACTACGCGTGCAGTGTGTTCTAAAGCACGCTGAACTCCCTCACAAGAGCACTTTGAATCTAACAAAAAGTACGAAAGCGACTGTCAATAAAGCACTCGAGAGAATCAGATAGAAGCACCTCAAACTAGAATAAAATGATAGAAAAAATACACGGGAAATGCTGCAAAAGAACCTTTGGGCGCGTGGCCGCTATTGCGGCAGCTGGGCGGCAAGTAAAAACGGCAGGCAGCCTTTGCCTCTCTGGCTCGCTCTTTGCGCCGCCTGATCCCAGACGCAGCGGAGGCTTTGTGGGTCTGTGGGAGGAGGCGCGAAGAATGGGGTGTGCTGACCACTTTGGGGAGTGTCTAGCGTGTTGAATTGCTAGGATCGGCAGAACTCGCCCGAGGTAGGCGACGAAGGCGCGAAGGCGACGAAGGCGCGAACGGAGCATCCTCCAGGTGCCCTGTGGCAGGGCTTGAACGGACCGCCGGTATCCGAGCAGTGAGCACGCAGCGATGCTGCCGGTGTCTTTTGCCGTGCCTGTCGCACTTACGCCTTAGGCTTGCTTGCCGGCGGTTGGTGGGGGTGCATGTTCTCATGGTCCGGATCTGCTCGTCCCCCGGAACGGACTGGACGGTTTCTTTTCGTCTAGTCTTCCAAGCAGCTGAATCGAGATGGAGTCGTGACTTAATCTGGGGTCCAATACATGCGCGGTACGGGGTACTGAGAAACAAGCAAAGACCCCATGGGACACAGTGGCGAGTGATTACGCAAGCTGTCCATTATTGGCACGGCATTTTGCAACAGGAACACCCCGACGAAGCCGCTAGATCCTCATTCTATGAGTTTTCGCCGAGGCCAAGTGTGTGGTCTTGGCCTGGGCCAATTCGATGCTGGTTGCTCCAGAACACCCGAAACGGCACTAACAGAACGACACCAACGTCAGTCAATCTGCATCTTATTTTGACAACATATCGTCGGGTTCTCAAGCTCCAGCGGATCAGCTATCACCGCTTATTTTCTGATTTGCTTTACTAGGCCGGCTTTGCTCCTCCCACGGCTTATATTTGCTCGTGTAACTTTTATCAGGAAGAAAAAGTATGGGAAGACATCATCTCGGATACTACATCTCGATGTTCCTTGGCTGGTAGAAGCCCAAGATACACCTTCTCTTTGTCCATACCAGCGAAAGCCACAAGAACTCACTCACTCGCACTTCGACATAAAAAGTTGGCAGTTTTATATTCACTTCTCGTAGCAAAACGAACGCACGGTCTCGTCCGTGTGATGTGTCTAGGCACGGGGCAACTTGGGAGGCGCATATATTGAGCCAGCGCATGACTTGGGGTAGCACTCTCCTTGAACACCGGGCGCAAAGTATTACTACCATGATCTATCCACATGCCACCATCGATCTCATGTCTCCCCTTATCTCCAATAACGGAGAGCGGGTAATGCGCGGCTAGTAGGCTATTCCGGCGGACTAAAGTGATGGATGGGGACGGTCTACAGCGACTACCGCCACATCTGCGGAGTTCATCGTCGTTATGTTAATACTCGTACCTTCCCATTGTGTCCTGAATAGGCCATGCTGATCAGCAGGCAGCCGCATCCTGCCAACCAGTCATGATGTGCTATCCATAGAAGCACGTGCGGCCGTGCATTCATGCCGGACGAGCGCATGTGTTATGCGCCTTGTGAATCTACAGCTCATCTCTAGCATAGCCACGCCATGCCGCTTGCTCATCTGAAAGTTTACGTTATTGGCATAGGTTCAGCCTTACACTTTGTATCATCGTGCACTCCGGCGGGGCCATTCTTAGATCAACTTTTGTCTCGTCCACCGGAGCTGCGAGAATGGCATATTGACGTAGGACAAGCCTGATGACTTGTGCACAGACTCGATCTGCCATCGCCATTATGGGCAATGGTGACGCGACCACAGCTCTTGCGGCCTTACTCAAGATGGAAGTTTGTCGTCCTCAAAGCACATCTTGGCCGTCAAAGAAGCCACGTCAGGCCTGGAAGCTCGTCGAGTTGTAATTACGTACAAACGGCCTTACCCCACAATCCTCAAGCTCTTACCAAACGCCGCCGCCGCCTGCCAGCACATAGGCTTGGTTAGGTACCGGGGAGTAGACTCTGCTCAGGCCAAGATTATCATTGGTGTATTCGTACTATCCTCGGCGGCTTTACCGAGGCAAAGGGCATGGCAGCCGGCGGCGATATTTCCTCTTGGGCAGTTTAAAGTATCTGTTGCGGCTGGTGCATTATACGCCAAGCCCGACGACCGACAGGCAGTGGCTGGCCGGTGAAACCCCCCAGGCAATGGTGCGCATAGGACAAGGCTGAGCGAATACGAGGACGACATGAAGGGCAGCAGAATCCTTTTCGTCCTGCTTCCTCACCGTGTCGTCAGCGCCTAGTAGCGTCCACCGACAGTCAGAAACCACGGCGTCAGACGCTTCCAGCCGCATGGGCGGCTGCCGAGAGCACCGTTTGAGTCTAGAGTTCGGGAACCATCTGGAGCTGTTGGTATTTGTTCGCGTGGTGTCAAGGATCAACAAGGGCTATCGGACGCCGTTAGCTGTTGATAGCTGTCGGAAAACGGGACTGTCATTGGCCAGGGCCACTGGCATGAGTGGGGATCTCTGGTTGGCCGAGCCGCTCTCACAAGGCGCAGTGGCCTTCTCTCCAAGCGCTGTTTCCTTCCAGGGCGTTCCCTTTTGTGCCCCTTTTGGGAGCTTTGTTGGGCCCTTTTGTATCGAGGGAGAGAGCAGCCCAACAAACGTGTTGAGGGTGTTCACCGCACGGCTCCTGCCTTCTACGAAGTATTTGCCCCTATTTGGTACCGCAAATAGGCGGTATGGCAGGGGACTAGCAGATTCTGCCCCGCCTCCTCGACGTTGATTGGCTACTTGCGCCACCTGTGCCTGCATAAGGGATTGTGAACTCCCAAAGTGCTGGCAACGACGCGTGCAACATTGGCAAGAAGTGCAGAAGGAACGAACAGGGTGATTTCCTTCTGTCAAGAGTGCCAGGCGCAAAGGCAAAAAGGAACGATCGTCATATTCCTTCTGTCCAGAGGCATTTCGACACATCACCGCTTGTTGTCAGCTTTCTCCCCCCTTTTTGACACCGACACCGACACCAACAATACCTCGACCGAAGCCTTTACAGCGATGATCCATCGCATGGTCGGCCACCGCCGCTGTGATACGCCTCTCCCTTCTTGAGCTCTGCTTGCGAACCACCGAGACTGTCCAGCTACACAACGAACAATCTGCCACCGTGCCCTTCCCTTCTCCTCTTCCATTTCCTCGCTCATCGACGACCATCATCCGACATTGCACACGATTCTACCACCTCACTTGCGCCCGTCTAGACGCTCCTCCACGACCGGACTCCTCCAAGTCAGGCCCCAGCCTCGCGGTACCAGCCAACCCCGTCAATCTGATCTCGGCGATTTCATCGGCGCACACGAAGACGGGCGGACTAGAGCAACACAGCTACCGCGAATACCGTGGCTTGCGTGCTGCTGGAATATGGGAATTGAGAGTCTGTGCCGGTTGAAACATGGGTGAGTCTTGTTCTTTGCGCGTCTGGCCATTGCATATACACATATCCTCAGACATACCTTATAACGCTCTGCCACGGACCTCGAGCTGTTGTGTGACCAGCGTCTGCGAAAAGGAAGAATTGGAGGAGGTCGTTTCGAGCAGCAAACCGGGAGCTGGATGGCGCTCCCTTTGTGGCCGTTGTTGGACTGCACACTGCGTGTTGCGTGATGCATGTTGCGATTTGATTCGCCATGGCTGCCCTCGTCTTTCTGTTCGCAGCAGGCTGCCGGCGAGAGAATTCGCAGATATACCCTCCATATGGGCGCCGCCGTGCAAGGTTATCACGCAGCGTTCGGCTTGCCTTCCGCGATCGCACAGCGTCCACATGCTGCAGGGCAACAGCATAATGCAGCGAACCGGGCCAAGAGCCGCTTCTTTCCCCTTCCTGATAACTGTCGTTTTTTTTATCTCGTTGTCTGCCTTCTTTGCCCACGGCGAACCAACGCGAGTTATGCAGGTGGCCGCCTGTTCTCGCTTCCTTTCTTGGCTGCCCGCGCTGACCACGAGTTTCTATTTTTGTTTTGCACAGCTCCGTCCCAAACGCTGCCAGAGCATGCGCCCGACCCGCTCAAGTTTTCCGCGACACCCGTGTCTCGCCTCGTTGAAGAAGACGAAGAAGACGACTGGAATAGAACCCTACGGCCCGGCCCCGTGGAGGTCCCTACCTCCACGCCCCGGCTCACCCATTCTGGCCTGAGAGTCGCCCACTCCCGAGAATCCAGTGCCGAAAAGCTTTCACAGCAGCAGCAACAGCAGCAAATAGCCACATCCCCGTCCTCTGCCTCCTCCGCCGGCTTTCAGCTGCACACCTCGTCCTCTCGTCTTGCTCTGAACGTTGAACGCGCCGCTGATGCCAAGGCCGCTACATATGGTCACCATCGCCAGACGTCCATTGTGCATGGTATCCAGCATTCGCGGAACGGAAGCTTGGCAAGCTTGTCCTCAAGCCCATTAAGCCCGCAGATGATTGCTGCTGCTGGCGCTTCTTTCAGTTCGAGCCAGTCCGACATCCAAAACGCCTTCTCTCGCCTCGAGGGCGGATCTCCTTACCATCTGCCCCGCCACAGGGCGCACTCTCCCCCACACCAAACACAGCCCAAAGTTCGCGCCCTCCCACCGCCATGTCTGGGTCCACAGCTGTGTCCGGGCTAGGACCCGCGTCCGGACCAAATGCTGTTGCAGGAATGGCTGTCCCGGAGCGGATGTCATCCGTCGCAGACGTTGGCAACCCTGCATACCCGCCGCCAAGAAAACTGGAGCGTATGCACAGCGGAAAGTACCGCAACGACCATGGTCACCACCTATCTCACTCCAGGCACTATAAAGACGAGCAGAAAACAGTCGGTGAATATGCACTTCATGTCCTGTTTACCTCATTCATCTCCATCGCCGAGGAGAAGCTCAACGAATGCGTTGCCGCGCCTCTGGATTCGGAGCCCTCTATCGAGAGCATCTGTGGTCCAGGTGCAGATGCAGCCTTTGACCAGCACCTGACGGCTTTGGGCCATATTGCAAAGCAGAAGCCCAAGCCCCTTATTGATATCATGATGCTCTGGCGAAAAAGTAAGAGCGATGCTGCTAACGAGGCGCGCAGTCAGCTTCAGCAGGCTCGCGCCCAGATCGGCCCTGCACCACTACAACGGCGAAACACTGAACCGGTCCAGACACTGTCTTCGCCTGGTCTTGCCGACAACAGCTCTACCAGTCCGATGGGTCTCTCTGCAAAACAGGAGTTCGTCGCACAAGCGGAACGCAAGTCGACTGTATCGATCTACGTCTTATGCCGCGTGCTTCTTGAAGTCATCACTCAGAGCAGTCTCGCCTCCATTACGCCCGAGATGGAAGACAAGCTCGAAGCCATCATCTTTGGCCAGCTGAAAATGGCCGATGCGAGCAGCTTATGGTGTCACCGCTTCGCATGGCCAACTGGAGCCTTTTTGCGCAGCTGCTTGGTGCCATGAGTGAGATTAGCTTTGCCACCGTTACCGGCCGATTCATTAACGACCTCGAGCGCTCTTCACAGGAAATCAACCTTCGCAGTCCCGTGCTCGTCAACCGAAATGATAGCGAAGAGAAGATGGAGCTGGTTCTTGGCGGTATGAAGCACTTGCGTTTAAAACATGCCTCAGCCAGCGCATGGGACCAGTCGTGCGACTTTATGATCGCGCTCGGCAAGCTCTTTAGTCGCTGCCATGGTCAAAGGTCAAACCTGCCTTTTGCCAGATTTTGGACCTGCTTCTTCTGCCCGTGGCCGCCAATGCGAGTAACAGTGACTTCAGCCGGCCCAAATGGGCCGAGGCCCTAAGCATCATTGGCCCCAGACTGGCCCAGATGTTCGTTAAGCCTCGACACTGGGCCTGTGCATTCCCACTGACTGCTACGATGTTGTGCACATCGCCGCCTGACAATTTTGGCAACCAATGGCTTCAGCTAGTCTATCCATTGCAGACAAGACTGAAAGACCGCGCCTCAAAGCCACTCTCGCTCCAGGTCTTGTCCCGTCTCGTGTGGACCTACCTTTACCGCACGACTGACTCGGTCTCGGGGACCATCCGGAAGCTTGAGGAGGTTCTGAAGCTAATTATTCCAAGCACACGACGGTCGATTGTGGCAACGGACACCGCTGTTGTTGAACCCCTAATTCAAATCATCCGTTTCATCGGCTTTAAGCACCCGGAGTTCTGCTTCAAGACAATCATTTTTCCTCTCATCAACGCTGAGCTTTTCACTGTCAACCGCGATCTCAAGGTTGAGAACCTGGAACCTGACCGGATCGTTGTCGGCATCCGTGCCTTCTTGGCGGTCATATCTGATCTGGAACGTGGTGCGATGGGCCGCCCGCCGTTTCCCCAGAGCTACCCTACATCTCCTTCCGATCGTATGCCAACTTCACCTACACTCGGCGCGCCCGCATCGGCTAGCTTCGTCGGAGGTATGGCAAATGCCAGTGCTCGCATACGGGCGGCGTCTGTATCCACGACAGCAAGCGCAAACAGCCTCGATGATCAGCGACTCTCGCGGCCTGTGGCGACGAGCGTTCTCACGGATTCCGTCCGCGATTACTACTCCGCTTCTGTGAGATTCTTGGGAAAATCACAATCATTTGTGACAACACATTTGGCGGACAGGCTGCGTTGGATGAGAAGTTTAGCAGCCCTGGGCCGAAGACACCCATTGCCGAGACATTCAACTTTACGCGACGGGATGATCACCCGAACCCCGGCGATCAGAAGCAGTCTTTCTATGAGCTTCTTCATGTAGCTGTGCAGGCCTTGCCTCGATGCCTATCACCCGACATCCCCTTCAACTCCCTAATCAATCTCTTGTGTACAGGCACGGCGCACATTCAGTCAAACATTGCAGAGTCCTCTGCGCAGTCGCTGAAGGCCATTGCGCGGCAGTCACATGCCCAGCCAGTCACTACAGGATTCTCACGTTTCATCTTCAATTTCGATGATCGCTACTCTACCATGTCTGATGGCGGTATGCTGGGAGCCGACCATATTGAGAATACACTCCGCCTGTATGTTGAACTTCTCCAGATTTGGATTGAAGAGATCCAGCGCAAAACGAGGACATATCACTGGCCGACACGGCGAACCGGGACACTCCATGGCCGACAAGCGTGGTATGAAGCTGGATCTTTCCAGCATCTGGGCTGAGGTCGACCAGATCGAGGCGCATGGCTTGTTCTTCCTGTGCTCGCAGTCGCGCAGGGTGCGCAATTTTGCCATCACTGTTCTCCGCCTCATTGGCAAGTTTGATGCAGCGCTTGGCAAGCCTCAGTCGGATGAGCAGGACCACCTGCGCGTCATTGACATTCTCGAGAATGAGTCGTCCCATATTATGAACTTCAATGACGAGCATCTGACTGTGGCTGAGCGTAGTCGTTTGCAGCGCGGCCTGAAAAGCAGCGGGAGCCAAGGCGCCGTCATTGAGCTGTGCGCCAGCGACTTGTCTTACGATGCCACTCTATGGTTCAAGGTTTTTCCCAATCTAATTCGGGTGATCAACGAGAGGTGCCTTTTTGCTGTCACTATCGGTCGGGACTTGATCTGCAATCGTATTTTGCAGATGTACAAAACGGTCACGGTCATGTCGGAGCCAGTTCGGGGTCCTTATCAGGGAACCGACCAGGGCGCTCCTCGCTTCTACAATATTAACCAGACGCCGACAACGCAACCCGAACTTCTTATTGAGCAGTGGACACTGTATCTCATCTTCGCTTTCTCGACGCTACAGGACTCTGGCGGAGACCAGCCGCCAAACGGCTCACGAGCCAACCAACATGGGCGGAAAGGGTCGAAGTCCGCCCTGCCAACCCGTCGGACAAAATCGTTACTGCACGGAACCTTTTCAAGTATCTGAACCCCTTGCTCTCTGCGACGTCGACATCTGTACGAGAATCTATAGTCACTGGTATGGGAGCGATCAACCTCAGCATCTACCGGGCACTCCTTGAAGAGCTAGAAGGCCATCTGAACCGGCTCTTTGACGAAGCGAAAGGCCGTGTCCACCAGCGCACCAATAGCAGCCCTCGTCGGAACAAGAAACTGGACACACTGCGAACCGAAGCCGCCCATGTGTACCGACTCACGAGCCACTTCTTGAAGCTGCCAGAGGTGTACAACGACGATTGGATTCTCTCCCAGCTCGTTGGCCAGGCCGGGACATCAAACTCTTTTTGATGGATGGAGAGGTGCAGCACGACATGCAGTTTCAAAAGCTGCGGCGCCATTACTGTGGCCTCATGGAGGAGCTGTACCTGGGTATCAACCGGTCTCGCGATCCGTCTCGGTGGATCACGTTTGAGGCCCGCAAATCATCATTTTCTCTCATGGAGGACTGGTGCGGTTTCACGCCAACTCAGACCCAGCTCTACCAGCGCGATGAAAACGGCCGGCTATCGAGGATTGACCAGCACGTCCAACCTCGGCCACCGGACAGCACACTGACCGCCGCCATGGAGATTGAAAAGCGACACCTGCGGACGGCTGCCTTGAGCGCCATGGCTGCACTCTGTGCGGGGCCGATCAGCGTCACCACGGAAAGTGGTGCCTCGCTGCAGTTCGATATGCGGCGGATGTTTGCCTGGATCGAAGATATTTTCCGCTCGGGTAATGACCGAATGCGCCTCATCGGGCGCCAGGCATTAACGAACCTCATTGTGCATAACAAGGAGCACTCTTTTTTGCTGGAACACAGCATTGGCCGGTGTTACCTTACCGAGTCGGCCAACGTGCTGGAATGCTACTTTGAGGTCGTCATCCAGGTTCTCCTAGAGCACGTTGAATATCCGTGCCCATACTGGCGCCTGCTCGGTCTCTGCCTCTTTACGCTCGGTAACGAACAGAGTGAAATTCGCTCCAAGTCGGTTCTCATGCTACGGGCTGTCGAGGAGCGCCAGGGTGTTGGGCGGGGCTCAAAGATACAAGACTTCGATATCAGTGTTTCAGACAAAACCAAGGCTGTCTACAAGCTGGCACAGTATAAGATCTCGGAGCGCCTGTCAAGGCAGCACACTGATGTGGCCTTTCACATTTTCTCCGAATTTACATACTACTTCAAGGATGTGCAGCAGGCGGCACAGCGGAACGTCATTGCCGTCATTCTTCCCTGGATTCAGTCTATTGAGCTCAAGGTCGACCCTAACGGCGGTCCGACAGCAGAGTCCTATGTGCTCCTTGCTAACCTGCTCGAGATCACGATCAAATCGAGTGGTGCTTTGCACAATGAAGTGCAGGCGCTCTGGCAGGCACTTGCCACCGGGCCACATCCTGGCAATGTGCGCCTGATACTGGACTTTATTATGGCCCTGTGCCTGGAGAGACGGAGCAAAACTTTGTGGAATACGCCAAGCAGGTTGTTGTATTCTTGGCCAGCACGAGCAGCTCTCCCGGCCAGAAGGTGATTGACTTCCTTCTCATGCAGATTACACCCAAGGCCATGGTGCCCAACGAGAAGAGGGAGACGATGCCTATACCGCCGGAAGCGAGCAGCATGTTTCCCTATTGTGCCGACCTTAATGACGCTCTACCCGTCGGAACAAAGCAAGCCGGCTTCTCACTCGGCCAGCTATCTCTGATCTTGCTCGTGGACTTGATGGTCTCTCCTGTCAATTTGGCCGCCGAGAATGTGCCAGTCTTGCTGCAGGTGGTCACGGTGCTCTGGGACCACTACACGCCTCTGGTTCAGGAGCAGGCGCGCGAAATGCTGGTGCATCTTATTCATGAGCTTGTCATTTCCAATATTGACGACAAATCGGCTGAGGACGCAAAGGCCATTGAAGGGCTGGTAGAGCTGATCCGCCGCCACGACAAGACGGTGGTCTGGGGCTACGAGGACAGCAACGGCAAGGAAGACGACCAGGACAGCAAGGTGCCCCCAAGCATGGAGTACCTTACATCTGAAGTGTTCAAGGCCTTTGAGATTGCCTTCCCTGGGATCAAAGAGCAATGGGGCCGCCTTTCGCTTACTTGGGCTACCTCGTGCCCTGTCCGCCATCTCGCCTGCCGGTCGTTCCAGATCTTCCGCTGCATTCTAACATCCCTGGACCATTACATGCTTGCAGATATGCTGGCCCGACTGTCCAACACAATTGCAGACGAAGACAGCGAGATCCGGACTTTCTCAATGGAAATTCTGACGACACTCAAGACGCTGATCTCGAAGCTTGATGCCGACAAGCTGCTGACGTTTCCGCAACTCTTCTGGGCCACTTGCGCGTGTCTCGAGTCCATCAACGAACGGGAGTTCCTGGAAGCTGTCGACATGCTGAATCAATTCCTGGACAAGCTAGACTTCCAATCGGCGAGTGTCCGGTGTCTCTTTCTGGAAGCTCGGCCAACTAAGTGGGACGGGACGTTTGAAGGCCTTCAGCCACGACTATACAAGGGTCTACGCTCTTCGCTGTGTCTGGATGCCACACTCAGAACGCTAGACAAACTTGTGCGACTCCCCAGTGATGCCCTTGTTGGAGACGATGATCGCCTATTCTTGGCCCTTGTTGCAAACCTCCCACGCTTCTTGCACGAGATGGAGCAGGGTAGCACGCTCAGCGAGGACATTGTCCAAACCACACAGAATCTGCTGGGGTTGGCCTTATCACAGGGCCATGGTGGCATTGCGATGGTGCTTGACGGCTATCTGTCGTCCACGTACGACAAAGACGGCAATGACTTTGCGATGCAGATGTTTGCTGCGTTCCAAGAGAACTTTTTGCCACGCCTGGACTTTCAGATGATCACCATGTTGATGGGTTTCCTCACAAACAGCATTTCGTGGTTGCGGCTCAAGACTATGCGGATTCTCTGTGTGTTCATTCCACAAATTGATATGCGGCAACCGGACATTGCCGGTCATGGCTCCGACCTCCTCTCGCCGCTCTTGCGCCTTCTTCCAACCGACTTCTGCATGGAAGCCCTCCAAGTGCTCGACAACATCATGACCATGTCCGGGTCGTCTATGGACAAACACCACATCCGCATGAGTATGACGCGCGCAACATCCAAGTCCATCCGCAAAGAGTATGAGCGCACGCAAAGCCTGTTTGGCATCCCGGAGGAGTCGGGCTGGGCCATCCCTATGCCGGCAAAGAAGACGGACTCGACGCGAGCCAACATCCATGCCGTCTTTTATAGCTGCCAGAACGCCGAAGGCGTTGCTGCGGAGCCGCCAGCTCCTACGCCCGAAGTGGAATTCCACATTGAGGAGTTTCCCTACTTGTACTACCGCCGGCCATGGAGCGTACCGATACCATGCTTTCCGACGACGGAGTGCGCAGCGACATGTCAATAGCAGGCGACCTTGTTACCAAGCTGGACAGTTTAGACGACTTTTTCGACGACATGGGTACGAGCCCGCCTAGCGACAGTCGGTCGTCGACTATCACCATCACGGAGGCGTTCCCGGATGGTACCGCTGTTGCATCGGGTGCCCAGCTGTATGATGAAATCGTGCCGCTGCTCCACCAAGCATCCAACCCGACAACCAATTTGCAGAACGCATTTGCCGACCGGCCGCCTGGGTCGCGCGATGGCACAAACAACTTGGCCATTGCCAACACAATGAACCCGGGCGCCTTCAACTTCACCAACCATGTTGCGCCACCCCACCGGTAGTGCCGCCCGGCCATCACTACACTCCAGATCAATCACCTCTCCGTCTGCGCCGGCTTCGGTGGCAGCACCCGGCATTGCATCCGTGGCAGCCTCGTCATCGTATCTGCGCGATTTTGCCTCGGATGACGAGGATGCCTTCTTCTCGGACATTGAAGACGACCGCCATGTGGCCAGCAGAAATGCTGCAGCGCTGGGCAGTGGCGGCACCAGTGGCGGTGGCTCTGCCGGCTCCGCTGGTTCTTTTGGCGGAGGCGGAGGTGGCAACGGTAACCACAGTGCCGGCGGCATGTTCGAGACCATGATCCGCCCCTTGGCGCAGAGCACACGCTCGCGTATGCGGCGGCTGACGGGCAGTCGGTCGCGTGATGAAAAGTTGCCGGAAGTCATGGCCGGATTCGCAAGCATGCCCGGCTCTGGCGGGTTGATGTCGCCTGGCCCGTCCAGTGGTGGGGGCAGTGCTGGCGGCGGACATGGCGGAAATGGCGTCGGCGGTAACGGCGGCGGCAACGGTGTGCCCGGTGGCATGGCCTCACCGCCACCACAACAGCGGTCAGACAAGCTCCCTGTGTCACCACAGGTGCCCAAGCTGCCCAGTTCGTACCTCACAAAGAACAAACCGGGAAATGACATGGCGTGATTTGTGTTGATGTGGAGTGTATTGGCAGGCGTTTTTATGTGACGGCTGTGGCTCTTGGATTTATGCTATGACTCTGTCTTTTTTCTTTCTTTAGCCTTTTTCCGTTATTTTTTCTTACGCTCATTGTGGGTTGCGACGGGATGGAGTTTTCTAATGTCCTTTAGTTGCTGTTGCTTTAGCATCTGTTGCTGGCGATCTTTTTCATTGATTGTCCTGCCACTTACTTGATTTTGTCCGTCATTTCTTGTTTGCTGCGAGCACGATTACCCCTTTTTGCTCATTATCCATTACTGGCTGGCCTACTGCCGAGTTGACGACTGCCACGTTACTTACAGACAACTGTTGCATTTGTTTACGTTTTGGCATGCAGCAGGACCATACTATAGAGAAAAAGAAAGACCGACGCTTTATATCTATAAATCTTTATCGTTTGGCTTGTATCATAAATCAGTCAGTTCCTCATATGACCTCTCAATGTGGCACACATGTATTGTATATCATTGACCCCTCAGAAGGGCTTCACGATCTCTATTTATAGTATAAACCTTTAGCACAAGTCGACGAGTCAACCGCTTAAAACAATGACAGGACACATCCTAATTGGGGTCTTTTATAGTACTGTAGCCTTTTGCCCAGTAATTGCCGTGTATTCCCCTCTCGGATGAACCCCCTTCGAGCCTACCAAGTGCAAGCGATTACCAGTAGAACCAACAGTGGGAGGTATAGAGGAAGAGAGCAGTTCATGTGTCGAGCCCCGGGAAGGGCCGTGAAAGACATGCCGTCGACGGGTCCCGACAGAGACTGGCGCTGACATGTCCCGTTTGTGTGGCTGCACGGGGAGTTTTACCGTACAAAGTGAAGTCCCATGTGGCGCGACGGGGTGAGAATGGCAGGATCGGTAGGTTGCGACCTCCGAGGCGCCGGGAGCGGGCCGAAGGGCCCGACTGTATGAAAGTTGGGAGGCTGATAAACGGACGAGAAGGAAGGTGCAAGCCGACGAGCAAACCAGATTCCATACCACCGAGACGAGAGCCATACTACGGTTCATTGCCATGATCAGCATTGAACCCGCACCACATCCGCCGTCCTGAAGTCCTTGCAAGGCGTGGACTCGGCTCCGATTGCCCCACTGGGTCCCGGCTTCGGAATGGACTTGAAAGGCCAATCTCCCCGACTCGTGGCATAGTCTCCTCTGGCGGGACGCCCCCAAAAACGACTCGCTACAAGCCGTAATCTGACAATGCGTGAGTCTGTGTTTGTTGCATGTGCCGCTTACGGAACTGGCAGATATGTTTAGAAGAAGAGGCGAAAATGGCTCCAAATATCATGTGCAGCATGGACAATGAGGCTTGTAGGCCCTCCAAGGATGCCATTTTTCCGAATTGTGTAGCAATACCCCTTACGTGTGGGACTTGCCTAAAAGTATCCCATGATGTGGCACACAGTTGATGTGATGCTTTTGCCCCATCAGCAGTAAGCGGGCGAAGGCGGTTGCTTAGCTACGACCACCAAGTGTGAAAAAAAAAACGCAAAATAGAAAGAGCGAAGATGAGAACGAGGAGGCCAAGAATGAGGAAGAGACATCATCCGCCCACAACTCAATCATCGTTCTCTCGTCCTTGGCCATTCATCGCGACCTCATTTACGGATCGCGTAAAAGAAAGGTCGCGCTCGGACCCACAGTGGCTCCAGCTGTTTGTTGTTTGCTTGCTCGGCCGATAAGCAAGACATACATCGTAGCTTCGCTGCTCTATTTTCCTCTTTTGCTTCTCTTGGCCCTCCTCTTCAGGCATTTTCACCTGTCCAGGCAACTCTGTCGGCCACATACTTATTTGGTCCTCACAGTGGAGACTTAAGAGTGGGATATTACATAAACAAGCTCAGCTTCGAGATGGTGGAGTAACTACTCCGTCAAGGGCTTGCTTTCTTTACAGTTTCTACTTCGGACATTCGCACGACTCTTCATCGGCCGCTTGTATCGTCTCCACCTCTTCCGTGCTTCTCCGAGGTGGCCCCCGTTGCCATCGGCATCGGGCCTCCTTTTATTTCCTTTTAGCTGCGCATGGTGCGAGATCCATGGTTCATCAACAGAGCTTGGCAAGGTCTAGGCCTGGTGGCCCATGAACAGGTGCCACAAGGCGAAGGATTTTCAGGGCCGTCCCATGCGTCAAGTACGAGTACATACTATCATCTTCCGCAGAGGCAAAGGGAGCGTGTACAGTGCGCATTGAGCAATGGGGGAGACGACGACATAACGGTGGGACAGCATACGAGGCGTGGGCAGGACGGGCGCGCGCCCTTTAAATGGACAAATAGACCGGTAGCGACGGCGCTTTCCACACCACAAACAATGAAGACGACGCAGTCGCAATTGCGCAACGTACTGGGCGGACGCAGAGATAGGAAGACGACGCGCCACAGGATGCTGTCGAGTTTGTCCACTTTGGAGCTCGGGGACCGTTCAACAAACTGAAGGATCACAAAAGAAGCTTGCTTTGCTTCAATCTGGTAACCCTCTGGCTTCCCTGACTCTGCCTTTTCGTCCTTTTACTTTCTTTCGTTTCGGTTTGTCCATTTCCATTTCTTTCTTCTGCACTAGTCCGGCCAAAGGGAGACCACCGTTGGTGGTTCGTTCGAATTCTGACACATGTAATCAAATTTCAAGCCGTCTCGCCCCGTTGTCGCTGGCCGGCTTAAAGGTGAAAGTGAGACATCTTTCGGTTCTTGGTCCTTGTCCAGGTCGGAGATGCAAGTTTGGCAAAAAAGGGTCTCTTGGCAACGGTGCAAGAAAGAGATTTTGGTGTAAAAGTCACGACGTCTTGCTGCTACAAAGCTGGCACAGCACTTCGAATGTTCATTTCCATGTAATCTTACTTTGTCGTAGAACAGGCTAAAAGAAAAAGCTGATAATCGAGGCCGAAAGATACAACGGAGGCGGGCGGCCGAACGACGTATGATACCATTGACAATCCTATTCGTAATTGGCTTAGAGCCTGGGCCATGCTCTAACTTGTTTTTCGTCTTGGTGGCTTCGACTGCCGACACCGGGACAGCTAATAATGAGCCGGGCCATTGCAGGCGGGCAAGACAGAACCAGAAGGTTTTCGGGAAACGAATGGTGAAGCCAGATCGAAGCGAGCAAAAGAAAAATAAGAATAGAAGGAACAGAAATGAAGTCGAGGGGTGCGAGCGGGTTGCTGGGACATGGATCATGGCCGATTACGAGTGCTGCGTCGTGTCGGCTGCGACCGCCGAGATAGCGCTCGTCGTTATCGAAGACTGCGCTGCGCGAACAATGTCTTTGTGTCTCACTTCGGCGCAACACCCTAGTCACTCACGCCAAGGGGGGCCCCAGGAACCAACCAGGGGACTAAGACGCCCCCCAAGCCCACGGGGTGGTGTTGAGGGTGAGAGAAATGCAACAAATGGACTCTCCTTGTCTTTTCGTTCTTTTCGTGACTCGTGCAGAAGTACGGCGGCGAACGGCTAGATGCAATCGTTCGACCCCATTTATCTCGGTGGAACACAATGGCAGGTCTTGTCTCCCGCCTTGCCTTCTCCCCAGTCGTCGTGTGCCCTTTCCTTCGCTCAGCTTCTATCTTCCATGTTCGTGCACCTCTGTGACCCGTTAAGACGGAGCCCAGGACCGGTTTGCAGAATGGACAGCGAACAAGAACGGAGGAGTCGTTGTTGAAAGGCCCTTTGCACGTGACATCAGCACTTTTCTGATAAGTGTGACGCGATCAGTCACCACCTTCCGGATTAAACAGGGCGGCGACCATTGAACCGGCGCTAACCAGCAACCAAGTCGAAAATCCGTACCTGCGGCTTATTTCATTAAGCCCACGGGGCCCACGTCCTTTGCGCCCATCTCGCAATTAAATAGGCACTCGCAATCCATCGTCCGTTCCTCTCGACAGTGCGCGTCTGATCGAAGAGTAGAAGAGTTCAAGTGGCAGAAGAAGGAAAACTGCCGACTCGACATCTCCATTCACGCCCGAGTTGCAAAGAAAAAGACAGCACAACATGTCGTCGTCCGACAGAGATATCACGGGCCAGGACGGCTTCAGCGGCGATGTCGAAAAGCAGTCGCCCATCGAGAACCACAACCCGGTCAGCGAGTATGATGGCCAACCGCGCACCGGCACCGGCGGTCGTGGCCTGTTCGGGCGCATGCTGTCGGTCAAGGACGGAGAAGTGTACAACCCAGGCGCCGAGAAGAAATCGAGATGGTACCAGCGGTTGGTCGATGCTGGGTTCGAGGACAATGGTATCAAGCCCGTTCCGCTCGAGGCCCGCACAAACACCCAGTTCAGCAACCTCTTCACCATCTTCTTCACCAGCATGCTGAGTCTTTTGCCGTAAGTTGTTGTCCTTTTCGTTGCTGTTCGAGTGGTCAGATCACCGGATCGCCAGATCTTCGGGTCGTCGAGCCGTCGCTAATTCGCCTTGCAGACTCCCAACTGGCATCCTAGGCACTCTCGTTTTCGGGCTGAGCCTTCGCGACACAGCTCTTGTCATCCTCTTCTTCGGCCTCTTGACAATCATCCGCCTGCCTTTCTGGGCATTGGCGGCTCCCAGACCGGCTTGCGCCAGCAGATCCAGGCTCGGTATTCGTTTGGGTAGGTTGTGAGACTCTGCGTGTGGTAGATTTTGTTGTGACATAGTAGCCATAACTAACCATGCTTTGGTGCCACAGGTTGTACCTCTCCCTTATCCCGCTGCTGCTCAATGCTGCCACTGTAACCGGCTTCACTCTCATCTCGGCCGTCGTCGGTGGTCAGACCATCTCCGCACTCAACCCGGACCACGTCAGTGTCAAGGTTGGCATCGTAATCATTTGCGTCGTGAGTCTGCTTGCGTCGCTCATGGGCTACCGATCCCTGCACTTCATCGAGCGCTGGACGTGGATCCCCAACATCATCGGTCTTGTCGTTGCTGTTGGCTGTGGTGGCAAGTACCTGCATCTGCAGTCTGAGACGGAGCCGGCTACCGCCTACAGTGTGCTTTCGTATGCTGGTATCATTGCAGGCTACTTCATCACCTTCGGTGGCACTGCGTCCGACTATTCGACATACCACAACCCTTCGGCTTCCAAGTATGCTTCTTCACCCTGTGCCGTGGCTGATGAAATTGGATGTCGAGTTTTGGACTGACTTTGCTAACCGATGTCGTTCTTTCTTTCCAGGCTGAAGATTTTCTGCTGCATGTATTTCGGCATCCTGTTGCGTCTGTCCCGCTTTTGATTCTTGGTGCTGCCATTGGCGGTGCCGTGCCGAATGTGCCATCGTGGAATGCCGCATACGAGGTGTCCAACGTCGGCGGTGTCATCTATGAGATGCTGGCGCCTGCCAAGGGCTTTGGCAAGTTCCTCGTCGTGCTTCTTGCTCTCAGCGGCGTCGGCAACATTGCCATCTCGTCGTACTCGGTGTCGCTGAACCTGCAAATGCTTCTGCCCTTCTTTGCACGCATCCACCGCATCGTCTTCGTGTTCATCACCCTAGCCATCATGATCCCTTTTGCCATCAAGGCAGCCGAGAAGTGGGAGGAGAGTCTGACGAACTTCTTGGCCGTCATTGGGTACTGGGCAGGTTGTTTTGCGGCGGTGCTGATTGAAGAGCTTGTTGTGTTTCGCAAGATGGACTACTCAACGTATGACCATGCCATCTGGAACGTTGGGAAGAAACTGCCCACGGGTCTGGCCGCAATTGGTGCGTCCATATTGTCGTTTGGCCTTGTCGTTCCGGGTATGGCGGAGGTGTGGTACACGGGCCCCATTGCCGAGCACACGGGCGATATCGGCTTCGAGGTTTCGTTTGCCGTGACAGCCATCTGCTATCTGCCTCTTCGCTGGCTGGAGATTCGGTGGAGGGGCCACTTATGATCCGACTTGCTGTCATGATCGCTTTCGAGTTGGCTAATGCGACGAGGGGAGGTTTAGACAGTCATGGAACGACTCTGCTATGCTGGCTGTCCTCGGGTTGTCGTCGGGAGCGTCGGAGCGGGTCCAGGATGGACCAAATAGACCTGATAAAAGTTTGCATTTCTTTCTTGCGTATATCAAGAACATGAGCCTTTCCTTAACGAGAGGTCGGCACTGCCGCTCAAATGGCATACCGAAAATGGAGCTGTCTCTAAATTATTCGTTTCTTGTTCCTTGTTCAGCATAGATTAGCTATGCAGCCTGCCACATAAAACAACATCATCGCCCAGCGGCTGCCATTTGACATCCGAGAGACGCGCTGCAGCCGTAGCTTGATGGTTGGAATCGTAGACGCGGTCAGGCGAAACCACAACACCGCCACGGCCGAGCCACGTCGGAGCAATGGTGATAATGACGGAATTGACGAGATGGCTGTTGTGTGGAGCCAGCAGCGTGTTGATGATGCTACCGCGCCCTCGATCATGACGCTGTGGAGACCGTTGCTGGCGATGCTGGCGAGCACATCGTCCCAACGAAAACGACTGGATGTTTCCCTGTCGTCGTTGGCGCCAAGGACAATGTACTTGCCGCCATGGCTGAAGAAGCGCACTCTTGGCGGCGTCTGGCTCGCGGACGGCCGTCACGATGAAGGGAGCCAGCCCAAGGCCGCGACGCTGCGTGGCCAGCACCCGACTGTCGTGCGTGAGAGCCCAACGGTCGTGAGGATCAATCACAACCGGCCGCGGTTGATGGGTAGAGACTGTGGATCCAGTCTCGTCGCCCGCAATGCGGCAGTTGAGACCCGGGTCGTCGGCCACGGCGGTACCTACACCGACGAGAATGGCATCGTGGCGGCTGCGTAGGTAATGCGTCATGGCCTTGGACTGGGGCCCAGAAAGAGCGGTGCGCACGCCGGGCGCGAGGGCCAACGCCGAGTCGAGCGACGTCGCAAAAGTAAGCGTCACAAATGGACGCGAGTTGTCCTCTGAAGGCGACGCAGTAGGTTCGCGAGGCGGGAGATAGGACTCTACTTTGGCAGCGTCCTCTGCGGGAAAGTGAAGCACTTCCGCCATGGTGTGAGAGAGCGAAAGCTGACGGCACGCAGCGGGTGGGTTGAGTTGCGTAAGAAGTGAGAGCGCGAATTAATGGAAGAGAAAATGGCAAGGATTGATGCGAGCCAGCCGCGAGAGATATACTTTGTAAACAGCCCGACCGAAAGGGGCGCCTGGCTGACTGTCTCGGGCAGGAAAGGGCCACACGGCCACAAAAAATGCTTGCTGTGTTACCTGACGGAAAAGGAATGAGGCCAGGGCTACCTGTTGGCGCTCTTGCTGATTATGTCTGCAAGTCCGTAATAGGAAGGCGAGAGCGCCTGGTTCTGCGTCAACTGCAGCAACCCTGTGACGACTTCGACAAATGGTGCCAGTATCCGGGCGCGAAGGCGATCGTGCAGAAGAAAGGCAAATAGAGTGAGAGTTTTCCCGAGTCAGCCAGCACCTTTCTCTGATGCTGTCGTTTCGACCGGGCGATATAGACTGGAAATCCTGCACTTGCCCCAGGCGACAAACGGCTGCAAGTGAGGAGAAAGAAGGTGCGAAGGAGGGGAGCAGGCACGTAAACAGCCACAAAAGAATAAAGAAAATAAAAATAGAGTGTGTGTAGTGAAAAGATCTTCCGTTCGGGACAAATGGGAAAGAGGGCACGGGGAGCGGAAACCACGAGGTGAAAAGGCTCAGGCGAAGGAAGGGGCGGACAACAAGAATGGTCGCGAAACGGGTAGGAGCGAGGAATAGGCAAAGCGGATCTCCAAATTGCCTGCCGGAACCTTAGCGCACAAAGTGACGACGTGCAAGCCCAGCGAAATAGCGGCACGGCAGGAGCACATTTTACCAGAATTGCTTGATTTGCGAGCCTCTTCCAAGCCACCTTTTGGCAGTGGTGCCGATGGACTTGGGCGGCCAAACCAACACGATCCGGGGCTCCTGGTCTGGTATTCCAGGTGTCCAGGTGGTCGGCAGAGAGGAAGCTCACTTGCCCGGCTTCGTCGAATGCAGTCTGACCCCCACCTGGTAGCGACGTTGGACGTGCCTGCATGCCGCGAGTTGCCGCGCGCATTTCCTTTCATCACAGGAGCCAGCGATGGACAGACTGACGTTTGGGCAGTGTACGAGGTAGTCGATATGATGCGCGCAGAAGAAGGGTTGCCAAAGCAGGTGCATATAACGTCGCAGACGTATCACGGGAGACTCACCCATGGCATCTCTGGTACAACTTTTTATTGACGCAGTTCCTGCCCATCCTTGCATTCTTTGATTCAGTGGAGAAAGCTAGTAGAGTACGGTTGCCTCCTCGTACAGACGGCGCTTTCACGCCACAGTCTCCGGCAGAGCGGACAGTGTCAAGGTGACATCTTGGGACCATTTGACAGGCACATGGACTGATCGACAAGCGAGCCGGGGAAAAGACTAAAAGGACCCTAGACTGGACGGTCGCGGCCGGCAAAGTCGACAAGAGAAGAAAAAACAGCATCACAGGAGCAGATCCAGACAGGTGCACGTAACTTGTCACGTGATATAACACAAGGACGCTGCAGTCGCAGTCAGCAGTCAGCAGACGTGCTTTGCACAGCAATTTGCACAGCAAACACCAACAGGGCTTAGATAATGCCGTCTTACAGGCTTCTCTGTCGCCTCGCGCAGTCCAATCTTGAGTGGCCGCGCCACCCGAATGTCGCTGACTACGAAGCTAGTACCAGTGCGCATAACGACGACGAGTACTCCGTACAATGTACGCAAGTATGGGGAACGCGTGGCTCTGCCAGCTTTCCGTTCTTCTGGCCGAGGTCGTCTCACGCTTTCCCGCACACTTCGCCACAGTTCGGAAGTCGGGCATGGCATTCTGTGCGAACAAATACAGAAGCCTGGCGAGTCCTGGCACTTGACTATCAAACGCCTGAGACGCAGCCGGTTTGGACGGAAAGGGGCGGCCTGGATGACGCGGCACGCTGTTGCTGGATGCCGAGCTCTTCTTTCGTTAGCAACTCTTTTTGCCTGCTTTCGCTTGCTATGTTCACCGTTCGTTCTGCTGATGTTCCTGACTCAGGGCTCTCGCTATGTGGCAATTGTCCGCGAGACGAGAACGAAAATGAGATCCCATACTACAGCATCGCATGGATACGGCCTTCGTCTTCAAGAACACCGTTGTGCTGCTCCCTTGTTCGTCCTTCTATTGTGGCTGCGACGATCCCATACCAAAGAACCATTTCCCTTTCCCCTAGCGGATGCATCGGCCTGTCGCTCCTACACGTTCCGTCGTGTTGCACGGTGATACTCAATGCGTTTTTCGTGACACAGCCACTGTCGGGCACAGGTGGTTTGGAGACTGTTTGGGCCATGAGGATATGGTGCAAAACGCTTCTCCGGACGGCAAACTAACGGGTCGGCTGACCTGAGCCAAGACAGATCCATACAGCTCCGTAAGATACCAGCAATACCAGTAATGCTCTTACTCACTTACAGTGACTAGGAGCTTCTAACAGGGCTAGGTTGTCGTATTTGGGATTTAGCCACTGGCTAGCGTCCACTAACCGCCCAACACATCAAGAGAAGGAAGAGGGCGCAGCGCCCAGAACTGTCAAGAGCGATCCCGAACAGGCCCCAGTCGCACTTTCCCGCTAAGCCTACAAGAACACGCAACGGTGCCTTATTACGTCCCCCCAAAGAGATCTTCCCTGGTCCGTCCACCTGTCTTCTTCCCATTTCTCACTTCGCAAAGTCCTCTTGCTCGTTCTTTATTCTCTTCCTCACTCTTCTCGCTTCTTGGCCCCCCGATCCCGTTTTGATACCATACAGACGCCAAATCCTCCGCGTCGCGCCGCATCCATCGCATCGCTTTCGCAAGCCACCCGCGTTACGCCGTACTGCAAACCCAACCGAATCGCACGCGCACTGCCCAGCAAAGCCCGAGAAATTCGAGAAAGAGCCAAGTCCAACCCTTGCTCCCTTGTAACTCCCAACACCACAAGCCGAACAGCGCGGCTTCGACAGGAACCACAAACCCTACGAAATACACACAATGGCCAACAAGGAGAACCCGCCCGCCTATCCCGGCGCGCCCTCGCCGCAGGCGCCCCAGGCCGCCTACTACGGCAACAACGGCAACCCAGCGGCGGTGGCGGCGGCTACAACAACAGCCCGTACCAGCAGGGCCCGCAGATGGGCTACCAAAACCAGCAGCAGGGCCCGGGGGCCTACGGCGGCCAGCCGCAGTACGGTGGTGGCCCACAGTACGGTGGACAGCCGCCGTATGGCCAGCAACCGTATGGCCAGCCTCCTTATGGCCAGCAGCCGTACGGCCAGCCGCCGCGGGCTACTACCAACAGGGCGGCTACCAGCAGCAGCAGCAGCAGCGTTCGAGCAGCAGCGACGGCTGCTTGACGGCACTGCTGGGTACGGCAGCATGCTGCTGTTGTCTAGACTGCCTGCTGTTTTAAGCTGAGAATACCGATGCACAGGTTGAGGCATGGTCGACAAAACTGATTGTGAGACTGTCGAGGCAGAGGGGACGAGACGATTTGTACAGATGGCGTTTGGGCTGTGTTTTCTTTGTTTGGTTCTTGCTGACATATTGCCTTGCTTGTCTAATTCTACTTGTCAAAATTCTTCCTCTCCGTGGGACTCTGAGATACCCAATGAAGGGAACCGGTTTATGGAGATTCTCCATGTTTTCACGGCTGTCTGCGCTTTCTATTTCCCTTTTTCATTTGCTGCCCGTTGCATTTGTTCCTACCTTTTCGCAGAACTTTCTGTGCTGCTCTATTGCAATAATTACAGAATAAGCCTTTCACACACTCAGATCCGTCCATGCCACTCTACACCGACCTTGCATACAGCTCGTCAAAATCGGCGTGCGTCTCCGCCACACAGTCGTACGAGTAAACCATCTTCTGCGCGTCCGGCGACGCCCACTTGTCCGGGATCGCCGACCCAGCGCACGACGCAGTCGCCGTCCATAAGCCGCATCATCTCGGCGTCGCCGGCCATTTGGTCGCGAGTTGGCATAATGCGATACGATGCCTGGCCCGTGTCGGCCTCTTCGGTGGACAGGCCCAGAACGCTGAGCATGGCGTCGCGCGTGCGCGACTTGATACCGTCGGCGCCGAGCAGGACGTCGACCTCGAGGGCTGTCGGGGTTTGATTCTCTGTCTGGTCCCTCGTTGTGTCGCTGGATCCGTTTGTTCCGTTTCTCCCGTTTGCCCTGCTTTATCCTTCCGGGGCGCGTTTCTGTAGGCGCAGGACGGGGCGCGGCTCAATTGGTCGATACCGACCAGGCTGTTCAAAAGTGAAAGTCGATCGCTGGCTCGGCTAGGCACGCCTTGTATATGCCGCCCGCCAGCGACGACCGGTGGCCTGTGCAGTGCGGGTATTCGTACAGCGCCCGAATGCCGCTCATATCAACATGTGCCAGCTCCGTATCTGTGCTGCCCTGCCGGATGCTCGTTTGCTGAACATTGGTGGCTCCTTCTCAATGTCGGCCTAGCAGCCCAGGCGGTCGAGAATGCGAGCCATATTGGGGGCCAATTGGATGCCGGCGCCGACAACCCAAGGTCGGCTGCCGACTCGTAAACCGCAATGTGCCTGAAGCCTTTTTTAGCGAGCGACAGAGCGCAGCCGAGGCCGCCCATGCCGGCACCAATGATGGCGATACGTACGTGGTACGGTGAGGCCATGTCAGATCCTGGTGCTAAGAAGCGCTTGTTTGCGGTTCTTCTTGGATCGTGTGCTAGCTAGGAAAGAGGGAAGACACGGTAGGCGCTGCACGGCGGAATGATGGACCCATGAAATGGGGTAAGGCCGGCGAGGAGAAGGACTGATATAAACAAGAACCGAAACGATGGATGTCTCCGGCTCAGCCTGCCTGAAAATAAAATATCGTTAACCTGAACGTATATCTCAAAGCTATCCTGAATCATGACACGACATCCCGACGGCCGTAATCGAGAAACATTCGAATGCCCTCAAGCTACCTCGCATATATGCATGCCGATGCCTCTCTCTGCTGTCCCTGATTGCCAGGATCGGACCACGCTGGCCCGCATTCTCGCTGTGCTTTCTGTGTCTCTGACCCGAGTTCTTTGCAGCTAATGCATGATCCCCATAACGGGACATGGGGACCATGCCATTCTGTTGCCGAACATGCCCTTCAAATTCCATCTGCCTACTGAGAAGGACTACAGCCGGTATCTGCTAAGAAGGGTCGACTAAATAATGCGGGGGAGAGTGTGAAGGCCAATGGGAGTAGGTCGCAAGTTGATCCACAGAACGAAACCGAGAGAAGAGGTGTCAACCTTCGTCTACGCCAACCGTGAAGGCGGGAACTTTCCAGCTCGGAGATATACTCTCGCCGCACACAAAAAAAGAGACTACAGTGTCGAGATGTATGAAGTTGATGTCGTACTCGTACATAATAGCCCAGTTGGTTCTTCCGCTGCAATGCGCCGTGAATGACACGCTTTTTGCCATTGGCGTGTCGCACCGGTCACGTGATATATCTTCTGAGGTGCACGATATTGGGATATTTGTCCAGGTCCAGGTTGTCGTCCCATTCACACCTTGCCGATCGGACCCTGATATGGAATGTCACCGATACAGCTTCGAATGCTCGCCGGCATAACCTATCCTCATAGTCGACGTGCACCTACTTCGTATTTCTGGCCTCCAGCTTACACAGTCACACAGAGCAAGCATGTACAACCTGCACTTCGTATGGTCTGAAGGCCATTCACTCCGAGCGCTTCGCGGGTGGTTGCTCTTCTGACTGGCATTGGCAGACACTGCGGTGCTAGCCAGGTCTCCGTATCCGCATGTCACTGTCAATATGCCATCGAAAGAAGCAATGGATGAACATCGCGAGGAAGATTCTCTATGCGCGAAGCCCTCGCCACCATTCGCGTTGTCGCACAACGGCTCTCAAATGTCAAACACTATGCCGTGTCTAGCGAGGTGTGCCTCCTGAGACGGAAAGCCAGTCGTTTGTTGAGTTGAGTGCATCAACGAAACAAGACGTACATGTACGAAGTACTCTGTATAACTTCGGATGACGATCGTCAAAGTGCAGCCATAATTTGGCCCTTTGCAGATACTGTTTGTCTGATTCGTACGAAGTACTATCGTACTAACCTTAGCGGGAACACAGGCGCAGGCCGAGCTCTTGGGACCAGATTTGCCCCAATATCATACGAAGTACGAGTAATTAGTGGCCACCGTGGCGCCTCGGCGCCCTCACAGGCTCCACGAAGTACAAAGTACAGGGTCGACAGGCTGCCCTTGTCCCCCTCCGCTAGCGACTAGCCCCACCTCATAGGCTAGGCCCTCCACTAAAGGACCACCCCTTGCAATAGACGCGGGCGCTGGTCCTAGAATGGGGAAGGAGCGGCAGCCGCCGACCACAGGACCGACGTCACTGGTCAGCCGGCCAATCAGCGGCCGTCATTCGCACTTCATGCTGGCCCAAACCTGGTTTGGGTTTCAGGTGTTCTTGCAGGAGAGCGAACGAAGTCAGCGACTGCAAATGCCCGGACTCTCAACAAGGCCCGACTGTGGACCATACTCCGTTCCGTACTCCGTAGGGTGCGTGCAAAAAGTACTGAGCGCTCGACAGCTGTTATGGCAATGCGCGCGCATGGCCCTCAATACGAAGTAGAATCGTCGAAGAGCGGAAGGCGGGTTCTGGGCCTGCCGATTGTACTTTGTACACCTCATGTGGTGTTATTTCCATTTGGAAACAGCGACCGTAGTCTGTGTCTGTCCAATAGAGCCCGAAAACCATGTTTTCCTTAGCGACGGCAAGCGCAGCCCACATCGCAGATGAGCGTCTCCATTCGCCCTTGCCCAAAGTGGGAGCACGGGTCAAATGGCTGCTTCCGCGCACTTCAGAAAGGCCAAACGGACGTGCCTGCCTGCCATGCGATCTGTGACGTCCACGACAAAACCGGGCGCCCTTTCCTCCACGGTTGTTACCATTTGCCATTTCTCAAAATCGTTTGCTTATTCTCTCTTCCTCTCGTCTCAACTTCTCTCTTCCCCTGTCACGCGTTCACTCTTTCACTCCCATCTCACATCAACCCTCCTCGCCGTGACTCGGTTCCTATCCGTTCTTTGCATTTTGTACAGTTCATTGTTAGCAAAGCATTATACCCCCTTTCTTGCCGGCAATTTGCATAGAATCTAGACTTTCCTCAGAGACATCCTCGAATCCATCGACGACAACGCACCTTTCCGAGCCCTGCGATACACAAGGCGACAGCATCTTCACATCCTCTCGAACACGGCCTCCGCGCATATCTTCTCACGGTATCTCCCGGCAGTATCATCGTCGCGAGGCCCTGATTGTTTACGGCAGGACCTTGTCCTACACACAAAATCAAACCAGAAGCCTGAACCACCACATGTCTACTGTCACGGACTCGTTGCTTCCCCGGCCATAGCGTGCCAGCAGCAGCCGGTCGACAGCCCGTGGTGCTTCCTCCTTCCTCTCGCCCTCTCGCGACAGCCAGTCGCTTTCGCTCTCCATATCCCGCCGACGTCGCCAGTCGACAACCGTAAACACTGGCTGGGCCGTTACATATCGCCTTGGCCTCGCCACAGTCAATCAGACACAACGTCTCCTTCCCTATTCTTTCCTATTTATTCTCATTTTATTTCTCTTCTGCAACACCCCTAAAACCTCGACATCTCCGCCGATATGTCGAGCACAACCGCCGGCAGCTCGCCGACCTCCTCGTCGGCAGCCGATGACGGCAGTGGCACCGCCCAGACGTCGGCTGGCATTAGCATTGTCGCCTTCTTCACGGCGTTGGCCTCGTCGCTCGTCATTTTTGGCGTCCAGATGGCTTTTTCCTGCTCTTGAGGAATAAGCTCGCACGCATCTTGTGAGTATCTGCTGTTGTGCGTTCTGCCAGCGTGCATCCTACTATTCGACTGCTAACCAAAGTGCCATCAAAGCAAGCCAAAAACCTTCATGGTCCCCGAACGCGAGCGCACAGAACCGCCGCCCGCCAGTCCTTGGGCCTCGTCGTGGCCTTGTATCGCATACGTGACCGGGATATCATTAAGAAGTGCGGACTCGATGCCTACTTCTTCTCCGCTACCTACAGACCTTGCTCGTCATTTTTGTACCCATTGCATGCATCGTCATCCCATCCTCGTGCCAATCAACTACGTCGGTGGCATCGGCCAGTCCTTTGGCTCTAACATCACCAACGCCTCCGACCATCCGTGCCAACGGGGCTGGACACCATTGCTTGGGGCAACATCAAGCCTGTAAACGCTAACCGCCGCTGGGCTCACCTGATTCTTGCCCTGCTGGTCATCGCCTGGGTCTGCTTCATAGCATACAACGAGATGCGCATCTACATCAAGATCCGCCAGGACTACTCACCAGCGCTGAGCACCGCCTGCGCGCCTCCTCCAACACCGTCCTCGTCTCAGGCATCCCTACGAAATGGCTGACCGACGACGCCCTGCGCGGCCTCTTTGATGTCTTCCCAGGCGGTATTAGAAATATATGGTTGACGCGAGACTACACCAAGCTCCTCGACAAAATCAACAAGCGCGACGGCATCCACAAGCGTCTCGAGGCAGCCGAGAGTGAGCTGATTCGCAACGCCAAAAGAACCAGCTCAAGAAGCGCAAGAAGGATGAAAAGGCCGACCGCAAGGCGGCACAGGCCAACCGGGAGACCAAAGCGAGCGTGCGAAGCGCGAGCACGACGAGGATCTCCGCGCCCAGCGCATGGCCGAGGCCGAGAGCGGTGTCAGCCGTGGCAACCAAAACGTGCCCCAGATTGACGGCGTCGGCGAGGAAATTAAGCGCAACAGCGCCGAGAGCGACGACCTCAACAACCTGCAGCGCGAGCAGTCAGCGGCGTCTTCAAGGTCCCTAACATCGGCGGCGGCCTGGCCAAGGTCGGCCAAGGACTCAAGGGTGGTTTCGGTAAGGCGGGCCGTGAGTTGTTGGCGGCGCCAAACCTTCCAGCGTGGCATTGACAGCCAGCTCGAGCGGACGGGCGGCTTTGAGTTTGTCGGCGTCAGTACCGGCGAGACCAGCCCATCCGGGGGCCCATCCTCTGGCCCAGGCACCCGTACAGAGGGCGACGAGAAGCGTGGTCTCAGCTCTCGGTACGGCAGCGGCAGCCGCAACGCCCACCGGACGCGCCTATCGACGCTTCGGCTGGACCAGAACCAGATACCCCTGGCCAGCACAGACCCTCGGCCTTCGGATGTGTCGCTCATAAAAGACCGCGCCGTCGAGTTCAACACGTACGGCAACACCACCCGCAAGGTCACCGACTGGGACAACGCTATTGCCACCGAGGACAGCAAGTGGTGGGAGTTTTGGAAGCCGCCCAGCGGCGCCTACGCCTCGCCCATCCCACAGGGCTACGAAGGGGATGAGTTTCCGTTTGACACAGACGGCAACGGAACGGCAGCGACAAGGAGAGCGACAAGTCCAGCTGGGCCAAGATCAAGGCCATGATGCCCTTCTTCGGCGGCGATGAGGTGCCCACAGATTACCCGTCCCCGAGAACTCCGACTACCCGGCGATGATAAGGAAGACGCCGACGCCGAGTGGACCAAATGGCTGAAGAAGTCCGACCGCCCAACACACCGTCTACCCTTGTCGACTGGACCCCCAGCTGGCTGCCCGGTCTGCCTCTGATCCACAAAAAGGTTGACTCTATTTACTTTTACCGAAAGGAACTGGCGCGCCTCAACATGGAAATTGAAAAGGACCAGCACGAGCACGAACGCTACCCCATCATGAACTCGGCCTTTATCCAGTTCAACAACCAGGTCGCCGCGCACATGGCCTGCCAGAGCGTTACCCACCACGTGCCCAAGCACATGTCTCCCCGCGTCGTCGAGGTCTCGCCCGGCGACGTCATTTGGGACAATATGGCCATCCGCTGGTGGGACGAGTGGCTGCGCACGTTTATTGTCATTGCTATCGTCTTTGGCATGGCCATTCTGTGGGCGTTTCCTGTCGCGTTCACGTCCTCGCTCTCCCAGATCGACTCGCTCGTCAAGACGTACTCCTGGTTGAGCTTATCGACGACAGCCCAGTCACGTACAACGTCGCCAAGGCCATTGCGGGTGTGCTGCCGGCCCTGCTGCTGTCGCTTCTTCTGGCCTTTGTGCCCATCTTGCTCGAGTTCTTGGCCAAACTCCAGGGCGCCAAGACGGGCTCGCAAGGTCTGAATATGTCCAGATGTACTACTTTTTCTTCCTCTTTGTACAAGTCTTCCTAGTCGTCTCCATTGCCAGTGGTGCCATTGCCACGCTCCAGGACACGGTGACCAACCTCCAGGGTGTGCCCGAGACGCTCGCCAAGAACCTGCCAAGGCTGCCAACTACTTCTTCAGCTACATGATCCTGCAGGCCATGTCGACCAGCTCCGGTACGCTGCTCCAGATCGGCGTGCTTCTTGTCTGGTACCTGCTGGCGCCTATCGTGGATGACACGGCCCGCAGCAAGTGGCGCCGCCAGACCACGTTGCCGACCATCACGTGGGCTCCTTCTTCCCCGTGTACACCAACTTTGCCTGCATTGCACTGGTCTACGCCGTCATCGCGCCGCTCATTTCCGTCTTTGCTATCATCACGTTCACGCTTCTCTGGGTGGCCTACCGTTACAACATGACGTACGTCACGCGCTTTAAGATTGACACGGGCGGTGTGCTGTACCGCGGGCCATCAACCAGACGTTTACCGGTCTCTACTTCATGGAGCTCTGCTCATTGGTCTCTTCTTCCTCGTTCGCAACGAGAAAGGCAACGTCGCCTGTGCGCCGCAGGGCATCATCATGATTGTTGCCCTTGCCTTGACCGTGGGCTTCCAGGTCATGCTGAACGTGTCCTTTGGCCCGCTGATGCGGTACCTGCCGATCACCTTTGAGGACGAGGCTGTGTTACGCGACGAGATGTTCCAGCGCGCGCAGGACCGCCGCCTCGGTCTGGTAGCCGGCGGTGACGGCGACGAAGAGGGAAACCATGAACGACGAGATGACTACGCTGACGGGCGGCGACAGTAAGATGCCCACCGCCGCCCTGACCGAGTTTAACAGCAATGACGTCGAGCTCAAGGACATTGGCCAAAAGGGGCCGCAAAACTCGTTTGGCCTTCCGACCAAGCTCAACCAGCTGAACCCCGTCCGAGGCATTGTCAATGCGGGCTCGTGGGCTGCGCGCGGCGGCAAGAAAGTGCACAACGCGACGCTGGCAGGGCCGAAGACAGCATGCGCACGTCGGCGGCGTACCGGCAGCAGCGGCGCCGAAAGGACCTCGAGGCGCAGCGCGCCATGGGCGAGGCCCTGTATGGCGGGTACAATGACGAAATCGAAGACCTTACGCCCGAGGAGCGCGATGCGCTCGTCAAGGAGGCCTTTAAACATTCGGCGCTGCGTGCGCACCGGCCGACGGTGTGGATCCCGCGCGACGACATTGGTGTCAGCGACGACGAGATCCGGCACACGTGCAACCTCAGCGACTACATTTGGATCTCCAACGAGGCACGGCGCTCGACAGCAAAGCACGTGTTGTTTACGGCCGGGCACCGCCCGACTTTTCCGATTTGGAGCTGATCAATCTGTAATGAATTTGGAAATGCACCTGGAAACGCAAGACTTTGAGACTTTGGCGGCTCTTTCTTTTGGGACCTTTGTTTCGTCATATCCCCTTTCTTGTTTACCTAACATAACAATTGTAGCGAGCATGTTTTACATTACAAATAAAGACCATTGTTTGGAAGAGAATGTTAACTTGGTGACATCCATTTTGGTCACTCTCTTGATGTGTTTGTGACATGCTGCCGTGGCAGAGCTCCATCCACACCAACGCAGCGAAACGTGATTTACCTTTTATGACAAGACTTCTTCTGATTACGAGAACCAATTTCTTTGCCACAGCTTACATTTTGAACCGAGTTTCACATCACTTGTGCATTGTAGCCAGACGGCTCTTTCGAGGTCCAGAGATAATGTGCACGTGACCTTACACAAAGTCACGAGCAGACTTGGTCCCACTTTAGATGCGTCTTGGGGAGAACTTTGAGCATCGCCAATTTCGTGGGCCTCAGTACAGCTCAACGACTATTCCGTACACGACATCCACGCTCATACACACACGCCAACCGCCGCCGAGTGTCTGTCTGCAATTCAACTGCAACACAGCACACACATACACACACACAATGGCAACAAAAGCGGTCGCGGCGGCCACCGAGGCCGTCGCCAACGCAGGACCGAATTTCCGGGTCGGCCAGAAACAAGTCTTTCTGTGAGTCGGGACGACCGTGCGAGGGCTGTTCTGATTCTGAACGGCCGATTGACTGACACGGAACGTACAGCCCCTCACACGTGATCAAGATGCTGCCGCCGAGGCGCATCTTCTCGCCGTACTTTGCCACATTTCAAGTGCCGCTGCGCTTCAACAAGCTCGACCTCCGCGACTACCTCTACCACGCATACGGCGTCGAGGTGCGCGCCGTGCGCTCCTGGCTGACGCCCCAGATCCCGCGGCGCCGCTACGCCGAAATGGACGACAGCGACACGACACGCGACATTGTGAGCTTTGGCAAGGGCCAATGGTACCGCCCACAGCCGATCAAGCGCATGATGGTGGAGCTGGTCAAGCCGTTTGCGTTCCCCGAGCCGCCGCCGGAGCCGACGAAGGAGCGCTGGGCACCGAAGAAGACCCGCGCAGAGACTGGGACTTTGAGATGCACAAGCGGCTGGCGGCGCAGCAAAGGTGCAGGAGGCCGACCAGCAGCGCATGGCGCACGACCGCAAGTTCTTTATGCGCGGCGAGCACGATCACGTGCCGGCGTTCCGGGTGGCGCTGGCACGGCAGGCGCGCGAGCTGGTGACGGGCGAGCGGGAGTGGCGCAACGACGCGAGCTGGACGAGCGGTGGACTCGATTGTGGAGGAGGAGGAGACAGCCCGGCGCCGAGCAGCGAGAGCAAGCGGTCATAAGTGAGAGCGGACTTGACTCTGTTCCCGTTACGCTGCTCAACGTCGGTTCGTGTAGGATTATAAAAGGCGTCTTCGTTTAGCATATATTGTCATGCATAATGTCAAGCAATTACAAAAAACTCCAAAAGACGTGCAGAGCAGGTCGTATATTTTATAGACTCTCATAAGACTGGCGCGGCTCATTTGCGCAGTTGCGTGTCTATACCGGCAGCAGTCTCCTGCTGCCCTACATCCGAGGCCCACCACGAGGGGTGTTGAAACAGAAGCACTTCGTTGCCCCATGCCCACCAGCCGGCCGTCAGATTCCGTGCAAAGACTTCGAGTCCGCGGATCTCGTTGCCAGTCGAAGAGGGCAAGAATGGTGCCAGCAGCGGCTTGAGATGCGGCTTGCGTGAGTGCACGTCAGGCACGCTCACAATCACACGCTGGACCGGAAGCACCGGGCGGGCATGGGACGATGCGGATGTACCTCGACCTCCGTTCGGCCGCCTCGCCAGCAACAGGCGTTCCCATGGCTTGCGCCACTGCGTGTCCACGGCGACGACGGGCTCGCCGCCGGTAGTCACTTTGACCCACGTCCAGGTGGCCACCAACTCGACACCCCACGCGCGAAACAGGCCGTGCTTGTGGTCTGTCAGCGATGCCGCGCAGGCCGGCTTGTTCGTCACCCAGACGGCAACCATACCGCCGCTGGCCAGCTTGGCTCCGACGGGATTTGTTGCAGCGTCTCGCGCAACGCGTCCATGTCAAAGGCCGTGTCGTAGCCCGTGTCCGCATTTCTGCCAGTAGGGCTGTGGCTTCTACCATCCCTCTTGTCGTCTCCCCCGTCCAGTGCACTGCTCTTTCTCTTACGACCCTGCCGCCGCCGCCGAGCCGACCGATTGGGCCATGGCGGGTCGAGCACGACCAAGTCAAACTCGGGCGCTTCCGCGAGAAGCTCGTCTCGGCAGTCTGCGATCGTGCCGTCCAGGTAACGTGCTCCGGGCGGGATGAACACGTCGCGTTTGGTCTGGACGGCGTGCTCTGGAAAGCACCGAGGGAGACACCAAGGCCCGTCGAACCCAGCCGTCTTCAGCTCATCGAGAGCGCCTTCCACGGCAGCCTGGGTCGTCAACTCGGCCAGCTGGGCTGCCAGGCTGCGACCCGCCGCATAGTCGATGGCGTCGGAGCCTCGTGGCGTTTGGAAGGGCTCTGTCGGCGCCGGGGCCGAGATCAGTCGTCGATGCCGTCGTGTCTCCACAGCCTTGCCATCGCCATCGCCATCGCTAATGCCATCGTCCGTCACCGCCTGGGCCTCTTCAATAGACCGGGCAGGTCGACGACTACAACACTGCGGTCTGCATTCTCAAACAGAATCGACGAGGATGGACGCGACATCGGCCAGCTGTCCGACAGCTGTAACTCCCGGGAATACCCAGTCGTAGCCGAGATGCCAGGAGAAGCAGAAGCACAGAAAAATACAGTGCGGTCCGAATCCGGGAAGAGTCCGAGGAACAGCGAGACCCCAGTCTGGTGAGGGGGGGCCAAGGGGAGCTTGGGTCAAAGGGCGTTAGTAGGCGCTGGTAGGCGTCGACGTGTATGAGCAATGTCTTGGTGTCTTGTGCCTGTGCCTGTAGCCACTGGCAACTTTCACGTGCCTGCAGGCGACAGTTCGCCCCTTTCTGGCAGGCACGACTGTCGTGCAAATACCAGCGAGGAAAGCACCAGTACTCGTAGAGCGGCTCGGCAATTGTCGGCTCGGGTCAGGGCAACAGGGTGCTCTTACCGGGGTTAGCAACAGGCACTGGAGGGAAGGAATGACGCACACAAGAGAATGGCGGAGGGTGGAGGGCGGAGGGCGAATTTTTCCAGCTTTACTGGTGTCAGGACCCGTTTTTGTGGCGAGGGCACATGACCATCACACCTGCCGTACTAGTATTTTGGTCGCACGCGCTGTTCCTTCCACTACGAGTACTGTAGAATGGGATTCGCCGCCACGAGTCGCAGTTCCTTGATTGGAAACGACGACCTGGAGTTAAGCCGCGCCTTCTTCCAGACGCCTCGCTCTGCGCATTCTTTTCCTGTGATTTTTGGGGAAGGAACGCACTCTGGCTTCATTCCTTTATCCTTTGCGCCATCCTCCACCACTACTTGTACTGTACTCGTATGTGCATTTATCAATCCCTCGGCGCCCGTTGGCTCAAGAACCCTCACCGACGCCGCTAAAGGCGAGGCTTCTCCACGTCTGCTAAAATCGCTAAACTCCAGACGTGCAAAGTACGACGTACTAATACCGGGGAAGGAGGCCAGGGCCCACGGATCGAAGTCGCCGGGGCTCGACGAGACTTTTGCGAGTCTATCGACACTATATAGCGTGCCACCAGCAACGCCGCTCGACTCGGTCCTTCCTTCCAGGAACGAGCCGTTCTTTCCTCCAAACAAACCACGGCCGAGACGGTAGTTCTTTCCCCTCCATCTCGCGGCGTTGGACGTTGACCTTGGACTCGACGTCATCGCCACTTTCCCTCGTCTTCCTCGTCTTCCTCGTCTCCCCCATCTCGACAGCACACCCCCCCTCGTGCGTGGCATGATATCGACCCTCGCGAGCCATGCGCCGACTCCCCCGTCCAGCTTCTCTTCGCCCACCATGTCCGAGATAGCACAGCCGCCCCGCCGCGCGAGAGCGGCGGGATCGGAAACGAACGCGACGGCACGGCAGCCTCGAAAGCGTCCACCACACCCTCTGCGTCCTCTTCGTCCACAGCCACCGCACACGCGGGCGACCGGAAAAAGGTGGACAAGCAGAGCATCGACTACCTCTGGCGGTCCGGCGTGGCCGGCGGCGTGGCCGGCAGCGTCGCCAAGACCATTGTGGCGCCGCTGGATCGCGTCAAGATTCTGTTCCAGGCGAGCAACCCCCAGTTCGCAAGGTACTCGGGCTCGTGGACGGGCGTCGCGCACGCCATGCGCATCATCTACCAGCAGGACGGCGTCATGGGCCTGTACCGCGGCCACTCGGCAACGCTGCTGCGCGTGTTCCCTACGCGGCCGTCAAGTTCATCGCATACGAGCAGATCCGGTCCTTTATCATTCGCGCAAGGAAAACGAGACGCCGCTGCGGCGACTGCTGAGCGGCTCGTTGGCGGCGTGACGTCGGTGTTTGTGACGTACCCGCTCGAGGTGATCCGGGTGCGCCTGGCATTCGAGACGCGGCGAGACGGACACTCGACGTTTGCGTCCATTTGCCGGCGCATCTACACGGAGCAATCGATCGACCGACACGCCGTGGCGGCTGCGGCAGCCAGCGGTGGCAAAGAGGCGGCGCCAGCGCGGCCGCGCCTGCAGCCAAGCCCCAGTCGGGCCTGCGCAACTTTTACCGCGGCTTCTCGCCGACCATTCTCGGCATGCTGCCCTACGCCGGCATGTCCTTCTTGACACACGACACGGCGGGCGACGTGCTGCGGATGCCCATGTTTGCCCAGTACACGACGCTGCCTGCGCCGCCCAATGCACCGGCGACAAGCCGCTGCCGCTGCGGTCCTGGGCTGAGCTGCTGGCGGGCGGTGTGGCGGGCCTGGTGTCGCAGACGGCGTCGTACCCGCTCGAGGTGATCCGGCGGCGCATGCAGGTCGGCGGCGCCGTGGGCGACGGGCATCGGCTGCGGATCAGCGAGACAGCGTCGCTGATTATGCGGGAGCGCGGCTTCCGCGGCTTCTTTGTGGGCCTGACGATTGGCTATGTCAAGATTGTTCCGATGGCGGCCGCGGCCTTTTACACGTACGAGCGGTTAAAGCGGGCCTTTGGTATCTAGAGGCCCCGGACGTTGGCGTCTACCCAGCTGGCGGCGGCTGTGTCGGCCTTGCAGATTTGGTCCTGTGTTCTTGTGTTTTTGCTCTGGTCATGGCGTTCAATTTGGAAAGGAAGCGTGTGTTTGTTCTTGTTCATCTGTTTACCACTTGTTGCATACGGCATAGGACGACCGACACCCATTGTGTATCTCGGGCTCACTCATTCTGCCTTTTTCGTCTCCTTTCCCTTTACTCTTCACACTTCGCTCACATGGGACGACGGCCGGCTGGACATGTTACATCGTCACGCATACAGTTTCAAGGGCCCGCAAGGGCTACTGCATATACTACGAATGGATATATTGGTGAGATGGTCAAAATATGAGCTCGACTTGTTCATGCACGTGCCAAGTCCACGGACGCGTGACTGTGTCTGTCCCTCTCTCTTCAGGCCTGTCAAATTGTTATTACGTTTCTGTTCGATTGAGTCTGGTTGTGCCAGGGTCTAAATAATGCTATTTTGAAGAAAAGATCTGGATATCTGGGTGTGAATGAGAGAAAAAAGTGCACAGTGCGAGAGGGCAGCTATTACAAAGATAAGAAGGGAAAGTATTGAAAGAGGGAATGAGAAAATGGGGTTGGTAGTGCACAATGGCAGCAAGATCGTGCAGGAAGGGGCGGACATGCGAGATGAAGACGATAGAGACAGGAATGGCAAAATCAGACAGAAAACAGAGCCGAAACAGATGGACAGTCTATAGCTGAAAGGGGGAGCAAAAGCAGTAGGCAGCATACTTCGTACGTGTTCCTCGTATTTTCGTGTCATTCTTTTTTCTGATTTTCGTTTGCTCGTCTCCTCCCACCCATCATCCCACGGCATTCCACAGCACTCTTACTGCTTGTTCTCGACAAGGACGCCGTGGTCGGCCTCGATGACGGGCTGGGCTGGGCTGTAGTTCTGGTCTCGCCGTTCAGCTCCTCGAGCGTCTTGCGCTTGGTCTCGGGAATCAGCAGAGTGGAGAAGCAGCCCAGGAGCATGAAGAGGGCGTAGATCTCCAGGACGTGGTTCAACCACGGGGCCGCGTTGGTCTTGGTCGCGTTGCGGGTGCGCAGCGGAGCAATGGCGCCCTGGCCGATGATGGAGCCAATCTTGCCCGAGGCGGCCGAGATACCGTGCGAGGTCGACCGGTAGCGGGTGGGGAAGCACTCGCCGGGCACGATGAAGGTGGTGGTGTTGGGGCCGAAGTTGAAGAAGAACTGGCCAGCACGTAGATGGCGAGCAGGCCACCCGACGACAGGCGGTGGTAGCCGAAGCCCATGCCGATGAAGAGAACGTCAGGATGGCGAAGCCACCGAGCTGCAGCGGCTTGCGGCCGACCGTGTCAATGGTGGCAACGGCGAACCAGTAGCCGGGCACGGCACCAGCCAGGATGATAATCAGGTTGCCGATGGCGGTGTTGTAGAGGTACTCGTAGGTCGAGGCGGTGCCCGAGGTGGAGTAGCCAATGGTGCTCAGGATGGTGGCGTTGTTCAGCGAGAGACCGTAGTAGGCAATGTCCAGGAAGCACCACGACAGGGCAGTGCGAGCAGCACCTTGGCGTTCTTCCACTGCGAGTAGTGGCGGCCAAAGTCGCTCCAGCCGGCCTTGCCAACGTCCAGCTTCTCGGCGGAGGCCTTGGTGGCAGCGGCGCGGGCCACCTCGTCGACGTTGCCTTCGCCGTGTCTGCCGCTGATGTAGGTCTTGACGTCCTCGTCGGCCTTCTCGACGTCGCGGGCGACATCAAAGGTGTAGCGGGGCGTCTCGGGGATGGTCAGCGGTAGTAGAGGGCAATGCAGCCGGGGACGGCGCCGAAGCCGATCAGGGTACGCCACATCTTGTCAACAGCCAGGGCGCAGACGCCGGTGCAGTTGGAGACCTTGGTGGAGGTCAGGAGCGACTCCTTGAAGCCGAGGGTGACGAACAGCATGACAAAGGCGGCCGTGAGCTGGCCCAGACCCTGCATGGCGAAGACGGCGCCATCATGCACCTCTCCACTTGGTGGTAGCGAACCTGCTCGGTTAGCGATGGGTGTCAGACGGGGATGGTGCGCGGGCCGGCAAACTCACTCAGAGGTAATGATGGACGACAGGGGGTAGTCACCACCGATACCAATGCCCATCAGCACACGCCAGAAGATAATCACACCGATGATGTCGACAGAGGGCGAGCCGGACGAGAGGGCCTGGCCGAGCGTGGCGAAGATGATGACAATCAGCTCCAGGCCGTACATGCGCTTACGACCCAGCTGTACATTGTTAGTGGCGGTCCGTCAGGTGGCAGTCAACGCAACAGATCCAGGGAAAGCCTACCAAATCAGCAGCAGTACCGAAACCCAGCTGACCAACGACAGTGCCGGCCGAGGTGGCCAGCTTGATGGCGGTGTCCGACTTGTTGGGCATGTGGCCGACGCCGGGGAAGTAGACAATGCCCAGCATGATGGTGAGCAGCGAGACGGTGAAGATATCGTACGAGTCCGTGAAGAAACCGACACCAGCGACGACGATAGCGCGGACGTGGTACCAGCCAAAGGGGGCCTTGTCGATCTCAGCCAGCGCGAGGCGGCGGCGCTCGTTGGGGTCCTGGACGTGCACAAAGTCGTTGTGGAAGTTGTGGTAGGCGGCGTTGCCACCGGACGTCTTCTGGGCGACGCCAGAGACGGCCGGGGCCGAAGCCTCGTAGTCGGCCATTGTACTGGATGAGGGGTAAAGAAAGAATGAAAAAAAGTAAGAGAATAAAGAGTGAAAGAAGGGGATGTAGAGTAAAGGGGAGGCAGTCAACACGCACGCAAACACTGTTGTGTCGGAGTGAGTGGACGGGATTCTTGAGAAAGCGGCCTTGGAGAGAAAGAAGTCAAGAGAGAAAGGAGAGACGAGAGAAGAGAAAAGGAAGGAGGAGAAGGGACAGGGGGGATGTCGAGCAGTCAATATCTTATACCAAAACAGATGTGCAGAGAAGGCGTGGAATGGGTGTGAAGGGGAGGCCCCGGTGGTCCAGGTCCAAGGTTGACACGAGACCTCATGAGAGCACGGACGAGGCGCGAAAAACGGAAACCGAAAAACGAAGGGAAAACGAAAAAAGAAAGGAAACGTAAAAGGATACAGACAAGGCCCGCACTAGAGCGTAAACCGAGCCCAAAGAGGGACAAGGCCAGGAGCTTGAGAAGCGAAACAAGACGAGTCGAGCCATTGGTCTGTTCCTGTCACAGGCACGGTCGTTTCCGTAGAATACAAAGAAGCTGTAATTAGGCCACGAAGAATAAGAACGAGCTCCACACACAGGCGTCCCTCCTGCAGGTGTAACGAAATTCGCCTCTACATGTACTCGCATACTGTGCTAAGAAGGCCCGTAATAATTACGGGGGGCCTCGACTTCAGGGGGAGCGTGTCAACAAGGGTGCGTGGGAGGGGGTGTGTTGACGACCTCGGTGAGTAGTTTGGGACCGATAATGCAGCCGGCCGGTTTCCCTTCTCCCATTCGCACGAGACATACCTATCCAGACCCGATGCTGTACTGTTCGCGCAGTGCAACGTGAAATCATCACGCAGCTCACGGCAGACTCATCGGTGGACGTGAACCCAAGTTACGAGATGGTAGTCGTAAAAAGAGCGAGGGAAAAACAAGCTCCGTACAGGAGAGACGGATAGAGCGGGAGCAAAAGAAGCAAACAGCCAAGCAGCCAAGCAACCAAGCAACCAAACTGAACCGACGGGACACCAGAAAATCTGCCTCTTCCAGCTTGGCGATCTGCAAACCATACCGCAGGCCACCCACTGTACTGTATCTCCATCTGACACTTGCGCCCACACCCCTCGTCTCCTCATTGCGTTGCTCTGCTTCCGCCATCGTCTCCATCCTGCATGGGCTGTCCTGTCCTTCTTTGTTCTTTATTCTGGCCTCTTCTCCACTCCGTACTGGGCCTTCCACAGCTCTCCCAGTCTCTCAGTCTTAGGCTCTGTAGTTTAAAGTGGCGCTGTGTGGACGAGACAAGAACGAGCCTTGCCGCCGAAAACATCTACCATGTCCAGGGCGTCAAGGCGCTTCTTTCAGTGACCGATTGCTGCACGACTACAGTCTACCGTCACCGAGCAAGCAGCCAAGACGCCTGAGGCAGACACGGTAACAGGCAGACAGTCTGGTTTTCCATACTTTGTACTTTGTACTCGGCTCGCCCCCGTCCTCCCCATAGCCACAAAACGTGATGGCGAGCGCGACGCAGGTTTGCTGCACCATCCTGGACCAGACGAGGCACGTCCAAGAGCTGAACGCCTGAAAGCCTCGCCCAAGGCATGTGCCTCCCCTCCCTTTGTCTCGCCAGCCACATGCCTTGCATTGTCGACTCGTTGACCCTTTGATCGTCTTGGTTCATGTGCCGCGTGTTCGACGGGGCCGCCTTCTGCATCGTCCCCGCTGTCCCCGCCGTCTCCTACGAAGTAGCTTTTCATTACTGAAGGCTTGATGGTTAATGCTTTTTGTGGCTCTTCTTTTGTTCCACCCGTCTTCCATTGCTCGGTGTTCTTCGCCACCTCGTGCCAGCCGCGATCGTCTCGTCGACCTCGCCCTGGTCGCCAGCGTCCTTTCCCGTCTCGGTATCGCCTTTCGTTCCTGAGTAGAATAGAGCAGAGCTTAAAACGTCGCTGGGTCTAGACCCCGACAACGTGCTTCGTTCTAGTTTGCTTGTGTCGATACTTTGTCCCTCGCGTTTTGCCACGGCTTCGTTTTCTCCCTTTCTTCTCACCGTCTGCATGCCATGCCCGATCCAGCTTGTAGCATATGCCCGGCAGAGGCATCTAGTGCACGAGATTAGAATATGAGAAAAGTACTTTCTACAAACGAACGGACAGCAGACCTGTCTTGCGTCTTGCGAGTACTTCGTCCTCGTCGACTCAAGAGAACAAATACACTCCACTCACCTTCGCGGCGCCCGAAAGAGGAAGGCAGCCGTTGCTGATGGAGCTGCCCTACGCTCTTCATTTCCAAATGGCAGGAGGCCCCATGTGGCCAATCATCTTACAGCATTTTAGCCACTACCAGAACTAGCAGGAGCCGGGCACGGGCCATCCGCAATGCGGGTCCCTTGAATCTGGTGAATCGCAGCCGCGTGGGAAGGCACGTTTTGTCGTTCTGTGCTCTGATTGGCCGTCTGTCGTCAGCCTTTTTGGGCGACGACCCACTCTTCAACGTCCAACATGGATCGTTTCTTTGGGAGCACAAGCGAAACGACATCTTTCGCCAAAACAGCACCGGAGGCAATGCCCAGGCGCTGCCAGATGCCCTTCGGTCACCCAAGCTGTCGTGCCCAGACGTTTGTACTCCACAATCCCTGACCTGACGAATGTTTTTCCCCGTCTCTGGACTTCCATCTCTGCAAAGTACGACGTACCAAGTCTCTCCTGCTCTCCCCACCCTCTTCTCTCTACATCCTGGGCCTCGACTTGTTCCTTTTTTTCTAGCGTGCCCGTTGTGTGTGTCTAGTGAACACCCAAACTCCAGATGCCCCATGTCCCTGGCCGGCTCAACCCAGCTCTAGACCAGCTCTTGTGCAGCTCGTCCAGCTCTTGTCCAGCTCTTGTCCAGCTCTTGTCCAGCTCCACCTCTTGCTCTGATCATCCTGACCAACGGCAGCGTCGAATTCGTCCACGAGCTGCTCTCGTGCTCACATCGCCGCCTCTCTCACCGCGGACTGCCCTCCAGGTCTTGGCAATACAAAAGGAGCGGGCCAGCCTACGACGCAAACGCCACTGAATGCTTTGAAGATTTTGTCTGCCATTTTGCATCTTCAAATTTTTTGGCGTTTGGTTAGTCGTCGTTCGTGATCTTTCGGTTCCGACCGTCGCCCTCACTGCTAGAAGTTGCCTTGCGGACAGACCAGGCGCCCTTCCCACGTGAAGCGAAATTGTATGATTCGGCATTGACCAAAGGCCGTCTCTTTCTTCTCCTTTTGTCTCGTTGATTCTTCGACATTTGCACTAGTATTGGCTTTCACCACGACGCCCTTGCACCACCCTCTTTCCTATCTGCACTGCCCATTCTCTTTTTCGTGTTTTTTCCTCTTGTCCATGGTCTATTGTCGTCTTTGCAACTTTCTTTGTCTCTCTCTTCTTTTGCTGCGCCTTTTCTCTCGGGTTTCATTTCCACTTTCCATGTTTCCTGTCCCTGCTCCGATGCTCGATCCAGCTGCTTTTTCTACCTTGCTTCAGCTGGCTCATCATGGTCGTCTTGCCATCCTACTTCGTACATCACATCTCCCTGCTTTTTGCATCTTCGGACTGTCTTGGCTAGGCCTTAGCCAGCCTTGGCTTTTGTTTCTTCACGTCCTTTCCCTTTTCTCTCTTTTTTCCCCTTCTCTCTCCCTCTCCGAGGCATTGCTCACACCCTCCTCTCGGTCCTTTGCCCACCTCCGACCCTCTCACGGCCGGCCCTGCTACCCACCCAAATGCTAACGACAACAAACGCCACACGCCACACGCCAGCCGAAAGGACGGAAAAAAAGTTGGGCAGAGCTAGATCGATGCGACGGGAACGACACACGCCCCCCTTTACTTCTGGGTCCTTTCCGCTCTGCTCGCCCACCCACTGCAACCTTGAGACCACGGACATGCAACCGGCACACGACACACGAGCACGGTCTGGCACCACCTGCCTACACGACTCGATAGCAATCAATCTTGGCAAAAAGTCCACCAGCAACCCTGACGCTCTCTTTTTTGGCGTATCTTCGTTGGCCGCCTGCGCGTGTATATCTGCGTCGTCTCTGATTCGGTCCGATGGCCTGCCAGGCTCATTGGGTTGCCGCCTCGGTCATCCCATGTTGTGATCTAGATGCACGCGTGCTCACTCCTATGGTTCTTTGTGTCTCTCGAGAGGTCCCATGCTTCTCATTTGCTCGTTGCTTACTGTTTGCTGCCTGTTTGGTCGCGCACTCTCGGCATAGGAGGCCAAAACAAGTACACCGTGTGCCAGCAAGAAAAACAACGACATATCAATGGGTAGATCAGCCTTTTCGCCATTGGCGCTGCCAAGATCTGGGATGGTCCCGTGGACGCCCGGGAGATGTATGAGTAGGTTCCAGGGGGCACACCGGGTGCAAAACAAGCTCGACGAGCAACTCTTGGACATGTTTGGACCGGCTGTTTTCCCACATCGTAGGACATCCCCAGATGTCCACCCGGAGATCTTCCTTTGGCGGTATGTCGGCAATCTCTTGGAAGGTCTGGGAGCTCTTGGAAGGCACTTGAGTTTCCGGGGATGCTTGGAGATCTTCTTTGGCATCTCTGGCATCTCTTGGAAGTCTTGGCCTCTTGGGCAGCCCTTTGAGCGTCCGTTGGCAGCTCTTGGAAAGCTTGATTGCCTGGCCGTATCCTGCCATGGCCACCATCGTCTTGGCCGCCGTCTTGTCGTCAATATCGGCAAAGCTTGATAGGGGGACGATAGGCTTGGCCACAATGTCGTTCCCAGCAGGACGTCTTGGCCTTCTTCGGCGGTCTACGACGTATTCGGTGTCCATGTGCTCCTGGATGGAGACCGCCGACTCCGTACCCCTTTCTCACCCCCCACGTTGTTTCCATCAAATTTCCTAGAGCCGTAGTCGCATGCAATCTCGCCATAAACGCTGGTGCGAGCCCAATCTTGCTCCTGCCGCCATACTTCGTAAGCTTTCATGGACAAGCGCCCCTTCTGTCCCTTTCCTCCCCATACCCACGCATGGGACCCTTCTAGGCCACAGGCAGCCAAACGTGCGGCTGTTATTTGAAAATGCTCCTCCCATCCCATCTGGGGGAAGCCGATGCACAGCGTTTGCTGATCCGTGGGTGTGCGCATAAGACGTGCGATATGGAGCTGTTGCTCAAGGGCATGCATCTTACACTTGCACCCACTATGGGGCTTGACCCAGAGCAATCCCGCATGCCGGTTCGGTAAAGCGTATGGCAGACGGCGTACATGTACAATCACGACGCGTCCACTGTCTGGTGGGCGCATTTCGGTTCAGGGCGCGTTGCCTATGCCTATCGTCAGTCGTTTGCCTTTGGTTTTCATTGAGAGCGCGCTCTGAAGCGATTGCGTCCACCAAGTTCTTCAAGTGTTGAGCGTGTGTTGAGCGCGAGCCAATATTGTCTTTGCTGCCAAGTGCAGGGTGTCTCTTTGCTTTTTGATTCTCTCGTGTTGACCGCTGACTTGTCTTGAAATCAGAGCTATTCTTCAGCCTTCACGTCTTCTCTATCCTGTTTTCTTCTTCTTCGTCGGCCTCTTCTTCCCTCTATACCTCGACTATTCGCTCGTCGTCGTCCTCGTCTTCGACTTCTGTGACACGCGTCTCCGAGTCTGCTGCACCGTCCTTCTCGTCGGGCGCCTCGTCTCGTGCCAGTACCTGCACCAACCGGTCGCATGCATCGCGCAAATCCTCGTTCTCGACACGCAGGTGCGTCTCGCGGATCAGCGGTACACTTTGACGGCACGCATCATCTCGCGGGCGGGTCGTGTTGTCGTCAAAATAGTCAGGGTCTCAACGTGCGTCTGCAGGATGGTGGCATCCGGGTCGCGCTGCTTGTCGGGTGGCAGAAGCTGCAGATCGGGCAGCATGTCCAGCATCTCGTCCTCGTCGTAGGTTTCGTTGCCGGCCAGGGGGAGCAGCAGATACGGCAGGATGTTGATGTCGTCCTCGTCCAAGAAGGCCGGGTGCGAGGGAATGTCAAAGGCGACGTTCTTGAGCGTGCTGGCCACGCCTTTGCGGCGCACATCGGACTTGTGCTCGGTAAAGACGCGAATCTTGGTCAAGGGAATCACGTCGTCGTAGGGCTGGCGCTTGACAAAGTACTGGCGGATCTCGGCATGCTTGGAGAGGTCGGCAAAAAAGTAGGCCAGGTAGTCGTAGTCGGCGTGCTTGTTGTAGCTGCCGTCGGCGCCCTTGACAAAGAGATCCATAATCTGGTTGATGACATGCTCGTCGGAGCCAAGGCCTTCGGGCGCCTCCTGTTTCCGGTCCAGGATGGCCTTGAGGCCGTCCCACTTGGCCAGGTTGGCGAGCAGCATCGCCAGCAGGTTTGCGTTGACCTCATCTTTTTTCTGAGACATTGTTAGTGCGTGTAACAAACAAAGACTTGGTGAGCGGCTTCCACATACTGCTAAGAGGACGAAGATCAGCTCTAGGAACTTGTCATCTGAGGCACAGTCCTTCAGGATCTCGGCATCGCCCGTCAAGTTGATGAGGATTGTGAGTGCATGTTCTGCAATTTTGGGGTGGTCTGCAATCAAGATCTTGAGCTCGTGGATTGGCTCGAGATTGTTGACTTTGAAGATGGACGGCTGCGACGTCGAGAAGGGCACCAGGTTCTCGACGGCCAGCAGTCTGATCTGCGGGTTTTCGTGGCCAATGAAGCCCACAAGCTGTCTGCATTAGAGGCCATTCATGGTACGAGAGTGAGGGGGTCGAGCTCAAAAGCAGCATCGACGTATAAGAGCAAACTCACCTCTTCGAGCTCCGTCGGCATAGTGGTGGATATGGTAGATGTTGGTGGAAATCAGTGTCTTGGTCTATGTCAAATGACGGCCAACAAGTGTCTCGTCGTCGCAAAATTTGAATTGAGATTCGCAGCGGGATGGGAATGGAGTATGCCGGGGTATAAAATTGGTTGTTGGCAAAACAGTGTCTCAGTGTGGATGAAGCTATTCACAGTGCCAAAGCAGACTTTTTGGGCAAGAGGGGCAATGACGCTCTTAAAAACAGGTGCTGTGGCGTCGCTGTGCGGGGCAGATTCTGTACTGTTCGCACTGTTCGCACTGTTCTACCCTGATGCACTGGTGAGGGATGCTTATCGATAACAACTTTTTTGTTAGCGTGCATTCTCTTTTTTTTGCCCGCTGTGGTGCCGCACATCACCGCCCAGATTTGTCCCGCCAAAAATCGCAGCCAAACGTGGTTTTGGAAGTGTTACATACTCTTCGACATTGAGATATATGACAACAGTTTGAGGCAGAGACTCGAAATTGCACCCACACAGGCAAACCACGACCTCCTACATCATGCCAAAAGCGGTGTCGCCGGCCGCGCGCCAGGCCCGCCGCCACAACCCGCTCGATGAAGACCTTCTCGCCGCGGCCTGTTAAAGAAAAAGGCACCCAAGCGCGGCGGCCACGGTGCTGACAGCGACGGCGAGGACGGCCAGGGCTACGTGGACTCCAAGGCGTCGAAGCGCATTCTACAGCTGGGCCGCGAGCTCGAGACGGAGGGCGACGACGAGGAGAAGGCGGCGGCCGCACGCGCACAAGAGGCCGCTGCATTCAGCTTTGGCTCGCGGTTTCCTGGCGAAGATGAAGACGCCGAGAGTGACGGACAGACTGGCCATGGCGTTGGCGCTAGCTCCTTTGACGACGAGGACTGGGAGGACGAGGACGGGGCGGCGGGCGACGACGGCGAGGGCGATCTGGAGCCGGCAGACCTGGCGGCGTTTGACAAGATCGTCGCAGGCCACCAAGACGACGATCCATTATTGAGCAGCGGGCTGGACCTGCACATTTCGGACAACAAGGGCAAGAGCAGCCAAAACGACAACGGGGCGGCAGCCGCAGAGCCGTCGTCGGCCGCGGGCAGCCGCAACCTGGCCGACATCATCCTGGCCAAGATTGCAGAGCACGAGGCCGGCCAGCGCGGCGACGACTCTGGCTCCGGCGGCATGGACTTTGTGCCCGCTGGCCACGGCGCGTTTGGCGAAGACGACGGTGAGATCGACATCAACCCCAAGGTCGTCGAGGTGTACACCAAGTGCGGCATCCTGCTGTCACGCTGGACGTCTGGCAAGCTGCCCAAGCCGCTCAAGATCCTCCCGACGGTGCCGCAGTGGGAGACGCTGCTGGAGATTGCGCAGCCCGAGGAGTGGACGCCCAACGCCTGCTACGAGATGACCAAGATCTTTGTGAGCGCCAAGGCCGAGGTCGGCCGCCGCTTCATGGAAATGGTCATTCTGGACCGCGTGCGCGACGACATCCGCGAGACCAAGAAGCTCAACGTGCACCTGTTTGCCGCCCTCAAGAAGTCGCTGTTCCGCCCGGCCGCCTTCTTCAAGGCTTCCTGTTCCCCCTCGTGCTCTCGGGCACCACCACCCTGCGCGAGGCCCAGATCATCAGCGCCGCCCTCGTGCGGACCTCCATCCCTGTGCTGCACTCCAGTGCCGCCATCAAGGGCCTGTGCGACATTGCCGCCGAGATCTCGCCCGACTCCGAGGGCCAGTCTGCCATCAGCGTCTTCATCAAGGCCCTGCTGGACAAGCGCTACGCCCTGCCGTACCAGGTCGTCGACGCCCTCGTCATCCATTTCCTGCGCGCCCGCGCCTCGGCCGTTCCGCCCGTCGTCTGGCACCAGAGCTTCTTGCTGTTTGCCCAGCGCTACCACGACTCCATCACCGAAGACCAGCGCGAGGTCCTGCTGGATCTTTTGCTGACCCACGGCCACGCCGCCATCGGCCCGAGATCCGGCGCGAGCTGCTGGCCGGCCGTGGCCGCGGTATTCCCATGCCACAACAGGGCGCCGATTTTGATGGCGACGACACCATGCTGCTTGATGCGTGAGAGCGTGATGGCACGGGCTGTAGCCTGGTTTGCATTTGGGCTTTTGGATCGTCTTCTTGGGTCTTTGGTGTGTTTCTTTCCTATCGTGGCTCCCGCCCCAAGGGTACATAATGAGACGACATGATGCTATCAAAAAGTTTGGGACTTGGCGTTGGGCATACGTTTTCCTTCTTAAACAAGCATGACTTTATATGAGATTTTTTCAAGACTGCACTCTCGTGTCAACGTGCCATGTTGATGTATTTTGCGTTCCCATTCCATGTTGGACTTATGTACTGGACAGATGATAGAGAGCAGCTGTGAGCTGAGAGTTCAGGCCATGTATGGTCAATGATCCGACTTGATTGAACGATATAGTACCATTTTTGTCACATTACCATGCCGTCACCCAATGAGCACAAACGACCACGGTACTATGTGTAAACAGTAGCGAAGCAGCCCAACAACATGTATTGTTCAAAATACAGCGAACAGGTCTCTCTGAATTGAGTGCAATCTTGAGCTCTTCTCTCTCGTCCCACGAGAACCGCAATGTGAAAAGTGGACCCTTATCGATAACAGCCACGCTATTTTCTCGACCTCCCTGCGCAGATACGACAGCTTTGCCTGGCACTTTACCAAAACAATCGCCGACCTCAAACACCTCAAACAAACCGCCGTCGCCCGACCTTGCTCACGCCGTCACCTGTGCCCTCGCGACCGTTGCACGCACTATATCGAGTCTTGAACCGATCTTGAGGCTCCGCTAGCGAACACCCGGCCTGCGGGCCACCTTCTTCCCCCTTTACTCCTTTTCCGACAACGCGACGAACCTTTGCGACATCTACATCCTCCAACTTCCCACCCGCCCAATCCGCACCACCGCCTCACAATGACGACCGTCGATATCGACCCCTTACTCTTCCTGCGGCAGGCGATCGCCGCCGGCACCGCTGTTGTGCCCACGGCCACGGATGCTGCCGACGCGCCTGAGACGCCTCTGCCCCAGGCCCGTTTCCTGCAGTTTGTTGGCGGCGCCGCAGCCGGCGACCGCACGGCCGTGCCCGTTGATGCGGCCACGCGCTTCGTGTCCAACGATGCGGCCGTCGACCTGCGGTCCATCTATTTTGCCTGGCTGAACCGCGAGGTGGCCATTCACGAGTACAACGCAGCGGCCACGCGCCTTAACCAGGAGCTGGCCACCGTCGGGTCGACGGCGACGGTGCACAAGTTTGCCTTTGTTGAGCGCCTCGACCTTATTACATGGCTCGAGGGCGCCAGCGAGGAGAGCGAGTACATCAAGGCCGTGGGCGGCGCAGGCGTGGCAGGTGCTTCTGGCGCGGCAGCCGGCGCTCGGACAGACGCAGGCGCTGCGGCGGCAGTGTCGCGGGCCGGTCGGGGGGCGCTCATCGACCCACGTCTGGCGGTCATCTACAGCGGCGAGCGGCGCACGGGCGACCACAACACGATCTTGCGCGGCATCAAGCCGACGGTGAGTTGACTTGGCCGCCATCTACCGATGGGTTGATGTCTGAAACAAGACGAAGGGAAACGCTGACCTCTGTCGCCAGGACTTTTCGCATGTGAGAAAACTGGCTGTGCCGTTCATCTCGCGGAAGCAGCAAGGGGCGCCGCACCGGCGGGCACCCTCGACGCCGCCAAGAAGCTGGCCGGGGCCGCCCTGCCGCTCAACCCCAAGGGTGGACCCAGCGCCGCCCGGACCCCATTATCCTGCTGTCGCCTTCGGCGTCCAGTCTGCTGCGCATGTCCAATATCAAGTCCTTCTTGGAGACTGGCCGCTACACACCCGCCGACAACAGCTCGACCGCCACGATGCTGCACCTCACGCGCACCTTGAAGGACATTGACCCGAACCGCCCGCTGCGCTTTATTCTCGTGGAAGGCCCCGAGCACTTCAAGCCCGAGTACTGGAACCGCGTCGTCGCCGTCTTCACGACCGGCCAGGCCTGGCAGTTTAAGAGCTACAAGTGGAACACGCCCGCCGAGCTGTTCAAGCACGTCCAGGGCGTCTACGTCGGCTGGCGCGGCGAGCCCGTGCCCACGGGCGTGCGCGACTGGGCCACCGCGTGCTCAACTGCACCATTGACAAATACACGGACCCGAGCCTGCCGGGCGCCGACGTCAACCGCTGGCGCGACCGTGAGGTGTCCGAGTCGATCTGGAAGGCGATTGAGCACAACATGCGGCAAAAGGGCTGGAAGCGCGATTCGGGCGCGACGCTGATTTAGGTTGGCTGCGAGAAGGAGGGAACAAGAGCTCTGCGACTGTCGTTCTCTGTCTGTCTCTGTACTCGTCTGTCATTGTCTGTATCTTGAAGGGATGGCTTGTTTTTGTGCGGTTCGGTTTCTATTGTTTGACCAAAAAGGGTTGGAGTCACATGGCGGTTTGCTTTTTGTTCCGGTCTGGCTCAGTTTTTGCCGTTGTATCTTCGTCTCATATTCGCTTATATGTATGCCCAATTTCAAGCATTTATCTCTGCACTTCGCGGGTTCTCAGCGACGTCTTGGAGTGACTTGCCTGTATATTAATGACTGCAGCCTTTGCATGCCCAATTCTGCTATCCATGGACGGCAGGCATTTCACCGACCACGACCTCCGTGTCCGACTTCCGCCTCCACGTCCGACTCCGTATGCCTCCAGGGGGGCTGATGAGCTCAATAGGGCTTCCGGACGCGTCTTGGCAGTCGTATTCAGAGCAAAATCGTCGACGGGTCGAAATCGTCCGGTCAACACGAGGGGGCGACTTGCAGTTGTGCAGAGTCATTTGGTTTGTGCTAGCAGCAGAAGTACAATACGAGTACGACGGCGGCACGTATTCCTGGAGGCCCTGTTGGCCGTGGGGTCATGTGTCATTTCTTTCACGAGACGTCTGTTGCCTCTCGAATGCCTCTTTTCCGTACGTCGTTTTCCCTTTGATTTCTATCGCTCGAATGCCGTTTTCCGTACGTCGGTTTTGCCTTCGGGTTCTATCGCCTCGAGTTCTATCTCGATCGACTCGAGCACCTTGCATGCCTCTTCTCAAGGGGCTTCACCAAAACACAAAATGACAAAGAAGCTGCCTGCTCAGGTCGTCATTGCGGACTGTGGCTGGGGCTGAGCGTTGTTGCCTGTGTCGTGACGTGTCGCTGACGATTGATGATGCGCTAGAATCGAATACATGCAACTAGGAACCGAGTATGTCGCTCTTCGGAACGCCACAGATCCGGGCGGTAGACAACAAAAAGGAGGAAAAGCGGCGTTGAGAAGACTGACAAACGAGGCTGTGGACACACAGTCTTGGCCGTCGGGCTGCGCCTTCCTGCCCGACTCCTCCTGCCCCATCTTCCCCATGCAGACTGCTATTTTGGGCAACACCCCACAAGCGCCTTCCTCGATCGGCTTCGTTGCTTCCTGACCTTCCGCTCGTTCCTTCCTTGCTTGTTGTGTGTGTTGTCGTCCACTTTTGTCGACTTTTCCGCTTTGGCTCTTGTCTTTTGTTTTCTTTTTTGTTTGTCTACAATGTTCCTTTGTGGTCTTCTGTGGCCTTCATCATGGTCTCTCGCATCGGCCCTCAGCCCCTACGCCTTTTGGGGTTCCGGCCGCACAGCTCACGCCTCAATATGGGGCTGCTTCTGTTGCCTCCGGTCTTTGGACCTGCAAACCGACACGAAAATACGAAAGAAAAGAGGAGAAATCAAGCAGACGCAGCAAGAAATGCAAATGGTGGAATCGGACAAAAACAAGACACAAAAGGGTCAAAGATACGCAGCGAACGGAACGCCATGATTCCTCTACCGAATCTGCAGGGACTTTGAACAGCCCCGACCGATCTGCGATCAACCAACGGCCCCCAAGCTACCCGGCTTACACATTTATTTATATCAGCACACATGCTTTCTGGTCGCCTGCCCATGTACGGACTTTGACGTACCACAGCTTTGCTACATGTAGACTATCGCCTCACGCCCCCATAAAGACGAGAGCCACACGCCTGGCGGAGCTGACTTGTCTTTGGAGATTTTGGGCTTCTCCATCCTCGTGTTGGACGCCGCCTTTCTCTGTCCCCTCTTTCTCATCAACGGCCTCTTCCTGGTCCCTCTGATTCATGTTGTTCACTTCTCACGCCTTATCACGCCTTCTCACGCCTTCTCACGCCTTTACTTCTACTTTGCCGTCGTGCCATACGACTTGCCCTTTCAGACGTCACTCTCCCCATCTTCCATCTCCTTCGACCCTCCTCCTTTTACGATGAAATCACCCTCATCGTCCAACCGCCTCTCGGCTCCAATGTCGAAACGATCCGTCTTCACATCCATCACGCCGCTGCCGCCAAATATTAGCCGCACAGCTGTCGTCGAGTTTCTGCACAACTACGAGACAATGATCGATATCAACCCCCTCGTGACGGACCGCTACCGGATCCCACCACCACCCGAAGCCGACGCTGATGAGGCCCACTGCGTGTGGTACCAGCTCACCGATGCTGTTGTCATGCCATGGAACTCCTCTTCTTCGCCAACGGCCACCGAGGCCTCAGCTGCCAAAGCAAAGTCGGGCAACGTCTCCTACACCTGCGCATTCCACCCTCTGCCCGATGGTTTGCAAACGCACTGCCTTGCCCCGCTCGGTGTTGACATTCGTGATCGGTGGACCGTTGGTGGCACAGAGCCCGGTGAGGCCCGGCAACCCATCGAGCTGGGCCTTGCTTCTCTGGGCGCACCTGCAACCGGCCTGTACCTTCGCGAAGATATCGACTTGCGCTGCAACCGCTTGATGGCCGGCTTTGTCAAGAAGACACTCAAGAAGTCGCACGAGGCCGTCATTGAAAAACTCACCTCTGACCTGTCGAATGCCTCCACGGTAAAGGGCCCAGCCCAGCAGAGGACACGGAGCTTGAGCAACGGAAACAACAGCACGTCCGCCATGTCTGCAGAAATGCCGCGCCCAGCATCCATGGCATTGCCGTTGCACGCACAGCGTCCCACGCCTTACCGGGAGTACTATGCGCAGTACCAGCCTCCCAAGCAGTACCAGGCACTATCATTGCAGGCAGCACCGCAAGAGAAAAAACAACAACAGCAGCCGCCGCCCCAACCCCGCCAATATTCATCGTATTACCAGCTCAAGCAGTATCAACGGCATGAAAAGCAGCCACATCACCAGCACCAATATGCACACTCGTACTCACACGGCGTGCCGACCTCGACTGTGGCACCGGTGTCAGCGCCAGCACCTGCGACGGCGCCCATGATCGCGCCAGCTCCTCTGGTACCACCGCCCTCGTTTGCAATCAAGCGCAAAAGCGTCCCTGCTTCTCCGGCCGTTGGCCCGCCGCCATCCTCGCAGCACCAGGCACGCCAGACACAACTGCAGAACCAGCAGCAAAACCAGCAGCCCCAGCGTCCGCTTCGTCCTTCCTTTACGCACATGGATGGCTCCGATGTATACATCCCCATCGACCTGTCGTCCCTATCATCGTCGCCCTTCAAGACTCCTTCCATCATCTCCAAGCCCGCTTCGACAGCGCCGTCCACAACAACATCGGCTGCCGGTACAGCTGTCTCTACCCCGGCATCGTCACCGCGGTCGTCCATGACCTCGTCACCCCCAACTATGCATTACGATCGCTCCAAGATGAATGCCAGCCCTCTGACCCGCCTGCAGCTGCAACTGCCCAAGCTCGTCACTGGCATTGACGCCAAGGACGCGTCATGCGCAGGGAAGCAGCAAAGACACTCGCTGCACCAGCACCTCCTGCCGCCTCTTGCCGTTGGTGGACAGGAGGTCGCTACCAGCGAACCGCGCCGCAAGAGTACCGGCAGCGATGCGACCGGTTTGGGGGCAAGTGGTGTTGGTGCTGCTACCTCGGCCCTTGCCAAAATCTCTATTCAAAACTTGAGCCTTTGCCCGCAGCCTCTGCGCATCGGTGGCCAACGGCTAGTGTCTGCAGAACAGACCCCGCAGACTGTCACGGTGCCGGCGCCGGCTGAACCGGTCCAGACGATTGCCCCGGTCGAGCTGGAGCAGGCTCCTATTTTCGCCCTGAATGCTTCCACAGAGGCTCCCCAGACCATCATCTCGGAGATCTTCAAGTACCCCATCCTAAACCCTTGCGAGTACAACGAAAACGGCTACAAAGACTTCAGGGTCGGCTCGCCCATCCTGGCTTCGGACGCCCACAACCAGAACAGAGGCCCATACTCACCCACCGTCTTTGCCGAGGTGGGCAGCAGAGTGGCCACGGTAGCGTCTGGGACCGAGGCGGGTGAAACGAAGCCCGTTCCGTTCAACTGGCAGCAGCGGAGACGTTTCCTCGCTGCTGATGACGACCTCGAGGATGAGGTCTAGATGTGATGGGTCGAGCTCGTGTAATTGCCAGTTTCTTATTTTCTTTTGTCGCTCGAGTTTTCCATGTTCGCGGCGTTACTCTCCCATACCTATGGCCATTGCGACTCGGTTTATCGGCGTAATATAGTGGATTCGGTTTGTTTGGTTAATGTTGTATACCCCTTCAGGAAAGGAATGGCATGGCACGGTCACGATTCAGCACCTCCAGATACTAGTCCTTGATTTACGTCAAGCAGCGTTTGTGTTGTCATCGAAAATGTTTTTAAAAAGATTGCATTATATTTGACTCCCGACGTAGTGCCAGGTCCCCGTGCCCATCCGCCCTCGCTCTCCATCTTCATCGCGTCCTCTTCGGATGTCTTTCATCCCATCCGCGGCTCCCTTGAGCACGAGGCATAAAGGATTACGTCAAGAGGCAACAGGACATTAAGACAGCGAGTGCCATACTCATCTGACGAACCATGAGCGATGTCGGCATGTGCGCTCCACACAGAGCCTCCGTGCCCCAACCTCGTTCCAGAAAGAAGAAGCAAATGACACATTCGCACAGAGGCAACGCCGATGCAAAGAGAAACATTGCAGGCAAATAAGCAAGATGGAAGAGAGCCAATCCATTGGATTTGTTGTCCATATTCTCGTTTCTACCACCCACGCACACAGACTTCTCCCTCATTTCTGTGTCACCTCCGTCCCGAACGAGCTCCCGTGAGCCGGACCCCCCCTCCCTGGCCACCGAACCCCTTCTATGCTGGATGTTTCCGTAAAACGCCGTGGAGATAATTACGAGGAGCCGGATGAAAGAATGCCGAAAAATCAACCAGCCCTCCAAACAAACAGAAAAGACAATGGCAAATGGCAAAAAACAGACAACAGATTACAGCTCTATGTGGTGCATGAAACAACAATGACGGAAATGGAAAAGGCACACCATGTATATGCAAAGCGAATTGAAAGGGACAAAGAAGAGAAGAAACGGAGTCGCAAAAAAAGTCGGCCAAAATGAACAAAGCGAAGCTGCTGGTGCGAAACAGCCCCAGAGCAAACGAGAACAAGCGATGAAAAACGGCCGAGGGTATAATTTTTGTGGAAAAGAAGAAGAGACGACGGAAGGCAACATGAGCGCTGTCTGATGGACAATTAGGACGGGCGTGGGGCGAGGTTGAGGCGCGTTGCGAAGCAGGAGAGTCATGCAAATATCACGTGCGATTCGAGCGGCTCTGGCTCCGTTCGGGCATGCGGCCGCCGCCGACAACAATGGCGTCAAAGTCATAGTTGCGCAGCGTGTGTTCGAACTTGGGGTGGCGCAGGAACTTGGCACCGAGTCGCTGGCCATCAGCTTGAAGACGGCGTGTTTTGAGCGTCCTCGAATAGTGTCATCACCTCGCGCAGGTGTCAATCATGTCGGTATCCTGGCCGACGAGCCTTGGTCATGCGGGTGGCCAGGTTGTTGCGCAGCTGGTGGTCAATGTTGAGCTCGCAGGGCGAGCCGGGCGCCAGAAACGCGTTGTAGATGCCATACGCTGAGCCATTGTCTCCTTGATGCCATCCATGGCCGTTCGTGGCGCGGGTTCTTTTGCGCGAGACGGATCGACAGGCGGCAGTTGCGGACGAAGTCGTCAACGTCCAGGTAAAAGGACAGGTTCTCTTCGCAGTGCGTCTCGCGCAGGTTCTCGCGGAACAGCAGGCGCAAGGCGCGTCGTGAGGATCTTGTCCAGTGCGCTGGGTGTTGGAGTCGCGAGCAATGCCGGGCCGAGAGGCAGCGCCACCGTCGCTTTCGGATTGAGCGGCCACGGCGACGGAGGTGCCGGCTGAACAGAGGTCGCAGGGCCCTGGGGCCGCGTCATCTGAAAGACGGCATTCTTGGTGGGCTGGAAAGAGGCTCGCGTTGGGCGCTTGGCTCAGGAACAGGCGGTCGTGCTGGACAGCCTCGATGAGGCCCCGATCATATGCTCGACGACAACGACGAAAGTTCACTAGCCTCGCGACGGTCGACCGTCGTACAGCAGTCCATCAGCCAATCAACGGCGGCCTTGCCCGTGAACGTGTCCTGTAGGTCTTGCCTGCAATTTTCCGCTCGCTCGCTACCTTGACACCGGTCATACCGTCGCGTAGTCGCTAAGCGAGTCGGAGTCGGCGGCGTTGACGCTCTGCTTGACGTTGAGGCCGTTCACACCGATGAAGCGGCGGAAGATGACCTCGATGGTGCCGCGGTCGTTGATGAGCTTGTCGGTCTGGCTGTCGCGCTCGAGAATAACAAGCTGCGATTGTGGCGTGGCCGATCAGCTCGATGACCTGCCTCTGCTGGATGCCGTTGCGCGAGCAGAAACGGTCCAGGATGGAGATGCCCTTGGGCGTCAACTGCACAACGGATCCCTTCAGCGTGTAGACTTGCTGGTATTTGCCGTCGGCCGACTCAATAAAGCGGGCCTCGAGGAAGCGCTGGCATATTGAGCGGGCCATGTCCTTGGCCATAGAAAACGTTGTGGTGGTGGTGGTCGTAACGATGCGGGACGGGTCCTTGGGGTCGGGCATCCGATTGGATTGTGAGAATTTGAGCGAGCCTAGGTTGTTGATGGCGTCTTCGGACAAGAACGTGTGCTCCACCTTGGTAAGGCGAACACGGTGTGCAGACAATGGCAGCAGACTGACGACGAGCGTCGCGAACAAGTCTTTAAAGTCCTAACGGAGGAGGGTCAGTATATGGAGATTCGGTGGTGTAAGACGGCAAGACGGCAAGACGGCACGGAGACTGTGCCGGATGGGCAGCCTACTTTTGTAAACGGCCGATCGTCGTCGGTCATGCGCAACAAGCGCGAAGACGTTTGGTGCATCTTGTTGTCGGTTCGGGGGAGCCGAATGGGGAAGGGGTTGAGTAGGGTCTGCCTGGTCGTAGGGCTTGGCGTACGAATGGAGAGCTTGCGCTGAGGCGGTTCCGAAGAGATCGACTGGGTTGCGTCGTCGCTGCTCGTCGCCGAAAGGATGCTCGGAGGCGGACGGGCTTCGCTCTTGTGGTCGTTGTTCTGGCTGGATGGCGGCGTGGACGACGTAGAGGCAGACGCGTTGGTGGGTGAGCGGTCCAACGAGTAGTAGGTTGGAAACTGGGGCACAGTTGGCTGATCGGCACCGACGGAGAGGCGGCCGATCGACTGTCTCGGGCGGATCTTCTGCTCGGCACTGGACAGAGCCGTTTGAGTCCGGTCAATGGCGGCGGAGGCAAACGCAAGCAGAGAGCCGGAGCGCGGCGTTTTGGAAGACGGGCCGGGCTGCACAGAATGAATAGAAGGCGTGCGTAGTGGTGGGCGCGGTATCCCGGGGCGAGTGTCGTGACGCTCGGGTTGGGGCTTGCGGCGAGATGAGACGCAGTATCGTCAAAATCGCTGCTGTCGGACGCGGTCTGCGGGACGACAAAACTGGACGAGGTGGAAAAGCGAAACTTGGAGGTGAGGTCTCTACGGGCTTCTCGTTCGCTGGCAAAGGTCTTGGTGTTGGCGACGTTTGCGGCTGTGGTTGATTGTGGTGATTGTGGTGTCTGTGGTGTCTGTGGCGTTTGTGGTGGTTTGGGTGTGGTGGTCAGAGAGAGGTTCGGGTGCAGAACGAGATGGGTGAGAGACGGCGGCCATCTAATAAAGAAAGGAAAGGGGGAAGAAACAAGGAAGCGGCGAGTGTCAGTAACAAGTGGAATTAATGCGAGAAGACGGCGCGAAACAAGCGAAAAGTGAGAGAAAAGTGAGACGGGAGTGAGGTGAAGGGAAAGGCGTGGTGTGTGAGAGAAGTGACAAAGTGGATGATAGGACGGGGCGGAGGCAACGTGGTGGGGTGACTAGCAAAGAAGAAGGAAGAAAGGAAAGGGGGAACCGAAGAATCAGAGACCAAAGAAATGAAGGAAGACAGAGCCGACGGGAACGAGGCAGGAGCGAAGGAGGGGCGGAACAAGGTGGAAGGAAGACATGGAACGAAAAGGTGGACAGAAGGGTGGATTGGGAAGGAGAAGCGTTCCCAGAACGGCAGCAGTGGTGTTCCGTAGTGCCTTCCGATGGACGACGAAAGAGCATAGGTCGCGAGGACCAAGGCAGGAGCAGACGGCGTGGCAGGCGTGGCACGCGAAAGCGTGGGAAGGAGCGAACGGCTCCAAACGTCTGGAAGGCACTAACACGCTACCAGACTAAAACGGGGAGGAAGGCGCGCGGAGCGGTGGAGAAGCGCAATCTGCAACACTGGCGGCGCTTCTCGCTGGGTCTCAAGAGTCCTTTTTGTGTGAAGTGGTCTGGCCTGGCCTGGCCTGGCCGGCCGTTGGCAAGGGAGAACATCTCCGCCATGTGCAGGTGCGCATTTGGTCGGCATTACTCTGCGACATGTTGGCAGCCGCCGTGACGCCTCAATCTGCGTGCATGTTGGCATTGGGTACAAAGGGCGGGTGAGTGGAGGATGGTGGGGTGGGTGGCCATGTGTGGAACGAGCTGCATGGCCCCGCTTGTACCCACAGAGGTACAGGTACATGTACTTGGTGCATTGTGTGGTTTGATGTGCTCCAGTGTGGTGTGGTCATTGGGGGCTTTGTGTGCGGAATTGTGAAAGGAGCCGCGCTAGGTGGAGAAGGCTTCGAGGAAAGGAGCGGCCTGGCTAGCCTTGTTTGCTCTGGCGCTCCGTATTTGTATTTCAAGCAGCATAGGTCAAAGGTGCCATGCAAGCACTGTGAGCCACTGGGCTATCACCGCTAGCAGTCGATGCCTGTGTCCAGCCAATTCCCGGCATCACAGAACCAAGATAGCACAGCGAGACGGAGACCAAGGTCGGGAAGCCTGGCCCAGTCTGCTTGCTACCATAGGTGCCCATGAACAACCCTCGCGTGGCGCCGATGGCAGCCGCAAGCAACCCAGAACAAGGGGACTGACGAGGCCTGCTGAATCAGGCGCTCATGCAGTTAAGGAGAAAGGAGAAAGGAGAGAGGAGAGAGAGAGAGAGAAAGGAGAAAGGAGAAAGGAAAAAGGAGAGAAGAAAGAGAAAACTGAGACTGGAAAGCAGACAGTCAAACGAAATCGACCAGGAGCGACTCCGCCCAGCGATAGCCGACGGCACACGCCGCGCTAAGGACGCAGTCCCTGCTGGGCAGGCGACGGTTGAGGTGACGGTCGACGGGCAGTCCGGGGGATAAGACACAAGATACAGGGCAGGGATGTGAGGTCTGGTACGTCGCAGGAACAGACCACGGAGTCGGAACATGGCAACAGCAATCCAGTGCCATCGTTGCTTTCCGTGGCCTTCCAGCGCTCGACTGGCAAGCGTGTCCGCAGCCGACGGTTCAGAAAGCATCCCGTCGCCTTGGGCGGTGCAGGCGCATCAGAGAAGTCTGGCGCCTGTTTCGTTTCACGCTGCACATGGCAGCCGACGTGATGAAGCGCGGCACATGTGCAACGGCTCGTGACAGATGTGTTTGTGTGGTGGGTACGAAATGAGCTGGCAGTGATGCAGTGGTGCAGTGGTGGCAGTGGTGGCAGTGGTGGCAGTGGTGGCAGTGGTGGCAGTGGTGGCAGTGGTGTGGTGTGCTGGACGAGGCGGTGATCTGAATGGCAGCGCGGACAGCCTCTGCAGAATCCGGTACTTGGTAGCCGCAGAGCAAGTATCCGGTACAACAGGGTACTTGTGCGAGCCGATGGCAAGTGGAGCGGGAGACCTCGTGGAAAACACGGTCTGGGAGGAGCGTGGCCGGCGAGATCTGCGCGTGGCTTTCAGGGATCTTCACTCCCCGGCCAGGCTGTTTAGGACAAGTACCCTGCAGGTCTGCAACCACAACGAGCAACGAGCAATACCAGACTGCCAGAGAGCCAGACAAGCAGCCAATGGCGCAGGTGCAGTCTCCACACCACCCTTGTCGCACGCGTGCAGAATCATTCCGGAGCGGGCGAACAGTGTGAGGAACAATGGGGCCCAGGAAACGGCCCAGGAAACGGCCCACGCGCGGACAAATTGCGCTGTCAGCACCAGCCACTGGCTGAAGAAGACTGAGACTGCCACTCGGAGGCGAAACGCTTACGACGTAAATGGACAAAAAGAAGGGGAAATAGTCTTTTGGGGCAAAAGGACGCAAAAGGACAAGGGCGCGCAAAATAGTGCAGAGTTGGCAAGAAACACGAGAAAAACGGGCGGAAAAAACAAAGTGGAACGTTGCAGACGAATTGGCATGGGCAAATGCGCAAATGCGCAAATGCGGAATTGCGAAAACGAGGCATGGGAAAGACAGGGTGCGGAAATGGGAAAGGCGCAAAAGGGGCAAAGCGGCAGATGATCGGTAACCGGCTGTCACAATCCAACGGCAACCGTCGTTTGACACTCAGTCGACTGCCGTGAGGTCGCAAGATGGGGAGATTGATGCAGTGACAGTCTTGCAGACGGAAGACTGCACCAGATGTGCAAGCAGTGGGGTCTCAGAGAAGTGAGATGGGCGGAAATCGACAAAAACAAGCAGAAAAGCACATACCTTTACGGTTGGCTGGAGCCCAGTCTGGAGCCCAATCGGTCCTAGGTCTGTCGGCGATGAAGCTCCACAAGCGCGAGCTTGGCTCTTGGTGAGCGCTGACTGACCCGGGTGCAGTCTTCTGTCTTGCACTTCGCACTGAACACGATATGCCGGCACCAGTCGATCTACCCAGATCGAGCCTGGCTACGGTGTGTCGTCTCCGTGAGTGTATATGTACAAGGCAGGTTGGTGTGCTGTACCGAGCAGTGCTTCTTTGCGTACCAAAGATACGCGCCGCTGGCCTTGGTGACAGGTATGTCGTCTGTCGGTTCTAAGAACAAAGAAGATGTTGGGCGGCGGACGTCACACACCGCGAGCATGAAGCTGTACAGAGTACTTGTTTCGGCCTGTAGCGGAGAGGCTCTGTCAGTGCTTTTCCTTGCTAGGATCGAACGAGGGTAGTGTAGATGGTGCACAAGGGTCAAATGGCTTTGCGAGGTGTCGTAGACATCATCATAGTCCAATACCAGTCCATAAAGAACAGGCGAGTGGGATCAAAGGCTCCATGGGCGATGTGCTTGTTCGAAGCAGCTCAGTCGGACCCGCTTGTAACCAAGACATTGATAGCACGACGAGAGCGGGAAGAGATTGGTAAGGAGGGTGACAAAACAAGCGTCTGCGTTCGCGCGTGGCTTCTAGAAGACGGGGCGAAGGGACAGCCAGGACAAAATAACATGGATGCAGGGTATTGGAAGGATGGGACGGGAAGGGCTGTGTAAAGGTGCAGGTGAAAGGGGAAAGATGGTAAGGGTGGTTCGCGCATGAATGTGCTTTGTCTGGGAATGGAAGATCAGACTTACGGAGAAACAGACGGCACACAAAAACGTGGCAGTCTCAGAGAGCGAACAGAGGGCAGAAAGCAGAGGATAGAGCGTATGACCACGGTCCTCGACAAGATCGCCTTACGATCCCTGGTTTCAAAATGTCTGACGTTTGGCGACAGCTAGCTGTCCAACAAGGCTGCGAGCTGAGCTTGTGTAAGCGGCTACACGCCCGGGAGACCAGCGAGGCAAACGGCGGTGGCGGGACCAGTCCAGATGGCTAGCGGCGCAAGAACGGGGCACGATGTGCACTTCAGGGAGGGTCGAGATGGTCCGAGAATGGGGTATGGTCCGGCGGGTTGCGAGGTGGTCCGTACTTCGTATTACACCGTAGTACGATTGACCCCTTTGGCTTTTGTGTTGTGCGTTCCTGTACGGCCTTTTTCCTCTTTCTAGCGATTGCTTTCGAGCGATTGCTTGGCTCTGGGCTGCGCAGGCTGGGTAGAGAAAGTTGCGAAAAGCAACGGCGGTCGATCAATGGGGCTGTAGCTTCGAAGATCGCTCGAACAACGTCCCGAGACGCGGTGTGACGTTTTGTGCGTGAAAATCGTGGACTCGACAGTGTATGGCGTCGCGCAAAGCGCTTTGACCAGGTGAGGAGAGCAGAGCGCAGAGGCGAGCAGGCCTGGCAAGCTTTGAGTGAAGAGTAGAGGACTGAAGTGGGCGCAGCTAGTTGCAACGCGAGGCGGGCGCGAGACTTGCTGTTTGGCGATGGGACCAGAATCGAGGAATCGAGCTGCCCTGTGCGTGGTTGTGGAGGAGGAAGCGCACAACGGCAGCAGCTTTGGACAGATGTCGGCGAAGCGAAGGAAAACGCTGGGATGGACGTGTTCCAAGATGAGCAAGTCGCTGGAAGGGGATGGGGCCCATGGGAGGGTCCGACGGTTGAGAGATCGCCAGGAACGGGGGAACGGGGCACTATGAGGACAATGCAGTGTGCAGGTTGAAGCTGTGGGCGAGCGCCGTCGACGAGAAGGCGATGAGGGAAGGGAGGACAAAGGGCAAACGAAAAGCACAATATGGCGAAATGGAAGCAGAAAGCAGAAGCGGAAGCAGAAGCGGAAGCAGAAGCGGAAGCAGAAGCGGAAGCAGAAGCAGAAGCAAAAGCAGAGGCAAAAGCAGCTTTCGCGATGGGAGACATTTGCTATTTAGAGAATGGCAAGGGCAAGAATGCAAAGGAAGGTGCCACGCGAGAAAAAAGGAAAGAATGGCAAAAAGAACTCGAAAAAAGAGATACGCGAGACCGTGGCAGTTCCAACTCTTTTGGGAAAGAGCCACGCATAGGAGGCCTGAGCAGAAGGCAGCCAAAGAAGAAAACAAAGCGGGAAAAAGGCACAACGCACAGCTTCGAGGCGAGACATACTCGTACATGTACAGCTCTTGCTACATCAGACGTGCATTGCACCATATCTTGCATGTATCGTTGTGTTCTGGGGGCAAAGGCGGTGCGCTTTTTGTTGACTGTTGTCGGCCAGCGTCACGAAGAATACTTGTACAGATGGCGCGTGATCCCACGCAATGGATCAGTGTCCTGCATCGCACCCTCTTCACTGGAAGGAGCACTTCCACAAGCACATGCTCTCCTATTTGTGTACTTCGTAGACGGTCCCGAGGAAGATGCCCATGGATTTCGCGGACAAAACGATCTCGACCAGGCACGACCGTGGGCGGGCAGGGCGCATCTTCCCTCCAACCTGTGCAGGGGAGTACGGGACGAGGGCGAAATGTATGTACTTTGTGTACTTTGTGTACTTTGTACGATATCTTACCCAACTGAAGCGGAGCACGGGGCCAATGGTGCTCGTCGCTCGCGAAAGAGGAACGCTGCAACTGTGAACAACATGCGGGTGCAAGATAGCAGCGGCTCGATGGCATCCCTCCTCTCGAATATGACCTGAGCACACCCCGCTCGCTACCCCAAACGGACAGAGACAAAACACGCGAGTGTGCAAAAAGAACAGAAAAATAGGGGACAGAGGGACACTGGCGAATCAGGGTCGGGAGCCGCAGAGGCAGGGACCGGGGGTAGCGGCAAGTGAGACGGTCTGCAGAACGAAGAGCGAAAGCGGGACAGATGGCTTGTGCACAGGCCCTTTGTGCTCTGTCCTAGGCCAGATGCGAGGCGTGCACCCCCAACGATACGAGCTTTCTTCTCAGAGAGACGCCACACTAGGCCAGGGAGGAAAGAAGGAAAGCATGTATTTTGTACTTGTAAAGATGGCAGAGATGGTGGGAGGGGAGCTACGGAGTACTTGTAGAGACCAAAGACGCTGGCTGACCAGAGACAGACCTGCCGATTGTCTCCTTGCTTTGACATGAGAGACGATCCTGACGAGTATCTCTGCGTGATCAGTGGGCGCCGACGGTCTGAGTGCGGCTGCAGGAGGAGAGCGCTGGCGCTAGCTCTAGGCTTCGTTGCTCAGACCGCGCGTTTCTGCTTGCGCAAAGTAACCTGACCCTGCATGAGCGGATAACGGGAGAAATCAAGACCAGAGGAGTGAGCATGTCGCAAGGAGCCAGAGGCTAGGCAGAGGACAGCAACAGGAGGAGCGCCCAAATATGACAGAATGCAAGTGTGCATGGCAGGATCAAACTGGAACAGAAAAAGGATCAAAAAGAAACAAGAAACTTGCTTTTGGGATCAAACGAAGTACTGATGATGGAGACGTTATCGCTTGACGCTCCGACTCGGCGTCCTGTCCTCGGCCGCCAGGTCAGTTGCCACTTCCTGATTCTCCCTTCTTCCATCCCTTCCCTCGCTGACACGTTTTTTCAACGTGGTGGCACGTGGCGGCGTTTTAATTTGCCGGCAAGTCGGCAAAACGGAGAATCGCCATGACCTCGCGATGGGAGTGCGAGAAGATGCGATCGTGGCTCTCGGGCAAGGAGCGAGTGAGCCCGCTTCTGGGTGCATTCAGCAGTCCTTTTGCTTTGACATCTGCAAAGACCAGTCTACGGCGTTCCTCGAGGTGGTCGATAGACAGTAGGGACTCTGCTTCGTGGACTTTACGAAGTGCGAGTAGGGACTTTGCGCAATAGGGACAGTACAAAGTAGGGCTGCACCGGCTGTGGGTACAGGACAGTCAAGGCCACAAACCCACGAGCCCAAAAAGCTAAAAGCTAAAAGCTAAAAGCTACGAGGTTTTCGCTCCGATGGATCGATGGGAGGTCAAAGCGCGCATTGGCGAAAGGGACGACGAAATGGGATCGAGTCGGATGAGGAGAAGCCTATGGGGAACCGACGAGAAGACAGGACAAGGAGACCCAAAGGTCGATCGATGCTCAGTACAATACAACGTCGCGCGGCCTCAAGCCCGAGCACAAAGACTGGAGACAAACGGTCGCTACACCACCAGGTTGTCAAGCTGCAGCCCCGGACCGCCCGCCGGCTGCGCGTGATGGACGTCCATGGAACGAGTTAGCCCGGCACAGGAAGATGACGACATTGGCGTGTCTGGCTCTCTTGCACGTTTCTTCGTCGTTGTGTTTCTTCCCTCGGGGGGCATTTGGGGCTCATTGCCCCCATCATGACACATGACGCCGCCTTTCCGTCAATCAACGGGAACGGCTCAACGCACGTTGCGGGCGGGTTGCCATGTGGCCGCTGCCAAGGTCGTCTATGCGACACAAAGGACGTCCAGCAAGGAACGTGTACTTTGCGGTAGCAAAAAGACGAGCTAATCTGTGCCGTGTAAAGTACAGAGTGCATTGTGCCTCATAGGGCCAACCGTAACGCCGTCCCGTCAGAAGTCGGAGGATTCAAAGGCACACAAACGTGCTCGTTACCACGACTATCTATCATGTCGTATCTCGACCAAACACCAGATCGGCTTCATATTGGCCCCACGCCGAGCGTGCTGACACCTGCGCCCATCGTCCTCTGCCGTCTTGTCACTCGTACGAGTGGCGCAATGCACATTGTCTATCTAGGAGGCTCGACAAAGTACGAGTACTGCACTGGTCTGGTCTGCCGTCGGCCGGCGAAGGACACCACCAAGACGGCGTACAGAGCACATTGCAGCTCACAAAGTATTGTTGTAGTTCTTTCCCCTATCCCCTTTCTCTGGGAATTATCGCCGCCTCCTTACGGAAATGAGATGGGAACAAAGATGCAAGGGAAAAGCCGGATGAGAAAGACAGTGAAACCCAAGAGGAGACCCAAGAGAAGACCCAAGAGGAGACCCAAGAGAAGACCCAAGAGGAGACCCAAGAGGAGACCCAAGAGAGACCCAAGAGGAGACCCAAGAGGAGACCCAAGAGGAGACCCAAGAAATGTCCTCTTTCGGCACGGCGGCGGCTGCGTGCACCTCTCCTCAGAATACAAAAGGCGCCGTAAGGGGCATCTCACGTCTCAGTCCAGGCGTTCTAACCTGCTCCTACGAGTACAAGTACATGCCGGACTCACACACCGGAAGCGCAGGCTACATGATGCAGTCGTATTGTCGAGCCCCATACCTCTATCTCCATCTCGATCTCCATGTCTCCATGTCTCCATATCTCCATATCTCCATATCTGCCAGCCCAAAAAGTCGTACGAGTTGCTTCCCCTCCTTGATTAGTTTGTGGCTGCACGCCATTTGTAGCACCCACACGATGTGCACCAAGCTGTCGCTAGTCTCAGCAGAGCTGGAGGCTGGGTCAAGTCAGGCCGATTACCCCTTTCAAGCAGTACTTTAGAACCGGACTCAACCACCGGGCCTTGTGTGGTATTGGGCGGTCAAACAATTGGGCCTCTTCTGTTTCGAAGATCGGAAACGAATCGTGGACGGATGCATTGTTTGCTTCCTCCAGCTCTGTCCTCTCCTCCTGGTTGCTCTTCCCAGCTGTGTATTGTTGCTCACAGAACCGGTCCCCTTGCGTGTCTTTGGCGCCTGTCCACTAGCATCGGTCGCTAGCAAGGCTTCCTCTGCACATGGAGAGCGATCCCGACAACGGAAGAGTATGCCTCGGAGATGGGGCGGAATACGAATGGTGCACAGTGAGGCATGGCCGCTTATCACTCTGGCTGGAAGCACACCGTCTGTCACACGAACAAACGACGAAGGAAGCGTGCAGGAAGCTACGGCGTAAGATACGTGACTGGATAGCATGAGCGAAAAGCGACTGGTCACTTTGCCGTGCAGTTTGCGGTGCGGTGAGCAAATGGCGGCGGCGTCCTGCAGGTGCCTCGGGAGCAAGAACACAAGAAGCCAGTCGCAAAGCTGCGAGCAGAATGACGAGGAGAAGAGAAAGATGAGTAAACACCCCGAGTGGAACAGCGAGAAGGGCAACAGTGCCGAAAACAAAATTGAATACGACGTAAACATGATGGAAACTTGACACGTGGTGAAGATGCCGAAGTGGCGAGCAGAGGGACACGTCCTCGCACACACACTGGCACAGAAGAATGCCACAAAAATAGCACCTAAACGACCCGGCAGACAAATGGATGCTCTGCCACGCGAGGGACCACATGGCATGGCAGCCAAGGGCCAAGAGAAAGTCGAGAAAATGCCAAAATCTGTGCCACGAGCCAATCGCAAATCCGACGTTGTTTTCTTTTACTTGCTGAAGTTCTCTGTAGTTGCTACAATGCGCTGTGCTGCTGAGCCCTGAGCCTCTTATTCTGAAGCGAAATCGCTGCAAGATACAATCCAATATCGTACCACAGGGTGCACAAACTGGCAGGGCGACGTCACATCGCCGGGTGTCAAAGTACGAAGTAGTACTCAAAGAGGTGCCACGATACGTAAACCCGACGATGTCGGAAACTTGTTTCCTTGCTACTGTGCAACGTATTCTCTTTTGACACGCCCAAAGACGCGACAACGCATCGTTCCTCCTTTTCTATCCTTTTCTTTTCCCTCTCTTTTTCTCCTCTTCTCTGTTCTCTTTTTTACACACTAACATGATGTGCCCCTAGAACAAGCCGTCAGTAGCCACGAGGCAATGCAACTTAGCAGCCGGCAGGCGACAAGCCGGTAGCCGGGAATTCCCATGTTTGCCGCGACCAGTAGCCCCTGAAAACGACGAGAAAGTTTGGCTAGGGAGCCTGGCGCCTAGAGCGTTTTGTCTTTTCTTTTCTTACATTTCTCACATTCTCACATGGCGGCCATGCACTGCGTGGCTGACTCGCGTGGGGCAGAGTGTTGAATGGCACAAAGTGTCAATCTCAGGCACTGGACACTGTGCGTCTAGCGGGACGGCGATACATGAAGTACTCGTACGAAGAACGAACTGTAGAAGAAGGAAAAGAACCCTGACAGAAGCCGAGCCAAACCCACCAAAAAGAAGACGGGAAGCCTCGGAGTACATGTACGATGCTGGGGTTTTCTTTGCACGTTGCTCGATGGAGCCGTTTCAGAACCAGCACCAGGATGGCCTGCAAAACGACTCATCGTATGTCAATAGACGGCCATCTCTCAATAAAACTTTGCAACTACAAAGTACTCGTGGACGACCCTCTGTCTTGTCTATTGTAGCACTTTCGTTCAAAGGCGTTGCTCTCCACCGAGGTCATCACCCTATCCACCACAGAGCAGGGAAAGTGAGATTGATAGCGGCATGGCCGAGAATGCTACTCGTTAGTGAAGACGTCGTACTACGTAGTAAATGGTGGCGGCGGAATGGAAAAAATGATGAAAAGAAGCAGAGAGGACATGTACGAGTACATGCACATTGAAAGAGGAGAATGGTGGAGAATGCCACGTGGAACTCAAAAGCTATACGATATCGGTTCTCGAAGATGGGAAATCCGAGACGCGGAGGCAAAGAGACGCGCGGCGACGAGGACAAAGACAAGACAACAGGTGAATGGCCTGATTGACAAGAGAATGATATCATGCCTTTCCATTTCCTTGATCGCAGACTCGCTGAAACGAGATCTTGCCACTGTAGGCGTGTCGGATGAACAACGTACAAAGTACGTGGCACATCGCGAGAAGGGCATGGCCAGCTTTCACCCTTGCCAAGAATCACGGAATGTCATCTTTGCTTCTATTGTTCTTTCTGCTCTACCCAGTAATTGTGCTCTTGTTCTATTTGATCTGTTTCCTTTACTAATTTTACATGTTCTACCCATTTTACTTATTCTACTTACTGCACATCGTATTCGATGTTCTCGATTTTGTATGTACAAAGTACATGTACGAGTAGTTTTCACCATCGTGTTAAGCCAATTAGGCCCATCAAAGGGGCCGCCCGTCAATTTGAAACATACCAAATTTAGCAATACGTGCCAGTATGCCGTACGAAGTACTTTGTAGCTTCGACAGTGCAAACCGGGTACTTGCACACGGGCATCCCAGCTCCATAGCAGTGAGGCTGTGCAGGCAATAAAAGGCCCGTCCTCGTGGCCTGTAGGGCCCTTTTCGGTACGGTCCACACTCTACAGGCCGAACTTCGTAATGCCTCGCCGTGCTACTGGTTGCAGGTAGTGATCACTGGGCCAATACCAAAGGGATCCCTGGCAAGGACCTCTGTGCATTACGAGTACGCTGTAAACCTCCCCGTTATGACAGGACGAGCACACAATGCGCCAAAGGACCAACTCCGTAACAGGGACGGCGGCACGGTGCACAGACAAGTCCGTGACGCCCTGCCCAGTTAGTTCCAGGTTTGTGCAAATTTCAGACCTGCAGCCGTGTGGGACGCGTGGACGCATGGACGGGCCTGGGCTTTCTTCTTTCTTCTTTCTTCTTCTTCTTCTTCTTCTTTCTCTTTCTCCCTCTTCTTTTTCTATTTCCAGAAGCGGTTTATTGAAGACTGTGTTATGCACAAACTATCTCCAGTCATGTCGGGCCACCCGCGTATCTTGTGCCTAAAAGGGGATGCTGTCTCGACGCCTCATACGATATGGCATGGCATATGCACCCCATACGACGACGCAAGCATGAGGGAATAAGGGGCCTTCAAGAAACTACGGAGTATGAAGTAGAGTTAAAACTTGTCTTGCTTGCCACATGGCACGGAAGTCTGGGCACGGTGGCTGGCCAAGAAACTAGAGGCAGGGTCTGGCCCGTCCTTTCGTTGCGTCTTTGTCTTGCTGGCAAAACGACGTACGCAGGGCTCGTGGTTGCTCCGCCATGCTTGACAGGCTTCGGACTATGGGACCGGTAGCCAAGACCCAAGAGGCACCCCGTAGCGTTCCTGTCCGACAATGCCTGCAGGATGCAAGCTCAATATGACGTGTGCAGATATCAGGAAAATACTGTGTACTCCGTGACTCTGTACACCGTGCTTTTGTCTACTTTGTGAGCTCTCTGACTCCTATCGTCAGACGATCTGCTTCGATAGACAGTCAGGCCATGATGGACGGCTGACGGTGGCCGGGGCCTCGTGGGGGCGATATTAGCCGAGAATCGTAAAACATAGATGGCCCGTTGAGGCCGTATCTCCCGATTGAGTCTTGCGCTGACAGGCCACGAGGACGGTGCAATGATGACGATCGGCGTGTTTCAAATTGCCGTGCAGGGTTGCTGTGTCTGGCGGCGGTTGGTATTTCGCACTTGTACCGTACATGTACACGTCCTTGCTGAAACAGAGTGCAGTGGACAAGAGAAAGCGCATCTGCAGGGTTACAATCTTGCAGAGTGTCGATGATGTAGGATGCTGATGGAGCAGCCAATGGAGCAAATTTAAAGCATCGACGGAGATTCTCGTTTCGGGTTCTTCTGCCGCTATTTCGGCAGCTTCTAGAAGCATCCTACGCGGATGACGTTTACAGACAGGACATATCACAGGGCATAGCGCGAGGCAATTTTGAATATGAACAGCTGGTCACCCATGTCGGATATGATGGATGAGAGTGCCGATCCAGCGAGTTGAATGGCTTTGTATGAAGTAGGGGGTTGTGCAAGATTCACAAATCAACTTGAGCGACAAAAAGGTCGGCGTGAAACGCAAGGCTGGATAAACATGGAGTCCTTGCCGATCACAGTCTTTACACGAGTTTGCTCGGCTCGATCGGGTTCCAGGAGATTGAGACATATCGGCAGCTTCGGATCTGTAGGAAGGCCGAGAAGCATGAGCCTACTTCAGACGATTGAGAGCAAAGGGGACATGTGCAGTGCCGTGCTGCGATAGCTTGCCGTCTTTGTCGCCGTGGAACTGTTGCCGTCCGTGCCCCTCAAAGATGTAGCAAATAAAGCATCAATCCTCTGATCGTCATGTAAAAATGCTCCATTTCTGTCCCACAAAGCAGTATCAAATTTCGTGCCACAGCCCACAACATCTGTCCATACCTTTCGTGTGTGTGCGTTCGGGAGACAGGTACCTCGCTTCTCGCTTCCTTCTGCCGGCACTTGATATGCGCAGATATCGTGACGCCGTCTGCCACGTGGGACGTGGGCGAGGCAAGACAAGCACTGAGCACTGAGCACTGAGCACTGAGCACTGAGACAGCCGAGGCGACCAGCGTACCTAGCCGTATCACAGATGTTGTGTCCCTGTTGTGTCTTGCCGCAAAACGTCTGCTGCATGTCTGTGACAGAAGCACAACGTCAGACTGTCGTGGAGGGATGTCGTGGAGAACTGTTATACGGGACTGCTGTGAAGAGCAACCTGCATCAACAACGTGGGGTACTTTGCCGTCGTAGGGCCGTGCAAGATATGCAGCCAGCTGCAATCGAAGGACAGCCCATTGTCCATGAGTGTGTGTGCCAGTGTCCCTCGTTGTCATCTAGATGTTCATTCAAATCATGTGCCGGCAGCCAGAGTGCCTCTCGGGAGTGGCTTGCCGTAGACTACACAACATGTCCTCACGGTACACGTGCAGTTTAGACCATCACACGCGAGTCAGTGTCATGGACGAGACGAGGATGCGTAACCCAAAGTATGTATGCTGCAACTGTAGTATGTGTGTTCCCATTCTGATACCCGTGTGTAATGACCGCCAGTAGCCTGTATGCTTGCCGTCCTCCACATCAAATCTCCTTGCACCAGCGTGCCAGGACGCACTGAGCCGCACACCAGGCGCCGCTGCAATCTCTTCGAGCGCCACCTCGGTCCGCCACATGCTGCGGCCCTCGAGCCCGCTCGTGACCAGCGCATTGCTCGGCCGTCCCGGTCCACGGGCGCGCGCACTTGCACCCAGTCCCGCGGGAATCAGCAGACTCAGTGCGGCCAGACGTTCCCAGCGCGCGAAGCGACACCACGGCCCCAGACACGCGCGCCACCGCGACGACGGTGCCGCCGACAGTACCACCGGCACCTCCACCGCCAGGCGGCCGGCCGACGCCACGGCCAGAGCCCACACCCGAGCCGGCCAGGGACGACTGGACGCGCTGGCGGCTCATGAGAGAGACGTACTCGTCGTAGGCCATGGCGAAGTTGACCGTGTCGGTACTCAGGACGATATCCAGGCGAGCAGCGGCAATGAGCAGGGACAGCTCGAGCTCAGAGAGGGACGCCAGCAGGTGCAGCTTGGAGTCGGGCGGTGCCAGCGGAAGCGGCTCGATGTCGTCGAGACGCATTGTCGTCGTCATAGCATGCTGTGCAGACAAAGCAGCCAACGAAGCCAGCGACGGCCGGCCAACGCTGCGGGTAACTTCGGTTGCGCCGCCCCAGCACCAAAGAGTCCGCCACCACCGCTCAGGGCGGCCTCGCCCACGGGCGGCAGCTGGAGCCGCGGTGCGGCCGACGACACGGCCGCCAAGGGCATGATGCATGTTGTCCAAAAGGCCGGAACGGACTTTGTGCTGTAAAAGTGAAAGGCAAGCTGCTCCTGGAAGTGGTCGTCTTCTCTGGCCGTGTCAATCATGTGCTTCCACCATTGGCGGAACTCGGCATGGCCTTCCTTTTTGTCGACGTCCATGGCGATGCCGACTGCCTTGAGCTCGTTTTCGCCCTTCTCATCATCGTCAACCACAAGGCCGTGACGGCAGATATCCCAAAAGGCTGGCAGGCTGCGTGCGAGCGGCAGGTAGACGTAGCGGTGGCTAAAGCGACTCTTGACGCGCTTCTCGAGGCTCTCGACGACGTCAATCTTGGTGGTCAGGCCAAGCACGGCAATGGGCGCCTTGCGGGCCTGGGCAATGTCAAAGAGGTTGTAGAGCAGCGTCTGGCGCGCGTGGGTGGCAAAGAGGTCAAACTCGTCCATGACAAATACGACGGCCGCCGACGTGACCGCCGGGGCTGCTGTGTCGCCGTCCTTTTCCACCGCGCCGGTGCCAATGGTGGCCGCCTGGATCTCGGAAGGGTGCGAGAGCAGGGCAAGAAGCGAAGCCAGTGTATCGGCATAGTTGTTCGTCTACAATGTCAGTGGGGTGAGCATGAACAGAAAAGAGAGAGAGAGACAGGAGCGAGAGCGAGAAAAGCGAGAGAGACGAGAAAAGCGAGAGAGACGAGAGAAGCGAGACAGAGAGAAAGAGAGAAAAAGTGAGAGATAGAAGAGACTGGGAGCTGCAACCACTGTGGACTCACCTTATTAACAACGTCGTCCTCGACGGCCATTTCTTTGCCCAGCTGGCGCCAGATCTCACGCAGAGCCAGCTTGTCGTCGGTGTGGATGAATCCGTTGAGCCGGACAACGTGGAAAGCACCGCCGTGCTCGGCCGCCAGATCGCCCAAGATGGACTCGACCATCTGTATTTGTCAGTATCGTGAGTTGGATGCCCTGTGAATGATACCGGTACGGACATACCGTGGTCTTGCCTGTGCCTCGCGCTCCAATAACCATCATGGAGTTGCCCTCGCCGGCCACAATTGTCTGCCTCACCACCTGGTAGACCTTGTCGTAGGCTTCGTCCTGGCCGTGCAAGCGCACACGCTGGCGGCCTGTGCAGCGGCGGAGCAAAGCACGCTTCATCTCGGTCAGATGGTGCTCAAAGTTGGCAATGTCGGGCGCCAGATTGCGAACAGCAGCGGCAGCGGCGGCGGCCTTGTCAGCCTTTTCAGCCATTTCAGCCATTTCTGCCATTTCTGCCCCTCAGCCGCCGACTCCGCCGCCACTGCAACTGTGTGCTCGGTGCCGACGCTCTTTACCGACTGCTGGCGCAGACAGTTCTTGCAGAACCAGTCGCCTTCGGGAATGACGGGCACATTGTAGCATTGCTGGTGCACGGCAAGGTCGCAGGTCTCGCAAAAGACAATCTCGTTGGGCGGCTCCGAGTCGGGTCTGCTGCAGATGGCACAGACGTCGCCGTCACTGTCGTCGCTGCTGACATCCCCTGCCACTGGCGTATTGCCTACCGATCCCGCCTCTTTCGCCTCCCGTAGCTGTTTCGAGGGAGTGTCCTCTGTCGCCGTGTCGGTCGTGTCTTTGGCAGCCGTCTTTGCCCTTGCACGAGAGGGTATTCTGGATGCCGGCTTTTCTGTTGTTTTGGCAGGCGTCGGCCTTGCCTGTGATCGCCTCGTGGAAGCCGGAGCAGCTGCTTCTCCGCTTTCCGTGGTGTCTGCGGTGCCTGTGGTGTGTGCGCCGGCCTGAGCTGTGTCGTCTGCCTTTCTCCGCACAGGTGCGGGCGCCTTGGTGGGCGTATCGGCTGCCGGCGCGACCTTTCCTGCTGATGCACCGCCGTTCACCGCCTTGCTTCGTGAGCGGCCCTTGCTGGTGCTACCCGCGTTGCTGGCCTCGCCATCCGCGCTCCTGCTGGGCGTGCTGCGCACCGGTCGCGCCGAGACAGACGGCCGCCCTCGAGCCCTGCTGCCATCTTTTCGGTACCGTCAATAGCCAGGTCCCCAAGGGGTCGCGACGCTTCCTTTTTCTCTCAGTGGCCGTTTTCGTGCCCGAAGCTGAAGCAGACGGCGTTCTGGTTGGTTTCGCAGAGGGCGTGTCGGGTGTTGGCGAGGCAGATCCGACCAGCGTGTGTTCTTCGGCGTCAGAGTCAGGAGGGCGCGTCATCGTTGTCGTCGCCGTCGTCGTCGTCGTCGTCGCCGTCTCCACAGTCTTATTGATTGCACTCGCATCATCATCGGGCACGTCATAGAGCTCGTCAAGGTCGTCGTTGTGCGTGGACGCGCGTTGCGGTCGTTTAACAGCGACGCAAAAGGCCGTGGCAGCAGCCGGTCGCGAGCCTGGCCGCGAGCCTTGCTGGCACCTACAAGACTGCCAACGCCATAGGAAAAGGCGCCCGTGATGGCCGACGCGACGACATGGACAGTCCTTGGCGTTTGAGGCGTCGTGGCAATGTTGGCACCGGGAAACAGGGCTGCGTCGCCGTCGTTGCCGCCACCCTGGCACACCATCGAAGCCGCCGAGTGGCTCGGCGCCAGTCTTTGCCGCTTTGTTGTGCCTGTCGTCTCTCTGCCTCCCGCCAAGGGCACATTTTCGACGCCAGGGCCATCGTCGCCCTCTTCCGACCGCGCCCGCTTCCTGCCAATGCCGCCCGACATGGCTCCCGGGTACAGCAGGATGTCGATCTCAGTCGAGCTTTGACTGTGCAGCGTGTGAATCTTCGAGTGTCGCAGTATCGGGCTGAGGGTTGAGGGCTGGGGGCTGTCGCTGTGTATCGCTAGTCGTCTGTTGTTGATTTCTGTCGTCTGTTGACTCTGTGCCAACTGACGCCTGTTCTTGGAGAATTGTCCAGCTGGAAGAGCGTCCCAGGAGCGCGTCGCACAAGCCACTAGCGGGCGCAGGAACCAGGGGCTGGCAGCCAGCGCTATTCGTACTCGGTAGACTGCGCGCTGGGGCGGCCCCATCATGGGTTTTAATTGAGGTCACGTGCTTTCGCGAACTCGATTCTGGTGTTTCGTGAACGCTCCGGACGTTTGGTCATTGGAAGTAGCGTGTGGGGTCGCGCCTTTCGCGCCCCTCTGCCTCACTGCCAGTCGTTGCTTTCAGTGTGGCCTGTGGGCTCAGGGCAGACTGCAGTTCTCAGTGGAGCTTCTCAGACTGCTGCCTTGAAGTGAGGCTTGCTTCCCAATGCACAGCTTTTTGCATCACAACGACATCACAGAAGCCATGACGACCCAATGGACGCCTTTGTGACGAGACAGAAGAAGCGCAAGCTGGCATCGCCAACGCCGTCGCCTCCACCAGGCACGGCGGCGGCGGCATCCGGTCATGGCCCGGCTGAAGTGATTGCGACCACCAGTTTCGAGGATGAAGACGACGAGTCGACCGAGGTCAAGCTGGCCATGCTGGCATCTCTCCTCGGCGATGAGAATTGTGGAGGCAGTGGCAGTGGCAGTGACAGTGGCGGTGCCGCCATTGACCAGGATATGCTTCTCGACATGCTGCTGGCCCACGATGGATCGGTCGACGCAGCTGTTGATGCTTTCCACAGTCGGCCAGACAAGGGGGGAACAAGAACAAGAACAAGAAGAAGCTGAAGATGGACGGCGGGAGTGGCGTTATTGGACAGCAGATGTCCCTGCGCGGTTTCAGAGTCATGCCGCAAACAGGAGGTTCGCAGTCGCCCGAGAAAAAGGCGGTCGGCCCGGCCGCGACCCTTTTGTCCCGCCGTGGCCGAACTCTGCACCTCTACGATCCGGTCGACGTCGAGGCGCACACGCCCTGCACGCTGGTGCATAATTTCTTGGCCCCAGAAATGGCCAACGACCTGCTGCGCGAGATGCTGGCCGAGGCCAAGACGTTTGGTGCACCATACACTTTCAAATTGTTTGACCAGGTCGTGTCAAGTCCACACACGTCGTGTTTCTATCTCGAGTCGGCCACCGAGGCAGACAAGGCGAGGACTCGCAGGGGTGCCGGCACAAGTAGCGGCGGCGGGGAGATGATTACCCTGCTGGCCGGCAGTCACTGCCTGACCGACCAAACAACGACACCTTTGTGCTGACTGCGGACACGCACGAGGGCTACCGCTACAACGGCTCGCGGCTGTCTGATATCCGCACGGTCACGCCGCACATGGCCGTGTTAGGCCACTCGTAGAAGCTGCCGTCAACCAGGCCATCCAGCAGCGTATTGCCACGCACTACCCGGGCGGGCGCAAGCTTCGGTACCAGAACCCGCGGCCATGGCGGCCAAATGCGGCGTTTGTCAACTGCTACAGCGGTGGGCAGGAGAGCGTGGGCTGGCATAGCGACCAACTGACATACTTGGGCCCGCGGGCCGTCATCGGGTCCATGTCGCTGGGAGTGGCGCGCGAGTTTCGCGTGCGCCGCATCGTGCCGCGTGATCCCTCAAAGGACCCAAAGGACCTAGAAACCCCAGAGGACACAAAGGACACAAGAGCGGACGATGCCGCTGGGCAAATTAGCATCCATCTGCCACACAACTCGCTGCTTATCATGCACGCCGAGATGCAGGAGGAGTGGAAGCACTGCGTGACGCCCGCGCCCTCCATCGACCCACACCCCATCTCCGGCATCAAGCGCATCAATGTCACCTACCGTGACTACCGCGCAGACTTCCACCCCAACTACACGCCTCGCTGTCGGTGCGGCATTGCCTGTGTCCTGCGCGTCGTGCAGCGGAAGCTAGACAACCACGGCCGCTACTTCTGGATGTGCCATGCTGGCAACATTCCAGACCGTGAAGGCTGCACATTCTTTCTCTGGGCCGATTTTGACGATGACGGCGTTCCTGTGTGGAAGCACAGGGAGAAAGAGAGAGAAGAGAGACGGATGGCGTCGCAAGCTGCGCAGAGCAACACAACCAACACAATCAACGCAACCAAGAGATGAGACAAGCGTATATTTAGCGACGAACGAATGCACAATTGGCCAGACAAACCCGATGGAATACCAATACAGTGCTCTAACGATACAACATCTCGATATGCCGATACAGTATACAGTACTGCTCTTCCTATCACGGGAACTATGCACACGAGGCGTCCATTGTGCCCAGAGCACCTATGCCGTGGCAAGCATATACTTGCGAGCCGAAACTGCGACAGCCAACAGGCGATAAGACATGTTATGAGAACCAGCCGGGCCAGGGCCACTTGCCGGACCTCTTGCTAATGGTGCTGCTGCGGCTACCACTGCGGAATCCACTATAGTCCGCCCGGTCGTCACAGTTCTCGCTCTTCAAGCTCTGTTCGGACGCGCCAAGAGGCAGATTTCGAAGATTCGTCGCGTCCATCCCGACGGGACGCCGAATGTTCCGGGGCGCTGCGTCGGGGATGGCCTGCCTTTGACCGCCTGAAACCAAGCGCGAACTCTTCGAACGGGGCAACAAACAGCCTGGAGACGGAGGGTCCGAGTCTGTGGGGATATTGGCCGACGACAAAGAGAGCCGCGGGGCCTGAGAGGAGACCCGAGAGAGTGAAACCCGCTTTTGGGGTGCAGATGTCGATGCAGACCCTGTTCTGTGCTGCTTGAGGCGTGTTGGTGGTCCTTCTTTGGCAAGCGAATCGGCATGGTCGGCTGTTGGCCCTGGCCAAGCGACGTGTTTTTCTCTGGACGGGTTCCATTGTCTTGACGCGCACTATTTTTGCCTGATGTCTGCTGGCAACGAGATGCCGCGCGGGGGGTCACCTCGTCCAGGCTCCCGTCCATAGTGCCATTTTCAGGAGTGCCGGGACGCAATACCGAAGACTGATATTGTTCCTTTTGCCCATCTGCATGGCGTGCAGCTACACCCAGGTCCTAGGCGCTTTTTCTTGCCGTCGCAGCGACCTCATCTCTATCGAGGTAGCGACCCTCTGGCCATCTCTTTTGCTGCGGCCGGGCCCCAGTGCTTCGCAACGATGTCGACCAAGGGCTGCCAGCAGGCGGCGCGGCGGACGGCGACACATTGATGATGCGTTCTGCTGCATGACCAGTGCTGTGACCGTCGTCTCGATTGTAGTGCGGACCTCGACACACCCGCCGTCTCGATCCATGGGGTCTCTGCCAACATCACGCTTGGGAAATCCGGAATGGGAGTATGTGAGCTGGATCTGCATGTACTCTTGGGACGTGGACCCAAGCTGGACTTCAAGATCCTCTAGAAGCTGTTCAGACGTACTGCTTTGGGAGAGCGGGCGGTAGTCTTGTGTCTCTGCTGCCTGCTTCTTCTTTGTTGTGTCAAGGTGGACATGGACAACCATGAGACGCCGTGAGCCGGGTAGGAGGGTTCTATGGAGACTTGTGGTTAGCGTCGATAGCGGAAGTAGAGCCAAAGGGCTCGTTCATACGAGTCTTACAACAGGCTGGGGCTTTTCCCATGACCTCGAGGATTTCGCTTTGGTAGGACGATACGATTTTGATGTCCATGCCGGAAATGTATCCGAAGCGGTGGAGGTCTAGTTGTATCCATTGTTAGAATGTACTAGAAGACTAAAGCGGCCTGAAAGCATCTCCCAGAGTGACTTGCCTTGGTCGTCTTCTGCGCAAAAGATGACGTTGAGGCTTGCCGGAAGTCCTGTCGAAATCGGTGGTCGCGAGACGAGCCGGTGTCCAAAGGATGTGTGATGTGGGCAAAGAGCTCGATGGCAACCCAGAAGCTGTTCACGTTGCCCTCAACGGTCCTGCATTCGGGTGTCACTGAGACGATGGCACTAGGATCTGCGGGTCGACTTCGCCGGGCCCTCGGGCTTGCCAATGATCTGGCTCAGTCTACGGTTGAGGCGGCTTCGGGACGTGTCCATCGGCTGGTGGTAGTGAAAGGGCTCTGACGGGCGATGGCTTTTGTATGCACTATTGAAGGGCATAGCTGTCGATGGCCGTGCATAAGGCTCCGGCGGGAATAAGTTCTGGCCAGTGAGCAGGATATCCGATGTCGATTCCGGGCGGCTGTCGTATGTATGCTGATAGGGTAATGAGGCATCCTGCTCTGCGCAAACCGAGAGCTGCTCGTAGGGTCCGTCTCCGACCAGCGGTGGCAGACAACATGCCTGGGCGTGCTGCCCAGCTCACCAGGCCTGTCCGAGGGCCAGAAGAAGCGCTCATCGCCAGCGGTCGGGGTATATGTACCTCCACTTTGAGTGCCGTAAGTGTTCCCTTGTTGACGGCAGCGGTCGGCACTCAATTCGAAGGCCTCCGCCTCACTACTGAGGCGCATCTGCTGGAAGTTGTCCAAGACGTCTTCGTCGTCATACGGACGTCTGCTGCTATGACTGGAAGAAGGCCGTGGGTGTGCAGGTCTTCATCAAAGCTGCCTTGTAGAGAGTTAGACTGGCGTCTGTCCAGGTGAGTTTGCTTCAAGGGTGAGACCTACCTGCACGTTGTCCGTCCCCAGATACTGCGCCCGAACAGATGCATAGCGACCACCGGCCTCGTATCCATCGTGCCTCACACTATTGTCGCCGCGATCGTTCTCCGAGCAGAAGCTGTCCGTTTTGTTGCGTCTGCGTCTAGCCATGCCGGCTGCATGTGCCTCAGATGCAGTGTAGAAGCGGCTGGCGCCCGTGTCCAGAAGGACGGCATGGTCTTCCGCTTCTTTGGGATGCTCAAAGGCCGCTGAGGAGTTTCAAAGTCTTCCTGGATGCTGTCTATGCTCTCTTCGGTAGCCGCGCTTCCTCGCCTGGGATGCTGCTCGTGGTCCGACCCAGAGCTATGCGCATTGGCGCTGCCAGATGGCCGAAGGGGGCATTGGAAGTGCGTTTGATGATCCGCAGAGGGCTCGGCTGCCTGTCAGCGCCCTCCATGGCATCTAACGTATGGAGAGAGGAGTAGGGCTCTGTAGCTTTCAAGTCGTTTGTGGGTTGACAATCAATTCCAAGAAGCAGCTCCAAGAAGCCAAGAAAACATGACGATATAAGGGGATGGTGACAAGAGAGTTTGAATGAGGAAGACCCGGTTGGGAGGCGTGTTGTTTGTTTACATTTACTCTACTTTACAGCTTGGAGAGACCTGGCAGGAACGCATTTTCATGTGTCGCGACTTCCATGTTGAAGTCATTTCTATCGCGTGGCCACCGCCGATATGGAAAGGGCGACTAAGACCAAGGACGGGAAGGTGCATCCTTTGTCGCGCGTAGTGAGCGGCATACATCAGCGCAATGATACGAGATGGTTAAGATAAATTGGTATTCACAGTAGCCACTGCCTCAACGCCAAGCCTCTAGATTCAAGAGGACCGTAATGAACGTAGCAAAGGATGAGAGGCCATCGAGGCGCGTGGTGTCACGACTCTTGAGCGTCCATTGTCCGTTTTAGATTTTCTTTGGCGGCGTCAATCTCGCTGTCTTCCATGGGCAGGAAGCGGATCTGCAATGTCAGTCCTGGTGTTTTATAGCCGGTTATCGTTTGGGTCGTCTTACCACATCGCCAGCAGCGCCCGCGCTGCCAAAGAGGACCGAGTCGGAGAGGCTTGCGTTGATGCCCTTCTTGACACGTTCTTCCCAGACGTGTTCCCAGTTCCACTCGCCGGGTTTCCGAGGCGGTGGAGGCGGTGGTGGAGATGCTGGAGTCGCTGCTGGACCAGGGCCCGAGCCAGAGCCGGCCGCATCAGGACGGGCGACGTCCTTCTTCTCCGTCTTCACCTGGCGCTGGTGCGCCCGCCAGGCGTTCCAAGCGCCGGGGTTGCCAGCAGCCTCGAGCGGGATGGAGTCTAGGACGTCGGCGTCGTCAAAGGCGCTGCGGATGTAGTTGAGCACCTCGTACGTGGACACGGTCGGGGCGGCGGCTGGGTCTGGAGGTACGGCGGTGTCGGGAGCGAGGCCACGGCCGAAGCAAAGCAGAGCGCTGGCTCTGACCGCTCCGTGCACCGCCTAGAGGCGGGACGCCCGACACGTTTGATGGTGTGGGTGTGGTCTGGGCGCTGCCGGTGGTGCCGTGGAGCGCGGTGGGGTCTGTGGTTGAAGAGACGACGAGGAAGGCGAGGATGAGGGCAGCTGTCGGTTTTGGCACTGGCTCGGAGTCTGAGCAGGCATCTGGTGCTGGCCACTGAGGCGCTTGTTGCGGTTGCCACGGCCGAACCAAGCCGGAAATCCGTGGCGTAAGCTGAAGCCGCCCGGCGGCAGGCGCTCGTCGTCGGTGGCGCTGACGGTGCCATTGTCCTGGATGTCGGTTGTGTAGGTGTAGGTTGTCAGGGGCGTGATGAGCGGTGGAAGATGTCTGTGGAAAAGGTCACGAGCGGTGGCAGGCTCGGGTACGAGTCAGGAAAGGAGATCTGGAAGCGCAAGACAGCAGGCGCATACGGGCCTGCCAGGGCGGTGTTAGTTTGACTAACTCTCGGGGCGTGAGACGGACAATTCACGTTGCGACAAGGACGGAAGGGGACCAAAAGGACAACCCACCGTCACGAACGAAGATGACGCCAGACCACATAGTCGGGTCACCTGGCGTCAATGTCATGAACACGCCCCCGGGCATGCCTGTTTGAGTCCGGAGCTGCAGGGGTCCGGTCAGCGGGAGCGATACGAAAAGGGGCCATGCATCACTCATTGTTAGGCCACTTGTCTGAAGAGGACGTACAACTCGACCAGGAGGTTATGCCGCCGCAACGCCGGCAAACTTGTGAATCTCGTCGTGTCCATGGCTATGAGAGCAGCATTCTGGCATATATCGAGGGGGAAAAGAGGCGACGTCCGTGTTGCGTTCGCGCGACAAACGCAATGTGTTTCCAGGAGATTGACGAGTTCATGCGCATCTCCCCAGCACAGTGAGCTCTGAAACAGGAAGGCGGTGAGGTAGGCGGTGGGATTCTGCCAATCCACTCAAGCTTGAAGCTCAGCTGTTGTGTCGCAGGCCGTTCTGCCGAGCGAGGGGCAGTGGGGAGGGCTAAAGTAGCTGTCGAGGCACCTGAGCGTTGCGCGATGCTATTAGTGCCTGATGAAGTCATCGGTGGCAACAGAACGGCGGCATTCCTAGATCTACTTCCAAGGACCACATCGCGTGCCCAGTGATTGCTTTTGCCTGTATTTCAGTTGCTGCATTGATGCTATCGTATCTACATGTTGACACGGTCAGCTTGACCAAGCTCCAGCCCTTTTCCAGCCGTAGATGTGTAGTACCAACAAGCTAGAGAAGCCAGAGAAGAGGGGAAGTCAGGGCAAAACACGGCTCGCGCCTATGCTCCAGCCGCTTCTCAATCTTGGACTTCTCCTGATCCTTGATCTGCGCCACCTCCGCCTTGTTTGCATCATACCGCGCCGTCACTTGGTTGAACGGGTTCTCGGGCTCTTCTCAAACTCCTTGCGGATCTTGTCCTTGCGCTGGTTCAGGCGCAGGCCCTTGCTCGAGCCGTCGGCGTCCATCTCGGCCAGACGGCGCTCCTCGAACGCGGCAAATGCCGCCTTGAAGCGGCGCTCTGGGTGGCGGTCAATGGAACCGGAGCCGGCGGCGGCACCACCGTCAAGCGAGAGGCGTCGAGGGCGTTGTCGATGCCGGTCGCACTGACGGCAGTCAGCTTCTTGTCGGCCGGGGCGTCATCAAGCTGGGACAGGTCAAGGCCTCGTGACGGTGCGGCGGTCTTCTTGGCGGCAGACTTGGCATTCTTGGGCGGCGCGGCCGGGCGTGCTCTTTTCCTCCTCGGCCAGCAGGGCCTCGCGCTCGGCCTTTTTGCGGGCAAGCTCTGCCTTCTTGGCGGCTTCGGCCTCCCTGTTTTGATTGACCAGCGGTTAGCAACGAGGCCCAAGCAATGTCAAAGACAAAGGGGGACGGTGATGGAGGGCGACGGGTCTGCGCGAATCCTGCGACGTAGTCTATGTGTGGCGAACGACGGATGACGGACGACGGACGAGGTACGAGGGCGACGGGCGAGGAACAGACAGTCGGCAAGAGGCACAGCCGTGGTGACAGCTGAGACTGCACATATCCGTTCATGCGTCTGTCTCTCTGTCTGTCCGTCTGCCTCCCTGTCTGTTCACCACGCCTTTTCTCGCCGTCCGTGTCGCTGCAAGGCTACCACACCTGCGGAAGTGGCATCCGGTGGGCCGTCGTACGTATCCACGTCCATACGTCCACACATCCACACATCCATGGCCCCTTACCCGTAGCAACATGTGAAGGTGCAGGGCCGATCTGTGTCAAAGAAAGCTGAACAAGACAAGACGGAACACTTACTTCTTTCCAGCACCCTTGGAGCCTTTTTCCCACTCGGCATACTCGGCGGCCTCCTTCCGGGCGCCTTCTGCAGCTGCCTTCTGGGCTTCCGCGTCGGCCTTGCGGGGCCTGGCCCTGGGCCTTCTTGCTGTTGGCCTCGGCCGCCTTTCTTCCGCCGCCAGCCATCGTGATGTGTTGCGTGCAAGGGGGAAAGGGGAACGGGTGGTCGTTGTTGGGAGGCGTGCGCTGAGACGCTCGGAATGCTCAAACGGGGCTTGGGCGTGGATGTATTGAGTGGATAGAGACGCGGTCGCAATTGCGTTGTGTGAAGCAGGGGGGAGTTGGGTTTTCGGTATTTGTAGCGTTGGGGGAATTCGATAAAATGACGTTCGTCCTTTGTTGTGGGCGTGACTTTTTGTCTCGGGCGACCAAGTCAGGCTTTGGCAGCTTGTATTTTTGCTAGGGCAAAATGCGCCTCCATGTCGGCTCACGTCTTGTGCTAGTCTACTGACTTAGTAGGATCGACGAAGTACTCGTAGGCTGGAAGAGCTGCTACGGTGTGTACGAAATAGTGTTAGTGAGGACCTGCCTCGCTTCTATCCTGCTTTGTCGCCCTTTTCGCGCCAGTTGTCGAATGTACGTCGTAAGTCCGATCAGTAGCGGAACGCCAATGCAACAGCCCTACAAGCCAGAAACCCACGGAAAGGGAAAAGAAGGTAACGAGGCGGCTGTTTGCAAAGCAGAAGCCTTGGGTACACCCGCCGAAAGGATATGAAGCACGACCGGGCTGCAGGGCATGCTATGGTAGCCCTGAGGAATATCGGGTGATTGGCGACAATGTACGGTAGAGGAGGACACGACTGCTTCTCTGTACAGAATCTCGCAATGTGTTGATGCCCGGTCTAGAAGATGCAAGACCGGGCCGGGTAATGCGGGACACGGACAAAGTGTCCGGCCAAACAGGAGACCGGGAGGCTGGAGGCAGGAGGCAGGGAAGATGCATGGGGGCGGTGACGGCGTTGTGACCTGTTTGGCCTCGTCTGGCTCGATGTCGTTTTGACCCGACGAGAAAGGCGGGCGCTTCATCTTTCTAAGATCCGTACCCTTGTCCATTGGCCGAGGCTTGAACAGATTAGCGGCGTGCTCTGCTGCGGACTGCACCTAATTCGTGGTTCTATTGCTGCTGTGCTTGTCACTTCATTCTGCGTTCTTTGCATCGTCTTCCGTCAGCGACTCGCGCAAAATCGACGCAAGTGCGTCGTGTGGCAAACAAGATGGCATCCTGTGCATGAGCTGGCCAACCAACACCTTTCACTCTCGCTTCGCGTCGGCGGACATGAGCTGCGCAATGCGGCAGTTGCTTGGTGCCATTCAAAAGAGAAAAGGGTATGTTCTTCGACGTGCTGAAGAGAAAAATAGGCAAGAAAGAATTCGAAAGAGAAAGCAAAGAGAAAACCCTATGATACTGTGGCCCGAAACCGCCAGCCTCACCCTCTTTTCGACCTCTTCGGCGCTGAAAGGCAAAAAGGCGCCCAACTTGTGCACTTCTGTTTCTACTGCCCAGCTCCCTCTTTCACCTTTCTTATCTCTTCTTCCAGTCCGCGGAATGCAGCCGGTCGGCCAACCCCGGATGGGTTTCTGCGCTTCGCAGTCCACAGAGGCAAATGGCATGTGGCTCAGGGTGTCATCTTTGGGATGCTACCCTCCACTTTTGCTCGGATACGCCTTTCGTCGCTGGGCAGTGGGCAAAGCGACAGTTGGCCTCCTTTCACTTCGTAGTACCTCCCGATGCCAATGCGTGTGTGCTGCTCATCCCTGTGCGTTTCGCAGCGTGTACTGGACTCTTGCGACAATGCGAGACTACGAGTACTTTGCTTTTCAGTCTCCGAATGGCCCAAGATGAGCTAGCAATGTGCTCCGGGGAACACATGTCCGTCCCCCGCGCGTGCCACGACGACAGTCATGGACATACGTGGACAACCACTCATGCGGAATGACGTGAACCCCCGCTCGACGTTTGTGCTTCTGCAGAGATCTACCTACTCCGTAGTGGACGTAGGGCGCTTCGGATTACCATCGATAGCATACGAAGTACACTCTGGGGCACAAACGCCAATTCAATTTGGCCGACTCCAGCCGGTGATCGGACGCGAGAGAGTGACATGTGTCACCGTCCCCTTCTTGATTGTCCCGTTGTGTCATTTGCGTTCGTCCATGATCCCTTCTATCGTGGAAGGTAGAGCGGTGGGACGGGTGGAAGATGGCACTCTACCCCTGTGTCGTGGCCGCACATTGATATGTTGCAAGACAGGTTAAAGTCCAGCAAGTATCTTGCTGCTGGGCAAAAGTGCCGGAGTGAAGATGCCGACATATTTATTCGAATATTAGCGCGGCTCTTCCCGTGTACCAATGCGAGACTAGCCCAGACTAGAATAGACTCAATGCTGTGCCATTTATGTGTTGTTCTCATGGTGATCTGCCCAGGCGATGGTCGAAATGATCCTTCCGGTGGAAAGGGAGTAAGCCATGATAAGGTCTGAGTTTCTGCGAGTCCACGACCATCAACACAGCTGGGAGCTAGGCTGCAACAAGTCTATGGAAGCGCCAGCCGGCTTTGAAGCTGGTGTACGATAGCTCGTCAGCTGCCAATACTGGGTCGGTCAATGAGTCGTACTTTGTACACTTTCTTACTTGTTACTTTCTATTGCAAGAGCAGAGGGCTTAGTATGTCGTATGGGAGGTCACACACAGGACGTTGCAGATACTGGTCACGCTGACACGTCGAGCCGACATGTTGAGATGGCCATGTATACGAAGCAGCGGGCTCGGAGTGTGCTGGGACTGGCAGGTTTCATTGGATGGCTCGGGACGAGTCGCAGGAGCGAAGCTTATCGTGAGGTTAAGCCCATCGCGGCAGCTTCTGCAATGGTGGCCCGGAAGATGTGGGCGAGATGCCCGGAAGATGTGGGCGAGATGCCCGTCAGCGGATTAGCCCAAGGCGGGTCCTGCCCAACGTCCAAGATGTTCGCTTCATACGGTTTCCCTGAAAGCCCCACGCGTTCGCTTGCCGCGGCTTGATGTTGATTTTGCGACCAGACATATGGACATCCTGGACAGCATCTTGGACAACAAAGCAAAGCGCGATAGTCCCCCAGGCTCATGCTGACGCGCTTTCTAGTCTGGAAAGCAAGTGCATGCCGGTGGACGAGCTGTTGGCTCCTGTCGGCCTAGCACCAACTCCAGATAGGGCAACGGCCAACGAAGAGGCGACGCTGGAGCTATGCAGTCCCCTGCTGTTGCGATGTTACACTCCCGGTGCATGGCCCATCCCCTCACCTGTGGTCATTAATTGGATGTCCCCGTTGCCGATAGCGATATGCAAAGGATGGGCGTGGCAGTCTACTTCGTAGAGGAAAGTAGAATAGAGAGCCATCACCTTTCAAGAAGGTGCCACTTCCCAGTAGCCTTCTTGAAAAGTACGACATCTGACCCTGACGGACCTCGAAAAAACAAGGCCAACATGCATATAGTGGGAGCAGAGAAAGGCGTCCGTGATGAAGGAGCCTGTGAGAATCGTGTGCTTTAGCTTCCATCTGGAAGGCTGTCTCGGCCACATAACCGGCAATTTGGACAGAGCAGAATGGGTAACAATCACGCCAATGCCTGTAACCTTTCTGTTGACTTCTCGTGAAGTATTTCATGAAGGTTCCGCAAGAAGGCGTGTCTTCAACGCAAATGTATTGTGCAAAGACGCGGGACAGAAGCATCCGGTGCTTCTTTTGTGCGAAACGTAGGCTCTGAATTAACGCATGGTAATAATTCTGAGCCAGAGAGTAGGTTGCCGGTGCTGTCGACAGCAGAAAAGACAAGACGGCCGCAGCCAGCCGTTTTGTGACAATGAGCCCATCAAGTGACGTCTCTAACACGTATGTGATTTGGATGGCTGGCAAGCCGGTACGGCATCTTCCTGTCACAATCTTTGCCGGCGAAGGGAAGCAAGGGCCGACAACCCAGCAACTTGCTCATTTGCGTACCCAACCCGGGATCCGCAGCACGGCACGCAAGCATCGTATGTATTGGAGCTAGTCATGGATAAGTTGTGAGTCTGACGGCTGCTCCGTAGCCAGTGTTGGGTTGATAATGGCCCTGTGATGCCCGTGATGCCCTGCGAGGGCACACGAGCGCCAGTGGTAACCGAGCGGATACAAAACAGCCCAATAGGAGAACTTTGACGATAGCCATCGTTCAGACCAAGTCGCATTCCTCCGAAGAATATACCAGAATGGGCCGATGATCACCACGGACGTTGCCATGATCTGCCAGGGTTTTACACTGTCCCATGGAAAAACGAGAGTCTCTTGGCCGCCTGCCAGCTGGCATTGTCGAAAGGAAAAGCAGTCTGATTTCCCCACGAATTCGGGTCGCGAGATTGCAAAACACATTGCGCATGACTTCTTGCACATACTCCGTACTGAGTATGGCTTTGAGAGGGAGGGAGGGATTGGGAGTGGGCTCCGGGTGAACATCGGAACGGGCGGTGCTTGGCCAGGGTGTTGATTCCTGCAGTTGACCGAGTCCTCTTATCAACTTGATTGGTAGCGCCGGGCAGCTGCAGGCAATTATGGCAGCCACACGAAAACAAACAAGACGTATGTGCACACTGGTGACCCCATCTGAAGGAACAACTGCAACTGGCATATCGGATATCTGTGCATGCTTATCGCGCAAAGCCGCGTTGTGATTATCGTGCATCTTTCTTTTGCCTTGCATTGTCTCTGTCACTGGTCCATGCCGTGATGTGCTCCGTGCTCCGTGCTGCGTGCTGTGCTGCGTGCTCCGTGCTCCGTGCTCCGTGCTCCGTACCTTGCGGAGTGCGTGCACATCAAAGCTCTCCGTCAATGTACATAACATGGTACCGGAGGACGGATTGATTGCCGCCTCAAAGTCTTCCCATGTTGCGTCCAATGCGGGACTAGACCATGTTGGCCATGCCAAGTGCATGTTTCCGGGGAAGGCATCCGGGGTTCTGCGTTGCGGGCCCCAGCCCCCCTCGCCTCTTTCGTCGAGCCAGCGCCGGCTAATTTGCCAACTATCGCACCCTTGAGAGCAACCAAGAAAGGAGGTGTAAGAAGACGAGAAACGGCGACGAGAACCCCTCTTTCAGCTCACCATGGCTGATACCAAAGCTGCGCAGCCCCCTGCGGATATCTTTGGCGGGGCGGCAGCCTCGTACTTCGTACAAAGGAATTGCGAGCCTGACCTGTTCACTAGGACCACCCCTGCTGCCGACATCGCTCGCCGGATCTGTTGGGCCACTCTGAGCTTATGGGCCTCTGGGCCACTGCCTGGTAACTCGTTTGTCTACTTCGTACCTCATAGTACATACGACGCACGACGCAGGTCGTCTCGTTTCTTGGCCTGAACCATGATCTCGGGGAGCACTCCGTACGCGAGAACGGATGGGGGCGGGAGACGTTTTGCGCTATGCTGCGAGGTAAAATCGCATTGGGAAACGATAGGATTGTCGCAGTGGGAGAGCGGAAGATGTCTACTTCGTAGAGTGTCGCGCGTTTCGTATTTCCTGTTTTGCTACACGCATTCAGGTGCATGAGCGAGGCAAAGAGGATGTGGGCGACGAAGATGCAGAGGCCGTCTGGTCTGGCCATCTCTTGCTGTTCCTTTCTCTTTTTCGGGTGGCACGACGCCTGGGATGTGGGATGTCGCAACCACCAGCAGCTGCTACTATTGGCCGGGGCGCTTGCCTCGGCGAGCACGAAGCCAAAACGAGAAAGAACCTGTTCCAATGACTCTCACTTTCAGGAACATCGACGGTCGCGCCTGCCTGCAAGCACTATACCTAGCCATGGGCGCCATCCGCAATCCGAGGCCGTTCCCTGATATGATCACCGCCGGGCTCCCCCGTGCGAAGTGGTGATATGAGCGCTAGATACGTAGGGCAGGTCGAGACTCGCGAGGCGGTCCGGGGTGGGACGTAGGGAAGAGGGCCACGAGCGACGTACGACGAAATGCTGCGCACTTGCATGTTTTTGTCTGCATCTTGTCATTTGTGTGGCGCACGTGGTCAACTGACTAGGCCTCTCGTTCTTTCCTCCTCTCGTTCTGTCCTCTCTTGAACCTGCCCCTTTTCTATTCCGCCTTCTGTCCTCCCGTAAACCCTGCCCGTTCGCTCCTGCCGCTTCTAGTCAACTGCCATCCCATCGGAAGCCTCCCACAAACAAACCCCGTCAATTACTCCGGAGGGCGGCTCTTGCCACCGCACAGAGCTTGGGGAGAAAAGAGGGTATCGTGAGTGCGACGCCGCGAGGCTTTTCCAAGCAAAGGACTCTTCTTTATGTCCTTCATGTACGTTTACTTGTAAAGCTCCACGCAGACTCATCCCTGCAGTGTCCCTCTGGAGTTCCGAGTCCGTTAATTCTAGCCATTCGGCTTGCCCCCTTTCCGCAAGTGGGCCATACCACACCAACGGTGCATGCGATGGAGGCAAGGCAGAGGTTACTTGTACCGCCGATAGGTTGAGAGGAACGCACAACCGCCGTCGGAGGGCAGCATCCCGTTCAAGACATTGCCACAAAGATATCGCCACAAAGACATCGCCACAACGGGACAAGAGGCCTCATCAGGACGGCCGACTACGATGTAGTCAGGTTTTCCCCTGGTCACACCTCCAGGCCCTGAAGCACTGATGGCAGCATTGCCCTGCAAGTGTCTTGCCCGGAAGGTTTTTCTTTATCTACGGAACACTCCGTACGACGTACGAAGTCTGTACGTCGTACATGCATGTACTCAGTAATGCTGCGGAGTACGACGGTCCTCTGGAACAGCCCCCGCGCTATGACGGAACAATACGAGCACTCGTACTCTCCTCTCAGCGCGGCGTACCAGCTGCCCGTTGCTTGACTACGAAGTTGCGAATGGGCCCAAACCTCCCAAGAGAGCACGGCTGACAGGAACAAGCAAAACGCTCACCGTCTTTGTTCGGGACATGGCACTAGGGAATGCTTCCCGGCCTTCCGTTCTCACTAACAGCCTTCCAAGGGCACGAAATGGAGGGTGGCTAGCGGTTAGTGCAAGCCGCGGACAGGGAATATCGTCCACTTCCTTTTGCATTTGCTCCTGGACGCTTAGCGGTTGTTGGTTAGTGTGGACGGAGCATAAAATGGATTCTCATTTTGCGGTGAGCAAGCGTTGTTTTCATCTGGGTCCGTATCCTCGTCCATTGGCCGAGGCTTGAACTGATTCTGAGCTGCCCGCCATCATCTCGCTACGGTTTCATTCCGCCTTTGATGGTTCTTGTCACATTGTGTCTGTACTGAGTACAGGCTACGACGTAGGGTTGTGGTGGGGCCTGAACCCGCGGCCTTGATTGCAAATAACGGTATGGGTACCGTCCAGATCTCTTTTGTTCCCTCCGCCCTGCAAGATTATGGCCCCTCTACTTCGTAATCATGACAACCAGGCTATTGCACAGCCTGGTCTGTAAGTATGAAGTACGAAGTACGAAATACGTCGCAGCAGTGAAGAACGCCCTCTTTCGCGGAAGCTTCCGGTGGCGCTGCTCAGTTGTTTCGGAGGAACAGGGTGCCAATACACATTTTCAGGACCAGACACATGCATTGGTCTGCTTCCTCTGGGCGATATGAACAGATGGCCCGCCGTCAGCGTGCAGGACTCGACACGAGGTGAGCTTTTACTCCGTACAGCATGGGAAGAAGAGCCGTAAGTTTGTCTGCACGGAGCAACTCTTGGACGAGGATTTGCAAACCATCGCGGCCTTGTATGGCATTTTTACGAATTACGCTTCCAGATGCTACAATGTCCGGAGTGTATGTACGCCGTTCCTCTCAAGATCTTCCCATGTGCTGCACACATGGCGTGAACCCAACGCGCCCGAGTTTAGTGCAACCGGGGTCGCCGCTTGTCACCAGTTTAGAGCACCAGCCTTGCCTGTGCTATTTTCTATTACGAAGAGGGTGCAAGAGGCATCTCAGTCGTGTCTTACATATCTGGTGTATGTCAGCTCTGTCCGTCTGTCTGGGCATTACTATCTTCTGGGTGATGTAGCGTTCATGGTTTTGCTTTTTCTTGTACGAAGTAGACTGCCACCGTTCTACAGGAGGCGATCGTCAAAATGGAGGGGGAGCAGCGTGGGCGTATCTTACATCCATTGTGCTTCAATTTTGGGTGGCGGTGGATGACGGTCAGCACCGCAAGAGTCACGGCAGCCGGAAGGATGTATCCTCCAAGGGCAGAGTCTTGTTTGTACGAAGTACGTCGTACGTCGTAGTGTCTTCTCTCTTTCTCCCATGTACTCGATTATCCATTGTCCGGTCTGTTGCACAAGCCCATAACCAGTATCTTCCAACGCGTCACCTTGTTCTATAACGTGTCCGTTAGCAACTACTCGTAAGCTGTGTACCCTTCTCAATGGACGAATGTTATGTAAGATGTTTATAATCAAGTCCTGCGGCCATCGAATTACAACGTGATTGGCAGTCTTGACTGGGAACGACCCACCAAGCGTGTCTTTCTCCTCTCACGAGATCCATGGTGCACGAAGTATGACTTCGTATGACTACGGTAGACTGTTTAGGCCAACCCGGGACAAAGATCTTCATCGGCGAATATCTTCCTTTCTCATACTCGTACAAACTCGTAATGCGTGTGCATGTACGAAGTAATTACGTCGTTCTTTCTTCGTCTTGGCCGCCACGAGGCCTTGCCTAGCAAGCTCTAGCGAGCGCGCACGGTCCTTTTACCGCTCGATTTGTGTTCACAGTGATTACGGCATCTGGAGCAATCGCACCGTGCGGTATGCCTTTGACTTGGGCTAGTTTGAACGAGAACGAGATGGCCCCTGGCGTTGGGATGACAGCCGTTTAAACCAACGCTTCTCGAAAAGGCCCGGTGCGAACTGGTAGCCTTTTCTCAGGCCATTCGTCCGTCCCGATCCAATCACTCACTTGCTTTTCTTTCATTTCTGCAGCAGAAGATGAGGGCGGTGAGTGTGCCGGGGTCGAGAGGCATTTTAGGCTTCGCCAAACGTCGTGTGATGAACTGAAAACGAATGGGACGCAAATAAAGTGGAAATACGACGTAGTGATGCCTTTAAAGACCACCTACCACGTGGAAGTCCAAATCCCACCATGCCCAAGCGCAATGCTTCTTTCTTTTGACATTGAGCCCAGCGCGTGTGTCACTCATTGCACGCGCCTCACTTTGTTCCTTAACAGAGGGCGCCCAGCATCGTTTCGCCCGTACCGACACGCCCCGCTGCAGCGCGCAGGATTTCGTGTTTGCTAGCGAGCGGCGGCAAAGCTTGATCCCGATGCGGGTAAGATACGAGCATTTGTATTCGGCTTGTAAATGCTATGCCGAAGACGGATGTCGCTGCCCAGCCAAGGAACGCGTCTGTAACAAAGGATCTCCTCGCGACCCTTCACCATGTCAGGATCTTGCCGTAAATCGGTTTCGTGATTGAGTTGCGACCGAGTTGTGACCAGTTGTGACCAGTTTGTAGCCGTCGTCAGCACTTCTTCTCGTTGCTTGCGGCCGTCTTCTGTGCATGTCGTCGCCTTAGCTGCGTCACGACTCACTCTGTTTCACATGTCGTACACAGCGCTTGTGGCCATTCGGCTTGTCGACCGCTGTTCCGGCCGCGATGTCTGAACGATGGGCGTCAACATGACGAGGAGCCATTATTGCTCAGTCTCTGAGACTCTGAAAAAAGAAGAAAGCACGAATACAGCAGACTCCGTCTGACCAGTCATCAGTTGTGGCCGCAAGAGGCTGCACCTTCCATCCGGAGGCGAATTGCGCTAGCTCTGCTGCTCCTGCCCTTTGCTGTTGGGCGCCAACAGCCAGAAAATGAAGTTTTACTCGTACGAAGAACTTCGTACACGACCATTCACAAACAGGGAAGGAACAGCACCAAATCAGCACTTTGTGTCACAGGGGCACCTTCCTTCTGCGTGGCTTGTCCAATTGCGGATATGGAAGAGTTGCGCCTTCTTTTGTAAGCAATGTTTACAACTGTTATCTCTTTGCCAGTCCTCTCACCCCTTCCCCCCTTTATTGACCATTTCATCCTCTTCGTCCTGTCCTTCACCTCAACACTTTTCCACCCTTTTGGCCCATCACCACACGCTGTATGTAGCTTGCTACATGTTTAACCAGGAGAACATGTGCATTGAAGATCTTGCCCACAACAGCTGTTGCAAGCCGCTCGTCTTTTGTCACCTCACGATCCTCCTCAACGCAGAGTCTTTTTGACGTTGGCCACGTCCTACTCAACTCACCTTTTAAGGCACCCCTTGAAACGGAAAACAAAAAAGGAAAGGAGAGAAAAAAGAAGATCGAAGCCAGACGCCATCCTTTCTACTCGATTCACATGCTTTCCTCTGTCTTTGTGGCTCTTCAGGAGCTGGCCTGAGCGCCCCTTCTTTGCTTTCTCGCGGGGTCAGGACATTATGATCCTCGCCGATATCGACGTGCTGGTCGGGACGGTGTTCTGATCCACTGTATTAGCGTGACAGGCTCCCACTAACACATCACAGAAGCGATGTAACTCATACACTTGCGTTACTACGAAGTACACTAGTTTGCGGCAGCGTGGCCCACGCGGCGACGAGACTGTCTGGAGTCCTAGGACAGGCGAATCAAAGTATCTTACTTTACCCCTGCTAGGCGCGTTCTTTCGACTTCTTTCTGACCTTCTTTTCCTTCTGTGCCCGGCTCCGTCTATCTGGAAGTGACTTGCGAGTACTTCGTAGTTGGATGGTATTTTTTTCATCTGGCTCAACAAAGCGTCTGGGCGGTAATACGTCGTAACTGGTTCGTAGGCGCATTACACCATCGCAACCACCCGGTCGACCCCCATCTCTTCTTCACAGCCAAGCATACGAGCGAAGTGTATGTCAAAGAGGGGACTGGAATACGAGCACCAGCATCAGCAGCATCAGGTCTGCTGAAATGCTCCCACCAGATTTCTCGAAAAGCCTTCTAGTACGTCATTGAGTTGCTTGTATCTCCATTACCGACGCTACGCTTGGATAGTGAGCGACGACACGAAAATAGACACAACATGCGCTGCCCTGCAAGCTGCATGCACGCTTTGCCGCCGCAGGTGCCCTGCGAGCCCGCTTCCTCCACGCTTCCAGGCTATCTCAGAATCTATTCGCCTTAATAAGTGGTGCTCAGTACAGCGCGGCATGCTATGCAGCCTATCCTCCGTTTTCAATGCCTTCATTCTACCATGCATCCCTGGGTAGGTTGGACTCAAATGGACGTGCAGGGCAGTGGGCAAGAGAAAAAAAGGGCAATGTAACCACGCCTCAAACGGTCAGCCGGCTGATGCGAAATCGCTCCAACCCCCGCAAAATGACATATGAAGTAGAACTCTGGTCACTCACGAAGGCGGCACAGTACTTGGAAATGTCTGATTGCGAGGCGAGTTCGATCTCGAACAGCCTCTTTCGGGCGGCAACCTGCCACGACCTGCCACGACCTGCCACGACATGCCAAACACGACGGAGGATACAGAAGAACCCAAAGAACAAGCGCCTTGTACACAGGGGAACGGGCCTAGTACTACCGCGTATGCCGCAGTTCGTCCCTCCGTTGCACTACCTCATCTGTGAGACGAAACAATACAGGCCAGCGCAGGGGGTTCCGCAGCCGTGCGGGCGACTTGACGTGGCTACAAAAAATGCGGAGCGTTTATATCCTATTTCTTGCACTCTCGGTGGCATGGGACGCAGAGGAAAATGAAGGTGGCAAGAGGCCGCTCACAGCCGATAGCCAGCCAGAGCTCCGCTGTCACCGCTTATAGCACTGCACGCACGCTGATATATTCCGTGGCCGAGCATATCAGCTATCCGGCAAGACTCTGTACGAAGTACAAGCGACCGTCTCGGGACCTGAGTCTGCGCACCGCCCACGCCCCGCCGTCTCCTTCGTATCGTCCATGTACATACGATGGGCTTTCTGCCTTGACTTGGCTTTCATGGCTGTGGGAACAGACTGGGTATTCCACGCTCCCAAGATCACAGCCGCCCCATCCAGCGAGCTAGCATGCGCTAGCGTACCGGAAAGCATATTGCTACGGGGGTGCGTGAGCCAACCTGTTGGACCCAGGCCCGGAATTTGTTTTGCAAAGGAGCCCATTGAGCGGCACATTTTATTGATCTATTCTCTGGGCTGGGACCGGCTGAGCCATTCTCAGTTAGACGTCCCAAGTGATCGACCTACTGGTACCCTGGCATTCTTGTCTGAGGTACGTCGTAGTGGCCGTGGCTGTCACCGCTTGTTTCCCCGACTAGCGGCCCCATGGCGCCCCCCCCCCCAAAAAAAAAAAGAAAAGAAAAAGGCCTCTCTTTGCATCTCTCCCTCAGCGCACACCCCCTTTCCTTTCCCCTCTTGTCCGAGCCCTTGGATGCCTTTTTATTTTTTTGATAAAGGCGGCTATTTTCCTGCAACGTGAGAAATTACCTCCAGATGGGTCCGGTGACCTTGTCTCAGCCCTTCCTGACGAGCAACGACGCAAATGCGAAGCCATATATCCACTCCCCTCCCTTCCAGCAGTCTCGGTTTTTATATCGTTTGCCGGCCTCTTTATATTCTTTTACAATCCTCTGCTCCTCACAATCCTCATATCCTCCCTCTCTTTTTCTTGAGACAATTGTCTAAGCCTCGCTGTCTCTAAAACTCGTCACCGTTACAACTCAATCTTTCGTCCCACTCTTGCACATCTCCCTTTTCTCCTACTAATACATCTTCGTACCTCGCCTCTTGTCATGATCTACTTTCTTCGACAGACTTGAGCTTTTCTGTCTTCCACACTCACAAAGGGAAACGTTTCAGGCCGCGGGCTGTTACCATTCCCTAATCAAACGGCAACCAGAAAGGCTGCGGTGCTCACTCGCCCTTGTCGTGTGCGCTTGACCAACGTCGCGAAGCACCTTCTTCCTCCTCTCTATATCGGCCATCGCCCTTCACTGCCGCCCAGAGCATCAACTCTGTCCTTCCATCCAGCCTCAGATCAGCTCTTTTCACCAGCGCCCAAACTTGACGCCCTTTCATGACGAAACGGCCACGCGGAATCTTCGGATAAACGACTAGCGATTTCACCATGGCGAGAAGCTTGGCCGCCCCTCTCCTCGAAGGGAGGGAGACTCCCATCTCGGCACGCAAGAAGCCGTTGCCACCTTTCCCTAAACGACAGATGTTTGTTCTCGGTATGTCTCCACTTCAGGAGGTCCATCAGCATGAGGATGAAGCTGCTTGAGCCAATGGGTACCTGGCTGAGATTGGGCTAACTGTGTCGATGTAGCTCTGTGCCGCCTTTGCGAACCCATTGCATTTATGGGCATTTTTCCTTATATCTACTTCATGATCCAGGACTTCCACATCACCGAGGATGAGAAGCAGATCTCGTTCTATGCCGGCTTGGTCACATCGGCCTTCACGTTCGCCGAGTTCCTCTCTGGCGTCTTTTGGGCCGTCTCAGTGACCGAATTGGCCGCAAGCCCGTGCTGCTGACCGGCCTGGCTGGTACGGCTCTAAGTGTCATTCTGTTCGGCTTAGCACCGAACTTGACTGTTGCGTTGATTGCACGTGCCCTCGGTGGTATCCTCAATGGGTATGTAAACAAAGTCCGCGGCTTTTACTGATGTCTTGGTCGTCTCCTGATGCAAGCCCTTTTGGCTAACCCACTTTGTAGCAACATCGGCGTCATGCAGACGACTGTTGGTGAGCTCGTCAAGGTTAAGGAGCACCATGGTATGTTTTGTCACCACTTGCCATTTGTTTGAGTGTTGACAGAACTCTAACCGCTCCGGAATCCAGGCGCGCTTTCTCTGTGATTCCCGCTGTTTGGTGCATTGGGTAAGCTCATTTAGAGTCTTTCTTGTGTTGTCGTGTGGTAGTACCGAAAACATAATGCTGACATGTGTAACCACAGCTCCATGATCGGCCCCGCCATTGGAGGTGCCCTAGCGAGACCCTGCAAATTCTATCCCGGCATCTTCTTGCCGGCAGCATCTGGGACCGATACCCGTACCTGCTTCCAAACTTGTTCAGCGCCTTCGCCGTCATCGTTGGTCTCTCCGCCGGTATCCTTTTCCTTGAGGAGACCCATCCCATTAAGAAGCACGAGGTCGACCGTGGTCTCGTTCTCGGCCAGAAAATTGCCGCCTGCCTGTCATGGAAGAAGGAGTCCGCCGAAAGCAAGAAGCTTCGGATGCTGGCAGAGGAAGAGCCCTCATCGACTCCGACGACCAGCTTCCAGGCTACCAGACGACCGAGCCGTCTCCCAGGCTTGACTCTCGCGACCGTGAAGCCAGCCTGCCGTCAGTCGGTACCCTTGAGCCCCTAGACCTGGATGCAACGGCCAAGACGGCCATACCGGCCGAGCCTTTGTCGACATCGAGCATCTTCACCAGGCCCATCATCCTCAACACGATGTCGTTTGGTATCCTTGCATTGTACGTTGCTTTCTTTCTTGTTAGATTGATCTCCATTCATGCAATCGCTCCGGACTCTAGCTAATACGTTACGACAGCCACACCATGACATTCGACCAGCTTCTACCAGTCTTCCTCAGCACTGCACCACCCACCGACAGTGACATCGACCTCCCGTTCAAGTTTACCGGTGGCTTCGGCTTCGACAACCAAACAGTCGGCATCGTCATGGCCGTGCAGGGCTTCTACTCGCTTCTGTCCAACACCTTCCTGTTCCCTTGGGTCATCGGTCGCATTGGCCCGCTGCGCCTCTTCCAGCTTGTCGCCATCCCGTACTTCGCGCTGTACCTGGTCACACCCTACCTAGTCCTGCTTCCTGACAGTATCCGCATGGCCACGGTATACCTGGTCATTGCCTGGAAGTGTACGTTCTCGACGCTGGCGTACCCGAGCAACGCCCTTATCACCATGCACCTTGCGCCCAACCCGCTTCAACTTGGAACGGTCAACGGCGTTTCTGCGTCGGCCGCCAGTCTTTGCCGTGCCTTCGGCCCGACTATCTCCGGCTTTCTATACGCTGTCGGCCAGGAGACCGGCTTCTCAAGCTTGCCATGGTGGTGTGCCAGCTGTGTTGCCATGCTGGGCGCCTGCGTCGCAATGTACTTGACGATGCCGGCGGAGAAGCTGGCGGAGGAGAAGGCGGAGGATGTCGAGACCGCCCCGCTGCTCCAGCCGTGCCTGGGACCCGTGCTGGCTCTCCCTCTTCTTGAGGAAGAGGAAGAGGGCTGAAGAGCGCGCTTTGTTATTTTGTTGAGATTTCTTACTTTCGTTATTCCCCCTTGCCGTCTGCCGTTTACACCCTCTCCATCTTCTTTCCTTTTTTTTTTATTCTGCCTTATGCTTTGCATTTATGCACGGAGTACCGAGAGACAACGACGATCTATTGCATGTTCTTTCTGCTGCTTTACGCCTCTCTATTTCTGGCCTTCACATACACTTATTGTACAGTTCATGGATTTATTTTACGGGAATGATACCGGGATGGAAAGGACTATACACCAAACACATACACGCGGGGCGGGAAGCTGACGGGAACATTTTAATGGGAATGCCTTGGGTATGCTTCGATAGCACAGTTCCACCACAGGCTCATGGTCGCTTTGAGTGCGATTTACACATTTAATACGATGGCCGTTTTTGGTAGATCTGACCTCTAAATGCGTGCACTTCAAGATGCCGCCGTGAGACGACTGATACTGATACGAGTAGTCACCTGCATCTGCACTGCAGTCGACCCTAGACTCGCTAGAAGTGCGACGTACGGAGTACACACGTCGTATCATTTGACACCGACAGTACGGAAACGCGGCCGGGGCTCCACAATTGGCTGTCAAGGGCTCTACTCGTTCTTTACAGCGTCTTGTTCCAGGCTCCGTGCTCCGTACTTCGTGCTCCGTGCCCCGTGCTCCGTGCCCCGTGCTCCGTGCCCCGTGCTCCGTGCCCCGTGCTCCGTGCCCCGTGCTCTGTACGTCGTACTCTATTGGCATAGGAATCTCCGTTTTCCAAACGCAGTCTCCGAGCCTGGCCCGTCCTTCACATGTACGAAGGACATACGAAGTACGCCGTACTCGTACTTTGCACTTTGTACAGCCGACCTCCAGCTGCTCCGTCTCCCCCCACCCTGCCACCCAAGCCAAGCTTGGTTTGGATAGGGGTGGGAAAAGAGTGGGGGGAGAGCGGGAGTCGTCGATAGCAGCGACACGTAAAGAGAAACCGACAAGCTCACTTTTGGTTAGCATTATCAATGGCAGCCGCTTATTCGTCGAGAGTACCATCTCTTATCGCAAAAAGTCATGGGCGCCGAAAAGTGGGAATGGCGAGAAGAGAAAGACGAGAGACATGGAAACAGGGGGACGACGCAAAGGCGGCCAGCTGGGAACGTAGAGAAGGAAAGAAAAGATGCAGAGCCAGAGCCAGAGCCAGAGAAGAGCTCTGCGTATCGACAGAGGGAGGAAAGCCAGACAAAAAGGAAGTAGAGGCGTCAAAGTCAAGGGTCTCGACACGGCAGACACGTTGTTGCGCTCCCCGTTCTCCCTTGCCCGGCTGTGTTGAGGTCAGCGCTTCCCTGGCGGCATGTCGCCGGGACTTGCGAGTACTCGTATTTCACGCACTGCCGTTGGCTTTCCGCACCTTCTCTCGGCGTCTTTTCTCTTTTCTCTTGAGCTTATACGCTGTCACTGTAACTGGCCCGACTCTATCTAATCGTCCGTTTTCTGTCTGCCAATCTCTTGGGCCGTTTTGCCTTGTCATCTCAGCCTTTCCCTTGCTCGTCCGATCGTCTTTCTCGTGGCAATTTCACAGGGTAAGATCGTGTTCCCCGCGTCCTCACTTTTTGCGACCTTTGCGACGTTTTGCGACGTTTTGCGACCTTTGGCCCTTGGCCTTTGCTCCTTCCGTTTCTCGTGCTCTGCTCTTTCCGCGCCCACTCTCCCTTTCCATTGCGCATCCCCATCGTCGCTTCCGTTGCTCCCCGTAACATTCCCCCTTTCGCATACGGCAGCACAACCGGGCCACAACCACATACAGCGGCTGCTCTTACCATTACCTCGCCGCCGGCCACAGCTCCCCTGCATTCCTGCGCACGAGCAATCCTCCTCTCCGGCACACGCCCCTTCAGCAAGCATCGCCCATACGGTCGCTGGATTGCCAGATCGCCAGTTCGCCCGTCATTGTACCGCGACGGAACGCCTCTGCCCGCATCTTGACGCCCCAAACGAACCAGGCACCAGCTGCAGATTTCACAGCAAGGCATACTATGGGCCGGGCGCTCTGGCAGTGACGACGACGACGGAAGAGAATAGCTTGAGACAAGCCATCACAAGAACGCCAGTGCATCGACCTCGATGACGACCATGCCGGCCCACGCGCCTCCATCTCCAGGCGCCGTGCCGGCGGCCAAGAGGATACGCCAGTCCTCGCCCGACCGCCTCTTAGTCGAGCCCGGGATGGCGGCAGACGAGGCCGTCCCCAAGACAGCAGCACCATCACCAACCGACGACCATCCCGCTGGTGGTGGCGCGAACGGCGCCGCTGGCAACGCCAATGGGGCCGGTACGAGTGCAGCGACGAGCTCCAGCGGCGCTGGCGGCGGCAGCGGCAAGGCCAACCAGAGCAGCAACTTCCGCAACGTCAGTGCCTGCAACCGCTGCCGCTTACGAAAGAACCGCTGCGACCAGCGGCTGCCCAGCTGCGTCAGCTGTGAGAAGGCCGGTGTGGCCTGTGTAGGATACGATCCCATTACAAAACGCGAGATTCCGCGGAGGTACGTCGGTCCACCAAAGCCCGTGCAGCAGGGATTGGGGACGAGCGCTAACACCACGCAGCTATGTCTACTACCTAGAGACCAGAGTCGTGCAGCTGGAGGCACTCTTGCGGGACAACAAGATTGCCTTCCGCCGGCAGAGGAACTCGAGCATTCCAGCACTATGCGGTCCCCAACAGAGGGCGTCCGCAGCGGCGCGTTTGCAGACCAGGCCAGAAGTGGCGCTTCAAGCGCTGCTCTGGACGGGAGCGGGAGCGGGAGCGGAAGCGAAGCGCTGTGGCCACGGCAGCAGCGGCAGCGGCAGCGGCAGCGGCGCTGTGGGCGAGGACAGGGCCGACAGCCGGTACAGCAGACAGCAACAACACAACGACCACACCCCGATGATGGCAATGGCGCTGCATTGGCGACCAGCCGCATTCAGAAGCTGGTTGCGCGCGCCAACTTGACCCGGGATCAGGGCACGTCGAATCCACGACATCTCGGCGCAGCCACGGGCGTGTCCTTTGCGCGTGTCGTCTTTGCCGCCGTCCAGTCGTCTGTCTCGGAACACAAATCCATCTCCGACAAAGGTAGCGTTCGCCCCTACAAGCCCATTGCGGGCAACGGCTCCGTCGGCGCCGGCACGTCCATGCGCGACTCCTTCTTCGCCTCCACACGAAACCGACGATTAACCCGGCCGTGTTCCCGATCGCGCACTGGGCCAGAAGCTGGTCAGCTTGTATTTCGAGCACGCCAACCCCCAAATCCCCGTCCTCCACCGCGAGGACTTTATGCAAATGTTTGAGCAGGCCTATGCCACAGAAGGCCGGGTTCGCGGGCCAAAGAGCTATACATGCTCAACATGGTGTTTGCCATTGGCGGCGGCATCATTGTCGGCGACCACGGCAAACATGAGGATGCGGACGCGACAGCGGCGAGAAGGACGGCGACAGCGGAGAGCACGGCCGGGGCACCGCGCGGAGTCGCTTAAAGCAATGCCAGCCAGAAGAGTACCATGCCAGCGCCGATCGTGCACCTGGAGGCGTGTCTGAGCAATAGCGGAGGTGGCCTAGAAGAGCTGCAGGCGGTCCTGTTGCTTGCCAACTTTGCCTGCTGCGCCCCGTCCCGCCGGCCTCTGGTACATCATCGGCGTTGCTGTGCGTCTCGCTGTTGACCTTGGACTGTACTACGAGGACGGCAAGGACGTGGAGGCCGGACTGGGCTCAACCGCGGCAGCGAACGAGGCTATGGCGCGCGAGCGCGGCCGTCGTGAATACGTGCGCGACCTCCGGCGCCGCACTGTGGTGGTGCACGTACTCGTTTGATCGGCTCGTCAGCGTCTGTGTTGGCCGCCCACCCGGCGTGTCTGACCTCGTCATGACGACCCGAATTCCCCTCGCTGCTCGACGACCGCTACATTACAGCAAACGGCTTTTTGCGCAAGGAGCACGATCCGTCCGAGCCGACCTACAAGCGCGTGGCCTACCACTACTTCCATCTGCGCGTGCTGCAGTCGGAAATCATCCAGGTGCTCCAATACCAGCAAGCACAGGTCGCCCTGGCCGCCTCGACGGAGAAGAACCACCCGCTCATGGCTTCCGATCTGCCGTCGCCGTTTCTCGCCAAATTCGACTCGTTCCGCTCGTGGCGCATCGACATTGACCGGCGCCTTTACAAATGGAAGACGGCCATGCCGCCCAAACCCGACAACGGCGTCGCCTTCTCCACTGAGTTCTTGGAACTCAACTACTGGCAATGCATCATCATGCTCTACCGACAGAGCCTAAGTGTCCCGCCCATGTTTGAGGGCGAGTACAACACGTCCAAGGAGGTCAACAACCCAACACCGTACCAATCGGAGCTGCGCGAGACGAAGACCGCGTGTACCTCAAGGTCGCCGAAGCCGGCCAGCGAATCCTACGGCTCTATCGACAGCTGCACCTGATTGGCTTGGTCAACTACACATACCTGGCGACACACCACCTGTTCATGGCCGGCATCTCGTACCTTTACGCCATCTGGCACTCGCCCATTGTTCGCAGTCGACTGGTATGTTCCCCTGGCCCCCGTGACGACTTTCTGTGACATTGGTGTACTAATCAGCCCTTTTCTGCAGAGCATGGATGAGGTCGACTTTACCATTTTAGCGGCAACGTCAGTGTTCTCTGACCTGATCGACAAGTGCCCGCCGGCCGAGGCCTGCCGCGACGCTTTTGACCGGACTGCCAAAGCGACTATCAAAATGTCCAACTCGACCGGTGGTTTTGGCCAAGTTGCCTCGTTCCACACGTATCAGTCTCGGCGGCAGTCGAGGGGGGCAGCCGATGGCCAGCGCCTGGACTGGGATTTCTCGCCCAGCGACGTCTCGCCGGCCATGTCGACCACGTCCACCGTCCACGGCAGCAATGCCCACGCGGGTACAAGTGCACAGAGCGCATCGTCTCATAACCAACGACACCAGTCGCGCCACCGGCAGTACCAACAACAGCCGCAACAGCCGCAACAACCGCAACAGCCACAACAGCATCAACAGCATCAACAGCATCACAGCATCACAGCATCAACAGCACCAACAGCATCAACAGCAACGGTATGACCAGCTGACAAACGACAGCTACGCGGCAACACAACCGCTGCGCACCATGGGTGGCGCACCACGTCAGCCATTCCGCACAGCTGGTGGTAACTCGGACCCCTCCTCCAACAACAGCGTCAAAATGGAGCCGGACAGCTTCTCGATGATGCAGCCGGCACCCAACGTGCCGCGCAGCAACGCCAGCTCCTACGAAATTGTCGGCACACCGGACGGCTCGGCTGTCGACCCATCCTCCATTCTGACGTCGCCGACAATCGGCCAGCAGCAGCAGCAAGACATGTCGCCCTCGAAGAGTGGCTCGATGCAGGGCACGCCGACCCCGACCTCATCGGCCTACCTCAACCCAATGCAGCAGCAGCAGCAAAGACAGCAAGTCCAACAGCAGCAGCAGCCAGCCAACAACGTCTACACGCCCAACAGCCAGACGCTTGCTGAGCTGCAGGCATGGATTTCCTTCAGGACCTCACTGCCAACAACGGCGACGGAGCTGGGCCCATGGTCGGCGGTGCAGGTGGCCTGATGGACGATCAACAGATGGACTTCGGCCTCAACTTCGGCTGGGAGGGCATGCACCACGACTTTAACGACGGCCAGCAGCTGGACCTATTTGACGGCTTCTTCTTTGGCGGCCAGCAGGGGGCGGCGGCGGTAACTTGGGTGGCATGTAACTTTGTGGAACTAGAAAATGTGTATGGATGTATTTTGGCATATACCCCATATTGTGTTGCTTTATTTGACACGCACACGTTTCGTTTTGCGAGGTTTCGCGACGATTTGCGACGAATTGCGACGATTGCGCATACTTGTAGTGGAGAGACGCTTTTGCTTTATTTGGTATCCATTCTATTCGAACAAAATCATATATCTTCCGAGACAAAATGCATTAATTACCACTTTCGTCTCAAGATTCAAAGCTTCATACCCAAAGCCATGGATCGCTCCAATCCAAAGCCTAGTGATCTTGCGACTACATTTCTAACACATTCGTGCGAATCCCTTCAACAGGCAAATCAAATTGTGAAAACAAATCAAAAGAGTAGATAAAGCAAACCCGCTCGCTGAATGAATGCGCACAGTGCAAGAAATGGAATGCCAACCCAACCAGACGAACAACGAAAGACGAAATCGAAAGAACAAAGCGAAGAGCGAAGAGCAAAGAGCGAAAACCGAAAACCGAAAATCGAAGAAATACCGACATCTCACCCGTCTGCACCGTCCGGCGGCTTTCTACCTTCTGCGCGAACCGGCCCGGCTACTCCTCCGCCTTGACCGTCCCGGGCCCGACGGGTTCTCCTCAATCACCACAATCTCGTCGTCACTCTCGTCGTCGCTTTCAGCCGGTGATCGCCGGCGGCGCCGGTCGCGGCCATCCTCCTCGACAACCACCTCGTCGTCCTCGCTGTCCAGCGTCTCCACAACGGACGGGCCGGGCCGGCGGCCGGCCCGGCGGCCGGTGGTCCGCCGCGTCCGCTCTTCCTCAACCACGACACGCTGCACACGCTCTGGGGGTCCACAATGACAGGCCGTACCCGGCTGCCGCGGATCTCCACAGTCTCCCGCCGGCCACTCCGCCGCCGACGGCTATGGTGGCGATGACGGTGGCTACGGCGCTCCTCGCGACGCGAGACAAAACTAGAGGCGCCGCCAAAGCTCGAAGCGACCTCAACCACACTGCCGCCGCCGCTCAGAAAGCCACGACCCGGACTGCCCCGACCCAGGTTGACGCAGGAATAGAGGAGGGCCACAAACAGCAAAAAGCCACCCACAGCGCCCAGAGTGATGCCGACGACGACTCCTGTGGTGGGACCGGAGGTGTTGGCTCCGTAGATGGCGGGGATCAGGCTGCTCTGGGCCGGTAACCTTGCCACGATGGCGGAGGCGGGGGCGCCAATGGAGGGAGTTGTGGTGAGAGAGTCGTGCAAGTCTCTTGGGGTGATTTGGGAGACGTCGGGCGAAGACGAAAATTCGATTTCGGGAGCCGCGGGCCGCGCCGCGCGCAATGCGGGGGCCATATCGTTTGTCGCCGATGAGAGTCTCGATGTGTCTGAAAGTGTTTCTCGGTCAAGAAAGGCAAAGCACACCGGTCGTGGTGGGAAGGCGGGATCGATCGTGAGGCAGGCCAGCCTGGCGTGTAGGACGAGGCCGGGGGTGTAACGCAGAGGGTGGCGATGCGCCGCTCCGTGGGACGTAAGCTGCTGCTGTCGTGTTTACGGTCGGCTCATAAGGAGGGGCAGAGCGAGCGAAAGTAAAGCAAAGCCGAGATGCTGAGCAGAGAAGAGAGTGATGGACAGAGGACAGAGTAACCGGCCTTTGTCTCCACGCTCGACAGGAACGTCACTGCGCAAGGAATGCGGGCTGATGTCTCGGGCGCGACCGTTGGATTTTGAGCGACTGGGGCGACACGGCATGTGGTGCTTGAAGACGCAATAAAAACAAAGGCAAGCTCGTCTCGTGGAACGGGATCCAAAAACGATGCAAAAGAGTAAAAAATGAAGGACTGGTGGACGTCGCCAAAGAACGTGTGGGTGTATGTTGACAAGGGTGAGTTTGCTTTGGGTCGACTGGCTGTCTGAGATAAATCTCTCCAAGGTGGGAGCGGCCTCAAGTCCGTCCAACCGAGCCTCACTCACAAACCTGCTGCAGAATGACGGCGGGCGGCGCATTCGGTAGCGAGTGCGAAGTACACGTTGGGCTGGATTCTCGTTGTTTTGCGCGTGGCTGCAGCAACCAGCTGCAGGTTGCGGCGAAGTGGGGATCTGTTTGGTGAGGGGCGCATTAGCTGATTGTGCCGCCATGACCCCTGTTGATACAGTGCCGATAGATGACAAGCGCAGAAAGGACACAAAACACTGTCGAAACAATGGCTGTTGAAAACAGAAAAAGAAAAGAAAGGAAAGAGAAGAAGTCGAGAAATAATGAAACAGAAGATTGACAATGAAAGTGAGAGTTAAGCAGGTAAATTACGAGTAATGGACATCGTATCGTCATGTAATTGAGGCCGAGACGTTCTGTGTTGCCGTCTCGTCCTAGTAAACAAACAAGGTCTGGTCTAAACTATCTCGTTGCCGCCGGATTTTGCAGTCGTGTTTGGTCTAATCGTGTGTTGTGGCTCTCTCTGGCTGTGTCCAGAAGAATGGAGTCCTTTTCACCCTCTCGTTCTCGCCATCACATGAAGCCACGGAGGCCGCGAAAGCCCGATCCCGTCGGCTTCTTATCCCTCTTGTCACCAGGCTCGTCATTTTTTTTGCTGTCCTTGCGTTCCTTGCGAAGGGCATTTTGCACACCACCTAGATGAATCTGTTAGCAAATGCGGGCAGTGAGAGAGGGTCACTTCAGCCCTCAAGTCAGTCCGTCGACTTGATCAATACATACCTCTCCCGTAGTATCTCTCCGCCTGTGGGCTTGTGTTGCCTGAAGCCTCGCCCTTGCTTCTCCGCCAGGAGGAGGACCTGATGGCGTGGAAGGGCGTCTGGCGACGGTGCTCGGCGACGAGACGGTAGATCCGATGCTGGTCGACATCTGCGCGGCCCAGGTGCCTCCTGGCGATGTGGCGGCGTATGACCCAGCGTCTGACGCGACACGCTGCCGGTGTCGGGGTGTACCGGTGCCAAAGCTGCCAGCACTGCCGCACACGGCGATTGGGTGGGATCGCTGGCTGCCCACGTTGTCCCTGTCTGGCTCCGACAGGGCGGCAGCGGCATGTGCTGCCGCATGGTTGGGCTTGTCGTATGGCGGACTCGTGCTGAGCTCGAGACGCTTGGATTCGAGAAGCGTGTACCGGCGCGTAAGCCGGGCGTGCTTCTTCTGCAGCTCCGAGTACTTGGCGCGGCTGGCCGCCAACGCACTGTCTACCTGCGCACGCGTTTCTGTGAGGTTGACACCATTCCGAGAGACGCCCTCGCCGAGTGCCTCGCTGAGCTTGGCGTTCAGGGCGACCACCTGGCGCTGATAGTAGGTGCGTGTCTGTGCGAGATCGGCTTCACGTGCCTCAAGCTTCATCTGCAGCATTTCCAGCGTGCCCGCCAGTTCGGCCATCTGTTCCTGTGTCTGCTCCAGCTGTGCCTCCATCTTTTGGCCCTGGCGCTTGGCGGCTTCGAGCGTCTTGACTTCTTCCTTGAGCTTGTCCGTCTCGGCTGCGGCGCTCTCCAGCATCTGCATGTCCTGCTTGGCCTTGAGCTCGCGCACCTCCATCTCACACACGAGCGCATGAAGCCGCGCGCTGTCCTCCCGGGACACCTTGAGGTCGCGCTTTAGAGCCTCTTCTTCGGCCGTCCATGCCTTGTGCTCGTCGTGCAGCTTCTTGAGCTTGTTGGCGAGCGAGTCGCCCAGTTTCTAGACATGTTGCGGCTCATTTCAGCCTCCTTCTTGACCTGTGCCTCTGTCTTCTTGGCCTCTTCCAGCCGCTGCTTCAGAGTCCGGTTGGCCAGAATCAGCCGCTGCGTTTCGGCTTCCGTCACGGCCTGGCGGACGTTGCTGCGGCGCAGCGCGCCAATGTGCGCCAGGTGCTGCTGCACCATGTAGCGCTCAAAGTTGAGGTCGTTCTTTGACAGCAGGATCTGGCGGCGCATCTCCAACATGGTCTCCTCGCTGGGCTCGGCGGTTTTGCCAGCCTTGGCATCGTCGACATGGTCTAGCTGGTGCAGGGGCGAGGAGCACTCAAGGAGGGCTGGCGCAGCGACACCTTGGACGACGATGTGAGCCGTTCCGGGGTCGACTCTTGGTGGCTGAGCGACAGCGATTGTACGCTGTCATTGGCTTGGTCCTGGTAAGGGCTTGGTTTGGCAGCTCTGGCCGAGTCGCTCCCGTCCTGGGCACCGGTCTGCGAATCGTGTGTGAGAGTAGTGGACCCAGAGTCGGGCTGTCGGCCGTGCTGTCCCGCCGTTGGATATCGCATGGCTGGCTCGATTGCGACGCCCGCCGCATAATGGCCGACGGGTCCCGGCTGCTCGTTGATACAGAAGCAGCACCGGTCGATGCGGAGAGCCGTGCAGCATTGGAGACCTCCTGGTCGGGCGCGGTCTCCTCATCGGCAACGTCGCTTGCAGCAGGCAAGGAAGAGCGTATGTTTGAGAGGGAGGGAAACTGGTCTCTCAACAGGTTGCGCTGCGTGGTGCTGTCATTCCGAAGTGCATGTCTCTCGTCGACTGATATATGCAAAGACACGCACTCGGCCACCACATCCGCCGTGGCGCTCTTCATCCACCGTCCAAAGTCGGTCTTCTCCGACTCGACGGTCAAGCTGTAAAAGTTGGGGTGCAGCATGTGGCACTGGCGGTACGTTTCAGACCGGTCGCGGATCTCCGAGGGCTGGACCTCCAAGTCGTCTGTGTCTTTGGCATTGGCGTGGCGGAGGTAGCGCTGTGGCTTGCGGATGTAGTCCATGAAATTGAGCGGGTATAGCCCGTACAGGATGTTGAAGTAGCCCAAAAGGTGTGGGATGGCGAGGCGGTCGATATCAGGTGAGAAGGTGCACTTCTCCCAGACCTGGAAGGGGAGCTTTGCTCCGACGGACCAGCCGTAGCTCCGAGGTCGCCCGTCGCGGGCTGCTCCCGGTCCCAGAAGAGAATGCGCGCATAGATGTTGAAGAGGGTGGCGAGGGAGGGCACGATGGAGCTGGGCATGTTTGGCAAAAGCATCGTCAGGCAGGTCAGTGCCAGCGACACAACAGTCGTGGACGTGTCGCTCTGGAGGCAGCGCAACAGGCTCTCAAACAGTGGCGACTTGACGATAAGATAGAGGTGTGGCGGCTGGCTGCGGATGAATTCGGAGAGAAGGCTGATGGAGCGGGTGCGGTAGAACTTTTGCACGAAGAAGTCGTTGAGAACATGGAAGAACTCCTATCGGCTGTTAGTACGTCCATCCATCTAGCTGCTCAGCCACAGTAGCGTAGGAGTGCATTTTCGCCTACATTGAGCCTTCTCTTGCCAAAGAAAAAGAGGGTATCTTGGATGGGCCGCTCTTTGGTCCAACCCGAGCTGTGTCCCTCTGTCAAGACAACGTGATAGACGTCCATCCATTTCTGCAGCAGCCGCAGCCCAAGAGCGTACGGTGTAGCCTCCTTGTTGGTGTCTTGGGCACCGCCGTTGCCCTCGTCGTTGTCGTTGTCCTCGTCGTCTGGAAACATAAAGTCCCCGATATCGGACAACACCTCGCCCGAAAGGCCCCGCTCGTCGCCAAGATGGTCAAACACAGGCTCAATCAGCTTCTCCCACCACTGAAGGAGGTGCGCCGTAGACCGGATGGCTGGCCGCAGCTGCCGCAGGATAGCGAGGAAGCATGCATAGTGAATGGGTTGCTTGTCGTGCACCGACTGTGAAAAGGTGGCGAGCAGGTCCTCCTGCAGACGGTCCGACGTGGCCTGGTCGGGCTCGGTATGCTTATCGAGGTACGCGTCGATGGTGCGTACGGGCTCGTCGGACAGGGGCAGACGGGGCGAGGCCAGCGCTGCTTGAATGGCCCTGTGAAGGTCCCGTGTCGAGCTGGAGAGAGTCTCAATCAGTAGCTGCTCAAGCTCGCAGTTCTTGAAACAGAGCAGGGCTTACCCAGAGGACGCCATGCCTGCAGTCCTCGGCTGGCGGCTCTACGGCGGTCGGGTGTTTTGTTTGCCGGCGTCTTCGCGCAGCGTTACCTGGTCTCGAGGTTCGTGATGCTGTTGTGACTCTGTGAAATCGTAAGTCGAGTCTCGTTTGAGCAGCTCGATGGCCATCAAATGCCGACGCAGTAAGCGAGCCCGCGGCAGGCTCGTCAAGGTAGGTCGATGGAGTCCGCCGTCGCCGGTCAAAGCCTATGCTCGCATCATCGGCGGTGGTCTAGGACGGGGTACAAGCAGGTCGCCTCGGCGGAGAAGAAGCTCAGCGGACTGAAAGTTCGAAAAGGAGGGGCTAGAAGTGCTGGATATTGGGTGGTGGCATCTAGACGACAGCTCGAGTTGACACATGCAACCGTCGGCCGTGTGCAGGTCGTGCCCTTGTGTCGCGGCGTGAAAGCTCTCAGTTCGAGTCCGGGTCCGGGGCTGAGTCTGTCGCGGACGGGCAGTTGAGGGTCTCAGATGAAAGATGAACACGCCGTTATTGCTGCAGATAGCGACATCGTCGAGCTGACTACAAAGTACTCAGTAGACTGAAAAAAATAAAAGCGGGCTTCTGTAAATTTTCGAATAAATTTTCAATTAGTTTAATCAAGTCGTTCACTCCTGCCCATTGATCGTACGCTAACAGCAGAGGTGCAGGTGACCGTAGCTTCCAGACCCCGCACCACGGCACTGTGGGTCGTGCTTGCCGTCTCTGATGCGCATGTGGGCGCCACTTGAGCGGGCGCATGTGCCTGGTACTCTGCTTCACGTGGGATACGCGTGGAAGGGCAGGTAGCACTACCTGTCATTTATGTGGGGTCTCCCCAGGAAACTAGTCCTTGGCTCCTGCAGTTTTCCCTGTTAGTGGCGGCAGCAGGCCCAGGACCGACGATGCCGTCAGTGAGCCCACTGAAGTGGACTCATGGACTGAGAGCTGCGACAACGCAATGCCACACGCTGCAAGCTGCACGGTCGGACGTCTCTCATGTCCGCGTCCGATGGGCAAAAGGATGAGCGACGCAGAGCTCAGCGAACGTAGCTAAATGGCCTCACGTGGTGCTCTGATGATGCCCTCTCTACAGGTTCCTTACGCAGCGGCGGACCCTAGCTGTTGCTCTCTTGCCTTTCTCGCCCATCGCTCTTCTTGCTTCGCGCCTGCCGTGCTTTGTTGTCCCATTCCTGCAGTCAGCTGCGCAGTCAGCCGTGCCTTCTCCCGCAGTTTGCTGCTCATATGAAGCGGTGCCCCTTTCGGGAATTGAGCGCGTCGTTCCTGCTACCGTGTTCTGTTTGCCCGCGTGCCTCTTTCTCCTCACTGCTCAACAGCACGTCGACCTTTCCCCCATTTGCCAATGGGCTTTGTTCCCCCTCACTCACCCCCTCTCCCGACTACCTGTCGCAGCTTCCCTCCCTTTAAATAGGAACCCCGCCCGCTCGCCTGACTCGATTCAACTTCCACTCTCTTCGTCCAGCTTTCTTCTCAAGCTCTCTACACATAGCACCCAACTCTCACAATATCATTCACGATGGCTGCAAAGACTTCTGCAGTGGATGATCAGGACCGGCTCTCGGTCCTGATCGCCCTGCAGGACAAGTTTGATCTTCTGGACTTTGCCGGCCCGCTTGAGGTCTTTAGCTGGGCGCAGCACGACGCCAAAAATGCTGGTAAGTGATGTGGTGATGGAAATGTGGGAGGCACCGATGTCCATTGGTGTCCATTGCTGTCCATTGGTCCATTGCTGTCCATTGCTGTCCATTAATACCGTCGATGCCAGTGATGCGCATTGGCAGCGTCGCTCCAAGCTAACGCGCTGTCTCCTTTCTCCCTCTTCTAGAGACCAAGGCTTTTGATATCACCATCGCTGGTGGCGAGCCCAAGGTCATTTCCGGCCAGAACGCCGTCATCGGCTCGCAGATCTCGTTCAAGGAGGCGTACGAGCAGCTCGAGGAGTTTGACGTCCTCGTGGTCGTGGGTGGCAACACGACAGAGATCCTCAAGACGCGGGCCGAGCCTCTGGGCCTCATTGAGAAGTTCTCTGAGCTGCAAAAGGCCAACCCCATCCGGGAGCGCACGCTTCTGTCGATTTGCACCGGCTCCCTCTTCCTGGCAGACCTGGGCATCCTCGCTGGCCTGTCTGCCACCACACACCCCGACTTTCTCACTACTTTTGAGAACCTCTGCAGCCGGGCTGCGACCCGCAACCTGGACGAGCGCACCGACGTCATTGAGGATGCGCGCTACGTCGTGAACAACCTTCGCTTCGACCTCGGCGACGAGGACGATAACCCATACATCCGCCGCAAGTCGGACGCCCGCCGTCCTTCCAACGCCAGGTAAGACGACGAGAGTATGTCACCACACTGCTTCCCGAAACAGGTCTAACACTCCTCACAGAAAAGGAAGCATCTCCCTCAAGGGCTCTTCGCGCCGCGAATCCATTGCCCGCCGTGCTGCCATGCGCCTCGGTGGCCTGCGCGTTATTACTTCCGGCGGAATCTCGTCTGGCATTGACGCTACCCTCTACGCCGTCAGCGCCCTCGTGTCCGAGGAGGCGGCCAACGAGGTGGCCAGAATCCTCCAGTGGACCTGGACCAAAGGCGTTGTCGTGTCAGGCCTGGATGTGTGAGCAGTCTGCCGGTGAGCGCCATCTGGCATTGAAAAGGAATCAATGCCATTTGGACAAGAACCGCTGGTTTCTTGGACTCGAAGGCCGCCACGCTCCAGGCAAAAACAATGAAAAAGACACAAACACCGACAAAAAAGTTGAAAATATGATTTGTATATTAGGAGTCATCTGCGGCCAGCTTATCGAGATATGTATGATTAAACAATGCTACTCCATTCCGTTACTTTATATAGCCCTGCCTGCCACAATGCTGTGCTCCGTCCGCCGTGTGTCGTCGTCTCGTCTTCCGTGTCAAAGTGTGAAAGTGGTGAGCTGAAAGGTTTAAGGTGCATTTATGGGCCCCTATGGAGCCCATTAAGGTGTCTACTTCGTACTTTGTTAATCCGAACGTTTTAGCGGGTCGTTGGCTGGCCTTTATCGCTATCGAAGCCCCCTGGGTAGATATGGATGACTCAGCAGGCCAACTGTGCTGCGCGGTCCAGCAGCCAATGGCACGTCCGCTCCCATGCACCTATCTATTCTAGTTGGAGCTTCCTCGAATTGCAACATCTTGAAGCAAGTAAATACCTCCATTCATCGACGACATCGCGCAACCGCATCAAGGACACACTCCAGCGACCATTACGCGGGCACATCTTCTTTTCCGACGTCACCTTTGATCGACCCGATTCTCTTCGGCCCTCTCCCTGAATCGAAGCGACCTCGCAAAAGGCCGCACGAAGCAAACGACATTAGCGACCGACAACGAGCGCATAGCAACGATACACACAATGGCGAACGGGTAGGCGCTCCCTCACAGAAGACTACACGAAGGATGAGAAACTCGGCGGGCTGGGCGCGATGGAGGCAAGGGGGGATGTACCGTCGGGAGGCCGACAGCTGTCACCCACAAGGGACGAAGCAACGAGCAAAGACAAGGGGCTAACACATTGGAACTCTGTTTTTCCGCATCTTCTTTAGTTGGAGCATCTTCATCGGCCTGTTTGTCGTGGCGGCGATGAGCGTGGCGCATGGTTTCTCTCGCCCAAGGGCGAGAGCCAAGTGTAGGTTTATTTTCCCTTGGTTCGGGCGGAAGAGCCGGACGTGGACTGGCTTTGGCAACCCGCTAACGGCATCACAGCCTCTGGCGCTCGTCGCTCATCCTGGCATTCTCGTGCTGCTACCTCATGTGGGCAATTACTTTCCTAGCACAGCTGAACCCCTTGATTGAGCCTCGGCGTTCCGACCTGCGGGCTGCCTTTATACACGAATAGGCGACAAGGACAAGCGATGCTCCAGACGAGCCCAGACGAGACGAGAAGAGACACCAGGCGCGAAGCATCGAATTGCGAGTCTCTAGAGCGGACTTGGTGTCACTGCAATCGGCCACACAGCACGACACAGCACATTACCACAACACAATCTTCACTAACGGCGTTTACTTTTTTTTTGGCATGGCCACTTCACGTGGCTTTCCCAGCGACGCGCCCTTTCCGGGGTGCGAGGAGAGGGAAGAGGCCAAGACGCGAGAGTATAAAGCGTGCTCCTTGCAGGTCGGCCTTGTTGAGGAAGCTTGGGGATGGTTAGCAAACGAGGCTGCGGGCCTGCCGCCACCTGTGTAATCAATTGTATCTTTGGGATATGCCACTTGTTTTCCTAGTCTGGTTCTTGCATTTACAATAGAAACAGACGCCTCGACGTCTTGCCATCTTAACATCAAGCATGCAACATGAAGCAAAGAGCGCAGTGTGCCCAAACGGGTATAAACTCTAGTAGCACCATGTATCATTTTCGGTTTGCGAGCCGTTTTGGCGAAATATCTATAGTATACCGATTTCTCCCTTGCAGCCACAATCATGGATCTCATGTCTACCCGACTGCCAGTCGACCCGCCCAGTCGCGGACCATGAGCACGACAGCCCAAAGTGCCCGCCCGTCGTCGGCCACGCTGCTCTCGCCAGCACCATCCACGTCGCCGAGGCCGACGACCCACAGCACGAGACGTCCAATGGCCCATCGGCTGAGCGCTCCAGCCATGGCCAGAAAAGCAGCCGCGCCGTACCCGCAGTCCAGCAAGATCTTCAGGGCTTCAATGTTGTTGACGACCACGGCCCAGCCGAGTGACCGTGCGCTGCGGGCACGTCGTAGTCCCAAATCACCATGAGGATGGGGAACAGCTTGGTGGACGAGCTGACGAGCAGCGCCGTGGACACCGAGTTGGGCCGCTGAAAGATCGGCAGGACGCCCATGCGGGCAAGCGGCGACAGCGGTGAGGAGGCGAGGAAGCGGATGGAAAAGTGAAAGGCGAGGGTGGAGAGGGCGCAGAGGACGAGGAAGAAGAAATACTGAAAGACAATGGCTGCTGGGCGAGGCGGCCAATGTCGGCGGACGCGGCAATGTCGGCCGGGTTCTGGAAAAATGACGAGGCAGCAAAGGACGAGGAAGAGAGCGACGACAGCGACGACGGTGCCAGCGAGAGCGCCAGGGACGACGCCGAGGCGAGCGACGAAGCAAACGCGCCAGCGTCGGGTCTTGGAGCTTCGAGGAGCGGAGGCGCCGCTGACGGTGGTATGGGTCCCGAGGGCGCGAGGGATGACACCACGCTGGACGCACCACTGCCCGGCTTGGCCGAGCCAAACAGGCCGATGGCGTCCTCGGGGTTGGACTGGCGCTCGATGCGCGCCCAGGTCAGATAGACATCGAAAAGGAGCAGGAGAACGCCGAGACGGACAATCGAGGGCTGCACGTGTTAGCGGGGGAGGAGAGCGAGGTGGAGGGCTGGCAAGACAAGGGCTCACATCAAACTGGTCGTTTTCGCGCATAAGAGTGTTGTGCAACAGGTGGCGGTAGACTTGGGGCTTGATGAGTACCAGGTCGATGAAGATGACGACGAAGTCGTGCTCGACATACTTGTCGCAGAATTGGCCGCAGTTGCGACAGACGGTCAGCCGGATATTGTGGCCACTCGATTTGTCGCCGGCACCCGAGTACTCGGTCCAGAGCGTCCGGACGGGGTACTGGCACTCGATGCAGATGGGCATTTTGGCGGCGAGATGCAAAGGAGAGTCGAGAGAGAAGACAGGGGGGGGGGGGGGGGGGGGGGCGGAGAGAGCTTAGGGCAGCGGGCCCGTGAGACGGATGGACGGTACTAAAAGCCCATGTCCAGTTCTGCTTTGTGTGGTCGTCGTAGTCGTCGTGGTCGTCGTTCTTGTCGGTCTCTCATTCAGGCGTCGTCGCAACTAGAGGTGTCGTTAGGGGCGTTGTCGCGTTGGTGTTGATCACGGCCCACGTCACGCTGATTCGACGGGACTCCTGTATTACATAAGCAGGACCGCGCTCTCCGCGCCGCGAAAAGAGACGACACATTCAAGACAAGAACATCTACAATGCACAGGACGAGTAAGCGTGGAGTTTTCAGATTTATATTCTGTAACAGCTATACAGCCGCAAGCCATGTACAGGCGGTGCTCTTTCGGTCGTTTGGTAGTTGTATATAGGGGTATTGGATGAAGTGCCGTCTATGCCAGAATGAGGCTCGACAAAATGACTAGAACAAGAAGGAATAGCAGTAGCCAACAAAACAGGTAGAACGAAGAGGAATAAGAACGCAGAATGCAAAACGCAGAAATCGAAGACATAGGGGAGTATTCAAGTCATCGTGGTTTGGTTGGTGGGAACCCAAGGGCGCTCTTAATCGTCCTTCTTGCCCTTGGTACGGCTGGCGGCAGCAACTGTGCTTCGTCCCCGAACAGATCTTTCGCCATCGGCACGCCAGCCGGTGGAGGCATTTGGCCGTGGCGCCTGGCTTGAGCTGTCTGTGGCTCTCGCCCACCACCAGAGCCGCCGTCCTCCGCGGGCCGTCCTCCAGCTCAATCAGGTCGCCCAGCGTCTCTTCGATTTGGCGTCCGATCCGCCCGGCAAAGGATGTCGAGGGCGTGCCAGCGGCAGAGCCGGGTGTACCAGGCCGCTTGGTAAACGCGCCACGCAGCCAAGTCTCGATCGATGCGGCCGCTTTGTCGAGACCGTTGTCGTTGGAGGCCATCGTCGTGGACGCGTCACGGCCGTCTTCAAACGAGCTCTCGACAATGCCGGCCCGCTGCTCATTGTCACCAAAGCCAAAGTGGGCCGTCTCGGAGCCCATGACAGACATGGATGGCAGCGTCTCGATATTCAAGCCTGGCATATGCTTGGTGGTCCACTTGTTGAGCGAATCTCTGGCGGGTCCTGGGGCGCGCACGCTCTTGCTCATGGAGCCGACACCGCCAGGCCCGCGCATCCACTCGGGACGAGGGTCCGCAGGGTTGCTGCTCGTGCGGCCCAGTCCGTGGCGCGAGGGAGACGATGACATGGGAGACGTGCCTAGCGGGATGCGATTGCCGAGCAGACTAGGCCGGCGTGAGCTGCGATTGGGGCTGTCGGCAATTGACCGGTCGTTGAGAGATGCGTTGCCGAGGGAGATGTCGAGGGAGGCACGAGGCGTGGAGACAGACGAGACGGAGCCGCGGATGCTCTTCTTCCGCCGCGGCGGGAAGTAGCCAAACATTGACCTTGACATGCGGACAATTTCGACGGGGTTCGGGCTGGAGTCCATGCGTACCCAGCGCACATGGGTCCACGGCGGCTCAGCTATGGCATCGTCCAACGCCGCTTTGCCAAGAACGGACGTCTTGCTCGAGCCGGCCGCTGGTGAGCCCAGGTAGTCGCCATTGCTCGTTCCATCAAGCTGGGACATTGGTGCCGGCATGCTGCGCGGCGTAGGTGTGGACGCCATCAAATCCGCGCCCTGTGGGAAGAGAGAGGGGTCGTCGCACGGCCTGCCTTTGATCTCACAGGCGTCGACAGGAAGGACGACCCATTTCCTTATCTGGATATTATCCCGCGTCCAGAGACCGTTGGTTTTGCGAAACACGTCGTCGTTGCACCTATACTTGAGGACGATACCAAAGTAGGTGTCTGTGGGCTGTACGCGGTGGATGTAGACCAGGCAGTCCTCTACCTCGGGCTCGGTAGCCGAGCCTCGCAGGTCCTCATCCGAATTGCGTTTCTTGAACTTGCCCCGAACATCGAGCCCGCCGTTAACGCCCGGGTGGCTCTCGAGTATGCTGGCCGTCTTGCGTGCCCTGAGTTCAGCCTCGTGCGCCGCTACCTGGCCTGTTGCGACATCATCTATGCGGGGCCGTGCGGGTGAGGAGGTCTTCTCTGGTGGCGCGGGTCCCCATGCCGCGGGCATTTTTCGTGTGCTGACGCCGCTGCGTCCCTGTGCAGGCCGAACGCCAGCGCTCCGGCTGCGCAGTATGCTGCCACTGTCACTGCCGCTACCACCGCCATTCGCAGAGCTCCCAGTCCCGACCAGCAGAGTTGAGGCAACCCCTTGAATGTAGGACCAGCCGGAGACCCACGGGGAGCCTCCCGAGGACGATGCGGATTGCAGGCCGCCGAATGTGCTCCCAAAGTTGTTGCCCGAGTGGAGGTTGGTGGACGAGCGGCTGGCGGACATGGGCTCAAGAGCCCGCCGGTCGAAGGTGCGGCCGATGACGTGATTGATGTACCACCTGTGCTGACGCCGGCGTTTGGCCGCCGATTGCGAGGGCGGGCGGACGAGGCCTCGCCATCGGGCGGATTGGCGCCCGAAGACGAGAACATTGGCGAGACAATGCGGCAATCGTTGCACGCTGATATGTCACAAGTCACGAAAGATTGTTACGGGAAATCGCCGAAATCTCAGATTGGGCACAGCGCGAGCAGCGGACCCGTCATCTGGATGGATTGCGTGTGTAAGTCGGCTTGTCGGCAGGCGGTTTGATGATGTCGTGATAGGGGCGGGGCGAGGCGAAATCGAATCGGTCAAGGGAGTGCCGACCCAGCCGAGATGGGGGAGGCCCCGTCTTGCTGCCGATGCAAGCACGGGGTTCGGAGGCAATGGAAGTTCTTGGCAGGCGACGTGTTGGCGTAGTCGATACGTCCATAAGCCTTGGATCGTCTGCAATGGTGCGCGGCTTCAAGAGGGACAGTCGGCAGTCGAAAGCGAATAGGTGGCAGGTAGTACTTTGTAAGACGACACGATGCAAGAGCGCGCAGCTAGGGAGGGTGTAAGATACAACCGCTGGGCGGGCGCGGTTGGCGTGCCGAGGAGCAGTGAGAATCGGTTGGCGGACTGAAACTCCGGACTGAAGAAGCCAACCGTCGACAGATGCGATGCACGATAAAGTCGGCAGAAAGGGGGAGGCGACAAAACGGTCGATGGAAAGCTTGTTGGTGATGGCGGACAGCAGAAACTGGCTGACAAGGAGCACAAGAGGTGGGAGGAGAGAGCGCCCTGCAAATGATAGTTACCACGCTAGGCTATCACTGGTGCTGGCTGGCGCCGGGTGCTGACCGCACTATTCAATGCTAGAAATCCGCTGGAGGGAATGCTTCGCGGCAGCCGTGGAGCCTGTGCCCTCGCTAATTACGAGTAGAGTGGCACCTCTTCTGGGGCATGTGGAGAGAAGAGCTCCGCCCTGGGACCCTTCGTGATACAGCGCTGTAGCACCTGCAAAACCGCTGTGAATACGAGTATTCGCGCCCACGGTGCCCTGGGGCTGCAAAGACAGTCCCGTCCCAGTTGGTTGTTGCTGTCGAACTCGATCGGTTTTTGAAGGCTTAGCCACATTTGACGATGCTCTCTCCTACCCAACGGTTCGTTTTTACGGAGTGTACCAATTTACAAAGTTTCAATCATTGTCACACATTCACTGCGTTGTCTAACTTGGTCGCGTTACTATGTCGACCGGTATATATTCCCATGGCCATGGTCCTATCGTGTCTATCGTCTATGTGAGTATCCTGTAAAAGAAAGAGCAAGCGAGTATACAAAAAGAAAACAAAACAAAATTGAGATATGCACCCAAAGAGCAAAATACTTGCAGTCGTTCGTTGATCCTTAACACCCAAATTGCGCCAAGTAAATGCGTCCTGGGCGTGTTCCTGTCCGAGCAAGGCCGCCCAGAAAGTCGAGTCAATGTGTCAAGCAAACTCCGGCGGAGTCAAGACCCGACTCTCCACCCACGACGTAGCAACAGAACGGCGTGCTTCGTAGTGAGCATCTCGTTGTCTCTCACCTCTGCCCGCGCGCCACGTCAAAGACGGCTTCGCGAAAGCCCGCCACGACACCGTCGGCTAGATACACGGTGCCATCGTCGAGCGCGCGTCCCACGCTGCCATCGCCCATGCTGCACACGGTGACATAGAGCTCCACCGAGTTGCGGTACAGCATCAAGATGATGGCCGTCGCGCAGCTCAGCACGGCTTCGGGCACGTGGTACTTGCGCTCCATCTCGATGGCCCAGCGCGCAAAGTTTGTGGCGATCGGATGAGCAGGAGGATGAGAGCGTAGATTTTGGTGACGAGCCAGTGGGTGGCGACGTGCGGCAGGGAGCGCTTCTTGCAGTACACCCCGTGCGGCACACCCCGGGGCGATGATGCTGTCCCTGGCGACAGCACAGGGCCGTACAGGCCCAAGTTGTACTGCCGTTGCAGTTGTTGCAGCTGCTGCAGCTGCTCGGCGGACAAGGACGAGCCAGAAAGCGGCAACTCGGGCGCGCCAATCAGGCCCTCGGGCGCCGCGCTTCGGAGCTGGCTCAGCTCGGCTTCTTGGAGGTCGTCGGGCAAGCCGCGAAGAAGATAGGCAATGCTCTCGACGTAGATCTGGCGCTCGAGTTCGGGCAAACGGTCGGGATCGCCCGCTTCACGCAAGGCATTTTGAAGATTTCGAAAGCCTAGACGTGTTGGATAAGGCAACAAACAAAAAAGAGCACAAGGCGTGGAATCAAAACTCACCATTTTGAGCGTATTTCCACTTCACATCTGATGCGGGAGGCTCAACCAGGACCTGGCGCGTCCGAGAGGCCAGCACGAGGCCCATGTCGCTCGCGTCTTTGGCGCTGCCTCGCCTGCTGCGCAATCCAGCGGATGTGGATGGCCGCGACGGCGGCGGCGAAGAGGCAGCCGACGAGACCGAGCATAGATCGGGGACGATGGACATCAGACGGTGGTGTCGATGTCAGGGCCGATGTCGACTCGGAGCGGAAGAACATGCCCTGCATGCTGACGGTACGCCGAAGCGAAGGAATACTGGGGATGCGCGACTGAATCGACGCGGGCAGCGCCGCAATCAGAAGAGACGACATGTCGTCTGCGGTGTGGCTGGCGGAGGAGGGGGTGCGGCTGGTGACGGAACCATAATCTGAGGCGTGCGAGGCTGGCAAAAACGATGTGGAGTGTTGATAAGGTGACGGACGGCGACTAGCACTGCGATGATATGGGATCGTTCAAATACGTCGATACGCTGAGAGACGGAAACCTGGATCCAAATGTCGGATATGCAAAGGGACGTGGGATGGTCACGGATAAGATAACCGGGACGCAGAGCGTGATCGAAGAAAGTAACGGCAGATCAAGTGGGAAGAGAACTCTCTAGGCTCAAAGTGGTGAGACAAAACAAAGCAGCGGTTGAAACTGCCCAACTGCACTGCCAACGAGGCCGTGGCGGAAGCTAAATTCCATTGACGATTGCAGAGACAGGGAGAGACACAAGGGACCAGATAACAAAAAAGAGAGAGCCAGGGAGGGCGAGAATGGGACGGAGGCGAGGCAAGAAATGGTATCTTTGGCCCTCGTTCCGATAAACTCTCTTCCATTCGTTGGTCGAGGGCGTTTTCCCTTCTGGCAAGACGCAGGGCCTGGCGAGCATGTGAAAGTGCAGTGGGGCGCTTAGTCAGAAAGCACAACATCCATCTCACGTGCTAGGCTACATTCGGCACGACATCATCGGCGAGTAAGAAGGCAGGAACCCACTTACTTTCATCCCGACTCCATCCCAGCTGCAGAACAATACTTCGTACGCCAGCGTGACATGCGCGTTCTCGTCGGTGTTGTGCTTCTCTTTCGTCTTTCCTCCTTTTGATGACTTCTCGCTCCTAAACCACCATGCCTCTTGAAATGCCGCGTGTCGCGCCGCGACAAAGTCGGCTCAAGCAGAACCACCAGCACCACGATCATCACAGAGGCGTGGCAGTCGCGTGGACCGATGTTGAGGATGACGCGCAGCGCGACCGAAGACGTGAAGACGACGATGACGACGATGAGAGCTCAGAGTACAGCGATGACGAGCGGACGCGCATGCCGACGCTCTTGACGGCGAGGATGTCGACGTGGACGACGACGACGGCTACGACACGACAACGTACGGCGACATGTGCTGCGCGCCGCTGTCGGCGTTGACGAAACCGGTCGAGGTCGGCGGGCTGGGCTCGTACGGCTATGCGGGCGAGAAAGCCTTTTGGGTCTGGCCGTTGTTTGGGCCTCTGCTGTTTGAAAACACAAGTAGTGATGTGGGTGGCACTAAGGACTTGGTTTTCGTAATGGCACAACTGCTGACACTCAAACAGGTGCGCGACGGCTTGGCCAACGAACGAAGTAAGTAGGCAGCCCCGTCCTCTTTTGAAAAGACTTGTCCGGCACTAACAGCAAAAGCCTTCCTCTCCTACCTTCGCCTGTCTGTAACAATGGCCGTTGTGGCCGTGGCCATTGTTCTGTCGTTCCATCTCAAGAATCGGCCATCACCGCTGGAGCTGCGAATGGCACGGCCTCTGGGCATCATCTTTTGGCTCCTTTCGATCCTGACCCTGTTTGTGGTGTTGCCAACTACATCAGTATGTTGTGTGGTTGATTAAGCCCTGTGAACGTTGTGAGATGGCGTGGACGCTGACCTTCTAGAAACCGTCAACAAATACAGCCGTCGGCAGGCCATCGTCCAGTCCGGCTGGAAGACCCAATCGGTATGTGCCCGTACCATGGCAATGCATTCCTCGAGCTTTATGCCTAACTCTTGTCTTTTAGATCATGGCCGCAGTGGCTCTCGCTATTCTCGGATCGTGCGTGACACTATTGGTCGTAAATCGGATAAGCGAGAATCAACGCTGAGTGCAGCGTCATATGATGCGCTTGTGCTTTTTTGCTTTTGTATCGTGTTTGGATATACGCTTGACATGTTAGCGACATGGCTGAATGAATTGAACGAAATAAACCAAAGTCAAATATTCCATGTTCCTATATCCGCCCAGCATTCTACCGTTACAATGTTGCTCGAAAGACCTGAAAAAGGAAACAATACAAATTGAAAGAGACGACGATAGGCCCGACCCTGTAGAGAATGTCACCTCGTAAAGGATTATCCAGCCACGACTTCTTTCATACCGAGAACAATACCATACCAATATCAAGAACAAGAACAAAACGCCCCTAGTCTCAAGGTCGTTACAAAACAGCGTTTCTGGCAGCAGCACGGCCAGCATGCCCTCACTGCAGCCACCGATTGTGCGACGGAAGTGCGTCGCAAATGCAACGGACTGCTCGTTGAGCTCGTCGAGTGTCACATTCTTGCCGTCCCAGGCCAGGAGCGGGAGGTCCGAGAAGGGAGCAAGGCCGCTCGTGTCCCCCGAGGTGCTTCCGCCGCGGTGGGGCAGCGCCTCAAGGAGTGTCTTGCTTCCCAGGCGCACCTCGTCCGAGCCGGTCCAGTGCGGATTGCTTCCGGCCGCGGCTGCCTCGGCCAAGACGTCCTCCTCGTACTCCTCGGGCGGCTTGTAGAGCTCGTCGTGGACGGTGGCCAGAGCGCTGGCAGTGGTTGGGCTAGGTAGAGGGTCCAGAAGCCACGGGCCCGGCAGAGCTCGAGGGCGTGCTCGAGCCAGGCGGGGAAGGTCTTGCTGACGAGCTTGGGGGGGGCTTCTGCATGCGAATTGGATTGCGGCTTGTTGGCCCGCTCGCATCGAGCAGCTTGGCAACAAACTGGTGCAGATCGGCCCACCGCTCGCCCAGGAAGAGCACGGCGTTGCTATTAGGGGCCTGCCAGAGGAAAGAGGTGTCGGTAGACGTAGAAGTAAGCGCCTGCGTCGCATCGGCCTGGTTCGGCGGCGGCGGCGGCACAAAACGCAGTAGAGCCGTCCAGGGCGGTGCGCGGCAGATCAAGGCTAATGCCAAAGAGCCGCTTGTCCCACTCCTGGAGCAGGGCCGGGTTCGAGTAGCGGTACTCGAGCAGGGCGTATTTGATGTCTGTGTATGTTAGAACGGCGGCATCAAGACGCATGAGCTGAATGGCAATGCTTACAGTGGAAGAAGTCGGGCGCCAGCTCCGTCTGCGGCGACAGCACGAGCACATGCGAGTCTTGCGGGTGCGTCGGCCAAAAGGACTCCAGAAAACGAACAGAGCTCTCCTCCTCGCTGACTCCATGCTTGGGAATGCGGTGGCGCAACGAGAGCTGCTTGGTGCCCGACGCGTCCAAGAAGCCGGCGGGCGGCCAGCGGAACGACTCGAGGAACTGCTCAGTCGGTGGGTCGATCTTTTGTGCAGTTCAATGGTGACATGGGCACAGAGCCGCCGCCAAAATCAGCACCGCTCAGCGACTTGAGCAGGCGGATCAGGCTGCCGAGGCGCCCGGGTACGCGTGGATCAGGATGTCGATGCTGATCTTGTTCCAGCTGGACAGGGAGGCGCTGTCGAGCTTCGTGAGCCAGGCGAGCCGCTGGGGCGCGCGTTTGGGCAGCTCAATCAGCGTGGTCTGGCTGGCCTTGGCGTGGGTCCGCATGCCGGCCTTGAGGAAGTCCTCCTCGGCGCTGGTGCCGTCGATGATGATGGCCTGCGGTGCATGTAGAGCTGGACATGGGACATGGAGACGTCGACACCGTTCTCCATGCGCTCGTCCGTCGATATGGAGGCAAACTCGGGTCGTGCGTCGTGGAAAAAGATGTTGCACGACGCGTCGATGCCGTGGATCTGCTGCAGGTCGGCAAGGCTGATCTCGTTCTTGCTCATGACGGCAAAGTGCACGTAGCTGCGCAGCTCGGCGCCCATCTGGCAGGCCAGCGGCAGCAGCGTGGCGATGCTCTTCAGACTGCCGGCCGCAAACAGGACGTTCTTATTGACCATGAACGAGCCGTGCGTGCTGCTGATCGAGCGCAGAGTGCCGGCAAGCTCGAGAAAGCGCAGCTGGCCGTTGTAGTAGCCGGCAGTCGGGCTGGTGGCTGAGGCACGCGGCTGGGCAGGGGGTGCCTCGGGGGCAGCGGGAGCCACAGGGCCGCTGGCGGAGAGTCGGGGCCTTGGGGTTGCGAGACGCCCTGCGGCGGAGTCTTTGCGTGCGCTGGCGGCAGCGGTGGATGAGGAGGTGGCGGGGCTTGCTGCTGCCTCTGGCGTTCGTGTCTTCCTGGTCCCGCCGCTTGGCCATCGTGATAGACAGGCCGGCGATGGTCGCGCACCGGCAAGTCGTCGGGCATGTTCTTGACAAAAAGGAAGACGACCAGCAGCACCAACAGCCCAATGGCCAGCCGCTTGAGAAACTTGCGCGGGTGGACGCGCACAGAGTTGAGGACCGACGAGGCCCCGTGACCAGAGCTGCTGCTGCTGCTCGTGCGTGGCCGCAGATGGTCGTCGTCTTTCTTGCCCATCTCCACGTCGCTGAAGAAGAGCGACTGCACCGTCCCGCGCACGCGGTCCTGCACCGTGTCCATTTCGATGGCTTGTTGCTTGTGGCTTGTGTGAGGTATGTTGCTCGGTCAGCTCCAAATCGAAATCGCGTCCTTCAATCTGAGGGGCAACGTCGCATCTTGCGGTCGTCAAGGGTCTGGCCGGCTCGAGGCGAGGGATCCTTGGGGGCCTTGATAGGCCGGTGCCGCACGATTGGGCGTCGATGGGAGACTGGGTGGCACTAGAAGTCGCGTTGGAGAGGGCGATATGGTGCTGGTCAATGCGCGTTGTCGACGTTGTCGTTGTTGATTTGAGAGACTGTCGTGAAAGCTGTACTGCTGACGGAAAGGAAAGGCGCTTTGGGGAAAACTGGCAAAGTAATCGCCAGGGAGGGCACGGCTTGAGAGATACAGGGGTCTTGGCGCTGGAAGGGCCAGCCCTGCTTGTGGCGCCTCTGCTTTTGGCGCCTATCAGTACACTGCAGGGCCGGTGCAAGGCTGCAGAGGCTGCAGGGGACAGTACGCAGTAGCATAGGCCATAAAGTGGGTCTCTGGCGCGCTGGGACAACCTGCTGGGGCGTGGCGGACGCGCTGGAGCACAGGGCCTAAGAGAGGCAAGGCTGAGATTGAGTTGACCAAAAGCTGAGCGAGTTTTGTTTCCCCAAAACGTGACCAAACGACAGCTCACCAACACCAACGTGCGCAAAACCACCAGGACCCGCCATCGCCATGCCGCCCGCCGACGTCGTCTTGGAAGACGAAAACTATGCATCGTCCGAGGACTCGGACTTTGCGCCGGAGAACGTGCCGGACAACGCATCCGCAGCCGACTCGGACGACGACAAAGAAGACGAGAACGACAATGTGGATGTGCCGGCCACAACGACAGGACAACGGGCGAGTAAGGCCGCCAAGAGCGATACCGAGGCAGAAGATGCGGGCTTCGAGAACTCGGGTGATGAGGCGATCATCGGCAAAGGCAAAAACGGCGGCGGCGCGACAGGGACAGCGACGGCGACGGCGAGGACGGAGATGGCGGCGTGGCGGCTTCGTCAAGACACGCCACCAGCGTGCAAATGAGTGAGCAGGACTGGCAGTACGGCTGAGGCTTCGGCATACAGTGTATACTGACAAACGTGTAGGAAAGCAGAACGGCGAGCGGCGGCTGTCCAAGGCCCCGTGACGGTCGATGTCGATGCGCTTTTTAGCCGGATGATGGGCGGCGGTGGAAGTGACGGGTCCGAGGCGAAACAGCAGCCAACGGATCTGTCGTCACTGGCATCAGCAGCCATGTTTGCGGCGGCAGCGGGAGATGACGACAAGAACGATATGCACGATGCGAAGGACGAGAACAAAACGAGCGAAAAGAGCACCGACAAAGACACCACGCCGACCTCTGGCCACACAGAAATGATCAAGATCAAGCGCACATACAACTTTGCCGGCCAGGTGCACACAGAGGAAAAGATTGTGGCGCGCGACTCGGCCGAGGCCAAGCTTTACCTGGAGGAGGTCGGCGCCGACAACGTCGAGATTGTGGTCGTCGGCAAGGAGTCGGACAAGAACGACGACGACAACGACGACGACGACCAGCCCAGGCGCCTACCGCCCCGCAAGGCGTTCCGCTCCGCCTTTGAGCCGATCCTTGACCGTCGCTCGTGCAGGTTGGCGCGCGCACCGACCTCGACCTGGGCCTGGCTGCACGGCTGCAGGCACGCGAGCGCGCCGCCCTCCAGCGACAGCAGCAGACGGCCCAAGACCAAGCCAAGAAGCTCACGACGGTCGAGAAGAGCCGCATGGACTGGGCCGGCTTTGTGGACCGCGAGGGCATCCAGGACGAGCTGGCGTGGCCGGCAAGTCCAAGGGCGCCTTTGTGGACCGGCAGCAGTTCCTGGCGCGGACGGAAATGCGCCGCGAGAGGAAGCGCGTCGTGCTCGCATGGCCGGAAAGGTGTGAGGGGCGGCAGTGGAAAGCTGCGCAGGATTTGCTGCTACCGATTCACACCCTTCATGGTGTGCTCGCCACATGGCCAGCTGCGAGTCACCTACGAGTCGCGGCGCGACGTCATCGGCCCATCAGACCCAGCCAGGTCCAGTAGATGCGGCCCCCAGGCTGCTCCTGGACGCCGCGCCAGAAGACGCTCCGTGCCTCAAGCACAGCCAGAACTCGGCCGGAGTTCCTCAAGCACAGCCAGAACTCGGCCGGAGTTCCTCGCGCGTGACGCGGCACAAAGTCACGGGCACCAGCCGGTAACAAGTGGCAATGGGCTGGCGTATACGTCGTACTGCTGTTTCAAGACAGCTACTCAGCGCCCCACGTCATGTCACGAAGAAGGCGCTCTAGCCGGCGCTTGGGCCAATGTCATTGGTCTGGAAGGACAGGAGGAAGAATGTGACGCCGAAAGGTGCACAGCTCGCAAGAAGTCGACGAGATACGCTCCTCTGTACTTTGTAGACCGGTCCGATGGTGCCAAGTGTATATTAGCTGTTTAGTCATCATGGTGATACCCCAATCGAACAATGTCAAACGAACCGCCATGTGAGCTTTCCCCTCTCTACCCCAAAGTACCATGCTGTAAGCAATACGTCGAACCTCGGCTTTTGACGTGCCGCAAAGCTAGCTACAATAGCGCCCCTACGGGCGACCAACAGTCGACGGAACAACAGCACTACAAAGTAAAGACGTGTCAGCCCCGGCCTTTCATGCAACTCCTTGACATCAGCAACAGTCTCGCAATACGTCCCGATATCACATCATTTCATCACTCCTGTTTACCAATCATTACGTCGTGCCGTCTTACCCTTGGACCCTCCCGTTCCACACAAAATCGACAGCTATCACAATGGGCGGCCGTAATCGATGCATACATTGACGTTGGTACGTACGACGTAGTGCCGACCCTCGTCTCGATTGATTCTTCCCGCCTTGTGCAGCGGCAGCACCGCCCCTCCTCTTGAATCTGGCCCATCAGCCACACGAGACCCTGGCTAATTCGCCCTCTTGAACAGCGTCATTGTACAGCTACCTTGGCTTCCTGTATCTGGTCAAGGACGCGCCGGTCTACGCTGCCAACAACGTCGAGGTCGTGTAAGTGGTGCCCATCACCCTTGGGTGCCCCCAAATTTTCACCCGTGTGGACAAATTAGCCAAACTCCCCAGATACCACCCCGTCCTGCTCGGAGCCATCAACCAGGCGTCTGGCAACAAGCCGCCCTTTACTCTGCCGGCCAAGGGCAAATATGGCATGTTCGATGTCGTGCGGTCCTGTGCGCGGGCCGGCGTCCCCGAAACCCAGGGCCCGCCGGATTTCATGAAGCGTGCCGTGACCGTTCTGCCCCTGCGCGCCCTCCACTACATCCAGCGCAACTATCCCAACGACACTTACGTCGCTGCCTTCCACTACTCTTCTACCGCTTCTGGACGCCCGAGAACGCCGACCTGCGCGACCCGGAGGTCCTCAAAGCCGTGCTCAAGCGCCGCCCGGCCGGCTTCAAAGGCAAGGAATCGCTCAAGGACGGCTCGTCTCCGAGCAGCAAGCCTTGTTCACTGCCGCCGACACCGATGCCATCCTGGCCGGTGCCACGTCACAGCCCGCCAAGGACCAGCTCACGGCCGCCACCAAGGAAGCTGTCGACAGGGGCGCTTTCGGTGCGCCGTGGCTGCTGGTCACCAACGACGCCGGCCACGTCGAACCCTTTTTCGGCAGCGACCGCTTCCACTTCATCTACCAGTTTCTCGGCCTTCCTTACCAGGACGTTGCCTTGATCGATGCGCCGACAGCGAGAGCGGGCAAACTATAAAGTCCTCCGTGGAGTATGAGGGCCTACCTCGCCGTTTCGACTACCACCGGTGTACAGGAAACGACAGCTCTCACTTGTTTAACTTCCATCTTCGTGTATTGAACTATAACAGTAACAACGACCAAGACTAGGCCTACCAGCCAGATCACGCAAGTTAGAACAAACTGCATCGTCTCGGGGCGCTCATACGAGAACGAAATCTAAACTTGTCTTTTTTGGTATAAAGTAGGGATATCATGCGCACCGCTTTCTTTCGCCTGCAACTCATCAACCTCAAAAAGGGAGCACATAAAGAAATGCAAGTAACTGTTCTGCAAGGCCAGCATCCACATTGTGAAGCAACTAACCCGGCACACCAACCACGACCACAGAAAACAGAAAACAGACATCAACGCGTAAAGGAGAGACAAACAGAGAGTGAGAGAACAGGGACAGTTCCAAAATAAACAACGCATCATCGTCCATCAAAAGATTTATATCCATGACCGGAGGAGTTGGGGTATTGCGCGCCAGGGTATATCCAGCCAATGGGGGAGGGGTATTTTCGACTGTTTTTTTCTTTTCCATTTCCCGTGTGTGTTCAAGTCGAGAAAAGCAGCACGCAACGCGAAAACAACTAAAATGACAAGGCCAGGCCGAACATGAACAAAACTAACAAAAACGCAAAACGTGACACAAGCAATGGAGAGAGGTGTCAAGAGGGCTTAAACGGTGCGAAGAGAACAATCGTCGAAAATTCCGCCGCCTGGCAGTGCCTACCGATTCAACGGGAAGGCTCCATGTGACCAGGATATCCAGAATTGGTCGAGTGTGAAGTCGATGGGCGGCCGCTGTCCGCAGACTGCCGCGGGTTGTAACGGGGCGTGATCTCGCCTGTCTGGGGAATTGTCAAGCTGTGATGGTCCATGCCATGGCTGAATGGACGCGTCGGCCAGGGAGATGAGTCGTCGTCGGGCAGATTAATACCACTGTCGTTCCAAGGGTTGCGATCCGCATTGAAGCTACGAGTCGATTCGATACTGATCAAGGATGTCTTGGACGCGTTGGTCGAGCCCTTGAAAAGCGAGTGAGACGACTGTGCGCTGTTCTTGCGACGATCAAGGAACGACGAAATCGACGACATACTGCCCGGCTTCCGGAGTCGGTCAAAGATGGTATTGCGTTCGCGGCCACCTCGTCACCGAAGGCGGATTTGGTCGGCGAGTCTGTCCCAAGGGCGGTCGGCGCATGCTGGAGCAGCTTTGAATCAAAGTACTGGAACGAATCTTCAAAGGTGTCGGACTTTGGGCGGGGGATCGAGCCCTTGACAGTATTGACCTCGACGTTGGCCGTGGCAAGCTGCGCATAAAGCAGCTCGACCGCATCACGAAGGCCTCCAGCATTGTTGCGGGTGAACGTCCATAGCATGGTAACGGTCGGCTCACCCGCCTCGGTGGTTTCCTCGGCGTTTTCCTGGATAGTGACGCCGACCTCATGGTGCTTCTTCAGTTTCGGGACCAGTTTCATGCGCGTACTCGGGAGACTCGAGAAACTTGATCAGAGCGGGAGTCCTCACAAAGACCATCTCGTGGTTATCAGGAACCATTCCCTATAAGGTTGTGTCAGTCATACGCAAGTTTCAAACGCAGGTCCGCGAAACACAACATCGGCTGCGGCCGGTAAAGGAACCTACCAAAAAGTCGTCCACGCAGAGGGGAACCTGCCACTGCGGACCGGTGACGGTAACTTCGTCACTGGCCTGCTCAGTGCTGGGGAAGCTGATTTTGCAGTTCCATTTTTCTCCAGTGTCTCCAGCTCCGGCAGCCGTGCAATCAAACGACGGTGGTACAAACGATCGACGTTGACAATTTGCGACGTAAACTCCGAGTCCACGCGGTCGACCATTTCCAAGATCTCAGACTTGACGAGTTCGAGATTCTGAGCGTTACGAGCAGGCGTGCGGCAAATCACATTGTCAACGCGCATGTCATCATCCTCTCGGCCAATGCCACCTGTTGCAGCTGCGTTAGCAAGAAGGTTGAGAGAGAAGGATTACAGACGAGGCGTGGAGTGGTCTTACCTCGGTCCATAGCGTTAGAGAACTTGACAAAGACGGAGTGCTTCTTCATGATGCGTTGAATGTGTTGGCCTCCTATGCCAATGATGCGCTTGTGGTACTGGTCCGGAACGTGGAAAGATATAGACGCCGGCATCTCCTGCTCCACCAGCAAAAGCCCCTGCTTCATCGACTCGTACGACTGAGCGTTAACATCAATGTTGAAGTTGTACTCGCCGAAGCTCTCAAACAGTATCTGAACGTTACTCTGTCCCATAATCTTGTTGATTTTGCCGTTCTTCTTGCCGCTGACAAACTCCTTGTGCTCGTTGGCAAGTTCGATCTTGACTTTGATCTGGTACGGGAGGTGAATCGCAAGCGGGACCATAGAAAGGACATTCAGTGCGTCCTTGACGGCGTCGTCGGAGCCGGTGATACTAAAAGCCCAGCCCTGGAACGAGACATCTGCACTGGAATTGGCGCAGACTTCGCCCAGGATCGATTGAATTTCTGCGGGGTTGGGAATTTGACGCGTATCCGGTTGAGCAACTGCCCAAAATCCGCTGTAGAACTGGCCGGCAAGGGCCATCAGCTCCCGAGCCGTCCGCTCCGTGTGTAGATTCTCGGTGGCTTGGACTCGAACAGTGTTCTGTCTCGAGCCGAGCACCGGAAAAGGATGTTAGCCCCGTTCGTTTCGGTAATCTTGCGGACCTTGTCCATGCGGCTGAGCAAGATGTTGTCAATCTTTTCCGCCGGAACGACGATATCCTTTAGGAAGAGTCGAGTGCGAGACAGGACCTCGTTGATTTTTCTCTTCGTGGTCGAGATACTTTCTTCACTCTCACCGGTGAGGAAGATCTCGTTCACATCACGCGGGTGGGCGTTCGGCGGCAGGTAGCGAAAAACAGTCGAAAACGATGGAGGCATGTAGATGGCAGTACCAGTCGAGGACTCGATCGCCTTTATGTTCTTTCGGTTGCGACCACATAGAGGCTGGTGGAAGTTGATGTCCAATCGTAGTACATCACAGATGCGTCGAGCTAGTCAGCAGTCACATGTCAGCGCCGCGCAGATGGGGTACATTGTTCCCAAAGATGGACCACGTCAACACCACCGACTTGCCGTGACATACCATTGTGTCAATGTGAATCAGCACTCGGGTTTTGGCATGCTCCGATGACAGAATATCACCGTAGATGGCCACTCTCCACCGCTGATCACGACGAAGCTCGTTGTCACCGTTGACCCCGTCGACGATCGGCGTCAGCTTGGGCCAAGAAGAAAGATGTCGACGCCGCAGTAGCTCGAGATTTTGTCAAGCGTATCTGTAACAGATTTCTTCAGCACGCCCTCGGTAAGGTCGGCGACCATGTCGCCACTGATATCAACAGTCGTGCAGCGCTGCAGAGAGAAGTGAGAGCAGTTAGAAGGGTAATAAAACACTATGAGAAAACAAAGGCAGGCCCGGAACGGTTGGAAATGCCGGGGAGAACATCACGCACAAGAGCCAGGGGTGTTTCATTGAGAATGGTCTCGCGAGCACGGTAAACATTGTCAGGTGCGCCAACCAGGCAGACGGTCGTGACCTGGGATTTGGCGTTCTTGGGAACGGACGTGATAATGTTGGCCTCAATGTCATTTTTGACAGCAAGGCTGTTGCAAAGGTTGCCCAGATCCACCAGGTTGTTGGCGTGAATCGGCAGTTCGTGGACAGGCACGTCGTCAGGGGCGCTGTCTGGGTGCGTCCAGCGAAGGACTGCATCTTTCGTAGCGTGGAGGATGTCCTCGGTATCGGGTCCCGCCAGGTCGGAAGCAAATGGGACGTTAAAGGAGTAGAAGATGGGCGTGTTCATGGCCATGCCGCCGTTGAGGGATGTGGCCGAAGCATTCGCGGCACCTTGGTGAGCCAGCTTCTGCAGCGGATTCATGCCTGGGCCGGGCATGTTCGGGGGGCGGTTCATGCTGAAGTTGGGGTTTATCCTGTCGGACCAGTGACGCATGTTGAGACCCGCGAGTTTATTCATATTGAACGTGGCACATTCGAGCCGGGTACGGCGTTTTGGCGTCGTACGACAGAGCGTGAGGCAGCGGAAGCTCTGGACTTGCTGTTTATCGCCGGGAAGACGTGCGTGGGCAGGAAGCGGAGATATTCGAGGAGTGTCAAAGTATGTCTCCAGAACTTCAAGGGTGCTTTCGAGAGTTGGAAGAGGTTTCTGAAGGGTATCTCAAGCTGTATTTCGTCGTGCGTTTCGATGCGTGGTTCGATGCGTGTTTCGAAGGGTATCGCGAAGGGTATCTCGGCGGTATCTTGGAGGGTATCTCGGGAGGGTATCTCGGAAAGGAAAGGCAAAAAAGGGTTGTTGGGTCGTCGGAACCAAAAGAGACCAAAAACTCCAATCAACGGTCAAACCGACTCACGTCAAGCGGAGAAAGTCGAAGGGAGTCCAAAAAAGGACCAGAAAGGAACGAATGCAAAGAGCGTGAGAGTTACAGTACAAGAAAGCAACGAGGATAGGACCGAAAGAGAGGTCCTAGTGCCGCAGGCCGAGAGTTGGAGCCGGAGGGACGATGTGGTGTACGGAGGCGGAGGGGAGGGAGGGAGAGGAGGGAGAGGAGGGAAGAGAAAAAAGCACTCGTCACGATGCTAAAAATGGGCGAGACTGCAGCCTACGAGGCAAGGAAGGCGCCGAGGGTCGGCAACGTGACAAAAAGGGTATCGAATGGTGTAGAAGGAAAGACGTGGCCGGTTACCTTCCTAGGGAGAGAAGAGAAGGGGCCGATGGTGTGAAAAGGAACTTTCAGTATGTAGGAAGGAGAAAGAATTCAAAGGGAACCTGCGAGACGGCGACGAGAGTGAGCAAGGCGCTGATGCAGGGAAGGAACCAAAAACGACGCAGTGCACTACTCGTAAAGGCCCCTAGGTACTACTCGTACTGCAATAGGAAGTCAGAGGAGGGGAAAGCGCATTCGGCAGGGGAAGCGGGAGCGAGGGGGGCAAAACAAGGAGCTCAAAAAGGACAGAGAAGCTGCAAGGCATGTTCCAGTCACGTCTTGCAGCATTTACGAAGTACACACAAGTTGTCTACGAAGCACGCTTCCTGCGTCTTTCCGGTGACTTTGGCCAGACGGAGAGGTGACGAGGAGAACAGGAAGAAGGGCAATTACGTGGGGAAGACGGGTCCTACGTAGGATGCAGAAATGGCGAGAGGACTGAAAGAAGGCATCCATAGGCTATGTGAAGGAAAGGTCGAGAAGGGCCGGTAGGCGAGGGCGGCTGGGAGTGGACGGCAGGCAGACAGGCCTTGGAAACCCGAGGCTCAGTGCCTGGGAGGAGAGCGGTGGGCTGAAGGAGTGGGCTGGAGTGGGCTGGGGGGCTTCTGGGTGTGAGTGGGGAAGGGCCAGAGGGCCAGAGGTAAGAACGGCACAGGGCGAGTCCACTCAAGCAAGCCAGAGTCGGGTTTCTACGAGTACGTCGTTGATCTTTTCGAAGTGCGGCGGATGGGGCTAGGAGTAGGGCAAGTGAGGCCCAAAACTATGGCGTCGAAATGGCGGTCATCTTGAGACTTACTCTTCCTACAATAACCCTGGCCTCCTTGGCTGCGTACATGGCTGCGTACATGGAACGATGTAATGTGAAGGCGAGCCTGTAGTCGTACTTTGTACTTCGTACTCGGACAATGATGACCACAGGAAAAGGGCAAGTAAACAAGGCAGGGGTCAGGATGCAACGAGATGATTGAGATGCAGCCGACCAGCACGCCGCGCGCTGCCCAGTCCCTTGCGGAGCTCGGTCTTCCTACCTGTCACGTATCCACCGTCCTGCAGCACCGGCCGTGGACGAGATTCTTCCAACACAGTCTGGCACCCGCAGTCCTTTTGTCTTTTTACTCACAGTGGAACGGGAGACTCCAAGATGGCCGCGATAGTTTGACCTTTGCTTCGTCAGCGGAAGCGTCGGGCGGCAAGAGTGATAGGCAGCACGGAGAAGAAGCGGGGGCCTGTGCTGTGCTCGTTATTGGTCGGGCATGTCTGGCCATGGAAACCATGGTAGCTCTTGCCTCTTTCGCCTTCTGGCGGCGCCCGCTCTTACGAGTACTCGCTACTGCAAACAAGCTGTTTTAGCGCACCCACAATGTGCTACAGCGCGGCATTGGAGAGACAGCAAGCGCCTCGCGCAGAGTCCCCATAACGTGCGAGTAGCTTTGCCACTACTAGATGGACCCAGTAGCTATCGTACGAAGTAATGGGCCAAAACACGGTTTAGTGCAGGCAAGTTGAGAGAAAAAGAACAGGAGAGCAGCGAAACTCTCACAAGGTGAGCTCGGGGGAGCGAGTGCAGAGCGAATCGTCGTACGGAGCTAATGAACAAGTGTTTTTTTGCTCACTCGTTTTTGCTTGTGCCCTCGGTTTTTCTCTTTTCCGCCCACACACACAATCGCGGTGTACGGAGTACGAGTAGGGTTCTCAACCCCAAGACGGGTCAGAGCTTCAAGCATGCAGGGAGGTGGGCTTGCAACCCCATTGGACTGGATGTCTGGGATATGGTATGGATAAGCCCATTCACCGGGCGGATGTCAAGGTCTGTCTCCCAGAGGCCGTATCTTGCGTGAACATCCGAGACACGGCTGGCATATCATTGATTTGCAGGAGAGGCACAGGTGATGCCATTCGAACTGCCCGTGATCTTACGAAGTACGTCTGGCCCGAGTGGCACGCCTGCCTATCTTGGAAATGCACAAAAGTACGAGTACGTGATCCTTTCTGTACCTTTGAGACAGGTGTTTCTGGACGGGAAGAAAGTCACTACGAGTACTTCGTATGTGGCCGTTTTCTTCCGTGCTCCTTCCGTGCCCAATGCCCCAATCTATCACGAGGGTAGTCCACGAGCCATGACCCACACAACCGCCCACTCTTTTCCCAGCCAAAGCAGACATGAGGCAAGGACAAAGCTCTACTTCGTAAGCTCCTTCAGAGCCACTGCACGCCCCAGTCTCCCACTCTGCGCTGAAAGCGGTCACGTCACCAGACAGCTGACCGCTGGGTGGCGATCGATATGGGACTCGGACCAACACAGCCCAGTAGAAGCCCAACGGCAGAGCTCCAAGACTTCTTTGGCTGGCATACAAAGTATTTCGCGACGGCCAGGTGCAGACATGCCTGATAACAAGACGCAGGGGTGCCGGTGGGCAACAGCAAAGGAGAGAGAGATAAGGGAACAAACAGCAAGCTCTATTCTTCAGGCACGACTTTCTGGCAGCTGTTGGATACTTGTGGTTGGACGGACTGAAAATAGCACCTAGTGCAATCATCAGGCTGCAGTACGAGTTCTTGTACGAGTACAGCATGCCAAAGACGCGTTTGCTCGCTCGTGTCGGATGTCGAAAGACGCCATTACGAGTACAGCTCAACAGTTTCATGCACTTTCATTGCATGCCTTGCTTTCACATTGCACTGCCTCAGTCCTGGCCTCCACTCACCGAAAATCGGTACAAGGCAGGGGAAGGGAGGTCGCCAACAAGGGCCCCCATTAAAGGCACGAAGCAGGGGTGTGCTGATATTGCACCTTTCCATTCCTAGCCAGGGTTATTCGCTTCACTCTGCGAGTCTGATGAACGACCAGCGGGACTTGCGCTCCGACAAAGAGGACAGTACCCATACCGAGTGGAGAGCAGTGACGACCCAGAGCGCTTCGTCTGTCCCGGATGCCCTGCACGTCAGCGACCGCGAAATGGAGCACATGGAGCACATGGAGCACATGGAGCACTCCGTCCTCGCTGTCAACTACAAAGTACCACCAGAGCAGGGGGACTGTCTCGACTGCACATATGGATGCACATCGGATGCCTCAGGAATGGCTCCGAGTCGAAGATTGGTTTTGACGTTCGCGCTCGGCCTCGGATCAAGAAGGCGGAGGCCTAGCCTCTCAATCCGCTGCCGAGGCAATACGAGATACATGCAGCATCTCAGCACTTCAGCAGATAGTAATACCATGTAGCAGTTCGCCGGATACGATCGGATGGGTTGAAATCTACCTTTCCGTTAGCAGAGGTGAGTGCCTGGCCGAGCTGAAATACGTTACGAAACTGCAAAGTACACTTGCCTCCCGCACAGACATCGCATTTCACCTTTTCTCAATCTCAACACGGTCCCAGATGCAAGCGCAAGGCTGCACACGTCCCCCAACCGATCGACAGGGCGTGCCCAGTTTTCTTGTTCGCTGTTGCAAAAACAGTTTGGTGGAAAGAGACCAAACACGAGTAGATCCGGCACAAGCAGCTGAGAGCTAGGTTGAGGGACGGGTGGGCAAATTGAGAGTGTGTGCTTCTATTGCCTCGTCCATCGTCACCCGGTTTACAAAACAACATGCAATCACCTTGTTTCTGGGCGACGTATTATTCTTACAGCCCACTCCTCAGGTAATAGCAATATAAAATAATACGCTGTGCCACTTGTCGACAAGGCTGTACGCAACATCACTAAACAGTCTATTTAACAGAGATGAAGCACAATCAAGGGGCCCCGACACCAGATATCATCGCTTCACCCCAATTTCGGCCCCTAGTTTTGTTGGCCTACCATGTTGGCCTACCATGTTGGTCCTACCGTGTTAGCCCTACCAAAAACGTGCGACGGCCAGCCTTGACAGGTCGTAGTGTCCATTGAGCATCATATCCATAGAAGGTACAAAATACATTGCTTCCAGCATAATGTATATATAACACTAGCATTTGTGTGAATATAACGTCCTGATAGTAGATGGCATGGAGATCAAGTGACTTTGTTATTTTGCGCCCCCAATAAATAATGCTGGCCGCCAGGGTACTACGTCCGATGGACGGCTCATTCTGATGCTACTACTTGTTCGGCCAAATTCAGCCGAGTTATGAAAAACTTAAACTACACAAAATCAAAAAAGAGACATAGGCATAGTCATCGATTGATGTCATGCCATGCTCTCACCAGTTCCACCAGCTCATTGGTATGCACCCCTTTCATCTGGGTACGCATACTCCTGACCAGGCGGGCCGCCCATCGCGTATGGCGGTTGCTCTGCATAGTATGCTGATGCCGGCCCGGGCCGCACGCTGTACTCTCTATGAAAGACGGCATGGGGCTCGGGTCGAACACTAAACTCCCGAACTACTTCATGAACGCCCCGGTGGCCCTCAACATAGGCGGCGCCCTCTGGTACGCTTCGAGCCGGGCCTCCGTAGATGCGAGACCCGTCCTCAGGTCCGCCGGCATACCCCTGGTAAACAGCACCATCTGGCGGCCGAACACTGCCTGCCCTTTCCACATACCGACCCTGTGGTGGCACCTCGTAACGGTAGCCTCAGGCGGTCGGGCTGTCGACCCCCGAGCTAGATAGCCTGGGGCCGCTGCTGCCTCTTCCACCATATAGCCCCTCTCGGGGCCTGCAGCAGAGTACTGTGCCGAAGGAGGGCGTAGTGAGAATTCGCGCCGCGGGTAGCCCGCGTATTCTCGGCTTACATATTCCGGTTGGGTGACAACCTGCCTGGGGCGGCCAACACCGGTGAACTTCTCCGATAGACAAACTCTTCATTGTCGAAGTCAGCCGCCGGCGGCGGCGCCTGCGAACTGTAGCGGCCATCATACCGAACTTGGCGCGAGCGTGAAGCGGGGGCGCTCATAAGCCAGGTTCGGGTCGTACACCACTGTTTCCACCATGGGCTGCCGTGGGCGGGGGCTGGCGGTGCCGCTTCAAAGTATTCGCGTTCGAACTCGTCTACGACAATGGCCTGTCTAGGCGGTGGAGCCATGGTTGTCGGCCGCACACTCGCCCGCCCGGGTCCTTCGTATTCGCCTGCGGGTTGGACATGGTAGCCAGACGATGTCTCAACCAAAGCATGTGTCGCGCCCGAGCATGACGCAGGTTGGGTTGTCCAGGAGCCGCAGCATATTGGCGCAGTGGCGGGCTGCCTGCATACGTCGGTGCATAACTCGGCCGCGCCTGCTCATAGCCAGCCTCCAGGTTTCTTTGTTCCTCGTACCGTTGCAGGCTCGCACGACGATTCCTGGCAGCTGCCCGAGGCTGCGCATAATGTCCTCTGTCAACCCGCTCATAAACAATGGGCGCTTGAGGGTCCCTTGCAGCACGCGCTGGGCCATAAGAAGCGGGTTGCATAGCCGGATTGTATTCGTCCTCTTGGCGGCGATAGACAGCCTCTCGCTGTGGTGGCCGTGCGTCCTGTTTCTGCCGCTTGTTTGGTCGTTGCGCAGGGGCTGCGAGAATCGGCGACGGTGATTTCGGCTCCAACTTAATGCGCGGCGAAGTTGCGTTGACGTCGGCCTTCCGCTTCCCAGCATTCTTTTCTTCCTTTGCCTTTATCGCCAGTGCGTCCGTCAACATACGGCGAGCTATCCGAACTAAACTGGGACGCCTCTCCCCTTCTTAACACGGCTACCTGCGCAGGCGTTCCTTGGAAACCGGTCTGTCTCCCATCCGCAGCCAAGGGCAGCTGGGACGCAACTGCCAGCGAAGAAATATGCGCTGGCTGGGAGCAACGGGAGACAGGTCGTGCGTTCGAACGAAGGGGGATGACGGCTGGGGTTACCAGCAGCCACTCGTCGGTGGGCAGATACACTAGAGCTGCCATTCCCGTTGTCCGCAGACTGAGACCCCTCAAGCAGCCCGGGCCAGGTTCTAAGGGCGGCAACGGCAGCTTGCTGTATCTTGTTTCAGGCTGCTGGATTCGCCTGTGGAGGCGGCGGGGACAGCCTGGGCGAGGGTCGCGGGGTCAAAGTTCGCACCCAGGAGAGACGACAGCAGCTCAGCGGACATCTGTCCAGGAAATTGAGAGATCGCTGCCGCAAGCTGCTCGGGGGCACCTGTTGAAGAGCGGCCAAGTCTGGTTGCTGTGCCGGATGCTGCGCCGGTTGCTGCACCGGCTGCTGTGGAGGAACAGAGTCAAGCTCTGGCTCGTAGTCGGAACCGTCCTGCATGGACATATCGTCACGATCGGACTCTGCGGGGACACGGGAGGTGAGTGCGAATTCGGGTGTGCTGAAATTGGACGAGTAAAACGTCTGGGTCGTCGCCCGACTCCCCAACGGCACTGGACGCAGCATTTGCCTTTGGCTTCAACGAGGCTCCGCCCAAGTTAGTGATCTCGTCTTGGGATACAATAGCAACCGGGGGAGGTGTGAATGTTTTCTCGAGCTCTCGGCCCCTCTTCAGAATGTCATCCACCCAAAAATTAAGCTGCGTCTCATTTAGTTTGCCTCGACGGTTGGGTGGCTCCCGAAGCAGAGCCTCGATCCTCGCACGCTGTAGAGGAATCTCTGATGGAGACACATTACTTGGCGACACAGCCCGGACTCCTCCCGAATCAAGTCCCAAGCCCGGAAGAGGTGCAACATCATCCGGCCTTGCAGGCAATTGACTGTTCTGCCGAACACCGCAGAGTTGTCCCCCGAATGTACGCTGTGCGTTGCATCACCGGCATCATTGGCACGCACGATTCCTGTCGCGGCCGCCGGTTCTGTTCTTGGACCACTTGAGCGTCCTTTGCGACCAAGTTTCTTTGGTGGACGAGAAGGAAGCTTCGGGCTCGCCGTCCTCGTGGTCGAGCATGCTAGGTGTGGTGGGATCTTTATTTTGGGGTGCTTCCCAGACGTGATGCTCTCGCTCAGCTTGACGATCCTGTCAAACTCCATCAAACGATGCAAATCGTCGTCTGTCATCGACGCCGTAGGACGTGCTGCCACTTGCACCTCGGTCGACATGATGGCAGCCAGGGAACAGCGAATCGGGGGGGTGGATCAAGAAAAAAGCCCTTTGAGAATAGTAATGTCGGTCTCCAAGCGCACAACGGCGGCGAGTACCTGGGAGTTTAAAGGGCGCGACAAAGCAGAAGGGGAAAAGGGGTTTGGCGACAACAAAAGCCAGCGCCTTACCACACGACAACAGCAGACGGAACAGAACAAGACGTCGTCCGCCTCATCTTCTTCCGCGAGTCCGCGATCCGAATGTCAGTCCAAAAATAAGATGGCGAGCAGGCCACTATGCCAAAGAAGCCCAGCGTGGTCTGGTGTGGAAGCTACCGAAGACAAAGACAAAATCGCTGGTTGGCGGAGATGTTACAAAATACCATATTTTGATGAAGGACGCAGGAAAGCGGCAGAAAAAACAGGAGCAGCAAAATAGAAAGTCGTGGCAGTCGCGACCAGCCACTAGTGTGAAATGCAGCAGCTTTGGAGACAGCACTGACCACCAAACCACCAGCGCAGAAAGAATGAGCCCCACACAAAAGGCGCCAGCATAGAGAGGAAGCTACGAGGAAGCTGCAGGTGTGTATTCACCTTCACAGGCAGTGACGACCGACTTCACTGCATCGAGGCTTTCTAGGTTACAGGTTGCGTCATCGGCAATGGCTATGTACAGATCAGCGTGTGTCATTACAAGGCAAATTAAAGCAGATTCTTCTTCTTTTTCGAGATTTATGTGTGCCAAGGACGAGCATCTCCTGTTAGCCTCATAAAGAAGTCTTTTAAAGCCGTAAGCCCATTGATTCTGGCACGACCTGAGTCAAAGTCCCTATTTCTTAGCGCTCTTGCCCTTTTGTCCGCCTTCAACAACCAACGAGACCGACTTTCCCCACCCACGTGACCCAGTTGACAACGGCAACCTCCGACATCACAACTATCAAAACCTCCGGTCTCGCCAGCTCGTTACTGTTTCAAAGCTCGGTCGAGCAACACACTGTAGGTTACCAAAGCGCGCGTTTTGGTCATGCTAAAAGCCCTCCCTGCTCCTCTTTGCGCTGCTTCGTCCAGGCTTCGACGCTCATGCATGGTACAGAAGACGGCATATAGCGAAGTCCGAAACCGTAATCTACACACGACAACAACCAAGATGGGCGACGCAAAATCACTGGCCGGCGAGGCCAGATGAGCGCAACTCAGACACCGAAAAAGGTGTTCTTCTTGTAAGTCCCGGCTCATGGCTCAAGCCGACAACGCCAACAACATGGCCAAGACTGACAGTTCCCGCAGCGACATTGATAATTGCCTCTACCCGAAAAGTGAGTAGCAAAGCTCTGATCACACCCGCATATGGCCATGGCTACTAACGCGGTATTTTTTTTATCCTGTCTCTGCAGGCGCAAAAGTGCATGACCACATGGCGAAGCTCATCGACGAGTATTTTGCCAGCCACCTATCCATACCATGGGACGAGCTGTGCGGCTGCACAAGAGTACTACCAGAACTACGGACTGGCTATTGAGGGCCTGGTGCGCCACCACCAAATCGACCCGCTTGAGTACAACACCAAAGTAGACGACGCGCTGCCGCTCGACGAGATCATCAAGCCGAGCCCGGTCCTGAAACAGCTGCTACAGGACATTGACCGCGACAAGGTGCGGCTATGGTTGTTCACAAATGCGTACGTAACGCACGGCCGGCGCGTGGTACGGCTGCTCGAGGTGGAAGAGCACTTTGAGGGCATCACATTCTGCGGACTACAGCAAGACGCCGCTGGTGTGCAAGCCGCACAAGGACATGTTTGCGAAAGCCATGCGCGAGGCGGGCGTCGAGCAGGTCGAAGACTGCTTCTTTGTCGGTACGTATCCGCCCCACGTTCACAGAAGAGACCAGGGTCACGGAGCTAACATTGTCGCAGACGACTCGTACATCAACTGCAAGAGCGCGAAGGAATTGGGCTGGACAGCAGCCCATCTGGTCGAAGAAGGCGTTGCGCCGCCACAAACACCGGCCTCGCAGTACCAGATCAGCACTCTGGATGAGCTGCGGACAGTCTACCCCAGCTCTTCAAGAGAAGCTCTGCTTCTGCCGGTCAGCAGGTAGCGACATAACAGTGTTTATGCGAAGCGTCGTATGCACTTGACATTTGTACGGAAGAATAGACTCGTATGTTATGTCTTTTGTATGTATACATCTGCCGATAGATTAGACCCAGCAGGCAAGCCCGCTCGGGCGTGGCGGTCTCATAGGGCGACAGCGTTCAATTCTTTGACAGGTTTTATCAATTGAAGTTGCATAAAATCATTCATGGGGTATCTATCGTCTTAACGCGACACTTTTTCTCTGCTCGTTGACTTCTTACACTCCCGGCGCCTACGGTCGCTTGATGCTCCGGATAACACCATCCAATGTTTCCAGCATCTCGTCCCGCTCCCGCACCGCCTCTTGTCGCTGCACTTCCGCCACCTTGAGCTCCTCTTCCAGCTCGCGAATCAGCCGCTCCTGGTCTTGTTCCGTGTTCTCGAGGCCCGGGAGACTGCCAACGAGGTACTCGATCTGCTGCTCCTTGTACACCAGGTCGCGTGCCAGCTCCTCCTGGCCTTGCCGGAAGTCGTCTGCGGGGATTGACTCGACTGTAAAGGTTGAAGGGAGAACGTTAGCCATTTTTATCCCCGATTTCGTCTCAAAGCACTGCAAAACGAACCTGTCAATGTCCGGGGCTGGCTCTCGGTCTTTTGCTGTTCTTGGATGATGTCGGCTGGCCCGAGCTTCTCGAGGCTGTGGTGGCGTTCGAGGAAATACAGGCATGCGAGGAATTGATGCGCAAGCTGAAGAAGTCAGTCAGGACGATTTGTTTGATTCCCCATTTGACCATGTAGTCGCCAGCGAGAAGACGATGATGGATGCAGTCCGCTGAATGGAGAGTTCGGGCGCAGCTCACCTGGTCCACGGCATCCTGCACCTGCGACAGGCTGTCGGCCGTTTTCGTTTCTGCCATGGTCGGGTTGACGATCGGCGATAGCATGCGTGGGCAGAGAGATCGCGTCTTTGTGAGTGACGAGAGGTTGATACCTACGACCAGCTAAGCGTCAGTGTGTGCGGTGCGTGTGGCTGGTGCAAGCTCAACTACGGAGCGATTATGGTGGAGTTATCAGCTTCCTCAATGGGCTAATTACGGCGGCCGCGCCTGCCAACCCACGCAACAGCAAGGCCACTGCCCCCAGCAAGGTGTCCTGCGCCCCTTCCACTCCAAGCTTTCCGTCCCGGCCATCCTGCCGACCTGCGAGCCTGCCCTGCCCACTGCCCCATATGCCCCAACCACGCCGAGCTTCGTCATCTCATTCCCACCGCCCACCAATTCTCCCATCACCCTCACTTTCGCTCTTTTGGTTTGCATCGCCATTGTACGCCCTGTGTGACGTGCGGCCTCCATTCCTCTCATTTTCTGCGACCGACCGCTGCCCCGCGTCTTCTCTTGCTCCCGCGACCAAGCTGTACTGCCCTCGGCGGGCCTCGCCTACTCCTTTGCCTCGCCGGCTGTTTTAGCTTTGTTTCTCTCCTATCTCACCCATCTCTTTTTTTGTCGAGCTTTCTTTTTCGGCCACCGACACATCTTGTGTCTGCTCGCAGTCTTTCCCCATCTCGAGCCATCTAGTTTTCATTTCTTCGAGGGGCACCGTTCATCGTCCCGGCCCTCCTTGCGATCCCAGCGACCCGACGCCCCTTTCGAGTTGATTTCGAGGCCACCATGTATTCCAACTCCAACTCCTTTCTCGGCGGCAACGCCGGCCTTCACCCCGGCCAGCAGCAGCAACAGCAACCTCAATATGGCACTACCTCTCCGTTTGGCCAGCCGCAGCAGCAGCAACAAGGACCTTTTTGCGCCGCAGCCTACAGGTTTCGGCCAGGCGCCGCTTCAGTCGCAGTACACTGGATTCCCCGGGCTTCAACCCCAGGCAACCGGCATGCCTCAGCAGATGCCCGTCAGCTCAGTCTCAGTACACTGGATTCCCCGGCGCTGGCAGCTTCCAATCGAGTGCTGCACCGCCCATGCCTTCGATTCCTGCGCAGTTTCAGCAGCAGAACCAACAGCAGCAGCAGCAGCCCCCGCTCCCGTCTTTGCCGCAACAGTCCTCGAGCCCTTTCTTCTCTGGTCCGACGCAAGGTCTCGCTCCCCCCGCCGTGCCGATGAAACCCCAGCCGACCGGTTTCCAGGAAATGGCTGCTTCGTTCCAGACTGGCGGCGGTGCTGCAGCTCGCGCATCGGCTGCCCAGGCAGCTAAGCTCCTCGTCGAAGATCCCGAACATCCGCCTGTCCTTTATCACGGCTCAGGACCAAGCCAAGTTCGAGACACTTTTCAAGTCGGCTGTCGCAATGGTCAGACCACAATGACTGGTGAGAAGGGCGCGCGACTTGCTTCTGCGGTCCAGACTTGATGGCGACTCTCTGTCGCAAATTTGGTACGTTACTGGCTGCGGGCTTTTTTTTGGGGGGGGAGGGAGAGGTTGGATGAAGAATGCTTGTAGTTTTGGCTAAATACTGACTCTGACTTTAAAGGACTCTCGCCGATACCACCCGCTCCGGACAGCTCCACTTCCCCGAGTTTGCGCTCGCAATGTACCTGTGCAACCTGAAGCTCACGGGCAAGACACTTCCCGGGGCCCTGCCGGCCAACATTAAAAACGAGGTTTCGAGCATGGTGGACATTATTCAACTTTAGCATCGAGGACGACGGTGGCGCGCAGTCGACCACCAATGTGCCGACTTTTCTGGCCGCCAGACCACGGCTTCGCCACCGGCCATCCAACACCCGCAACCGCAGCCTTCGAGCTCACAGCTGCTCCAAGCATCGATGACCGGCTTCCCTGGCCAGCAGCAGCAGCAGCAGCAGCAGCAGGGCGGCTTCCTCAGCCAGCCGACCGGCTTTCAACCTCAAGCTACAGGTTTCCAGGGCCTTCAGCAAAACCCCAGGCTGCTGGGTACACCGGCCCCGTCCCGCAATGCCCCGATGCCCACCGGCTTTGGTGGCGCTGGTGGCGCCGGCATGGCCGCGCCTTTGAACGCCCAGCCGACTGGACGGCCTGGTCAGTGGGTCTGGTCAACACCCCTCGACGGCCTGCCGAACATCGATACCCTTCAGCAGCGGATGATGCCCCAGACTGGCCGCGATCAAGGCAACACTATAACTTCACTACGGCCGTCTTCAGGGCAACGCGCAGATCCCATGGGCCATTACCAAGGGCGAGAAGACCACCTACGATGCTATTTTCGCGCGTGGGACGGCAATGAACAAGGGCTTTATTGCTGGCAGCCAGGCCATTGAGATCTTTGGCCAGAGTGGTCTAGAGAAGCCTGACCTGGAACGGGTCTGGACCTTGTCCGATCACGGCAACAAGGGCCGTCTGAACCTGGACGAGTTTGCGGTGGCCATGCACTTGATCTAGGAAGCTCAACGGCTACCCTGTCCCTGCGGAGCTTGTGCCTCCTTCGACCCGCAACTTCAGCGAGTCGCTCGACACGCTGAAGAATCTGGTCAACCAGGAGTCCGACTACCGTAAGAACTCGGGCGCCGCTTGCTGCCGCAAAAGACGGGCGTCAGTTACCTGAAGAGCCACTCGTTCCGTGGCCAGTGGTGGCGCCTTTGGTTCCAACCGCGAAGGATGGCACCGTGTTTAAGAACGATGACGAAGCCGTCAGCTACAAGTCGAGCGCCCGTCGCAGACTTGGTGGTGCAACGAATCACCGCGGCCCGACTCCCCCTCGTCGGTGACTTCCAACGACGACCTGACGCTGACCAGCTGCGCAAGAAGCTCCGCGAGAAGCAGGTGGTCCTAGATGCTCTCGACTTCAGTGATGAGAAGAACGCCGAGGAGACGAGATTTTGGACAGAAAGGACCGTCGGAGGCGACGAGCTCTACCGCCGCATTCGTCGCATCCAAGAGGACATTGACAGCCACCCAAGCGCTCTCTGGTCAGCACAGCGGCAACTCGGATGCCGAGCGCCGTACCCTGAAGCGCCAGCTCCAGACGTTCACCGACAAGATCCCAGCCTCGCGTCGCAGGTGCGGAAGACAGAGAAGGCCATTGCCGAGGCGCGCCTCGAGCTCTTCCGCATCAGGATGCGGACTACAATCGACCCCTCGCATCTGTAAGGTGCTGTAACTGAGTCGGATCGTGTCAAGGCCCGTGCCAAGGCATGATGCGCCAGCGCGCGCTGCTCTCCGCGGCGAAAAGGTCGAGACCTCGGACAGGGGCGCTGACGCTGCAAAACGCCTGGAGGAGGAGAGCTCCAAGGCCGTAACGAGAAGAGAACACGAGCGCATGGTCCAGGACGTCGAAGACAGTGTCCGCGAGTTTGCTGCAGGAATCGAGGACAGCATCAAGGACACGGGTGGCAACTCCACGTCGGAGCACGAGCGCCGCCGTTGGAGGATGCGCTGGGCGTGGAGGATGAGGTCCGCGACTTTATTTTTGACCTGCAGCGCTCCAGCCGCGCGAACCGCGTCGCGCCAGGACCGCCGCCATGACGGCGGACTCGGGCTCGCACTCGGGCTCGCACTCTGGCTCGCCCAGCACCTCTCGCGTCGAGAGCCCGGTGTCCAGCTCTCGAACCGCACGCCGACTGCGGGCGGTTCGTCCTAACTCGGCCTACAAGACGCCGAGGAGAGAGCTGCTACATTAAGGAGCAGGCCGCTCAGCGCATGCAAGAGCGACTGGCTGCTATTGGCATCAGCCGCCGTGGCGAGTCGCCTGCGCAGCGGGCGGAGCGTGAGCGGACGGAGCGCGCAGAAAAGGCGCGTCTGGCCGATGAGGAGACTGCCCGCCGGGATGCCGAGCGCAAGGCCAAACTGGCCGAGGAACAGGGCATCCGCCCGGCTGCAGCTGCCCCCACTCCAGCTGCCGCAACAAAGACTGCCCCGCCCCGCCAGCCGTCCGCAAGGCACCCAGGGCCGAGGAAGTGCGCCTGGAGCAGCAACAGGCGGAGAACCAAGGAGATTGAGTATGTTTCTAGTTGCGTGCGAAGCCTTCGAAAAGAAATGACTATATTTACTAACGAACATCACAGTCCAGCGCAAAGGCTGACGAGGACGAGCTCTCCACGGCCGAGCAGCGTCTCAAGGAGCTTGAGGAACAGGTGCGGCTGGGCAAGATGAAGAAGGAAGAGGAAAAGAGAAAGAAGAAGGCTGCCCTCGCCGAGGCCAAGGAGAGGAGGCCCAGCTGGCAGCACGGCGGCCGAGATTGAGGCGGCCAAGAAGCGCGAGGAAGAGCTTCGGCGCCAGCTGGAGGCGATGGACGACGATTCGACTCGTCCGACGATGACGAGGGCCCGCAGCAGATTACGCCGCAGCCTCGACCGCGACACTCGCCAGCAGTCAGGCTAGCAACAACGACCGCGAGGTGGCGCCTGCAGCTCCCATCCCGCCCATCCTACGTTGAACGGCAATGCCACATCACCGGGACAACAAGCCGAGAGCCGCAACCCGTACTTCAAGATGCTGTCGCAGTCTTCGGGCAGCTCTTCCGTCACTGGCCCCGCTACGGTCGCGACACCGCCCGCGTCAGCGGGCCTGCGAGCGACGCGTCACCAAACCGTTCCACCGCATGACAGCCAACCTGCTGCGGCCGCTGCTTCTGCTCCCCTTCCTACGGCCAATTTCCGGAAGCGTGCTGACACGGACGATGGCTGGGGCTCGGACGCAACCGACGAAGAGGAGGAAGACTCGGACGACGACGATCGGCCTGGCGGTAAGAGCGCTGCCGAGCTCGCGTCCCGGCTGTTTGGCAGCATGGCGCCTCCCCGGCCGTTGTCGGCTGTGGGCGACAAGAACACCAGCGCCTCGCCTGCGTCTGTGAGCTGCGCCAGCGTCCCGCCACCACCTCCGGCAGCGGCACCCGACGTGCCTCCTCCTATTCCTGCGGCCGAGGCGCCCGAGGCCCTGCGCTTGACGCGCCATCGTTTGCTCCCCCTCCTCCGCCGATTCCTAGCTTCGAGGCGCCGACAGCGCCCCGCCGCGCCACCGCCAGCGCCGTCATCCGATGCGCCATCTGGTCCTCCTCCGCCGCCACCACCCCACCGCCGGCGGCGCACCTGGGCTCCTCCTCCGCCGCGCCGCCACCGCCGCCAGGCCCTCCTCCTCCAGCTGCGGGTGGTGGCGGGATGGGCCAGCGCCCGCTGCTTTCCTGACCCAGGTCAAGACTGGCATGGCGCTGAAGAGACAAATACTGTTGATAAGAGCGCGCCCGCATCGGGCGGTCGTGTGTTGGATTAATTTAGACGGTTATGCCGTGTACCGGGATGCGTGGCGCTCCCTCCTATTCTTCTTTTTCCTTGCTAGATCGGGCCTTGCGCAATCATCCAGGTCCTATAGCGACGCTTGGTTGGATATTCTCCATGCTATAGGGTCACCACCGGCCTGTCTCGTCTGTTGTCCCTGCCTCTTGCCTTCCTGCTGCTTCTTTTCGTTCCCGTTGTCGAAGAGGATGTGATGTTGGTGATGCGTCGTCTGTGTTTCTGTTCCTTTCTATTGGTGTCTTTCCGCTGCCGCTTCTCCCGGCAGCCAACAACGGCCGAGGAGAAGCGGTTGAAGAGGCGTGAGGGGGGTGCCCTCTCGTGCTGGGGGGCTCTTTGCTCGCTCGGCCTTCTTTTATCTTCTGCACATAGGTACGGAGCGACACACTCCTGTCACCGACACCACCCCTCCACCTGGCTCTTTCGTCGCTTCTGTTTACGCTGTTATAGTTTATATGTGTTAGTTTGCCAGATAGTCCCTTGCTCTGTATCTGTTCCGTACTCCAAATAGCCTTGATTGTGTTGATCAAGTTCCCGTGTGTTGACTTTTTTCGTGTGTGTACCAACATCGTCGTGGGTCGTGTAATTGTAATGTTGGGCTGTGGGTTCGGGCGCGGCACTGAGAGTATAACCTCGATGCTTTCACAGTCTCGGTATATCAAGTCAGTATCCCACTTGGTCCCGAGCGGCATCATTCGTGGGCGGCTGGGTCGCTCGTCATCGTGGCATCTCATCGGATTGGTGTTGGACAGTCTCTCTTGAGCTTCGTCTGGCTGTCGACTGAATAGGACAGCCCGTTCCAGTGCCTGTCTTTTCGTAGTACTTCTGAGTATTTATGGAAATTATGAGCCTTTGCTACTATTCACTATAATTAAAATAGAAACGAAAATACCATCAAATGACATTATGCGTCAGTGACACAAATAAGAGCCAAATGTACGAAAAACGTTATGATAGCCGTCGTTCTTCACCAAGGAACAAGAAAGAAAATGCGTATAATCTCATCGGATTGGTGAAACACACACACGCTTGAGATCTCGTCCTCAGAGCACATATCATGATACGTCTATTCCAAAGACGCCGGGCAAAAATACTTTGAAAATGCACCCAGCCCGGAAAGTCTACGAGCGCCGTCATATCGGCTGTTTTCGGTACACATACGACGCACATGATTATATTACATCCTCCAACCCTGTACCCAGCAATATAGCTCATATACGATGCACTATATTGCCAAAGCACCAGGGCCCGACACTGAGGAAACAGTTTACTGCGGCCTGAAAGGAGAGAACCAATGCGGAGAGGAAGAATCAAAAAGGAATCCGCTGTTGCAAACCAAAAAAACCGAGACTTGATGGAAAGGAAAGCATATCACCACACAGCAGGCTCACCGAAACTCGTAACTCTGGACTGGACCAAGGACGACATGATGCGCTGTACCTTACTACGTACACATACGACGCACAAGCCTAGTCTTTGGACTGATCCAGCGGTCGTCCATCGAAAAACATCTGCTTGGGCTCTTTCCTCCTCTACATGATTTTCGTCATGTGTCTCACCTTGCTGAACGGGGCGCCTGAAAACGAGACTGGTATTCATGCGGCTGCAAAAAGCCTTCATGTCCCCTTGCGCCAGACGGTCACACGCTGTAATCCTGTATTACCCAGTACGCGGTGTACATTGCACCTGTGTGCCAATGTTGGCGCGTGTTGCGCACTCGTGTGAGACTTTGAGAGTACGGAGCACATGTACGGCGGACAAAGTCCTGCTCATTCTCTGTTGCATACGAGGGTCTCACATGCACTGTAAGGAAGCCACACGAGCGTTGAAGAAGTGTCTTTTGCTCTCATCTCTCATCAGACTTTAGCAGTCTCTGGGGGGGGGGGGGGGTTCAAACACCAAACGCGCCGGTTACTTTGGGCGTGTGAAGCGTTTTCGTGCTTACCGCTTCGGCAGCGATTGTCCGTGTTATATCGACCCGATCGTGAGACGATCAGAATCGCGAGTCGTCGTTTCCGGGCTCCAGACCCTCAAGGCTTATTGCGACGGGCTTGTGGTCTCTTGAGCCGACTTCGCGTGTCGCGGACGCGCCTAAAGATTTTTGCTTGCCCATCCCGATTTCACGATCCGGCAAACTAAACCGGACTCGTCGTGTCCCGTTCTCATCTCTCATCATTTCAATGTGACCTCTCGTCCCCTTTCTCGCCTTCTCTCCTCCTTCTTGGGTAAGCTTCAAGTCTTTAAGGAAGACCCGTTATTACACTTGATCGCTCAGGCCTACCAGTGGGCATTTTGTAGTCTGCAGTTTGATCTTGCATCTTGCATCGTACGGAGTCGTATGTAAGATACGTACTGTACGGAGTACGGCTGCTTCTTTCCGGCCTGTTCGCCGCCTTCTGCCGCGGCCTTCCTCTCACAATGTCTCGAGTTTCCTCTTCTTCTGCACAGCGGTTCATGACTGAAGTCGATGACCAGTTGTGTCTTCCAAAGAGGAGATCCCCACCACAGCCCGGGAGAAAGGGGGCGAGAGAGCCTTGAGCCAAAGGAATCTATGAAAGCTGGGAAGAAGCGGCCCTCCCAGTCAACGGCAGCTGATCCTACTCGCTCTCGTGACGGGATCACTCTATAGGCATGAGCATACCGGGTTGGAGAGAGCTTCAAAGGGCGTCAATGGATGGAGATGCTCGTTTCGACTTCGTCCATCTCCACTCGGCCAAAGCGCACACCAAGAATGAAGCATGAATAATGTGGCAGCCAACTAATTAGCCGACGCGAACGTGACTGACGCTGGCCTCAAAGATATGTGGCACCAATGGCTGTGCATGTGCGAAGCACCCGCGGAAAGGGAGACACATTTGGGCACTGAATAAAAGTGGTGATGCTCGTGCTGGAATGGCTCGTGCTGCTGAGTGGCCTGCTCGAGACTTTGACGAGATTGTGACACGCCGCCCCGAGCTGCCTTCTCTTGTCAGTCTTCTTCTCGTGTCTCCCCCCCGTCTCCGTCTTCCTCCTCGTCAATGCTTCGGGCTCGATCCCGGGCAGCTTTCCGTGGGCCGATCTCGATGAAAGTCCACCGCTCGGCGTACTGTTGTACTTCGTACGGGCGTACTTCGTATGAAACGCTCGCCTGGGAAGTCAAGAATGGGACATTGTCGAGACCCACAGTGTTTTACGTCTTGGGATAGTGAGAGAAGATACATGTACATTAGTCCCCTGACGGTGACTTTTGCTCTTACGTGCTTGTTGATCCCTGCCACACCCCTGCACTTCACCTGTAGCCCACTGTAATGGTCGCTAGAAAATCGTCCACGCTTCTGGATCTTGTTTTCTGTTTTCCCATGTTTCCTTTCTGCCGTTCTGATGAGTACTTTCTCTTGACGTACAGGGGCCTCACGCGACCGCGTTTCACTCCACTACGAAGTAGTCATCGAATGACCTGACAGGGTGGCGTTTTCCATCTGGCGATCACGTACTAAGAATGCGGCACTTTACTTCGTATGCAGTCTTCCCCAAGCGACGATCGTGATGTCACACATGAGCGGTGGCACTCCGTAAGGCAAGGCACGGGGGTCCAAAGACTGGCAGAACGGGAAAAGGACCAAAAGACCAAAAGGACCAGCTGAGACGAATATGTTGTAATACCTACGTCGCATCGCAAAGAAAAAAAATGAACAAATCGGTCATCGATCTCTTGTTCAGACCGGCGATCGCTTCTCGCTGGCGGCTTGAAGGTCTCAGCACCGGGCACGACGGACGGAGCAAAGACGTCTGAGTAAACAGCCGCTGGTCGGGCCTCACTCCAGCGGACAGATAGACTGTCCTCGGACGTATGACTGTGACTACGGCATGACCATGACCATGATGCATGACTATGACGACATGCGTATATATATTGAAGCATCGCCTCGTCGATAGCCTGCATATCTTGCTCTTGCACCCGACCGCTTTGGCGGCCAGGACGGGCTGCTTGAGCGGCCAAGCGAAGTCGGCGAAGCCCCGAGGCTGCCTCGGTCGATGCTGGAATGGACTGAAACGGGAGCCATCAATCGTGTCCAGTTGTTCAAGCTCAGTCAGGACCAGACCTTTCCGGCTTCGTCACAAGCTCCAACGGCATGCTGCCCACCGTTCTCTTGTTATCGGCCATGGCATCTGATTCGGAGAGGCAGACAGACAGATGCGAGGTAGGCAGATACGGGATGTGCAGATGGCCAGACGCGTTCCGTCGTCTTCACTTTGTCGCCTTCACTCGTACGCGCTTTGGCAACGAACCGAGCAGTGTACTTTGTAAACAGCGGCGTGGAAAGTGGTGACTGCACACACACCGGCCAAGCCTGGCAGCACAGACGGCTGGTGGACGCATCGTTCCATCTCAGTTTGTCTAAAGACTGCGATCCCTGGTCTTGTGGCCCTTTACCGAGTATCTCAAGGAGGGCCCGGCAGGGATGCGACGACAAAATTTCTCCTTTGTCTCCTTGTCTTTGGAGCATGCCTCTCGCCTCTCGCTTTCGTTCCTTTCTTTCTTCTTCTTGACTTTGTACACAGCACGGTTGGCCGTTACTGCGGCCATCACCGCTAGTCGCTTTTCCTTTTTGCGAAGCAGACCTGGAAAGGTGTGGCTAAAACCACGTCAATGATGCAGTCTGAAATGCAAAATGCCGATAGATGTCGCTGCTGTTGGGTGGCGATCTTGGCGAGAGACGTTGGAGGCTGACGTGCAAATCCTGTATTTGTTGTACTTTTGTCGCCTTTTTTGCTGCCTTCACTGCTTTTGACGGTGGTCGTCTCTCGTAGCCAACCAGCGTCTCGCATTGCGGGACCAGGCAGCATGATTGGCCGACGCGTGTGTAAATCAAAACAAAGAGCGACGCGTCGGGACGCGTCTCCGCGTTTACTCAGTAGCACCAGACCTCCCCGCTTGCGGCTCATACACCACTTTGTCGCCCATTTTGCCTCTTTTTTCCTGTCTGTTCACGGCCCAGCAGCACTTTGATTCGAACTCCGAAGGTGGTCTGCTTCGTACACCCTCTTTCTTTGCCGTCGCTGACTATGGCAGCCGGTTTTTAATCTCTCGTATCTCGACCCTCCTCGTCGCCCGCACGTCGCGCAACTGTGTGCTGCATGATGTTGCTGAATGATGCCATGGTAGCGTGCGACCACGTACGGAGTACCTTTACGCGTGCTCATAGCTGAAAAGCTACATTGTAAAAACCCTGTCGCCCCGTTTTCTGCGCAAAGCGCAGCAGGGGAATGCATCTCCGGTGGCACACTCAGGCAGGCCCAGTTGTAGGCCGGGCGGCACAAGGAGCAGGAATGAAAGGACGGAGGTCAGAATGCGCAAAGCAGTGGCATACTGGAAGAGACGATCCACTCTCCAGCATCGCTGCCCGAGAGTACGAAGTACTCGTAGCTCTCTCGTTCGCCCACGTATCGTGTCTCTGACGTTGCCTTTGAATTGGTTTGCCCCGCTGCCGTCAATCCAAGCCTCAGATTGCTCTCCTCTTTGCCTTCTCCCTGCGTTCGCTCGGGTCGCGTTCGAGGCCGCGGCCGGTCCTTTCTCTACTCGTACTCCGTATCCTTTCCTCCACTAGCTGTCCACTTTCGGGGATGCAGAGATGCTCCTCCAAGGCGCTAAGTGGATCGTCATCCCTTGGTCCAGTTGGCTCTGCTATTTGCTGGTCGCCTTATCGCCTCGCTCTTTTCCTTTCTTCTTCTTTTTCCTTTCCTTTTTCGTCTCTTCTATTCTTCTCACATCTCTTCCCTGTCACCACACTCGTGTTGCCGCCTCGTTTCGTCCTTCCTGTTGCGTCGTTCCTGTGCGCCCGTATGCAAACGGGACGTTACGTCGGACGACGGCACTTTGTGTAGGTGCGTTGTAGAAACGAACACAAGCAAAGAAAAAGAAGGCAGCAAGAGACCACGGGCGAGAGTGGCGGGGACGGACATCATGTCTTTTGTGCGACGATCAGGCACGATGTATGCCCCCGTTCTTCAATATGCCATTGACTTCCCAATGTGGCACTTGCGGAACGATTGCCAACGGCCGAAGAACGACGTAAGGGAGCGCGAAGAGACAAGTTCGCAGTCTCCGACTCTGCTTCTTTCTCTATGCTTTGTTCTGCCTCGTCTGTCAAGATGCACTTTCAGATTGCGATAGGACTCTGTCTTTCACATGCCCTTGTGCGTTTCGGAAAAGGCGGCGTTGCTGATCTGTCTTCCTTCGCCGCTTTGCTGGCATCGTGCCCTTTCTTCGCGGCCTGGGTTGGCAGGCGCCTCCGCGAAAGAGGGCGGCCTCGCGAATCCCTGTCTCACCATCAAAGCGCCGGCATTCCAGAGATGTCGGAGCTCAGCAGGTTAATGAGGCCAGCGCTCGGCGCAGAGTCTCTTGAGTACTCGAATTCATCATAGACATGTCCCAAAGCAGCAGCTATCCCCGCCGATGGAGCGTGCTCTGCTCCTTCGAGTGGCATCGGCAGGTCGCAGTTGGCCATGGCACACGTCCCTGTTGGCCAACTGACAGCGCCCAGTATGTATCGTGCCTCCTTCTGTCTGCTGCCGTATCGCCTCGTAGTACGCGGTGCGCATCGTTTGATCCGCCGTTTGCCAGGTCCTCCCCCGTCTCGTCCTCGGGCCCCGTTCTCATATGCGCTCATAGCCTACGGAGTATTTTATCTACCTACCCCGGCCGATAGAAGAAACAAAAAAGGCCTTTCCGCAGAAATGAACATGAAAACGAGCCACCAGAGAAGGGAAACAGACGAAAGATATTGAACGAGACTTGACCTTGCCGACGTGTCAGCCTGCGCCCCTGCTGTCCAATCCGCTGGCCGCAAACCTCGCTCCACACCACCTTCCCTTGTCCACACCCCCTGCTCGTTCACGTTCCAGCCAGACAGGAATAAGGCAGGACAGAGAGACCTACTCGTACAAAGTCAGAGACCAGGAAGAAGGAGAGAATAACCCACTTGGTCTGGGTCTCAGATCGCCTCTGCTGCCAAGTGCTGCAGCGCGGTAATACGCCAGACAGAGACGCCAGGCTGTAGCAGGTGAGCTGGTCCTGCACCTGCACGGCAATCTGCGGACACACACGGGTACCTAAACTGGTCCTATTTTTACCCGTCCCCCGAAAGTACCGCCTGAGTGTACGCCTGTCCGCTCTTTCCCTCTCCACTGCCGACACATCCATTCCGCGTCTGTACGACGCACGTCGTTCCTTCCCTCTTTGCCCAGCTCTTCTTTCCCTTTCTCTCTTTTGTACCCTCTTTCCCGCTCTCTCTTGGTCGACTCGCCCCCTCTTTTTCCCTCCTCCCTCCCTCTTTTCTCCTTTCTGCCTCTTCCCATCACCCTCTCCAACGCAGCATCACGACGTTTCATACTTGCATCCATCTCGCTCGCCCAGCCCTTTGACCTCAACCTCGCACATTCTACTCGCCACATACGACTCACGTCCCGACCGCTACTGCACCAGACGCCCAACCGTTTACACGCCACGCCAGGAACACGAAACGAAAAAATTCGACCAGAACACGGATCTCATCTGCCAGAATCTCACCCCGTGCCGCCACCGGGTTTGTCTTCCTATGCAAAGCCTCTTTCGACACGATACACGCAAGCCGGATCAGAGCCATACTGCCATCGGTGTCGACACCAAATCACCAATCTTTGTTCGCTTCATCAATCGTTCTTGTTCGAGTACCACCGAACGCCAGAAACCTCGACGCGTCCGGACCCGCTATTAGCGTAAGTGCCTTACTGTCTTTCCATCTCCCCAAATCTCGATCAGCTTCCGCCCCAGATGCCCAATCTCCCGCTCGCAAAATGCAAGATAATGTCATGGACGTCTCTTCTTTCCATCGTGTCTCTTCGCAAGTCGGACTTTCTTCATATGTCCCACACCGTCCCTCTTTCATCGCCTGGTCTACACTGCATCGCGCTGTAAATCGACTAACACGAACAACGAGTAGCCGTAGGATATCTCACAATATCCGACCTCATATCTACCCCTATTGCTCGACGCAAGTCCCCGATCTCCGTGCAGGGAACGGCCGCGATGGCTCTGCCTCCGCGTGCCGATATGTCAGACCCCATCCAGATCTTCCAGGACAGTTTCTTCAACCAGGCTACGCCTATGATCAGCACGCCCCCATGCCATCCGTCTCAAAACCTCCCCAGCGCCGCACCATGCAAACTGGCGCCTTCAACAACAGCAACGCAGCCACACCCCTCGGTAGCAGCAACGGCAACATTGTCATCAACCCACCAATGCAGTCCACAATGAGACAATCACCTTCAAGATGGGCACCCCCTTACTGCCCACTTCGCCTTTGGGCCCTCTCAAGGCCTCGCAGCGCAGCAAGCTGAATGCTGTCTCCTTCAACCGCCCGCGGACCACACACAGCACACCGACTCTCTGCAAAAGAAGCAGCCTCTCATGTCTCGCTTCCAGACGGCGGCCCAGAAGCCGCCAACAGCCGAAACAGCTTCGCTCATCCCTTCGGGTTCAGTCATGGGCTCCTTGACACTGGACAAAGAGAACAGTTATCCCATCATCTTCCCGGCCCCGCCAGGACTCAACCTGTCAATCGAAAATTACTACCAGAAAACACCCGGCAAGCGGCTGCTCGAGCCTGCACCGATCAAGGATGGGCGGCCCCAGAAGAGAGCACGCCTTGACGACGGACCGATCCCTCCGCACGACGCGTTCCCACCCATCATTGACGATGGGTTGAAGCCTGGCCACAGCTATGCTATGCTCATTGGCATGGCCATTCTCCGTTCTGCCGGACGCAAGTTGACCCTCTCACAAATCTACAAGTGGATCTCAGATACCTTCTCGTTCTACAACCCCAGGATGCTGGTTGGCAAAATAGCATCCGCCACAACCTCAGTTTGAACAAAGCCTTCGTCAAGCAGGAGCGCCCAAAGGACGACCCGGGCAAGGGCAACTACTGGGCCATTGAGGCGGGCATGGAGTATCTGTTCATGAAGGATAAGACTGTCCGCAAGCCGATGGACAACAGCCTACAGGTCATGTCCACCACTGTCATGGAACCTTCGCTTCCCCAGATGCCGACCAGCTTCCAGGAGCCGGCTCTGCCTCCCCAGCTTCCGCCTATGCCCATGACCATGGTTGAGCCCTCATCTACAGCACCCATGTCCAACACGCACTCCACGAGACAGCCCGAGCTATCATCGGATGCTACGATCATTGCTTCTGATACTGCGGCACCGGAGGACCAGCAGCTACCTTCTGGCGAGGAGAAGGACACTCCGGCCTGCACGGCCGATGCAGTCGACATGTCGGCACTGGACTCCCAGTTCTCACCCATTCCTGCACGGCCCTGCACTCTTCGCCTCCTATTTCTCGACATATTGAGATTCATAGTGGGACACCACCGCCTGTGCCAAGGCGCCTTCTTGCTTCGTCAGCACAGCGTTCGCGGAAAAGGAAGTCTGCTTCGATGGATGATAGTGGATACATATCCTCTTTGGAGTCCTCTGCCCTCCGCTCTAACCAAAATGCTCGCCAGCTCCACGAGAGCGGCGACCGGTCAAGACTCAAGCGTGGCCGTGCCGAGGAGGAAATTGCTCGTCTCCGTGCTTCGTCGTACGACAGCCCGACCAAGAACCGGTCCCGTAACGGCTACAACCCTGGCTCTTCCTCTCCTCTTCGCCAGGGTCACCACAGCGACAGTGCCTCCAGTCGCATGCCCCCGCCGCCATTGACGCCTGCGGTGAAGCTCAAGCACCGATGCGGCCGCCCCCGTCAGTCTCGCCGGGCACCAACCTCCGCATGCACCGTGACAAGGTGCAGCATATGCTGGCCTCGCCATTGCGGAGAATGGCCTCGGCATCCGACGACGTTCCGGGATGGGGCAGTCCATCGGGCTTTGACGAGTCGCTATACAACTTCGCAGACGATGCCGATTTCACCCTGGACACGACCAACTTAGGCAATGCCTTTGAGATCTTCCAGGACGACGCCCTTCCTAATCTGTTCCCTTCTGTGCACAATGGCTCGCCAATCAAGGCACCAGCCAGTAAGCGGCTGCGCCTGGACCGGTCGTACTCGGCCAGCGCGCTGAACGATGTGACCAACGCCACAACAAGACGCAACATCACATCTGCGCCATTCTTCAAGATGTCCCACCCATCGCCAGGCGGCCTGTCGGTGGACACGCCCAGCAAGTTCTTTGACAGCCTGGGCTCGTCCCCAAGCAAATTCTTTGATTTGCAATCGCCGAGCAAGCTGCCCCGCAACGGACACGGTGCTGCTGGCCACTCACTTCCGGCCGGAAATGGCATGGGCGACGAGAACTCCTGGCCGGTTTTGGACGACTTCTGTGCCCCGGAGTTTTCGCACGACTCAGATGACTTCCCCGGCCTGGACATTCTCCAAGGGTTCGAGAAGATCGGCTCCAACATCCAGCCGCAGCAGCTCTTCTCTGTCCCGCAGCAGCCTCTCTTAGCGCCATACCCCCAGCACCAGGCGCAGCAGCAGGCACCTGGCCGCACTGGCAAAGGTGCACAGAAGCCCGTCCTTGACGCAGCTTTACCTCTTCATTCTAAGTAGTGAAGACAAGTCTCTTTTCCTTTTTCTTTGCCATGCAATATCCACATTACCCCCACACATCTTGCTCCATTTTCTCTTACCCTTTCCTTATTTCTTAGCTATGATTCATGATGTCTCCGAAGAAAACAGCGGCTAGCAGCAATCATGTTATGGTTCAGGGGTGTTTGGTCTGCGTTGTTCGCAAGTTTTACCCTACTCTTGATTTTCCTTGGTGTTCCCTCAATTGTCATATCTGCGCCACTACACGTACCTTTTGCCTTTTCTTACTTTTACTCGTCACGCTTTATGTATTGCACTCCCTTCTTCCAGGGGTCAAACCTTTTACTGGTCGTGGGCTTGACTTTGCTTTTTGACCTAGGTTGATTTACTCCGAAAGAAGAAGGAGCCTCACTTTGTTATCTTTTCTCTTGCGAGCTGCTTTTGCGTTGGGAGCGTTTGCCTGGAAGCCTGATTTATATCTCCTTTTTCTCCTAGTCTTTGTTATTTGGTATGCTTTTGTTCTCTCTTCTTTTATGGACAACGGTGTTGGGAGAGAGCCCTTGACCTTTTTTGGGGGCGAGCTGGACAGAAATTGCCTGTTTTTTACGGTTCTCCTTTATTTTATCGAGGTTGGACCTTTTGCTTATTTAGGAGTTGAACTGGGACAATCAGGGCCGGAATCACAAAGGAAGAACATATCTTGGGGACCACGGGCGTCACAACGATCCAGATATATGAACGAGTACAAGCACGCTGGCACGCTGGCGCCAGCGACTTTATGGCTTGACTACCAATATGACTTTTTATTTTGCCATCACAAAGAATGACGCCGGGGTAGCACAGTGAGGTTTCCTTCGCAGGCTAATGTTGCTGTGTTTGTATTGCATGTATCTGATGGCCTGTCTGGTTACAGCGTCGCGAGGCAATCGTTCGTCCAAGGACCGTACGCTCAGTTGCCTTTTGTATGAGATGTGACAGGCGGTGAGTGAGTATCAAAAGATGGCGACGGTGTAATTGTATAGAAAAGCAGGAACGCGAAAAAAGACGACTCCAGGCCCAACCTGCCTGGATCTTCTAGCTGCTATATAACGCCCACATGATTAAACCACAATAAGAAGCCCGAAAACAAAGAAAGAATGAGAAAAGGAAGCCAGACATTCGGTTATTTATGAAATCAGGAAACCAAGAAAGCAGCGGAGAAACGCCATTGCCGACCCCAGATCGCAACGCCCGAAAATAACAAGGTATCTATAAAATGCGAAAGTGCACAGCACTGTGGGAGAAATGAGAACAAGGCACGGAGGGCGAGACGTGCCCTCATCTACCTGCAGGCTCGCCGCAAGAGAAGAGGGTGTGAAAAAGGAGGAAGGGGGTAGAGAAGGGAGAAGGAGGGGGGACGTTGGGCAGTGGGCATCTACTAGTATATGCCCATTCGTGCCGCCCAGCCTGCCTCTTTCTGGTTGACGTTGATCTGGTACGGGAAGGGGTTCGACTCGGACGTCGTGATGGGCGGGATGTGGTCTTTGTTGGCGTTGACAGAGGTGACAATCTTCATGACAGCGGCCAGGAGGGTTGACTCCATGGCCTGGCGAACCTTGGCCCGTTCTGTGCGGTTGGGTTAGTGACCAGCTCCTGACAAAGAGTCACAAGACAAGGCAGCAAGACGGGACACCAGGGCGAACTCACCGCTTTCTGTGCGCGGCTCGGCCACGGTGACCTTGACGGTCCACCTCTCCCAGCACACCTCCTCCTCACCGCGCATGACGTACCACGTCTTGCGGCGGCGCTTCTCAAAGAACTGCACCGAGATCTGGCCGCGGCCGCCCCGGCTGTTGTTGCTGCTGCCACCACCGTGGCTACCGCTGTGGCCGCCGTTGTGGCTGCCGTCGTTGATGCTGGCCGACTTTTCCTCCTCGAGCTGGCGCACCAGCATCTGTGTTCGCTGGTCGATCAAGGTCTCGAGTTCGTTGTCGTCGATGTAGGGCAGCGTCAGGTCGAGGACGTCGCGGGTGCGGGGCATGATGGGGGGAAGAAGCGGTGGAAGAAGATGGTATGAAGGATGCCTGGGGGGTGTTAGACGTGGCACGGTCTGCAGTAGGAGCGTGGGATTGCGCGAAGAAAGCATACCTCGGACAACATCCTGGACGGACGACGGATCGACAAAAGCCTCGACGTTGAAGTCAATCGTGCGATGCTCCATGGCGGGCGGGGGGGGGGACAGAGACCGGGACAATGGGGAGTGTGCTCTCATCTGTCGGTAGTCGGTATCGTTCACATGCAACAAGAGTCGGAACAAGCTGGAATTTATTGCTTAGATCGTCAAACAAAGTTGGGGAGAATACTCGTAGGCTTTCGATATCGCAGGACATCGGTAGACGGGATTCGATGTGGTAATTGATAATGGATATTACAGAAGGGAGGATTGAGGGGTTAGACGAGCCGACCGCCTTCCGATTTCAGCGATAAACCTGGAGTCAGGCTGATGGGGAAAGAGCAGAGGGGCCACTGGAGCCTGGAAGGGCCGGGTCGGTTTGGGCCCTTTAGGCAGGAACAATCCGTGCGACGGCTGACGATTGGGGCAGGGGCGCTCGGTGCCATATGACGCTCTGAATGCTGCACTGGAAGAGGACTTGGGTGTCTGCGGCGGCAGGCTTCCTCGCTCCTTCCACGCTGGCAATGCTGCTTTTGGCGCAGGTCCTTGGGACAGCCGAATGGGCAGGTGCGATGATACTTCGTACTTACGGCTTCCCCACTAGAAGATACAAAGTCCCAGACGTGGCAACACGTAATTACGCCATAGAGCAGGAGGCACTGGCACTAGTTGCCGCGTGCGTGCCGAGGCAAAGCTGGAGAAACTCCCGAGCGGCGCAATTAGTCCAAGTACGGAGTCATACTCAGTACAGGGCAGCGCCTTCCCCATCGAACTGTAAAGTATTGGGGTGGCTGGAAGTTGGGCGCGATTTGGGAAGGCACGAGCGTGCGGTCGGCACTACTCGTGCACTGCACCTTTGCACCTTCCGCCGCACTGTCAAATGTGGAGTAGCAGTCAGATACTCCGTATTAAGCTTGCATCGCACGTCTCGTGAGATCATTAAGATCATCGACACCTCCTTTCGCTGCTCCTTTCGACACCCATCCCCGACGACCACCCGCTTTCCGCCCTTCGCTCCCCATCCCCGAACCGCGCATCGACTGCGCGTCCATCACACCCATAATGTTTGCTGCCACGCGGCAGTGGTTCCGCCGCCATCGCACGCCCATCGCCGTTGGCGTCGGCATCGTGGGCGCTGGTTATGTGGCCACGCAATTTGTGCTATCGAAGCTCAACGATGCGCGCGAGCGCATGAGCAGCGACCGCATTGCAAGGAGAAGTGAGCCCTTCCTCGTCCCCGTGTGTGGTGCACTGGAGTCTCCTCGGCCACCGATGCTAACAACTGCTTTTCCTCCCTTCTAGCCTTCGGCGTCGCTTTGAGCAAAACCAGGAGGACTGCACGTTCACTGTCCTTGCCCTTCTCCCGACGGTCACGACCAACATCCTCGAGGCCATGAACACCGAGGCCATTACATACCAGATCCAGCACATGAAGGCAGGGGCGGCTGCTACAGGCAGCGCTGCGACGCGGAGCCCGCCCAGCATCGCCGATACGCTGGTGACTGAGGATGAGGGTCGCAGCATGATCAGCATGCAGAGCGAGAGCGGTGTGCACGCGAGCCAAGTTGCTCTGCCGGCCCAGATACCGACCAGCAGCCCGACGTCGGCAGCCGCTGGTGAAGCGCCTGAAGAGTCGCCGGCCAAGGCGCGCAAGACCAAGCGCCAGCTCTGGGACGAGCTGACGATTAGCTGTGAGTGTTGGCGCCTCTTCTTTTCTTCGAGTACTGTGTCGTCTGTCTGATTGCCTGCTAATTCTTTATTCTTTGGCCGCCTAGCCATCGCCCGCGCCTACACCCTCCTCTACACCACCAGCCTGCTCGTCATGCTGACCCGCATCCAACTCAACCTGCTCGGCCGCCGCAGCTATCTTTCGAGCGTCGTCTCCCTCGCCACGGGCAGCGCCCAGGCCACCATCAGCCTCGAGAACAACGACGACGACAACCTACTGCAGCAGCAGCACGCCTCGGCAACAGCGCCGACTTTGAGGTCAACCGCAAGTACCTGGCGTTCAGCTGGTGGCTGCTGAACCGCAGCTGGGCCGACCTGTCCCGGCGCGTCGAGACCGCCGTCCGCGCCGCCTTTGGCCACCTGAGCCCACGCGACCTGGTGTCCCTGGACAACTTTGCGGAATGCACCAGCGAGGTGCGCAAGGCCATTGAGCAGGCCCTCTCGAGAACGTGGCGCCTTCGCGCTGGCTGTCCCTGGTCCTGCCGCCACCCGGCCTCGAGGACTATGTGCTGCGCGAGTCGGGCATCCTGGCCGACAGCGCCGCCGCCACCTTTGAGCACATTGACCGGTCCGAGGCGGATCCGGCGACGCCGGCCGCCACCGAGCCAACTGGCTCCCAAACCATCCCCTCCGCCGACTCCCCTGCACAGGTGGCCGCTCTGCGTCGCATGCTCGACGAGACTGCCGACATTGTCGAGTCCCCGACCTTCTCTCACGTCCTGACCGCGATCCTGGATGCCGGCTTCGCCACGCTCCTCGAGCGCAAGGTCGCTCCTGTTGCTTTCGACCTGCCCCCGTCCGTCGGCGAGGACAGCCTTGAGCTCAACCGCCTGCGCAGCGAAAAAGGTCGTGCAGCTTCCCAAGATTCTGTCGGTGCTGACGCGCCAGGCCCACGTCATTGGCAGCGGAATGCCCAACGAGTACCTGCACGAGATGGAGGCCGTTCGCGACCTCGAGGCCTTTGCCGCCGTCGTCTACTCGAGCAACTGGAGAGCGAAATCCGTGAGGAGGGGCTGCTGGCCGCTGCCGAAGAGGTGCGGCAGCAGGCCGCCGAGGCCGTTGCCTCGGGCACTGCCGAGGAGAAGGGCGTGCTGATCGGCCAGTCGCCATCGCAGGTGGACGAGTCGCTCGTCATGGTGGATCCGTCGCAGAGTACCCTGGAGAGCGCTTGGGAGCGTGCCATGGATCAGTCGTGAGAAGTCTTCTGTTGGCCGATGGTCGCATATCAGAAGATTTGTTGTCAAATCACCCTGGCACGTTGTCCATACTATGTTTCGGCACTTTGCTATTTCGTTTCTTTCACATTTAGGCAGGCGTATCGCGGGAAGCGCAAACAACCCATTTAAAAAGGGAAATGAACCCATATGAATGTATGTTCTTTGTGTCTGTGCGGGATAAGGGTAAGAGGATTCAGATGGAATGGTCTTGTCCTCCCCAATAATTTCAAAGCTGTATGATATACAATAAACCCCAACCATGTAGATACCTTTGTCATTGTCATTTGCAGTTGCATTGCTCCTTTTCGATTTGCCATGCTGCCATGTTGCACGCTTTCACGCTTTCACGCTTTCACGCTTTCACGCTTTCAAGCTTTCACGCTTTCACGCTTTCACGCTCTCATGCTTTCGTGCTTTCATGCTTCCTACAACAATCCCCGCACAAACTGGTCCAGCCCCAGCTCAAACAGCTCATTCTTCACGCCCTCGCCGCCTGCGTGCTCGACTGGCGCCAGCGGGTTCTTCACCACGTACTCCACCCACAGGTTGATGTAGATCTGGTGCAGCACGTTGCGCATGCTCAGTACGCCGCAATCCGTCAGCATCACAAACCGCAGGTTCGCCGGCGTCTCGTAAAAGTGCAGCTTGTACTGCCCCGTGCGGAAACTAATAAAGGCATCGTCGTCGCCGCCCAGCTTGCGCACAATGTTGCGCAGCGAAAACACCGTGCCGAAAATCAGCTTGGCATCGTCCTTGGACGTGGCCGGCGACACCTGCTGCGGGCGGCCATTGGCACCAAGCGGCACCAGCGCATCCAGCCAGTGCTTGGTGTAGATGCATTCGGCTGAACCGTAAGTTAGCGGGTGAGATCAGACACAGCAAGGGCGCAAGAACATACTGTGCCGGTCAAAGATGAAGAACGAGTAGACGGCCATGGCGACGGCCGCTCCTCCGCCTCCCCCTATCACAGGTCTCACGTGTCTTATTTGGTCCCGTTGAGAGAAAAAGGGGGTCGACAGAAAGGGGTAATTTAGCCGATACTGGGTGTTGACTTTCTATGAGAGACTCAGTCTGCACTAATGAGTAGCATTTATGCCGTGTCGATCGCCGTTGGTTGCCGTGATGTTGGCCGTTCGTCAGGGTTGATGTATCTGAGAGGCGGCATGAGACGGACGTGAAGCTGTTCCCAGTTTGGTATTACGACCGCAGTTGGGGCCACGGGATCGCTTATATGAATATATGCCTTTATCCAGCCACAACAAGGCTTCAAGCGATGGCCAAATGCAGGCTCAACCAAAGTAGCTCACAAGATCTCGAAACAACCTCAAACTGAAGAGGAATCCCATGGTAAGCAGGACACCCTCACGACATTCCCATGCCATGGTGGCTATTGTGCTCTCGGAAGCGCCGTACAGAGTGGCATGAGTGCCAAACATGAGGCAGCCTTACCTCCCAGCTCCCAGAGCCCCACTGTATCTTCTCTTAGATCGTCAACTCTAATTTAGCATGCCCTGAACATGCTCCTTCCCCAAAAGACAGCCTCAAGGGCCAGACTCCGGTGCACTCAGCACAAATGTTTCTCTACGGGCAGAAATGCAAAGACAAGATCTGCAGAAAGGGTGTCATCGAGCCCTGTCGTAACCCCATGTCAAAGACTCGATATCGCGAGTCCTCAGTGATAGCAGCACGAGACAGTGCAGCCTTGTCAAGTCTTAATGACCTTCGAGGGCAAGCGGAAAGCGCGATGGGCTGGCTAGCCCGGTCCAATAAACTCGACCGGCCCAACTCTGCAGGTCCAACCCAGCCGCTCTCACTCGCTCGCGCACTCCCTCCTGCCGTTTGCGCCCCTGGTAAGGCAGGCGCGTATCTGACTCCTGCCCTCCCCTCTGTTGCTCCTGCCCCCGGATCTTTCTCCTATTTCTGAGTCTGACTCCTCCTTCTGCGCCCCACCAGATTGCGCCGACTTTGCGCGTTCTTGCCTTGTTGCTTTGTGATCCTGTTCACGCCCTCTTTTCCCCCTGGTTCGACCTTCACTCAAGATCGCCATAGGACATAACGAAGTCAAACTGAGAGCGATGCCACAGCCGCCGGCCACCCCCCCAGCGAGCGCGCCACCAGCACGCGGCGACATCGCGAGGGCAGCTCGCGGCCGTCGACTGCCACCAGCAACAACCCCGCCTCAGCGCCGCCCGCCAACACCACCAAGCCGCCATCACCGTCGTCCCCTTTGGCCAGCTTCCCACCAGCCCCGGATTTCTGTAAGCGCATCTTATTCTGCTTCTCCGTGCTCTGCTCATGGACAAGCGTCCCACAGTCGATCGGAAAATAAAAGGATGCAAACAAGCTTCTTTGGGGCCCCAGGCAAGAGGAGAGGGACAGGGCCAACGGCCAACGGGCTTTCCCGCTTTCTGCGGGCCGCGTGGCAGTGCAACAAGGTGCCTTGTCGACGTCTCTGTCCGTCTCGACGTGGAGGACGAGCTGTTCTGCACCCTTGCTGTCTCTTGTATGCGCTTCGACTTTATTTTTCCATTTCTTTCGTTGCTCTCCTGGGAGCCTACGACTCGTCCACGGCTCCTCTTTCTTGTATGCATCAAACCGTGACTGACGTGGATGTTGGCCTGCATGGGGCCGTCTGTGGCTCTACTACCAGATCAGCTCCTACCTTGTCGTCATACCCAAGTCCTTTGAGACAGCACCGTCGTACGCCTTCTCAGCATCGAGAAGTTAAGGTGAGTGGGGATTTGCCGGGTCTTTTGTCTCTCCCAGTTCTGCTGTCAACAAGCAGGCCCACGTCAGGTATTGGTCATGGGACCTTGCTGACCAGATAGGAAACACTCAATGCCGTCCTTGAGTACGGCGACGACGACGAAGATGGCCCTTTGCGTCACAAGATCAACCAGTACGAGATCAGCTCGAATATCGGACATGGCTCCTATGGAACTGTCCACGTTGCCACCGACCAATATGGCAAGGAGTATGCGGTCAAGGAGTTCTCCAAGGCACGGTTGCGGAAACGGGCTCGCTCCAATCTCATGAAGCAGGGCCCTTTCCGCGCCGGCCGGTTTACGGGCCTCGTGGCCTGGTTGGTCCTCGCGGCCCATCGTCCAGGCTTGAGGCGAGGCACAGGCCGAGGCCAATGACGCTCTCTATCTCATTCGGGAAGAAATTGCCATTATGAAGAAGCTTAATCACCCGAACCTGGTCGAACTGATCGAGGTGCTCGACGACCCGGAGCAGGACTCTCTGTATATGGTACTGGAGATGTGCAAGAAAGGCGTTATCATGGACGTAGGCCTCGGCAAAACGGCCAAGCCATACGACGCAGAAGCATGTCGGTGCTGGTTCCGCGACTTGATCCTAGGTATCGAGTACTGTAAGTCTATAGGCGGCGATCTGAGAGACGAGGATTGTTGGGCACTGCTAATCGGCCGTTGCGCTAGTGCATGCACAGAATATCATCCACAGAGACATCAAGCCGGACAACCTTCTCATCACCGGCGACGACGTGCTCAAGATTGGCGATTTTGGTGTCTCCGAGATCTTTGAAAAGGCAGACGGCATGCGCACGAGCAAAACCGCCGGATCGCCTGCCTTTTACCCACCCGAGCTCTGTGTCTCCAACCACGGAGATGTGGCCGGCCCGCCCTGCGACATCTGGTCAATGGGCGTGACCCTGTACTGTCTCCGCTACGGCAGGATACCGTTTGAACACGACACCATGATCGAAATCTACGAGGCGATCAATACGGCCGAAGTGAAACTGCCCGAGGACGAGGACCAGCGTTGTCGACCTCATGGGGAAGATCCTCGAGAAGGATCCTGCGAAGCGAATCACCATGGCCGAGTTAAGAGTGCGTCCTCTTCTTTCACTGCCCCTTGAACCTTGCAGGTTATGCCCTAGTTGTCTGACATGTACGCCCAAGGAACACCCCTGGGTCACGCTGGACGGCAAAGACCCTCTTCTAAGCACAGAGGAAAATTGTGCGAACCCGATCGAGCCACCCAATGCCCTGGAGCTCAACCATGCGTTCACGCAGAGAATGGGTCATTTGCTATGCGTTGTAAGTACATCACAACATGGCCAATTGCTGTTTCATTGTACTGTTGACACAATTGTAAACCTAGTTAAAAGCCATTCGCAAGTTCAAGGGCCTGCTCCGTTCCAGGAGCCGGGATCCCAGCCTGGCCGTGCCTTCGATTGCAAGCGACACTGCGGGCCTCAGCTCACAAATGTCGTCGATTCGTGTCTCGTCCGACCATGGCCAAACTACCGGAGACGAAGTGGCCCGCCTCGTGGAAGAACGAAGATACAACATTCGAAAGGCGAGTCTTCAAACCAGCCTGCTACTTGGTAGCACAGTGGCCGAGGGACCAGGAGGAGGCGGCCCGACGCGTGCTGTCAGTGACGATGCTGGAGGCAGAGAGAATGGCACTGGCATCGGTGCCGACCAGCCGACGCTGCTTCTCGGCATCGGACGGGCGGGGCCGACGACTTCGGCCCCGGAGGGCAGTACGATGAGCCCGGGGAGTCGTGTCCGAGTCGCCGACAGCGGCCGACTTCGACGTCTACGACCGCGCTTTCCAGTCGGAGGTGGCTCGTATCCAGAGCCAGAGCAGCAACACCAAGTTTTACCCAACCAGGCTCTATGAGAGCAAAGCTGTGGGCAGCGGAGGCAGCAGCAGCATGGCTAGTGTCGTGGCGCGCCTCATGAGGGAGGGCAAGCAATAGATGCTCGTGGGGACTCGGGTTTCCCGACTCAACAGGACGTGTCAGCAGTTAATACTGTGTTGGGTGTTGTTTACTTTTGACGTAAAGGATATTCGGGGCAGGCCTCTTTGGATATGGGTGCTATCCGATGCGCACTGGTGCGCCATTTGAAAGCGACTGAAGAGTCGGAGTCTCTCAATCTATGCAACTTTCCCCCCCTTATGTTTGCGCTGAGCGTCTGAACAGCTTCCGGGAGATCCATGGCAGAGGGACGACAGACGAGAGGCGATTTCCCAACACCAATTGGACACGTTTACTTCCTTCGTACTTCTTTGCACCTTGTTGCGTCTTCTTGCATGGTTTGTGCTCTCGCATTGCCCACACACACCTGAGCTTACGCCTAGGACAACGAACCGAGGTCGCACATGACTATCGAATTCTCTTGGCAGCATATGTGCTTTGACAGCCATCGTCGCCCAAAAATTGACAAACTCACAGCTCGGACTTCGGAAGCAACCAAGCACAAAAAGGAGGCGCCAAGGCCAAGCTGCCGTTACGACCTATCGGGCCTAGCCACCACCATCTTCAATTCACGACGGTTCACGATGTAAAACACGCGATTACACAACAATGGCGGTCGCCACTGTAAGAAGACAAACGCAACCCTCACGCTCCGCCGGGATGCCAGGCAGCAAGGCACCTTTGACGGTTCCTCCGAGGCCCCTCCGAGGCTCCTGTGGTACCCCAAGTGGCGCCCAGGCAATCTCGGTGAGTCGACGGCAGCGAACCAAGCCGGTCCGGGCTAGGGGTGACCCATTCGGACGGTTGACGAATGTCCAGAGTGGATGCGGATATGCGAGATCTGTATGACAAAATAAGTAGAGCCTTTCACAAACTACCAAAGAAAGTCATACGCTCGCAGTCTTATCTCTTGCTTTGAAATAGAAAAGGGATGGCATTTTCTCGGTCTCGGTCTTGGCCCTGTCCGCCCTGTCCTGCCGATTCTGCCGTTTAGGCACAACACACGGCCGTGGAACTGTAACAGGAGAACGCCGATGGCGAGAGTATAGGGCATACATGGTTTTGGCGGCCCTATACTTTCAGTGCTCCTGACGCAGATATGGCCTACGACAACACTGAATGGCAAAAGCCAAGAACAGGCGGAGAGACAGGGCCAAGTCCAGTGTAAGTGGCGGCTGCGCTGAGTGTCGCATGACCGAGCTACTCGTATTGCATCCCGCCTTTCCTTTAAGAAATGCCTTGGCCTTGCTTCTCTTGTTTCCTTTTTTTCTTCTGCCTGATTTGCTTATTGCTCTCATTGTCGTCATGTTTTCGAGCTTGGCCTCTTCTCCCGGCTCAATCAACGACATTTCACAAGTATGCGGGCTTTGGACAGCTTCAGCATCCGGATGATCGGCAAGGACAACAGAGCCAAGATTCCAGCGGTTCGGCCGACTGGCTTGTGCTGATGTCGTAATAGGTACGTATGCAACAAAGCAAAACAAGATAAGAAGAGACAGCAGATACCCTGAATCACGACACTCTATTTCGTACAGGTCAGGCATCTCTTGATGACACCTGCTATACCATTGGCCGACAGACCCTGTTTTTTGGGCCTTTTGTACGACAAATGGCGACTGGCTAAAAGCTGGCCGCTGCTTGATAAGGCCTCTTCTTCTAAATAAATGACAGAAATACAACAACAATTTCGAGTGTATCAGCAGTTTGACTTTTGCCAAGGGTGAATACGTATCAGGGAGGCAACGAAGCATGGCGGCCGGTGGAAGACACAAACGGCTGTCGTCATACCCAAGCACCAGTGCTTACTTTTCATACCCCTACGAGCCATACGGACCGGAATCACCGAAAGGCGGTGATATGACTACAATTGACGTTCATGTCGACTTGCTGTCTGAACGTAACAGGGACGGCGATCCTGGTCCGACAATGAGGCAAGGAACCGCCGACAAGGCAGTAACATTGGGTAGAAGAGGAGAAATAAACGATGAGAAAGAAGAAAAAAGAAAAGCACCAAGAATGACCGGCGCGGCCGATGCTGCACCACATCCCGTCTGCCGCCGCCCGCATCGTTTCTTGGCTCTCATATGTGTCGAGTCCTTGGTTGCTGTGAACGAATCATGACCAAAATAAGCAAGAAGCTGGTCCGAGGTACGGGAGCCAGGGAGCTGTGCGAGCTTTATTGCAGGCACAGCTACGAAGTAAGTCAAACTGATTTTGTTATCCTTTAGGCAATTTGCAGTTCTCGAGGAGCCTTTAATCAGTCGCCATTCCATTCCTGGCGTCAGTGCTGTCCGTGCTATCAGTGTAGTCTGCGTGTCTGCACTGTCCTTGTCATTCGTGTACACCGCTAGATGTCCTGGCAGGGTTCCTCTCCGAATAGCCCCTAATCTCACAGACCTAGGCACGTCGACTTTTGTATCGAGCAAGTGAGAACGAGAGCAAACAGCCGAAGCACAGAATTTGGGCGAGAAAGACACCGGACACTTGTTTGCAGACGTTGAAGCACGAGGGTGAAGGGAGGACGGTGTGGAAGAGCGGGAGAGATGTTACCTTGTTTGAATGTATTATGTTGCAGTTTGCTTGATCAAAGGTAACACAGACTGATGCGTGAAACTGGCGTCGATATATATTGGGGAGCTTGGCCAGAATGGCCTGCAGTTCAATGGCATCCGTAGGTGGCGGTTGGTGGCTCGAAGGCTTCGGATGCGGCTGTGAGTCTGCGTGCGCTCGCACCATTGATTACCACCAATATGCCCCGGAATCACGTAGTCCCAGCTTCTATGGCGTATGGGTTCGAAGGATCTGTAAAGCGTGGGTGTGTAGGCGGCAAGCCTTTGGTGTGAAGCTGTATAAGTGGAAGGGGCCCGACGCCGTGGCGAAGAACGTACGAATTCTGGGTATTTGTTGGCCGCCAAGGAGAGGCCATGCAAAGGACAAAACAGATGCGTAAAATAACATTGACAAAAGTGACAAACCGAAACTGGTAGCTTTGAACAACAAGCAGCTTCTCGGTACTGTGGTACGGATGAGAAACGCACGCACGTACGCACGCACGCACAGAGCAACGCACGGGACATTGTACGATGTATGCAGGAGAACCGTCGACGACGGGCCCTGATCGACGGCAGCGAATGCCCATGTACTCAGTGCTGCAATGGTAAGGTTGCACAAGGCATCTCGAGATGGAGATCAAAAAAGTGTGGAATGGTAAAATGCCTCATGGGGAGCGGCCGAAACGGCCGAAGAAAGTACTCCGTACTCAACAAGAGACGACACTACACTATGAGAAGAGAAGAAAGAGAGGCGCGATGGAGACCTCCCACTTCGGGTAGACAGTTGGTCCACGTAGGAGCGGAGCATGGGAATATCGGGGGCACTACCAGGGAGATGCAAAGCAGAGGGAGCAAAACCTGAATTCAAAAGAGGAGCAAAGAGGAGCAGAAAAGGAGCAGAAAGAAGCAGAAGAGGAGACGGGGCTGCATATGCAACGGTGTACAAAGTAGCGTTATCTGGCGCCGTTGGGGATGCAGGGCGAAAACAAATAGGGGACGAAACGAGACAATGGCAATATAAAAACAGAACTGGGAGAACTGGAGAACTGGAGAACTGGGAGAACTGGAGAGCTGGGAGAGTTGAAGACGGGGCAGGACACGGGAAGAATGGGGGACAAGCAAAACAGAGGCAGATTGGCATGAGCCGCCGATCCAAGCAGGCCCGGCGTTCTGGGAGTTCGTGGCAGAGAGCGCGAGACATAAAGGACACAAGATACGAACGAAAAGACGTGAGGGCCCCTTGATCAACGCGCCCACACGACAGCCGGATCGCTTTGCCCGCACTCTCCCAGCTCTCTTCTCGTCTGTTGATGCCGTGGGCGGTTCCCCGCAAAAACAAAGTCCCATAGCGGCTACACCAATGCGGCCGGAAATCTCGTATTGTCGAGCTGTCGTCTCGGCATATCGAGAAAGGACGAAAGGATAGCAGATGGACAGGAGAGGGAACAGAAAGAGAACGCGATGGAGAGCAGAAAGAAGACGAAGAGAGCAGAAAGAAGACGAAGCAGGATCACAGAGTCGCTGTGTAAAGAGAAATGTCAAAGGCGCTTCGAACAGACATAGGGCGAGGTGAGTGGGAGCGCAGGGGGTATTCGTGAGATTGGAGGCAAAAGGAGAAGAAAGCAAAGAGGAGGGGACGACATACGATGGTGGCTGCTTTGCATGCAGGGAAGCTCTGGTTATGACGTCGAGCCCGGGAAGTGAGGGAAGGAGGGCAGCCAGAGGCAAGAGGCAAGAGGCAAGAGCAATGCACGAGATATCCAATTGTATCCAGGGCTCTTTCCCACACTGATACGAGGGTTCCGATCATGTACGAAGTACAACAGGTGGACTCCGAATCCGACGAGCATTCACTCAGAAAGAAGGCACGCACCATGCAAATTACGAGACAAGGAAAGCGCTCTGCACTCCGGCCAGCCCTAGCGAGGATCAGGAGCAGGTTGCCGCGGTTCGCTCCTGCTTTGGCCTGTCAATATGGGCGAGGCAGCGGAAGGAGGGCTGCAGGAAGGTGCAGCGAGGAAGGCACGCACGTCGTAGTGTGCAGCTTGCAGGTCTTGGCTCTTCTACGCTCAGCATGGCTTCTCCCAAATTCTCACCTGCCCCTTCCTCTTCTGGCCCGCCAAGCATGTGCTGTATCTTACGTACAAGTACTCCGTACTGCCAGAGCAGAAGCCCTTCACGGCAGCTACACACTACCCATTTTAGGACGGCTTTCATCTCTCGGTACATGTACACATTGCTCTTTCTCTTTGTCTACTGAGTAGGTTGCTGGGGCTGTTGGTCTCTTTTTCGTGGCCAAATATTTATTTACTGAGTACCTGTGCCCTGCGGAGCGCATTTATTCGTCCGCCGACACTGGCGCAGGCAACGATCTCTCCTCTCGCTCAAGCTCCCTGCTCACATTGCAAGGATTTGGAAGTTCCTAGCGGAGGGCACGTCATGCCCGAGACAACACCGCACCTGTCCTTATCTGGCATGGATTGAGCTGGCCTGCTTTCTCAAAAAACCACCACAGCCCACGCCCTCTCTGGAAACGAAATGTGGCCGGGAACTCATCGCGCTATGTTCGCACCCTGTTTTGTTGTATGGCCCTTCAGTTGCTTTGTTTTCTTCCGCCTGCCGCCACAACCCGCCCGAGAGTGCGAAGTGGCCAAGAAGGACAGAGAAGCAGCCAAGGTAGGTAAGACGTACTTCGTACAGAGCAGTTCGGTCCCTGTTACGCTGCATGTGCCGACGCACGTAGGGGTTTCGGCTCTACGACGTGCCTACAGGGAACTAAAGATATTGTGAACGAAAATCGATGCTCGAATAAAGAAAGTAAAATGCAAACCTTACGGAAACTTGTACGAAGTGGCGCTTTTGAGCACCAAAGGCCGCTCGTGAGCACTTTGCTGCTTGGCATGATTTGTCATCAAGGAACCCCCATAGGAAAGGAGAACCGCATTCCTGCTTGCGTCCTCCTCCCCCAAAGGGAATTGCCACCCGCCAGCACACGCCTGCGGACGCTGAAGGCAAGTCTTGGCACGTTTGCTCCTTTTGTGCTGGGACGGCCACAACTCTTGCATCGAATGAATTGCCCAGGATGGGAAGGAACAACCTGAAGCTATCGAGGCTCAAAACAGAAGCTGTTTATACAGAAATTGGCCTCGTGCTGTTGTTTTTTTCTCTTTCTCTTTTTTCTCTTCTTTTTCTTCTTCTTTCTCTTTTTTCTTTCCTTTTTGCTTCTTCTTATTTTAGGTCGCGTACGACGCAACTTGTGCTGCTTTTGCTAGAGTATTCGCTACAGAGGATTTGCTTACCTGTACCGTCCTTTTTCCATCTCCTCGTCCGCCATGGTCGTGCCGTTGAAATAGAAACGCTCTAGATGCATCATAGAACTTAAAGACACATTTGGAAAGCGACTACTTCGACATGAGAGGAGCATCTTCCGGCCTGAGGCCCTAACCCGCGCGCGCGACTATTTCGTCTAGCTCCAGCACGAAAATCAACTGGCCGCCCCAAGAATTGACAGAAACCACCAACAGCGCTTGCCCGCTTTCTTGCACAGGGCCTTTTGAATTTTTCGGTCGGGGGTTTCTTAGCATTTGCCGTGTGTTGCACCTTGACCGTCTTGACAACGGATGTCTTGACGGGCCAACTCCCACTGACCTCTCTGTTTGTTACTGAGTAGTCTCGTTCGTCCCATCTCATCTCGTGCGCATTTTTGCCCTTACCTCCTCTCCCCTGTTCTGTCCGCCGCCTCTTCGCTTTGATCGCCGTGGCTGCCAGTGCACATCAGCATTCCTCGGCTCCTTTCTGTTCTTCTTCATCCTCCTCCCTCCCACTCCTCCGTCCGCTTGTTGTGTCTCTTCTCCTTACCCTTCTTACTTCTGTTGCTGGTGCAAAACACTCTCCCCTTCCTTGCTACTTGTAGCAACAACACCCCGGAAATCGCAACGGCAGCCGCATCGCAGCAGGCCAAGCCATTCGCGACTATCCTCCTGCAGCTCTCTTCCTCGTCAACCTGCAGCCCGTACTACCACCACACCGCACATTTCCTTTGGCCGCCTCTACAAATTCCCTTTGCCTCTTCTACGCACTCGTCATTCTCCGTCATTTCCCAATCATCGCATCTCCCTGCTCTCGAGGTCGACGCACACACCGCGCTCAACCAGCCAGGACCGGCCTGCCATCCTTGTTTTGGTTTGCTGATACTTGCAGTTGCTGCACAGCGACAAGTCTCGCATCCCGACCGGCGGTCTACCGCGCTGCCGCTCTGCCAAAATACCACATCAATAAATAGTACAACCATAACACCACAATCACGATACACGACAACAGCGCAGTAGTTCCCGGACGGCTCGCCGTCCGCGTCAGATCGGCTACAGGTAGGTCTCCAACCAGTCCGGGCTGCCAAGTCCTTCTTTCATTGCCGCACATCTCCCTCCTTCGTCACTTCCGTTCGCCGCATTTTATAGTCGTTCATTGCCTTTTGGTTGTGAACTCACAGAGCCTCCAACTCGCGCCTTCCTTTCCCTCGCGCTCTGGTGCTTTCTCCACTTGCCCTCTTCTTTGGTATTTCTCTACATCTCTCTCAAATCCTTTTGTCCTCTTCCCCGTCTCTTCTTTCGTTTCGTTCGTATTCGTCTACTCTTCTTGTCCCCTTTTCTTTCTTTCGCCTCTCTTTCACTTCTCTCAACCCTCAGCAATCCGCTCCCACAGGTGCAGCCCCATGCGGCCCGTCTTTGTCAGCCTGCTCCACGGCCTGCGTCCCTTCTACGTCGTACACACCCCAGCTGTGCTCGTTGCCAAGTGGTATTCATAATCAAATATCAAACGACGCTTTGCCGCGTCCTCCATCTCTTATTCTTTTTTTCTTGTCTATTTTCCCTCTCTACCTCTCTCTTCAATCCTCTTTCTCACACTCGCACGAGCCATATTACTTCTCACCCCACATATTCACCCTGCCAGTGCATTCAATCCATTTATCGCACCGTTCCCGGCTTCTGCCGTTTATCGTCTCTGTCCGCCTATTCCCATTGACCTGCGTCCCTCACACCATGACTGCCATCGGCCGCCAACAGCCTCCGCTCTTATAGGTCATTGGCCTCTAACACATACTAAATCTCGCCTCCCGCGCACTACTCGCAACACCCAGCTACCCAAACTACACCCAAAGTTTGCCCTCTACGAAGCACTACCTTCAAATAGCACCAAATTACCGCGCTTTCTACCCCTCTTCGCTGCCTATCCCCGTCGTTCCGTGCAATTCCTCCCTTTCGCCTCCTGTTTTCCCACTGTGCTCCCATCCCGTTTTCTTACCGGCCGGCCCTGGTTTCCCGCACCAAGCCGCAAATCTTTCGCCGTCTCTGACTTCTTCCACAGAGTTCCTCCCTCAAAAGACTTGCACACTAGTCTGGCCGCGCAGAGTGCCCGCGATAATATAAGGCTCGCGCAGATCAGCCTTTTTCTCCTTCCTTCTTCTTTGCCCCTTGTATTGGGTTTTACCCAAAATCACATTACCTGCGGTGTCTCTGGCGCAGCCTGCCATTTTTTGGCATTTGGAGGCAAAATCGGATGCAACGAGCGAGTCAAGCGAGAGAGAATCCCACACAAAACCGCCGGATTCAGAGAAGGAAGCACCCTATAACCACCCCCAAGGGTCGTGCCAACAAAATTACTTGGAACTTCTTCGAGGACAATTTACAAGGCAACTCTGACGCCCACAGTCGCAACCACCACACATTTTGTCACAACAACTCAGCAGGGCACCTTTTTCTGGGCGCCATCATTTTGCCGAGATCTAGACGACGCAAACACATAAAGGCTTCCTCGACCCTCAATCCTTGAGGCGTCTCTTCCTGCCATATTTTGTCACCAGGCGACTAATTCGGACCCCGAAGTTCTCCCGGCAATTCTTTCGCGACAGCCGTCTTCATTTTTGCATCTTCTCGACCGATATCCTTCATTTGTCGCCTGTCACTGGGTCGTACGATCCCCTGCCACTTTTCACCCGATTGACCGACCACTACGTACGTCATGGCTACCACTCCCACCGAGACAAAGGGCACGACGCCCTCAGAACGCTCGCACTCTTCGTCTATCAAATCCATGGAACTCCCACCCGCCCGGTCGCCAAACCTCATTCCTCAGCCGAATGGCGTGGCCGCCGCTCCAGTAGAAGTCCAGCAGCAGACGGCCAAGCCCGCGGAAAAGGCATCCGTAAAGGACCGCATTACGCGCATGTTTTCACAGCGCTCGCTCGTGAGCCTCGATCCAAGCAACCCCGCAAATCAAAGAAAACCGCAGGCACAACAAGCACAAGCATCGTCGCCTTCGCAAACTGCAACTGCACAGTCCTCGCAGCACGCCCAGTCTCTCCAACTACCCGCTCAACCATCACAGTCATTAGAATCCGCACGCGCTTCACAACCTCAATCACCCGCCCCGCATTCCCAGTCAAAACAGCAGCTTGAGGCACACCAACACCAGCAAGCTCTGCTGCAGCTCGCCAAAGAGAACCCGGGCCTGACTGCCTCGAGTACGAACGGCTCAGCACCGGCGTCTAGCAACCCCAACAGCGGTGCGGCGTCGCCCGCTACGCGACCCCAAGTCCCGTCCCGCAAGGGCTCTGGCGCAGAAAGAAGCGCCAATGAAAAGGCACCGACGGCGACGCCCCCGAAACCCGCAGCGAAATCTGGCAGTGCCGGTCAGCATCAGCGCTTTGTCGTTGACCCGAACCTCCAGGGCGGCCACGAGCACAACCTCAAGTCTAGCCGGCGCCAAGAGAAGTTGGTGGACATGTTTCGCGGTTTGATTCTTGGCAAAAAGCCAGAGCACCCAGAGGGCGATCTGTCTCTTGTGTCAGGCTGGGTCGACAACCTTAAGCATGAGAAGGACAGCTTGGCTGCCGACAAGAAAGCGATCGCCGACAAGAAGCTCGGCGTGGCCCCGCCCGCTTCGACCCTGATCGAAAAATACGGAAAATGCCAGGAGATTGTTGGCCGCGGTGCCTTTGGCATTGTCCGCATCTCGCACAAGAAGCTGGGTGATGGTATGGGCGAGAAGCTGTACGCTGTCAAGGAATTCAAACGCCGACCTGAAGAGAACGAAAAGAAGTACAGCAAGCGCCTCACAGCCGAGTTCTGCATCTCGTCCAGCCTACGCCACCCGAATGTCATCCACACGCTCGATTTGCTGAAAGACTCAAAGGGCGACTACTGTGAGGTCATGGAATTCTGTGCTGGCGGCGATCTGTACACTCTGGTCCTCGCCGCCGGCAAGCTTGAGGTACAGGAAGCCGACTGTTTCTTTAAGCAGATGATGCGTGGCGTCGAGTACATGCACGAAATGGGCGTGGCTCACCGCGACCTGAAGCCCGAGAACCTGCTCCTCACGACACACGGTGGCCTGAAAATTACCGATTTTGGCAACGGAGAATGCTTTCGTATGGCGTGGGAAAGTGACGCGCACATGGTGTCGGGCTTGTGCGGCTCTGCCCCTTACATCTCCCCGGAAGAGTACGTGAGCAAAGAGTTTGATGCACGTGCCGTCGACGTGTGGGCCTGCGGTGTTATCTACATGGCCATGCGCACCGGCCGGCACCTGTGGCGTGTTGCCAAAAAGGACGACGACGAGTTCTATGGCCGCTACCTTGACGGACGCCGCGACGAAGAGGGCTACGGCCCAATTGAGTCACTCCATCGTGTAAGTGTCTCCACCCACAACCAAATATTGTCTTGGCTATCTCCAATATGACGAGGTGGACCAAATACTAATGAAGCATAGGCTCGGTGCCGCAATGTTATCTACTCCATACTGGACCCCAATCCCGCTCGCCGCATCACGGCATCACAGGTGCTTAAGTCGGAGTGGGGCCGCGAGATTAAGCTGTGCAAGGCTGGCGAGGAAGGCTTATGACACCAACCCCACGCGCCCAAGTCTCTCGGCTGGCGGGCGGTGTCTTAAAGAAATGAGGGCCCAAAGAGGCGTGCAGGATACTGAAATTAATGATACATGGTTATGCACGTCTTTAAAGTCCTGAAGGGAGGATCTTGTCACTCGCTTTTCTGGTGCATCTTTCTGCTTCTCACGTCGAGCATTGCAAAAGTTTTCTTTTCTTATTTTTATCCTTCTTCACAAGCTCCTTTTTCTTTTACTTTTAACGACGTCTATTTCATCATGTGGTCTACGAGCCTGGCTCCGGAGGACGTTTCAATCCTTTCTTTTTGCTTCACCTTTTGCTTTCGTCTTCGCCTTTCATCGCTTCTGACTTTTACTCTGCGTTTACGCTGATGACTATTGTAGCAACGGCGTTGTGGTGTCTTACTCATAAAAAGGTAAACCTGTTCTCTGAAACTTGCACTTGCAATTGCAGTCGCCTTTCACTCGCTATGGACCTGGGCTCGGCTTGTTCCTATGGCAAGCCTATTGCCTTTATGCCTTTCACGGGACTCGTTCCCTGCATTTTTATTATTTTTATCTTGGAAACAGTGGCTTTATGAGGTAACAATAGAGATGAATTCCTCTCACCCTGTTCACTAATGCAGCTTTAAACAATAACCAGACCATTTGTCTCGAGCTTTTTTTCTCTCAAATAGTCTGACCTTGCTTGGATGTCTGTGTAATGTGCCTTCACCGAGAGCGAATATATACATATACATCGTGCCTTGAGAAGTAGACTTTTGCTCAAGTTCAATATCGTCAAAACCTAGATACAGGGAGGCAAGGTCGATTGCCGCAATAGCCCGTACTTGCGAGGTTGATAGTATATCGAGATGCATGTAGTCATGCGCAAGAGAGTGCCCCTCGGCCGAATTAAACATCTTTCGAGCGATTGTTTCGCCGACTCGAAGCAGTCAATTTTACGCCGCTGCCTCGAAGGACGACCCGGAAACACAAGAAGGCAGTGAAGATGGCAGCAAACGTGACACGGTGCTCATTTTCCCCAAGCCGGATTCGACAACAATTTTCAGACCTTTTTGCATATGGGCCACAAATCGAACATGAAGCCAAGACAATGAATTTATCAGAAGTGACCATTCCCCTTCCTTTTCCGCCAAAAAGGCATACACAACCTATGCTAGACATACACGAGGCATTAATATTTCCCTTTCCACTTCCCAACGTTAAAACAAAGAAACGGTCCTGAGCCTGTTGTCCCTGGTAACCAAAAGAAAGAAAAAGTAGCCAAATAGCTGCCAAAGACAGCTGTAGAAGGTAGAGTATTGAGAAACAAATGCAAAGCAAACCACAAGCACCTCCCAAGATCGTGTTCGGATATAAAAAGAGTCAAGTCGACCAAAAACGTAGAGTAGACGAGAACCGGGTAAATGATGGAGGCGAAAGTTCTGGAGCTGCTGTGTCACCCTCCAAAACACTGGCCCGAAACAAAAAGACGCGTGCAACGCTGGTCATCGAAGTAAGGCAAACCGCTCAAGAGGTATAAGATTTTCGAAGCACAATATGCATTATATGTTGCGAGGCAGGCCACACAGTTATGAGTGGAACAGATCCCATGCACGCTCACAGAGCTTGAGAAATTCGTCGCGTTTTGCTCGCTGGGTTTCCGGGCTGTCGCGGCCTTCGCCGAATGGCCCGCGGCGCTGGGCGGGGCGACCCGCACCGAGGGGCGGGCTCCTCCATCTTCGTATTCGGCCCGTGTCCGTCTTCTGCTAGTACTCCGAGCACTTCCCTCTGCAGGTCTTGTGGTGGCCGAGGCATAGCCGTGCTGGGGCGAGGGTGGTGTGGGCGGCTGGTGGCCGCCATAGTGCACGAGCTTCGGCAGGAGCTCGGGTCTGCCTCCAGCCAGCTCAGCCTGAGCCTCCTCAGCCGAGCGGTATTCCCTTGGCCGGCCAGACAGCGGCGGCTGCTGTTGCTGGTGCTGTTGCTGCTCCGGCTGCCGTTGCTGTGCGTGCGGTGGCAGGGGTGGGTGTGACATGGGGGGAGGGTGGCCGGAGAGGTGAGAGGGGCACGACCGCTTTGTTGAAGGTAGGTGGCGTGGCCGCTCGACTCGGGGTGACCAGAGAGGCCCTGGCCGAAGACGTCGGCGATGGGCGGCAAGCGGTTGCTAGTCTGGTTGGCGGCACGTGGTGAATATGGAGGTGTTGGAAAGCTTCGACGGCTGGTTTGTGATATGGCGGGTCAGGGGGTGCGGGTTGTGCATGCCAGTAAACGTCTGGCCAAGCGGAGCAGACTGGATGACACGCTCGTGAGCGAAGGTCTCGTGGGAGGGAGCAACGATGGAGAGACCTGGAGGGGCCTTGTTGCGGCGAGACATGCCAGGCGTCTTTGCGGCGAAGGGGTTGGCGCTGTCCTTGTTGGATGTGTCCATTGTGCCGTCGCCCTTGGCGGATTGCTGCTGCAACCGAGCCTCGATGATGTGACGCTGCTGCTCGCGAACGGTCATACTGCGCTGGAGCTGCTCCTTCATGGCAGGATCGTGGGTGACAAATCCGGGCGAGAGGCAGGCAAGACCGACCTCCTGGATACCCAGGCCGTCCCTTGCTGTGAGAGGACGGCCAGTACCCGGTGTCGTCGAGGTGGCGCCGCCTTTGGAGAGATCAAGCTTTCCTGGCCGGCGTCTGGGGGTGGGTTCGGGGAGCCAGGTTCCTTTTTCACAACGATCTTTGGCGGATGAGCGACAGATCGTGTTCTATGATGACGCTTGTTAGTTTATGGCTTGGGCTACCAGGTCACATGCCGAGCGGAGGAGCGAACATCCAAGGGGGCCAGGATAGAGAAGGGGACGGGGAGTTTGTACGCACATGCTGGAGGAGACGATTTGTTTGCTGATGACTGTGCGGCACCGCGAGGGCTGCGGCTGCCCATACGTTGCAACGGAGCGCCGTTGCAGCACCGGCAGACGAGGTGCGCTGTGCTGATGGGGAAGAGGACACAGCGGCGACGGCTGCGGCAGACAGTTCTGCGTTGGAAGCAGATGTGTTTCCCGAGTTTGTGCCGTTGGAGGCAGACGAGGAGCCGTTGCCGAAAGACGGCCGGTCGTGAGGTGCCGGTGACGGGACCATGGTAATGGCGGTACTCATCGTGAGCGCGTGAGTGTATCGCGCAGATGCGTAGTCGTAAGGTCAACGACGAAAGAAGGCGAGTCGAGTGCGCCTGCAAAGACGCTGGGGCGGACGCGAAAAGCAGCAAGGGCTCCACCGAAATCGTCTCAAGGGATGGTCTTTCGACTTTGCCGTGGAGACGCCTGATTTGGTTGTGCAGTAGTGCGGCGACCTAACCGGCCCAAAAGAAAGTGTAAGAGAGAGAGTAGAGGTCTTCAACCGTCTTCTTTCTGTCTGTTATTTTCAGATTGCGATACAAAAGCCTCAAGACGATCTATTCTTTCAGCCGCTGTTGTGCAATCTGCTAACGCGGTGCTGCTTTCTGCTGTCTCAATCGAAACAGGGTCAAAGAACAGACCAAGGGGTTGGCTGAAATGAGACGGGCTGCGGAAAGAAATGGGCGGCGGATAATGCCACGGGTTTTTGCGTTTTTCGTTACCAAAAGCGGTTTGGCCGAGTCGACGTGCTAGCGCTTGTTCACAGGGTCGTGTGGGTTTGACGCTGCTCTAAAACAAGGAAGTAGGATCTGAGGAAGCGAGAGCAGGTAAAGCCGACGTGAACTGTATGGATGTCGGCGTACTTTTCAGGCGTGTTTTGTTGTTTCAATGCCTTTGCCTGTCTGTTGGGCTTGGCAATGTGTCGTTTTGGTTTTGATCTGGTCCTGGTCGCCTTTGTGCAAAACACAGCCGTTCTTGCCGGGAGTTGGACGGTTCAGGTACAAGGGCGTATGATGGAAGGGACGGTGTGTCAACGACGTGCGATGAAAATGTAGCGACTTGAGGGCGAAACCGTTGGTGCTTCCAGGTCAATAGCAAGTTGAGTCGGGCGCAGAAGGACTATTGCCTGGGTTGGCTCTTTATCTCGTTTGTAAGGTGAGTATGTCGGTTTCGGCCGTGGCAAGGAGGAAGGGAAGAAAAAAGTGCTTGTGCGTGCGCAAGTTGGGCCCGTGAGCTGGATGGGGGACAATGCGTCAGTTCTGATCGCACTGAACTTGGGCTGGCGGCAAGCAAGACCTCCACCGCCATTCAAGGTGCGAAAAACACGAGACAAGAGGTGTGCATCACGAGAGTGAGAAGCAGAGATTGCGGGCCGGAGCCAAAAAATGAGACGAGCCAGGCGGGGGAAAAGGCTTACCTGGTCAGAGAGCTGGTGCGAAAACAAAAGAAAACCGAAAGGAACGACCGTGAGGGCAAAATGCGAAAGCGTGGCTCTAGGCGATGATCCGGATTGTGGGATGGCGGGAGAGAAGCAAAAGAAAACGAGAACACGAGCAAGGAAGAGGGGAGGGTGAAGGAAGAGTGGGAGGATCGTGAGAAGAGAATGAGCAACTTGTTTTACTGAGCAGGGGAAAGGGAGGTAGAAAAGGGCAGGAAGAGGAGCAGGAAGCAGGAAGGAGCAAACAAAAAAAGAAAGAAAAAGCAGGGTCCCTGACGATTACGAAAGGGTGAGCGACAGTGATACGGAGTACAAATGTGTGTGTGTGGTCTTGGCTGGTGGTCCTAGTGGTGGTGGAGGTAGTGCATCTGGAGGATGAAGGGCAAGCGTGACAAGCGAAGGGTAGGGGGTAGGGGGGGGGGAAGGAGCGAGCCAGGAGAAAGGGGGTGTGTGTATCTTGCTCCGTCAGTCGTAGCATGTACTGCCTCGAGAACAGGGTCGCGGTTTCCGGTTTTCTGTTCCGCTGCCTGGCGATGATGACTGGGTTGAGAGCATTGCGATTACGGGGAAGGGCATTCCTCCATACGGGCGATACTGGAGTGTGCGGCGATGTGCCGTGCAGAAGGGACTGGCTGACGGTGCACGAGATCCAGTCGAAGACGGCAGGTGTAATGGGCGGTTGTTCTTGTTGACTACAAAGTATTCGTACTACTCGTACTGTGTTTGATCAAAACGGAAAGCACCGCTCGTACTCACATACGCACTTGCCCCGTCCGCCGTGTTTTGCCCATGGTGGTTTGCGGTTCTTGTACATGCGATACGAAGTACTCGCCCGAGTCGCCCCTTGCACTTGGAGTTCGACGTGCAGTCCGGCGTTTTGTAAGACAAAGTATTTTGTATTCTGTATCTTAGTTTTGCGTTTGGCTCTTCTTGGCCTGGTTTACTCGTAGGCTGTGGCTCATGATGGCCTCGTTCTTGTGAATTCGGCGTCAGAAGGCCGCTACGGATTCTACCTCCTGTGCCTGGTGCACTAGCGAGTTACAGCAGGACAGGGGAAGGACGGTGTGATTGGACACTGGAGATTTGGAGGGGGGTGGTACTTGAAAGTCAGGAAATCCGGGCGCAGGGAGGGCAAGAGTAGGGGTGTGAGAGAACTTGGAAGGGGGAAGGAGCGGATTGCGTACTGAGGACGAAGTAAAGGCGCTGGCGCAAAGGGAGTCTTTAGCCCATAAAGGGAAACCGCGACGGGGCCACATCTTGCATCCGCTTTTTATTGGTCCTTCTTAGTTGTTTTACCTTGAGGCAGGGGCACGCCGCCTCCGTTTCTCTTTCTACATTGGGATATCAACTTTTCGGGGCAGAGGCAAGAGCTCGTCGTGACAGTAGAGGCCAAACAGAGCAGGGACAAGTACAAAGTACTTTGTAGGGTTTTTCATAGCTACGCGAACGAAGACAGTATCACGAACTGCCCTGAAGAGGGCGTCAGCGGCGCATTTTCTGTACAGGTGCCGATTTACAGCAGCAGGAAATGGTCAGACGAACCAGACGGGAATGCGAAGTGCGAAATGGAAATGGGAAATGGGATGAGAGAGCGGAAACACGAGTGCCTTTTCTTCTGCCTTCCAGGCCAACATACAAAGTACTCGTACATCAAGAGAGGACGCAGATTTGATGGAGGTGCCATGCCTTTCTCTTGTCTGACTTTCGTCTGTGGACAGCATGTCACCATCTCCTACTTCTCTTGCGTCTTCTTCGCATCAGCTGCAGATACGCAGATGCCAGAACATGGGCCAAAGCCAATCGCAACGCATTCGACCGTCTCCCTCGACTTTTGCACATGACAGGTTCCCTTTTTGCGTCAGCGGACATCAGTCATGTCAAAGATAGGACGCGACTTACGAAGTACTATCACCAAAAACGGTGCGACGACTAGGATGGTATTCATGACTCGACCCCCGTCCAGCTTGCCACCACCGAATCGAGAAGAGGGACCAATGCAGGGCGTGCCGACATGCCCCAGGCACATTTCGCACTCGAGATACGTCGCACGACGCCTGTAATACTCATAGAGTAGTTTTGATACCACGAGATGCAAACCAAAGAATGGTATTCTGTTTCCATTGCCCGTAATCCAGAACGCGGAATAAATGCTGGGGGGGGGGGCACCAATGCGACGACATGTTTCTGGTATCTTATGTCAGACCAAGCACATACGACGTACCCATACAGACAAGGCCAGTGCTCCGTGGAACACTCGATTCTGGCGCGTCGACGCTCCGCCTCTCCGCCGGCCTCCACCTCTACGGCGTACCGTCGTTCCAGAAAGGCACATTGTATGGTATGACACGATGACGAAACAGACTGTGCAGCGACGGCTCAGGATGGAAGGCTACGAAGCAATTTCAAGGGACTGACAAGCCTGGCCGCCCGGAATACTTCTCTGATCAGGACATTGCGCGCAAAGAGCAGGCCTCAACAGCGAACGATGGAGGGGGTGATGGGCCCTTGTGGAACACCGGCGCCGCATTTGTGTCTCGGCTGTCTAGACTTTACTCGTAGACCGGCTCGACCAGTCTCTCGAGGCTGTGAGCGGTCTGGCATGTGCGGGTTGACACCAAGGTGAGGAGAGGGTCTGCTTTTGTTTTTATTATCTTTCCCTCTTTCTTTTCGCATGACGCCTTGCTCACTTGCTCCCTGGCTCTCCTTGCCTCAACACGCAACAACTTCCTGCAGTACGGGGTACTCCGTCTTTGCACAGCTTCTTGTACGCTTACTTCTCTCGTGGCATCGGGGCCCAAAGGGATACGGCGCTTTACGATTCGACTCGATGGCCGCAGCCGGGCATATCGCCGTTCCATCGTGCAGTGCCGGTGCCAATACTGATAGGACGCACAAGCTCTCACACCTTACCCAACCCTCCATGTTTCATGGTTGACATCCGAGAAACAGAATCCGGTGCGCGAACCATTGTTTCCCTGCGACGTATCTTACTACTTCGTACAAGGAGTGCGTGCGCAACTATTCGTACTTTGTCCTTGTGCTACCCCTGGACCAAAGACTATTGCTACTTCGTACGCACAGGGGAAAACGAAAAGGATTTGGATGATTCGACGTCGCCTGTCGTCCCGCACCCTGCCTCGTTCAAACAATAGCGTGCAGATTGACAGTCGGCTTGCCCAATTCAGACCTTCAAGCAGGGGCAGGACGAGCAAGAAAATACGCCGTTCTCCATAGAAACGTCCTTGGACCTTGGGCCATGCAGTAGTGTCAGGGATAATATGGAGTTTACTGGGACACTAGGGGGCGCTGCAGCAAAAGCTGCACGTATTCACGCACTTTTGTCTTTACGAGTACTTTTTACTGCCTTTTTCTATCTTGTTTTATCATCTCCATGAGGTCTTGTGGGAGTTATGGAAGAAGTCAGTTGGCGGCCAGACGGGACACCTGACGTGCACGTTGAGTACGAGTATCTCTCGGTGTGGCCTTTTCGGTGTGACGCATGAGATACCCGTAATACTTTGGCAAATACGAGTATGTCTGAGAACGGATAGGCTTTGCGGCTTCCTACGTTGGTAGTGGATGCACGATGCAACCTGCGGCATGCTGAGCGAGGCTGCCCGTGGCTTGAAAGCTTTGCTACATACGAGTACTCGTACTCAGTACTGCTGTCTCTTGGTCTGCATCTCTGATTTCTTTCTTCTCTCCCTTCCCCCTACCCCTTTCTTTCGTCTCTTCCGTCCTTCCTTCTTGCACTCTTGGTGAGTCCTCAAGGCCTTTCTGATTCTTTTCGTTTCTTGCACTTGATTCCCACCGCTTTGCACGCACCCTCCGCTCGATAGGCTCACTCTGCAGGGGTTTTCGATGCAACAGAGGGTCAGTCGCAGGTCAAAGTAATTTTATCTGCCTCCTGTCGGACCAGCTGGAGCCCTAGCGTTTCCCAAGACACACGACGACTAGGGCTCGATGACGGCGTATTTTATTGAGACTGGGTAATGCGACGTAAGATGCAAAGAGGAACAATGTTCGCCTCCGTATCTTACAGCACGATACTCGGAACGTTGTATCGACACCCCTGCACAACCCTCGAATGTTTCGACCAAGTGGTCGCTTTGTATCAGAATCTCGTTGATCGACGCGAGCCCTGGGGCCCATGACCGTTTTGATTTTGACTCTACTAGCCCTTGAAGTCCTCTTGTTACATCGAGCTTCTGACTTTGGACCGAAAGTGTGCCTTTTCGTTACAGGGTCTTGAACTCTGGTCTCTTCGCCGCGTCAGATGGTTGTCGTATGGCCATTGCTGACTGTCGTTGGCTAGCCCTGTCATCTGCCGTCGAGACGGCCATCTGTCAGACATGACAGACATCTCATTGTGGTTTGGCCTGCTTGGCTCTTGGCCTTCTGATTGCGCCCTCGTCAGCATATGATGTTGTGCGCCGTATGTCGGATGCCTCCACCTGGCCAAAAGAATGCGACCATCTACAACCTTGTAGCGGGCGACTTTACGTCCGTTGCGTGTCCAATTTCTTCCTCTTCATTTCTGCAGGCCACTCGTCTCTTGTTCTTCTGGGATTGTACTCTCTGCACATTCCTCCTTCTTTTCTTCTGTCCTTAATTCCTCGATTTGCACGTCTCTTTCTCTTCCACTTCACTCAACTGCTACAGGGCTCGCATCTTGGTCCACGGCGAGGATACGTGCATGTGAGCATGTATGTCGCACGATGGCCCGGAGGGTGTGTAGGCTCCAGAAATTCGTGATATTGGTGTGACAGATAGAGGCACTCAAGGACCATATATATAGGCTCTTACCGGCAAAACGAGTGAAGAAGAGAGTCAGCACTTGCCAACAGCAAAGCAATATTTGGCCCATCGTCGAGCCGGCTGTCAACAAACAATACGGCGTGGTCCCAGAGAGAGCCATGGTCATTGTTACTGGGATCGCTTTCGTGGAAAGACATGTGTAACTTGCAGACCGGCCGTTTATTTCTAATAATAACCAGTATCGGACCGCGACGTCGTGCAGTGTCTCTGTCTGTGGAGTTTGTATCTAGGCCGTATCGTTCTCCGTCCATCGTGCTACCATCTGCTCGTCTTGAGCTCATCTGTCTACTCGTACGTGTACTAACTCACTACGAAGTTTTCAATTACGAACCAAACATGGCTACTGTGAAGGCTTTCCTTCTCGCCCGTGTGGGGACTTGTATCTCATGTGGAAATTGCACGTCAGCTGGTGCTCTGCACGACAAGGCGGATACTTACGGGGTAAGATACGAAATAGAGCTCGGACACGGGAAGCTTTGATACCCAATCCACGAGATATATGGGGTACAACCGATATAGCATACGTTTGCCTCCATGGTCCCCGATTTCGAAACGGTCGCTTTGACTCGAATATACACTTTGTGGAAAAATACGAAAAGCTGTCGAGCTGTGAAGCTCCTACGACGGCAGATGCAGAGTGTTGCAGTGCACTGTCAGAGGCATACGAATATCTCCACCGCTCCATCCCGTACGGAGCACTTTGTTTGACCCTTTATTGTTCTTCATCTTCACCTCTTTGGATCTTGTGGCTCTCAACCGACTCTCGGGACACTCTGGTACTCTCTGGCACTTGGACGGTGCCTGCACAAGCTCCTTGTTTGTGAAACGCGGTCGAGCCCCCTTCACCCTTTTACTTCCCCCCCATTGACGCACCCTGTTCCTTTTGTGTCTTTGTGCTTCCGTCTCCCCCGTCTCCTTCCACGCCTTGACGACGTGTCCGTTTTATCACCGTCGAGAAGATAAGCATTTTTAGTCCCTCTTCCCCCTTCTGTCTTTTGCCATACAACAGCTCATCAGCAGCCGTTCCACCGGACCTTCTTAACAAAAGGCGATATTATTCAGGTTTTCTGATGGCGGCTGGGTTTAGAAACACTGCTTCTATGCGAGGATGTGTACGAGTACATCGTACGCATTGCTTCTCATCTAAGGCGGCGGCCAACGCCACAAGAGACCGTGGCTTGCATTATTTGCAGTGCCTGCTTTGCTGTACTTCGTATTCCTGTATTTCATGCCTGCCCTGCACACCGAGCACGCCAGGCACACAAAACGCATGGCTTTGTCCTTTTTGCAACTGACCTGAATTCATGTGTTGGGGTGTCACAGCATGCCACCAGAGTCAAACACGAGCCTGGGCTGCCTGCAGGCAGAAGAAAGGGAGAAACGTGAGAATATCAAAGTCATTGCCCTCCCCTCACGTTGGACAAGCCCATTGTAGCCGTCTCGCTAATAAGTCGTGGAGCACCAAGACACGAGATATTGCCAACAGGAACGGGCCCGATATCGTCTTTGTGTGAGGTGAGTCGTCAACAACGGCGCATCTTCCAAGGTAGTCTGTAAGGAGTCCATGTCCACCAAAGGACTCGTGTTGGTCTGCTTTCGTCTCTTCCTTGACCGAGAAAGACGAACCAAGATAGGTGACCCTCTCAGGTCCAAGTCCAACGTTCTCGCGCAGCTGCAGCTAAGCGCCGCAAACCGCCCAAATCGAATGCTCCCGGCCGTCTGTCATCTGTAACGACTGTGTTGCTCAGTTCTCAGCAGGACAGCCGGGCTTTCTATGTCCGGGAGCTGTTCTTCTTGTCCCCTCCTCCTCCGGCTTCATCTGCTCATCTTCTCGTCACCCAATATTGCGGTAGCTTTGATGCACAGCTGACAATCACATTCCCTCGGCGCTTGGCCTGGCCGCTCCACTGCTCCTTATTGGACGCCAATGGCGAGGGACCTGACCCCCAACTGCACCCACCAACTGCAACCTCTGCGAGATGGGCACCTGAGCGCGATGCTTCCAGGCCAGGCCGCATTCGTCTGTAGCGTCTCGACTTGTTTGGGTTGCTGGATCGAGCACGTGAAAGATGCCCTCCATTTGATTGATGTCTACGAAGTACAGCGCGCGACGCGCCCTGGCGATGAACGGGGGTTAACAGAGCGCAGAGAAACAAAGAGGGCGGGAAACAGCCGGTGGCGTCATTCTTATTTAGCCATCAACAGAACTGCCGACACCTGGCGGCCTGGTGGGCGTCGACCGTTGGCTTTTCTGGCCGCAGAATGGGCGACATGTGGGCTGCAAAAGGTCATTCGGTGGCCGCATCGAGTACCGGATTGACAAATATGAGATCAAAAAAACAGATGTAAACAGACGCTTATGGTGAGTGCCCTTCCGCCTATGCCATTTTCAAAGTGCAGTCTTGGTAGGATCTGATGATACTGGAACGGCAGCGTAGTCACTAACAGGCGCTGTATTATCTAGCAGAGAGCACAGACCGCCTAGAATTACGGAGTCTTACGGCTTAATTACGAGGTATTACAGTGCACAGCCTCGCCTGACCTCAGTCTAGCCCGTGCTGCAACTACGGAGTACTAGCAATCTTATCGCTGACAAAAGTGCCCCGCGTTAGCGTCGGCTACGTAAGTTGGCCCCCTTAGAAAAGTTTATCGCCGCTACATCGAGAAAAAAAAAGTTTATCGCAGCGACTGTCAGCAAAACAGCAAGCGATAGCACAGCCCGCGCGTCTTTCATCACGAGTCACAACGCAAACTGCCATACGAGCAACACGACCACGTATTCTCTACATAAACCACCTCCACTACTCACACCCACACACAATGACAACACGGTCAAGACGGAAGCTGCCGACGGCCGAGGACCCGGAGGACGTCGAGATGGCACATGCGCCGGAGGCGGCTTGGGACAAGTACGATGCTGCCGCCAAACGTGCCGAGGACCGGGAGGCTGACGGATACGAGGAGGAGGAGGAGGAGACACAGAGAGTGCGCCTGGTACGTCAATACCGAGCAGAAATGGGTGTGACAGGGAGACGAGGAGAACAGACGAGGAGAACAGACGAGGAGACGATGAACGAGGAGACGATGAGACGAGGAGACGAGTAGACGAGGAGGAGGGCGACGAGAAGAATGAAGAAACTGAACACTGGTAACAAACACATGCTAACAATGTTCAGCTGCCGGGATCAACACCAACTGCCGCCTCGTTTGAGTTTCTCGAGGAGAACCACACAATGGGAAACGCTCTGCGCTTTGTCATTATGAAAAAGTACGAGCCGCCGGTCGCCTCACGGTGACAAGAGAACACAAGCCCTTGCTGTGTCCGAGACAGTCTTGCTAACCTTTGGCCAGCCCCGACGTCGAGTTCTGCGCGTACGCCATCCCGCATCCTTCCGAAGCCAAGATGAACATTCGCATTCAGACTTACGGTAAGAGCTTGCCCAGCATTCATGCACACCGGTTGCTATGTACGACTCATTGGATACTGACACACAATCTCGCAGAGGGCACGGCCATCGAGGCGTTAGAAAAGGGCCTGCGTGACCTGCAGGACCTGTGCGATGTCGTCGGCGAGAAATTCTGGGACGCTCGGAACCAGTACGCCGAGGCCACCGCGGCATAGAGAACGGTCGCCGTTTGCGTCTATCGAGCAGAGACAGTGGCAGTCGGATGTCGGCCGAGTGAGCTAGACTTTGGGATTCATCTTGTGTACGGAGCCGGTCGTTTTTTTTTGCATTCGTCAACCAACGTTATCAATGTTACATTCTTCCATTAAATGTCCGCGACATCACACAAAGTGCATGTTCTTCGTCTTCAAGGTCGTGGACCTCTTTACATTGCACCGGCACAGTTGCGAAACCTGTAAGATGGGTTTTGTATTTCGTCACATGCTTCCGCCATGTCTTTCCAGCCTCTCTCGATATTTACAAGATGATAAAGAAGCCCAAAGCCGCCTATTGCCTCGTCCGCTTCAACAATTCGCCATGCACGTGTCTCGTCGCCTCGCCACAGACAGCTCTAGTTGCGGCCCTGTTTGTGTCAGCTGTTAGCATAGGCATATGATTTCGCCCACCACGCCCACCTCATTTTGTTCTCAGAGCCTCGTCTCGACTTACCTCCAGGAAACCCTCCATAAAGCTCGTCGGGATCTTCGGGCCCTGCTTGAAAGACTCCTCCTTGAAGTACGACATGATGTGGTTCGTCTGGCGCCAGTAGTTCATCGTCTCCTGGTAATCGGCGTTGCTCTGGAACAGCAGCACATCCACCACCGGCAGCTGGTTGACAAACCGGTGCCGCTCAAACTCCTGCCGCACCCGTGTCCGCACGGCCGACACGGGCAGCGGCACCGAGTACATGGTCTGAATCTCAGGGGCCTAAACATAATGTCAGTGCTGGCTCGAACCGTCTTGTCATCGTCCTCGTCGGTTCGTCGGGGTCGGGGTCGGGGTCGGGGAAACGTACGGCGCGGAGCCATTCTCTGTATGCAGAAAGCACTCTCTTCCTTGCTACCTCCCAGTTCGCCGCTGCACGCAACGCTGTCAGTATGTTTTCGCCTAGAACGTAGCCACGGCCTTTTGCACATCACGGAGAGACGCACATTGCCGCGTGACGCGGGCAAACTCTGTGGGGAGAATCGCCATTTCGGAAACTCGAGGTGAAGAATCGGAGGGAAGTTGAAGGGGATCGGGTGTGTCGGTTGCGCGCAGAGGCCGGTGGGGCGCAGCCTGGTATCGTTCTCCGTGTCCGGAAGAAGGAAAAAAGTCGTCGGGCGGTCGTCGGCGGTCGTCGCTGGCGGAGTGAGGTTCGGGGTCCCGTCGTGAGTAGATTTGTCTCTGCGTCTCTACTCGTAATCGGTGCCCATTCTCGGCTTTGGTACTCTTCGTTCCCTGCGCGCTAAGTGGAGTCACGTGAATATTACGGTCCTAGGATAACCTCATGCCTGATTGGCCATGACCAGAGACGCGGATGACAAAGCGAGGGACAGCTCTGGATCTAGTCCCAGGCAGGGAAGGTGACGAAATGCCTTCTGCTCGTGGCGACCTAGCCTTGCTCCGATACAAACCCCACACGACATCTCGAACTTTGCCCAGCGCAGCGCCGGCAATCATCCAACGCCGCGATCAACACCCGCTTGTCCTCCGTCGCCGTTTCGACGCTTCCTTTCTTGTGTTCTTGCCGACGTACTACACACAATCACTCGACACTCACATCGCCAACCATGCCCGCGATACGGCACGCCTCGAAGCGCAAGCCACCACCGGAGGGCTTCGACGACATCGAGGACGACCTGCTCATCTTTGCCAACAAGATGAAGGATGCGCAGTCCGCCCCGACCGACGGCCTGCCCAAGCACCAAGCACAGTGGCCCATCTTCCAGATCTCTCACCAGCGCAGCCGCTACGTCTACGAGCTCTACTACGAGAAGGAGGCCATCAGCAAGCAGCTGTACGACTGGCTGCTGAAGAACGGCTATGCCGATGCGATGCTGATTGCCAAGTGGAAGAAGCAAGGCTACGAGAAGGTGAGTCAACGTCGAAACCTCAACCATCAAATAGAATGAAGAAAAAAAAGACAGGAGCCCCGTACTAACCCCTGCCTAGCTTTGCTGCCTTCGGTGTGTCCAAACAAAAGAGACCAACTTCAACTCGACCTGCATCTGCCGTGTGCCAAAAGCGCAACTCAAGGAGGACCAGGAGATACAGTGTGTCAGCTGCGGCTGCCGAGGATGCTCGTCCAGTGATTAGAGGACGAGCGAGAAGGAGATGAAAAACAAAAGAGCGGCGTATTGGAGGATTTTGTGCGTGGTGCGAACCTAATGACAACATCTGCTAGCGTTTTTTTTTCCTTTTGTGTTTGGCCATATTTTACTTGCTCGGGATTTTCGGCGGACATGGTGTTATTTCTCAATATCTCTATAGATCTGATTATGAGCTCAGCAGAACGCTTTTGTATAATCGAGAACAGCCTCGAAATGGTTGCGGACACTGATACACCGGTAAATTGACTTGAACCCCAAAAACAGGTGTCACCATATTATTCACGCTGTGTTGTTTGCGAATCGGAGCCGGTCCTCGCAGTCATCCTCACCTGACAAAGCCAGACTTCCCACCCCGGCCAAACCTCACACTTCGTGGGATAAAGGTCATGGACGACATGGCGCCTGTGAGGCCGTCCATGTCGACGTCTGGCGCTTCCTTTGGCGTTTCTTTGGTGGCGCTGGCCTTTGGTGGAATCTTTTCTTCCTTCTTATCGTCGTCGTCGTCGCCATTGTCTTCGCCGTCGGCTGTGGCTGGTGGTGGAGGGGATGCTCCTGTCCCCGACATGCCGATGCTCGCCGCTCTTCGTCGCACGACATCGTTCTTGGTGACTATGCTGGTCGATGACTGCCGCCGGTGCTGATGCTGTCGCCGGCCGTCGTCAATAAGCAGCGACTGGCGGCCGTCGATACCATACTGTGTGATGGAGAAGAAGAAGTTGCGCGGGAAGCTGTGCTTGTCAATCAGGTGTCGACGCCGTTTGTCGGACGAGCCGCACTTGCGCTCGCATCCTTCGACAAAGCAGCCATACTGGGCATGTGTGTTAGCAGGAGCCCGAGCGCTTTCAACATCCAAAGACTACAGTCTCAAAGGGACGTACTGTATGCTCCCCTTTGTCACGCTTCACGGCAACAAAGGGATCGTGCCACTCGTCGCCGTGCAGATTAAGGAACAGCGGCGAGGGAAAGTTGCGGCGGCACTCAATGCACCGGTTGAGATGCTCCTTGGTATAGTGCGCCTCATAGGCGTCGTATGTCGGAAAGTCCATTCTATCACGGTGCAGAAGACAAGACATGGCGGCCGGCCCAGCCTGCTCGCGGCCCACCACAGCAATATCGTCGTCGCCGTCGCTGCCGTCGTCTAGCGAGAGGCCGATAATCTTGGCACGCGGCTGGTCGCGGACCCCTCCTGTACCATGCGAGTCGGGCACAGACGGCGATTGTCCACGGCTCTCTGCGGCGGCTCTTATATTGGTGTCCGAAGCTGGTGGTGGAGGGGACGGCGGCGGGTCTTCGGGCTCTCGTGAGCGCTTCATACGGCGAGAAGGCTGGCGATGCTCCCGTTACCGCCCGGGCAAGCCTGAAGGCTCTACAATAATGGACCGGCGTCGGGAAGGCAGGCTGAGTACTTTGAGATTCCCTGGTCACCGCCTTTTGCTCAAGTCATATTTGTCAACTTTACTCGTATGCAGCTTGCATATGCACGCCGACGGCTCTGCTAGTCTCGCGCGTGTCAGCGGTGGGATTGGTGTCGGGCACGTCCGTTCTTGCGCAGTCTTGTGCCGTTCTTATGCAGAGAGGTATGCAATCTTATGCGACTCGACTTGCTTTGGCCACACGAAGACGCATTGTGAATTTGTGAGGTTGAGGACGGGAAGTTCGTGGGCGCATGACAGAGTCACGTGCAATCCAACGGTCATCAAGACAGACCCCACTGTGAACTCTGCCGACTCGTAAGATGCCGTGGGGGAAGCAGCGGAGCGGATGGCCTCCCGACAGGGCCAGGGCGACGCAAAGATTCAATATTGTGTTTATCTTGTATATCTGCCCGCCGCATGGTCGCCTAAAGGCCTTTTGAGTGCGTACCACTACGAGGCTGTTCGCGAAAGGGGCGGGTATCTCCCCTGGCGGCTGCAAGACCCTCTCGCGAACGAGCCTCGTTGTGGTACGTACTCAAAAGCCCGGCCAAGCGTCTCTGCTCCTTCTGTCATACATTTGGAGTTCTCTGAATTTCCCCATGATAAAGGTACTACTGTCTTGTCCGGTAGTGTCAGTAAGATCTCATCATATGTGTAAGTCGAATGGCACAAGCACTGCGTAGTACGGTGTTCCTGATTCTGTCACGTGGCACACTAGCGGTCTACACGAAGTACTTGTACTCGTAAACTTGACGTGAATTTCGCCTCCACCCAACTGACGTCGTGCCCAGCGCCTCCTTCACGCCCTCCCTCCCCCTCCCCCACCGTAGATATCCTAGCGGCGACCATCCCACTGAGAGACAGTCGTGCCGGGCGGAAGTCCGTTTGGGTTAATTAGTTCCTAGCACCATACCTATCCATACCATTGCGTGGTCACATGCGCGAAGAGCCTTTCTTGCTGGTCGCCGGCCACTGCAGGTCTCGTGAGCGCCTATCGATCGGTTGGACGCCATCCTATCTCGCTGACGGCAGGTGCGATAAAGCTCGTTGCCTGTACGAGTACCAGCGACCGGACGGCATCGCCTTCCTGCCACGCCGGCTTTCTGGGATATCCCTTCGTTTTCCTGCTTTGAAACACGCAACCGCTTCTTTTCTTCTTGGTACTTTCGATGCTATTGTTTGCTTTTCTGCTCGTCTCCTCACCTGTTCACCCACATCGTTTCGGCTTTTCAGCTCTTTGCCTGCTCCGGCCCACCTAGGTCTGGTGTCGCGTCACATTCCTCTGACCTTACATCGCGACTCGTGATCTTTTCCACTCCTCTCGCTCACCCCCGTCTGGCTTCGCCCGGCTCTCTTCCTCTCCTCTCCCGCCAGTGTGTGCCCGTCCTTCACGACACTGCTCCACTCTGCGCCTACTCGTCACCGCCTGCGCCAGATATCGTGCCTCCGCTTGGAGACTGTATCCCGACACGATCCCGCATACTCTTGTTCATGCTCTCTTCTCGCCGTCTCGTTGACTTCCTGGTCATGCCGTCAGCCTTCTGACACGGCGGCCTCTCTTTCTCGTCTCATTCTTTTCTGCCACGTCAATCATCGGGACCACCCTCCGCTCTTGCCCTCTCCCTCGACCTTGCCTCTCACGGCGCATGGTCTTCAGTCTTTCGCAACACGCCGGGCGCGTCCGGCTGAACATCGAGCACCAGCTTACACTTTGCCCACCATGGCGGCTCCCAATCAACCTCCTGATCAGCTGAACGGCTATGGTTTGTCTCCCTCTTGTCTCCTCTTGCTCTTCTCTTTCTTTGACCTCCGTCATCAGCATTTCGTCTTATCCCACACATACTTTCGTTCAACTACTGTCACACGCATCCTCACTTCGTCTTGGACACCGCACCACGCCACGTCTACCTCACGCCTACGCGTATTGCACACTCACTTTCTGGTTTGACTCCATGCTAACCTTTGATGCGCGCACAAAGACTCGCCGGCCTTTGACCAAAACGGGGTGCCTCTACTCAACGGTGTGTCCCTGCCACACAGCAACGCATTGCCTACGTGGAACCCGGCTGCCCTCCTCGATCCTCAACATCACCTCATGTCATCGCCCGCCTTCGCCTCACATCTGCGTCAGCCGCTAAACCCAACGCCCATGCCGATGCCCGGCAACCCTCTCCAGCAAATGGGTAGCATCGACGGCTCCACATTGGCCTTCAGCTTCAACAACGTCAATGACGCCTCTGTGGCGGCAAACGGCTTCGGGCCCGGAACTGCTGCGCCAGCGAGCTCGCCTTTCAGTTCACAGGTCCTGCCACAGACGATGGCTACCTTTCGTCGGGTGACCAGGTCGCCACGAACCTTGTCAATGGCCACGGCCTGACGGGCTCCAACTTAAGCGGGCCCCCGCCTATGCTAGCTCGGAAGGGGCTACTAACACGCCGCCAAACGGCATGGCAGCATGCTCGAACGCAACTTTCACGTTCAGGACCGTAGGGATGTTCCCGAGCCGAAGCGGCGCAAGATCTTGACCGACTTGCCGATCCCGGAAAGACGCGGTCCTTCCAGACGAGCAGCAATGGCATCCTCGCGCAGGGCGTTAAGCGAGAAGAGCAAAAGGCCAGGGTTGAACCTTTAGAAACGGTTGCTGCAGCTGCAGCACCCGTCACAGTTGACTTGACAACAGAAGGTATGTCATTGGTTGTTGCCTTGAACAAAAGTCGCACTGTAGAAGTTTCGACTAACACCTGCTCTTCTCTCCTCAGGCCCGGACACGACCATCGTATCAGACGACCAATACGAGGAAGTCTGCTTCGGAGCTGTCCTGGGCGTGACGTTCGACTGCCATCAAGTGCCAGCCCCAAGCCTGGAACCCAGGCCATGGGCGGCCCGGCTTACTGGCCGACTGTCAAGATTGTCTTGCGCCGCCGGGTGGACGAGAAAAGTCATGTCGTTGATGTCTGCGACCATACACGGCAGGTGGTCGGAAGCCTCGATCGCAAGGCTGCTGAGTGCTTTATACCACTCATGGACATCCGCAAGGTTCATCTTCGAACGGACGCGAAAATTCCTGCTCGCCGCAAGAATGAGGACGAAGTCGTCGGCCAACCGGTATCACGATCCTACAAGATTGACCTGGTTATGTATGGTGCCTCGTCCTTTGGCAAAGCCATTGGAAAGCGTCTCGCCAAGTTTGGCTTCAAGTTCGTCAAGCCAGCCCGCCACGATGCCAATGTCCGCCTGGCCATTCCAGAGCAGGACCCTCGCGCCCTCGGTGGCAGCGGGACTCCCATGCAGCCTGCTAGCTTGCCATCCCACGCCTCGCCGCAGTATTCATCGCCCACGACCAGCACAATTCGGACGATGGACGAGGTACGCTCTGAAGTGCTCAACGTCTTTGACTCTATGGCCAACGCAGAGGACCTCCCGAGATGGATCCCAGTCCCATTGTGACGACCCAGATGCTGCGCCACCAGAAGCAGGGTCTCTACTTTATGACGCACCGCGAACGCCCCTGGCCGCGCAGTCGGACTCCAAACTTAGCTCATCCATCTGGCAGAAGAAGACATCGCTCTCCAATCAGGCCATGTACTACAACGTAATTACCGGACAGAACGAAGCTCAGCGCCCAGCGAGACCCTTGGCGGCATCCTGGCAGATATGATGGGCCTAGGCAAGACGCTGAGCATCTTGTCACTCATCGCAAGTAGTGAGACCCAAGCCGAAAAGTGGCACAAGCAGTCGCCCATGCAGCCAAAGGCGCCAGAGAAGAAGAAGAAGCCTGGCGCTCCTCAGAACTTTGATGCGCCAACGCCGCAGACGCTCGGCCTCACGGCGCCTCAGGCGGAACGGCAAGGGCACACTGCTCGTCTGTCCCCTTAGTACGGTGGCCAATTGGGAAGAGCGAGATCAAGCAGCACCTCAAGCCGGACACACTCAAGTTTCACGTCTACCACGGCCAGAATCGCATCAAGGACGTCGCCCAGCTCTCCGAGTTTGATCTCGTCATCACCACGTATGGCTCTGTCTCAAGCGAGCTCACGGCTCGAAGTCGCGGCAAGATTGGCCAATATCCTCTCGAGGAGATTGGCTGGTTTCGCGTCGTCCTCGACGAGGCGCACATGATTCGTGAACGACCACGCTTCAGTTCAAGGCCATTTGTCGGCTGCAGGCTAGCCGCCGCTGGCAGTGACTGGCACACCCGTGCAGAACCGCCTTGAAGATTTGGGTTCCTTGCTGGCTTTTCTGCGCCTCAAGCCTTTCGATGACCGCACAAAGTTCAATCACTATATTGTAAACCCTTCCGTGCTTGTGACCCAACATCTTGACACGGCTGCGGATCTTGGTGGACACCATCACACTGCGGCGTCTCAAGGACAAGATTGACCTCCCTGAACGTGTGGACGTCATCATTCGCCTGGAGTTTTCGGATGATGAGAGGCGCCTGTACAACTTTACTCGCGCAACGCAAAAGACCGGCTCCAGGTGCTCACTGGCCACCAGGATCGCCTCTTGGGCGGCAAGGTGTACATTCACATCTTGCAGGCCATCTTGCGCCTGCGCCTGATTTGCGCGCACGGCCGCGAGCTGCTGAGCGAAGACGACCTGAAGCTGATGCAAGGAATGACTCTCGAGTCTGCTATCACCATTGACGAGGACGACGATGCATCCAGCGAGGTGAAGCAGCGTCTGCCCGAAGCCCAGGCTTACGAAATCTACGATTTGCTCGTGAACACGGACTATGACACGTGTGCACACTGCAAGAACAAGCTAGGCTACACGGATGACAACACGTCGGCCGACATTCGCTCCGAAAAGCAGGAAGACGTCATCGGATACATGCACACCCTGTATGCACATTTACTGCCCAACTGCGTCAAACACTTTGCCGACAGCGAGCGCGGCCTCACGCACAAGAGCAACCGGCCGGGTTTCTGCCCGGCGTGCAGCGCCTCCGTCATGTTTTCGTGCGTGGAGATCCGCCACGACCGTGCAGACGTGGAGCACGACACACTGCCGCACCGGCGCGCCAGCTTTGTCCACGACAAGAAGCCGAAGATTGAAGGAGCTGCCAACGGCAATGGTACTGCGAACGGAAATGGCAGCCGGGTGCTGGCGCGCAACGGAGGTGGCGCTTCGAGAGCAGCTGCCGACGCGTCTTCGCAGCCGTCCAGCCATACAGGCAAGGTGATTAGCGGAAGCAACTACTCTGGCCCACACACTAAGACACGGGCCCTGGTTGCGGAGTTGCTCGAGCAAAAGCGTCGCAGCGAGGCGGACCCGGACCAGCCGCCGTACAAGTCGGTCGTCTTCTCTGGCTGGACGTCCCACCTCGATCTGATCCAGCTGGCCTTTGACCACAACGGCATTTCCTACTGCCGCCTCGACGGCAAGATGTCGCGCACGGCGCGCACGCAGGCCATGGACACGTTTCGCGACAACCCCGACGTACACGTCATTCTGGTCTCCATCATGGCGGGTGGTATGGGCCTCAACCTAACATCGGCCAACACAGTCTACGTCATGGAGCCACAGTAACAACCCGGCCGCCGAGGCGCAGGCCATTGACCGTGTGCACCGTCTGGGCCAGAAGCGCCCGGTGCGGACAGTCCGGTACATTATGAAAGACAGCTTCGAGGAGCGGATGTTGGAGATTCAAAATCGCAAGATTAAGATTTCGAACCTGTCCATGAACCGGGCAGAGCACCATGCGGCCACGTCGACGGATGCTGCACGGCAGCGTCTTGAAGATCTTCGGAGTCTCTTCAAGTAAAACTGGAGGCCGGGTGTCGCGCAGGAGATGTGAATGGAAGGATTGAGGACAATACGTTGTTCATTCAATCCATTTAATGTGTCTTTTATTTTCGTCATTTGTCCTTTGGGCTTGTTACTATTCTAGCCTCGTGCGCTATTGGTTGCTTTTAATATCTACACAACGGCATCGTGGAGTCGGGGTTTTTTTTCTTTCAGGTTCCTACGAGGTATATCACGACACAACCCCTGCCATCGCACTGTTCCCTTTTGTTTCCGCGTTCTATATCCTTTGCGAATTGATGACAGGTCCGAACAGACGGCGACTGGCCTGGCGGCGCAAGTGGGCACCTACTACGCCCTCATATTTTACGCGTTGGGTTCACACAGCTGAGTACAGATAGAGTAATCATAGGTGATGCAATTTGAATCTACCTGAGGAATAATTGAAAGCAATATTTTTCTTCTCTTTTTCATTCCTCGAACAAAAGTAAAGCAGCGTTTCATCATGAAGAAAAGGAAAAACTCCAGCCTCCCAAAACTCAATATTTTATCTGTGTAGAAGTGGGGGAAACGCCATTGAAATGCATACATAAATTGGGAGGGACCGTTCGTAAAATGGATGTTCTCGTTTCCACGTGCGTTCATGATAGCACACAAAACAAACCGCCTCTCCTCTACCCCACTGGCACTCGTGGACATGCAATTGTCCGTTGCTGCTGACCATCAAGCGGACCACTGCTGGATCGAGGCAAGAGGATGTGATTAGGGCCGTAGACACAAGGCGTCTATGCGGCGTGGGCAGTAGCAACCGGCTGGGCAGCACGGGTGACCTGCTCGCCGGCACGAACGATGCGGCGACCGGCAGAGTCGGTGGCGTAAGAATGTCCTTGCTCTCATAGTGAGCGCGCTTCCAGATCTCGACCTCGCAGCCGCCACGGAGGACACCGACACGCATGGTGGACAGCAAGTTGTGGCGGCGGTTGGAATGGTTATATACACCGCCATTGAAGATTGCTGTGGCATCCTTGCCGATAGCGGAGGATATCAGGGCCCTTGCCACCGGGGGTGGTCCTTGATAAAGTCGGTGACGTCGTGAATGAACACCAGCGATGGCGACGAGGGCCTTGCCGTCCTTGGTCTGGGCAACAAAGTCGTCCAGTCGACAACAGGCAGCTGCTCCAGCGGGGTGCCCCAGTCCAGGGTGGCACGCTTCTGGTCGAGCTTCTTCTGGATCTGCTGCAGACGGCCCTTCTCGATCTCGTTCTGGCGAAACTGCTTCAGGTCGTTAGGCCAGGCCAAGCTGCTTCCACAGCCAGATGGACCACTTCGTCGGGTCGTACTGCCACCACTGAATGGCGTTTGCGGTAGTCCGAGGGGAACTCGTGGTGGAAGTTGTGGTAGCCCTCGCCGAGGGTCACAAGGGCAGTGATGACGTTGGTCACGCGGCGAGTTGCGGTCGTCAAAGGGCTGGTCACCGAGCCAGTGAGCAAGCGAGTTGACGCAGAAGGTAGCCTGCTGGACGGCAAAGGCGCGGAGGAGACCGCCGTAGATGAAGCCACCAGCCCAGTCACCCCAGCCGAGGCCGCAGACCAGCATAGGGAAAGCATGGCCATGAAGAGGACGGACTTGATGTAGTTCTTGTGCTGCCAAACGACGGACGGGTCCTCGTTCAGTCAGTGATGTCGGTGCGGCCAATGCGCTTGGGGTTCTGCTTCATGACCATCCAGCCGAGATGGGAGTACAGTAGGCCCTTGCGGACCGAGTAGGGATCCTTGTCAGTGTCGGTGTAGCGGTGGTGGGCACGGTGGCCACGGACCACCAGCGGATGGAGCCCTCGACGGAGCCGGCCACCGACGGCAGCGAGGGTAGATCTTGAGGGAAGAGTAGCCTTGTAAGAAGAGTGAGCCCAGAGGCGGTGGTATCCTAGGATTGAATGTCAGCCTACTGTCACAGAGAAGAAGCAATTGAGATCGGTGTCGTCGTTCCATCAGCCCCCAGACCCGTTGGTCCCAGACTGGCCGTTGTGCCACCATTTGGGGCAGCAGGCCAGGCAGGTGCAGGAAAGACGCAGCCGTCTAGAGTTGAAAGAGGGAGGCAAACGGCAACACCGATGCTCAGTGGAAAGGGATTGGCGCTTACCGGCAGTAATGCCAGGCCAGTGTTGAAATAATACACTAAAGCGAAGATGAAGTGTTGAGCCCGCAGGGGAACCCAGTATGCGGCAATCAGGCAGCGAAGTGAGTGAGAAGGATGAATGTGGTGTTCAGCCAGTCGATGTGCTTTGTACCAGTTCTTGACGGTGATGGGCGTCTCGGGGATGTGTGTTTTCCGAATGTCGTCACTGCTTGCCCGAAGAGGCTTGAAGTCGGCGGTGCCATCCACCGTGGCATCGGCCACCACGATCTTTTCAGTCATTGTGAAGGACAGGCCGGGAAGAAAGCTACTAGAAAGGTGACGGGAGCAGAGAGAGCAGGGCGTCCAACAGGTCTTGTGCGGATAGGAGACGGGATGCTGGTGTTTTGTTTTGATCTTGTCGAAAAAGCGACAGGTCCTTCCAGAAGCAGCCCCAGCCAGGCGGCCAACTAGGAAGCTGTTGAGATGTGAAGAAGAAACGAAGAGGCGTGTCAAGTGCTTCTCTCGTTTGTCGATAAGGAGTCGTGAGCGAGCATGAGCCTAGACCATGCAAGCAGAGGAGAAGAGCGAAGAAAGGATGAGGAAGAAGCAGAGGAGAAATAAGAGATGGGAAAGAAAGAGGGAGATATGAAGGAAAAGAAATGGAAGGATGGCCGGAAGCACTTATAGCAAAGGGAAGGAAGGAAACGGAGCAAAACAAGATGGATGGGGAAGGGGCTCGGCTGGCAGGTGCTAGGGGCAGGGCGTTGGGCGGCGGGAAGGGGCGAGCGACGCAAGACAACAAAGCTTGGGGGAGGGCGAGACGGCGGCAGGCACTCTGTTGAACAGGTTGAGCAGGATGGGCAGAGAGCTGCCAACGGTGGGCTACATACGAAAGTATGGGCAGGTTTTTTTGCATGGTTCTTCTGGCCTCTTCATTCGTCTGTTTTCGTCTTTGCTACGAGTACATCGGGCTCTGGGACGCATTGAAGCTCGGCAAGGTTTGGATGTTTCTGGCTCTTTGCTAGGGCACGGTGGCGGGATGTTGGGATTTCCTCTTTGGGTCAGCCCTTTCCACTTCCCTGTGGAGAATGTGCTGCTTTTTTGCAGTACGAAATGTTCCTATTGTTTCTGGAAGCTGCGCGCGGGCCGGTGACGGAGAACCGGAAGGTAAGTCATGCTGATGCGTCCTTTTGTGTTCTTTTGTTGCTGGCCTCCTCTGTTGTGATTGGGGACTCTACTTGTTTAGAAGCCGTTGGGAGGGCGCGAAGCAGATGCCTAGATGCGTGCTACAAGCACTGTCGGATGATGTTCATGACGCAGAACGACGTGCTTGACGTTGCAGACTACAAGGAGCCGTACGAAGTACAACCGTGTGCCCTATGCAGCCGGTTCTTTCTGAAGCCTGTGACAGTGTTTCTCGAGCCAGGGTCGAGCGAACGGATGCCTTGCTCGCGGTCCCATAGCTTTTGCTGCCGGGTATTACATCGTATATCGTACGCATACGTCTTAAGCTCCTGCCCATGAGCAGTTCCATCAATAGACCATGTCCAGCTTCAAACCTCGCTCGTCCGGAGACAAATCACCATTTGCGTGTAAAGTGCCAGTGTGTTGAAGCCGACTTTGCTACTTTCCCAGTCCGAGTCTGTGTCTTCGACTGGGTATCTGAGGTCTCGGTCAAACACGATGTACTTCGTAGTGTGCTAGAGGCCGTCTTAACGAAATGCCAAGGTTGTCACAAAGCTGCACGGAAGTGGCCATCATGCAGCTCCCGTCCAGGCACATTCTGTTTTTGTTGGGGTCAAGCGCTGGGTGGTGAAATCTGTTGGGAACTAGTTGGCGGGTGGGCTCCTGTGATTGGTCTGAGCTTCTGCACAGGACAGCCGTCCAACCCCTGCAGCCCACTGCATGTCCTCTGTACTAGATACACAGCTACGTCAGTAATTTTGCCGCAAGTCAAAGTCCTCCAAGGTCGCTACTACTTGCACTCGTAGATACGCTAGGTCGCAACCATCGTAAAACGTTTACCAGGCTAGACTTACAACGGGGACGAGCGGGTCTGCTCCAACGCATGCACTTTGTACAAAGTATTCACTGTCGAGGCGAGTGGCGACATGCGCAATGCCAAAATCAAATGTCTCGGTCTGATTAGCCACGAAAGAAACATAATACAAAGTACTCGTACGTGCCCTCACTCTGCTTCGTGGATGAAAGGCCTGGCGGTGAAACACTCTGCTCCCAGACTCTGCTCCCTTGATCGCGCTTTTCTGCCCTGCCTGCCGTCGCATTCCATTCGAACCCCTCAGAAATGGGAGCCCAGAGTGCTCAGAGTGCTACCCTGTACGAGTAATGGTCCTCATGTGGTTGGGCTTGCTCCCAGGCCTCTCCTCTCACATGCCACAATGGCCCTGTCTGGCCTGCTTTTCTCTCCGACGTCGTACGGAGCGAGACTTGGTTCCGTTTGCTGCCGGTTGGACGCCCTGCCATCCACGTGATTCGCCCCAACATCTTGACACAATCAGCTGAACGATGACAGACGGCCGATGCTGTCTCGATGAAAGCGTTGATGAGGGGTGTTGGGACGGCTTTTCGAAATGTCATGAGAGGCACCTCGGCTCCGTACACCCATCGCCATCGTTTGCTCCTCAACACTAGTCCTTTCTTTCGGTATCGGTGATCGGTGTATGCTGGCTGGCCGACCGGTGGGTGGACATCAAGCAACAACTTGAGCTGTTTGAACGCTTCATGAGTACTCTGATCAAATGCCCACTCCGTGCCTTCCGTGCTCTACTTCGTACGAGTACTAATGCTTCTGCTCCGCCCCCAACAACTGGCTCCACGGCGTCTTGTGTCATGGACCACACATTCAAGGCCAACGCTTGCATTGCCCAGTATCAGATCGTCCTATATTCGCCGACAGCTGATTTCTTGCTCGTCAGCTGATTGCCGTTTCTCACAGCAAAGCTTATCGTCGTCTGCCTTCCATCCTCTCAAGAGCTTTATAATTGCACGTGACTCTTACACGGACTGGTGTCATGACAAACAAGAGCCCTGATGTGAGTCGCTAGTCCCAATAGGAATAGACCAGCCTGGCTCCCGTCTTCGAAACCGTCCTATCAAACGGCAAGGCTGATGACGCACCCAGTTCATTTCACAAAATGGCCTTCGTGGTGGCCGGTCTTGAAATTGACTGTCAGCCATGGAAGCAGCTTACAAGTCTACGTAACGCAATGTGTAGCACCTACACCGTCGCTTAATGTACGGCGTCGGTAACAACTTGTGCCTAGCGGATGCACAGGTGACTAAGATAAAGAGAGCTAGGGACATCCGACTTTGCATGGTAAAAGTACGGGCTTCAAGGAGAGCCGTATCCGAATTTCAGGCATTTGCATCTTGTTGTTGTTTGTATCCAAAGAGAAAGACGATTTCGAAAGAAACAAAACTCCAAAAAAATAATCCAAAGAAAGAAGCCCAATACTTGGACTTGGACGAGGGTATGAGGGGAAATGCTCCAAATAAACGAAAGACTGTAGGATCGTCCCGGAAACAGCACAGGAGGAGGAGATCGAGTCAACTAAAATAACCTAGTCAAATGGCCAGGAAAATTCGTCGGCCCGTTGTTCGTTCGTGTTCTTTATCGTTTGTTGCATCAGGTGGTAGAAACCGCCTTCGGCTCAGCATCGTCTCCGTAAAAACGGTCATCATTGGTGCCCCTCTGTTCGTCGTGTCCCGGGTTCATGTGGCGAGGGTATGCCTCTGCATCTTCGTAGACGGCACCGACGCCCTTTACCTGGTCCAAAATGCTGCTTTTCGAATCATTCTTCCCAAAACTGTTTGCAGTCACGAGAGACGTTGCGCCGTGTTCTGGAGCACGATTGCGAGGCTGTAATGAGGCTCGCCAAGATGTTCGGGCGAGTTCGGGACGGTCGCATCTGCATCCTTGCTCTCAGCTTCGCCTCTAGTAGAAGCACTTGCTTCTACAACAGAGAGCTGAGTCTCTGTGTCGGGGGAAGCTGTTGGTGTTGGTGTTGTGTTGTCGTTACCAATAGACATGTCAATGGCCACCTCACCAGCGGCGCCTTCTTGGTTTTGTGTCACGAATTGTGCGTCTGTGGCTTCCAGTGTAGCTTCCGCAGTAACACTGGTTGGCAGTTCGGGCTCGACTTCGACTCTGACTTCGGTTCCACCTTCGACTTGAGCTTCTTCATCCTTCGGCTTCAGCAAAGGAGGAGGATCGATCAAAGGCAGACTGCTCGGGTATGAAGAGCATTCTGTCTGTTTCTCTTGTCCCTCTTGTTTCTCTTGCTTCTCCGGAACCGAGTCTGAGGCCCACGTCTGGCGCTCCTGAGACTGCTTCCTAACCCAGGATCCATCCCGTTGGGCAGAGGCAGACGCTGCCTTCCTCGGCGGGGATCGGCCGCGGGTCGGGTAGTAGTAAGGCTCGTTGGAAACACCGTTGGAGTGGTCGACGTACGTGTGACCGAAATTGCCCACGTATGCCCAGTCGTTACCCGGCGTCACGCTGCGGATGATTGGTGTCAAGCCCGTGAATTTGTCGACGACGAGTTCGGGCCGCTGTGTCTCTGTAAACTGCTCGACAACATCATTGGCGTTCTCGTCGACAGAGGGGACACTCTCGATCCCAGCCGCCCTCTGCCGGAACGAGCTGGACCCGTCGTCCACGATCCAGATGGAGCGCTGTGCGCGTAGAATGCTGGGTGGTGCCGGTGCGGTCCATGGACCCAGTCGTCTTCGTAGTCACTGTCGTCAAAGCGAGTTATGCCACCATTGGGCCGAGGGAAGTAGCCGAGGAGTTGTAGAGCTTGCGAGCGCTCCCGCGGATTTTCTGCAAGACAGGTCTCCACGATGCTTCGGTACCATTGCGGCACACCGACATCTTCGCCCAGGAACAGCGGTCGCCCGTGGCCTTCCGGGTCGTCTTCTTGTGTTGCGAGTGCCCAGAGCACCATCCCCAACTGGTAGAGATCCGACTTAACGCCAATGTACATAGATATGCGCTGGTCGCTCTGGATCAGAGGTGTGGCCTCGGGCGGCTCCCATCCAACAGGACATCCACGTCGATTAATGTCAATAATCTTGGCGTTACCGTCGTAGTCAATAACAATGTTGGACAGAGTGAAGTCGCCCTGCACAAACCCTGCCTCGTGAATCTCGGAGAGCCCGTGAACAATCTGGCGTGCCCACTTCATGCGTGTGTGCCAAGGGATGCCGTGATTGTTTTCGTAGAGAATGTCAATTAGAGCACCTTGCTCGGCGTAGCTGATAAGGAGGCCGCGGACCCGGTCATCCTCGCCAATAAGAACACCGTACAGCTCAATGACATTCTGCGAGCCACGCAGAGAGTTGAGGGCATTGAGCTCATACAAAAACTCGTCGACAGAATCCGGCCCCGGAATTTCTTTTTTTATGAGAGTCCTGCCATCGACACGGACCTTGTAAACAAAACCAGACATGTGTGAGTCAAACTCGACTTTCGATTCCCGAATTTTGCGGCAACCCAAGTGGTGCACGAGTTGGGAAGAAGGGTAGTCAATGATCTCCTAGTACGATGGGTCAGTAAGACTATGACAATGAACATTGAAATGGGGCGGCCTCGGACGAACAGTGGTATCCTCGACGACGTGCACGTGCAGCCGGCCATCGGTCGTCTGCAGCTTGAGATTTGTCACGGTGCTGTAAAACTGAATGTCGACTAGGCTCTCACGGATGGCTTCGTATATCATCTCGTTCTTGTCTCGTTGGAGCTTGGTGTCAAGAAGGTCCATTTCGAGTGATCCTTCTGGGCGTTGCGGTAGTCGAGAGAGATAGTGACCCGGCGCGTAAGATCGGGCCGTTGCCGGTATGTGACGAAGAACTTCTCGCGTCTGGACTTGTCGCGGAAGTGCATCGACAAGTTGAGAATCCACACATGCTCCAGCTCATACCGAATACGGTGCTCATACTGTGACGAAGTCATAGAAGCCGTGTCAACGTGATATGTCTCTTCTTTTCCCCTGGCGAAGTCACCGGTAAAAGAGTGTGCGTCAAAGATTTGGTGATCCTGATCGCCACCCGCACCTGATGTGGCAAGCTGGGGGAAAAGGCAGGAGGAGAAGCAAGAGGAGCAACATCGTCACGGTTCACATCACCTTCACTAGTCACAGCTGCAGTGTCATTTGCCCCGGCCTCACTTATTGGCGGCTGGCTATAGCTGGAAGCCGCTGTAGCTGCCAACGAAGGAATCGAAGGAACAGGTGGCACAGCTTTCGGTGTTGCGTCAGCTGCTTGTTCCGCCGCATCAGAATTGCTCGTCTGCGAATGGTACGCAATATTAGGTGCACTGGTGCGAGGGTTCGAGAGGGTTCGCGAGCTCATCGGAGATGATACGCTTCGCGTCAACCGGCGGTCCGCGGACACCCCCCGGCGCTCAGCAACAGTTGGGATGATCGGCACAAGGTTACCGCGCAGCTCAGACTGTTGACGGGCAAATGTCTGCGAACGAGGTAGGCCGAGAGAAACATCACGATGTGGTGCTCGTCGACTATTGCTGGCCGTCTTTGCAGCAACGCCACCGTCTGTACCCGCACGGGGGGCTCCGCCTTTGGAGCCATCAGGGCCATTGAGTTCTTGATCATCGTCGTAGTACACACCGGGCTCATCGGGCTCACCCTGTGCTAAGCCTAATGATACAATCGACCCAGGCTCTGTAACGGGAGTCTCCTGTGCGGGTAATGCTACCGCCGGTGACGCAGACCGTGGCAGCCCGGAAGACACAGTAGGATGAGCGCTGGCGCTGCGATGTAGTAGTCTCTTCCACAAGCTCTTTGTAGGAGAGATCGGAGGTGCTGGTGAGGCCGGCGGGCTTGCTCGTAAGCTTCCAGCCTGTAGCTCCCCCGGCAGCAAAGTTGGTTGGGCCATGAGGTCGCCGCTGCCAGGTATAAAGGCGGGTGGCACTTCTGCAGCCGCCCTAGCGACCGTGAAACTAGGCACGGAGCGTTGTCTAGACTGCGGCCAGCGCAAAAGGTTGGAGACGAGAAGTAAACACTTGAGGACCGAGTGTGATATCGTCGTTATGGCCTGGGCCCGCGTCCCAACGCGGGTAGAAAGTCTGGCGGCCGGACAGGCAGATACGCTGGCGGACTGGCAGGGGTGCAGAAAGGAGGTGGAAAAGTGGCTGAAACTGAAGGGAAATATTGAGGTTTGGGTCGTGCACGAGTGATTATGGGGCAGCGGCGCAGAAGGTCAAGATACAAAATATAAAGCTTAATAGACAACAATCGAAGTAGGCTCAGGCGGAAGCAAAGGTTCGAGCAAAATAAACAAAGATGGATGAGGGTCGGAGAAGGGTGGGACCGGCGGGTCGGGAGGGTGGCCGAAGCAGCACAAGTGATACTCTGCACAATATGGCAACGAGAACAGAATATGTGACTGGACGCTGGTGATCGGCCAGAGAGTCTCAAGGCCAGAAGCAGCCTATGAAGGAGATCACAAGAGGGGACCCAGGGGCAGCAGCAAGATGCGGTGACCGGTAGTTTTGAGGTTGTGCAAATGTGGCGGCGGTGAAAAGGGGTCCGGTGTTAGGTGCAGATAGATATGTATGGGTTTGTCGTCGGTCGTAGGAGCATTACGAGTAGGGTAAAGTGGGTGCTGTTTCGCGTGAGGCGTGCAGCATGCTTCTTGTCAATCTTTCTCCCTTTTTTGGTCGCCCTGTGTGGCCGCTGACATCACCAAGGTGAGATGATTGTCGGTCTATGGGACAGAGGAAAGAGTGTTTGTCGACACTGGGAGACTGCGTCTTTGACCTTGTCGGTGAAAACAAGACGGCCTCCGATGCTGGGGGTTTAGCTTATGTTCAATTTGGCTCAACTGCAGAAAATGGACCAGGTTGACAGAGTGGAAGGTCGAAAAAAGGAGCAGGGGGTCGTGCAGCAACGCACAGGAGCTTGGGCCTGGTTTGCGCAAAGCGGGCGCGAAAAGACTGGAGCTGGCGGTGCCAACTTTATCTGTCTTTTGGCCCTGCCTCGTCTGCTGTGTGCTTCAAGCTTCTCAAGCTCGTCTGTCTCGTGTTATCCATCCGAGAGCGAGGCAACGGTGGCACTCTGCCAGGACGACAATCAGGCAGGCCGGCCGGTAGGGCTTGCACCGGACACTCGTACTTGTTGGAATTGACTGGTGGTCGACGAAAGACAAGAGAATTCCGACCTAAACGAGCACAGGTCTCGCCTTGCCGTGGTTTATTTGATGAGAAGACCGCCTTGGCTGGGGCCGCTAGGCTGTGTATGCCGGCGAACAGAGAAACACAACCAGTCGATCCCGAATCGATAAGTCGTGGGAAGAAGTGGAGGAGGATCAAACGCGTTTTGCTCTCGTATGTGTCTCGCTTCGACCGCGCAAGACGGGGCTGCGGGCGCACTGCAGGTCGTGCGTGTACGACCGTACCATAGATCTTTGATCACAATTTGGGCAGAAATGCATCCAAGCCCTGTCAAGGGACGAAAAGCAAAGATGTGAGAGGTGGACAAGGTGCAATGGGGCCGAACGGATAAAGGGTATGCAGAGGGCGGGTGAACTACGAGTAAACTGCTCTGATAAAAAGAGCACAGAGGCAGATGGAATCCCCAAAAAGTGGTATGGGTGGGCGGATCGATACGCTCAGAAGGCTCAGGAATGGCAGGGCGGGTGCAAACCGTGGCGCACGGGAGCCAATGTGCCAATGCCAATGTGCCAATGTGTTTGCGAGATGGAGCGTGTGAGTTGGACAAAATGGACAAAATTGAGGAGAGGGGTTGCCGGGTCTGATAGAGAGCGGAGAAAAGGACGAGCTGCAGATGGGGAGTTACAAAGTTACAAAGGGCCGTCAATATGGGGGCGGTGGGTGGGATGTTGCGACTGCGGGACGAGGTGGTGGTGATGGAGGCCAAACACGCCGAAGTGAAAAGGAAGGTTGGGAGAAAGGAGGTTGAAAGAATGAGGTGGAGAAGGAGGTTGAGAGAATGAGGACGCGAGAGAAGAGGCAGGTTGGCGAGATACCGAAGACGCCAGAAACGGCAGGACCGTGGCCAGGCCATGGCGACCAGGTGTGGACGAGATGGGCATCTGCGAGCCCCTTCCGGATCTCTGGCGATTCTGAGGGTGGGATGCTCTTTCCCCTTTCTCTCCTTTGCTCTTCCTCCCATCCCGTTTCGCTTGTACCGTCCTCTCCCTTCCGAGTCCAGCGGATGTAGGCGGCAGGAGCTAACGATAGGGAGGTTGGCTAGAGGCTGGCCAGCAAACAGCAAGCAAGGCAGTCGGAGCAAAACAGCAGGTGCAATGCAGGAGAAGGTCTCCACTACAATGAATCCCATCGATCACAAGGCCATGCATTGTCGCGGCCGGCCCGATCGGGACCTGCCAATCAATGCTGAGATGTTCATGTCTCTCGTCTGTCCTGCCCGTACTGAGTAGAGTACAGTCCGAGGTGTCCAGCTGTCACACGGCATAGATATAAGCCTACTTCGTACAGAGCACAAGGTGCAGAGTGCAGAGACAGCCTGCTCGCTCGGCCTGCTCCGAGCGGGGGATTCTTTACGCACGAGATTCTGCTGGAAGGGGAACGAGGCAGGGGAGAGGCCATAGCGTTGACCATAACGAGACAGAGGACGAGGCACAACAGGCACAACAGGCACAGAGGCACAGAGGCACAGAGGCATGAAGCAGGCCAGGGGCTGGGAAAGTGAAGAACCATATTGGGGCGGTTGGGTGGGGTGGAGCCCACACGTGTAAAGGCACCACTGGGGTGACGGCCGCAGAGGGAGAAGACGAACGCCGTTGCGGCCTTATGGCGCGGCGCAATGCCCTCAGCACACCCCTCAAGTTCCTCCAACGACCTACCAGTAAGAGACGGCCTAGCGCCAACTGTGCAGCGGCCGCTAGTGCCAGCCAGGCGACGGCAAGGGCGGGCGAAAGTGCTGGGGCCAGCGAACAGGGACGCGGTGGTACATGAGCTCGTGTAAAACTAGAGGTGAAATCGCGGGCAGCCTAGTGCAGCCGATGTACCGCCCCGTACCTAGGATTGAGCCATTGTGATCCGCTGTTATTGGCGGGACGCTCCCGCGGACAGCGCTGTTTCTACAAAGTACTCGTTCTTGTACTAGTATCCTGCTTCGTAGGAACTTTGAGCCCAACGACACCCCACGCAAAAGCGAACAACACAACGACACACCACGCGTGATGCGTGATGCGACGACACCGATGACGACGCCGATAATGACAGGAGGTGTATTGGAGCACGGGTTTTTGCCGTTGGACGTTCCTGTATTGGTTCCTATGTTTTGTAAGATACACAATAGATCGGGCTGGCTCCATCTTACATGCGTGATGACGGTTGGGCAGTGCCCAGAAATGCCATCGTGGCCCGTATAAGAAGAGATGATATCTAGTCGAACGGCTATTCATCAGAGACCTGGTCGGCGGTCACAGGCGTGAGCGCGGGCCAGTGGCAGGCGAGCTCATGAGGACATGGGGCGCCCCTCTTCTGCTTCGTAAACTCCCAAATGGGCCGACTGGTGGGCCGTCCATGAGCTGAGCATCGCCAGGATATGATGTGATCAATGATACATATGTTTTGAGCACGATGCGGGTGTACTCCGGCAGCCATGTGAGCAGAATCCTCCGACACCAGATGATGACCGCGTCCGTGGCTGGTCATGTGAGGGACGCCCGGAGACACTGCATGGTGGCGGATCACAAGAAAACCCGCAAAACCACATCCCATAGGAGAGAAATGATATCGTAATGTTACGGGCGCTATACTAGATACAGGAGTTTTGTACATGGTTTTTTTCTATTGGTATATAAGGGGAGAGTCGTCTGCCGTTGTCGACGAGGCTGCGTGCCAGAAAATGAAACACGAAAAAGACAAAAACGATGTGAGCAAAACCAGAATAAACCACATAAAATGCTCTGTGCAAGAGTCGCACAGCCGCCAGTATAATTTGCAGCCAGCCAGCTACCACCCAGCTGGGGAAGAGATAGAAAAGAATGCTCGCATACATGCGGCCTGGTTGCATCAGTGTATAAAAGTACACACGTGTGTACAAATGGTCCAGATGCGGATGCCCGTCCAATGCAAAATGCCAAGGAAAGATGTAAAAGAGATGAAGAGACCCACGAAAGACAACAATGCAACAACATGCATCTCCTTTCACCCTCTATCAAACTTCAACTTGGATCTTGCCCCTGACCCTCAACGCCTCTCTCTCTCTCTGGCCTTGTCTAGTCTTACACAAGGCAGGCAAAATCCGCTCCGCGCCTCGCTTTCTTTTCCCGTCTGGCCTCATTTTATGTCGCTGTCAGTGGTTTGTTTGGTTGTGTGTTTGGCTGTTTGTTTGGTTGTTTGTTTGGCTGTTCGTTTGGTTGTTTGTTTGCTTGGTTGTGTTTGTTTTGTTTCAGCCATTAGTCATCCTCATCCTTGCTCGAGTCGTCTTTGTGCAGTTTCTTCCACTCGCAAACTTTGCACTTGCTGGCCTGCTCGCGGTCAATGTCCTTGAAAATGATGCCAAACACGTCCGAGTACCAGCTGACAGGGCGGCCCTCGATGCCTTCCTTAATGTTCTATAAATTGTTAGCGGTAAGCACAATGAATATCTCGAGAGAGTCGAGCATAAAATGATGGGATGGGAGGACAAGAATAGCCTACCTCGGGAAGCTCCAGCCAGTCCGACATGTTGTCCTCGGGAACACAATCATCTTGCAGCCCGCACGCCGCGCCGCAATTGTCTTCTCACGCAGACCACCAATGCGCAGCACCTTGCCCGTCAGCGTCAGCTCGCCTGTCATGGCCACCGTCGGGTCGATCGGGTGGTCCAAGGCCAACGAAAGCAGCGACGTGGCCATTGTGATACCGGCCGAGGGGCCGTCCTTTTGCACTGCGCCTTCGGGCACGTGCACGTGCAGCTTGGCCTTGTCAAAGAAGTGGTTGTCCGGAAACTCCTTGACCATCATGGCCTTGGCAAACGAGTAGGCAATCGTAGACGACTCCTTCATCACGGGCTTGATGTTGCCCGTAATCTCGAGCGACGGCCGGCTGCTCGGCCGCAGCGCCGACTGCAGAATCGTCTCCACATACATGGCAGCGCCGCCCATCTGAGTCCAGGCCAGGCCCATAGTAACACCGGGCGGCGTCACGTCGTAGAGGCGGTCCGACGTGAAGACCGGGGGGCCAACGTAGTCCTTGAGGTTCTCGCGTCCAATGACTACGTGCACCGACTCAGGCACATCCAGGGGTTTCCGCGGCTTGTCGGTCGTGGTCTTGCTCGTCGCTGCTGTGGTGCTGTCTTCCGACGTTTCCGTAGCAGACGTGGATTCGCTTGCGTCCGATGGCACCGACGCCGTTGAGCTCGTGCCATCCTCCGAAGCCACGTCCGATGCAGCCGTCTCGTCGGCAGCTGTGACCGGCTTGGCCTCGTCAGTGTCCTTGCTGAGCGCCTCCTGGGCGGCGGCAGTAGCAGGCAGCGCCTCGTCACCCAGATCCTGGACAATCTTGAGGGCCGACTTGCGGTACACCTTCTCAATCTGCTTCTTCAGATTACGCACACCCGACTCCCGGCAGTACGACTTGATAAGCTCATCAATGGCGTCCGGACTCAGAGTGACATCAGCGCCCTGCAGACCAGCCATCTCCTTGGCGGCAGGCGCCAGGTAGCGCTCGGCAATCGCCATCTTCTCGTCCGCAACGTAGCCCGACAGCCGGATCACTTCCATGCGGTCTAGCAGAGGTCTGGGGATCGTGTCGGTCATGTTGGCCGTGCACACAAACAGCACCTTGGACAGGTCGACAGGGACGTCCATGTAGTGATCCAGGAACGAGCTGTTTTGCTCGGGATCGAGCAGCTCCAGCAGCGCCGAAGACGGGTCGCCCTGGTAACCTTTGCCGATTTTGTCGATTTCGTCAATCAGGATCAGAGGGTTTTCGGTCTGGCACTTCTTCAGCGCCTGGATGACGCGGCCCGGCAGGGCACCGACGTACGTCCGTCTGTGGCCCTTGATCTCGGCGACATCGGTCAGACCACCGACACTGAAGCGGTAGTATTGGCGGTTGAGCGCACGCGCAATGGACTTGCCGATACTGGTCTTGCCAACACCAGGAGGGCCCACGAAACACAAGATCTTGCCTTCTACCGTGCCGCGGAGCTTACCGACGGCGATAAACTCCAGGATACGGTCCTTGACATCCTTGAGGCCGTAGTGGTCCTCGTCCAGGACGGTGACGGCGTTGTGGATGCCAAAGTTCTCGGCGCTGCGCTGGCCCCAGGGGATCTGTGTGAGCCAGTCCAGGTAGTTGCGCGTCACATTGAATTCGGACGCAGCCGGCTCAAGGTGGGCCAGCTTGTTGATCTCGTCGTCAAAAACCTTGCGGACAGCTTCGGGCATGGCCAGCTTGTCAGCCTTCTCCTTGAACCTCTCGACCAGCTTGTCCTTGCCGTCCGACTCGATGCCCAGCTCGCGGCGAATGCCCTTCATCTGCTCCATCAGCCAGTACTCGCGCTGGCGCTTGGTGATCTTGCTCTCGACCTCGCGCGTGATCTTGGACTGCAGCTGGGCGTTCATCAGCTCATTCTTGAGCACGACAAGCGCTCTTTGCATGCGCTCCTCGACGTTTAGGCTCGACAGGACCTCCTGCAGCTCGGCCGGCTCGCCCGCTGACACGGCAGCGGCGAAATCGGCCAGCTTAGCAGGCTCGGCCGTGACGTGGCCAGCCGACTGGCTCATGGAGAACGTCGAGATCTGGTCGCGGAACAGGCTATTCATCTGCGCGACCTCCTTGAAGACGTTGACGATCTCGTTGGTCACAGCACGGATGACAGGGCTCTTGGCGTCAAAGGGTTCTTCTGTGAGGTTCTCGACATTGACCAGGCTGACGTTGAATTTGCGAAGGAAGGACGTCGGCTCGTACTGGGCTGCGTGTGACTCTTGCTTTTGAGCAGCAGGCACGTCGCTTTTAGAGGCGGCTGTCACGGCACTCTCCTCGAAGCTAGCCACAACGTCGCCCTTCTTCTCACGCTGCACCTCCTCGTCGGTCGGCTTGGCGGGGATCGGGTCGGGGACGGCCACGTCAGCCTCGGCAACGTCCGTGGATTCGGTTTTGTCGGCATCCGTGACACTGGCTTCACTAGTGCCGCTGCTGCTGCCCGACCCTGGCGGAATCAGGGTGGACAGGCGGATACGGCGGTGGGGATACAGGATAGCTGTGAGACCAGTAGCGCCTTCGCCGTGTAGTGGGAATGCGCTCGTGATCTGGGCAAAGACACCGACGTCGTGGACGTCGTCGGCCTTGTGTATTATGTCGTCGTCGGCGTTCTCGTCTTTGAACAAAAAGGCACCCACGTACGGCTGGCCGCGCTTGATCATCTCAGTGATGGCGCTGGCAACATTGGGGTCCTTGATGGTGATGGCCTTGTAAAAGCCGGGGAAGAGTGGCCGCTTCGCAATAGGAATGGCCATGACCTGGGGGTACACCTCGGGGACAACAGGCTTCTGGAGGGCCTTGTCGGCATTCGATTTGCGGCCCTTCTTGCCGCCATCGCCCGAGCCGCCCTCGCTTCCTGAGGAGCCCCCAGCCGCACCGCCAGCCGCGCCTCCAGACGAGGCTGCGCTGCTAGGCTTGCCGTCAGAGGTTGACTCCTGGTCGCTAGAGGCAGACTTGGACTCAGACTCGGCCTTGACCGGCTCAGCCTCGGACTCTTTTGCCGCCTCAACCTCGGATGGCTTGGCCTGTTCGGCCTTGTCCTTGTCCTCCCCCTCCTCCTTCGCCTTATTCTTCGCGTCCTCTTCTGCATTGCCCGTGGCGTCGAAGAACCCACGCGGCTCCTTTTTCAGCTGCACAGGCGATGTCGAGAAGGGTGCTGTGTTCATCAACGGCATGCGGGGGGAAAGGAGAAGGGCCGTGGCCCGTGGCGAGAGGCATGATGACGATGGTGTGATGGCAAGCCGCGGTCGGGACGAGGACGAGGGAGTTGTCGAGAGAAGGCGGATGTGAGTGGGCCGAGCACAACGTGGCGCGCCGTTGGCTAATAGTCGCCGCGAGGCATGTTGTCGAAGCATACTGGGCGGTCGGGGGGGTGAGAGAATGAGCTCAAAGGCTCGGCTGGGAATCAAACGACCACAAGAAGCTCCCAGACGAGACGGGGGGATGGCGCTGTCGTAAAGAGCGGAAGAGCGATAAAAGAATTTGAGACAAAGAGAGGGGATGAATGAATGTGTCTAGAAAGCGAGGAAACGGAGAAAGGAAATCTACAGCTCCGGGCCGCCGTTGTTGCACGCCGTGGACGGAGTTGAGTCGCGAATAGGGTGCTGGGGATGCTCGAGGCAAGAGGCTGGGTTCGCATGTGGGAAGCACTAGAGAGTGCCGTGGAAGGTGAGCGAAGCCGTCTTTTTCCTTTCTTTGCTGGCCTGAGTCGTGGCGACAGGTCTGGGCTCCGCTATCGCCGGCAGGCGCTGTGGGCGCTATCGTCTTAATAATACAAAACCGAGCTGGGGGCCACTGTTAGCCGTCGTGCTCCGAATAGACGGTGGATGGGCGCTGAACGCAGGCAGCTGCCACGCGCGTCCGGTGGTGATGGCAAGGAATATGAAGGAGAAAGGATGGAGATGAGAGTTTTTGGTATTGTTGATGATTTTGAGGAGGTCAAGATGTCGCTCGAATGCCAGCGCAAGACAGGAAGGAGCAGCTGTGCGCGCACGTGACCATGTCAACAGGGCCGGTTGTAGGCTTCTGAGTTCTCGTACGTGATACGACGTGTAATAGCAACAGGATTGAGGCGAACACGGAATGCTTGACAACGGATTGCCACTGGGGCAATCAAGATACAGACCGCGTAGACGTGAGGCAATTGAGTGATACTGAAGCCCTGGGCGGCGTGTGCAAATCCCGTGAGATGCAGCGGAGCCTGTTACGGCGATATCAGTATAACCGAGCGCCTGGGACAAAGGCCGCTCGCTAGGCCGAGAACACCCACCAAAGACCTACTCAGTACGAGGAAAGATATGAGCACGGCCCTGACGAGCAAAGATCGCGGGGAAGGAGCCCCCGTACGAAGGCTGTCGTCTGCAGTGCACCTGCCCCGCCCGTAGTCTGAACTCAAAGCTGCGACAAGCTAAAATAGGAAAGGGCAATGACCTACCACCACTGTCTCATATTTTGATATTTTGATCTTCTTCATCACCGTTCTAGTTATGCTCTCTCTGCCCGAATGCTGTCCAGCCCTACAACGTATTCGCCCTCCCACCTTGCACACCGCCCCTGCGACCCCTGACAAGCTGCATAGCATCCCGAATAGAGCCGCGCCAAGACCACGAACGCTCATCAAACCACGGCCTTTGCACCCAGGCCGTTGTCTCGAGCTCTGCAGCTCTGATATAGGTCAAGAAAAGGGTGAAATAAACAAAAAACGGCCAGAAAGGTGATTGTTTTAGTACAGCTGCTGGACTGTCACAGTCATTAATTGGCTCTGTCCACCCCCCTTTCCTTCACTTCCTCGCACACAACAGTCAGAGTCTACAATGGCGGCCAGAGACAGAGCCGTCGACCTCGACTCATCCGTCGGAAGGCTTACGATCGACTCGGAGAAGAGCAACTCGAACAGCACTGGCGGCAAGCCGGAAGTGTCAAAACCAAAGGCACCTGCAGCCGCCGCACCCAAAAAAAGAAGAAGCAGGAAGTGGCCGACTCGTGGGAGGACGAGGACGTGTCATCAGACGACGATGACAAAGACGACTCGACAACCATATCCCCTCCGCCCACCAAGACGCCACCAGCTGGCACAACAGCGCCGCCGCCTACACCCCGCACGCCCAGCTCTCACAACTCGTCGTCGTCCCCTGCGTCATTTAGCGGCGGTAACCCGCCGCTGTCGGCCAACTGGAACGACACGAGGGCGTCCAGCGGCGCGGGTGGCAGCAGCAATGACGGGCCGGCACGACGCCCAGAAAAAACGGACGCTGTGGCACGGCGGTTGATCGCCGGTGCTCTAGGCATCCGTGCACCGCGGATGACCGATGAGCAGAGGGCGTACGAAAAGTCGCTGAGGGAAGCCGAGCGCAAACGCCGCGAGGAAAGTCGGGCTGTCGAGAAAAAACAGCAGGAAGAAGCCGACCGGGCCAAGAAGGCCATCTGGGACGACTAGGCGCAGTCCCGGGAGCAAATGGACTGGCAGCGGCTTACAGCACAGCGGGAGGGACGCCGTGGCGACTGGGGCAGTGCTTTCGACACACAGCCAATGCAGTGGGGATATGAGCTGGCCAGGCGGTGTTGAAAAAGGTAAGAGGATGAAGAGCCTGTGTTGGCAAACGATGTCATTTTGTCTCGTGCCAACCAGTTCCACAACTTGTCTGAATGTTGTACCTGTGGTTATTGTCTTCGGGCTGCTCTCGCCTTGTTTTCATTCGTCGGGTTGTCGAAAGCTGTCTTGGAAAGGCTTTCTAGATCATCGTAGCGCCAGCTTTTATGTTCTGTTGCTTTTTTTCGGTCTAGATTCTCATATTTGTCCCGCCGTCACGTCTTGCACCCGATCATGAACCTCGAACGGGAACTGCTTTCAGTGGCTTGCCCTGCCACGTCAGGACAATACGAGCACCTTCGTGTCCGTCTGTAGCGTGCCTGAGTGTGACACCAAGCCCCGCCAGGCCGCACGTTTTCTCGGCTTGCTGGTTCCAGAGCATTTGCCGCACATGGCCTGTGCCTGTGCAGATGACATAGGCCATCGGCCAGCGGCTGCGCGCCAGAGCGTCCCTGATGCCCTTGGTGGCCGGCTTCTCGGTCACAAGCACCCCGATGACGGCCGGGCTGTTTGCCGTTCCGCTTCCGTGCCCGTTTCCCTCGTCACTATTGCCAACTCGTGACCGCCATCCCACAGGTGCACCGACGAATGCTCCCTCCAGCTCACGCACGAGGCTTGGGCCGATGCGCTGGCCGGCTCCAGCCTTGCACTGGATGATGGCCCGGAGAGGTTCCCGGGGCGGCTCTGAAGCGCTCTTGGGAAGAGGCAGCTTCCAAGTGCCGAGCAGGTCTATGCCACGATCTGATGCGCCGCCAACGCGCCGGAGCGAAAACCCCAGCGGTGCCAAGTGGCTGGCCACCGTGTACTCGTAGTGTGTGCCCACATACGTCGTTGACTCCGTGTCCAGGCCTGAGCGCTCTGCATACCGTAGAAAGGATGGCAGGTCGTTGTGCTTTACAGACCGTGGCTGTTCGGGATAAATGAGTGGCGGCGATGATGCTGATGTCGACTGAAAGCGTGAGCACCTCCCCCATGCTCGTATGGAAGCCAGTCTCAGCTGCGCGCCCGGCGACCTTTGGGTCGATGCCACCCTTTCAAGATGGCAGACAATACGCCCTTGTCCCCAAGCTGCCGCCATCCCGTTTGCAGGGCCTGGTGTTGAGGTGTAGTGCTGGAGTGTGCGTGGTAGGTGACAGAGATTATTGGTGAACATCTTTCGGTGCATTGATTTCTCGCCAAGTCGTAATTCGTAATTACAGTCAGCAAAGTCTAGCCAGGTCTGGGTGCTGGCTTACAGGGGCTTCATAGAGCACTGCTACCACCGCACTACGAAGTACTAGCGCACATACAACCACTTCAGTTTTCACCCTCATACCAGCTATCCCGCCGATCACAGTCGAGACTACAGAGTACACCGCCGCTTTCTCTTTATGAATTGTCCATTGTTCTATTACTCGATATCGATGTCGTGTCAATACTTCGTAACCGTTTCCAGGTCCGTCGTCAAATTTTTTGGAAAAATGGCACGCGAGCTGCCCAATGCGCGCCGGCTTGGCAAGCCCCCTTTCATATTCTTATTGTTGCGGTCTCGGGCTCTGCCTCCGGCTTGCCCTTTTATGTTTGTTTTCCTTGTCGGCGAAACACACACGTGCCCGCTCTGTTCTTCAACGTCGTTGTGTTGTTGTGTTGTTGTTGTTTTGTTTCTCTCCCTGTTGGTCGCTTGTCTGAATGCGGGATGAGAGTTTGCCGATATGGGGTGGCGGCGTGTCGTTCATGCCACTCCGATGCCTCCCGCATCTGCGTGCATGAGCTTCTGCCGCTACATCTTTCTGTCCATGGTGTGTGTCGGTATCGACCGGGCCGCCGACTATTACATCCACGACCCTCCAACTCCACCACCCATGCCATCAGCTCCTGAAATACACCCCGTGCATTTATTGGGCAGTGGCGTACGGGAAGTTGACAGCCTCAGTCTCGCCCAAGCAGCAAGGTCGGCCTTGGTATGGCCTCTGCACCAGACAGACCGAACTGCGTCTGAACACCATCGATACGGTGGGTCGAGTTGATGTTCTTGACCAGCACAATCTGGAAGCAGGTAGCAGTGCCCTGGCGCGAGGCGATGGTAGAGTAGGCCAAGAAGAACTCCCAGATCTAAGGGTGGTCAGCATGTGCAAAAGTCGTACAGCGGTTCGAAAGCAATCACAACAAAAAGAGAAAACTTACGCGGAACCAGCGCTTGCCGTACTTGGCCTCAATCTTGTCGCGGTTGCCCAGCCAGTTACGGTACCATCTCCAGAGAGTGGCCGAGTAGTGCACGCCGATGGTGTCGATGCCTTGATCTCGAAGCCGGCACCCTCAAGCTGGTTGACGACCCAGCCCAGGGGCGTCGAGGCGTCGGCGCCGGGGAAGACGTACTTGTTCATGAACAGACCCCAGGTAAAGTCCTCGAACTGCCAGAACTTGCGGAGACCGGCAATCTGCAGGAAAAAGACACCGTCGTCGTCCAGCATATCGCGGACCTGGCGGGCGAAGCCGCCAAAGTGGCGCACACCGACGTGCTCAGCATCTCGAGACAGGTGATCTTCTTGTACTTGCCCTCGGGACGGGGATCTCGCGGTAGTCCATGCACAGAATCTTGCTCTGCTCCTCGGGATGCCGACCTCGCGCAGGCCTTGTTGCCCCAGGCAGTCTGGTTGCGGCCGAGAGTGATACCGGTGACGTTAGCGCCGTAGTTGACGGAGGCGAAGCGGGCCAGGGTGCCCCAACCGCAACCAATGTCGAGCAGCGAATCGCCCTTCTGGAGGTCAATCTTCTCGCAAACAATGGCCATCTTGTTGTCCTGGAGCTGCTCGAGGGACTCTCGATAGCCGGGTCGGAAATCACACCAGAGGTGTAGATCATGCGCGGGCCGAGGAACCAGGCGTAGAAGTCATCACCGCGGTCGTAGTGGTCACGGACCTGCTCCTCGTCTGGGTGTGTGTTAGCAGCCATAACCAGCAAACGTGAGAGAGGAAGAGGCGCAAGAACTAACCCTGGCTCTTGGTGTGCATCAGAAGCTCGGGGATCATGCCAAAGAGGAAGTACTTGATCAGTGTGCACGGTCAGGTTGAACGAGGCCAGTCGTGGCGGAACTCCATGACCTCGAGGGCGTCACCGTTGAAGTCGACGTCGCCGTCAAAGTACATCTCGTGGAAGGTCTCCATGGCGATCTTTGGTCTTGCCATGGTACTTGGCCTGGTCGGCGGGCTTCTTGAAGGTGAGGTAGTGCTCAATGGGTGGCCAGGGAGCTTGGCCTTCTCGTTGGCGCGAGGGCTGAGGGTCGAGACCAGGATCAGTAGCCACCAAGCAGCGGGATCGTATGTGAAGAGAGCGAAGAAGAGGGTGGTCTTCAAGCCACCGCCGAGCTTCCAGGCCAGGTAGGTCGGGACGCCAACGAGGACCGAGATGATCAGGATGTTCGAGAAGCTCTCGTTGCCAGAGCCATCGGCGGCGAGAGGGGGTTGTTGATGGAGGCAGACTGGGGGGGTCAGCAGAAGTTCGTCGAGAAGCCATTGAAGCTTGCTCGTGGCGACAGGCTGTGGCAATGGACCAATATTTGTGACGCCAATAGGCTGGTAATGAGCATAGAGCTCCCAATGCTGCAGCGCCAGTTTCAGCTTTATCACTCACCTTGGTTCTGGCGACGCCGCAGTCTGCGCCCTCGTCAAACTTGGGTGTCGCAGGCTTCGGAGTCACAATGAACTCGAAGCGCGACTCGCTTCCGGTTTTCGACATGGTGGGCTATTCTGCAGGCAAAATGTGCAGTCGATGGGAAAACGGAGGGAAAAGGGGATGGGATGAAAGGGGGAGGGAGATCATGACAGAGCAGAAGAAAGGAGCAGAAAAAAGGGCGAGAGGAAAGGACAGGACAAAAAAGTCCAATCCACAACGACGGCACCAATTCCAGACCCCCCGGTAGGCCCTGACCGCCTCGCAACAGATACGGGGGGGGGGGTCAAGCCAGGGGCGATCGAGCTTCCATCTAGATTCTACGCTTGTACCGCACCAACGCACCAACATACGAAGTACGCGCCAAAAGGAGCTTTCCAGTAACAAGTCAGTGGTGGCTCTATTCTTCCCTCGCCTAGCCCCCTGTGGGATCGGCACGCAGGCAGCAAAAATGTTGAGCGAAAGCCTGAAGGTGGGCAAAGGAGATAGGTGGCTGGAGCAGCTGGCAGCTTGCTCGAGATTGGCCCAAAGACAGACACAAATGCCAGACTCCACATGCGTTTGCCCCCTTTTTCGATGAACACCAAAATAGACTACCAGCAAGAACATCCACAGTTTCTGCAAAGCTGGGCACAACGACCCATATTGGTGCAAGGGGTCATGGCTGAGGGGTTCGTAGCTCAGATGGTGCGTGGACAACTCCGTACTTTGTACATCAGGACGGCTCTCTCCTAAAGATGACTGCCTGGAGATAGTCTTGGCCTCGTGTTAAGCATCGTGAACCGATAGCAGCTGATAATCGCGACCCATGAGTACTTGCGTTTGCCGACAGTGCTGGGCTAAATCGCTATGGTATATTTGCGGCATTAAAGGCTGTTAGTTTGATTTTTATGAGATTTTATGAGATCTGTTTTCTCGTCATAAAATGGACAGTAACAGGAAACTGTTTTGTGTTTAATCTGTGTTGTATCTTGTCATATGTTATTCTGTTCGAAAAAAAGAGACATCAAGGAGTTCACTCATGGAACAACAAACGACAATCGAGGGAGACCCAGAAGAAACAGATGGCAAGTATCATAATAACCGATATCAAAAGTCACACTGCTCCCAGTGTCTCTTTCCCTTCACACCCAGCCTCCTTGTTCTGTCGCACCATTTTCTCTTTCCACGGTTTTGATGCCCCCAAATGGTGACCTTGCAGACACAAGTGGCGTCGTGAAACATCCTCAACCCAGGCCAGTACCGTTGTCCGATGTGGCATTCTCTGTCTGGTGTGATTGTGATGTTTCCAGGCCTTCCTTGGTGACGACATATACAGACGGCCTTCCACGGTCGTAGCGTCACCTGTTGGCTTGCGCTGCCAGCCGTGTCAGCCCCTTTGTCAACAGCCGTGTCAGTGTAGTTGCCACCCGAAGCTGGAGGGCCCCGGCACCGCCGACGGAGGGCAGGTCGACCACCTGGTTCTCGCCTGTTAAAGTTGAGCACGACGACAGCTGTCTGGCCGGCGCCATCCCCGCCTGCTCCCGACGAAGCCGTCGTCTTGGCGAACACAAACGTCTTCTCGTTGTCGGGTTCGTACAGCCGAAAATTTCCATAGACGAAGAGATCGGCGTGAGCCTTGCGAAAGCGGAGCATGCTCTTCCAAAAGCTGAGGACGGACCCGGGGTCGCTCTGTTGCTGGGCCACGTTGATTCGGGGGTACAGATCGTGTGTGCGCATCCACGCACTCTCGGGCCGGTCAGTGAAGCCGCAGATGCGTTGGAAGCATCCCATTGCATGGGCGTGCGCGCGTTATCACGGCGAGGATCTGGATGCTGCGCTTGACGTTAGTCCATATCACGCTTTATGGCGTCCGGGTCTCCGGCCAGCTTTTCCTCTGCCAGCTTGGCCGCAGTGTGGTAGAAGTTGACACTCTCAATGTCCTTGTAGTCCTCGTCAATGGACCACGACGAGGGATGTTGATCATGCCAATCTCTTGCCCTGGTAGATGAAGAGTGTGCCCGTCAGCGATGCCAGCATCAAGGCCAGAAGTTTGGCCGAATGCACGCGGTGCTCGGGCGCGTCAGATGCAAAGCGCGACACTGAGCGTCCCTGGTCGTGGTTCTCGCAGAACGCCGTCGTCCACCCGTCGGTTCCCTCGATAAATTGCTGCCACTTGGCGACGGTGGCCTTGAGCTGCGGCAGCTTCCACTCCTCGAAGCGGTACTTGTCGCTCTTGCCCTGACCAATGTCGACAATGTCAAACTGAAAGACCATGCTCAGCTGCTTGTCGGCGGCGCCGACGTACTGCAGCACATGCCGCGGATCAGGGGTGTGTGGTAGTTCGCCAACGGTCAGGGTGTCGTACTTGCTGAGGACGACACCGGTTCATCTCACGCAAGAAACTCGTGCATGCGCGGCCCGTTTGCATACTCGGTCCAGGCAGCTGTTCAAAGACGTCCGCATTGACAATGGGCGCGTCCTGGAAGCCGGCACCCTTGCTGTACATGTTGACGCAGTCGACGCGGAAGCCGTCGACACCCTTGTCAAGCCAGAAGCGCATGGCACTCTCATAAATGGCGTGGCGTGCCTCGGCACTCTCCCAGTTCAAGTCGGGCATCCTGCGTGGTCAGCTGGGTGAGACCAATACCAACAAGCTAGCTACAGAACAAGGAGAAACTCACTCCTTTGCAAACAAGTGCAGGTAGTATTCCTGCGTGTGCTCGTCCCACTCCCAGGTGCTGCCACTGAAGTAACTGCGCCAGTTGGTCGGCGGCAGCCGCGTCCCGTCGTCGGCATACCGCGGGGGTTTCCAGATGTACCAATCCCGCTTGGGATTATCCCGCGACGACCGCGACTCCTTGAACCATGCGTGCTCGGCGGACGTGTGGTTGACGACGAGATCCAGGATCAGCCGCATGCCGCTGTGCGTGACAGGCACATGATTGATGAGGCCTCCAATGTCCTCGACAGTCCCGTAAGGTGCGTGTACCGCCTCGTAGTTGGAGATGTTCGTAGCCCATGTCGACCTGCGGGCTCTCATACGATGGGTGACACCCATACGATGTCGACCCCGAGATCCTTGAGATAGGTCCACCTTGCTGAGGATGCCCGCCAATATCGCCCAGGCCATCGCTGTTGCTGTCTTTGAAGCTGGCCGGGTAGATTTGGTAAGGCCGTGCCTTCCTTCACCACGCATCTTTCGACAGAGAAGGTGCGGCCATGCTGGGCAGGCACGACGGAGACGACGTTCGCTCCGGCAGGTTATGTAAGCAGCGATGTAAATGGATAACCTGGAAGGTACGCATGAGCACTGCAATCCACTGCGCCGCCTACGTCTTGGCTACCAGGTATCTCTGCTGTCGAGTGAGTTGGACGGGGCCTGCGCCTTATACTCTTCTTTCTGTTGCATTCTGGGGTGAGATAAGGAAATAAGCGGATGCCCACGTTTGCGATTGGCGGACCAAACAAGGATGGGGTGGTGCATGAAAAGGCAGGTCACCCGGGCCCCCTTTGCAGCCTGACAATGCTCTGCCCAACCGGCAGTCTTGATCTTTGCATTGGGGAACCTGGAGAACGTGCACACATACGACGTAGGAGCGTGAGCAGGGGGCGAGGCGGGTATCGGCGGCGAATCGGGCGCACGCATCCGCTTTACACGTTTCCCCATACGCGGGGGAAGATGGGCCGAGTACGGGCTCCCGCGCCCCGGCGGCAATAATCAGGACCAGTGCATTGGAGGCATTCCGGAAGGGTTAGGGCTGTACGAAGTAGTGCAGTTTTAGCACTCTGCGGCTCTTGGCTGTGTCCGTGTTGCCTCATAATCTCGCTAGATATTTCGCTCTAACTAGCAATCTAGAAGTATTACGGTACGAGGTATCTTACCATTAAAAGACAGTACGAGTATGCTTCGGTTCTTTACTAGCAGCGGCTGGGCAAAACGAAGAGGACACAGGGAAATGTAAAATACGACATGATCTGCGAACAGCCGTTCTCACCTCTGCATTGCGAATGTAAGTCTGGCCTGGATATATTTGTGGCCGGGTTTGATTGTATCCGCTATTCTATGGCTGCATCATGTCTTGAATTAAATGCTGTCTGTGGTTGATAGAAGTCGTGAATGCTGCAGTCGGATACGCAGGCATTGCCCCATAACTTAACCGGCAATAGGCTGGGTTCACAGTCAGCTGTCAGGTATCGTGCGAGCTTAATCGCGCACCTTGACCGAACTATTGCCTCATCGCATATGTTCGGTGTACACCCGGGCACTGAATGCATCTGGAGAGTATATCTCGTGGAGAACGGAGCGGTAGGACGGTGCCAAATGACGGGCAGAGATCTAAGACGTTTTGATGCCCTGTCCATAGATGCCTGCCATTCATCGTGGTGGCCAACTGTCGAAACAAGCTGGAGTCAGACAACCCTAGTGGAAGGAGGCCGCCGATCATGGGAGTTGCATCTTTTGCATCCATATTTGTTCGAAGCTCATCGGTCGTGTCGGCTGCGGTGGTGGCTTCTGCCGTCGTCCCGTTCGCGATCCCGCTCGGCCTTGTAGCTGTCCCGGTTCCGTTCTCTCCGCCGCTCTCTCGCCGCTTGTCCTCCTCGCGGCGAGGTACTCATGAAGCCTTGGAGGCCGCTCCTTGCGGTGCCCTGAGCTACCGCCACCGCTTGTACCCGACTTGTAGTTCCAGCCGCCGAGGTCCTCTGCACCTTTGAGCTCTTTGCACCTAGGCCATCTGATTTGGCCGCCGAACCACCTGCTTGACTTTGGGGCCGCGGTCTTTGCCGTCCCAGCCCATGCCACGCAGGAGGCGGCGCCAAATTCCTCGACCGGCATGGCCTCGTACTCATCCAGCGTGGACACGTCCGGCGCATCGTCAAGTCACGGGAGAAGACATCGTCCTCGGTGACGTTGGCTGACCGCGCAATCACGTGCCGTGTCTTTGTTTTGTCCTCGATCGTTTTGCCAAGAAGTGCTTTGACAGCCTCCTTTCTGTGCGCGCCTCGTAGTCTTCTGGTGCCTCGGGTGTTTTTCTTGTTACCTCACGGGTCGGGGTGTCTGCACGACTGTTGCCGCCTCCTTGTCGTCGTCGTTGTTGTTGCCGTTTTCTCCGCTTTCTGTCTGTGATGATGTTTTGGTGATGGTCAGGCCCCATTTGATCGGCTTGTCCTGGTCTGCTGCTCGACCTCCTTTTGGATTCCGGTCTTGACGTATCGGCGGACTGTGCCTCTGACGGCCGACCGCCGCGTTGGTTGCGTGAACGCGCCTCTTTCTTCCAGTCGCGGTTGGGCTGCCGTTCAATCGTTAGCGGCCCGCGCTTTGCTGGTCGCCGATCGTCTCTATCATCCCTCGCGCTTTTGGCGAGCTCGGCTCCATTGTCGCCAAACGCCGTGATGCGCTCATGCTGGCCATGCTTGGGCGAATCCTCGTCCGATTCGGAGTCGGAGTTGCCGCCCAGTCCATGGCTCGGTCGCTGGCGCTTCCTAGGCTGGACGAGGGTAGTGACGGGCGGTTTGGCTTGTTTTTCGTCGTCGACGATGCACCGCCGAACTTTATTGCGATTCGAGACCCCTGTGGTCGGCCGGGTGCTGACATGGTGGGCGTGGTTGTGACTGGAATATGAAACCGCCATTTATTTCGCAGTCGGCTGCAATGCCATCAGGAAGAGTGTGGTCGGCTGGACAAGGCTGGCAGCTTCCACTAGCCACATGTGGCTGGTGCACCCATCCATGCATGCTTTGTCATACTGAGTACAGTGGACGGCTCAGTTACGCAGCACTCAGAGGCGGAACATCCAGGAGTCTTTTTGAGCGCCATCACGGGCATCAAACCTGCTAACAGACAGAGACTAGGCCCTGGTAGGCTCTAGCTTTGCCTCCCTGCGCAACCCATTGTCCTGCCGATAACACTATCTGTCCTCAGTTTGCAAGCTACGAAGTACGGAGTTGTGTTGGATGACTTCCTTCCCTTTCACCCCTTTTCTGATTTTTCTCTTTTGGCTCCTCATTTCCCGACCTTGCAAAGTGCACCTGCCCAATAACAATCCTGCATCTCGACGCCCCACTCCCCAGACCAGGCTCTCAAAGAAGAAAGAAGAGCCAAAAAATTCGAAAAAGCCGTCTTCGCTCCTGCTCTCTCTCGCAGGAGAAAAAGGTGAAGAAAGGTCACTCAAAGGAAGGCGCTACCGGGGTTACAAGATCCACCAGAACGCCGCTATTCAGTGCACTCCCTTCCTTGCCACCCCCCCCCCCCCGGGCAAAGCCCAGAAATCCGCTATTCGCAAACAAGGTTCAGCCCAAGTTCACGCAAGATTCACTGTGAAAACACACCTGGACTTTGTTTTCGGGCAACTCTTGAAAAATCTATCGCCAAAAAAGCGTCACATCAGGACCTCAAAAATCAAAAGTCGATCCAGAATACGACAAACACAACGCTTTTCATCATTTTTTATCGCGGAAAACGTCCAGATTGGCTATACACAGCTCATTTCGACATCCCGTTTCGTCAAAACGGATGTCGCACCTACTCATGCTATGACTGAGGTCGGACTCGCCGACCGCCTCGAGCTTCTGCGATTAAAGCGGCAGAAATACAGGTAAGACCGACTGCATTCGAAAGCGCGAATCTTTCTCGTTATTTTGATATCGCTCATGTTGTGCTGATGACTTTTAGCTCAATTGTGCGATCGCGCAAACGCAAGTTCGCGAACTTTACGCTGTCGCGACCGATGGCGATGGCGCCTCAATCTAAACAAATTCGACGTCGACCGCGCCGCCATCCACCCACCGGCGAAACGAAATTCTTGCTCGACACAGACATCTTACAGTACGTCCCCTCGATGCAACATATTGCTGTTTGCATGCTTTTCACGCGCGTCGGCCCAGTGCTGCACCCCACGCGCTCCAACATCCATAAACTAACACGGCCGTTTACAGAGGTCGTCCACTCAGCGACGCGCGCATCCCGACACGACAGAAACCCGACCTCGAGACTCTCAAGCGGTTCTTTGCATCGGCGTCTGCCCCTTACCTGAAGGAGACGGGCGTCGACCGCGCGACCGGCCCTCGAGAACTGGGCGCCACCGACCCGACGGCAGAACATCACGACCCTCCCACTGCTACCCTCCCCGAATCACATTGCGCAACTGCAAATGGTCACAAAGCCCCAGACGCTGCCGATAATGCAGTCACACAACGCTGGTCCCCGGTCCAAGGGACCACCGCTGGGATCGACACGTCCTAGCAAGCGAAGACTCTCAATCCAAGACGCCATTGTTAACGCCCCAGACGACAGTTGATTTGACGGCTTTTAAACGGCCAGGTGCCGTCCAGCAATGGCGGCAAGGCATCGCCAGACTCAGAGGCAGAGACAGCGACGACGAAGACGACGAAAGCGACGCGTGAACGGCACAAACCCAGAAGCAACCGCGGCACCTTCAGCACCAGCAGTCACGTTTGCTTCGCAGGACGATGCGATGGAACGGATCAGCGCAGGCGCAAAGCGTGCCATCTTGCCTGCAAATGCAGTCAACGATGCGGCAAAGGCTGGCGACATGCCATCGTCACCCGACTCGGTCCGCTCAGACAGCACACGACGCCTGCCGTACACGACGTCTCCGTTGAACACTAGCCCTGAGAACGAGAACGACTCCTGTGCCGACAGCGACGAGAAGGCCGAACAGCGCAAACAGCGAGGGCAAGGTGGATGATCAGAGTCTTGCCGAAGGGCCGCGACGCTGCGTGGTCGAGGCGCAACGTGCTCCAGGAATCTGCTGCGGCTGGTGAGAGCCAAGCAGAGCGAGCAGTAACTGCCCTTAAGAGCCAACCACAAGTGCAGCCAATAAAAGCCCAGCCAGAAGCCACCGAAGCAAACTCGCAGGCCATGGATGTGGACGAGACGATAGAAGCTGCTCAAGAAGAACGATGCCGCCTCTCGGCTAGTACCGGCTCCGAAGACGACGAATGCGACCGGCACGGCATTGTCCGAACGGGCAGGAGAGCCGGGCCCATCTGCACTGAATCGCTTGAACGGCCAGAACATGCTATTCCAACGGCCCTATTAGCCCCTCTGTTCTTGCGACATTACCGACGCCGAAGCCATCGACCGGAGATGCAAGCGAGAACCTCACTCTTTGGTGATCTGGTCGTTTAACGACAACCGGAAGGACATCAAGAGAAAGGCACCGACCGTCCTTTTCGGCAAGCAGAAGAAGAACAAGCCGGAGACCACCATCGTCCCATCCAACCTGACCAAGTCAGAGAACCTGTTCGCTGAGGACTACTTCACCCCGCTCTTCGTTGCAGACGTTTGCGCAAAACTCCAAGTGGCTTAAGAACCTCGACCAGTTAGTGCATCATGCGCGGAAGACCATCTCTAGTGCCGACAGCCAGGCATCTATCTTTGACAATCAGTCTTGCAAGATCCTTAAGCGGGTCTACCATCTTCAGCAGCAAGACAAATGGTCCTTGCGGCAGCCCAAGCGCGCACAAGAGCCCGTAAGACAAAAGTCACATTGGGATGTGATGTTGCAGGAGATGAAGTGGATGCGGACAGACTTCCGCGAGGAGCGCAAGTGGAAGCACGCGACCGCTCGCAACCTGGCCATTGCCTGCGCGGAATGGGTCAATGCGACGCCCCACCAACGGAAAGCGCTGCAGGTGGTTGCGAGTATTCCACCACGGCGCGATACCGAGACGGACGATATGCAGAATGATTGGCAACGCCATGATCGATGCGGCGCACGCCGATGAAGCCAGCGAGGCGGCTGCTGGTCTCGACCAGACGAAGTCGTCTTAATAGACGACGGTGACTTTGCGGAAGCCGTTGTTCCCTTTGCGACCACTGTGGCGCCCTCTGCGATTTTTTGCCATTGGAAGACGATGCAGTTGTTTTCCGCACTCAACCCGTCTTTGTGACCTCCGAACCGCCTCCTCGCCGAATTGCCCATGTACGGTTCGCCACTCGAGGTGCCCAGAGCCGATCTGTTGTCCAAGGATCAGGATCCGGATGCTGCTTGGCGCCGACCGGTAGTGCCTGTCAGCAAGTACATCGAGACGCCCATTGTCATGAGAAGAAGCCCTTGCTGCAAAAGAAGAGCCGCTACGTTATCGACGACGAGGAAGACGAATGACGATGTGGAAGAATTTGTGGACGAGATGCCAGTCGACGGCTCGACGGCCAAGAAAGCGGCGCGCAACAAGCAGCGCCGGACAACATTGTTGGCCTGTTTGACCCGAGCTTGAAGACAATGCGCGAGCGCCTGCACGCTGGCCATCAGTTCCGCCCCCGTCCGACTATCTGATGCCGATGCCTGGATTCTATGAGTACCCGGCCAGCATCGCAATGGACGGTGGCGGACGAAGACCAGCTCAAGAAGCTCGTGCGCGAGTACTCGTACAACTGGTCGCTGACGGCCAGCCTCCTTGCTCCCAAGTCTCTTTTCTCATCAGGAGCCGAGCGGCGCACGGCTTGGGGAATGTTTCGAACGGTGGGTCCAGTCTCGAGGGCTTCCCAGCGATGCCGTCGAGGTCGCCCTAACTTTAGAATCTACCAGCAAGCGGATCGAAAACGCGCAAAACGGCGATTCGCGAAGGCGAACGAGAAGGCGGCGGCGGCTGTCGGCAGCTGCGTACAAGCCCGGCGGCCCTCAGCAGCCGCAGCGCAGAACGAATGGTTACTTCTGGCTCAGCCGCCGCCACCGCCCCCGACAGCCAGTACCAAGACGCGGCCTACGCTTGCTGTGCGAGTGGAGCGTCACCGCAACCAGAGGCACCTGGCGACGTTTGAAGCCTATGCGGAAGCTGGCAAAGAAGCTGCGAAGTCCGTCCAGCACAAGCAGCAGCAACAGGCTGCCATTGTGGCTACTCGGAAATCAACGAGCCGCCACAAAACGCCCGCGACCAAGTCCCACGGAGTACAGCAGACTGCGGGCTGATCGTGACCAACGGATAGCCGAACGCATGGCCGAGCTTGCGCAGAGACAGACGGATCTGAATCGCAGGGTAAGTTCTTCTGACATCCGTTTTTCTCTACATGATGGCAGCGCCATTATGTTCCATTCTGGTTTTTGTTGCCTCTGGTTCGACTAACACCTTGGCAGAACCAGGCTAACCGCCCACCGGCCGAGCAGAAACCAGGGCAATTGGCTGTCCCTTGGCCCTGGCGCTCCGCCCGCGCAGGTTGCCTGCAGCCAAGATGGCTGCTGCTAACAGCATGGCCATGTCGGCGCGGCCCACAACGTCCCGGTGTGCCCCACGGCGTTCCCATGCGCAACCCCCAACAGGCGCGGCCGCGGATGCCCATCCAGAGCCCGGCGAATCCCATGCAAGGCCTTCCGCATATTGCTATCAACAGCGCCGGCAATCCGATCCCTCATGACGCCCATACAGCAGGCGCAGCTACAGCAAGCTTTGCAATCTCAGCAACGACTGCAGCTGCACAGGCGCAAGCAGCACAGGCAGGGCAGGGTGCCAGGCCGACTTAATCTTGTCCTTCAGGCTAGGCGCATCCAGGACCCGCAGCGTGCCGTGCAGATGGCAGCAGCAGCAGCGTGCAGCAACAACACCAAGCGCAACAGCACCAGCAGCATCACCAGCAGCAGCAGCAGCAGCAGCAGCAACAACAGCACCAACTGCAGTTGCACCACCAGCAGATGCAACAACTGCAGAATGCAGCAAATGGCACATCAGCAGCAACAGCAACAGCAGCAGCAGCAGCAGCAGCAGCAGCAGCCGCAACACTCACTCAATCCCAACACAACACACCCTCGCGCAGCACGTGCAGCTCAGCCAACAGGGCCAACACTCTCCACGCTCACTCCACAACAGCAACAGCAGCAATTGCAGCAGCAGCTGCTTATGTTGCAGCAGCAGCAATTGCAGCAGCAGCACAGCAACAGGCGCAGCAACAGGTGCAATCGCAGTTCGCATCGCAGTCGCAAGCGCCTCAGCCAACCCAGCAGGCACAGCAGCAGGCGCAGCAACAGCAGGCGGCCGCCACACAGCAGGCGCAAAAGGCGCAGCTCGCACAGCAGGTCATGCGATGGTTAAGGCGCCGTCTGTGCCCCAAGGCTCCCCACCGGCATCCGGCCGCTCAACAGCCAGCAGCAGAACTTCCTGGCTAACAGCCAGGGCATGGTGGGCCAGTTCAACGCCGCCAACGGCGGGCCCATGGCAGTCCTGTGGGCGTCGGCTTGGGAATGGTGGCCAACTCGCCCTCGCCGCGGCCGGCAATGCCTGCGCAGACGCCACTTCCGCCCAACATTCTGGCTCAGATTAGAGAACTCGAGAACGGCTTCCGGGCTAAGAACCCCAGTCTCAGTGTGGAACAGGCGCGTGCAATGGCCATCCAGAACTAACTCGCAGATTATGATGATGCAGCGTGCTAGTGCCATGCACTCGGCGGCCGGCGGCGGACCACAGCAGGCACTGGCGGGCACGAGCCCTCGGCAGTACGCGCAACTGCTCCGAGCACAACAGGCGCAACAGGTGCAGGCTGCGTCGGCACAGCACCACGTCTCGCAGGCCGCTCAACAGGCACAGGCACAGGCAGCCCAGGTTGCGCAGTTGCAGGCGGCGCAGGCTGCCCAAGCGGCTCAAGCACAGGCGGCGCAGGCAGCGCAGCAGGCGCAGCTTCAGGCGCAGGCGCAGGGCCAAGGCCAGGGTCAGGGTAAGGCCGGATCGCCGCAGAACATTGCCGCCTCACCGCTGCTCGCCCAGCAGCAGCAGCAGCAGCAGGCCGCCCAGCTGGCACGGAAGGCTAACGGTAACAACGCCTTGCCCATGGCAGCGCTCAGCCGGTTGCGAAATAGATTTGGAAGTGGTTGGACAATTCGCGCTGAGGCATGTCTACCGCGTCTGGAATTAGTTGTAGTACACTCTTTGGCCATACAGATGGCATCTTATATCTTAATCGTTAAAGTGATTTAATTTCCATCCCATTCGTATGCTTGTGACATCAATGAGCTGTGTGTCAGTACAGGACAAACCAATGTGGCATTTCGATGCGTATCGCCGCGATGCTGGCGACGTGCAAGGACGATAAGATAAGCGATACGGTCGCCAGAGCCGATAAGAAAAAAAATCGTTAGCGGACGCCCAAACAACAGGAAGCTGCTACGCTAGCGGCCTCTCCCAGGTTACTTCTTACTTTACAGTGCATCTCAGGCTTTTTCTGGTGACTTTTTCTGAGCACAACTACCAGCCTCACACGACAAACCACCAAAATGCAAGCCCACGCACCAAAATCCGCCATGAAGAGAAAGCGGGATGCCAAAGCCTCGGCGGCGGACCCTGAGGCCCCAGCGGCGACCCGGCCCAAGACGAAATCGACTGCAACGCCGACTTTGAGCACAAAGCCGACCTCCATCCTCAAGAAGAAGCCTGCTCTGGCGAGCACCTCTCCCGACGTGGCTGCGACTAGCCGGAAAGGCAAGACTGTGAAGAGCGCGAGGGCGGCGGCTGTGGCCAAGCCAGCCGCAGCAGAAGCACCAGCCGCAGCACCAGCCTCTGCGGCCACGACGCCAACGTCTGCCGACTCGATTGTCGTTCTGGGCGATGCACCGGCAGCCATCCAAATTGTCGCTGGTCCTACGACCGCACGCTGCACGGCGTTGTGGCCACAGCTGGCCCGGCGGGCGTCAAGTTTACCGACACGTTCCTGTTCAACGCGCACTCGTCGGCCATCCGCTGCCTTGCCCTGTCACCGCCGTCTGTGCCCATCCCCGGCCAGGGCCAGAAGATTATGCTCGCCACCGGCAGCACGGACGAGCGCATCAACATCTACAACCTGTCGGCTCACGCGCCGGTCGACGCCTCGAGCCTGGGCGCCTCCGACGAGGAGCAGGCCATCATGGCGGCTGTCACGAGCCGCCCCGTGATGCCCATCGCGAGAACGCCAAAAACCGCGAGCTGGGCACGCTGCTGCACCACGCGTCCTCCATCACGCAGCTCTCCTTCCCGACGCGTTCGAAGCTGCTGTCGTCATCCGAGGACTCGACCATTGCCGTGACACGGACACGCGACTGGTCGCTGTTGTCCATGATCAAGGCGCCCGTGCCCAAGGAGGGCATGGGCGGTGGCCTGCGGCGGCCCAGTGGCGATACGGCACCGCCTGGTGGCGCACCATCGGGCGTCAACGACTTTGCCGTGCACCCGAGCATGAAGGTCATGATCAGCGTGAGCCGCGGCGAGCGCAGCATGCGGTTGTGGAACCTGGTGACGGGCAAGAAGGCTGGTGTGCTCAACTTTAGCAAGGAGCTATTGCGGGATCTGGGCGAGGGTCGGTTGCGACGGGCGAGGGCCGGCAGGTGGTCTGGGGCCGGACGTTTGGCAGCAGCAAGGCAGGCGGAGACGCAGAGACCGAGGCAGACGCAGAGGACGAGGACGCGACGGACGAGTACGCCATTGGCTTCGACCGTAACGTGGTCGTCTTTGGCATGGACAGTCTGCCGCGGTGCAAGGTTCTGAGCGATGCGCGGGTCAAGACGCACGACTTTCTCTACGTGAGGTGGGCGACGACCCTGATGCCGCGGCGGCGGACAAGACGGGTCTCTTTTCGCTGCTGGCCGTTGCCACCGAGGACGGACGCATCCTGTTGTGCTCTACGCGCGCCGAGGACCTGGTGGCCGCCCCTGCTGCCGACAGCGATAAGAAGGCGGCGGGCACGGCTACACCACTGCCCACGGCGCGCCTGGTCGGCCAGATCGGGGGCAGCGCTACGGGGGTGACTGGCCGTGTCAAGGCCTTCAAGATCCTGCCTGTCCTGGAGCCTGCAGCGGGCGACAAGAAGAAGCTACAAAAGGCCTGGTACGTTGTTTCGGCGACGAGCACGGGCATGCTGCGCGTCTGGAAGTTTACCGGCAAGGAGCTGCGCAGCGCCTACAAGAACAGCACCGCAGTCAGTGCCAGCGGCAGCCCACTGGCGGCTAAGCCGAAGCAGCTGGGCAAGCTGCTTGGCGCCTACCAGACGTCGGACCGCATCACCTGTGTGGAGGCTTTTGTGATGATTCCGCGGCCGGACGGCGTCGAGGATAGCGATGTTGAGGAGGAGGAGGAGGAGGAGGACGACGACGACGAGTAGATACAAGGCACAGAGGAGGAGCATTGCTATTGGTGAACCCCTTCACGTTTCAATTTCTTCGTATTCCATGGCGTAACTATTGTATCTTCATCCCGTACCCAACTACGCGTCCATTCAACAAAAGCTCTGTGACTTGTGCCATGTCCGGACTTTGACCATAGCCACGGCCGCCGCCTCTCGAATGGCGCCTCTGATTTTCGTTTTCCGGTTACCGTCGTCTGCAGTCGCTTGGCGATATTCCTCATGGTTGCACAACCTCGCCGAGCTCTCAAAATCCAGTCGAAGCCACGGCAGGATGAGGGAGAGGGCTGCAGGCGTCAAGGCGCTCGGGGTTGCATGCATACGGTCGTGCAGCTGGACATGGGCTGCAGACGGCTTTCTCTGTATCTTGGAGGTCGTTTGAAAACTCAGACTCAGAGCATTGCGACGTACAGAGTACAGCGTCGTATATCATTGCTATGTCGTACTATATGGCGTATTTGATGGTGTGACTGAAAGCAACGACCAGTCACAGCAGTCAGGACGAGGTAGTACATGATGCAGGAGCGGGTCCAGACGGAGTACTCGTGCGAATCACATGGGCTGTAGAGTGCAAACGCCTAAAGGATCGTCGACTTGGTAGTATTAACTACCGTTACGTTAACCATTGCTGAAGTCGCATACGTTACCAAGATGACCGATCATCCCTGCCCTTCTCTACGAGGCCTAGGATATCCTCATACCATCACTGCCGTGCGAGGTCTGTCACCGTACCTACGAGAACGCAAGGCCGCCCTCGACGCAACGACTACAAGGCCGGCTCTCGAGACGCGCTGCAGTCCACGAGCAGGCGCACTCCTGGCAACCTCTGGTGGTGGTCGTCTCGCCGATTTGCTCATGACACTATCTCATGGGGATTGAGACTGCGAGTCGGCCTACGAGACCACCTTCACGGGATCCGAAGAGCTATGCACTCGCCTGCAACTACGTGAGCAGACAGGATCCCTGAATCCACGCTGAACGTCGCTGAACGTCGCTGAAAGTCGCTGCAAATACAGGCAGCAAGTGGTGATACCCCAGAACGTAGATCCTGAGCATTGAGGAACTTTCCTCTGAACGAGTCGTGGAGGGGGCACTTTCCATTTCTAGCGAACCGTAGTGGCACGCTCGTGCCGAAAGCATGTGACAATGGACCCAAAAGCAAACGGGGAAAGAGGTCCGACTGTAAATTCCTTATTTGGATCGATATGGAGACATCGGAAAGAACGGGGAGGAACGGTAGAGCAGAAAGGAGTGTTGGAGCGTTGTGGGATTCTGCAAAAAAGGACGACAGACGGCAAGACAAACAACAATAACTGGAAGGTGCGTCAAAGGTGCGTCAAAGGTGCGTCCAGGAAGGTGCGTCTGGTGGAACGCGCATGGACCCTCAAGATCGTATCCAGCCTGGCCTCTCTGGCACGGCTTTTGGGCGTGTCTCTGCTCGCTGTTGGGCTTGTCTTGCCTCGCACGCACGCGGGGCTGTGGTACCGGCAATTTCAAGACAAGCAGGACCAATTATACGGAGTAGCCTGGCGGATTCTTACGAACTCGTACTCCGTATGTCGGGGTACGGAGTGTTGCTGAATCGCTGCGCCGTAGACTGGTTGACTGGTTGGTCCCTGTCCTTCACGACTTCCTTCTGTGGCCGTTCGTTATTTTAGCCCCACTCTCAGCTCTTTCCCCCGTCGCGCGCTTCATTCGGTCCAGCTTGTGTCCCAGCGGCAGGCGCGAGCGGTCCGTTTCCTCATGTTTGGCGCCTTGCGACTTCTTGTCACTCACAGCTCCTGCCGCATTCTCTTTCTCGGCATCCTCCCCCTCTTCTGACTCGTCTGTTGTCTTCATTCTCCTTTCTCCTTTCTTCTTCCTCTTTTCTCCTTTATCCTCTTCCCTCTGAATTCTTCATCTCTTCCGTCTCCACTCCGTATTGCATTTCTTGTCTCAGCCTCCCTCTCATTGCCCCATTGCCTCGTTGCCTCGTTGCCTCGTAGCATCTCATTGCCACATTTGCGTCGGCGTCGCTCGCTTGCTCCCCTCGCCTGGCCAGTCATTGGCCACATGCCTGTTCAGGACACTGGTCTCCTGACTCCTCACGTCTTTACATCTTCTCGGCCGTCCCTTGCAGCCTCTGTCGCGCCTTATGATCTCTATGATCTGAATGGCTTCTCGACTTCTCGACCTCGCGTATTAATCATAGGTATCGTCCTCTGTCTATCCACGGATTCCGACTCCGACCTCCATTCGTCTCGCTTGCCATAGATCGACCAACAAAGCCGAAGCTACCTCTACGTGTCCCTCTACGTGGCGCCCCCAACAGACAACAGCCCTCTTCCTTCAGGTCAGCACTGTCGCGCAAACGGGAAACGGACGAAGCCCTTTTCTTTCCAAACATACAATTTTGCAGCGAGCGGTTCACTCCCTACCGCCACTCGCACACGTGCAGCCATGTCCACAACGGCCCACCATTGGTAGTCCACCACCCGATCCCACGGCGACCTTTTGTTGTCAAGCCGGCCACACCCCCGGATGATAATCACGATAAGGATGCCTCGCAAACCGACCGTCGGCCGTCGCGAGAGGCCACCGAGACCGCGCACTTCCTCGACCCACGGCCGCCGACTGACATCGATGCCAACTCAACCCCTGGCGGCAGTGAGTCCATCAGCCGCGCCCAGTCGATTATGAACCTCACCTCGTCCACGCTCTTCGGAATTTTCAGCCCGACGACACCCGGCCGCGGCAGCATCAGTGGCGGCGCCAGCGGTATCTTCGAGTCCAGCACACCCTGGGGCACCGGTGCCGAGACACCGGCCTGCGATCTGCTCGCGGAGCAGCCAGAGAATGAAGATGAGGATGCCACAGAAGGCAAGAAGACGAACGCTTCCGCTGCCGAGATCGACGAAGTGCGAAAGGCATCACGGTCCCTCATGATGCTGCAGCGCCAGCGGAGGCGCGGTGTGAGCTTTGACGCCGACGCCGTGTCTGGCGTTAAGCTGCAGGCACCGCCTGCTGGCCGCAAGAGGGGCCATGCCGCCGAGTCTGCGGAGGCCACTGCATCACCGTCGCAATCTCGCATCCTATTGTTCCTCTCTGTGATTGTCCGAGCTGTTTTGTTGTTCACCCTTGGAATGGGTTATGGCGTGCTGGTGTCCCGTCTACGTAGCGAGACGCATGCGTCGTTTGACGATCTCGGTGAGCCTGCGCCTTCACCAGCGGAGGCCGGCCCTGCTTCCGAGTATGTTGCCAGCTATGACTGGCGCTACCTGGTGTCGTGGGGCCTGTCGGGCATTGCGCTCGGCACGCTTCTTCCGTGGTTCGATGGCGTGTGGGACCGGTCCTTTGGCGCAGTGGTAGTGTGCTGGCCAAGGCCCGCACGGCCCCGGAAACCGACTGGGCGCTCGTTGTGCGCGGGATCGGTGCCTTTGCCGGTGTTGCTTTTGCCATGGTATGTGATGCCGTCCAGAATGTTTTCTTGCCTGCTGTCAATTCCAAGACTAACACGTGTATCAATAGCGCAAACTACCGTGGACGTCAACGATGCAGGCATCAATGACCCTTGCTCTGGCAAACCCCTTCTTGTGGTACCTTTTGGACCGTTCCAAGTCGGGCCTTTTACTTTCTGCCGTCTTTGGCTTTGTGGGCTCCGGCGTGCTCATGACTTTGAATATTAACCTGATGCCAAACCCGGGCACACACACGAGCTCTCACCGTGTCGGCTACGGCGGAGGCATGGGTGGCACTTATGGCAGTGCCTCCTTCCACCAGAACGACTCGACGGTACCGTCCGATGGCAATGGCGGCCATGACGCATCGGCACCGGCTTTCACAGCTGAGACGGCCATATGGATGCTCAGTGTGCTCTTCTGCAGCAGTGTCTGCTTTGGCAACATTGGCCGCCGCCTGTTCCAGCAGCCGGGACAGTGAACTGCCATCGGTGTCCTTGCCAGTTCAGATACACAGCGCTTGCTTCTTCTTTAACGCGCCCTACGATTTGATCAAACTGTTCTGGATTATGTTTTTTTTTGGCTACGATCTTTGGCTTACGGGACTTTCTTATCTTTCTCTCACCGCTCTCTTTCTCCCATTTCTCCCATTGTTTCTCTTCCTCTATACCAACGCGTTAAAATACGCCTAGCGTTCGATCCCACCATGTCGACCCCAATACTCTTTTTCAACACGACTTTCAGACTGATCGGGCAGTGCAAGCCGCGGTCAGTCTCATGTACCTTGTTTTCATCACGAGCACTCTCTTTTCTGCTTCACGGTTTGCTTTCTGTCTCGGTTCGGCGTATTTCTTGGATTAATACCCAAAAGGATACCCCAAAGGCGGGCTCACATTTTGGAACGGATAGGCTTACTGCCGGGTCTCTCTTATATCTTTCAACAGATTGTAGTGGGCGACTTGTGGTTGGCAAACAAGGACGGAACACGCCGTGTTCTTACCAGATTGTCAAGATTGTCACGGCGGTAAGGGTCCTTGTGGTCCTTGCAGGTTCTTTTCATAGTATTCATATCAGTGTTTGACGGCTTGTTCTTCTTTGAAGCCTCCCCATTTACATCTCTTGCTCCCAATTACCTGCATCCTGCATCCTCTGCGTGAAACTGCAAGTATTATAAATTCGTGATCAAGATCGCTGGCTCCATAGCATCCCTCTATGGTACATTCCCAACTCCGTGAATAAATGGACTCTTCCGCGGGATAATCGATTACTCTTTGCTGTCCTCGTCACCCTCTGCAGCTTTTTCTGCGGCACTCCCGGCAGCGTCGTCGCCTGCATCGGCCATTGAGGCGTCTCCTCTGCATTCGCCTCGACTGGCTCGGCTTCTTCGATGGCGGCCTCAGTTGCGGGCCCGCCGCCTTCTTCAGGGGCGGCCTTGACCTCTCCTTTGTCCTCATCTTCTATAGCCTTCTCTGTTGTTTCCTCTCCCCCTCTTCTGTTTCTTCCTTTGCCCCCCCTACGCCCTCCATCTCTTCATCGTCCCCGGTGGCCTCTTTGTCGTATATGTAGTTGCCAAGCTGCGTGGCCGCGCCCGCCACATCGTCGGCAACAACGTCAATTGTCTTTTCAAACGTCGGCTGGCCCTCATTGCCCAGCTTGCCGAGCACCTCCTTGGCCTCGGCCAGGGCGGCTTGAAGGTCTCTGTCAGCTTCGGTTGCGACTGATTGTCTCAGAAGAGGTTCCAGAGCCTCGGTGCTCGACGGCTTGAAGAAGACATAGCGAGCCGCAAACGCGTTACCCTGAGCTGCATCGACGCTCTATATGTGTTAGCATGGAGGCGCCGTTCGATAAGATGATGTTCGAAGATGGAAAAGGGGAAGAGAAAATACCTCGTAGCGCATGAGCACCAGCGGGACCTTGCCAGTGGCCGAAACGGCGTCAATCTGCTTTCTACGGGTGCCGTATTGGTGACCAGCCGACTCGCAAAGCCGACAAACTCGTCACCGTCCAGAAGCAGATTGAACGCTTTCGTTTCGAGGTGCTGGTAGTATGTCTTGGCGCCGCCGACAGCCGCTGCGTCTGACTCGGTGGCGGCGGCCGTCAATGGCCGCGTGGTGTACTGGCCTACAATGCCAAATACGCCCGGGTTCTGCTCGACCAGGAGCTTGGCGGCCGTCAAAGCAATCTCGTCGTCGGGGGCGGTAAGAACCACGGGCTGCTTGTTGGAAGGAAGCTGATCGCTGTCGACAGCTGCGCCAGCCACACCATCCGCGGCTTCAGCGTCCAGTTCGTCCTCGTCCTCGTCGTCGTTGTTGCCGTCGCCAGACTTGAAGATGAGCCGCACGTCATTATCGTCGTCAATCTTATCAAACGTCGAGAGATTGGTCTGCCGCACGATGCGCAGCGCGCGCCATGTCTTGCTAGCCTTGCGCTCCTCGGCCAGCTGCTTGGACGCGTCGCTGTCGGGCATCTCAATCTCAAAGTCCTCGTCGGCAATCTCGCGCTCAAAAGGGTCGAGGGCCGACAGCTGAGAGCGGCTCGGCTTTTTCAGCTCGGCCAGAGCCTCCTCGGGGTCCTCCTCGTCCAAGAAGTCGAGCGAAAACGAGTTGAGGTTGCTGGAGCGACGTCTCTGGCGCTGGCCCCAAATGCACGCTGTGCGCCCTCCTCGGCAGCGGCAAACTCGTCGGCGGAGACGGGTGCCCGCTCGATTGACGGGCACGCCTCCATCTTCCAGCGGACCCAGTTCTTGTCGCGGGCGAGGATGGTGTCGACCATGCGCAAAAAGTACGGACCATCACCAATTGCTAGTCTTAATGTGATTGGTGATGTCGTGCTTCATCTTGGCGGCCCACGCGGCATCCTCTTTGCTCAGCGTCTGGTCGGAGTAGGTGACGGATTTGTTGGGCGCGTTGGCCCCCACCAGCTTCTCCTTGGCCTTGGGCGACAGCGACAGCAAGAACTCCATGACGATGAGCGCCTGCAGCAAAAAGTGGCGCCGGAACGTCAAGTCGCTCGTCTCTAGCTCAAACAGGTCCCTGCTGGTGAGGTACTTGGGGTTGTAAGTATCGGCCAGCTCGTCCTGCTCGTCCTTTGTGTCCTCCTCCTCCTTCTCCTTGGCCTCCTTCAGCACCCGCTCCTCCTTGTCTCGCTTGCGCTTGATACCCCGCCGGGCCTCATCGAGCTGCCGCTGCTTGCGCGAGTTGTCCTGGCTGCTGATCTGCCGAAAAGCAGCCAGCGAGGCTTCCATGCCGGCCTTGAACTGGCCAAAGTGTGCGGGTTCAAACAGCTTCTTGGGCTGGCTGAACTGGCCTGCAGCGACCAGAAAACGGGGTACAATGCGGAAAAGTCGGTGCTGGGATTCTCGTTGGCCTCTGCATCCGTTTCTGCTGCTGCCGAGGGAGCCGCTGCTTCGTCAACGTCCATCTTCTCGGCACCGTCGTCCTCCTCGCCCGTCTTGCCTGCCGCTGGCGTTTCGCCCTCGGTCTGACCGGCGTCTCGTCGTATGTCGTCACATTCTCGACATGGTACTCGCCGCGCAGATTGACCGAGCTCTTATCGCCGAGTGGGAAGACCTGGAAGAGGAAGATAAACACTCGGCCGCAAAAGGGCGTATCGTCGGCGCGAGAGAGACGCCGTAGTAGGTCGTTACAGCTGCGCAGGATGACGAGTTTGGTACTGTTGAAGTACCTGGAAGTGATGCGCTCGCGGCGTGACTCGAGATAGTCAAACACCGTGCGGCAGCCTGCAATTGTCTGGCTGTCGAGGAGCTCTTCGATGAGCCAGAAGAGCAAGTGGTGGGTCGCACTCCATATTGTCGGCCAGGATGGCCAGGATATCAAGCAAGTTCCAGACGCGCACAAAGTCGGGCGAGTCGATGGAGGTTGAGGCTATCAGCTCGCCAAAAATGTCGCGTGCGGCCGTCTCGACAATCGCATATTGCCGCAGCTTCTTGCCGTTGGGATCGTCGAAGCCCGCGAAGATGCGCGCAACATGGCCGTAAATATCGTCAAAGTCCGACTTGGTCAGCGTCGGATCCAGCAGCCGGTCTGGCTTGACTGTTTCGGCATGGTTGAGCAGTTCCTGCAGGTACGTGCCGATCTGTTCGACGGCCGGGATGCCGTGACTGTTGATCTCGAGGCCGGGCATCGTGGCCGTGAGAGGGGGGCTGTGCCACTGTCGGGCGCAGTTCGAGTATTGTAAGAGGGCCAGGTACTGATCTCGGTTGGTATGTGGTCGGTATGAAAGCGTGCTCAGCCGTGGTGGAAGCACTGGCCGTATGCGTGATGGCCGTTAAAGTTGGTGATGTTTGAAGAAGAAGCAATCTGGTGGATCTTGACAGCCCTTTAAGATTCACTGGATAGCGCAAACACTACGAAGAGAGCTCTGGAGCTAGCCCATAGCACCTGCCTCCTGGCAGACATCAATAGCAGCGAGGCTGGCCAATCACAGCACCCTATTCCAATTTTCTAGCGCGTTTGCTGCACTGCGACGTAACGCGGCTACTAAGGAAAGTGCGACCGCTCACTTTCGTTTTCAGCAGCATCCCCCAATACGACGTAAATACGGCATAAACCGAGGCCGAAAAAGCGGCAAAAGGGCGACAACAACAACACAACACAGCATTTGGACGACAGACGATCCCGGAAGACAACACGATAGGCCACACACCACGCGCACGGCCTCGGATCGCGTACTGTGAACACGCCACACCCAGCAAACATCGACGGCGTTGCAGCCGCACACCGCGACACGCCTCGATCGACAATCGATCACGACTTCTCCAGTCTCACTTTTGCTCGTCTGAAGACCGGAAATGCCGCCGGCCAAGAAGCTCAGAAGCGGCGGGGCCTCCAAGGCCAAGGCCCACAGCAAGGTAGCAGCCCTGCCAGCAGCCGCGGTGCCCGACGGCGAGTCGGCGTTTGCACAGCTGGCCAAGGAGCACTGGCTCAAGGGCGGCAAGCGGGCAGCCAAGGTCAAGGTCAAGAACAATGTGATCAAGGGCGGCCTCTGGGACCCGCTTGAGAAGGACGGCTTTGCGTTCCGGTCGCTACTGTCTCTCGAGACGTTGCAGACATTAGAAGGGTAGGTCAAGGGGCGATGTGCCGGGAACGGAATCAAGGGATGGGGTAAAGAGATGTCAACACGAATTGACGACGATGCTGACTACGACTCTCAGCTACTTGTGGCCCGGCTACAGTGAGGACGCGTCCGACCAGCACGTCCTGCTCATCGTGCTCATCACCAATGCCAAGAAGCGCGAGCACCTCGACACATGGGGCGTCTTTGCGGACCGCCCGCTGGACTTTTCGAACGTTTTTCCGGCGCACGCTGACCATGAGCCTCGACACCGGTTTCTCGCTCACCATCCGGTCCCAGATCCTTTACTTTGTGATTCACGCCTTCCAGAGTCTGGACTGTGCCATCGTGCGCAAAGAGTGCGCGCCGCTCGTGTCCATCTCCACGTGGCACAACATCTCCAACGACGCACGCCGCGACGCGCTGCTCGACCAGACGAGCCATCTGCGCAAAGCCTGGCGTGCGTCAGCCAAGCGATTTGATGCCGGTGACGCAGCCACCCAGGCCCGCCTTCGCTTCGACCGCTCTTGGCTGTACTCGCTCGTGCTCGACTTTATCGGTGTGCTGTTTGATGAGTCGGGCGCAGAGGACGCTGTGCGCTACTGCGAGCGCTTCGTTGAGTTTTTGTCGGACTTGCAGAGCCAGCTGCCCACGCGGCGCTACGTCAATGCGCTGCTGCAAGACCTGCATGTGCTGCCGGCGCTCGCCCTGTCGCCCGTTGTCCACGACGAGGCCAACGGTCTGCTGCGCGACCTGGCGGCGCTGTTTGCGCACTACACGCACTTTAGTGTCGACGACCAGACGGGCGCACAGCTCAGCGAGTCCGAGGCGTACGACAAGCACTGCACACGTCTCGCCGTCTTGCAGCGCCTCGCGCTCAAGCACTTTAAGAGCAAGCTGACCGTGCTGGCGCTGTCCAACTACGGGTCCATCGACAAGCGCGACGAGCTGGCAGGCTTGCTCGCGTCGCTGACCGACGACGAGGTCGTGCAACTTACGGACCTTCTGCACCTGCGCACCGCGTACCCGTCGTCGTGTAAGGTGCAGATTGGGCGCAAGCTCTTGCTGGAGGCGCTGCTTGGCACGTTTGAGAAGCGCCCGACGTTCCAGGACGAGGCGCGCGACCTGTCCATCATGCCGACTGAGCAGACTATCTTTGACACGGGCCTTGCACGGTCCGACAGCTACGACGGGTCGCGGCCGCTGGCCCTGCCCAAGCTGAACCTGCAGTACCTGTCAGTGGGCGACTTTTTGTGGCGCTCGCTTGTGCTATACCGGTGTGAGTCTTTCTATAGCATCCGCCAGGATATCGAAGCGGCTCTGCTGCGGGTCGAGTCTATCCCAGGCAACGCGGGCGAAACACGCTTCACCCGCATCGGCAAGATGGTCATGCCCATCCAGAAATTATCCATCGCCCAAGTTGTACCTCCACTCGTGGGCGACGACAAGCCGTCCCTTGTCAAGGCTGAGATTGCCATCGACTTTAGAGGCATCAAGGACTTTATGCGTCGGGAGTGGGAGGCCCTACGACCAGACGACACCGTGTTTTTGATCGCCGTCAACACCAGCCAGGCCAAGGTTGCAGCAGCCAACAGCAACAGCCGCAACGCTGCGCCAACCGCTCAACAGCTCGGCATCACATCCATCCGCACAGCCGAAATCATGTATCCAATGGAATTTGAGAACAGCCGTGGCCAGGGTTTCCAGCGCCGCGGGCGAGGTGGCCGTGGCGGAGGTGGCGGAGGTGAAGGCGGAGGTGGTCGTGGTCCACGCAGCTTCGTCAGAAAGCTGCAGGTGCGGCTTGATCCCGTCTCGTTGTGGAGGACACGAGCCAGTCGTCGGAGGGTGCGCCCGACGTGTACGACAGCTTCAACCTGATTGTACGGCGGCGCGGGCGCGAGAACAACTTCAAGCCCGTGCTCGACTCGATCCGCAGCCTCGTGCTGTCTGACGTGCCGTTGGCGCCGTGGCTGCACGAGGTCTTCTTGGGCTACGGTGACCCGGCTGCAGCAACGTACAAGCGCCTGCCGAACCGGATCCCGAAGGTCGACTTCCGCGACACGTTCCTGGACTGGCACCATCTGGTTGAGAGTCTGCCCGGCAAGACGGTCGAGCCGGGCGACGACGTGACGAGCAGCTTCGGCCCCCCATACGTGTTGGGGCTGGCCGACAAGCCGCAGGCCACCGAGGTGCCAGCACCAGCCAAACCCGCGTCCAAGAAGCGCCGGCGCGATGCTGAGCCCACGCTGGTTGCCGACGTCGAAACGCTCAAGGTCTCGACGTACACCCCGCCCAACAACGGACCGTACCCCATTGATGCGCCCAAGCGCAACACGGTGCGGTTTACGCCGGCGCAGACCGAGGCCATCATGTCTGGCACGCAGCCTGGGTTGACGGTGATTGTCGGCCCACCTGGCACGGGGAAAACAGACGTCGCGACGCAGATCATCAACACCATCTACCACAACTTCCCCGAGCAGCGCACGCTGCTGGTCGCACACAGTAACCAGGCACTGAACCAGCTGTTTGCCAAGATTGCGGCGCTCGACATTGACCAGCGGCACCTGCTGCGCCTGGCCACGGCGAGGAGGAGCTGGCGATTGAGGGCGCCAGCTTCAGCAAGTACGGCCGCGTGGAAATGTTCTTGGAGAACCGCAACCAACTCCTGCAGGAGGTGACGCGGCTGGCAGCGAGCATTGGTGCACCAGGCGCGCACGGCAACTCGGCCGAGACAGCGGGCTATTTCAACTCGGTGTACATTGAGCCGGCGTGGACCAAGTTCAACGACGTGGCCGTCCACACAGACGGCGCATCCGCGGCCGACATTGTGCGGGCGTTCCCCTTCCATGACTACTTTGCCGATGCGCCCCAGCCGCTGTTTCCCGAGGACGCCGACCGCGACGCCGTTTTGGACATTGCCAATGGCTGCTACCGGCATATTTCCAAGGTATTTGCAGAGCTGGCGGACGTGCAGCCGTTTGAGATCTTGCGGCGCGACCGCGACAAGGCCAATTACCTCTTGACAAAAGAGGCACGCGTTGTGGCCATGACGTCGACTCACGCGGCGATGCGGCGCGGCGAAATTGCGGCGCTCGGCTTCCACTACGACAACGTCGTGGTTGAAGAGGCGGCACAGATCACCGAGATTGAAGACTTTATCCCGCTGGCGCTGCAAAAGGCCAACGCCACGACCGGCGACGTGCCGTTGCAGCGCGTGGTGCTGTGCGGCGACCACCTCCAGAATTCGCCCATCGTGCAGAACCTGGCCTTCCGGCACTACGCCAACCTCGAGCAGTCACTGTTCTCACGACTTGTGCGCCTCGGCGTGCCGACAATCAGCCTCGACCAGCAGGGTCGTGCGCGCCCCTCGATTGCCGACTTGTACCGGTGGCGCTACCCGGGGCTTGTGGACTTGCCGCATGTGCAGACCGACCCGGCCTTTTTGACGGCCAACGCCGGCTTCCGCTACGACTACCAATTTATCAACGTGCCCGACTATCGTGGGCGCGGCGAATCGGAGCCGTCACCGCACTTTATCCAGAACCTGGGCGAGGCCGAGTACGCGGTGGCGCTGTTCCAGTATATGCGGCTGCTGGGCTACCCGGCCAGCAAAATTACGATCCTGACGACATACGCCGGTCAGCGGGCGCTGATACGCGATGTGCTCGACTTCCGGTGCCGCAAGAGCCCCATCTTCGGCCTGCCCAAGATCCTCACCACCGTCGACCGCTACCAGGGCGAGCAGAACGACTGTACGTACCTGGCCCGTGTTCTCTTTACGGTTTTTACGACCATCAGCTGACATTACAGATATCATCCTATCTCTGACACGCACGTCTCGCGTGGGCTACCTGCGTGACATCCGCCGCCTGACCGTGGCGCTATCCCGTGCTCGCCTGGGTCTGTTTATTCTCGGACGCCGCGAGGTCTTTGAGGCCTGCCCCGAGCTGCGTGAGGCGTTCCAGATCCTGCTGCAGCGGCCCGACAAGCTGGCGCTCGTCACGGGCGAGCTGTGGCCGTCGAAGCGCGTCATTGCCGACGAAAACAAGGCGGCCGCCGGCGGCACACTGGCCAGCGAGGTCGCCATGGAAGGGCTGGAGCACCTGGGGCAGTATGTCTTTGAGATGACCCAGACGAAGCTGCAGCAGATGCAGGCCGAGGCGGCCAAGAAGGCAGCGGCAGACTCGGAGGACGGCGGGGCAGCCGGGCAAGAGATTCTCAAGGACTTCATTTGCTGCCGGCGCCGGCTCGCGACGACGAGGGCGAGGACATTGTGGCGCTGCCTGGCCGAGACGACGACGACGATGAGCCGCGCGGCGAAGAGCCGGCGACGACGACGGGCCAGAACCAGAGGTCGAAGACGAAGAGTGAATGGCAGCGGAGTGATACAACGGCGTCTTTGCGGCGTATATGAGACGAGCAAACGGATTTATCGCACAATATCATGGCATTTCATCTTTTTCTAATTCACTGCATTTGTATCCAACTTCCTTCCTTTCACCCGTCTCATTTGCCCACTGCATGTTCCAAGTGGAGTATCGTATTCACCTCGGCAGCCGTTTGATTGCAAATTGCAGCATTTACAAGATGCCTCACTGGCGTATGGGCCCGACTTCGTACAGGCAAACAAGCAACGAGCAAACGAGCGATCTAATAGGAGGAGACAGGCGCAGGCTTTTTCTGCCCTAACAAAAGCAAGCATGCGACGTGCATTGGCAAAGTCGTATCGCACAAAAAAACCTCTGGAGGTTGGAACAAAAGCTGGATCAATAAATCAAAATAGATTTAAAAAGCCAGACAAACAAGAGACCGTTAAAAAAGATACAACAACCAACAGACCCCTCCCCTGCGCCTCTTGCTATTCCCTTTTCGTATTCCTTGACGCAATCAAATGCTCGACAAACACCTTAAAGCTGGTTCCGTTCTTGAAGACAGCTATGGAGCAGAGCAGAACCAACGGCCCACAATGGGTACGGCAAAGGGGAGGAAGAGAAAAAGAGAGGAGTGGAGAGCTTAACCAAACGAGCCAACGGCCACTCCGATGCTATTGTTCTAGCAAGCAAACGCCACTCAATGTCTCGATGCAGCAAGAAACAGCACATCAACGAGAAGAGAAATTATAAGACTGAGGATGAAGAGCAAAAAGTCACAGTGGTGCGACAGTAGTTCGACAGGGACAGCTTCTTTCCTTTGTCTGTTTTGCTCAGAGTAGGGTAAAGTCTGCCTGCTACGGATGATCTCTATGCGGCACAGCAGGAGTAGTGAGCAATTGAGAAAAGAACACAGGGAATAAAAAAAACCAAAGAACAAAGTCAATCTCGGTAGGACATGTGGATTTACGGCGTCGACGGGACAATTGTCCTGGTACTCCGTATTGATGCAGTTTTAATTCGGCGGCACCGTCAAGAGAGTGACGGCCAGGTGTGTTTGGATTCCCGGATCGATCACAGCCAAAGACACTGTGGCAGAGCATAGCCGGGAGTGATATATTGCAAGTTATACGTCGTAGATGAGAATGCTAATATCAAAAGGAATACAGCCACTCCATACGAAGTGCTCCGTCCATACATCTGTTCGTATTATTATCCGGGTCAGTCGTATATACGTATCTAACTTCTTGACGGGTGTATGACAAGGGAGACGGGAAGGGGGCGCGGAAGGAAGATGAAGCTCCCATGGAAAAGACAGGGGAAAAGATGGAAACGACGAAAAAGGGGCCAACTCCCAAACTTGAACCATTCCAGGTTATACATATGTATGGCAATCAGGAACGCGCCGGCGACGGAACCAAGAATGGGACGGCCATGGTGCATATGATGCATACCCAGCCCGAAACACGAGACATTCGACAATAGCATCGATACTGGAAATCAAGACAACGAAGCAAGACAGATCAAGAGGGCCCAAGACAGGAGATGGCCGGACCTGCGCCGTATGTCCCGACAGATGCAGTGTCTTGCAGGGCACGAGACACTGGCAGCCGTGTAAGGAATGAGGGACGAGGGACGAGGGACGAGCGTGTATAAATAAACAGGAGCGTATCGAAGGGGAAAAGAAAAAAAAGCAAGAAGAAGCAAAGAAAAAGGATTGTTGCTAACTCGGTACTTCGGTATTTCGTACCTGACATGTACACCTCTCCTACTCAAACTCCTATTGCCCAAACCCACACGAGCTCATCTGCTACCGAAACAATGGCAAACATGGGACGACGACCCGTTTGAGCGCCGCATGGTGTGTGCCCAAAGAAGAAGAAGAACGGAAACAAAGACAGAAACAGAGGCGGGAACAGTGGCGACCAAGACGCGAAACGAAGCACGGTAATCATCTTACAGTGCTACCCAGCGCACAGTGAATGATAGTGTCCAAACGGCCTGGAAGTGGCTCCAGCACGCCCCTAGAGCGAGTCCCGGCACTCGGTAAAGTGGCCCAACGCTAGCAAAAGAGGTCGCCTGGGACTGCGCCAGCGCCAAGACAGGCCCAACATCCCAGAAACTTGAGGCGAGATATCGAGGAACGACAAAACCTGTCAGAGGCACTGGTAGCAAACGACTACAAAGTAGTCTGGTGCTGTCTTTGACTCGACCATGTTGGCCTCGCCAGGTGTTTGATAGTCTATCTACGCGTTTGTATGCACTGAGCTGTGGGAGGAGATGCGTCGTACGGAGTATCTTGTTCCGCCTTGCCTTCTCTCGTCGCGCTCTCGTTCCACCCGACGCACTCTGCGGCGCACAGACAGGCTGCACAGTTACAGCACCGACATGACGGCTACTCGTACGAGAACGATGTACTTTGTACAGACAGGACAGGGGCTCGCTCTCCTCTGCCCCAGCGTCTTTGCCCCAGCGTCTCTCGACGCGCCTCGTCTCGCCGGCAGCCCAAGCCCAAAACGCGGTTGGCCCCTGTCCGCCCAGCAACCCGTCTCTTCCTGTTCCTACAAAGGACGAGTACTCGTTTCCACACACCCTCGACCCCACCGTTTTCCCTGCTTTGCAGTCTCCTTTCTTCGTTTTATTTTTCCTTCCATTGGTCCTTCTCTTGCATGTGCGACCATTCCCTCACCGGCGCTCAATGGCCGTTGGCCTCTTCGGTCGTCCCTCGGAATGCACCGCTGCTGCACGCTTAAGTGCATTCTCCATTCTCACATGCATCTCCACAAATCCCGTCCCTAAGCCGCCGTTCCATTCTAATCCGGGGTGTTCATACTCATACTCCCTGAAACGGCGTATCTTCCTCTCCTGTCGTGCAGCTACCGGGTCAAAGAACCAGCACCACTCATGCACCATGCAAGCATGACCTGCTCACGCTAGAATCGGCTCCATCGCATCTAGTCCTGCCAGTGTTCGTCATCGTGCTGCGTTGGAGGCTGCCGGGTCCGTTGGTGGTGACAGGGAACGGTGCACTGCACTCGCTTCGTGTGCTCAGTGTTGGTCGGTCATGGCTACGACGCAGAGACATGCAGCTGGTCCGTTGCTGCCTACAAACGCGGACTTGAGCCTGCCATCTCCTCTCCAAGCGGGCTACATATCGCACAATCCGGTCGCCGCCTCCAAGCTGTGGCTTGGCCGCCTTTGCCTCTTTGCTACGGTCCGCCCCAGGCCTTTTCTTGGCCTTCGCCCCCCACAGCAGCTACCGCCCACTGTGATTACTTGTGGTCGTCTTTTTCTTTCATAAGTCGCTTCTTCCGACAATCACCCGTCGTATCGCGTCGCTCTGTCGCCCGTTTGCAGAGTGGCTGAACTGCTGAAAACACTTCATTAAGCCAACGAATGGTGCTGCATCACGGCGACACTGACGTTGAACGTGAATGATTCAAGAGCCCTCAGTACCGGTGAACGGAGGTGAATGGTGGCTCGAAAAGGGCGTGACATAACCAAGCAAACTGGCACGATATGCATGTATCCGCACAGCATAAATACGTATTGTATCTTACCGAGTAGTCGTGCGTAGTGTAGCGCCCAATAGGAGCATGTTGCGCCCCGGTACCTCGCTCATACTGATTTGCGGGCGCAGAGACTTGTTAAGTCCGTAGTGCTCCCTTCCCTGGGCAAACCCAATCGCAGCACCTTGATTGCTTGGCCCGTGTGCCCCCATTTGCGTGCGTGCGCGAGGGAAAAAATTGGGCATGGGGGGAAGGAGCCTAAGAAAAAAACACCTAATAAAACGCAGCCGGCGAAAAAATAATTGGGCGGCTCTGCCTTGGCTGCTGGTGTTTGCGCGCGCAGGCGCGACCCAGCACTACGCCCTCCCGCCACTACCTGGACTCGTACCTGTTCCCTCCACTATCAGCGATTTTCTGGGTGGAGTACGGGCCACTCGCCTCCCGCCTTCCTCCAAATTTTTTTTGTCCCTTCCCTTTTCCCCTTCTTGTGCCCGTCGCCCCTTCTTCTTTTTTCTTCCCCCTTTCACGACCTCAACGTGAATCCATCACATCCTTATTCCCTCCCCCGAGAAGAATCACATCACAGAACACAGCTTCGTGCATCTGTGGTATTTCTTCCTTTCTACCCAACCCCTCACATCACCTCGTTTCCCCTTTGCTTTTCTCTTGCGTCCGTTCGTCTACGGAGGCAACAGAAATCTAGCAAAAAATAAGGAGGCCTGTCTGGGATCACTGTTTGCGTGGAGGCGCAAATATCTCATTCTCCTCTTTTTCATCGACCTGCGCGACGTCCTTGTCTCGTCATCCCTTCTCTTTTCCTATCGACAGGAGAACAGAACAGAACCGAGCCGACGCCCCGTCTCTCGCCACTGAACTTAATCTCGTTGCCACGACACGCGTTCATTCTCTTCGCACCCAGCCGCGAGCATTCATCATCCCTCTCGACATCCACTCCTTTGACGGTCGAGACGAAACTCTAAAACACATAAACCCCATCTTCTCTCTCGATCGCCCGACGTGAACGACTCACTTTCTTCGTCGCGCCATCGACTCTTATCACAAAACAACCACCAAGTGGAATAGCTGTTGAAAGACGCTTCATTGCTCGTTCTTTCCTCTATCCCTGTGTTGTTTCTTTGTGACCCTCCGCTTTATCCTCGTCGACACCGCTTCCTCGTTCGTCTTTATCGAGCCGCTTCTGTCTCATGACTTCTCCTGCTACCACGCAGAACGTCCCGGCGAACTCCAACGCGACGTCCTCCACAGCATCCTACGCTTCTGCAGCTGGTGCTTCTGGCAAGGCCGCTGCGACGCCGGTGATTGCGACGGGCTCTTCTTCCCCAGTCGTAGTCGGCTCCTCCTCTGCTCCCACGAACGCGAGCACCAGCAATGCTCGTCCTGCTTCCGTGTCGCCACTGAATGGTAGCGCCGGCAGCAGCAACAAACCCACCACCTCCAACACGAACATGAGCGGAAACTCTGCGCCTTCGGGCGCCCCGGCCACTGCCAACGGCAGCAGCAACAACGGCAAGCCGATCACCCGGCCGTTCCCGCCGTTCTCAACGGCAGCTCTGCCGCCGACCACGCTCGCAAGAGCTCCGTCACCATTAGTGCCACGGGCCCCAGCAGCTTCATTGCCAACGGCGGTGCGTCTGGCGCGGGCTCCAAGGCCCCCATCCCCAAGTTTGGCTACGACGAGTCGCCCGCCATTGCGCACTCTACGCCTCGCAGCCCATTGCCGGTAGCAACCAGCGGATACCCTCGCCGGCTCAGTCGCCCATCCCCATCCCGCAGCCCTCCGCCAGCGGTGGAAGACCTCCCTCGGTTATTTCCCAGGATGGTGGCATGAAGTTTGGAAGCTTTGGTGGTGATGGCGATGTACGTATCTCTCTTGCTGGCTCCTTTTATTCTTTACCGACAGGCCATACTAACTGTATACAGCGCCACCCGAAGCACGGCAACTTCTCAAACGTGCCCGGCGGCAATCTGCCTGTTGGCAGCCCGTCTGCGCACTTCCGTCGCGGCTCGACACACTCAGTCCACAGCCAGAGCGACATCGCCCATGGTAACCACAACAATCACGGTCACCACGGTGGTCCCGGCCCAACCGTGGCGGCTTCCAGCCTGGCGGTGGCCGTGGCGGCCGTGGCTTCAACGGCAACACCCACTACAACAACCAGGCCATGCCCTTCCAGCCCGGCGCTGGTCCCTACCCCCGCGGTCCCTCGGGCGGTGGCCGTGGCGGCATGGCTTCTCAGTTCCAGCCGCGTGGTGGCATGCACCCCAACTTCGGTCCTAACTCGCCCCAGGCCGCTGCGGCTCGCGTCAGCCCGGCCATCCCGCCGGCCGTGCCAACAACGGCACACCCCAGATGCAAAACGCGATCCCCGTCCCCGGTGGCTCGCCCTACATGCAGATGCAATATGCCAACACCACGGGCTTCCCGCCCCACTCTAACGTAAATACCGCCCCTTTCTCCTATCAGTCCAAGTTCAACCAGCAGCAAGAAGGCGGTGATCAGCAAGGCCAGAACCAGCCCGCATACAGAGGTGGAGTCTACAGAAAACGAGGCGCGCGCGGTGGAGGATACGGAAGTGAAAGAGGTGGAGGGGTTGAGAGAAGCGGAAGTGACAGATATGGTGGTGGAGGAGGTGACAGACACTTCTCCTACCAGCCCCGCGCCTTTGATTCTGCGTCCAAGTGTACAGACTCGCAAAAGCAAGCATCGCAGCAGCAGCAACAGCAGCCGCAACAACCTCGTCAGAAAGAGCATGAGCAACAGCAGCAAACTCAAACCCAACATCAGCAGGATTTCAAGAAAGGAAAGGCTCGTCGCATCAGCAAGCGTTGGCCGGACACGGGGCAGGAGCCAAAGGAGGTGCCCACTGAACCCAAGTACAAGTACCGGTTCGACGCGGCTCCTTTTGTGAGCGCCCTGTATCCCGCAACAGCGACCGAGCAGCAGGGTCAGTGCCCCTGCTTTCACTGCCGCCTCGGCATCGTCTTGCCTCTGCCGCCGCCGCTGCCGCTGCCAGCAGCAACAGCGGCAACACCGGCAGATTCAACAGCGCCGGCGCAATGCATGCCACCAACACGTACCACCCTATCAACAACATCAAGCGCCCAATCAATGTGGACGACTTGTCGCCCGCCAGTGGCAACTTTGAACGCCTGCTAACTACTAAAAAACAGAACTACCCGCCGTACCAGCAGCCTGGCCCCCACCAGCAGCCGCACCTGCACCAACAGCAGCACGGCCCCAATGGCACCCCCTACATGGGCTACGCGGGCTACGCCCAGGTCAACCCCTACATTGGTAATTTTAACCAGCAGCAGGGCAACGCATACAACATCCCGTACATGGGCGGTCAGCAGCAGTTCAGCGTCCCCGGCGGCGCCCCGTCCATGTCGCGCACCTCGTCCCAGGCCGCCTCGGAGCGCCCCAACTCGAGCATGGGCCAGGTCCAGACCCCTGTGTCTGTCCACGCCTCGCTGGCTGTTCCGGGCGCCCCTGGCAGTGCCCAGAAGACCCCCGGCAGCGGTGCCGGTGCTCAGTTTGTGAAGCCCAAGAAGAATGCGATTGTCATCAAGAACCCCCAGGGCGAGACCATCGACTTCAACAAGATGCCTCCCGCGTCGCCCGGCCCCAACACCCCGGCCGTCTCACGCACGCCCCCTGTGGTCGTGTCGGCTACGCCGCCCCCGCAGCCCAAGCCTGCCACGCCTGTTGCTGTTGCGCACGCCAGAACCGACAGCGCCTCGGTTGGCAAGTCAGCCGAGCAGCTCCGCAACGAGTTCAAGGAGCAGGTCCGTAAGACGGCCGGTACTCCGACGGAGGCCGATAGCAAGGCCAAGGTTGCCGAGCCTGCCAAGGCTGAGGAGAAGAAGTCTGAGCCTGTCATTGTCTCGTCGACTCCCGCTATCGTTTCTTCTTCTGCTGCCAAGGTGGTGGAGGAGAACCGAGCCGGTTGCTGCCAAGGCCGAGGAATCAAAGACGGAGCCTGCTGCTGCCGAGGCCCCCAAGCCTGCCCCTGCTGCTGAGGCCAAGGAGCCTGCCAAGGCTGAGGCTGCCCCTGCGGCCGCCGCTGTCGAGGACGAGGAGGATGAGATGGAGCGGATGATTCGCGAGATGGAGGAGGCCGAGGCCAAGCGTGAGGCTGAGGCTGCCGCCTACGAGCTGAAGAAGCAGGCGCGCGTCGCCGAGGAGAAGAAGAAGGCCGATGCCGACCGTGCTGCCAACGCTGCGACCAACGACCAGAAGCTTCGCGACCAGGAGCGCGAGATGGAGCGCATTGAGGAGGAGCGCGAGCGCCAACGCAAGGAGAACGAGGCCGCTGCTGCCTCGGGCGGCAAGGTCAAGTCAGTGGCCGAGGTTCTGGCCGACAAGATCTCCGACATCACCCTGGGCGACCGCAAGGAGTCTGCCGCCCCGTCGACGGATGCCCTGACTAGCAAGCTTGGCGACCTCAAGATCACTGACCGCACCGGCGCTGTCCTGTCGTCCTCGTCGGAGGCTTCGGGCAAGCGCACCAAGCCGTCTGCCCTCAACCTGGCACCCATCAACACCAAGTCGGTGGAGCCCCCTCAGCCGAGTGCTGCTCTGCAGTCGCTCACGACGGCCCGCTTCCTGCGCGACCCGACGGCCATCATGTACCCCAAGGGCATCCAGTCGCCCAACCCGGCTCTGAACCCGGCTGTCAACAAAAAGGGCAACTTCAAGTACGACACGGGCTTCCTGCTGCAGTTCAAGGACGTTTTTGTCGAGAAGCCATCTCTGGACTTTGACCAGCAGGTCAAGCAGCTGATTGGCGATGGCGAGGGCTCGTCTCGCTCGGGCACGCGCACGCCTGCGGGCACTAACTCTGGCCGCCAGAACTCGCGTAACAGCGCTGCTTCCGCCTTCAACCCGACGGGCGCCATGGGCTCGTTCAACTCCAAGCCTCTGCCGCCTGGCACGACCTCGGCGGAGCGCTTCGCCATGTCCAGCGGCTCCATGCCCCGCCCTGTGGGCGCCATTTCCTCGTTTGGCCGTCCTGGTGGCTTCCCCGGCCCTAGCAACATGGCGCGCACTCCTTCGTCGTCCATGGGCGGTGGCATGCCCAACTCTCCCCGCCAGGGCAGCCGGTCCACCCGCGGCAACAGTCGCCAGACCGGCCACAACGGCAAGGGTGAGGCTCAGGCTGCTAAGACCATGCCTCTGACTCAGGGCATGGATCTGAAGCCTATCACGATCTCAGCCTCTGGCTGGAAGCCAATGAGCATTACCAACCGCGCCCCGGGCACGGCTGGCGCCTCTGGCGCCTCGCCTGCTCCGGGTGCCGCAGTCAGCACGATGGACCCTGACATGGTGCAGCGCAAGGTCAAGGCGGCGCTGAACAAGATGACGCCCGAGAAGTTTGACAAGATCTCGGACCAGATCCTGCAGATTGCCCTGCAGTCCAAGGACGAGGAGGACGGCCGCACGCTGCGCCAGGTCATTCAGCTGACGTTTGAGAAGGCGACGGACGAGGCGCACTGGGCGTCGATGTATGCGCGCTTCTGCAAGTGCATGCTGGACCGCATGAGCCCCGAGATCCGGGACGTGACGATCAAGGACCGGAAGGGCGATGTTATCAGCGGCGGCACTCTGTTCCGCAAGTACCTGCTGAACCGGTGTCAGCAGGAGTTTGAGCGTGGCTGGAAGGTGGACCTGCCGCAGCCTAAGGAGGGCGAGTCCAAGGAGATGACCATGCTGTCAGACGAGTACTACGAGGCAGCGGCGGCCAAGCGTCGCGGTCTGGGTCTGGTGCAGTTCATTGGCGAGCTGTACAAGCTGGGCATGCTGACGGAGCGCATTATGCACGAATGTGTGCGCAAGCTGGTGGATTACGAGACGACACCCGACGAGGCCGAAATCGAGTCGCTGTCGAAGCTGCTGCGCACGGTCGGTGCCAACCTCGACGGCACGGACAAGGGCCGCCCGATGATGGACGCGTACTTTGTTAGGATCAAGAATGTCATTGACATCCCCGACCTGCCGAGCCGTCTCAAGTTCATGCTGATGGACATTGTGGACCTGCGCAACCGCAACTGGGTGTCGGCGGAGGCCAACAAGGGCCCCAAGACGCTCGACGAGGTGCGCCAGGAGGCCGAGGCCCAGGCTGCGGCCAAGGCCCTCGAGGCGCAGCGCAGCACGAGCCAGCGCGGTCCCGGCGGCCGCCCTGGCCAGGGTCGTGGCGACCCGCGCAACTTCGCGTACAACCAGCCCATCCCAACCAGGTGGGCATGGACGACCTGCGGCGTCTCAAGGCTCGGCGAGCCGTATCGCCAGCTCGAGCGTGACCACTCTGGGCCCGACGTCCATGTTTGCGTCCCGCAGCAACAGCGGCCGGCGGAACGTCCCGGGTGGCTCCTTTGGTCGTCCTGGCGACGACTCTGGTCCGGCCTCGCGCACCGGCACGCCCCGACGCGCCAGGACTCCAACTCCGTCTCGCACTCGAACGCCTTTGAGTAAGTTTTCTTCGTGCGACATTCATCTATGCAAGTGTGCTGCGGAAACAGACTAACGAACCTCCAGAGCCCTCGCCAATGTAGACACGGAAAGCCGGCGTCGCCTCCTTCGACTGCTGCGTCCCCTGCCCTGCCCAAGTCCAGCCTCGACAAGGTCAGCAAGTAGGGACCGCGCCATCGTTGAGACTGGCTGACGGCCGTCGAACGGAGCCCACCTCCTCTTCTCTCTCGACTTGCTCGAGATTCCTTTAATACGCTTCTTTCTTTCCGTTTTCTACATGGGTGTCTTTTTTTCTTTGCATTCCATCTGTCCTATGCATAGACCGGCGGGGCCCTTCACTTGCGTTTTCTGCCTGGCGCTGCATTTGCCGTCCTTTCGTGTCTTGCTGTCTTGTCTGTTTGCTCTGCATACACGGGGTTCTCAAAAAGTGTGCCTAAAAGTTGCCTTTCTGCATGATACCTCCCAAAGATTTCTTATTTGTCTTTCTGATCATAGACACATATTCTGCCCTTCTTCCCCCACCAAAACCGCCCTTCACTTTTGTCTTGTTTCTCGCTTCGCTCTCTGCGCTCTTCTCGCTCTTCTCGCTCGACCGCTCTGCCGCTTTGACGCTTTTATGCTCTTATGCTCTTGTTCTCTTCTGCTCTTCTGCGCTCTCTTCCTTCTGCCATGGACTTTGTACTGCTTCGGCGACTGTTCGCACCTCCATGCGCTTTCTCTGAAGTGGCTGCTGGTGGCATCGGCTTGTCATCTTTCTGTTGTATCGTCTTGTATTTCCCCCTCCCCTCTCTGTCGCCCCCACCAAAAAGAGGCTCGTCTTTTATCTGTTCAATTTTACTTTATTACTTTACTCGCTCTACCGTTACCGCGTGTCTGAGGCTGTTTTCTCTTTTCTTGTCTGTGACTGCTTGCCTGTCTTTCCTCGTGCTGTGGACTGTCATTAATCTGTGCCTGTGCTGTCATCTGCATCCATCACTTATGGGCGTCGATGTTGAGGGAGCAAACGTGCACCGCGAGAAGCAGCCGAGGGCATGCCTTTTGTATTTGCTCGTGTGTTTCTTTGGATCTTGAGAGCTGGTGTGAGGTTGACTACGAACTAGACGCGGAGAATGCCCAGTGTTGTGAAAGCTGGTCGCCAACAGTGCTCAAACTCTGGCCATCTGTCGTCTGTCTTGGCCGGGAGGTGCCAATCGTGTGAAAAAGTTATCTTGTTGTTATGCGGATCCATTTAGAGTCCCCCCCCCTTCCTCTTGTACTACCAGCTTTCGGTTTTCGTGTTGCTCTCTTTCTTCGTAGTTCAACAGGCTAGCCAGATAACAAAACAGAGCTGTTACGATAAACATGGCCAAGTATTACGTGATTGTGATTGTGATTCTACAGTGACGGAGGGCGAGATTGTAAACAAAGTCATGGTGGCATATTGTTGAGCCTTTTTTATGCGAACCAATTCATGAACAGAAATATAAACAGGGTTTCCAAAACAGCAACAGGGGCATCAAGTAACATCGACGACGAGACAAACAAGGCAATGAGAAAGAAATACGACAGATGCGAAAGCGCCCCTGAGCGCACCAACATGAAATTGTAAACGTGGAGAGTCATGAGTAGGGAAAGAAAGAAAAGAAAAGAAGAATAGACAGCAACCATCAAAAACGCCCTCGACCTCGGCCTTCGCACACCACACCACGCCTACTTCACCTCCCGCTTCACAATGGCCATGGCGCCCGCCGCAAATCCCAGCTTCGCAAACAGCGTGTCCATGGCCACCCAGCGCCGACCGCACTTGTCCAGGTACCGCTCGACCACGGCCTTGACCGTGCCAAAGCGGACGCGGTTGTGCTCGGCCAGCGCCAGGATGCGCTCCCGGTCGGCCAGCGAGACGGCCGTGCTGCTGCTGCTGCTGCTACTGCTTTTGGCATTGTCGCGCGCCTTGTCGACGTCAAAGAGGCTGGCAAAGTAGAGCAGCTGGTTGTAAATGTCGCGCTCGCCCATCTCGTAGCGCATGCGGCCGAGACAGTCGCGCGCCAGGCCCTTGGGGCCCAGGCAGCGCGCACCGTAGACGCTCATCTGGCGCGTGCGGTTGCCGCACGACGAGTCGTCGCACACGAGCCAGCCCTCGTAGTAGCGGGTTGTTGCAACGCGCACGGCGTGCTCCATCTGGGCGACGACCGAGAGCGTGGACAGAGTCGTCTCGCACTTCCCACAGGCAATACCGCCTGGCGTGACCTTGACCTTGACAGGCGCTGGTGCCTCGCCATCCCCTTCGGCTGCCCTCTCGTTCCCAGACAGGCCCTCGAATAGACCCGAGGTCTTGCACTTGCGGCACCGCAGTTGCAGGCGCGTGCAGTCGCCGAACCGGATCTCGTCAGGAATCTGTGTCTCGAGCGGATGGATTTCCAGCTCGTCTGCACCGTTCGCACCGCTGCCACCGCTGCCGGCACCAGCCTGGCCATTGTTGTTGCCGTACCGCCGCATGTCGAGACCCAGGTTCTCAGCCAGTTGCGCCGTCGATGTGCCCACAATGTTGGCACATAGGCGCTCGACGGGCGGAAGATCTGCTTGGCAATGTACCACTCGACGTCCGGCGACAGGCCGAGTCCTTCTTGAGCAGGTCGGCCGGGCTGTAGGCGCGCTTGGGCGCCGGCTCCGACGCGGGCGCGTTCTCGCCCATGGCAATAATGTAGCTGACGACGTCGCCCTTGCGCATCTTCTTGCCGCGCCCTGCCTCGCGCAGCGCACCTGCACCTGCGGCATGCTGTCGGCATTGGGGTAGTCCGTGGGTCTTTGCGAGCTGCGTGAAGATGGTGTACTTGTTGGCCGGCACGCCGTTGGCCGGTGTATGGTCGCCACTGCGCATCTTGGCCGCCATCTCGCGCAGGTACTCGTGCACGTGCGTCACCGACACCTCGGTCTCGTTACCCGACAAGATCTCGTTGAGGATGCGTGTCGACACCTCCTTGGACAGCGCGCAGTACTCGCGACGCCGCATGTCGAGACCCTTGACCTCCATCTTCTCAATGTACTTGCCACCAGACTCAATCAGGTTGATGGCCGCGTACTTCTTCTTGGCTTGCAGCAGGATGCGCCGGAATATGTTGTCAATGTCGATTTCCAGCAGCTTGTAGCGGTCGTTGACGGCCTTTTTGAATTCCTGCCCCACGCGCAGCGCGCTCTCTACGCTGTCCACATTGGCATTGATCATGACCGAGTCCGTGTCGCCGTAGATGACCTGCAGCGCCTTGCTCTCGGCCAGCTCCTTGGTGCTGCGCAGAATCTCACGGCCCTTGTACGTGACGAGCACGGCCAGCGGACGCGCGTAGAAGCGCGACTTGGTGTAGCCCAGACAGCCGTACATGGAGTTGGCCGTCAGCTTGAGCGCCAGCTGCCGAATGTCCCATGTGGCGAGCTGTTCGGGAGTCGCTTTCTTGTCCTTCATGAGGCTCTTGACTTGCCGACGGCGCGACACCAGGCCAGCAATCAGCTTGGCAGAATGCCCTGGTTCTGTTCCTTGGGTACCTCGGGCACTGCTTCTTCCTCGCCCTCGGTGGCCTGTACATGGACTCTGTTAGTTTCTGTCCCTGTCCGCTGGGCAGCATACATCCCCTGGCACACCAACCCTACTTACCAAGGCAGACCGCTCCACGGTCGTGAAGCAGATGTTGTACTCTTGGATAATGGACGGATACAGCGAGTTGAAGTCCATGACGAGCACAAACTTGTCGTAGAGCCCACGCTCCGGCTCAAACACGAGACCGCCCTTGTACTTGTCCTTCTTCTTGCCACTAGCACCGCCCTCGCCACCCGCCTCGTTGCCAGGCTCGTCTTCCTCACGGGCCCGGCCGCGAAAGACCTGCTTGTCTGGGCAGATGTACTTGTTGCGGTGGAACTCGTGCAGCAAAATGTACTCGTTGCGCTCGGCGCGCGTACCCGTCAGCGTACGCGCCCATGAGTTGCCGGCTAAGTTGGTGAGGACCTTTGTCAGGGCAGGATCTGGACGCGCAGGGCCAGCGCCGCAATAAAGTACGTGTCGGCCTCCATGTGCGCCACATAGTCCAGCAGGCCATTGGCGTCTTGGCCCATGTGTTGAGCGCGGCGTCGTTGTCGATGTCGCGTCGCTGGTTCTCCTCGCCGCCCAGATACAGATTGCACATCTCTGTCAGCGTCCACGACTGGCACTTGAGCATGACCGAGCGACCAGCGTCGTTTCTCAGGTCACACAGAAGACGACCCGACAGAACCTGCCGCTCCGCAAAGACGTTGCCGCCAATGCGGCCGATTTTGGCCGGCCACTGCTGCCGCCGAAGACGGCCGAGACGCGACCACTGCGGCGTCTTGCACTCGCGTAGACGATCAATCAGGACGCTGTAGTCGACACCCTCGAGCTCGTGGCCGACGATGACGTCTGGGTCGACGTTGGCCAGCTGGGCAAGGAAATACGAGAGAATTTCGGGCTCGGTGTTGGCTAGGCGGATGGTGCCACGGCCACGCGATTTCGCCACAGTGTCGAAGCCGACGGGGAACGCCTTGCCGCGGGGCCGGATCACCGTAAACGTACGACAGGGCAGCTTGTCGGCCGGCGTCGTGTCGCTAAGACCGACGTTTTCGTAGATCCGCGCGCTGATGGCCATGACCTCCTGCTTTTTGGACTGGGGGTCGTAGATCATGCGCAGGGCCAGGCTCATCAGCGTCAGGGCGGCACTCGGGCGCCTCGGCCTCGGCCAGCACGGACACCATGTTCGGGTGCGCGGCCTGGACCTCGAGCTTGCAGTGGGAGGCGTTGTTGATGGAGGCAAAGTCGGCGTCCTCAATCTTCAGCCAGCACGGGCCCATGATGTTCTTCCACAGCACAAACTGCTCAAACAAGGCCGTGTTGGCGCCGAATACATGAGAGTACGTCTCGCCGCTGTGGCTTGCCTCGCTCAGCGGGGTCTGGAGGTTGTTAGCGTCTCGGGTGTCTAACGGTAGAGAAGGGTAGGGCAAGGACTTGATGTCACGAGAGGGGAAGCACGTACTGGAGTACGGGTTACAGCACTTTGAGGTACCGGCCCTCCGCAGGGATGCCGGGCAGCTCAAAGGCATACTTGCGCGTGCAGGGCTTGGAGCGGTGCTGCTTGACGCCAGCCGGCCCATCAGGCTGTCGACCTCGGTATACACGTCGCCCATGTTGACGGTCTCGTCAGTCTGAGCGCCGTTGACGAGGCGGGTCTCGCGCGGCAAAAAGAAGAGCTTGCGCTCGACGTTGTCGACCTTGATGAAGCAGCTGACGTGTTTCTTGGTCTTTTTGTTGAGGACTTACCAAACAGACAGAGGCTGTCGTTGACCTCGTTGTAGTCGTCCAGAAGAAGTGCAGGCTGCCGTCCTCCTCGACGGCGTCCTTGTAGCTGATCTTGCCGCCGCTGTGGATGACGGCATCGGCCTGTTGCGGGCTGCTCATGACGTTGAGCTTCTGGTTGAGGCTGGTCCACGCTGTTGGGTCCACGGCCGCGGCAGTTTCGGGTGCCCGTGCTGCGGCGAAGAGTTGGCCGACGATGGGTAGGGCGCAGCGTCTTGAGGATCTTCTTGACGGGCCGTGCTGCCGTCAGGTTCACGCTGGCCCGCGTTGACAGCACCGGGCGTGGGACACCTCCATCATGGCGTCGTCCTCCTCATCCTCGTCGTCCTTGTTCTCTCTCTTTTTTTCACTGGTCGTGGCAGCAGCCTTGGGAGCAGATTCTTGCCCAGCGGCAACCGCAGCCGGCTGCGCCTTGCGGCTAGCACGCGGACAGTTGGTGAGGACGGCATGGGATCGCTCATGGGGATGTCGTCGCTCGGCGGCACAGCATCGCTGTTGATAATGGACATCAGGCCGTCATCGTCGTCGTCGTCGTGGCTGGCCGGGGCTGGCAGTGTGTCGGCAATCCGGACACGCTTCGGCTGCCGCGTCAGGTCGGCGAGGGGCAGGGTGTCGCTCCTGCTGCGTTGGTCGCTCGTGCGCTTTCTTGGGCATGCGTGGCAGGGCAGGCGAGATGTTGGCGTGCACCTCGCCCAGCAGATTGGACATGAACTCATCGTCGTCCTCTGTTTTTGTGATCTGGGTTTGTTAGCATCATGTTCTCCTGCAAGACACCTCCCCCGCGCATAAAGCTAGAAGCCCACCTTGGACTTGGGCTGGGCCTTGCGGCGCCCTTTGTAAAGTACTCGGCAATGTTGCGGTCCTTGGCATCGCGGTCGGCCTGGTCCTCCTCGCGGGCCTTCTTGCTCCGGCCCTTTGGCCGCCCGACTAGGCGCTGCCGTTGTCTTCGCTGTCGCTCTCGTAGACGTGCGTGCGGGTCCCTTCCTCGCGGCGTCCGTCGGCGTAGCCTCGCCATTGTCGTCGACGACAAAGTCGTCCTGGTTGAGACGCTCGCGCACAATGTTCTTGTACTGGTTCTCGTCAACCTCTTCGTAGAGGGCGTTGTCGTCGTTGACCTCGTACGATTCAAAGCCGTCTTGCCCGACTTGCGCATGGCCCGCAGGCTCTCGAACTTGGAGCGGCGCTCCCTGGTTGACTTGGTGGGCACGAGGCGTCGAGCCGCGGACTGTGCCGGTGGTGTTGTATGCCTTCTCGTGTTGTTTGAGTGGTTTCCGAGTTGATTTCTCTGTTTAGTTGCCTTCTCTCGACAGCTGACGAGGATGTGTTTCAAAGTGGTGATAACGGGCGTCTGGTCAAGGGGGCTGTTACGTACAGACTTGAAAGGGTATATCTCTTGGGGTAGGAGCAAAAGAAAAGAAACCAAAAACACGTCCCTCAACTGGACCACCCCAGAGTCATTCAACCAGCTTGTCGTGGACCGGTGTTTGCGAGGCAAATGGAAAAGGAGGCGTGTTTGTAGGTGGTGTGGCACTTGCGTAAAGTGACTGCCCACCACAGGAAGGAGCAGACGGCGACGAGACGCCGCTACAACGCGTCGATTGAACCGTTTCTGGCAGGGGCCATTTAACGCGCTTTGGACGCGCGGTGGGTCGCACTTGCAGAAAAGAAGAACACGCGCCTGTCCCGGTCCGTAGGAGCATTTATGCACTGTACATTAGCACTGTCTATGGCTTGACAGTGGAGCCTCTAAATTTTCTGGACTCGTTATCGATAAGGCAAGATCAACCTCACACCTTCCATGGTGCTTTGCACGCGAGAGCACAGGCAACATCTTCCACCCACATACCCATTCGAAGTTCCGGCCCCCTCTACACACAACATCCAAGATGTATATGTGCAGCGGCGGTGTGCAAAGCGGTGGCGCGGCGCCTCCATCGGCCCTCTTTGCCGCATCAGTGCTGTGAGGCCAGCAAAGGCGTCGTCATTTTCGACTTCGACAGCGACGACAGCAACAACAACACAACAACGACGACGATGACGAAGCAGGCGAAGGCGAAGGCGATTGCAACGGCGAGAGTGTCACGATCATTTACTTTACAGCACAATCTTTCTACCGCACGAAGCTTCAGCGCGATGACAGTAAGGAGGGCAAGGGAAGAGACAGCGGTCGAGGGCGAAATGTGGCGAATCTTCGACAAGGACGAGGAGACGAATGGCCTAAAACCAGTTATCGGACGAACGTGGACGACGGGACCGAGACAAAGACTTGCCGTCAAAAGTGGTGCCGCTCGCGTCACAGCTCAAGCTGGACCAGCGCGTTCAAGCAGCGCCTCCGCTACATGAACGACTCGTACGCCATTGCGCAGTGCGTGACGGATTTGCTGGAAAAGAACAAGTACGAGGAGGCACTGCACATGACGCGCATGGCCAGCAAGCAGCACCGAGTCGCCGTCAGCTGGAACCTGCTCATCGACTACGAGATGCGCAACGACCGGCTCAACGACGCATCAAGCTGTACAACGAGATGAAGAAGCGCAGCCAGCTGCCCAGTGCGGCCACCTACACGACCATCTTCCGCGGCTGTGCAATGTCGCGACACTCTGAGACGGCCGTCTACCACGCGACGCGGCTGTACCACTCGATGCTCAGCAACGAACGCATCGCCCCCAATCGCATCCACATGAATGCGGTGCTGAACGTGTGTGCCAAGGCCCGGGACCTCGAGTCGCTCTTTAGTATTGCCGCGTCGGCTGACGAGCGCGCGCGCAGGCCCGACAGTGTCACGTACGCACGCTGCTCAACGGCCTGCGCCACGCGACGGTGCAGCCACACCACAAGCCAAACCAGGTGGGCGGCGCTGCCGAAACGGGCGAGGCCGATGCGGTTCATGTGGACAGAGAGCCTGCCAGGCTTTCGGTGGCGCGTGGACGGGCGGTGTGGCGCGAAGTGGCCAACAACTGGCGCAACGGCGTGCTCGCCATCGACGAGAAGCTCGTGTGCGCCATGGGCCGCCTCATGCTGCTGGGCAGCATGAAAGACAATGACGACATCCTGTCGCTCGTGGAGCAGACGATTGCATTCCGCGGCCCGACAAGGCCGAGAGGCGCATTTTGCCTGCCGCCAAGAAGCAGGACGATGCGGCGAAGGCGAAAGCGAATGCGGAAGCGAATGCGGGTGCGGATGCGGATGCACCTGCAAATGCCAATGCCGATGCCGGGGTAGACGTGAATGCGTCTGCGGCCACGGCCGCTCCACCCAAGCCGGAACTGACGACGTCGACTTGCCGAGCTGGAGAAGTCCGCTGAGAACGCGACAGTGCCAGACACGCAAAGCATCGCGACGAGTTTTATGCCGATCCGAAAGCGTCTAAACGGGCAAATTTCGAATATGTGGTGCCCAGCAACAACGTCCTGTCTCTGGTCATCTCATCGCTTGGCCAGACACGGAAGACGACGATGGCGTCGTATTACTGGGACATTCTGACAAGCCCACCTTACAGCGTGGTGCCGGATTCGGAGAACTGGTACCGGATGCTGCAGACGCTCCGGCGCGGTAGGGCCAGCAAGAAGGCGGCAGAGATGATGGAGCTGATTCAGCCCGAGTTCTTGGAGCCCAAGACGTTCCGCCTGGGCATGGCCACGTGCATCGCCGACAGTATCAACGAGAACGCCTTTTGTCGGCCGACAAGATCCTCGCGTGATGATACGCACGCTGGTTGAGCCCGACCCGTACACAATGCGGCTGTACCTGCAGACGGCCATCAGCTGCAGCAGGACGGCCCGTGAGGCGACAAATCCCGCGAGGCGCGAGGCGGCCAAGCATGCGTTTGGTGCGCAACTGGTGCGCGCGGTGGCGCGGCTCTGGGACCCGTTCCGGCGCGCCTGCAATGCGCTGACAACGCCGGGCAGCAGTGGGCTCTCGGGCTGGGGACGGCGAATGACCGGCGTGAGCTGTCGTTCCTGGCGCGGAGATGGTGTCGGCAGCAGACATGGTGATCTCGGAGAACATGGCAGATGAAGCCACAATCAAGGACCTTCGTGTCAGCCGCAACCTGATTAACCGCCAGATCACCCGTTTCTTCGAGAAATACGAGAAGGACGACGGCTACCAGAGCGGCCAGGCACGGAGTTTCAGGGGCAACCGAGTGGGGGCAAGATTAGGAGTGCGAGGGCGCAGAGTGCCGATGCCAAGGAATCAAGGAGACCATTGGCGCGAGAAGGTCAAAGAGGCCAAGGAGGGGTTTCATGAAAGAAGGACGAGGAAAAGGTCCAGCTGTAGATGGCCAGCTGCTTGTATAAAAGCCTCCCATATTTCGCATTTCCCTGTATTCATAGCTGTGGACTAGCCACATACATAGCCACTACACATAGAAATACCCGTTCACGTACCAGTCATCTTGAAAGCAGAGTTGGAGCACCACAGCCTCTTGTCAGTCTGTTACTTGAGTCTGCGGTCGATCCGAGAGCCGTCCGATATCACTCTGGATGCTAGACACTGAGGTCAGACAGTGGCATCGTTGGGCGCTGGACGGCCTCCCTGCAGGTCACACCGAGCCCCTGGCCGCGGCCTCAGCCGCCCTGTCAGAAGCCATCAAAGTCCCTAGAGAAGGCGTGGGCCACGCCCGGCACAGTGCCATTTAGCGCGGTCGACACGTCGTTGTGCGTCGCGCCCCATTTTCCGTCCCTTCCCATCCTGTTCTTCCCCAATCACGTCCAGCTCCAGCTCCATCACCAAACCAACTCTGCTCGTCTCTCATTTCATCAGCCTCACCATCGCGCCACGTCTTTCGCCGGCCCCCAACACTACTTCGGTTTCTGGTCTGATCTTGGTCTCCAAGTTGCGGGTACCGATAGGAAACAGAAGGAAAGATTGCGACCGCTCTCAACCGAGCGACAGCAAACGACGCTCAGACGAAAAGTCAACTGAAGAGTCGTCAAGAAGCGACCAGCAATCAGACAACGTTACAGCCCATCGCGACACATCACATCGCAGCCGTCACGATGGCGAAAGTAGCAACCGACTTTGAGAAGATCATCAACACCGGTGCGGACCAACCTGTGATGCCCGTTTTCGGTTGTCCCAACAGCGCTTCCGAGTACTGACTCTCCCTCAGATCGCTCTCGTAAGAAGAACACAGCCCTCGCCGCCAAGATCTTTGGTAAGGACCGTCGGGCCAGCGCCCCGATCAAGGCCGGAAGTGCTCTGGCCGCGCGTTCTGGTGTGCAGAAGGTGTGTAGTCACTTACCGTCGTGTCTCGTTTGTGCTTCTTCGCCCCACTAACGTTTTTGCCCTGAAGCGCGTCTCCTCGACGTCCGTTCCTCGCGCCGGCAACATCAACACCGAATGGACCCACGATCTGCACGAAGGTAGCGGCAACGGCAACGCACGCAAAACAACGGCAACGCCAGCCTCAAGAACCATAAGAATGGCGCAGGCGCAGCACCGGGCTCGCTGGCCAGCCGCGTCTCTCGACCGGGCGAGGCACCAAGGGCAGCAAGGGAAAGCAGGCAACAACAGTGGTAGTGGCCGGGGCAATGGCGGTGCCGTTGTTGCGCAGACTGCGGGTGCGTCAACAGCCCGCGGCCGCCAGCAGCGCCGCTCCAGCACCAGGTCACCAATGCGCTGAACCGCACCGAGCTGCAGCCCGCAGTTGTCTTCAGGCCTCTCGATCCGCGGCATCGCCGCCGCTGCCAACGAGCCCCTTGTCGTCATGGCCCAGAACTTTGCGCCACCGGCACCACGGCCGCCGACATTGAGAGTGCCATGACGCCCGTCGGCGGGCTGATTAGTAGCTGCCGCGTCCTCAAGACGACGCCGCTCGTCATTGCTGAATTGTCTTGAGAACCGCGAGGGCGCCGAGCGCGTTATCGAGACGTTCAACAACCAGACCGCCGACGGCCGCATCCTGCACGTCTACCCCAGGTGATCAACAACGTGCTGACGCCGCACAACCAACTACAACACGCCCATCTTGGCGCCGGCTGCTCTGCCACGCCAAAAGAGCAACGGCCAAAGTGGTCGATGGGTCGCTGGGGTTTGACGACCCTATGGACACGGACGGCTTCAGCGCACAGGCACAGCGCAACGGCCGTAATGGCGGCAACAACAACAACAATGGCAGCCTCAATGGCAAGTTGTATAGCGACGACCTTGTGGGTTCACGGCCGCCGACTGGGCCCATGCGGCGCAGCGTGGACGCGGTCGTGGTGGACGACGGTAGGAGAGTCGTTGCGACGACTGTTACCACGCTATCGGATACCCAGGAGAGATGGTTTGATATGGGCAGTAATATGCCGACGACATACCATTCGCCTATCTACGCCCTTGAACCTCCCACTTGCCTTATTTCCTCCCACTCCCATCTTTCTCTTCTTTCTTTGTACTTTCACCTGCTTCTTTTTTGTCGTTTGCTTTCGGAAATCTATGGGCAAAGGGGCAATGTGAATGGGCACGCGGAACATAGACACGAAAACAGTATCTTAACAGAACAGCGAAGCCAAATACCAATGAATTAAGCTCATTCACGGAAAGCATGAAAAGCGCAATGATATTGACGTAGGATTTCTACTCAGTGTCCTCGCGATCTACGAGCATGTCGTAAAGTGAACCCTGTCCAGCACCACTATTCTGGTGAGTTTACAGCGGTTGATCACCGCTAGTCGCCCCACCAAAACGCGCGATCGCACGTGCCCCTTACATAATCCGCCGCGGCTTTAACGGCAGCGCCCACTATGTACATGTACGGAGTATCTCGTAATGTCTGACCTGTCATTGACATTGTCATTGAATCTTGTGTCGTGCTTTCTCACTTACTACACGTCTACCAACGACACCCATATTCAGCAGTGGAAACAGAGTCCTGCTGCGTTCTCCGCCGCTCAATCGTCTTTTGACCTCTCGTCGGCCCTTTGCCCGACAGAATACGGCTTTCAACCGCCTTTGCCCTGCGCCCACGCCAAGTTCCTCCGAGTTTCCGTCATCCTTCACTTGACGAACCGTCCTCTTCGCCGCTGTGTTTTCTACAAAGCTCCGATCCGAAGCCTCTTCTTCGACATCCGCCCCCACAGCAGCGAGGTCTACTATCATCTGCGGACCAGCACCTTTCCTTCTCGCAACACCTTACCACGTCGAGCCGCGACCAACCATGGCAAACGACGAGATCCACGTCCCGTCGCTCGTCCTGATCTTGGTCGTCTCGGGCTTCGTTATCCGCCACTTTTTCTTCCGCGGATCACCACCCTCAAACGGAGCACGCGGCTCCTCCGAGGCCGGCGCACGAGGTACTGCTGCTGGAATCGCCAGCGGCCAGCAGGGCCAGTCACGAGATCAGCGGCGTGCCGAGGCCTTGGACCGCCGTATCGAGGCGGCCGTCGAGCATATCCAGCAGATCTTCCCCCATGCCGACCGCCGTGAAATCTGGTGGGATTTGCGCCGCAACGGCCTTAATGTGGCCGCCACCACGAGCGCATCCTTGGTGGGCGTTTGGATACGGTAGGTTCCACTGTATTGAGGTTCCCGAAAGACAGCCGTACTTGTACTAACTCTATAGCCCCCCCTCACGTTCCAGCCTCCTTCGCCTCCAACTCGGCCGAACTCCGGCGGTGCACGGACGGGCAGTGCCACCGCCCCCGGTGCCGCTGGCACATCGCCTGCCTCCAAGTCGAGCCAGCCAAGTCTGATTCAGCGCTACAACCTCGAAAGCAAAGTTAGCGGTCGCCTGAGGTTGCCGCTGATTCGGCAACGTCTGATAAGCCCACGCCCTCTCCGTCTGGCAGCAAGGCCAAGAACTGGAGCACCAACCGCGACGAGCGGCAAAATCTCCTCAAGAAGCGGCGGGACGACATGATTCTTGAGGCGCGGCGGAAGATGGAGGCTAAGATTGCGGCCGAAAAGGCAAAGGCAGCAGAAGCCGGCGGTGCCTCGGCAAGTTCATGATGGAGTGGTTAGAGGGAGGGCCGTTGGTGCCAAAGAACAAAAGGACGAGAAATACACTAGGCAATCTTGGAGGATGGAGCACGCCGGCTGATGCTGGATAAGGGAGAAGGGGAGAATAACTGCCCAAGACCCCTCGCTCTGCTGTTTGATTTGCCCGTTTTCTCTTGATGCATGCGAATGCTCGACTGTAATTTTTCGCGTCCCTGCTGCTCGACTGCATCTTTGGGGGCTCATTTTGGGTGGCCGTTTTTGTTATACCTTGACGTCCTTCATACGTCAGTTGTCCCTTTCCTTTCGAGTTAGCCTGTCTGCTGGATCAAGTCCGAAGGTATGTCATAAAATGACCTTGTTGCTGTTTGTGTTTCTTCAATTCGTCTCTAAACCCAATACATCTATACCACGCCAATGCAACGACTATTTCACTGTATCGCCACTTGGTTGGTCACATAGGCCACCGTCTGTGCCCGAATGAGTTTTGGAACATGAGCTTAATTGGGCAAAATCACGCCGATGAACGCCAGACCCTCTGTAAAACAAACAACAAGAAGCAAGACCTCGTACTTTTTCTCCTGCCTGCGCTCTACTCCTCCATGGCGTCTCCAGCCGAGATGCCGGCTGGAAGACGGCCTTCTTGCAGCTCCTTCTCCAGGCGCGCAATCTCGTCAAGGCTCGTTGCCGTGCGGATCCGCTCTTGCAGCCGCTTGCGCTCGGCGTCCGACAGCTTGATGCGCGACAGCTTGGACGGCGCAGCATCAGAGGCACCGTTGGCAGCGCCGGCCCGTTCAGGCCCGACACCACGTCAAACTTTTTGGACTTGACGCCCATGATCTGGACAGTTAGTGTGCGTGTAGACGGTGAGGTGAGAGACGGGCTGGGGTACCTTTCTTGCCAGCTCGGTCGGCAGAATGTGCGTTCCAAACAGCTCCTCGGCCTTGCTCCGCTCGGCATCCTTGACCTTTTGAAAGTCGAGGAAGCGCACCGTCGGGCACCGCCAAATGACCCAGTAGCGGTACTTTTCGCGCTTCGTCACGGGATTGTCCAGTAGCACCAGGTGCGTCAGACGGCCCAGCCGTGCCAGCGGGTCGAGGTCGGCCAGCTCCGACAGCTGGTTGGACGCGAGCGCCAGGCACGTCAGGTTGGGTACAGCGTTGGCGAGGTCGGGTTGGATGGCCGCAATGCGGTTGCGCGCCAGCAAAAGCGTCCGGAGGCGGGGCGTCAGCGGGAAGTTGCCGAGCACCTGGATGTCGTTGTCGGTCAAGTCAATGGCATCTTGAGGCTGTGCGTGTGTTAGACGGAGGCGAACCAAGGCCAACAAGAGCAAACAAGAGCAGATAAGCAGGGCAGACTTGGGAATACTTACGCCTGCGGCACCAAGATTCTCAATGGCGACAATTCGGTTTCCTGTCGAGGCCAAAAGGCAAATAAAAAAGGAACTCGCTATCAACTCTGCTCTTCTGAAACTTGGAAAAAGTGTAGCGAAACAAGGGAAAGCAATAGGGGGAGGAGGGAGAGAGAACAATCAAGCAGCCGCCCTTTTCGCCCTGTTCGCCCTCCTCTCCAGCATGCCATCTTCTTTTCAGTCACGCGCGTCCCGGGAAAACCCACCTCGTAAGTCGAGCTCGCGCTCCTTGAGCGGGTTCAGGTACGACAGCGACCCGTTGATCAAGTCGGCCGTCAACCGCATGGTGACTCGGTTCCGCTGGGATTGTATGTGTGCTGCGTTTGCCTCGAGTTGGTCAAAAGATGCGTCGCGCGCCGTCGTCGATGGTCGTCAATGTTGAGAAGAAGCGCGGCTACTTGGCAGCTGTGCTCGCAAGTCCAACGTGTATGTGCAGGGTAAGAGCAGTGGCGCTCAACGGTATAGTGTCGTGGTACGGCGTCAGGGTTGTTCGTTGTGCAGCTGTCGTCGGAGGCCGCGATGTCGTGTGTGTTTGTTGGTGCCGCTGCCTCGAGTTGTACGTCGTGGTTCCAGCTTTCTATGGGGTAGCGCCGCGACTGGATTTTTCCACCAAAATGGCAGGCGCGATAAAGGTCTGCGATTAGCCATACGTCGCACTGTATAGAAACTGTACGTAGCCCCACAGACCACAAAGAACAAGAATTACAGCCTTCACCTTTCACAGTGCGTTTTATGTTTAATGTACCCTATATCAGCGGACCTGACATCAAAGAACACACCACATTGTCATGACATGGTCCGAACAAATAGAAAGTGGCGACTGTACTTCCCAGTATGCGGTATCATTAAACGTATCTCTAAATCATACTATGCAAAAAAGAGGACCCAGCCGTACTTCGTAGATCTTATCAACATGGTCGACCGCCGCATGTCTTTTCAACAAACCGACAATTAGTCTCCAAATGGAACGTTTCCAGCATCTTTCGTTCCCGCTCCTCACAAGTCATGCCAATCCCAAAATCAAAGCCTGTTGTCTAAACCAACACCGTCTACAAAATCAAAGTTCATGTCCTGGAACAAATTGTCCATATCCTCCTGCGTCACCGAATCCAGGTTCAACTCGACATTCATCCCGCCATGTCCATCATAGGCAGGGTATTGATATGCTGGCTGGTGTTGTTGGCCAGGTTCGTTGTGTTGACATCAGCGTTGAAGCTCATGTCAAGCATCTCGGGCATGGTCGGCAGCTGTACCGCGGCCTGCTGCGTCTGGTCGACTACCAGCATGCCACGGACCATGTCCTTGAACTTGCCCAGCAGCTCCTTGTCGTCAGCCGGCGTGCCGTGCTGCGTAGTGCGTCCGAGAATCTCGCAGGCCTTGGCGCGAAGAGCTCCGTCGTCGGGGAACGGCTGGCCGTTCTGGACCACAGCAGCTCGCACATAGTCGGTCAGGCCATTCTCCAGCTCGCGAGAGCAGAACACACTCGCGGGCTTGGCATAGCGTGTCATGAACGACTGGAGAAATTTGTTGGCCGTCTCCGACGTCATCTCAAACTCGACACCGTGCATCATGGGTTCTGCATCTGCGTCGCTGATATGTTGCTGCTTGACCCGCTGCTCGCATCGCCAGTCTCCTCTCCTGATGAAGTGACTGGCGCAATGGATTTCTTAGTGAAGCAGTACGGCGGTGCAAATCCACTACCGCCCTGGTCCACATTCCATGCTGTGTTGTCTGTCGGCAGGCCAGGACCGTCCTCGGCCGGAAGAATGCCAACACCGCGCTTGAATCGCATCAGCCACTCGGCGTTGTCGGCTGCTGTTTGGTTCCACGGTCATCGCTAGAACACGTTAGTCATCGTACACCGTTTGAGTTGGAAGAATCGCAACGGCAAAAAAGAGCAGAAAGCAGAATGTGAGCAAATTGACATTGACTTACTCGTCGTATAGAATCCACCGGGCCTGGTGCTGCAGCTCTTCGTCGGTCGGTACATGGCTGTTGGGGTTGTTGGGCGACATCGCCATATTGGCGAACCGCGTCAGCTCACGGGCTAGACGACGGTAGCAGTTCGTGTCGTTCAGGAAGAAAGGCGACGGCACTAGCAAGTTGGGGCTGTGGGTCGGCCGCTTGCCGCGGTGCTGCTGTGCGCACTGCCGCTGCTCAAGGAGTTGGAACGGCTGCCTGTGGTCGTGGCCAGGGTCGTGGGGTGTGCCTGACAATGTGCCGGTTCTTAAAGGCCTCCAGCCACTGCGGGTCATCGGCTGCCGTTTGATTCCAGCCATCGTCCAGCTCGTAGATGATGAGGCGTGCTTGTCGCTGCAGGTCGCATCATCCGGCGTGGGTTCGCCCGCCTCGCGCCCGCAGCCGCACATAGTCCGCCAACTCGGCCTCTAGACGAGTGAAGTTATGGATGGTGGCGTCAATGTTGCTTGGGTCATGTACAGGACGGTAAGCCTCGTTTGCAATAGCATCGGACCGGGGCAGATGGGCCCGCTTGCGGAATGCGGCAAGCCAGCTGGTGGAGCTCTGGATCAGCCGTAGCCAAAAGTCGGCAACCTTCTTCTCCGTCGTGATGCGTGGACTGGCGGACTCTCCAGGGCCTCAGTCAGCTGTATCTCCATCTTTCGAATCAGGTCACACGCTATCATCTGGAGCTCCGAATCATAGGGGTTAAGCCTAGCTGAGATCGGTCTCGGACAAACTCGTGAAGAGCAGTCTCGAGCGGACACTTGTCAAAGACGAATCTTGGCCGTTGATGCGCATCGATGCCATACGACTCTCGGCCTGTGTCCGAATCGGCCTCAAGCGTGCTCGCCTTGCGCAGTCCTCGTCGTCCATGAGAAGATCGCGCAGCCACGATGAGTTCTCCCGGTTGGTCTGCGCAGAAAGTTCGGTGGCGAAGACAATCCGGCAGGCTTCCACCCGCATCTCGTTGTCTGTGACCGCATTAAACTGGTCTTGCTGGTGCTGTATCCAGTACAAAAGCTCGTCGCGGAACAACTCGTAGGCATTGCGTGGACTGCCGGGGACTGCGATGTTGCGCTAAACGGCAAGGGTGAGTTGCGCTCGTGGTGAATCAGGTACGGGGGATCGAGTTCTCGACCATCTCCAATACAGGTTTGTCAAAACCCAGACCCTTCCAGTCAGCCATGGTGCGACGGTTTTGAAGTGCTCTGCCAGGTGGTCTACTCGGAATGTCCATGTGTCCATAACGATGCCGCAGAAACCGCAGCGGGAACGGATTTCTGGTGTCGCGACTTTCCACTGGTCCATGGACCAGGCCATAAACTTGACGTCATGTACAAGCTTGAGATGCTGTCGTAGATGGTCTTTCCGGTAGAAAGTGCGGTCACCCAGCGCACGCTCCTGGCAAGCGGCAAAGTTGTGCGACTCAATGTGCTCTGCGTCAGGCTCAACCTCGCCACAGAAAACGCAGCATACTTGCTTTGTTTCCGGGTTGATGGCGGTCGCACCCGTGGCGTGCACACCCACCGCTCCAGCGACAAGTGCAGCGACTTCTCGTGTCTCTGCAGTCGTGTTTGGTCTTGAATGTTTCGGTACAGAACGTACATTGGTACGTTTTGAGCGGTGCAATAAGGGGTGTGGGCCCACTACGGACATCGGCGAGCTTTGTCGCCTGGCGCATCAGTTTCTTCTCCATCTTCTTGTCTTCTCGGTCACCCCCACTAGAGCTTCCGACTCCGTGGGTGGGTGCGAGCGCCGTCTCCGCCGCCGCCGGCCACGTCCCAGCGAGCTGAAAGTAGAGCCAAACGAGTTGCGCGAGGCATGCGAGTAGGCCGACGCAAACGAGCCAGTGCCACTGGACTGCGATGTACCTAAACTGCTCGCGGACGATCCGTTGAAGAGAGAGGCGGCCCGAGCCGTCATCCGTAAAGTTGAGACTGAGCGGGCTATTGAGGCCGGACGAGATAGCCGAGGCCGAGGAGGTAATGGCTCGGGCAATATCAGTGACACTCGCGGTTCGTTCTCAGGCGGCGAGTCCGCCAACGTTGCAGAGGGATGCACTCGAATGTAAGCGGCCGGCGATCAAACGGTGAAGGTGTGCCGCTCCGGCGCGGCTGGGGGATGTCAATGGCACCAATGGGAGCCTTGGGGCCGGAGTAGGAGTTGCGCACATGCGGCGATGTCGACCGGGTGGCTGGGATCTTGCCCCGACGGCGTGCGTTGGCCAGCCAGTTGGAGATTTGGGTCTTGTTCAGACCCGTCAAGCGCTGCAACGACTCCTTATCGTCCTCGGTCGGGTAGGGATGCCGGCTGTGGGTCGACACCCAGTTCTTGAGAACCGTACAGACTCCCGAGAGAAGCGGGCGCCAGCTTGGGCTGAGCCGCCGAGAAGGCTTTCGGGCTGCCGTTACCACAAGGCTCGGGCACTTCAGTGGTCGAGACGGCGGCCGAAGCAGGAGGGCAGAGGCTCCCAACGGCGTCCATGTCCTCGTCGTGGCGAACAGGATCTGGATGGTCCCAATGTGGCCATGGATGGTGGGAAACGAGATATCGTGGGCACAGGGCCGCTGCAAACGAGACCGAAGCTGCACTCGCACCGCAAGGCTACGCAGCTCGTACAGTAACCTTTGTAGTTACCTCCTGTAGAGTTTTGCAATGATAACCGCCAAGCTTGCAGTGGACACACGGCTCGTCAGGGACGCCATACAGACCGACGGGGAAAAGGTCGTTGGCCTGGTCGAGAGGCATAGCAGCGGCCGTCGAGTTTAAGAGTGACTCGACGCGGCATCTGTCTCCGTGACGGGGGCGGCAGTGACATCGTGGCCATCAAGGCCGAGACCGGTCACCATGTTGTTGCTCTGCTCGTAGTGCTCCAGGGCCCAGAAAGAGAAGTCGTCGGCGTCGGGTTCTCAAACAGGAGGGCGGCTTCCTGTCATGATCTGCTGGAGCTGAGGCCAAAGTCATCCATATGGCCGTCGGCAGAGCCTGATCAGGAAAGATGGGCTCGCCATCGTTGGGCTGCCATCGTTGGGCAAGCAATCACATCGTGGCCATCCACCATCCAGTCTGCAACGCCTGCAGACGCATCCCAGTTGACAAAGTCATCCATATGGCCGTCGGCAGAGCCTTCGTACTCTTCGGGAATCACGGGCATGCTGCTGCCACAGGGCGCGTGCGAAGGGCGAGGGTGAGACGAAGGCGCAACAGAGCGCTAAGGATTGGCAGTGGGCAAAGGCGTATGGCAAGCACTCGCACAGAATAATGTGGGATGTGTCAAATGGGGTAAGAAATGAGGGAAAAGCCAGGCCCGAAAGGCACGCCGGCGGAGATGGACCAAATGGGTTGATGAGGGATGTTTGGACATCAAGAGTGCAACGCCCTATGGCAAAGCGAGTGACGTTTGCCGTGAACAGGAGCATCCTGATTGAAAAGGGTGCTCCCATCCGCTGTTCACCTGGACTTTTGTTCCAGGTCGAGAAGAGAAAGCAGCAGATACACAAAGGCGAAGACGACGATGGGATGCGGAACGAGAATCCAAACGAGGCAATGAAGATACAAGATGAGGATGAATCTGACTGCGAGAGAGAAAGTCGAGAGATGCGTCGAGGAATAGGAAAGAACACCCTCCTAGCAGAAATATGCTGCAGGCAGGAAGTACAGAGCAACATGTACGAAGTACGTTCAATGGGAAGGGGCCGTCGAAGACGACAGAAGCACCACGGCGAGGCCGTGGTGAGGAGGAAAGAGCGGCTGTAGTTCTTGCTTGGCTGAGTCGAAAACCGAACTACGGAGTAGGCCTGCAGTGCTCTTTCCTTCCCTAGTGGCCCGACCGAAGGAAAGAAGGAGGAAGAAGAAGAGCGAGGAGTGGGTGTCAAGTGGGGCTATTGTGAGGTTGTCAACGAAAGGGCGTGGGTGACCCACTCCTGGCCGACATTATGAGTGTACTTCGTCTCGTAGAAGGACAATAGAACACGCTACGCGGGCCCCATTCTCGACAAGAATCCGCAATCCGGCCGCCGCAAACTGTGCCCACTTGGCAAGGCTCTCGTGGTTTTTATCAGTGAACGTGAAAGCGTTTGATAAGTTGAAACGAACCAGCCAGGAAAGACCAATCAGGAAAGAGCATCTGAGACGGATTGCGCCGACTCACAGCGGTACTACTTCGTAAAACAAGAGAAACCGCGACGTGCTATTCTACGTCATGGTTTGATGGCGCGGAGGAAGGCACGGTTCACGCCCAGACTTGCCAAAGCTGCACAACGGGACAAACAACAAGAGTCACGCTTTCCTATCCGGTTTAGGCGCATGTCGACAGCCCACAGCACACCTTGGTTGTCCTTTCTATCATGGTAATTTGTGACGGGTATTCCTATTCAAGCAAGTAGTCTACGCTACGGAGGAATAGACGCATGATGAGACACCTACGGTCGTGCTGCCGAGCTTGTCTCGTGTGAGAGAAACACTGCCAGCGCTCAGAGATATGATCATCCCCTTCTTTTCTTCCACAAGAGCCTACCGAGCCCACAGCTTATGCTGCAACGTCGGCCGTGATCCTGGACTCAATGACAGGCACTGTCCTTCACGGAGCATTTCTCCCCCGGCGACTGGCGACGAGCAGATGCAACGGCTTTCCCTCGACAAATAGATCAGGCAGCTTGCCTACATGACAGCCAGATATCGGCTTAGAAACTGTCTGTCTGACAGGTCTGGTAACACAGACTTTCGAGACGTCTCTCTCCGCTATGAGACTGGTGGCCACAGACTGGGTGCCACAGCTCAATAGCCTGATCTCTCACTATCAGTCTCAACCCATTAATGTCCTTCTCACCCAGGAACAAAGTGCAACAGACAAACGACAGTTGATTACTCTCTCGATGCGCAAGCTCCAGGCCACGATCCCGACGTGAAAACCATCGCCCTGCATCAGACCGTGGCCTTTGCCAGCCTACAGATGGGGTTCCCCAGCTCGTACCGAGGGAGCCACTTTCAAAGTCCTGAGCGGGCCGAGGCCGCAAGGCCCGCCATGCCCAGTGAAGACCACCTCAAAGCACCAGCCCACTAAGATTGTCAACTTCTACGAACATCCCAATACGCATGCTGGATGTGTGTTGCAGCCGAGGGTCTCTACCTTGCGCGGCTCGCGATCTAACAAATCCCGGGCTGAATTGCAGCCCTTCTGGCAAGTGCAATGGCGGTCTGGACAGCCAAGTACACCAGACCATGTCTCCAGTTGACTACATGTCATAACTCATTGTCCTTACCCCTTCCCCGCACCATAGCCGATTTGAACAGGAAAGGAGGCGAACCTGCAAGGCGTGCGAGCCTTTTGCGCCACACACGGACCATACAACATGAGCTGCGACCAGTCGCCGCACGCGAGATTGGAGCCGGTGATGAATCTCTTACGCGAACAATCTCCCAGAAGTCTAAACACTACGCGCGGTGGGCTAGGGGCAGGAAATGGAAAGGTGCCCAAAACCCGGACAGCAAGGAGGAAACCGGTCAAAGTCGATCCAGAGGCCTTTGCAACACTGAGCTGGAAGCTGTGCAGGATCGATTGTGCGGAGGGAAGACGGAAAAGGCGAGGGGATGGGAGCCACAAAGTGGTGGGTGCACAGGCCCATGTTTGTTAAGTTGACAAGATTGCCGTGTGCCGATGCTGGGCGTCGACAATCTGTTTGCAGTCGAGAATGTTGGCTCGAGGCAGCAGTTTCCTGGTGCCTTGGTGGAGGTTGCATGTTGCTTGTTTGTTTAACAGTGTAGTGCTCCTTTCTGCAGCCAGAGCAGGCGTCCCATGCACGTGCTGGAGTCGGCAGAGAACAAGACATGGGGGCACGCCAGGGGTGTCCTGGTTGCGATGGATCGCAACGTCGTACTGGTCGAAGAGCTTACAAACGAGGGAGGAAGTGGTCCGCGTGCTGGCATGAGAAGGAGTGGGAAGACAAACGACAAGGAGAGCGGCTCACGCTTGAAGGTGGTATGGTGCCCGACACCGTATCCGGCTGGACAGAGCAGCCGCTGTCGATGGATGAAATGACGGTGTCAGACTTGCAGTTGCTTGGGGAGATTGGCCTGCAGACTGGCCAGTGAAGCAAGTGCTTGGCTGGCCCGATGAGCCTCGACACCCGTACCGGCCACCAGACCGACAACGGCCACGGCCAGGATGGCAATGGTGGTCGACAGCACAAAGACCAGGAACGCGCAGCCGAACGGACCCGGCGCTTGGCCCCATGTCCCCCCTTTCTTGTCATCGTCCTCATCGCTCCGGCTACCATCGACTGCAGCATGAGCCTGACCCGCCAGCTGGTTGCAGTAGTGCGTGTGGTACTGCTGGCCGAGATGGCTCATCGTCGGGTTGAAACCGACAGCGCCGGCGCCGGCGCCGGCACCAATCCCAACGACAGAGGCGAAAGTGGCAGCAATATATCGACCCTCCGACTTGCTGGGCACCAGCCCAATTGGGCGGCTGTGTGGTGGACTTTGATTCGCGTGCGACGGCGACGGCGATGGGTGCGGTGGCATCACCCGGGATACGACCTGCAGGGCCAACTCCGGGCCATCCTCATATTGCTGCTATGCTGCGTCAGTAAAGCCAAGCTGCCCGCACGGTCGACCACGGCCGCTCTGACTAGGTCTCAGCAGAACGCCAAAGTCTTACTGGCAGACTCACGTTCGGCTTTCTTCACGACGGCTGCGTCGTCTTCGCCTTCGCCACCCTGCTTTATTTTCGTTTATTCCCCCAACTGGTCATCCCGCCAACTCTCATCACAATGCGAGGACGGGCAAGGCTGGCCAGCCGTGTCGACGACAGACAACGCGACGCCAGCCGCTTCCGGCACGCGAGGCCAGCACAACCCACTGGCTCAGCAACTCATCATATGCAGAGCCAAAGACCTGCCAACGCACACATAAGCCACCGGAGGCGGCAGAGAAGGCTGCCAAGGCGATTGCGGTCGAGCTAACCGCCCGGCCCCGTCGGCAATGCAGCGGTGGCCAGTGCTCACGCGGCCGATTTGTTGGCGATGGCAATCGAACCTGCATTACCAAGTCCCGGCGTGGACGAGCCCATCGTGTTTACGGACCTTCCCACGGTGTCATCGGCAGCATGTATCGACGGCATGGCTGCGCAGTACTCGCTTGGCGCACCTGGGCCTGTCCGCTGTGACCATGGCGTAGGCTTTTTTTGAGTTCAACCTCAGCCGCAGGACCGAAACGGGCTCGTGGGATATGGAGACAGGCGCCGTCTACCCCGGCGACAGCACAGTGGTGGACGCACAATGCCGTTGTGGCACATCCTCTGACTCGCCACCCTCGCCATCGGCGCATTTGCGGCTCCAGCAACAACACATCTGCCGATCTCAGCAGCGTGTCCTCCTCATCCTTGTGCGGCCTTTCTCTTCCTCCGCCTCCTCCGTAACAGACACGCGCACCAGGGGGTCATGGACATGGTTCAAGCGTGAGGTGAATTGGCGCACCAGAGACATGGAAAGCGGTTATTGAGATTGCGATCTATAAATGCGAAATGGAACTGAATTGGAACGGAGTCTTATTGGATGACGGGGGGATTGATGATAATACGGGCAAGCAATGAAGCCCACGATTCTTTTTCATGGCGAATCGGCTTTTCGGCGTCAGGTCGCCTAGCATTTTATAAGTGTTGTCGGCATGTGTAACCCGATGAAGAAGGAACACGCTACATGTAGGTACGCCGTCCCGGGCCAGCTCCGACGGCTAACTGCACCTGCCTGCTCCGGTTGCCGACAGCATCCACCTGTTGTACCGGTGGAGAGCGAGAACGGAAAGAGTGGGTGGGGACAGACGTGCCATAGCGTGAGGGAGGCACGTTCTCGACCAGCAGCAGGCAGGACATGGCGCTATGACTCGCTCGCGCCTTCCCCAAGGGCACAATGGCAACCAAGTCGAACCAGAGATTAAACGGCGGTCGCACTTGCTCTGCAGGTGGGCTCGCTCCTTGTGGCCTGACTTATGTCCCTGCGTGCCTTCCGGTATTAGCGCACTCGACCCCTCCATCTCGAAGAGGAAGTCCCCAGAACCCCATCAAACAAGCCATTGGCTTCCTTTTCTCCCATCAGAAAAATCTTCAACTCTGCAGCTCTCTGCCTCTCTGCAACTCTGCAACTCTCACCGGCCGTTGTCCTGTCTTCACAACCTCCCGGCGTCCTATCCCCCGCCGCCGCCGACCTCACTCTCTCTCCTCCCGACTCTTCCTGCGATTCCTCGTCGCCACTCCTGCGAGAAGAGCAAAACCGCTTCGTTCAAGATCGATCTGAGGCGCAACGGCTGCAACCTCACAGGACCTCTCCTTTCTTCTATCGTCTTCCAATCTCGTCGGTACACTGCCTCCTTTCCGGGTACGTTTCCTTGCCCTCAATCCCAGTCAACACAATGGCCGATGCAGGATAGACGTCAAAGAATGTCGGCTGTTTTGAAGTCATACTATTTTCTTTTCTCGTGATATCCTCTTCGGCATCTTTCCCTTTCCCAATTCCCCGGGCTGCCAATTACATCCGTGCCCTGATCATACCCCCCCCCCCTGCACCACTGTGGCCGATGTGCAGAAACAGGCGTACAAAGTACAGCTCGTCCGTCAAACGCCAACTCCTTTGACAGCTTGCATAATTCTTCTGGCCCACGCCTCGTCATCTTCGGCCCTGCTCCGAGTCGACCGCCGTGGCCTGTCAAGGCAACCTCTTGTGTCCCCATCGAAACCCTCTCCCTCCACAACACCCTGAATTGTCCCAATTGCGTACTCGTACTACGTACTTTCATTTATACTCACATGTGTCGCCGCTTCTTCACCCCACCCTTGGCCGCCAGCTAACGTTTTTGCTTTTTGCCTCCAGACCAAGCAGGAACTAACCAAGGCCCAAGTGCCTGTTCTCTTTGCTTTGCATCTTCCTCCCCTTTCCTCCACCCCAGCTCCTCTGCCTCTCCGCCACCATGCATGTCCGGGACATGATCATCGAGGCCGAGAAGGACGGTAAGCCGTCCTTCTCGTTCGAATACTTCCCGCCCAAGACCGCCCAGGGCGTCCAGAACCTCTACGAGCGCATGGAGCGCATGCACCTCTTCGCCCAAGTTCATTGACATCACTTGGGGCGCCGGCGGCCACATTGCCGAGCTCACCGCCGAAATGGTCACCCAGGCCCAGACGTACTTTGGTCTCGAGACATGTATGCACCTGACCTGCACCGACATGGGCGAGGCCGCCGTCAACGACGCCCTGCGCCGCGCGTACAAGCCGGCTGCACCAACATCCTCGCACTGCGAGGAGACCCGCCCCGCGACCAAGAGACCTGGGAGGCCACCGACGGCAACTTCTGCTACGCCCGCGATCTCGTCCGCCACATCCGCAAGACCTACGGCGACCACTTGACATCGGCGTGGCTGGCTACCCGAGGGCAGCGACGACAACAAGGACGAGGACAGCTGCTCGACCACCTCAGGAGAAGGTGGATGAGGGCGCGTCTTTTATCGTTACACAGATGTTCTACGACGTCGAGAACTTCTTGCGCTGGCTGGCCCGCGTTCGCGAGCGGGGCATCACCGTCCCTGTCCTGCCCGGCATCATGCCCATTGCGACCTATGCCAGCTTCATGCGCCGTGTCAACCACATGGCTGCAAGATCCCCCCACACTGGCGCGCAGCACTCGAGCCCGTCAAGAACAACGATGACACCGTCCGCGAGGTCGGAAGACCTTGGTGGCACAGCTGTGCAGAGACATTCTCGCAGGGGCGACGTGAAGCACCTGCACTTTTACACCATGAACCTGGCACAGGCCACGCGCATGGTCCTCGACGAGCTCGACTGGCTGCCATCCGCCGAACACGCCGCGCCCACCCCCGCCCTTCCCTGGAAGCAGTCCCTGGGCCTGGGTCGCCGCGACGAGGCCGTGCGCCCCATCTTCTGGCGCAACCGTGGAAAGTCGTACGTGTCCCGTACCGCCGACTGGGACGAGTTCCCCAACGGTCGCTGGGGTGACTCGCGGTCGCCCGCTTTCGGCGACCTTGTAACGCTTACGGCGTCGGTCTGCCGGGCACAAACGCCCAGAACCGCGCAAAGTGGGGCGAGCCGCGGTCCATTGCCGACGTCGCCAGCATCTTTGTGCGCTACCCAAGGGCGAGCTGCAGTCTCTTCCGTGGAGCGACTCGCCGCTCACCGGCGAGGCCGACAAGATTACGCAGGACCTGATCGACCTCAACAAGCACGGTCTCTTCACGATCAACTCGCAGCCTGCTGTTGATAGCGCGCCTTCCTCTGACCCCGTGCACGGCTGGGGCCCGCCGAACGGTTACGTCTACCAGAAGGCGTACCTCGAGCTTCTGGTCCCACCCACCTGTACGCCGAGGTCATCCAGAGGGTGCAGGCCCACCCGCACCTCACCTACCACGCCGTAACGTGGAAGGGCAAGCTGGAGACCAACGCTCCAGGCGATGGCCCAACGCTGTCACCTGGGTGTGTTTCCGGGCAAGGAGATTGTGCAGCCCACGATTGTCGAGAACATTAGCTTCCTCGCCTGGAAGGACGAAGCTTCAGCTGGGCGCCGACTGTCCGCTGTTTTGAGGTCGGCAGCCCCAGCCGCACGCTGATCCGCAGATGATGGACGAGTGGCACATTGTCACCATTGTGAACAACGACTTCCACCAGCCGCGGACCATCTTCGAGGTCCTTGCGGCTCCAGCTGTCCGACATGGACAAGGAGGTTGAGGCCGAGCCCGTCGAGGCCCCGACAGCCGCCGTAATGGCCCCCACCAAGCCCGTCAAGGACGCTGCTGAGGCGCAGGCGGCACCCGTGGCAGTTTAAACAGCTGTTTCAGCACCTCTCTTTCTCTCAAGTGGCCGTGATTATCTACCAATCATGCCTCTTTACCATTTCGACATCTTATTTTCCCTGGCTATGTCGACATAGCAATACGAATCTTCAACATTACGAGGAGACTACACATTTTAACACAGTCTACCTCCTTTTCATAATAGCTATCGGATCATGGCGTTTCGGGCGAGCAATTTTTAGAGCTTGTCACTTGCATTTCTCTCGCGCATGTTTACTGCTTTTTCCTGCCGCGTTTGTCTTTATTTCTCATCTCCATTTCTACGACATATTTTTTTGGCAATCTTTGGGGGGCGCTTTCAGCAAACAGGGCTTTGCAAAACAAAACATCAAAAGTACCTTTTTCAACAAAATTGGGAAACAGAAAGCGTTGGCTTCGGCATTGTTACATGGGGCACACAAAACAAACAGCTTTTTGGAGCTTACGCATCACGACAAATTCTTTACAACTGGGAAAAATGGAAAACAAACACCGCGACGTTACAAAACATCTCAACGATACCCATATAACGAGAGACAAAGGAAGAGGAAGCATGAGGAAGGAGGATATTGCGAGGCGGCGGCTGGGTACAAACAGACTGCTGCCCAGTCTCCAGTCTTAACGCATAAAACAATCAGAAATACAAATAACACATTGTGCTATACAAACTGGAGATACTTTTAAACTTTGATCCTATAAGTATTGCGTTGTGGTGTTCTTTTTCTTTCATACCATTCAAGAAAAAAAAAAAACCCAGCAACACCAAGAAGCGTTAATGCATACTACTTTAAGACACCATAAAAACCCTCGACGAGTCCATAGTGGCCCGGAGGCTCGCCGACACCGCCGAAGACAACCACCTACTCCCGGAGGGGCAGATGGGCAACAGGCGCCACCGCTCTACGGAGATGGCAGCCCGCCTCCTCACCGATGCCGTTAAGCACGTGTGGGCAGGCCGTCAAACGGCATCCCTACTCCAGCTAGATATTCGGGGCGCTTTTGATAACGTTGACCACAAGTGGCTTATTTATACGCTGCATAAGCTAGGTTTACCGGTCTGGTTCACCACGTGGACCACCTCTTACTTAACAGGCCGCACGACGGCACTCACCTTCGACGGCAAGTCTTTACCGGCACGGCCCGTCACCGCCGGAGTCCCGCAAGGCTCACCGCTGTCACCAATCCTATTTATCCTCTTCACCGCACCACTATACCACGGACTTAGCCGCCGCAATAACCTTATTACGATAGGTTACGCCGACGACACGAACCTCCTCGCTTACGGACGCGACGTGGACTCCTGCTGCTACACCTTACAAGACAACTGGCACTATGCGAAGCTGTGGGCCGGTGTACGCGGCGTTATATTCGAGCCGGCCAAAAGCGAGCTCCTACACTTCTCCCGGGCCCACGCCGCCCCGGAGACCACGCTTCAACTAGATGGCAACACCGTCCTAAAGCCCCGGCAATCCGCCCGCTTCCTCGGGATATGGTTGGACAGGAAGCTCGGCTTCTCCGAGCACGTACGGCAACTTAAACGGCGCCTCGCCACGCAAGGCCACGCACTAACCCGGTTAGCCGGTAAGACGTGGGGCTGTACGGTACCGTGGGCCAGCTTAATTTACACGGCCGTACTCCGGAGCACCGTGGCCTATGGCGCCAGCGTGTTTCTCCCGGAAAACGGCCGGGCCATCACGACGGCGCTCGACTCGGCCTTCCACGCATACCTCCGCACCGTTGTCGGCGCATATCGATCCACGCCAATCTACCTCTTGCACACAGAGGCCGGACTACCACCACTCGACCTATACCTAGCCCAGCGCCGCGCCACGTTCCTAACGAGACAAGACTACCAAGTCAAAGCCAAGGCAATACGGCAAACAATACTCCCACCCCCGCCAGGCCGCCGTAGACAACCCCCGGTACCAACGCCGAGGCCACCGCCACCAGAAGAGGCGGAGACGGCAACGGTTACGGAGCGGTGGAAGGAACGGTGGCAAAAAGCAGCGGTAGGCCGCTCCGCAGCTTCTACCGCGGCACGCTCGCCATGCTGGACGGCCAAGGCTATACGGCGGCGCCACAAACACCTCACCAAGGCCGAAAGCAGCCTACTGACACAAATACGCACTGGCCACATCGGCCTCAACGCCTACCTTTTTAGACGCAACGCCGTCGATTCTCCCCGATGTGTATGCGGTGCCGAGGAAGAGACACCGACGCACGTGATACTAGAATGCGACACGGACGTCCCGGTCCGGCCCACGGACTGGCCAGGCACCAAGGAGGACCTTGACCTCCGACTACGAGACGGTCTGACGGCACGCCCTATACTCCGGTGGTTAATAAGGAGTGGCAGGCTCACCGAGTACAGACTGGCACGTGAACTTGAACGATCCCCCTCGCCATTAGCACGGTGATTACACACCGCACCTTGGCTACATCCACTTCTCTCTCACCACCACCACTACAACCGTCAAGCACCTTCTGCTTCTCACTTATATCTTCTTTTCTTTTGCTGTAATATCTCCTTGCTTTCACACACCACCACATAGAACTTTGTACACCCAGATAAGCGGTAGTTTTTTCCCCAGAGGTTCTGCCGTAGCAGGCGCTGATGGTCAGGATTGGCCCAAATAGCGAATAGTAATAATAATAATAAAACCCTCGACACAGGGATTCTGTCTTTTGAGGATACTGCATATGATATATCCCAAGATACTTGTATATGGTACAAACAAGTCAACTACCAGGGCTCGTTGGGTACTGCATGGCACATGAATCTGTCCCATCTATTGTAAATCCCACTCATCGCCCTCGTCGGCGACATCAAAGTCCATGTTTTGCCTCTGCAGGCGTGTGCCATGACGATGGTCCTCCTCTTCCTCGCGCCGATCATGGCCCTCCCGTTCTTCGCCCTCCTCGAGCTCGTCGTCCTCCACCTCCATGATAAAGGGTCGCTTTTGTCGGTCCCGCTGTGGCCGCTCTCGTTGCGATCTTTGCCGGGCTGTGCGCCATTGCGGCCAGTATGGTCGCCGTTATGGGCAGGGACGGGGCCGGCGACCCAGCTCAGCTCGACTGGCTCGTCGATACCTGGAATGGATCTGCTGTCCGGAGAGGAAGAAGACGCAGCGCCAGTGGCACGGGCAGCCCATAATAGAAAGCCTCGGCAGTGCGGCGGTCGGCAAAGGTAATGGTGGCATGGTCGGCTAGTGTGCCAATAGCAGAAAAGTCGCCCACGCCCAACAGATACTGCCGCAGGGCTTCGCCCTTGGCCGATCCGTGAAATCGCATCCATGGACGGCAACCCGTCGAGGTCGGTTGTCGAGCGAATAGGCGGCATAGGCAAGCGACATGGAGCCTGGCTGAAAGCCACCCCGACCGCCCCCCTGCCCCTCTGCGTCCTCGTGCAGCATACCCACCCGGCCTCGGTCGAAGCCGCCCCACGTGCCGGTGGTGTCCACGCTGAATCAGAGGCGACGGCCAACCGCCGACAGAGTAGGACGTGGACTGGCCACCCACGATAGAATCTGGGTCAATGCCCAGGAGCTTGGCCTCCGTCTCGAGCGCAGCGAGCTGAGCCCGGATCAGCTCGGTCTGCAGCGCCTGGGCAGCCGACTTTGATTTCGATGATGCTGAAGAGTCCGCCCCGCTGGCTCCGTCGTCACCACTGCCACCCGGCTGTGAATCGCCCCTCTTGAGCTTGGCCGACACGGCGGCGACGATTTTTTTCCGGAGCTCGAGCTGCTGGGCAAAGTTGCTCTTTAGGCGGTCGTCGATGCTCTGCTGCTGCTCGGCCAGCTCTTCCAGGAGCCGTTTCTTCTCCTCATGCTCCTTTTGTGCGGCTTCCTGCTTTCGCCGAAACTCCTCCATGTCAATCTCCGGCGTTGCCTCTCTAAGCTCGCCATCTTCTTCGCCGCCGTAGTCGTCGTAGCTAAGCTGGTGGTGTTGCGGCGGCTTCTCGTCGACCATACGTGACACTGTGACAAAACGGTTGTCAAACAGGGTCTTTGGAGACACGACGGCCTTGTGGGCTGCTGCGGGCGTGTCAAACTCCACTGTCGCCATGCTATGCTCGGGAGCGAGCGTGACATTGACAATGGTGCCAAAACCGACAAACTGATCCCGCACATCCTCTTCGCTGAGGGACTCGTCTGGAATACGCTCCACCACAATGGTCGCTTTCCGGGCACGCGCTGGCACGTCGTTGGCGCCGCGGGGAAGCCGTCGATGCGCCGTGGCAAGACCTATCTGCACACCTGCGGGCGAGTGATCGAACCGGCAGTTGGCCTTGTCACAAGCACCCTTCCTTTCGAGATTGCGGCATCGGCGCCCATTCTTCTTGTTCTTGCCCCGCTGGCCGCCGCCACTTCCGGTGCCGCAAATGCGTTGTAGGACGAGAGCGCAAGCTGCAGTTGCTGCTGCATGAGCATGAGGTTCTCGACCAGGTGTTGCGGGACAGGACCGTTGCCGTTAAAAAAGGTCTGTAGGTCATTGGGCGGCATGCCAGCAGGCGCCGCCATGGGAGTGCCAGGCTGGAACACGGCCGCACCAGGATTGAACGTGCCGGGAGCGGGGGCGTACTGCGGCGACGCGACCGCTACGTGGCCCATGTGTGTAGGCATGGGGACGCTCGACTGTACTGCGCCGTGCCCTCCTCCTCCCCGCCCACCCCGGGCGCCGGAACCAGCATTAGCACCGCCTCGGCGCGATTGCTTGGCTGCCCTGTCGCCTGGTCCGCCTGGGACGGATGCTGGTAGTGATGATTCAATGTATGTCCGTTTTCTCGAGCCGTTGGCTGCCGATCCGGGGCCTGTTGGAGGCTGCAATGCGCCGTGGCCATGACCGGCACCTGCTCGCGGGGTTGGGGAGCCAGTGCTGGCGGCTGTGGTTTCGGGGTAGGTTTCTGGACGGCTGTGGACGGCCTGGGAGGAAGGACTTCAAGGAGAGTGCTTGGAACACTTCGTCGACAAAAGGACCAGTCTCTGGAGCACGTGTTAGGTCAAAGCTAGAGTTCGGCTGCAGGACTGTACGTGTGGAGGGTAGAGTGAATGGGATTGGTTCTTTACCATCTTTCAGAAAGTCGTAGAGCTCTGACCGGCACAGTTCCTTGGCATCGGACGAGCTCGTGTCGTGCTGGAGCAGGCGACCACATATTCGGCGAGAATGTCGGCGTCCACGTCGCCGTCGGTCCGTGACCTGTTGCACGAGGCAGCATTAGCAAAGGCAGTTTCGTCAGAGAAGCAATGACAAGCACAGGACCACGTACGATGCTTGCAACGCCTTCAGGCGCTTCATCAGCCACGCCTTGAGCGGCGGCGCATCATTCGTGTCGAGCACCATTTTTAGGCTCTCTCAGACGACGGCGACAGGCGTCAATGGCGGTAGATGGGGGAGTTCGCAAGCGCTGCCGGGGAGGTGGTGGTGTAAAGAAGCAGGGCACGCGTTGGTCGAGACTTCAAGACGAGCTTGAAAGAGTGAAAAGGGGGCAGTGGAGATGCAGCGATAAGAGGAGGCCGTGGCCGGGATCTCTGGAGGGAACGCGACAGGTCGGGAAGGAACGCGCTGCGTTGTTGGAAGCTCCCAAAGAGCTTGACATTTTAGAAGCGTTGATAAGATTACGGAGAGGTGAGATTTGTGATTAGCGAGCTGGTCTTGCATAGGACACTTTACAGCGTTGAGTCGGCACGTTTGCAGCACTGTCGCTGCGGCGACCCGCTGTAATCGTGACTAAACGGTTGGATGACCCGCTACAGGTCGCTACACCGCTGTATGCACGGCATACGACTACTTCATAGTGCTTGTGCCAAAATCTCGATAAAACCGATACTAAACGATCGAGACAAATCTCACATTACGACAACACAACAGCAACTGTTACGATCAATGATTGACGATAAAAAACTCAAGTTTGGAATCCAGTACACAAGCAGACTATAAACATCATGGAAAGCACCCGCTTTCTTTCTTCCTTTTTTGGACCCGTGGTGTCGTGAACGTTTCTTCAGCTTTTTAAAAAAACTGGATCGCGTCGTTGATGAAGTGATCAGCAATGATGCGATAGCATGCCTCCCACTGGCCAGGACCTATTCGGTAGCTATGATGCGGCGAATAATGCGCTGAATGGAAAGGTATGATGAAACGCGGCAAAGCCACAAAGTAGTTTGGTGAGAGAGCTGGCGAATGCTCCGTTTACAGCTTGTCGTAGTACTGCACAGATTGTTAGTATTCGGGCATCCTTTTTCAACTGTTTCGAAATTCTGGGGGCAGGAGGGGTACATACCATGTCGTAAGTGGGCAGCTCGACCTTGAGGTTCTTGCGCTTGCGCATGTCCAGGACAATCTGGCCGACCTTGCTGGTGGAGTCGAGCGGCGAGCCACCAGGCAGGATCTGGTAGTGGTCGAAGACGGACTGGGGAAGGCCTGGCCACCGGTGGCCTGGCGCAGATCGCCGTTGAAGCCAAAGGACTCCATGACGGGCATGTAGGCCTTGATGGTGAAGAGGGGAGTGCCGGGGCGCTGCTCCTCGTTGAAGACGTGACCTCTGCGGCGGGTCAGGACACCGTACACGCCACCCATGGCCTGCTCGGGCACCTGGATCTCGACCAGGAAGACGGCTCCAGCAGAGCGGGCTCGGCCAGCAGCAGCGAGGCGAACAGGACACGGCGGGCCGTGGAGATGATCTGGCCACCACCACGGTGGATGGCATCAGCGTGCAGGGTGACATCCATGATGTTGAAGCGGATCTGGCGCATGGGCTCCTCACCGATGGGACCCTCACGGGTGGCCCACTGGAAACCGGAGACGACAGAGTCCTTGATCTCCTGCAGGTACTGGACAGCCTTGGTCTGGTCAACCAGCAGGTTGGCACCGATGGTGTCAGGGCCGAAAGCCCAGATCTTGCGGGCGTCGGTGACATCCCAGCCGAAGTTGTCAGCCAGGACACGGCCACGGCCTTGAAATCGTCACGGGGGCCAATCTTGCCGGCCTCAATCTCCGCGGCAAGCTCCTCGTCAATGGGCTCGGCCTCCATGTACAGACGGTTGTGCTTGTTGGGCGACTTGGACAGGGCAGTCATGCTGGACTTGGCAGTGACCGTCTCACGGTACTGGACGACGGGGTCCGAGATGATCAGGGGAACACCGGCGTGGTCCTCCTCGAGATCCTTCAGGCAAATCTCGAGATGCAGCTCACCGGCACCGGCGACAACGTGCTCACCAGACTCGTTGGTCAGGGTCAGGACGCAAGGGTCAGACTTGGACAGACGCTTCAGACCCTCGACAAGCTTGGGCAGGTCCTGGGCGTTCTTAACCTGGACGGAGCGCTGCACGACGGGCGAGACGGAGAACTTCATGACCTTCAGGTTGTGCGAGTCTCGCTGGTCGACAGGGTACCCGACTTCAGCAGGAACTGGTCGATACCGACCAGACCGACAATGTTACCGGCAGGCATGTCGTCAATGGGCTCGACCTTGCCGCCCATCATGAGCACGGTGCGCTGGATGGCCTTGATGGTCAGGTCCTCCTTCTTGCCGGGGACGTAGTTGGGGCCCTGGATGCGGACACGCAGACCCGAGCGGACGGTACCGGAGAAGACACGACCGAAGGCGTAGAAGCGGCCCTTGTCGGAAGTGGGCACCATCTTGGACACGTACAGCATCAGAGGAGCCTTGGGGTCACAGTCGCGGATACCAATGGCAGCCTCATCGTCCATGGGACCTCGTAGAGGGTCTCGACACGGTAGCGCTGGGCAGTGACGGGCGAGGGCAGGTGCAGGATCATCATCTCCAGCAGGGAGTCGGCAGCCGGCAGGAAAGTGCGCATGACGACCTTAAGCAGCTGCTTGCCCTCCTTCTCGCGGTCCTCGACAGAGAGCTTCAGGTTCAGCTTCTCCAGAAGGTTGGTGACCTCCTCCTTGCGGAAGTTCATGACAGCCGCAAAGATCTTGAAGATGGGGTCCAGGATGAAGGTGTTGAAGGCACGCTCCAGCTGCTTGCCCTCGTAGGTGCCGTTCTTGGTCCACTTCTTGGTGGCGGGGTTGAAGTAGTTGTCGCCCCACAGACGCTCCATCATCTTGTTGCGGTCAACACCAAACTTCTTGGCGTAGCGGACAGCAAACTGGCGGATGGTGAAGGCCCAGCCGTGCAGACCGGAGCCGAAGGCAACGGTACCGCGGTCGGGTAGACCTGGACGTCACCAAGAGCATCGTCCAGATAGGTCGAGATGATGACGTTCACGGACTCAATGGTACGCGAGAAGGACTGGTACAGATCCTCCTTGGACACCTGCAGCTCGAGCAGAGCGCGGTCGACCTTGTTGATGATGATGACGGGGCGAATCCGCTCACCAAGGGCCTGACGCAGCACAGTCTCGGTCTGCACGCAGACACCCTCGACGGTGTCGACGACAACCAGGGCACCGTCCGTGACACGGAGGGCAGCAGTAACCTCGGACGAGAAATCAACGTGACCGGGCGAGTCAATCAGGTTGATCAGGAAGTTGTTGCCGTCGGTCTTCTGGCCAACAATGTCCTTGACATCGTCCTCCTCAGCGAGCTGGCCATACAGAGAGATGGCGGTCGACTTGATGGTAATGCCACGCTCCTGCTCGTCCGGTCTAGTATCAGTGGCGCGAGCATCACCAGCCTTGGCGGTGGAGATGATACCGGCCTTGGCCAGCAGAGAGTCCGTCAGGGTAGACTTGCCGTGGTCGACGTGGGCAATAACGGACATGTTCCGCACGTTGGTCGGCTTGTCCATCAGCTGACGGATCTCGTCGATCGTGAAGCTGGAGAGAGGGCATGGTTAGCACGGTCTGAAGTACAAGAGTTGTCTGGCAGGCTTGTCGAAGCGTGAAAGCATCGCGCAGTCGGAGAGATTACGATGAGAAATCATCGTCTCCCAACCCAACAGCATCCTTCGCTTTAATCTCTCTACCTCCCTGCCGTCTCGTCCTGCATCATATTCGCCATTTGCCCGCTGTCCCCTCACCAGGCCGCTGTCGGGCTAGGTTGGGCTGAAGTCCGGGTGGGCAGAAAACGTGTTCGTGATGCAAGACAAATGGATGCAAAGCAAAGACGGCAGCGAGGGTAGAAAATGGAGGAGACGAGGCGAGGCCGTGAAGCAAAGGGACGTCTGAAGCCAGACGGAAGAGGGGCACGAAGATAATGCTACTCACTTCACCATCTTGGCGGTATTGTATCGCGATCACGATATAAACGATTCAAAAGGGGTGTGGTTTGGTATGGTTGAAGGAAAGAAAAAAAGAAGAATCCAAAGGGAGGAGAGGATAGAAAAGAGAGAGGTTGGTGGAGAGGAGGGGGTAGGAGCGAAGAGCGAAAGTTTTTTTCTTAGCAGGCGGGGTATTTTTTTTCTGGCGTCTCCATATCTCCTTCCCTCTTAAGTAGTCGAGTGTTATCCGCAGCATCTGGCCTTCCCTCTTTCCTAAACGAAAGCTGTTGCTCCGGCAGAGCAAATGAAAGCACCTATCTGGTCTCGTGGCGGGGCGCTAAGAGGAAGGTGCAGTCAAGATTTTTCGGGCTGACAAAGTAGCCACCGTCTAGCAGCCTTCTCGTTATCATACATCGTTGGTTTTGTACTGTATTCAATCGCATTCTTGCTGCCAGAGCTTGCACTGGAGTTGTACTCGTAAGCAGTGTGACCAGCATGTCTTTGGTGGCAAAAGGGGGTGAAATGATAGGAAAAGACGGCTGCTTCGAGCGCACTTGGAAGCGAAATCGAGGCTTACGTCTGTTGGCAATCGGGGAGTCACACTGCGTAAGTGCATAAGAGTCATAAATTGTCGCCCGCGCCTTCTTGCTTTAGAAAGTTACATTATGACTGCGCCGGTAAGGAAGCTACGATCGGCATTACAGACAGCATCAAGATCAGATGCTCGCTTGTAGCAGAGGAAGAGGAAAGAATGGCGATGCTGGACACAATGGGAAAGCGGGGGCGGGCCTGCGCTTGCTGTTCATCTCACCCCGGCTGGCAGGAGGGGTAACAAGGAATAACAACAAGCCTCTGAGGGGTACTTCGTACTTCGTAGCGCCTCAAAGGCCGTGAGCGCGCTGTAAGATTGGGTAGATACGCCCTGAAAAGTCTTGGTCTAGCAGGCTGCGTGCCGTAGTACAGGCCTTCTAACCCCGCTGCCAGCCAAGCTGCCTCGTTTGCCTAGGCAAGGGGGTTCTTTTTTGGCAATGCGCTTCACGCTGCAATGTTGTGGTGCCGCTCATGCCTTCCCTCTCAGGGCTATTGCGCGTAAGCCCTGAACGCCACATCTGACCCACATAGCTTCAGCCACAGCCAAGTAACGTCATTGATGCTTGTGAGTGGACGATACCACGACGAACAACGAGTACTGTGTAGAGACGGCTGTCATACCTACGCATTCTAGACGCTCACAGGGGAAGCAGGACAGCTTTGCAAATCTAGAATGAATGGCACAAGACCGAGAAATAGATGAAAGTATGAAAAAGTACAGTAGTACGACGTATGGTCGCTCCTTTGCTCCTCCCCGACAGACTCCGAACGCCATGTGCATCACAAGCCAAACACGCTGTGTGCAAGCAAAATCTACCCTTCTCCTTCGTTTGCCCCCTTTATCGTCTGTATGCAGGACACCACACCCTACAACACTCCACTGATCGTCTCGCCCCTCTGACTCATTGCTGCGACCCGTTCAGTCTTATGACGACCCAAGAATCCGAGAGTACGCATCCTCGACTTCGCCTGCCAGCTCCAGCAGGGAAACAATCACAATCTGGTGCGTCAGGTTCGGCAGACGGTCCCGGTGGAGACCAATCCATTCGAGCGGTGGCGTCGCCTCGCCCATGTCGCGCAGCTGTGGCGTCTCGATAATGGCCGGCTCCAGCGCGTTGTAAATGTACTTGGACTGTGGCACGTTGACCTCGGCCGTAATCTTGGTCCGGCTGCCATTCTTGCCACCGCCCTTCTTGTCGGCTTCGGCGTCTTCTCCATTGCCCGGTCCAGTCCGTCGGCCGTCGTGCTCGGCACGCCGGTGACGCGAATGGCGGCCAGGGAATCTCGCGGCCAAACGTCTGCTCCAGCGTCCGCGAGTGGTTCGCCCACATGCCGCGGATGTAGCTGATGCGCGAGTAGTTCCAGCCAACCTCGACCTTGCCCTCAAAGGCCGACTTGAAGATGTAGTCGATCTGGCGCGACTCGGGCTGCTGCCAGGTCTGCATACTAGCCTCAACGCGCGGCACCTTGAGAATCGTGCCGCCGCGCGAACCAGTAGCGCTCAACACAACGTCTTCGACCGACAGCTCGCTGATTGTCTTGGGCGGACCGTCCGGAAGGTGTCGGACACCAGCCAAGCCGATACGAAGCTGGCCCAGCGTCAGTCCGAGGTTGCTGTGGACGCGGCTGTTGTTGATACTGGCCGTGAACCGCGCCTGGGCGTTGAGCGCCTCCATCTTGAACACCTGGTGGTCGGCAAAGGTGTTGGGGAAGACGCCGAGATTGACCGCCCGTAGTGTGACAACGACGTCTGTATCCAGCGAGATGGGCGACTTGCCACAGGGGCTATCGTTGTCGCCGCCACCGACGGGTCTGAGAGGCAGCCCGGCTGCATCAACCGCGGACTCAAGAGCCAGAGCAGTCGCTGTCTTCGCTGCACCGCCCAGTACTTTCTCGCCTGCGGCCTCGGCCATTGTTTGCGCTGCGCCGGCAGACGGCCGCAGACTGGTAAACTTTTCAATCTCTCTGAGCGACGTCTCAAAGTTGGCCTTGCGCTCCTGCACCAGCCGCAAGAAGCCTGGTACAGAGCAACAGCCTGTGCAGCGGACGTCGTCGTGCCAAAGACTTGCACGGCCTCGCCCTCAAAGACCGCAACAAGACGGTCGCCGCGGCCCTGGCCTCGACGCACATTGTACATCATAAAGTCAAGCGACCGGACATCGGCGACAAGGAAAGCCTGGTAGTCAAACGACGCCTTGACGCGCAGCTGACTGAAGCTGATTGATGCCTGAATCAGCGGTGTCTTGCTCAGAGCCTGCTCGCGCTGTGGCCACTCAATGGAGGTTCGGAGCTGGAACTTCTCCAGCGCCACGAAGCCGCTCATGCGCCCTGTACTGTCGATTCCGATGCGGCCGGAAGCCGAGACACAGGTTCTGCTCCCAGCCCGACGTCTTCTTGGACGACACCCAAAAGTCCTCAATGGCAAAGACGGACTTGCCGAGGGCCTGTCCAGATCCACGTTGATCTCCAGCGCCGCAATCAAGATCGAGGCAGTCCACGGGAAAGCTGCTGTGGCTGCCACCTGCTGATACCGTTGCACGAGGTGGACGGGCTGCTGCTGCTGCTGCTGCTGCTGCTGCGACGAAGACGACGAAGACGACGTGACTGATGCCGACGCTGACTCGGTGGCTAGCTTGGTCGTCACAATGGGCGCTGTGCTGGCCCTGCGAAGATCCCGCGGCGTCCAGATCTCGCGGAACAGGAGGAAATCTTGGACTTGCCGCACATTGATGGCGACCTTCATGGGGCTGACTTTGAGCAGAGCGGACACGCCACTCACACCGCTGACGTGTTTGCTGTTCATCAGGACAGAACGATTGAGTCAACCTCGAAGCTGCCCGTTGACTCACGCGAGTACACGTGCTGGACAGACGCCTGCAAGCGGCTGATCTTGGCCCGAGATGGCCAAAAAGTTTGCCATGCTCGACCGTCCGGATCGTGTTCATTGTCAGATAGACATCATCGAAGCCCGTTGTGGCGGCCACGCGTGCAATGGCTGGCAGCTGAGCGAGAACTGCTGCTTGTGGACGCGCAGACCCAGGTTGAGCTTGAGGCGCCCGAGCATTGCGTTGGGGTTAGCTGCTGACATGAGAATGTTTCTTCCTGTTTGGGCTTTGTCAAGGCGGTCGCAATGTCGGCTGCGTCTTGGTCATCCTCCTGTGCCAGTCTGGCTGCCGCGCCCGAGTTGCTGACGACCTCTTGATGCTTTGCGTCAGATCCATGACCAAGGCACGACCGACGGGTAGATGACGTTGCTGGACGGGTCGATCTTGACTTCAGCGTACAGCGAAGGATCCCCTTTGCCGCTATCTCGGTACTCCAGCTTCCATGCCAAGCCTGGCGAGCGCAGCGTCGTGCTTCCGCCCGACTCATCCGAGTTGAACTGTCCGTATTTTCCACCGATGCCTGACCGGCGCGACCGTGCTGTGCTTGCACCAGCTCCTGTATTGTCGCTTCCAGGCACGCCAAAAGTCGTGGCCGCCGGGCCGAATGGGTTGCCAGATGGCATGGCCTTCTTACCGCCAATGTACACCACTGCACCGGCAAAATCGACGTCCACTAGGAGCGATTCCAGCCTCTTGTTGCCGAGCATCGGCGGCTTCTCGGGCAATTCTGGCAGCTTGGACGGCGACGACGAGCCTGTCTTGGTTCCTGGGGCTTCGGGCGAGTTGGTGGCCGGGTTCCAGCGCCGAGAGACCTGCTGTACGTTCTTGATAGACAGCTGGATCGAATCCTTGAGGTGCGCGGCGGGCACGATAAACTCCGAGGTGAGGCGAAGATCAAGAGACTTTCCAACCGCCTGGAACGCAAAAACGGCGCGTCCGCGAGGTGGAGAAGTAGGCAACATTGAAGACAACCTCGGGCAGGAGCGCCGAGTTGGGCGAGCGGGCTTTCTTGTCCTGTGCCGGCGGCACCAGCTGCAGCTGCAGATTCTCAATGGTCAGGCGCGCCGAGTTCTTGGTGCGCGTGCCAAGCTCAATACGGCCCAGAAGCAGCACGAGATCTTCCTTGGCTTCACTCGGTGGTGCCGGTAGATACCGAGACTGTCTGGGCGAGAAGGTCTCGAGTGCACACAGCCAGTTGACTTGGATATTGCGGACCTCAAAGGTGTAGGCGGCCGAGGACAAGAAGGACTTGATAATGTCGGGCTCCTCCTCCTCGAGCTCTGCCTCGGCCGGCTCCTGGTCGTTGATGACGATGCGCGGCTTCGGACTGGCGCAGCTTGCGCAGGTACTCCATCTCGCGCGACGTGTCCAGGTCGTTGATCTTGTCACCCATGTAACCGAGAACGTCGACGACGGTGGATACGGTGTCGGGCGAGAGGCTCACATCAAAGCCGTCGCTCTTGGTGTCAAACGCACGCTTCTCGTTGCCGCCTTCGCCCAGCCGCGACGTCGCCGTGATCAGGACCGCAAAGGCCATGCTGCCGCAGGAGGCCATCTGTCCTTCGGAGCCCTTGAGAATCTCAAACGCAATGCGCCGCAGATTTAGGTAGAACTCGGGTAGGCCAGGACAGGGCCGCCGTTGTCGAGCCGGTTCGTCACCTCAAGACGGATGCTGTCCAGGCAGAACGAGAGATGCGCCATCGGCTCAACACCCGACTTGAGCGAGACGTTGCCAAAGATCTCCAGGCCAGCAAACGTGGAGTGCACAGAGTACACAATGGGCTTGGCTTTGCTTTCGGTCGCCGCCACAGGGAGCGCGTGCGATGGCCCAGGCGCGAGTTCAGGTTGTGGCTGGCTGCTAAAGATTTCCTTGAAATGGTGCTGAATCACCTTGAGCTGCTGCTGCATGTCGGCAATGGTGCTCGAGATTTCCGGTCGGTTCAGTGCGGACAGGAGACTGTAGACGGCGGCGGCGTCCAGCTGTACGAGCTCTAGGGACGAAAACACAGAGACGGTCTGTTCGTGCTCGCCAAAACGTGTTGTGATGCGCCCGTTGGTCGGCGGGATCTGCAAAAGGGAAATGCTGCGCGCAAAGTTGCTTTTGTTGGACGTCACTGCATTTCGTGCGCGTTCTCCTTGACATCAAAATCAAAGATAATCTCCTTGCCAAAGTTGGCGGCCACGGCGACACGCGCAACGACACCCGAAATCTTGTACGTCAACGAGCGCAGCAGCGGCACGCTGATGGTGTACTGCCCGAGGAACAGAGCCACCTTGAAGCTGAAAGCCGAGAGGCGGCCGGCAATGTTGCCATTCCCAGCGTCTGCCTCGACCTTTGGCGCAGCCTTGGCCGCAGCTGGCTTCTCGGGCTCCAGGGGAAACAGCTCGCCAAACTGATGGAGCTGCGCCACCTCGTCTCTTACGAGGAGGTCGAGCGTCTCGAGTAGCGCGAGCGGGTCCTGCTTGATGGCAAAGGAAAAGTTGCGACTGCTGGCTGTGGCTTTGATCGTGTGCTCGTAGCGGTCCTTGGTCGTTTCCATACAATGTGCCACGAAAATGCTCGGCCGCTGCAGCTGCGACGACGTGACAAGCTCGGAGTGACTCTTGATGCGCGATGTGATGGAGTCACAGCTCGTGATAAAGTTGGTGTCGATGATGCGTTGGCGCTGCGCCGAACGAGCAGCGACGACTTGGTGCCCTCGCCGGCCATGCGCACGTTGAGATTGATCGTGTCCAGCACCATCAGGCTGTGGTCCATGGCAAACACGACGTGCAGCGTGGTCTGCTGGGGGAGGGCGCCGGCGCCACTGGCCACAGGTTTGGCCGGTGGTGGAGGCTGCACGCTGCCCGGCCCCTCGTCGGCCGCCGCCTTTTCAGCCAGCCGCCGCTTATACAGGCGGATGACATCCTGTGCAAGCTCGCAAATCTCCCAGTTGAGCCGGACGGCCGAGTCTGAGCAGAAAACGTTGAGCACTGAGGTGGTGTTGCCTCCTACGTCGTCTGCGTCCGCAGGCGCCGCAGCGCCGCGTGGTTTTGCTTCGAGCGGCACATTGTTCGCAACCGCCTCGCCGTTCTCGAACCGGACCGTCAAGTCAAAGAAGGATATCTCGTTCTGCTTCGGCCAGGATCCAGCAGCAGCTGCAGCTTTTCGGCGCGCACGACACTCAGGAAGGCGAGGATGGGCCGCTTCTCGGCCGCCTTCTTGTACAGATCTGCCTTGAGGGAGCCAAACAGCTCCTGCAAGAACAGGGACCGCGTCAGGTCGCCCAGATCCCAGCCGCGCCAGTACTCAAGCTTTGTAATCACCTCGCGCACAGTGCCGCCCCAGGGCGCGGCACCCAATGGCGCAAGGGCGGGCTCGACGACGGGCAGCAGTGGTGCCTGGCCGAGACACTCGCGGAGGAGCTGCTCCCTGGTTCCTTTTTCATCAAGAACCACACCTGGCGCAGGCGCATGGCCAGCTTCCACGAGTCAAAAGTGCGCAGGTGCTCGTGGGCTGAGCGCAGAACGGCCGAGGGCGGACCAAGAACCCGGGGTCAGTGACACCAATACCGGCAGCGATCAGGCGTTGGGCCAAGTGTGGTCGGATACGGCTGTTGTAAGAAAGAGGCACGGCAAAAGACTCGGACAGGTCCTCGGCGAGAACGCCCGTGCGGTGGATCAGCGAGGCAATATACTCAATCTTTCGGAGCTTAGCTGGGCTTCGACGGCGCCAATGTCGGCGTCAAGGTAGGCCAGTTCCTTGGTGCCCATGGAAACGAGGACATTCTCGACGCTCGCGACAAAGGCGGCCTGGGGCATGGCAATGTCAGCAAGGCGCTCGGACGCCGATACTTCAATGGCCCCCAGGCGCAACTGGAAGGAATTGTGTATTTGGCTCTCCTCCGGCCGCATGGCGTCGCGCCAGGTAGTCTTGGCACGCGACATGAACGTAATGCTGGACACGGAGACGTCGTACTGGTCCTGTTCCTCGCGGGAAGAAGAACCAACAGCCGCCGGATTGGAAGGCGAGGTGGCGTTGAGAAAACGCAGATTGGCGCGCGGCAACTGAATCACAAAGTCCTCGACTTTGCCCTTCATCTTGCGCTGCTTGCCGGCGTGATGATGCCGTCCATGGTGCTTATTTTGAACCGCGTCCCAGAATGTCATCGGGCTCTTGCGGGAGCAATGCAGAGATGAGGGCGGCAATGTGCTTGGCGGATGTCGGGTTAAAGAAGGCGCTGATGCCGTCGTGGATGCGGATCAGTGTGCTCGCGTGCACCTTGTCTTCACTAAGGATGTCCGGTCAACATCCTCGAGACCAAAGTCGGCCGGGGACATGCCATCGCCCGTGCTTCTGGTGCTGCCCGTGCCGTCGCCGTTCAGATAGCCATGCCCGTCCGGGATGCCTCATCGCCGCTGCTACTACTGGCATGCTTGGCGTCACACTGGACGGCAGCCTCCGATACGTCGGGCCAGACATCCTCAAGAGGGAAGTAGGGAGCAAAGTATTACTTGAGAAAGCCATGGTGTTGTGATTGGGGTCGTGCTGCGGGCGGCGAGAGGCCGAGCCGGCCTTGTGTTCAGCCTGGGGCTATAGAAGCCAGAACAGCGAGTGGAGGACGACACACTGCGTGTGTAAGAGGGCCGTCGCAGCGCCCCTGCTGTCTTGAGAGGTGCCGTCGCCGGTGCGGGTCATGGCGCGTGTGCGCTGCGCTTCGCGGCCGAAAGACACTGCCCTGGCTGCTTGTCGCCGAGGTCGCTACTGATAGGAATGAGCGTTGCGATTGCTGGCGGCGCAAGCGTCGTTTGGAGGCGGGAGATGTGTCTCGGGACGAGAGTGAGATGTCGTCGAGCTCGACGTCCTTGTCTGTGACCGGTTGTGGGATGAAGGGCACTGGCTGTGCAGGCGGGTCGACGGGGTCGGGCACAAAGGCCGGGTCAAAGTACTGTGGCAACAACAAAAAGGAGACGCGCTGGGTGCGCTGGTCTTCCCGGCGAATCAGGGCCTGCTGCAGCGCACGCTCGTTGCTGAATTCAAACTTGCGGCCGACAATGGCGATGCTCAGACTTGTCTTGAGATATGCATCGGTTTGACAGGCGTCTGAGGCCTTGACTTGTACCGGATAGCGGATTCCGAGTTGACGCACGACACCTGCAGGTCCGGGATGGAGATGTCGGCGCGCTTGGAGTAGTGCTGGCGGGCCCAGTCGTTGAAGTTGACATCGACGCCGTTCTCGAGTGATAGGAGGAAGGCGCCTCCTCGACATGCAGCCACAGTCTGACGGACCGGACGTGAACGCGCAAAAAGGTGACATCGTACATGACGATGCTATGGTAGGGCACGAGGGCGTTCTCGTCGTCGTCAAATGTGAAGCCAAAGGCCTTGCCGCCACCGGCCAACGCCGTCAACAAGTCGGTGGTGCACTCTCCGGTAACGGCACCGACAGAAAGGTCCCAGTTGCATTGGTAAGTGGGCTCTGTGGGCGGCAGACCAAAGAGGCGGTTGCCAAAGACGTGCAGGCCGTCGATGTACATCTGGGTGTTGGATAGCGATCCACCCGAGTGACGGTCCACCGGGTCCGCACCGTTGTTGGCATTGTTGTTGTTGCTGTTGTCACTGTCGTGGTTGCGGCGATCGTCACCGTCGCCACCGCTGCCGTCTGTGCCGAGGGCGAAACTGAGGGGCGCTAGAACCGTATCGACGTCCATGTAGTAGTTTGTAAACCGCAGATCAGCATCGAGACCGGAAGAGTCAATCTGGACGTAGCGTGCAGCCGAGTAGATGTTGGCAGGCAGAAAGATCCTGGGTCGTCGGCGTGCACGCTCAGGATGACGTCAAAGTCGTTGGAGGGCTTGTGCGGCGGGCGGGCGGCAGCCTCAGCGTCCGGGTCGGTCTCCTTGAGGCGCAGGTTGTCCTGGTACTCCTCGAGGGTGGTAAAGTGAACGTCGTCGCCAAAGTAGTTGTCCTTGAGCTTCATAAGGTAGCGAATCATGAAGCCGTAGGTAGTAAACGTAGGACGCTGGCCGGAGACGTTGAGAAGCAGCGTGTCGGTCAGGTTGGGCGCAGTGGCGGCGTGGTAGTGGTACTTGCCGTCCATGCGCAGCATGCTGAGGTCTCCAACGTGTTTGTTGTGGACAAACATGGACTGGGTGTTCCAGGCGGGACGTGCAGCTCAATCGCGGCCGAGTCGGTCCGCACGTCAAAGGGGATGGCGTTGCTGGGCGGGCGGAACTGGTCGAGCGGGATGCACACAGAGGCCTCGAGGAGCTTGCTGGCCAGGATGACAAAGGTGTTGTCGTCCATGCTGGTGGCGTTGTTAATGATGTTGGCGTCGTGACGTTCAGATACATCTTGACGTTGGGGAACGCGAGGTCGATGTAGTACTGGAAGGGCGTAAACACGAGGTACTCGGGAGGCGGACCGGTGCCCCAGTCGTCGATGAGGTCGGTGAGCAGGTAAACATGGTCGCGGAGCAAGAACAATTCAAGATCGTTGCTGGTTATGCGGAAGCGCCACTGGCGCAGGGCGTTCCATTTGAGGGGCGTGGACAAGTCGCAGGAGATGCGCAGGGCACCGGACCGCCATAGCGCTTCTTGGTTGACGCTGCTCGATATCTCGACACGCGGCAAGTCGAGGTCCAGCGTCGCCCGGAACCCTGTGGTCGTGGCGAGCATATCCATGGAGTACGAGATGGTGGCGTTGCTGGCGATCTTGATGTCGAGCCAGCCATAGGGTCGCTGGCCCGAAGCAGACGGCGCAGGCTCGGATTTCTTATACCGGGATCGGTTTTGCGCTTGTCGCGGGCAGAGCGGAAGTTGGTGGCCGTGTCCTTGCCCTTGAAGCGCCAGTTCTTGGATGCCTCGCGCGTTGGCACACGCAGGGTGACCTCGTCGTCTAGCTCGACGTAGACCTTGAACTGCGTGGGACGCGGAAAGCACCTACAGGCAGGCGCCGAGCGGGCGTGGCGTCTTTGCTGAGGCCCGGAAAGAAGACGCGTTGCAGCTCGGCCCGTTTGCGGTCAGCCCATGGTCCGTAGTTGACAGAGCCGCCGCGGATGGAGACGGCCATGCCCCAGGCGGGCGAGGGCTCGCTTCCGTTGACGTCAAGGCGGGGCGGCCTCGCACAGCTCTTTTCGCGCCCACGGTCGTCTGCCGCTGCCAACCCTGCAATGGCACTGGCCGTGACTTTGCCGACCGAGTCCCAATAGAGCGTTAAAAAAGCCTCTGGGCTTTCGAGAATCGGGTTGAGCATGGCGTACTCGGACGCGGCCCAGCGCGTCTTTTCGTCGCCGCCCGGGCCATCCAGGTACCGCGACAGGCCCTGCCAGTGGAGAGGGCCAGGCATGCGCAGAGAGGCTGCCGTCGCCGGCGGATCGCGGGGGTCAACTGATGTAAACGACTCGACCGAGCTGCGGAAGTAGGGCAACAGGCTGCGCAGCTGGCTGGAGGCGGTCTTGCGATAGTGTCGGAAAAAGGAGCGCGGCGGCAGGGGCCAGTGTCGTCAGCAATCTGGCGCTCACGCATGGCACGGCTGGTCTGGTCTTCGCGGAAGTCGTCATTGTCGCGGATCTCAACAACGGGTTTCTGAAAGTGCAACCGGAAGATCTGGCGGTACGGGTCGGGTGTGTCTATGTGCTTGGCGTCGATCTCGCCGGACAGGACCTGGGTCTTGACGACCAGGATGCCCGAGGTGTTCTCGTTGCCCATCACGACGGCTGCTTTGTCGCAGGTAAGGTGGATGGGGAAGAGCTGGAGGAGGGCCGGCAGCTCATCGTTGTCGCTGTCGGCCGCGCCGGCTGTCCTCCGCGGCCCAGCCTCTGGTGCGTTCCTGTCCTCGTCGGCCGACGACGCCGCCACTGACGAGTCCAACTGCGAATCGGCACGGCCGGATGCACGTTTGTCTCTGCTGTCACCGTTCTTGTTCTTCATAGCCTCGGCAAAGGCCGCCACCTTTTCGCCCAAACCCTCGGTATCGTCTCCATGGTTCTTTTTGCGGCTGTTGGTTCGCCGTTTTCGTAGTTTATGCTGTATATCGTCGCTGTGTCGGGGCGGTTTAGGGTCATTTTCGGCCGTATTTCTCGTTGTCTTCGTCGCCACCTGTATGGGCTCCAATGCTGTCGTCATCCTCCTCGCCAGGATCTTCATTCAGTCCCGTCAGGCCGGCCAGGATGCTGTCGTACGCGGCACTGCGATTGTAGACATACCACTCCAAGCCCGCCAGCACCACGCTCATGCGGCAGGGGATCTTGGACTTGGTCTTTCGGTGCACCTTGCCAGCATTTGGATCGTCTGGGTCGTCCGAGACTGCAGGCTCTTTGCCATTGGGCTGTCGTCGTCGCTTGCCCAAATCAATGTGTCGAACCCGCCGCAACCAGTAGGCCCAGGTGATGTGCCCGTTTTGGATGAGGATCGTCTCGTTCTTGCCGTGGTACCGCAGCCCGACAAAGAAGATCCTGCCACCCAGCAGCGAGAACTGCACGGCCTGGACATCGATGTAGATACCATAGCGGTGCAGGGTCCAGGTGCGCAAGGCCCACGACACGAGCGACGCGAACAAGCGGTTGAAGTAGAGGAGGAAGAAGAGGGCCAGGAACGTGGCAACGATGATGTAGGCTAAGAAGACGCCGCTGAACCGGGCACCATTGGCTTGGAGTGCACGTTTGGTGAGGTCCATCGCGTGGAGGTCGTTGGGGCCGGGGTCGACGTCGAGGCCCATGGTGTCAGGGCCTCCTTTGGAGGTCGTTGGAGTTGGGTACTAAATCCCAGCTAATCGTGACCTCCTTGCTTCGACGCGCAGCATAAACGCCATCACGGGGCGGCTAGCTGTGTATCGTCTGGCGGGACTGGTGTGGCTGTCGTCGGATTGTCGAGTTGTACTGCGCGGTGGTCTGTTGTGGTTGGGCAACCGCGCAGCCTTATTCTTCCTGGGTAGGGAGCTTTATCGGCGATAGCGCGTAGCAATGAGGCTTTGTCGCGATTTAGGGAACAGAGCAGGCTAGCGCACCTGCCTTGGCGCTGTTGGCTGTACCTGCCTCGGAGTGCACCGAAGTTAGGGGCTTCTCCACTTTAGTCAGTACGAAGTACATGGTACTTCATTCTCGTAGAAGTCTCGGAGTGGATACCTGCATTTACAGCTTCGTCCTACTGTTTACCTTTGTACTCTTGGGTTTCGTGAGTCTATCACTTGAGCTCGGCATTTGGTTGTATCTCTATCGTTTTGATCTGGAAAAAAGGAAAAGGGAGGGAAAGGAAAATCAGAAAGACTAGAAGAAACGAAATCAAAGAGAAAGAGATGAGAAGATGAGTAAATCAGCTAAATCATGTGTCGAATAGAGTTGACGAAGCTGAGCAAGCCGACAGCACCAGATAAGTATATTGAGCTGCCACCTATGACAGCGCTTTGCAAATGAAAAGGCCAGACAGCAGACTCATCTTCTTTCCAAGATAGAACCAGGCAAAAGGCCTGGCGATCTTCAGATGAAACGGGTCGTCCAACGTTGAAGATCTGTTGACGTAGAGCAGAGCAGAGCTCCAATGTGGCCCAAACCGCCATTGCGTTTCCCGATAAGGTCTTATCAACTCCTGCTTAACTGGACCGCGCTAAATGCACCAGCAAATTACGTCGTATTACAGAGCAACACACGCTATGCCGACAGTTGCTTGTCGTCATCACCGATCGCCAAAGCGCAAGGGGCGACGCTACGCAAGCCAGGCTTCCACGATTCAACTTCAACCGACAACCCGACCACCTCATCGCCATCGGAGGAGCACCGGTGCTCGACCTCCCCGCGCCCCGTCTGTCCTGTCTCCGTGTTTGACGATGCATCTCACAGCTTAGGCCCGTGCAAAAGCGACATAGCGGCGGCCAACGCCCTCTCCTCGCCTACTTTGGCCAATACTTCCCCGTTGTCTTCCTCGTCCCGACACGCGTCCGATCCGCGATCCCATCGCATCGCTGCTGCGTCCGCAACCCTTCTCCCCGATCGGCTTCCCCACACCTGGGCCATTCTCAAAATGGTTGGGGGAACGGGCCAGAAGCTGCCGAGACCACGGTGATCTTGGCCGGCGCCGCATCGCTGGCCGCGACGCTGATGTCGGCCGTGTATGTCGCTCCTGGAAGATACTCTGGTACCGCCATACTGTCCTCTTGACTGTCTGCTAACCGCTCTTTTCTTCTGCAGGTCCATCTGGCTCCAGTTGTAAGCTTCTATGTATCCGTCGCCGATCGTCTTCGTTCGCCCAACACACCTAACTCGTATAGAAAAAACTACCGCAAACCGCTGTTGCAACGATATGTCGTTCGCATTCTTTTGATGTACGATTCCCATACGGTAACCCCATAGCAGATTCTGCATATGCCCGTCGTCACCTACTAACCGCGGCTTCGTGACAGGGTGCCCATCTACTCTGTATCGTCCTTTTCGAGCATGATCTCGACAACGGCCGCCCAATGTCTCGATCCCATCCGTGACATCTACGAGGTTTGTCTCCGACTGTCTTTGCCATCTCTGCTTACACGTCCTTTGACTTGGCACCACTCTAACGCCGCAAGGCCTTCACCATCTATACATTCTTCCAGCTCCTCATCAATTACCTTGGCGGCGAGCGCTCGCTTATCATCATGACCCACGGCCGCGAACCCGTCTCCCACCTGTGGCCTATGAACCACGTCCTCCCCCCGTCGACATCTCCGACCCCTACTCCTTCCTCGCCATAAAGCGCGGCATTTTGCAGTATGCCTGGCTCAAGCCCCTCCTGGGCATCGCCGCCATCGTCATGAAGGCTACAGGCACCTATCAGGAGGGCTACATTGGTCTCAAGTCGGGCTATTTTTGGAGCGGCATCGTCTACAACCTCAGCGTCACGATCAGCCTGTACTCGCTGGGTCTTTTCTGGGTCTGCATGCACAACGACCTGACGCCCTTCCGGCCCGTGCCCAAGTTCCTGTGCGTCAAGCTCATCATCTTTGCCTCGTACTGGCAGGGCTTCTTGCTTTCCATTTTGGTCTTCCTGGGTGCTCTGCCTGACAACGTCGAGGGCTACACGCCCGACAACCTGGCTGCCGCCATTCAAGACGCCCTGATCTGCATCGAAATGCCCGGCTTCGCCATGGCCCACTGGTACGCCTTCTCGTGGCAGGACTACGCCGACGATACCGTGTCTGCCGCCCGCATGCCCGTCAAGTACGCCGTGCGCGACGCCTATGGTATCCGCGACCTCATTGAGGACTCCAAGCTCACGTTCCGCGGCGACAACTATGCCTACCGCGACTTTGACTCCAACGACAAGATCATGGCCCACGCCGACTCGCGCTCACGTGTCGCCCGTCTCAAGGCGGGCATGCGCTACGAGCGCGGCGGCAAGGGCAAGTACTGGATCCCCACCCCGAACAAGATCACTGTGAACAGTGCCAATGAGCCGGATCCCTATACGCCGCTGTTGGGCGACGGTGCCAATGGCGGCAGTGGCGGCAGCGGCAGCAGCAGCAACGGAAACGGCAGTGCGGGTCCCAGCCGGAGCAACTCGCGCTCGCAAAGCGCAAACGACTTTGGCGAGCTCACGCTTGACGCAGATATGGAGGAGCTCTACGGCAAAGCTCGCAAGCTCGAGTACGGCGACTGGAACTACCCTGTTGTCCCAGCCAACGTGCCGTCCCGGGCGTCCGGTGGCGGACCACGGCCTTAGGCGGCGCCTACGAGCCTGTGCCTGGCCACTACTCGCCCGTGTCTCCTGCGACGCCTGACATCAGCGACCTTCCCCGGCGCATCGCCACCGACAGCAGTGGCAGCGGTGGAGAGCCTGGCCGAAGCGGCCGAAGCGACACGACCCAAGGCGCGCCAGAGGCTGTTGTCGTGTCCAAGAAGAAGAAGGGCAAGGGCAAACAGAAGCAGTCTGCAACCCAGCCGTCTGCAGCCCAGTCGTCGACCCAGTCGACGGCAGACAAGACGGCAGACAAGACGGCAAAGAAGGCCAAGAGCGGCAAGGCCAGCCCTGATGCCGAGGCGAAGCCAGCGAATGCCACCAACACAGCTGCCTTTGCGGATCCCCTCTTACGAAAGGAAGACGGCACCCTGGTCGACAGCCGGGGCCAGGCCTTCGAGGAGGTCGCAGCCGGCGATGACAACGAGTCGCTGCGACTGTGGCGGCGAAACGAGGACGGTGAGGACGGTGAGGACGACAAAGCCAGTCCCGTGGCTGGGACAACGACACCGACCTACAACCTGGAAGGCGACGAGTTCCGGAATGTCTGGGGCGGCGGCCAGTCGGACCAGTAGATCAAAAAAGCGAGAAGGGCATACCACTCTATCTAGGAAGTCGTACCTTTGATTTTAAATTTCTGAGTTTAGTGTCTGTTGTTCTTCTTTGCAACCTGTTGTGATACCTAGTCATCCTCTATCGCTAAGAGCGCCAGCTGTATTCAGCTTTTACATTTTGTCGTCTTGCTTTACTGTTCCTTTCGATTTCCTTCGTGCATACACATAGCACTGGCGTTTCTATTCTGCTGTTCTCCTTCCTTGCTTTAGAACTCCATGGTACAATAACTAGCTCACAGTGTTTCGGTGTCAAAAATTGTTTCCATGCCATTCCGTCTCCTTTATTGGTATTGACTTTGACTTGACTGCAAACACATCATACGCAACAGCTGCCTCGACAGTAGCGTGACAAGGCGCGTCAAAAGATGACACGAACGCGTCCCTGGATTGCTTTCCCCTTCTCTTTATTCCCTCCAGCTGGACGGTTGAGGGGGCGAGAGGGCAAGAGCCTATTCTTCGTCTTCTTTCCAGTACGTTGTCCAGAACCAGAGAGCCGTCAATCGGGAACATCTTCAAAAAGACGGGGGGGCTGAATGCAACAAGTGGCGCAAGAGGCCATTACAGCAATAAAGTAAAAGGTATCAGGACTCTCACGAACACGATCGACGTTTCTGCCATTGGTGACAGACCCAGTATTGGCAAGAAAGAGAACAGACGCAGACTCCCTCTTGATACTCCTTCTTTCAGCCCCTGCATCTTGCCAGCATGGACCGGACCGTGTCCCCCTCTTCTCCTGTCGCGAACGCCCTATGGCCCCCCATGACCAGAGGATCGCCCGTTTGGTTGACTGATGGCGGGAATCGAAACACACATCGAACGCTGGGCAAGACTGATGACAAGGGCATCCTCTGTCTTGCTACAACTCTAAGCGCTGCCTTTTGTTTTCGGGGCCCGTTTGGTCGGCTTGTGCGTTTGATCCTTCAAAGAGCTATTACGCTTCCCTGCACCTTTGACTTTCAGTTCATCTGTAGGGACACCGACCATCTACAGGTGTGAATGGGCTCGAGGAGAGATCTCAAGGTCGAAAGTGAGGATAGATGGACAGTCACTGTTGACTCTGGTCACAGTCGCAATACGAGGAGGCAATCTATTTTCAGTTAATTGTGAGGAATGAGATAACAGGATGTGTTGGCCCTTTCCGCGGTCAAAGTGTCCGTGCGGCCAACCAAGCTGATGAAGACAGGGGGTAATTGAACGACTACGAAGTAGTTCGCAGAGACATGGAAAACCCGGCTTGCTGCTGATGAGAGAAAGACGGGCTGCAATTCGCAACACCAATTCGTTTCCTCAAGTACACATGGACAGAATGCCATTTTCGTTTGGAGGATTACGAGTATGGTACGTCGTAATTCATCCAGGAAATTACTCGGGCTAATTTCTTCAACACATTCACAATAGTACTGTGGCCTTGACTGGAAGAAAGCGCATCACAAAAGAATCAAATCAAATACCGCTTTCGGTGTTCGGGGCTGCAGTCAGCAGCAATCCTGCAGAAAAAAGACGAGATTAGCTCGAACGTTTTGCATGTAATTTCTTGTCCACCTTTTCCTCATTGCCATCCTCATTCTGTTCTACGAATACCCGCAGCGCCCCGACTCCTGGCCCTGGTCATTTTTTCTGTCCTTTCTGTTTCAAGATCTGCACGGTTTAGAGAACAAAAGATACACATCAGTGGGAGCAGAACCTTTCTTTTGCGGGACCGTTCTCGGCAATGGGGCGGGCGGGCGGGCGGTACATAGTACACATTCGAGGACGGAGAAGATCGGGGAAGACAAGGACAAGGATGCAGGGGGGGCTGGGGCGTGACCAAGAGGAAGATTGAAGATGGAGCCAGTCAGTCTGGCAAGCCTCACTCCGTTTGTGATGGACGACGTCGAGAAACGGTTGTAAGGGTCGACCTTGAAGAATGGATCTGGCTGTCTGGCTGACAAAACGACAATCCAACCATAAAAGGTGCATATGGAGCTTTAAAAAGGTCGCCGGCGACTATGTTCATCTCGATACGAAGCTGAGATTGCATTCAAGGAAGAACAAAAGGAGCAACAGCTGCTGTAATTGATAACAGCTGCTCCTGTGACCCGGATCTTCAAATGGGGGCGCGCCGCGGTAAGGCCTCGATAGTGATAGACTCGAAAAATACCAACAAGGCGATGACGGCAGGGGCATAGAGTGGAGACGTTGACCGTTCTTTGCTTGTAGAATCAGTCGACGTACGTATCTTACATGTACTCCGAGCGTCGTTCGACGCTCGGACATACTGAGTAGGGAACGATCAACCGGGTCGCATCGCCCCTGTTTGCTTTCTTCCTTCTATTCGTATCCGGCGAGACTCTCAGGCATTATGTGGTGGAACCACTTCGTACTTTGTATGCACTGGATTGTTGTCGTTGTCGCTGTGGTCTGCGATAAGATGAAGAAGCTGAAATTGCGATGGACTCAGAAATCGTTGCCATACTGAGTAGCGGCATTGTCTATCCCGAAGCAACGGCGCAGCGGTTGTGCTGCAGGCTTTTTTAAAGATATTCGCTTCATGCTGTTGGGGACTGCGAAATTGGCTCCTGGGTTATGCTGTCATAAAGGGGTATTCTAGCGCACATACTTCGTACACGACGTTATTGTCCGTTGTACGTTGTCCGTTGACTGCAGACCATCAGCCCGTCGCCAGGCAAGGTAACTTACGATCCCACGCAACAGTCTTGCATCTGGCAGTCAGAGTGATAGCCCGCGTATCGGCCTACATCGCAATGCCAGGAACCTGCAGAAGCTCGATGGCGGCTCTCATATGCTGTGCGGTAGGACTGATGTCGATGCTGTATATCGTCACGCAAGCAGCGTTGACAGTCGACCAGGGCTTGCAGTGCCAGTGCCGTCGAGGCAGCGTTGTCTTCTTGTGTCCCCGAGGCAAAGCCCCGTCATCCAACAGTCCGTTGTGCATGCCGAGTTACTGTCGGCCACAGTTGGGCCCGGACTCGCGAGGGGAACAAAAAAGGCCCCACCAGTCGTCTGCAGCTGCCACTGGCAGATGCCAGCTACCAAGACAAGCGTACTGAGTAAAACGGCGTATGTCTTACTCTGTGATACTGTCTCTGATGATTCCCATCCAGACGTCGCGTGCCCCCGGCGTTCCTCCTGAGACGGCAGACCTGGGATTTCGAGTAGTTCCGTCGAATGTCTTGCCCTTCAATTAAATTGGGCTCCTTGTTCAGCTCCCTGGCCTCAATGCTGTGGCAAATGACCAGCTAATTTCAGCCAATCCTACCAACCACCATCCGTCGCATGATCCAGGCCATTGACACTATACTCCGGCTGCCGTAAGATATTGTGTGGCCTGCTATATCCTGCTCAATGCCTCGCTCGTATGCATGCCACACTGCCTCGCGAGTCTTCCGCGTTGTTGCTGTTGTGAGCGTTGCTGATGTTGTTGACTTTTGTTGACGTGCGACGTCTCGTCCTTAGTCTGATTCGGTGCTCGCCTGCCGCACATACTCACCCAGCTCGTCTTTTCTGCAGGGCTGTGCATGTCATGCTAATCTTGTCGTTCGCCTCCGATGCAATGTGTATGAAGTAGTTGTTCGCGCGTGTCTCTGGGAGCGTTATGCAAAGCCCGGATGGTGACGAGAAGACGAGAAAAGACGTCCTTCTTGCGCCGCCTCTCGCGCCTCTGAGACTTTTGAGACATGGTCTTTCCTCTTTCACTCTTTGCCCCCGTTGCGTCTCTTACACCGTCAAGGAAGGTGCTACTTGATTCGCCTGCCTGTTCTGCATATATGAATGCACGTGCCGCGCCGGCCGGCCAGTCATTTATCGTCGAGGGGAAGAGCTGCCTTGGTCGTGCGTCGCAGTTGCCCGTCTTGTCTATCCTATCAGTCTGTACTGTATATGTACCCGCTCGTGCTTGCCTTGTCTGACCCCGTGCTTCGTGATGCTCCTTCCTTGTCTTGCGCTCCTGCCTCATGGAGTCACCTCTGTCGCGCCTGCCCCTCGCCGCGACGCGAAGCAGCCAGGAGCACCAGTCACCAGAAAGACGACTGACATCATCATCCTTGTTGCCTGCGACGGTCCTTCGCTTGGCGACGTTCTCCGATTTGTCTTTCCCCGTCCCAGTCGCGCCTGCCTGGCACATCTGACACCTCCCAGCCCTTGGCATGTGTAAATATCCCCAGTTCCAGCCCTCGACACTCTCCGAGAGAGAACCTCATCCTTCCAAACATTCACGTCGTCCATATATATGACACAGCCAACTGCACAAGCCGAAACCCAACCAAGCCGCACTGCACAGCCGAGCAGCAGCAGAAGAAGAAAAGAAAACCGATAACTTTGCGTCTCCACCGCGAAACCCTGTCTCCTCATTTCCCGTTGTCCGCCACCGTTACAAGCGTCTAGCGCATGGGCCGAGTCCATCGTCAAACTGCCTGGCTGTTTTGCCCTCGGCCAGACCTTTGCGTCCTCCTCTCTGGGGCCTCTCTCAAAGGATTGTCAGCACACTACTGAGTACCCAGTGCACTACACCCGCGCTAACAACACGCCGGGAGCGCTACGCCGTTTTGACCACGCTTGACCCCTGGTCTAGTCCACACCATTCCACTCGATAGCGTGCAAAAATAGCGTAAAAGCGCAAAAGCACAGGCCGGGGCGAAACACTGAGAGACACTGAGAGGGAAAAAGACCGAGGGCAGCAAAGACCACCTTCAAGACACGCAACATTGACAGCTGAGGAGATCGGAGACTGGCCAGCCTAGCCTAGACTGACTGTCGTCGACTAAAAGAAAACAAGGGGGCCGAAAAGAGTGAGGACAAAGAAAACAAGGACGAGGCGAGAGAAGAAGAGGAAGGACAGGGGACGATCCGCCGTCCCCTGCGTGCTTTTGCGACTGCGGCCGTGGGACCGTTGTGGACAACACCATCGACACAACACACTTTGAACGGGGACGGGAACCCTTTCCATGCTGACAGCCCCATGCTGGGGATTTTTGGGGGAAAGCGGTCTTCCTGGGCCCTGCTCGTCTTTCTCTGGTATTGCCGTTTTTCATTCTGTCACCTCTTTTTTTCTGGATCCTTGACTCACGTTCGTTTTGACATATTGATTTTGGTCCTTGCCTGTTTTATAGAGTGTACGTGTACTCAGCGCGTGGTCTTTGTTTACAAAACTCCGGAACCTGCAGCTTTGGCTGACATGACTGGCTGCATCGTCGACGCAATAGTAACAGCCTACGACACACCAACACAGCAACTCAAGCCCAGCCCACGACTCGAGAAACAACGGAAACTCACAAGACAACCAAAGCGAAGGTGGACTACAACGTGGTAGACCCGAGGGCAACGCCTCGACTTCGACTCCCGGAGGCCACGACGGCGGCATTACTTCCTCGCTCACGCCATGTTCGAGACGGTCCCAGATAATGTGGCCACGCCCACAGACGCGGCCTCGTCCAATGCGTCTACCGTTACACCGTTCGAAGCTTTGCAGAAACAGTCCAGCCACACACGCCGCATGAGACCACCGGACGTGCTCAACGATACAGCCGCCGCCGCCGACGCTCTCCGCCTGCCACTGCGCAACGGCCCGCGCGAAGGCGGACTGCGCGCCGCCGGCCCCGTGAAGCTCGCCCACAGAGAGTCGCGCCTGGGCCTGCGTGGTCTTTCTCAAGAAACAAGTCCGATGGCCAGGACATGCGCGCCTCTATCGTCGACTTTAGCGGCTGGCCCAATTTTCTCACACCTCGGTCCGACTCGGCGCTGTCCAGGAACCAGCCACCTGCAGCGGCGTCGTCTCTGTCTGTTGTCTCACCGGAGCCCGAACCAAGGACGGAGCTTCCCGTCGCGCCCACATCCGACCACTCTACCGCAGCACCTTTTGTTCTTCCGCAAGCCCCAGTCGCACACTCGGCCGACTCGGCACTGCCATTATTGGGAACACCAAGCACCACCAAGGCCAAGAAGCCCGTCGTGCCGTCGCAAAGCTGGACACCCACACCCTCGTTGCGTGCCGTCCGGGGTCACTCGCCACATGGGACCCGCCGCCACTGTTCCAAGCCTACCCTCAGGCTATCAAGCATGCTCAGCTTCCGATATGTACCACGTCTATTGAGGTCCTCCTGCGCCAGGGAAGCTTAAATGGTGCCGATGCCGCTGCTGCTGTTCGTGGGGGTGACTCGCCGGAGGATGGGATGGAGAAACCCGCCAACAAGCCGAAGACACGACACCGGCGCAACACCTCTGGCTCGTCCGCCAAGCTCGACTGGGTTAGCAAGATCTATGTTCTTGTGACGTCGGGCTACTTGTTGCAATATTCGGCCGAGGGATCCTTTGACCGCCTGCCTGAGAAGATCCTGCCCATCAGCCGGGACTCGGCTGCATTTGCAAGTGACCTGATCCCCGGTCGCCACTGGGTCCTGCGTGTCAGCTCCTCAATGGAAGCAGACGGCTCACAGGCAAGCAACTCCCGCTCCCTGCTTTCTCGCCTGTCCATTCGTGGTACCGAGCGCCGGCATGCTCACACGTTCCTCATGGTCTTCGAGAGCGCCGAGGAAATGGAGAATTGGATCACGATTCTGCGCCGCGAGATTGAGCAGCTCGGTGGCAAGAAACATCTGTCCGAGACGGGTACGCCCAAGGAGAACAACATCGTCGCAGACCCGCGATTCCAAATCAACCACCGGACGCCCGTCGTGCGTGACCCAGAGCGCTTCTCCCGGATCCTCAGCCCGAGCGATGTGGCACACATTCCCGTCACTCACCAAGAGAGGGAAGTCAACACCACCACCTGGAGGCACTCTCGCCAGCAGTAACAATGTCACTCCACGATCGCGACCCCCCGAGTGACGACATGTCGACGACAAACAGCGTGTATTCGCAGGAGGGCTGCCAGCTCGAGAACCTGCGTGACGGTGCGGGCAATCGCTTCTCGTATATCTCGTCTGGCCAGCGCACAATCGTGACGTCCGACAGCTCGTCGCCGCCATGCTCGCCAGCCCGCAACAGCTTCACCAGCAGCCACAACAACCAGACTGACGAGCAACAAGGCGTGATGGCTACAACCACATCGACGCCATCACCACCTTTGCCCCAGCACCACTCTCCGCCCCCGAAAGCCTAGAGGCGCGGCCAGAGGTGCGGTTACGGTCCAACGCCGCAGCAATCCTTGAGCGTAGACAGTCGCTGCAAAATTTGACCTCGAGCCAACGCATGGCCGACATGCATATGCTGTCGACGCAGCCGCCTCCACAGCCGCCACTACCCGTCTGCCGACTTCGGCCTTCCGACTGTCAAAACCCCTCCCTCCACCGGTTCCGTTGCGGCGTGAGACAAACTTTAGTCTCTTTGACACGGCACCGACCATCCCCAACTTCAGCGTGCCACACTCGGCATCAAAACGCTACTCAGCCATCACGAAGACCCGTACAGGAACCGTCATGGACCCAGCTCAGGGCTTACCTGCGCCGCCCACGCCTGGTCCTGCGCTGGCTGCGACATACTCTGCTTTCCCACAACGTCCTCCATCGCGGCCACAGCCGCCCGCGTTCGGCCCGCCCGGCACTCGGAACAGCAGACGGCGTCTACCACCACCATCCCTAGCCTTCTCACGGCCGCTGTCCATTGTTGCAGATCAGGTGTCGCCGGTTGCCACATCACCACCTCTGCCATGTGAGGTTGTCGTTCCCAATACATCACTGGACGATGCCGGCCTGAGCAGCCCGGTTACGGCCCCGGTATGCCTGATACGCCTGCCCTGTTCAATGCTTGGAAGAGCCAGAGCCTGTGGCCACAAGGCCACCTCCCTCGCCACCTCGCCCCGTCTCCCGGTGGCGTAGTGGATCGTTCTCGTCGCTTACGCGGAACAGCACCAAGCCCGGCAGCAGTGGCAGCGACAAGAGCTATGCCACGGCATCTGAGGTGCCCGCTCACAACAGCCCGCGTAGACACTCCAGCTTGCTTGCTCTGCACTCGGTCTCGGAAATGGCGTCGGAGCGTATTGAGACGAGGACTGTTGTTGTGCCCCAGCGGGCCTCGATGATGCTGCCCATGTCCAAATACAACGCATTGTCTCCCAAGCTGTCCCAGGACGATCCGCGAGATAACTGGGCGGTGCCGTCAGTACCAGCAGCAGCACCACTACCATTGCCGCCACTGAAGGCACCACTGGCGCCGCCGCTAGCACCGCCGCCATCACAGCCCCTTCCCCAGCCCCCATCGCGGCCGCAGTCGCGTGGGCATTCGCAATCACGGACGACCTCTCTGACCCGCCTGCAAAGCGGCTCACCTACACCGCCAACATTGTCGCACAGCATGGGCAACGGCAACGGCAACGGCAATTTATCGTTCCGCCGGCCTGTAGAGTACAAGCGTGCGAGCATGTTTGTCCAGCCCAGCGTCAGCGTCAACGTTGTTGCCAACGAAAGTGCCGCCAGTGTTGGCCCAACATCGTCACGGCCACTGTCGCTTTCTCACGCGACGGCAATGTCGTGGGCTGGCGGCAGCGTCGACACAGGCCGCGGACGGACCTCGATCAAGCCCGAGCCCCTGGCGTCACGAACGACACCCGCGACGCCTTCATACACCAACACGCCCAACGCACCGCCGATCATGCACGCGCGTGCGCGCTCCAACTCCACGTCCTCCAGGGCCGCCCATTACCGCCGCAACCTGCCACAGCTGGCCGACGGCCCACCGCCAGCGCCGCCGCCGACGTGCGCACTCCCGCCACTGCCCGTAAAGGTCGCCGAGCCGGACGCGCGGCGGCGCATCCTGGCAGATATGGCCTGATCTGCGCGTTCTCACAACTATAACACAGACCCACGCGCTTTGGCCGCTTGGCTGTTTTTCTCTCTTTCTCTTCTTATCCTGTTTTTCTCTCTTTCTCTTCTTCTCCTCTTCTCTTTCTCTCTTTCTCTCTTTTTCTCTTCTTCTCCTCTTCTCCTCTTCTCTTTTTCTCTTTTTCTCTCTCTCTCTTCTTCACCTCTTCCCTTTATAATCTTTCTTCTTTCTCGTCCCACCCTGTGTTCTGTCTAACTTCCAGACGACTGGTCACTTTGCAGTCTTTTCTCTTTCCTTTGTCATCAAAAACGCGGTGCACATAGACTGAACTGGCTTCGGTTTGCACGGAGTCCGTTGTTGGGCTCATTGCCAAATTACCAGGGCGTACTGATATTAATCGCTTCTCTCTTAACTTTCTTTTCCATGTCTGTCTGTGGACGACTGTATTATATGGCTGATAGCGAACGGCACTATGTTGCCTTTGTGGACGAATGATGCGGTTAATGAAGTCTAATACCCATTCCGGTTTCGATTTTGAACAGGGAGCCTCTCCATAGTGAATGATAATGATGACAATGCCAACAGCACGCGATAGAAGGACGCTTTTGAACAGCGCTATCAGGCTCCTGTGCGTAAAACTGTGGCGGCGGTTGAATCAGGAAGAAGGAGGGGAAGGGGGAAGGGGCACCACCTGAACCTCGTAGTTCGGGTTTGCCCCACTTTCAATAAGGAGCAGCCAACAGAGAAGCACACAGAAAAGGGCCACCTTGGGCTCAGGGAGAGACGTAGGTACTGGCCCGCCAATGTTTGCGGTAGAGGTACCTGTACGCTGGAAAGTTTGCCCCACACTGCCTGGCAGTGGCTAAAAAATTCGACGCAAAAGGCAAGAGCCAGAGAATTAAATTCACACAAAACTTCGGAAAAAGGCCCCACGCAAATCACAACCACAATCCATCACCATCACCACATCCACCCACCACGACCTCGATTACGACCTCGACGACTGTCATCAACGTACGGCGTACACTCTTCAAAGAACAGCTGAATTGCCCAGAGACCACAAACGCGCACACTCCGCCACTATGTCGACAGCCGCGCTGCCGAACCGTGCAAAGCACGACTGGGCCGACGATGAGGACATTGACGAGACGGCCGCCAGCACCGAGCTGCCGCCGCCGCAGACCATCAGCAACAAGGACGGCACCAAGACGACCATCAGCTACCGCTTCAACGAGCAGGGCCAGATGGTCAAGACCACGCGCCGCATCCGCTTCACCACGCACCGCGAGATTGTCAACCCCGCGTCGCCGACCGCATGACGCGCCCCAAATTTGGCCTGTCCGCCAAGGACCCGGCCGGCCCGGCCACCGACACTACCTCGGTTGCCGAGAACATCATCTTCCGCCCCAGCTCCAACTGGCGCAAAGAAGCCAAGGACGAGGCCAAGGACCCCAACGCCAACGCCCTCAAGGACAAGCTCAAGGACAAGAAGGTCAAGTGCCGTATCTGCAACGGCGAGCATTTTACCGCCCGCTGTCCCTACAAGGACACCATGGCTCCCATAGGCGAGACCACGGGCGCCGCCGACACGGGTGCCGAGGACGACGAGGGCGCTGCCTCGCGTTCTGGCGCGGCCGGCGGTGACGGCAAGAAGGGCTCGTACGTGCCCCCTGCGCTGCGGGGCGGCTCTGCGGCTGCGGCTGCGGGCAGCAGTATGGCGGGCGCAGGCGGCAAGTACGGCGAGCGCGACGACTTGGCAACGCTGCGCGTGACAAACGTGTCGGAGCTGGCCGAGGAGCAGGAGCTGCGCGATATGTTCGAGCGGTTCGGTCGGGTAACGCGTGTGTTCCTGGCCAAGGACCGCGACACAGGCCTGGCCAAGGGCTTTGCGTTTGTCAGCTTTGCCGACCGGTCGGATGCCGTCAAGGCGTGCGAGAAGATGGACGGCTTCGGTTTCAAGCACCTGATTATACGCGTTGAGTTTGCCAAGAAGGCGACCTAAGGAGATGTCCGTGGGACGATCATTTGTTGCGGAGTAGACGGGGAGTGAAAAAAGGCAAAAGAAAAGGGATTGGGAGGCGGGAACGATGATACAAGTGCACACGTGTCTACGCGCTCCTTGAATGCCATGAGTTCATTTGTTTGCTATCTGTTCTTTTTCTTCTTTCTTGTACTTTACGACTTCCGACAGGTTATGAAAGAGATTTGAATCCTACCATTAACGCCCCCCCTGTGAGCACGCCTACTACAACACGAATCACGGAATGCCGTGGTCGACCTCTTCGTCCTTCTTCTTGCGTAGTCTCCGGCTGGCCGTGCTTCTGGTCCGCCCCCGGGTTCGGCGGTCGTAGCTATCCCGCGTTCTGGGCAGGCCCTGAAGGGTCTGCGGCTCGTGGCCGTCTCTTGGTCCGCTGTCGGTTGCTTTGCCTTGTGGATTGGCTTGTGACCGAAGCAAGGTGGCGCTAGTAGAGGTGCCGGGACCGAGGCGGTTGCGGAACTATGGCCGGGGCAATCCCTGCTGTACCGCTGGACTGGCCGCTGCGGGACGACCCTGCTACTGACGACAAAGTCGCTGTGTGCCCCGTCATGCTCGTACGCTCCTGGACAAACACACCGTCCGTTGTCATTGTCCGAGCCTGCTTCCAAGCCCTTGCCCCGTCGCTCACGTTGGTAGAAGAGGCGTGAACAGAGCTATCGCCCGGGACACTGGTGCATGGGCCGAGCTTTTGGGCGGTGTAATTCTCGTGGCAACACGCTTGACAGAACATGGGGCGCAAGACGGAACATGTCGACTGACAGCCGCGGGGCTTCTTGAGATGGTTCTTAGCCTTGCCGTGATGGCCCTTGGCTTCGGCATATATGGCGCGCATCTCAGCAGAGCGGGTATGCGCCATGTAGACAAATTGTCGTTGTAGGAGGCGTTGCACCGCGCTGGCACCGCTGTAACTGCTATGGCTGCTTCTAACGAGGGACTGAGCGTCCGTAACCCAGCTCCCACTTGCTCTAGAAGCCTGTGACCGTGTTGACCTTCAAGTCCTGTAGAACCGGTGGTCTGTTCTTGTGGCTTTGATAGAGGAATTTGATGTGGGCTCATTGGCCTTGCTGGCAATTCGGTTAGTTTTCGGCATAGCCCCCTTGTGCTCCCCGTTCGACTTTGAGTTGCCCTTCTGCGGTGGAGGCGGCTCGCGGGCTGGAGCTTCTATCGATTGCAACTTCTTCTCTCTGGCTAGCGAGTCTCTTGCCAGCCCGCGCCCAACGGTCTGCTTCTCCATAATGCTTCCTCATGTCAGAGCTTGTTGCCGTTGTTGCCCCTGTCCGGTCCCTTCTCGACACACACGTCCATCTGAGCTCTTTTTCTTTCGACTCCTTCTTCATTGGCTTGATCTGTTGCATAACCCCGCGACGTGGCAGTACCAGAGCGTATGTTGCGAATAGATTGACGGTGGCGAGTTTGTTTGGAGGAGACGCTACCGCAGCTGCTGTTAAACCGGACGGGGAAGACGACGGTGGAGGCACAAGAGACCGAGGCCGTGGCCTCGGCTTGCCCGGGCGCAGGGGCACCACCGGGGGCTTTGCTTCGCGGACCATGTTGTGGTGTCTTCTGGCATATATGGCCTGGCAGGGAGTCACTTTGCGGTTTTTGGCCATAGCAGAATGACAAGTGAGGGTCCAACGTTTCCCCTGGGTGACCGCGAGGCTCCTGTTTAGCAGAACCCCCTTCTTAGAGAGAACAGTAGTTATATTCACGCTGCCTCCTGTTCATTGCCCAATGGGAGGTGCGGGCTATAAACGATAACAGGGCTTGAATATACCAGGCACAGCGCGTGCGGAGGACAACGAGTGCAGGCTATCGCACATACTTCGTATGCTTCGCCTCACTCTGACCTGCACCCCGCCTTGCTTTCCGCCCAAGAGCAAAATGACAGGCTCGACTGCAGCATCTCATATCCGCTTGGGTATGAAAAGCAGGCTCAAGCCCTTGGCTTTCTGCCAGCCTGCAGCCTCCCTCGACCCATCTGCCCGATATCGACGCAGCGGGAAGTGAACTGGCCAAGAGATGGAGTAGCACGCAGAAAGGGAGAGCGCACCTGGCGGTGGTCTGATTCGCAGCTTTGTAGGCGAAGCTGGGTCGGAGAGCTTCACATGGGCGTCCTGATTCGCGGCCGCTGGGCGACTGTGCTGGCAAGGTGCGGGGTGCCGAGAGAATCAATGGACAAGAGGCAAACATCGAGAAGAAGCAGCCGCGGAACAGCGCACAATAAGGCACAGGCGGGACGGACATGCACAGAGCTGGTGATGGTGGTGGTGGCTGTCAGACGGGCATACCCCCTCGTTTGTGTGTATAGCGTGTCCGTTTGTCCGTTTCGTGACTTGATGGTTCGTAATCCGGAGCTGCCGCCCGTATATTTCAACCAGAAACAAGAGGTGTCGTTCGAAAGGTGACACCACACTCGAGTGTTGTCACAAGGCTGCGATACTTCGTACACTTTGCATGCCTACGAGTACTTGCCTTTGCCGGCGTCAACAACAGCCCCGGTCGCTCCTGTCAATACGAGTAAGCCTGGCAAGGCTCGGCTAGTTCGTTGCTCTTGCCTGAAATGCACCAGCCACTGGCAAGGATCAGCACGCTAGCCTCAACCGCCGGGTCTGTGGACGGAAGGTGCGATAGTCTCCGATATCCACAGCTTCGCATCAAAGTGCACAACAATGCCGAGAAGCTTCGTCCCGTATCGGCTTAGACTCGTTGGGGCATGAAATTGCCTACAGCATGTGTCTCGATTTTCTGCTCTTTTTGTCGGGATTTCCCCGGCCGCCCCCGTTGTTTTTGTGCCTTTTGGTCGCTGTCTCTCCTGCCACTCGAGTGGGTTGCGAAAACGCACAGTTTCGGGCATGTGACAGTCCCCACGCGCGTGGCCTCCTTCCGTCCTTGCCCACTTGACCTCAACAAAAACCAACAAGCGTTCAAGCGTAAATCATACGTCGTCAATTTGGCAGGCGCCATGGACGAAACAAAGGATCGCTCAGCCGTCAATAACGGCAGCCGCGCGCTGTTTTACTTTGTATGCCATGCCATGCCTTCCTCTTGTGTAACTCGTAGATGCCTTGTTCGGAAGCTGTTTCTTGCCATCCGCCCCCCCCGTCCGTCGTTCTTCCTTATTCCAATCATCTCCATCGCTGCTTCCTGCTGTGTTTCTTGGATCAACCGTGAGGCAGGCACTATTCCGGCTTCTCCTGCCTTCTGCCCCCTTCTGATGTGACCCCACTTAAGCTTGATCCCTTCTCACTACCAATAAAGTAAAATAACATAAACGAGACCCGGTGTTTCCTGCCTCTTATCTTCTGCTGCTTCCCTCTTTCCTGCGCGCCTCATCTCGCCCCTCGTCTCACCTTTTCTCTTCTCTCTCTTCCTCTCCTCAATTGCTTCGTCCATTGCATCCCCATTGCTGCAGCCTCAACCTCCCTCTTGCAGCCCACTTCCACCTCCCCCCAACCATGAGCTCTGCCCCAGACGCGACTCTGGAGCAGCAGGGCGAGCTCCGCCAACGCCATGCGCCCGCCGACGGTCCCGCAGCGGCTTCCGTCTCCGCGAAAGGAGACGTGAGCACCGTTGGCTCGGAGCCTTCTGCCGAAGACCTCTGGAAGCCCAAGAAGACGTATGGCCGGACGCCCGATGGCACAGGTATGTTACTCGCGTTCCCCTTTTACCCCGTGTACTTTCGCATACCCCCACGTTGTGCGGGATTGCCCCATGTGGAGAGGGATCGTGCAAGTGCATGAGCGAAAACGTAACAAAATGAGCTCCGTCGCTAACGATCCCGCCTCTTTGGCTTTTTTGCCACGCAGTCTTCACCGTCCCCACTACCCACGACATGGTCTCGCAGCTGCTCGATCCCCGTCAGCCCAAGAACCTGTCTGACGTTGTCGTTCTCGTTATTCTCGCGCTGCATATTCTCGCTGCATACCTGCTACCCGCCAACCTGAAGCGCCCTGTCTGCGCTGCGCTCTTTCTGTTCTGGCGCGCCTCGTACAACATTGGCATCGGCAGCTTGCTGACCGTGCAGTCCAAGTACCGGCTGCTTGTGACCTGGGCCAAGCGGTGGAAGCTCTTTGAGAACCCGGAGACCGGCAAGAACCCGCGCCCATGGCTCTACCGCCTCTTGAAGTGGGAGCTCGAGGCCAAGATCCCGGAGGACTATGTCTTTGAAAAGGCGCCCATCGAGTACAACACCTGGCTCGTCTTCCGCCGCGTCGTGGACCTCATCTTGATGTGTGATTTCGTGTCGTACTGTCTGTTTGCTATTGTGTCTAGCCACCGCCCGAAAGTGAGAGCTTCGTTATGGCCGTCGCCCGCTGGGCCGTGGGTATTGCTCTTATTGGCTTCAACCTCTGGGTCAAGCTCGATGCCCACCGTGTCGTCAAGGATTTCGCCTGGTACTGGGGCGACTTCTTCTACCTGGTCGACCAGGAGCTCACCTTTGACGGTGTCTTTGAAATGGCCCCGCATCCCATGTACTCCATTGGCTACGCCGGCTACTACGGCATTTCCATGATGGCCGCCAGCTACGATGTGCTCTTCATTTCCATTGTCGCCCATCTTGCCCAGTTTGTCTTCTTGGCCGTTGTCGAGAACCCGCACATTGAAAAGACGTACAACCCGCCCACCCCGCGCGCTGCGCGCGCCGATTCCACCTTGAGCACCGACAGCATCCATGCCCAGGCGGTGCACCAGCTCAGACAGCTCCAGGACACCCAACAGCAGTCCCAGGTCATCGACTCGACGACGACCCCGGCCGGTGGCGCCGCAGCCAGCCCCGCGATTGTTCACGACCTATGGGGTATGGCCAACCTCGACCTGTTCCGCTCCATCGACTACTCGGTCATTCTTCTTGGCGGCTACCTCTCTTTCCTGACAATCGTGACTCCAAACACGCCACTCTGGCAGGGTCTTTCTCTGTTCCACGCGATCGGCTGGCGGATCTGGTACAGTGTGGGTCTTGGCCTAATCCTGCGCCGCCAGTCGAGCGCAAAGTGGTTCACGCGTCATTTCCTCAAGTACGGCGAGAGCGCCGACGAGGCGTGGCGCCAGTGGAAGGGCATGTACCACATCAGCATGGCCATGTGCCATATGTCGTTCGTGATGGCCTGCTGGAAGATGTACTCGCCTCCTGAGAACTGGAACTATGGCTGGGCTATCCTGAAGCATGTGCTGGGCAGCAGCTTGGTGGCTCTACAGGTGTGGACGGCGTTTAGCATCTACGACGAGCTCGGCGATTTTGGCTGGTTCTACGGCGACTTCTTCTTTGACAGCACCGGCAAGCTGACGTACAAGTCCATTTACCGCTACCTGAACAACCCGGAGCGCATCATTGGCACGGCCGGTCTTTGGGGCGCTGCCCTGATTACATGGAGCCGGTCCATCTTCATCCTGGCGCTGATTGGGCACATCCTGACTCTCGGATTCCTCGCGTATGTCGAGAAGCCGCACATGCAGAAGATCTACGGCCGCAAGCTCCGCTCCGAGGCCGGTCTGACCAAGTTCATCCGCAAGTCCCTGCCGCCGCCAGTCAAGGAGTGGCAGGATAGTGTCGACCGTGTCCTCGACGAGACCCGCCACTTTGTCGAGGAGTTTGTGGACGCCGCCCGGCCCAAACTGGCTGCTGGTGTTTCGACCTTTGTGCGCGACACGTCGGCGCTTTTCAACAAGTACCCTGCGCGTCTTACCATTACGCGGATCGTCCCTGATCTGGCCGGTTTCAACCCCAAATACTACAGCCTCGAGGTGGAGGGCGAGCAACTGCCATTGCCCATGGTTCAGAGCAGCAGCCGGGAGTCGCACACCGCTGCCTCTCCCTTGGCCACGAGCCCCAGAACGACAAGACCAACGCGCGGGCACAGAACAGCGCAAAGACAATCGTGCTCCAGTATGGCGCACCCATCCGCGTGCGGTGGACAGCGCCAGCCAACCACAGCAAGAAGGACTGGGTTGGTCTGTATATGGTGGCAGACAACCGGTCACGAGAGAAGACCGAGGTGCCATCTCTCGGCCGGTGGGTGCCGACAACGCCGGGCGTGTTTGACACGGCCATCGACCGGGGTATCCTGTCGTCAGACGAGCCGGTCAAGGCCAAGTTGTCACCTGCGACGGACGAGCCGGACCTGGTGACGGGCGAGATGGTCTTTGCGGGCGACCAGCTGTGGTGGACCGAGGGCGTGTTTGAGTTCCGGTACCACCACGACGGCAACCACAACGTCATGTCGGTTTCCCAGCCGTTCAAGGTGCAGATTGGCAAGTTTGACGACGACGAGGAGGGCTCCGTCGATATGGGCCTCAGCGGCGGCGGCGGCGGTGGCAAGGTCGGGATCTACGCCCAGGCGGTCGAGGAGGCACTGCTCCCAGTGGTGCAGAACTGCCTGGACCGTGACCCAGACATTGCACCGACAACAGCCGACGATGTCTTTGGCGGGCACGTGGAGCGGGACTCCAAGTATGCGCGACGCGTGGTGTACGCGATCCACCACATGTTTGGCATCGAGTTTGCGCGGCAGTAGTGCCCGCAGACGGCACGGTGCGCAAGCTTGCCCACCGGATATACAACGCCAAACAAGTTCTGGTAAGTGGTCCTATGGCCCTGCTCCGTTTGAGACTCTCTCTTCTTCCTCGTACTGACTGAGTGGAATCCAGGCACCGTACAGCATGTCACCTTCGCGGTAAGGCACGAGATCGTGTGTCGTGTGTCTCACTGCTCCCTTTGCTCCTCATCTCTCATCCCGTTTATTGTCCCACTCTCCTCTCCTCCCTTCTCTCCATTGTCGGCGCCATGTCGGCGCAACACCCCTTGTTATTTTTTGATTTTCGCGTTTGCACCCTCTAAAAAGCGATACCATGGCGGACAAAAGTTGCACACAAACGAGGGGTGGAAACTGCGCCCTTTGCGTTTTGTACCCCTCTGTTGCATTGTTATGCTTTTTTATGATAGTTTCCAGGTCTTTTCTTGGACGGAGTGGACGGCTGGTTGTGTTATGTCTTGGGTGTAGGTTCCGTTCCAACACGGCTACAGAGCAGCAGTTATGTTTGCAATGATCAACTATAGGACTTGGTCCTCCAAGTCTGTCTTTTTCAACACTTTCATCTTTCCTCTTCCTCCCTCTCGGCAAGGTCTGGAAACAATACGTCGTAGGCTATACACAAGAATGTGACACCTACGACGTGGATTGTCATGTACTACAAGTCTTTTGGCTTATGTTGTCAAGCCGCGATGGGTTTAGGGGCCAGTTGAGCACCTTTGTAGAAGACAGGAGGTTTCCGGCTGTACATCCCACTCGGCCACCGTTTGCTTCCCTCGTTGAGAAATGACGTGCTATCCTTATGCGAGAAGACCAAGAGGCTGTTGAAGAATAAAGAGTTGAGAAAGTCAATCGTCGTATGGACGGTGAAACGGTGGCCGCTCTTGTCTTGCTGCCTTGGAAAGACGACTTGTAGGTGTCCACGAGAATAAAGCGTGTGCGGTTTCATTGCGAGTTGTCTTGTTTCGAGATGCTGATCATGCCTCGACAGTGTTGTTGAGGTGCTAGATAAAATAACAAGATTAAATGAATAAAATGAAATAGTAAGAGAGACAGAGGCCAGGCGGGGGGGGGGGGAAGAGAGCCACGTTGAGAAAGCTCAAGAGTGGCGAAAATAAAGAGTCGGGCGGTATAAGAGAGACCGTGCAGAACGTGGAACGTGTCAGAACGGTGATGGTGCGATTTGGAAATATGAAAAGAACAACAATGCGATACCGAAAGTTACAAGGCAGAAAAGAAGACGAAGAAACACACGAGATGACGGCCTCTTCTTTCTGCCCACGATGAAAGAACAAGAGAGAAGAAACAAAAACCCAAGAGAGAATCCACACAAGTTGTTTTTGTGCCCTCCCAACCAATAGCCCCCTTTCCTAGTCCTGTACAATGATTTGATGTTCTGCCCCCTCCCCAGCCCTCTTTTTCCCCAAAGAGCGACATTGTCATTTGCCTTGAAGAGTGCAGTGAATGATGGGCGCTTGGTTCCATACCGAGACACAAAACGATGGGTTGGGGTCCAAGAAGCACCAGCTCATCGGATTTTTGTGGTCCGTTTTCGTTCCCTTGGTCGTCTTTTAGTGCCAAGAGCCGTTGCCGCCCATGAAGCCCTCCTCCAGTGTCCGCTCCTCCAGGTTGCGGATGAAGTCGCGGTTGCTTCCGCTTCCGCCACGGCCCGAGTTGCCGCCAGCACTCATGCCGCCACCACCAGCCATGCCGCCAGCACCCATACCACCACCAGCGCTCATGCCACTGGGGCCAGGTCCCATCTGCGTGGCACGGCTGCCGCGGCGAACCGGCCGGCCAGACTGGTCCAGTCCCATACCATCGGATGGTGGCGGGTAGTAGGCCGGGCTCGGCTGCAGGCGAATGGGCTGCGTCGGGTCTAGGTGGCTGGCAACTCGCTGGATCGCCGCCGGAATACCACTCATCTGCTGCTCCATTGTTGACGCGCGCGGCCTACCTGCGCCCGCCACGTTCGGCTGCTGCTGTTGCTGCGGGTGCTGCTGGTATAGGTTCTGAGGTGCAGCCATGGACGAGCCGTAGCCGCCGGCAGGGGCCATTTGCGGCGGGCCCTGCTGCGCCATACCCATGCCACCGTACGGGTTCTGGGGTGCGCCGCCGTATGGTGGCGGCTGAGGCTGGGCCTGAACGAGGCTGTTGCTGGGCGCGTACAGGTTGCCAGTGTTGTAAAGAGGGAGGCCAGGCTGGCCATGCTGGCCATGCTGGCCATGCTGGGCCTGGGGCGGCGGCGGCTGTTGCTGCTGGTAGGCGTTGGCGCCCATCGCATAGGCGTTCTGGGCAGCGGTGTTTGCCTGCGCCTGCGCAGCCTGGGCCCGTTGCTTGCTGATAGCCTCTGCTTGCTGCTGCTGTTGTGTGCCAGGGGCCGGCGACCGGTTGAGAGAGCTCGACTTGAGGTTCATGGGTGGGACAAAGGGGCCGGTGAACTTTTGCTGCGTGATAAAGGGATGCAGCTTCGCCTGCTGTGGGGACCATCTCTCCAGAGGGTTGATTGTCAAAAGGCCCCGGACAAAGTCAATGAACGCAACACGGTTGTTCATTTCTGGGGGGTGGGGGTTAGTGAGAAAAGCAGGTAAGAGGAAGGAAAACAACGGAAAACGGGGCTCTCACCTCTGTCAATCTCGCTCTGCTTCATGTTCTTCCGCGGCATGGGGTACGTCTTGATGATCTCAGGTAGTGTCGTGGCTTGGAAGTAGCGCTTGCTAGGTTGCTCCTTTGTGCCGTGCTCCGCGAGTACTGCTCCATCGACTTGAGCTGATAGGTGCGGCGGCCAAACTTGTCGGCGCGCCGCTCGTAGAATTCGCCGGCCTGCTTGCCCATCTCGATCATCCAGTTTGGCGGGTTGCCGAGCATCTCGTTGATGCGCATGACCTGGTTGTACTCTGAGGAGCCAGGAAACAAGGGCAGACCGAGGAAGAGCTCGACGACGATACAGCCGAGCGACCACATGTCAATAGCGGAGGAGTATGGTAGGCCCAGCAGGACCTCGGGTGACCGATAGAAGCGGGACTGGATGTAGGTGTAGACGGTCTGGCGCTCGTCGCAGGCGGAGCCGAAATCGATAATCTTGATGATGGGGCTCTCGAGTTCTTGAGCAAGATGTTTTCCGGCTTCAGATCGCAGTGAATGAGGCGGGCCTTGTTGAGCAGAGCGAGGCCGTTAAGAAGCTGCTGCGCAAAGACGCGGACGAGCGTCGTGCTGAGGCCGCGGAACTGGTTCTGCTTGATCAGCTCGTACAGGTTGACGCTCAGCAGCTCAAACACGAGACAGAGATGCTGCCGGTGGATAAAGGTATCTTTTAGGCGGAGGAGATGGTGGTCGTCGTTTTTGTCGAGCTTCGTGTTGAGCTGGGACTGAGTTAGCAACAATGACCATGGACTCGACGGCAAACGATGCAATGCCAACGGGCCCGACGTACCAGATCCAGAACAGACACCTCCATCATGCTCTGGTTGAAGTAGGCCGTCTTGTTCTTGATGACCTTGACGGCGACAACTTCTTGTGTCTTGAGATTCTGGCACTTGACGACCTGGCCAAAAGTACCCTGTCCCAGAACGTCGAGAATAAGGTAGCGGTTCTTGTGCCCTGCCTCTTCGGAGCCGAGAATGTCGTTGACGTATAGAATGTAGTCGCTGTCCTCGTTGTCAAAGCCATCGTTCTTGAGGCCCTTGCTGGGTTTGGTGAGGACTCGCCGCGGGTTGCGCGACGACTCGTATTTGAAGTGGGGATTGCAGATGCGGTACGTCGCGGGTAGCTGGACAGTGAGAGCTTGCAGGGGCTAGATGGATGGCACACGTGTTAGCAACAGCGTTACAGAAGGAGCATAGGCAACGTCCAGAGAGGCACTCACGCTGATGAATCCACCCTCGGGTTCGCTCGCCGGAATGGCGGTTGGGCATTGACGGTGGGCCGCAGCTCGTTGAGGCTCCGAAGCTTCTTAAACTCGGGAACAGGCCCCGGCGCGGGCTTGCCACAGAGTTGTTGCTGCTGCCGCTGTTGTTGGCCAGCGTCATCGCGGGCAGTTGTTGGCCTCCGAAGCGATTGTGGTCGCCGTACGAGCCGTCCATGGGCGAAAAAGCGCCTGATACCGGCGAGTAGCTGTCGCTGCCAGCCGGCATCAAGTTGAGCAATGGTGGCGGCGGTTGCTGGGGAGCACCCTGGGATGGCTGGCGACTGCCGCCACCGTAGTACGGGCTCTGAGGGTGGTACGGGCTGCTCTGTGGTGCGTAGCCGTCCTGCGGCCGGGCGGGCGACTGACGCTGCGTCTGTTGCTGGGCGGCGGCGGGTGTGTATTGGGCGGCAGAAGACGAGGTCTGGCCAGGTTTCGGGGCGTAGGGAGTGTACGGAGAGGTGGGCGAGAGCGCCTCCATGGGCGAGTAGCGCTGAGCGGCCTGGGAGGGTTCGTGAGGCGAGTGCAGGCCAGACGAGCGACCACCGCCCAGGGGCCCGCTGCTGGACAAGCTATGATGATGGTGGGGACGGATGGATACTTGACACCAGCATAAGGATCGTGGTGCCGCCCGATGCAGCGGCCGCAGCGGCAGCGGCGGCCGCGGCGTCGTGCATTGGGATGTCGCCGTTGTTGTCGCGAATGGACGGTGGGCTGGTGACCATGGGCGAGCCGGGCAAGTTCTGCGCGCTCAGACCAGCGCCACCGCTTCCCAAGTATTGCTGCGACAATGGCGGCGCGCGCTGTTGCTGCTGGGGTGGCGACTGCTGCTGCGACTGGCCGCCGTTGTAATCCCGTCCGACATGGGTGCCGCCATTAAACTGCCGCGAGCCATTGCCGGACGGCTCGGAGTACGAGGCCATTGATCCATCGTGGCAGATTGGTAAAGTCAATGGTCGAAAGGTGCTCAGGCAGCTAGGGCGATGGGGATGGAAGAAGGAAGAGGGGCAACGACGACGACAAACGACGTGGAGGGCAAAGAGCCCAGGCGCGTCTCGAGTCTGAAGACGCAACGAATCAGAGCGCCAGATCCAATCGGTTCCGTGTGCTTCGGTCGGCGTCTGCTTCCTCTGCTGTTCCCTGCAGTGTCGATGGCTATCGTAGTCGGCTAGGCGCGTCTCGTCCAGTCCGAGGCGAGTGACGAGTGTGCTGGTGCGTCGAAACGTCGAGGTGTTGAAGCGTCGAAGCGTCGTAGCGTCGAAGCGTCGAAGCGTCGACGCAGGCGTCAAGGCGTCAAGGCGCCAAAAACGAAGCCGAGGAAGACAAAAGCGTCGTCGGATCGGTCGTTGTCGATGTGCTGTTGCTGGGCGGCCGGATGGAGAGAGGTGCGCAGCTAGAAAGCTGAAACCCGCAAGCTTGCTTAGCGATGCAGAAAATAAAAAAGGGGAGTTGAGAAGAGGGACCAGCAAGACGCAAGACGAGAGAGTGTCAGAGGGGGCCTGGGGGAGGGGGCAACCGCCTGTGCGAGCTACTAGCGTTGGCGCTGGAAAGCAAGTGTGACAGCCGCCGTAGAAGATGGGCCAGAGACGGGTGCCGTGGACGCCAGAAGGGCAGAGAGGACGGGGATGCAGCGGCGGTCGCAGGTGATGGAGGAAAAGCGACGATGTTTTTTCGACGATTCTCCTTTTTTTTCACGTCTCTTCTCTTTGCTCCTATTCCCTGCTTTTGGAAACTCAAAGCTCCGGTCCGCTCCTTCCACTCAGAGAGCTGTTTCGCTTGGCCGCGCCTTTGTCGTTTGCGTGCAATTTACGCAGTCAGTCTACTTCGAACTTGGCTAGTGAGAGGTAACAAAGCAGGCTGGAGGGAAGGAGGGGGCGTGTGGAAAAAGAGTCGAGTGGAATTGGAAGGAGCAAAGGAGGGGGAAAGCGCACAGGTGGCAGGCGCCAGCGCGGGAATGAGCGCTGTGAGCGCTACGAGAGAGAAAGAGCGAGAGATTGGGTGCTGTTGGGCTGCCATCCCGCCTCCACTGCAAATGCGACCAGGCCAGTTGCGTCCAAGACTGGAGGGCTGAGTCAGCTGGGGCGACCCGTCAGCCACTGGAGAACTGCGAGTACTGCACTGGATGCGTATCGTCAGCTGTAAAGAGTCGTCTCCTGGATACATATTCAAATTGCTGACTTGGACGAGATGCGCAAAAGGGATGAGAAGACCAGCAGGGCAGCCCTTAACGGCAAGAATCGTGGGCGCCGCCATCGCAGCAGACGTCAGCAGACGTCACCCATCTTTCGCCAGCTGCCTGGCCCTACAAAGTACGTCTTTGCGCAATCTAAGCGCAGATACATAGTGTCGTCAGCCAGGCCACTGCTGGCATCACGGGCATCGCTTCTGTTGTGCAATCGTTCTAGGCTGCGCAAATTGCCCACAGAGAGGCTCACCTGCGTCGTACATTCGCAGGCCACACGAGTCTCTTATCTTTCCAGCCTCCCGAGAGACGGATCACGAAGCATGGCACAGCAGTCTCGATTGATACGAGTACAAAGTACTTTGTACGTTTTGCGATCAGGACAGCTCGACAGGTCCCCTACCTTCCTCTCTGCTCAAGATAGCGCCTTCGCCTGAGGTCAAACAGCCAATCAGAACCCTTCAGAGCTGCGTGCAGCCACAACAAGCCACAGACGCCACAAACGGGACAACGTACTTCGTACGAGCTGCGATGTCAAGCTAATGATAATTCACGAGTACAATGCCGGCCAGTTTGGTGCCTCAACGGAACGGGAGGAGCTGTCAAAAGCCCTGAGCCCCGCACGATGATAGGTACCAAGGTCGAGGCAAGTATCCGAAAGTGTTCTCGGCACACTTCCCCATCCCCGATCTTCCTGCTTTGGAGGAAGCCATGTGGACCCACATCATAACTTGGCCGTACAAAGTCGACAGAGGTACGTAATAGTGGGTCTGTGAACTGTCACCGAATTGTCACAGTAACTGAACAGCTTACACGATGGCGGTTTTCGGCCAATGGCAGTGAGATGGTGCAGTTGAGCTGGAGGCCATGAAAACACACGGCTTTGAAGCATGTGCTCAACGTCCATCTCGAAAGAATGCGAGAAAGCGGCGAGCGTGCAGTAGAGGTCCTTGTCCGGGCTGTTCTGGCCTTGGAACTACGCCAGTTCCATTGGCTGGACGGCGCCGGACGTACTAAACTGCCGCTGGCCCAGCTCGAATATCGTGGCGTAGATCCCCAGACAGTAGCAGCCTAGCTGCTAGAGTTAGTAGAGTTGGCTGTCGCCCTGCAAGTGCTTGTAGCTCCTCACTCTCTCGCTCGAACGGACGTACTCGATCCAGACCACAAACAGAACATCAGAACTCACCCCCTCTCCCCATACATCGGCGGACCCGCGACCCCCAGATTCCCGGAAAAGGAGGCGGAACCGCTAGTTTTCGGCCATTTGGCCCCAGTCGTATATATAGTGTGAACCATGGCCGGGCCAGGCCTCAAATGCTCGTCAGAGCACTCGCGTGCCTCTTGGAACACTTCATTTGGCTCCTCCAAACTATTGCAGCCCTGCCAGCCCGTGACGAGCTTGACCGGGACCCCAGCATACGACGGATTCGAGACGGTATGGGCCACGGTGACCGAGGCGGTCGAAATAGAAATCAGAGTACCACCCATGGCCTTCTAAGACGAAGACAAGGCATTCCTCGTCCGACCGGCGTGTACACTTCTTTAAGCATATCGTGAGTAAAGTCGAGGAGTAGTGTGGATCAGTAGATAGGGCATCGTCACCTCGTCACCACATCCCACACCACCGATTCACCGCGTCACGAAGAACGAGTCGTCGAGCACTTCCGATGGCCGAGCCGGATCGTGCGGGCGGCCGGACACAGGCGGCCGCGGCGGCGGTGGCGTCAGCAGCCCGGGTTGCAGACAAACACGCAGCCGAGCGACGGCATCGTGTTCCCAGATGTGGCCATCACCAACAACGCCACTGCCACAGTCGCCCTTTGGCCCGGGCCACTCTCACAGCAGCAGGCGCTGGCCAGCTCCGTCCCGGCATACGAGACAAGTCGCCACGACAGCCTCAGCGACAGCAGTCTGGGCAGTGGCAGCGGCAGTGCAAACGTACTTGGTCTTTGGCCATATCCTCATCCCCACGACTCGAGGATGGGGCCAAAAGAAGCTGATCTGTGGCCGCGGCGCGCGAGCGAGACCCTGGCTCCATCGTCCTGGCTCGACGACTACGACAACTCGGCCGTGGCAGATTATGAGGACCAGACGAGGAGGAGGACAATGTCTTCTTTTCACGGCAGATGTATCGCCAGCAAGCTCAAGCACAAAACAACCTGGTGCAGCCCCCAGTATGGCTGCCGCCCGTCTTCGATGACAGCGCCGCCGCCACCGCTGCTGGATCTTTGCCACGGCCGATGGCATCGCGTCAGTCCCGCCTGTCCAACCCATCCCCGTCATTGCACTGCCTAGCCGGGCAGCAAAAGGCGTCTCAGATGCTGCTTCAGAACGAGAGACTGCTCCGAAGCAGAGCGTATCCGGCAGATCAACAGACCATGTACCAGCAGCACCTGCAACAATATCGACTCCAGCAACTGCAGAGTCAGCAGCTCCGGCAACAGTATGCCCGTCTTCCGTCTGACGTGCTTCCGGGACTGTACGCAAAGGGACAGCCACTGCACACCGCCGCCATCACTGGCCGTGAAGACGTTCACGGCCCCTTTACGCCTTCCACCATGGCAGTCATGGAGGCAACGGCCGCCATGGCCTTACAGACGCGGCACTTGGCCGGATTGGCCGTGCTCAAAACGACGGCAGCACTCTCATCCCATCCACCATCCAATTCCAAGAGCCGCCGCCACAGCCGCCAATTTCATCCCAAGCTGGTCAACGGCAGCCACCACCTCAGCCGCAGAGTCAAACTCCGGGCGCACCGCCGACAGGTGCTGTGCCTGCGCCAACCAAGACGTTCAAGCCCATGCAGATGGTATTCCGCGAAGGTCGCCGGGCCTCGGCAAGCAGCACAGGCACCAGCAACAGCAGTGGCACGGGCACAGGAACAGCCACCACGGGAACGACGGCTGCGACGACAGGCACGGCATTGAGCGATGATGCTGCCACCATGATGCCCCAGCAGACACCGACGGCCGCAGCGGTACTTGCTCGGCGTGCATCGTCCTCGTCGGCCACGCAGTATCCCCCGTTCTTTGCCCCATTGTTTTCAGCACCATCCCCACAACGCTGGCCTCGCTCGCATCCTTGGATGGTGGCGCAGCCTCGCTTCCGCTGGGAGAGCAGGTCTTCCGCCGCCAGCAGGGCATCAGCCTCAACTACCGCGGCGACATCCACAACCCCACAACCGCGGCGACCACATCCCCGCCCACCTCAACACCTCTCTCTTCCTCATGGGCCTGCCACCCCAGACAACGGTGGGCGACCTCCTGCGCTCTGTCGCGGCGCTCGGCCCCACAGGACGCGTCTTTGCCGCCTCCGTCAACCCGCCCGACCCGGCCCGTCGGCTGCCACTGCCGCCGCCAAGATCTCCTTCTTCACACGCCAGCAGGCCGAGCGTCTCAAGGCCCTGATTGATGCGCAGCAGCTCGTGATGCTGGATACCGCGGGCGCCAGCGGTGGCGGCCGACCCCTCACGATCCGTTGTGCGTGGAACCGCGACAAGAAGCCGCCGCGGCAGTGTGTGCAGGCGAGCGAGTGCCGTGTGCTGCGGATCCGCGGCCCGGCAGACGTGGTCAACTTTGAGGCACTGACGGCGTTCTTTGACGAAAAGTTCCGCTACGAGCTGCAGGATGTGCGTGTTGACGCGAAACCGGCCGCGTACGGGGACAGCAGTGGCGTCGGAAGCAGCCGCCACTCATTCGGCGGTTCCTCTGGCGAGCTGACCATGGAGTGGCGGTTCGCCAGCTTCCAGAGTCAAGCCATTGCGGCCAAGATGGCACTCAACCAGGAGCGCAAGATGGTGCGCGTCGAGTATGGGCGTGATCCATGTGAATGGGGCGAGTGTTGAGGGGGAGCACTGGGCTCATGATTCAGGGATAGGATGTCGTGGCCTGTGGACAAGCAGTTGGAAATCGAAGCACCGGAAGGGGGGAACAGAGGACAGGGCGAAAGAGACTGGGGTCAAACTTGTTCAAAGCCGCCGTCGACCAAGGTCAAGGACGGGCAAACCTATGATTGGCGTCGTTGGAATCTGTGCAAGCGGCGGGATTTGTGCCGTTTCGTCTTAAATGTATAGCATAGCAAAAGGAAATGAACAAAGTCAAGGTCAACCGTTTTATGTTGGTGCGGAACGATGCCTGGCAGTGTAGATGCAGGAAAGGCAGGCCCAGCCAGGACAGTACTACTAGGCAAATGCGGCCCCTAGTGAAGTAAAGCTACCGAAGCCGCCGGTCCTCTACAGCCTACAGGTGCTTTTGCTTTTGCTTTTGCTGACCGCTTTAGCGCTGTGATGGCGGACCGTGATTGACAGATGCAAGCCACCACCAAAAACATCACTTCACAGCCTCTCGGCCTTCTCTTGCATTCGTCCTCGCGTTCTGTACTCTTACCTAGCCACCATCATCCGCAATGCCACGGTCCGACGAGGCCGAGTCCTTCTTCTTTGCCGCCTACAGCGCCGTCCAAGAGGTGCCGTACGGAAAGGTCACCAGCTATGGACATGTAGCAGCTCTCATCGGAACGCGTGAGTGAAGTCTTGATACCCAAGCGCATGCCAAACATGCCACTGACCCGACCGCAGCACAGCGTCCTCGCCAGATTGGCATCTGCTTACGACACCTGCCTGAGGAGGGCAGTGTCCCCGAGGGTATGCTGTCCCGTTTTCACACGGGCACCGTTCCGTGGCAGCGCGTCATCAGCGCCAAAGGCGTCATCTCGCCTCGAGGACTGGCAGCGGGTGGCGTTGGCAGTCGAAATCGGCAGGCGGCAGCACTGCAGGCAGAAGGCGTCCAGGTGATGGTCGACGCAATGGGCGAGCTGTCGGTCGACCTAAAGCAGTACGGCTGGTTTCCACGACAGCTGCCTTCGGAAGCAGGAGAAAGACGTGCGCGCGGAGTGGGGGAAGCAGGACAGAGCGGAGAGGATGGAGATGCAGAAGTCGAGGAAGGGGATGTTGAGGTCAAAGGGGAGGACAGTGATTGACGCAGGAAAGGGAACAATGCCTATGCCTTTACTCCATGTTGGCATGTTGAAGAGATCACGAACATTACGGAAGGAGACAAAAATAGGCAGATGAATTATAACAGTATCATTACTATAAAAAGTCATTACCCATTACGTTACGTTCAGTGGAGAGGAATCTGTTTGACAGTTAGTCTTTGATACTGGAATAGGCCAGGCAAACAACAAGAAGAAAAGAGTGCAAGCAAGACAACTGTCAGATAGCGGTTGGACTATTTATCCACATAAAATTCAGAACAGGTCTGTGAAAAGTGTTTTCTCATCATAGAAGTCGAGCAGGCGGGTGTTGGAACAAAAATAAATAAAGCAAAAGCAAGTAATAAGCAAGGAGTAAAAAGAACGTACCAATTAGATGGACGTGAGAGGCGGCCGGCTGGCTATCTGTCCTCTCACGCATCGTCCCCTCGCTTCTGTTTCTTGGCAAAAGGGCCAAAGAAGACGTCCATTGTCTTCTGCTTCGGATCAAACCGAGCACTGCCAATGCCGCCGCGGGTCTTTTTCAACCCGTCGAGGTGCTTCACGCAATTCACTTTCGTGACTTGCAGCTGGATACCTCCAGCTCGCCCGCCGACATCCCCCGTCGTCTCGTTCTCGTTCTTCATCTCAGTCTTGCTCATCGCCCTGGTAACAGCCATGACAAGGTACCCAGTATTGCTCCACGGAACACGCAGCTCTGGTCGTCTTCGCCGTGCCGCCCCGCTGCCACCAGCAGCAGGGACTGGTGGCAGTAGACGTGCAAGCTCCGATGGTGCGTAACGCTGCAGCAACGACGACAAGATCACATTCAGGATGAGACCATGGGCCACGACAACAATGGCACGCCGACGATCCACGTCCTTGTATGTGTCTTCCCCCATGCCATCTACCAAAGAGGATGTAGGTGTGTATCGATGAACCGCTCGGCCCGTACGCACATCTCGTCTCGTGACTCGGCGTCGGAAAAGGCATTTCGGCCCCCGTCGACGTCGCCAGCAGCTGGGGCCCCGAATCGGACGCCTTCGCCAGAGCGAAAGTCCGTTCCCGCAGGTCGATCGCCTTGACAATGTCTATTGACCCCCTGACTTTCTTGCCACTCTTTGTTTGAGCATCAGAGATGGCCGAGGCCGTCGCAGAGGCCCGCTGGAGGTCCGACGAGAAGATGTGCGTAATGACAATGGTGTCGTCGGATGAGCCGCCCTCGACAAAAGGCATCGCAGCCAGGTGGGCACCAAGCCGCTGCGTCTGCAGCACGCCGTGGGCAGTCAGGGCAGAGTCACGAGAGCCAGCACTGTATCGAGGGGAAGAAGAAAAGATAAGAAGACGAGAAGACGCGTGAGTTCATGATGGAGCGGACCAGAACACGCAGCAGCAACCCACGAGAAGCAACACCAGAAAGGAAAACGCAGGAGGCTCGATGCTGCACTGACTAGAGACCAGCCACGTTGTCAAACTGACTCGCCATGGCGGACGAGGATGAGACGCATTTCTGCGGTCGTCAAAGAAGACTTGCGTCGATTGTGCGCTTTCGGTTCCGGTCAGGCGAAAGCATGAAAGGGCACTGCCATTGCCAAAGAGCAATAGACGCCTTCCTTTCCAGGTTCTTCTCGTGGTCTGTGGCCCCCGAGGATGCAGACTGTCTTGTATGGGTGAAAGAAGTTTAAAATAAAAAGAGTGAAGTCGGATGGAGGAGGGAAGAAGAAGAGAATTGGGAGAGAAGAGTTTTTCTAGCGATTAAAATAGGAGCGGAAGGAGCAAAAAATAATGGCGGTGAGACATGGCAGAAAGCGGGCACTGTGTAGTGAAATGAGATGGGAAAATAGTGGGCCCATACGTCCAGTGAAACGCGTCGATGTAAATCATCATCACGGTTTTCAACGGCCTCGACGGAGTAACTTACAGACTGTAGCTCGTAAAGTGTGCTTTTCTTGAGTGTAGAGGCTTTGCTTTGTGATACTTCTCGTCAATTTAAAATGCTTGTCATTTGAAGAGTTATTATTATTATGATTATCATTCCTATTCGCCTTTCTCGGCCAGTCCTGGCTATTGGCGTCTAGCTAGATAGAACCTCGTGGGAAAAAACCACCACAGAACTGGTTAGCCGACGCCGCGGAGAACAACCACCTGCTACCAGAGGGCCAGATGGGCAACCGGCGCCACCCGTACATGGAGCTGGCGGCCCGCCTCCTCACGGACGCCGTACAGTACGCATGGCGAGGACGGCAGACGGCCTCCCTCCTTCAACTAGACATTCAAGGCGCCTTCGACAATGTACACCACGGTTGGCTTATCAACACCCTACACCGTCACCGCCTCCCGGTCTGGTCAATCAACTGGGCTACCCATTTTCTTTCAGACCGTACCACGGCGCTCGCTCTCGACGGCACGACGACCCCGGCGCGGCCCGTCACCGCCGGTGTCCCACAAGGATCCCCACTATCTCCCATTTTATTCATCCTTTTTACGGCGCCACTATACCACACCCTCACTAAACCCCAACGAGGCCTGTGGCCAGTGGCCAGGAGGTTCGTGTCGTCTGAGAAGCCGATCGTGATTGTACGTTGGTGTTTAGTGAGGGTCTGGTAGAGTGGCGCCGTAAAAAGGATAAATAAAATGGGAGATAACGGGGACCCTTGTGGGACACCGGCGGTGACGGGCCGCGTGGGCGCGGAGAAGTGGAGGAGCACGCTTTTGGTCGGCTCGAAACGACGCCTCTCGGCCGGGCCCAGGCCACAACGGTGGTCCACGCGGCTCGGAGGGAGGTGCAACTGGCCTCCGTCGTAGGGCCAATGGCCAGGAGCCTATTCCACAGCAGATGTGAAACAAAAATCAAATTGCATCTTTTCGCTATGCTTATTATATGTCCAGTGGTCGGTGTCTCACAAGTCTTGTGCTCGTCTTCTTGTATGCTGAACGTGGGTATCATGTCGTCGTCAAAACTCATTGTCTTGTCATCTTTCCTGTCTCCCCCTTCTCAACCGTCTCTCATCGAATGTGCTCCTTCTCTTGCTGTGGCTGCAGCTGTTTTCGTGGCCAGTCCGGGCAAATGTCGATTCGGTCCCGCGGCCACCAGAACTCGCAGAACAAGTACAGCAGGTAGTCAATCACCACGCACAGGCAAAACAGCTTGCCGGCCCAGATACCGCAGCCGTAGTACCGCTTGAGGCGGTCGATGAGCGCGAAACTCTGCACGCCCGAACGCCCACGTGCGCCACTGCCGCCGCCGCTACCGCTGTTCGTGGCCATGTCGTAGCCGTAAAACTCGGCTTCGCTGATGGCACCCGTGATGCCGTTGTAGACGCGCTCGGTGCGTGCCGCCACGTTGGTCCACGAGTACATGGCCTTGACCTGCTCGTGAAAGCGCTCTGTGCGCACCTTGTTGGCCCGTAGCGCGGCAATGGCGCGCCCCGTCGCGGTTACAAGGTCGTCCTCTTCGGGCCGTGCAAAAACAGTCATGTGCGATGGCAGCACTTCGGGGATACCGCCGACTTGTGTGCACACAACATACAGCCCGCAGCTGGCGGCCTCGACAATGACGGTGCCGAAGGCCTCGGTCAGACTGGGATGCAAGTAGATATGGCCGCGGACCATGACGTCGCGCACATCTTCGTGGCGCACGGGCCGAGCATCTCGACACGGTCCTGCAGCACGTTCTGCTCAATCATTTGCTTCAAGTCAATGGCCTGGGGCCGGAACCAGCAATGATGAAGCGCGTGTTGGGATGGTTCTCGAGGATGCGCGGATGGCAGCAACGAGCAGATCGGTGCCCTTGTTGTAAAAGAGACGAGATATGACGACAATCGTAATGGGTCGTGCGGGCTGAGCAGGTGCGCCGGTGTAGGCGGTGAGGCGGCCTGGCTGACAAACGACGGCTTGGGCGGCGACGTGCCGTTCTGCGGGGATGAGGAGGACGGGCGGTGCAGCGTCGGATGTTGTGACGACAGCAATCCGCTGCCCGGTACAATGCCAGACACACCGCCTTGTGACGCCGAGTGCGGTGCCCCGCGTCTGATGCCCTTGTTGGCCCCTTGGCTGGCCTGGCTGTCCTGGCTGGTTGTCGCCGATGGTGGCGGTCCTGGTATTGCTTTGTAGTGCTGCTGCTCCTCGGTCGACAGCGGCTTGAAGTTCTCGGCAACGACGGCGTTTGGTATGACAGATACCAGCAACGGTCGAGCGACGCCGTAGCACGGTTTTTCTTTGCACGTGTGGCTGACGCAAATGACGTGGTCGACGTCGCTAAGGCCAAACTTGAGCAGCTTGTTGGCGAGGATGCTCGTAGCGTCTGCAAAGCCAAACAGCGAGTGATCCGTGTCACACGGTACGCAGGCCCATCGTGCGCGCATGCAGGATGCCTCGTGGCAGAGACTGCTCAAGCTGGCGTGGCCGTGCACAATGTCGATTTGCTCTCGGATGACAATGTTGCGGAAGAGAGGGAAGAAGGAGAAACGGTCGGGAAGGTTGTGGAGCGGTAGTGACCAAGACGGTGCGGTCCTAGCCGTTGGTCAGAAGCGTCACCCTTGCGGCCGTACTCGTGCGTGATGAGACGACCTTGTGACCGCGTCGACGAGCTTTGACGCGACCTGGTAATGTGGCTTTCGACGCCGCCAGGTGCGGGAAGAAAGAAGTCGCTGACATGGCGATGTTGTATGTGCGGCGCGTCATGGTGGGCAGATGGGTGGCCGGAGAGCGCGCAGGAGGGAAGGTGCGGTGCGTAAGTCGAGATGTCGGTAAGATTAATGACAGACGGAATGCTGTCAAGAGGTAGTTGACTTTTGAAGCTTACGTTCGAGCGGACGCGGCGGTGCACGGACAGTGATGCCAGTGAATTGCGACTCCAGGCGATCGCAGGTGTTGTGTGCTATCTGGTCTCTCCTTCCCCTGCAACGGCCGCTGTAGGAGCTGAACAGGCTACGGAAGTCGCGATGGTCGTTGAAGAGGGAAAGAACAACAAGAGCATGAATCGCGAGGAAGGAGCAAACGCCGAAAAGGGGCAAATGGCAGTAGACTAATTGTATGGAATCGTTAGGCTCGAAGATAAAGTACGACTTATATTTTACAAGAATGGTTATGCGAGATTTATATACAAAGGTTTGCTTTGATCCCCCTTCTTCATATATGCTTGGCACCCATCTAGGTGATCTGGAGTGCCCATTTGGTTGCCGTTTTGAGAAGCAGATTCGTTGCCCACACTGTGGCATTTTGATGACATCGTTTTCCCGAAAGCCGGCAAGCCCTGACTTCCCACGACCTTGAGGAAGAGCGCACGATACGGTGCCAGATTGAGCAGAGCGCCGACAAGATGAGCACATCGGAACTCGGTGTGCAGAGGCGCGACTTGGCGAGGGCTTGATGCGGGCAACAAGGCTCGATGCTGCATCTTCGAGACGAAAGCGCACGAACGTCAGGCGCGGTGCTGCCCTCGGAAACGCCAGCGCAGTGGCGATGCGGGCAACCCCGGCAATCTGATGCTTCGGCTCGCTGTCTGTGTCGAACAGAATGCGCGACAAGAGTTGAGTGGACTGGCTAGCACCAACGCTCCACACAGCCTTTGAAGCAGACGCCCTTCAAAGCCTTGACCAGGGCTCGAAGTGTTCCAAGAAAAGCAGCCTCGTCGGCTCGGAGCTCCATATCTTCGAGCACGCCTGCAATGCCCGCCGGCCAATATCATAAGCGCTTCCGTGGTCACCAATAAATGCCCAGCCGCCTGCGCGACTGACTGGCTCCACGGAGCCGTCGGCTTCTGCGGAGAGCCACGGCTACCGACCTGTCCAGCAATGACAGACAGTCCGGCCTGCATGTTATCGTCGACTCCAAATACAGGCGCCGAGAAGATGGGCATCGCTTGTCAAGCGCAGACTACCGTCTCGGACCGAGACTGAAAGGAGTGTCTCTAGCCGTACGCGAGTGCATCGGGGTTGAACGAGTAGTGGAGGCCGCAATCCCAGCCCACACGCGGGAGAAGGGAGGGAATCTGTCTCGGGGGCAAGGTGCTGATGCTTGACCATGAGAGGCAAGCTGTGTCTGGGCGTTACGCAAGTTGCGCAAGCTTGCTACGGCGCGCAGAGCTGCTGTGCGGATTTGTGCCACCAGTTCGTCGGGTGTCACGCTGTTGATGTTGCATGCACCTGCCTCGCCGTGGGCGATCAGGCCGGACCGTGTGGCCACGGCGACCTTGCAGCTTGTGCCGCCGCCGTCGATGGCGAGCACCAGCTCGTCGTCTTGACAGCCAGGGGGTAAGGTTCTGGCCGTGGCCGCGCCAGGAACTCGTGGAAACGGCCGTTGACACGTTCAAGACGCTCTTGGCCGATGCGAGGTCGAGCCCTGACATTGCAACGGCGCAGGCCAGCTTGACACTGGCCCACAGAGCTGGATATGGGAGTCAATGGCTTCGTCTGCGTTGGGCGACAAAAGGTCTACGGCCGTGGTCGCTGTGACGCTTCTTGAGGTGTACCGGATGGCTGTGGTATGGGTGGCTTTGACGCGCTGGTGCTGTCCGCGTCTGCTGTGCCCAAGAGAAAGGCCGGGCCTGCACCGCAGACTTGGCGAAGAATACGTCGGCCACGTACCCGCAGCTTATGGTTGCGCACACGTACATCGAGCATCAGCCCGCGATACGTCTTGCCGAGGCGTACCATGGTGATGGTGCTGATCGTGTTGAGGATGTTGTTTTGCGGCCGTGCCAGCCTTGAGCCGCGTGCTTCCAGCAACGAACTCTGGCCCCGTCAGCGCAGTGATCAGATATTGGACGCCCAGGCGCCCGAACCAGAAGGCTGGCAGTTGGTGATGCCTGCCGTCAACGCGCCAACATTGCCGGCGGCCCGCAGAGCCCGAGTACAAACGGCGTGCGTCCAGATGCAGAAATGCCAATGACGGCGTCCAGTGCCGTCGGATTGACGGCCTTGAGTGCAGCAGCACCATTGGGCTCCGAGTCCTCGGCATCCTCACGTGCATGCACGACTGCACGACTTCCACCGGCCACGAGAGCAATGAACTGGTTTGGATCAGCCGAAAAGGTCGGCCCCAGCTCGGAGCAGTCCATGTAGGCGACACGACCGCTGTTGCCAGCACCAACATAAAAGACACGACCGCCAGCCTGAACGCGCTTGACGAGAGCGTCTACAAGCGCCGAGATGACGGCAAGGCAGCCGTAATGGCGGGCAGTACACGGGCTTCGTGGTTGACAAACTCAGCACACAACTCGGACGTGCCGAGGGTATCGATGCGGTCGGCCCATGTTGTGTCGCTGCCCTCGGTCTGTAGCTGGTCCAGCAACATGACGTCGCTTTGCTCAGCCACGAGGAGCTCGGCATCGGAGACGGCCGATGCAGGAGGACTGGCTGGCTCTGTGTGGACGAGGCCGATCTTCAGTGTCGCATCTTGTTCGAGAGGGAAGTCCATGGCGTGGTGGTGGACGTGGGCGTGCTCGGTTGCCTGTCCGGTAGGCCGGGGCCACAGTCTGATAACGCAATTGTGCCCAGCATTGTCAAGAAGGTCTAGCGTGACAGGGAGGAGCGGTCCTGGTCGTGGCCCACGTCGTGGCAGCGGGTGCAGGTTGCGTGGAAAGCTGGACTTGCTACCGATTTAATACGGCGTGCTTTGTTGGACATGCTCGTGTTAAATGGTATCATCTGAGCTAACGTGATATAGGAAATTAAAAATGAGCATATTGCTCGAGATGCATTCGCTGCCACGGATGCCGGTGATGTCTTCTTGGAGAGGGGAACCGGGGGAGGGGGGTCTGGATGGCAAGGATATCCGACGACAAATACGGGAGATAGCTCAAGTGATGTTGAAAATGTCGGATTCACGCCGGCTGTGGATGTACTCCGTACGACAGCCGCCAACCGCGCGGTGTGGCCCGGGTATCGCGCCTCAGACTCGCCCAGGACGAAGTTGCGACTAACACCGGATGTCGCCTAGCCGCGATCCGTCACCTGATGATGTGATGGCGCCGCCTGTATCTTGGCACCCAATTTTTTTTCGACAACGGCTGCAAAGGGCATCTAGACTACGCGATAGCAACTATCTCCTCATTCGCACGGTTTACACTCTGCACTCTGCACGTTTGCACGATTGGACGGTCGACATATCAGTCAGGATATATAAAAATGCAGTGACATCTCTGCGGACTAGCGACAGGGCCGGGTCCGTTTCACTGAGTCACGGCAACTGTCTTCCAACGCTTTCGTCGTTCGCAGTCCTGACGATACCTCATCTTCACCACAGCCTCATCTTTCAAGCTCATCTTCTGCTCACACCCTCTCACATCTTTTCCCCCTCCATCGCCAACATGTCCACAGACACGTCTCTGGAGGCGCCGCGCACGCATGGCCTGTTCTACCGCCTGCAGCACGACCCCTGGTTCCAGATCGGCCTCATCTCCTTCATCTCGTTCTGCAACCCGGCATGTACAATGCCTTACGGGAATGGGCGGCTCGGGCCAGGTCAACAGCACTGTAGCGGCCAACTCGAATGTCGCCACGCACGCGGCCACGGCTGCTGCCGCGTTGGTTCTCGTGGGCGCCTTCTACAAGTACATGGGCCCGCGCCTGTCGCTGCTCATTGGCGGCTGGACGTACGCGCTGTACGCAGGCGCCCTTCTCAACTTTAACCGCACGGGGAACGGCGCGTTTGTGATTGCCGCGGGAGCGCTGCTTGGTCTCGGCGCTGCCTTCTTCTGGGTTGCCCAGGGCACCATGATGGTCACGTACACCGATGACCGCACGCGCGGCCGTGCCATTGGCCTGTTCTGGATCGTGTTCAACCTCGCGGCGCCGTCGGCTCGCTGGCCAGCTTCGGCCTCAACTTCCACTCGTCGTCAGGTACTGTGACCGACTCGACGTACATTGCCTACACGGTGATTATGCTGTTCGGCTGGGCTCTGTCGGTGTTGGCCGTGCCGGCCGAGTCGCTGTCGGAGCGCTACAACGGCGCGCGTGTTACGGAGACATCCAAGAAGATTACGTGGGAGCACCTGCGCCGATCGCTGCTGCAGACGCTGCGCATTGTCGTCGACTGGCGCGTGGCCTGCCTCTACCCATGTTCTTCAACGCCAACATTTTCTACTCGTACCAGCAAAACGACGTCAACGGCCTGGTCTTCAACCTGCGCTCGCGCGCCTTGAACGGCGCCCTGTACTGGATCGCGCAGATGTTTGGCGGCCTCTTTATGGGATCGGTGCTCGACTGGACGCGGCTCGGTGGTCGTCCCACACGTGCGCTCGTCGGCTGGGCCATTTTGTTCACGACCGGCATGGCCGTCTGGGCGCCGGCTACAAGTTCCAGAACTGGGCCGACGCGCGCCGCGCCAAGGGCCTGAAACAGGACGTCGACTACACGCAGTCTGGCACCGCGGCAGGACCCATGCTTCTCTATTTCTTCTACGGCGCCTACGACGCGCTCTACCAGGGCTACTGCTACTGGATCATTGGCGCGCAGTCGCACAGCCCACGGTCAACGCCGTCATTGTGGGCACGTACGCGGCGCTCAAGCCCGCCGGTGGCGCCATGGCGTGGCGTATCAATGCCGAGGGCGTCAGCGCGCGCACGCAGTTCTACATGAACTGGGGCCTGACCATGGCGAGCCTGGTCGTGGCTGTGCCGAGCGTGCTGTCGGTGCGCAAGTCGATTGATGACCAGGAGCTGGCAGCCGTGGACAAGGCCGACGAGATGGTGGATGCGCACGTGGCGGTGGAGGCCAAGCGTGTGGAGGCAGGGACAGAGGTGGAGGCCAAGGTGTAAGTGGTGTGTGCAGGACGTTCGTTATCATTGTTGGATTTTTGTCGTTTGATATGGTGGTGTTTTTACCTCGGGAGTAGTCAACTAGGAGCAATCGCAGCGGCTGTACTAGCTATTTGCCTTTACATTTGCCTTTACAAAGATCATATATGGCATCCATGTGAATAATTCTCCTCTCGACTACTGTACCTCTTATGACCATGGCAAGGACATGCCTCACTAGGCTGCAGCGCACGACGAGCGTCGTACAATCGCTCCATACTGATGTAATCTGCGCCACTGACAACGTTTGAATAGTAGCGTGGTTGTATTTGATCTATGTACATTTTGTGTTCTTCGCAGGATAGGCTCTTAGGTACAAGCAGGAGAGCACATTTCCAATGGACCACCTCCATTTTTGCATTCTTGCCGCCCCGGTCATTGTGACTGGTATTAACTATTCTTGGCCCGAGTCGTGTACTCCCACCTACAGTCCCGAGAACACCTGGGCACCTGGAAGCGTCGGCGCTCCGTTGTACAGTCCGTACAGCGTCGATAGGAACGTGCGTGTGGCGTTGAGCCATGGCTGCTGGCCAGCGGTTGCCTGGCATTCATCGTTGCAGACGGCGTGGTTCTTGCCGCCCCAGACGATGAAGCCGGCCAGCGATGCGCTCTGGAAGCCAGGTAGTTGAGCTCCTGCTTCACAAATCCACAGGATGAAGGAATAGTTGCCGTGGTACTGCGGCCAGGTGTAGGGCACAATGGGCACCGAGCTATCAATGGCGTTGGCCGTGGACAGCACAGTCGTCAACGAGCTCTTCCACGTCGTAAAGCGGCTGGTGAATGTGTAGGCGGAGGGGAAAAACGCCGTGGGCGTGTGGTTGGCAATGAGGGAGCGGTAGTGGTCGTAGAGGCCGGAGTTTGTGTTGCCGACGAGGCCGTACCAGCCGACAGTAGAGTTGGGTGGCAGACCTGGGCGGCCCACGTCTGCAGCGTGGAAAGCCACAGCAGGTTGGTGTCGGCGGTGGCGGCATTGTTAAAGTAGAGCTGCTCGCAGTCGAGGACGAGGGGGTAGCCCGGATAGGTGATCCACTGGAGCACGGTGGCCTTCCAGACGGCCTCGCTGGGCAGGGTGCCGCCGGCCAAGAGCGGGGAGCAGACGTAGTTGGGGATCCAGTTGATGTTGGATGTTCCAAAGCCAATGGTGGTGTTTGTGTAGGCCGTGTTGTCAAACACGCGGAAGGCCGTGGCCGAGGAGGCTAGACCCGCGAGGGTGGCAAAGGCACGGAGGAGCTTCATGGTGCTGTGGGATGGCAACCAAGAGAGGGAGCGAATGAGATGGAAGTGAAGCTGTGAAGCTGTGAAGATAAGCGAGGCTATGAAGTGAGGCTATGAAGTGAAGCTGTGAAGTGAGGCTATGAGATGAAGCTGGGAAGGTCTGACGCGACATTGGCAGAGGCAGTCCTGCTCTTGCTGGCTGCCCTTTTTATACAGGCGGATGCCGAGGCACGCAATATCACGTCGCCGTGTCGAAAGCCATTAATCACTTTGTTTTCTGACTTCTCTTCTCGTCTCCGTCGAGCCAGAGCTCTGCTGAACGTCGCCGATCCCTGCGATGTCATCAGGACTTGCTGGCCTGACAGAGGATGCTGGTGCCATCCGACTTGACGGCCCGCCCAAGTGATAAGGCGTCCGCCGATATCCGCTGTTGCAGTAGCGTGGGCGGTCTCGCAGCTCTAGCGCCGAGCAGTTGTCTCTGAAGATACCGGCCCAGAGTAGGGCCTAGTGGGCTTTAGCACGATTCCGTGTCCCAGTCTGACTTTTTCCTCGCACCTCGAGTTTATCTTTGCTGCTCATCTCCTTCGTTCCCTCGTCTCGTTCGTCCCTCTTTTGGCCCCATCCAAAGCCGTCTTGTCTCCTCTTCTCTATGGCGACAATGCGGGCAATGATCGCGTGCTGGTTCTGAGGTTCGATAGTAGCTCGTTTTCGCTCTGTTTCGGGCTGGTCCTTGCCGCCAGCTGCTTCGAGGCTTCGCCTGTCGCTCATCGGTTGTCGCTGGACAGATATACCCTTCTTCCGGCCGCATCGCATCTCGCTCGCCCTTTTCTGGTTGTGCTTGTTGTGTTCTCGGTTGTGTTCTCGGTTGTGTTCTCGCTTCTGCTCTCTGTTTGTTTTGATGTCATCGGCAAATGGAGTCAGTCAGCTGCATAATCTGCCGCAGGCGGAAGGTGAGTACCACATTGGCGGAAGACAAAACGTGGAAGGAGCAGGCGGGCACAGACGGGGTTGCTCTTGCCGAACCACAACACCGGATCCAAAGAATCCATCGTGCCTTCCCGTCCCACTGACATGCTCCTTCCGGCAGATCAAATGCGACCGCCGCCCTGTCACATGTGCCAATTGCGCCAAGTTTGGTGCCCTTGCAGCTATCGCGACGCTCCTTCCGCATCCGCCACCGCGACTTCCGTTTCTGGCCCGGGTCTCGGTAGCCTCCAACCTCAACCCAACGCTCACGTCAACGGCGGCGGCGGCGTCCTTTTGTCCGCAGCCAACACGACCAGGCCGGCCTGCAGCGGCGGCGAGTCCTCCGGTCGTGCACAGCTTGCAAGATCGCCAAGACCAAATGCTCGGGCGGGCTTCGTGCTCGCGGTGCACCCGGCGCGCCATCGACTGCGTGTACGAGGGCAACCGGCGACATGGCTCGACCTCGTCATCATCGACAGCGCCATCAACAACCCCGGCACGGGCCCTCCATCTGACCCAAGCTCCGCCTCCGCCTCCGCCTCCGCCTCCGGCCAGTGCATCGGTGCCGATGTACCCAACCGCAGCTGGCAATGGCGCCATGGCAAGCGAGCCGCCAGACACGCTTCCGGCGCCCGTCTCGGCAAAGCTTGACTCCACTCTTCCGGCTTCATCGTCATCGTCATCGTCATCGCCATCGTTATCGTCGCCACAGCCTCCACAACTGCCGCCTGCCGTCCCGCCTATCCCTGGCTGGCTGGCTGCACCGGGATTGCCTCCCATGGACCGGCTGCGCGGCCTCCTGGACACCTACTTTGCCCGCATCCATCCGCTGCGATGCATGGGCTTCCTGCATATGCCGACGTTCTTTGAGCGACTACGTGACCCGCAGTCGGTCTATGCCGACGAGTACGGTCTGATCCACGCCATCTGTGCCTTGGCTGCGCCCTTTCACTACGCCGGCGTGGCCGGCATGCCACTAGCGACGTCGGCGACATCATCAGCAACAACGGCACTGACAACGGCACCAGCCCGATTCTACGAGGCCGGCAGCGGATGGGCGGCGACGGCCATGCAGCGCATCTTCCACCACCTCGGCACGCCCGACGTCGAAAGTCTAATGACCGAGATGCTCGTGCACGAGTACTACCTGCGCAGCGGCGAGTATGCCAAGGCCTTCATGCTCTCGGGCGTTGTCGCGCGCCACGTCCAGGTGCTGCAGCTGAACCTGGAGCACGACTGCGACCTGCCGTCCCAGCAGCGGACACGGGGCACAGGTGCGGGTGCTGGCGGCAGCACTACTGGCACCATTACCTGGTCCACCAAGGAGAGCCGGCGCCGGCTGGTGTGGTGCTGCTTCCTTCAGGATGCCTTTATGGAGTGTGGTATCGACCAGCTGCGCTTTGTCAACCCGGCCGACATTCAGGTGCAGCTGCCGTGTACCGAGGAGCTGTTTGTGCGCAGCAAACCGTGCGTAAGCGAGATGCTGACGCCCGGCCGCCTGCTGCCGTTTGTCGACCCGGCCACGGCAGATGGGACGGTCGGCGCCAATGCCGCCAGCAATCTGGACCTGCGTGCCTATTACATCCGCGCCATGGCCATCCGTGCCAAGGTCTTGAATTACGTCAAGCATCTGCGCGGTGATGTGCCCTGGTCCCCGGACCCGCGTGCCAGCCGCTTTGCCAGCCTCGACCGCGAGCTGCGCGCCCTCGAGGCGTCTGTGCCCGACGAGCTGCGCATGACGCCCGAGAACACGTGTGTGTTCCGCTGGTCAGGTGGATGGAACTCGGGCACCGGCGGCTCGGGCCGCCTGGGCTTGTACTATGGCCTGCACATTTTGCTGGCACAGACGTTCAACGACCTGTACCGCGTGGGCGTCGCCAACCTCGTGTTCCCGCACCACGCGACGCAGTGGATCCGCGCCCACGCTCCACTTGATTTTCTAGTGCGCTGCCACCGCATGTGCAGCAGCAAAGCCATTGTGATTGCGACCCTGCTGGGGAGTTGTGGCAGACGGACCGGCTGAGTCTGGTGGACACGCCGTACGCGATGCACGCACAGGTGTGCAGCAGCGTGCTGGTGATGACCATCAGCTCGTGGCAGGCACTGCTAAGCAGATTTCGGGGCAAACGGCGTGGAACTGGTGCTGGTTCTGGTGCTGGTGCTGGTGCTGGTGCTGGTGCTGGTATTGATGGTAGTCCAGTCAAAGGTCCTCATAACCCCGACATCCCAGATGCCGCCGAAAGCCCTCAAACAGAAATGACCCATTGGCCGTGCCGGTGTTCTTGCCACAGCATCGCCGTCTGCTCCAGGGCAACGTCGCCATCCTGGACTTTTTGCGGACATTCATCAAGGCCGATCTCTACTACGAGTCGGCAAAACAGGCACTCCGGCGCTTTGAGCAGCTCGAGGCTGTGGGAAGCGGCAGCAGTAGCAGCAGAAATGCAGACGACCCAACCTCTACGGCCACAAACGGCGCAGCAGCCGAGTCGCCGCAGTTTTCGCTCGAGTACATCCTGAACCCACTCGGTGTCTACCCAATGGCACGGCAACAGGCCCGAAATCGCCACGAGCCGGAAGCGAGCGTGACTGCCACTGCACCCAAGACGGAAGACACGCAGAGTGCAAAGGGCACCCCGGCGATCACAAACACACTAATAGCGCAACAGGCTCAGGCCCAGGCCCAGGCCCAGGCACAGGCACAGGCACAGTCACCGGCACCGGCACCGGCACAAAACATCCAGGCGCAAAGCATGCCGGTACCTGACATGATCTCTGGGGCATAATGTCACAAGCTTACCCTCAGAGGCCATCCACATACACCGAAATGCCCCCGACGCTGATGCCGACTGGCCAGCAGATCGCACGGCACGAATGGATGCAGCCACAACCGCCGCCATTCCCGCAACAAATGATGGCGGGCGAACTGGAAACGGCCGATGCCAGCGAGCTTTCTCTGTTCCAGATGTGGGACTGGGAGTCGGAGGTGCCCAGCATGGATAACATGGGCTACCCAACCTTCCTGGAAGCCTTTCCAGGGACTTCGCAATAGGCGCACGCTCTACGCACATGACTATCCGTCTTCGTTTGGGCTTGGGCAGCGCGACTCTTTGGGAAATGGCAATGAGCCTTTGATTCTATGATATACAATGCAGATGGATGACAATGTGGCACCAAATATATGACAGTAAAACGCCGTAGTATGCTTGTGATATGCCTCTTCTTTCGCACACATCCGTGGTCTACTTCCTCCGCGAATCGGCTGCTTCGCGGCCCAGCTGCTCGAGAGCTGCTTCGTACGCTGCCAGCCGCGCCTCGCCAAACCAGGCACGCGCACCACCCTCGTTGTCCCCGCCAGCCTTCTGTCTCTGCTTCTCTTCACCATCTTGACCGCCCACGACGGCCTTGGCCACCTTGTTCGTGCGGCGCACGGTAGACGTCGATGCTGCTGACAGAGCCGACTTGTTCTTGTTGCTTTGGCCAGCCACTTCGGGCCAGAACCAGCCGGCCTCCTTTTTGCTATACAGCGTCCACGCGTGGCCCGGCTGCCCGGCACGCGCTGTACGACCGACACGGTGCACGTAGAACTCGACGCTGGGCGGCATGTCGTAGTTGACGACGTGGTCGAGACGGGCAAGTCGATACCGCGGGCAGCGAGATCGGTCGCCACGAGGATGCGCAGCTTTTTGGACGAGTCGGCGCCAAAGGCGCGCAGAGTCTTGCGGCGCTCAGAGGTGCGGGTTGCGGACGTGATGGTGCCGATGAGAGGCGCAAGATCAGGAGCCAGCAGGGCCAGCAGGCGAGACAGACGCAGGGCGTTTTCGTTGGATTTTGTAAAGACGAGGACGGTGCTGTCAAAGACCGCGGCCGGTGTCGTCTTGGTCTCTTGTGGCCGACACACTGTCATCGTAGCTATCGCTATCGCTATCGCTGCTGTCATCTTCGCTCTCGCCTCACTATCACTCGAGTCACTAGAAGAGTCCGCGTCGCTGGAGGAGTCCGAGTCACTAGAACTGCTCGAGTCGGAGTCGGAGTCGGAGTCGAGTCAGAGTCAGAGTCGCTGTCACTATCCGATTTACGGCCCAGTGTCGATTTGGCTGTCGCCGCTGCTTTGCTGCTGCTGCTGCTGGCGTTGGACGAGCCCGACAGCAGCGTACTCCGCAGCAGATCCACGAGGTTAGAGCGGCTTCTGCGACTCGTCGCGAACCTTGATAGCCGACTCCTCAAGGCGGTCCGGCAGGACGTACTCGGCGTGATCGCCCTCGGCGGCCAGGCCCTGGGCCTGCCGGGCAGTTACCTCGAGAATAACGTGTGTTGGGCGGCTCAAGCGCAGGCTGTTGAGTAGACTCAGGTTCGCGCGTCATGGTGGCACTGAGAACGACCTTGCGAACACCGCTCTCGCGCGAGTCGGCAAAGTCACGGGCGCCAAGCTTGTTCGTCTTTCTCTTCTCCAGCCTCTCCATGACAATTGCCAGCCACTGCTGGTAGCTCTGGCCCAGCAGCTTGTCGGCCTCGTCGACAACGAGCCAGCGGACAAAGTCAAGAGTGAAGCCGGGCGTAGACGGATGTGTTCGACGAGACGACCAGGGGTACACACGAGCACATCGACACTGGAGATTGCTGGATGACATGGTCGGGTAAAGGCAGACTCGATGGCGAGGGGAGGCCAATGGTCTCGGCAGAGGTAGTTGGGTTTGCACCTGGTGTGGGCGTCGACACCTCTTCATCAGCCTCGTCGGCCGCAAAGGGCCAGCGCTGACGCTTGTGCACAGAGCTCGGTAGCCCTTGGGGTCATAGACTTGGTCCTCCTCCACCAGCGTGGTCTGCTCTTTCTTGAACGACTGGCTGCCCATTAGCAACGCCAATGCGCACCTTTTTTCCAGACGCTTTGCTGCCGTCGGACGCCGGCCCACCGCTGCCGCCCGTACGCCCGCGCACACGTCTCGCAGACGTCCTGCACTGCTGCACCAAGCTCGCGGGTCGGTACAACGATAACGGCGCGCAGACGCGTGACGCCTCGTGTTCGGCTAATGTCGCGAATCAGTGGCAGAACGTAAGCCAGGGTCTTGCCGGAGCCCGTGGCCGCCGAAATCACGAGATCGCCACGGCCGGTGCCACCGGATGGTCGCGCGCGAGGCAGAAGCATGGGAACAACGGCGGTCTGGACTGCAAAAGCTCGGTCCAGCCTTTCTCCTCGCGCAGAATGTTGGCGGTGCGCTCGTCGACACCCAGCTCAGGACTGATACCGAGCTCGGCAAAGGGCTTGCGCGTGGTGGAAGCGACGCGAACGGGTCGGCCAGCCATGGCGGCAGGGTATCATAAGGCCGGACGGGCGGTGCCTTCGGGCACGGGCGCAGGCTGTGGCAGAGGCTCGAGGCCGTGGAGCTCGGCTGGCTCTTTGGCGGCATCTGCGCCGGCGTCCCCGTCCTCGGCTTCGGCAGACGTGGCTGGCGCTCGCTCCTGGGCCTTTTGAGGGACTTGTTCTTCTTCTCGAGCAGGGCCTTGTGGCGGACAGACAGCTCCTCGACCTCGTCGGCGATGGCGGCTTCTTGCTTGGCCTTTTGCTCTTCTTTTCCTTCTTGGGCTGCTTTCCGGTGGGTTCTTTCGAGCATTGGCGTGTCGTCGTCTTGGGTAGGTGCAGGGGTAATCGTCGCGGGCTCTTCGACGTCCAGGTCCATCGGCTCTGCAACTGCTTCGGTGGTGTGCTGGAGTCTCCTTCTGTGGACTCCTCCTTTTTTCTGTTCCCCCTCCTTTTTGTCTGCCTTTTTTGCCTTTTTGCTCTTTTTCAGGTTTGTCTTTGCTCTTCCTTGGTCTCCACTGGTGCTCTTCTTTGCTCTCCACTGGTGGCTCCGGCTGCTTCTCATCCATATTCTCGTCCTTTCCTCTCGTCCTCCTTCTCCCTGTCTTCGTCGTCACCGTCGTCTTCGTCGTCGTCGTCGCCGCCGCGCTTCTCTGGACTTGCGCCTCCGGCTTGCGCTTTTTCTTCTCGCCCGTCGGTGGTGCCGTTTGTGTTTGCCAGAGGTACTGTAGACGTGGCTGGCGCACTCTCTGTCGCCTCCGGCCTTCTTCGTATGGCCGCGCCGTTTGATGGCGGCCGCACCGCCATTAGGCCCTGCCGCGCTGCCGACACATTTGTGTAGTCGTCGTCCTCGAAGACAATCTTGCGTTTTTGAGGTGCAGACACAGGCTCGGCCTGTACTGGTGTCTGTGTAGGCTTTTGGGTGTATTGTGTCGGCTGTGGGGGAGGAGCAAAGCGGTTGGGGCTTGCAAAGGCGTTGACGTTATGTTGGTGCCGTTGACCGGAGCCGGCGCCGGCGCCGCTTCTGCCGGCCGAGTCTTGCTGGGCGGCATTGCTCTTGGGCGGGACCCAGCGTGCGTACATGGTGGAGCAGGCCGGCACGTCTGGCGTTGGGAGACAAGGGGGGGGTGTTGGGGAGAGAAGTTGAGATGTGGCTGTCGCTGTCAACAAATGGTCACAGAGGAAAGGAACAGCGTGGGTAGCAGGTTTTTTTGCAGGCGCAGAAGAAGAGAGCAAAGTTGATTCTGCCGTGGCCCACCGCTATTTCTTTTCAGTGGGTCCTGTTATCTTATCGCTTGGCTGATGCATGTAAATGCGCTGTGTGGGGCCGAGCGCTATCGTCTCTAGAACGTTTGCCTGTGACGTTCATCACATCGTACGAGACGATAGACACATTGTGAGCATCTCTCATGCGCCACTTCTCTTTCTATTGGCTTGGAACCGAGAAAATACTGCCCCAGGGACGAGCATTTGAACAAAGATGTGACGGAAATGGGTTCTAAAGGTTGAAACAGACTGGCTAACAACGGCAGATGAGATGTCTCTGATTATGAAGTGAAAGGAAAATAGACGACGGAAAGACGAGAGAATGACGAGGAGGCCTACACCAAGCTGCACCAACTACTGCAGCTATCTCACAACTCATCATCCTGGCACAAGGTCCTCAATTTCATCATTAGCTGTACACTGTGCTCGATGTGCTCGATGAGCTGCTGCGCTTCGCGCGTCCAGTGGGCGCCGGTGGTGGCTCGCCAGCGGTGGCACCCTTGGCTTGCCGCCCAGGGGGCGCGGATGCCTCAGCTTCAACTCTGCTTCCAGGTCCCATGCCCACAGACAAAAGGCACATGGCACGGTAGTTTACGAGGGGCGTGCGATTGACAGCCGGCGCACACGATCGACCAAGGGCCGCAGCCTGCGTTCTGCCGCATTGTGCAGCTTTTGTCCCCTGTCAAGCCGAGACTCTCGCCAAGCCGAGCATTCTCGCGGCGGCCGAGGCTAGCTCGCTAAACAGGGTCGACCACCAACGGCGCATAACGGCAGGCATTGGCTGCCGCAACGAATTTCCTTCAACTTCCACCGCCAGTGCTGCGAGAAGCAGATGGCGGAACGCGGTGGAGGCCCAGCCGCACAGCTGAAGAGGCACTTGCAATTTTGGCAAGCCACATTTGGGTGGTTCTCCCTTTGCGGAGTAGGCGTACGACAACGGAAGCGGTCATATGCCTCGAGAACGCAAGAGACGCGCCTGTTTACAACACCCAGGCGGCAGATCTTCAGCCTCGTCCTCGTGTACCAGGTGGACATCGAGTGGGTCAGGGCTGGGGCTTGCTGGAGAATGACGCGGGCACGTTGGCGTCTCGTCCTTCGCCTGCCAGTGGGGTCAAGGAGTCGAGAACAGTTTCCGACTGTGTCACCGGTGCTGCATGGGAAGCACAGTTTCTAATGCTTTCATTCAGATATCAATCCAAATCGAGCTGGCGTCAAACATAAACTACTGGATATCAATACACTCTGTTGCCCTGTTTCTTCAGCTTGCTCATTCCCAGCCCTCCGGATCATGAGCTCTTGCAGCAGGAGCCGCTGGTACCGTCCGTACTGCTGGTATCGTTGATGCTGTTGGTGCTGTTGGTGCTGTTGGTGCCGTTGGCCTTGCGCTCACCACCAGCGTGCTCATCTTGTCGGTCGCGTCGTATACGCCGTCCTTCTTTGCCAGAACCTGGCTTGGCGTGATCGAGTACGAAGGCGGCACGTCCATCACCGGGTTGCTGAGAAAGAAGTGGCGCGGCCGCAGCAGCAGCATAATCGGCTCGGCCGGCATCACGGGGTAGTCCTCGGGCGCAGGAAAGTGCGTCAGACCAAAGGTATGCCACAGCACCACATCCGTGTTGACAATGGAGTCCTTGCCGTCGCCAATCCACTCGGGCAAGCCAGCGATGGCTCGCCTGAGGTCTGGGGCACGTGGCGGCCGGCGGGTACAGCTGGTCGTCGGCATACTTGGTAACGTGCACGGTGTGGCGCGCAAAGGCCGCGCGCTTCCACGCGAGCGACTGCGGCTGCGGCAGCAGCATGGGCACTTCGCGGCTCACGAGCTTGTAGGACGCGGGCTTGCCGCTGTAGGGGTGGATCTTGTTCTCGTTGACCATGTCCCAGGTGCGCATCGTGGACCAGTCAAAGTTGGTCTTGGCCTGCTCGGGCGTCTCGAGCCGCGTGCGCTTGCGTAGAAGCCGTTGCCGTAAAAGTTCTCGGCGCTGCCGACGGGGTTGCGGCGACGGCATGGCGTCGGACACGAACACGGAGTTTTGGCGGCCGCCGTCCAGGTTGGGGTTGATGCGCAGGCAGAACAGTGCTGGTGGTTGTGCGCGTTGACGCCCGAAACACCTGTGTGCCCCAGCCCTGCGTGTCCTCGCCGGGGTTGAGCACGTAGGTGTTGAGGATGCCGTGAGCCGCACGTTGGGCTCGATCGTGCCGTCCTGGTGAAAGATCCACTGCACGGCGTACTCGTAGTTGGCGGCCGTGAAGATGTTCTGCACAATCAGCTTGCGCGCGCGCGTGACAATGGTCGAGTCGTCGCGGAAGTCTGTGTGCTTGAACAGGATGCCGTCGTCTCCTCGTGATGCACACGGCGTTCTTGATGGTGCGAACACTGCCGGCACGCGTCGGCATGGAGGCGTCCAGGTACGAGATGCTGCCCTTGCAGTCGCAGCCCAGCGAAAGGCTGTTGGACATGTAGCCGGCGCCATACTCCGCCGAGATCAAAGGCGTGCTTGCGCTGGTGCGGGTACTCTGGTTGCCGTACGGCACCACCATCTCGACCAGCGACATGCGGTAAAAGATGGGCCGCTCGACGCCATTGTCGACGTAGCGCACGTTGTTGAACACGGGGCCCTCGCGGTAGTTGAAGCCCACGTGGAAGCGCCAGTTCTGCCACGACACCTCGTTGCCGTCAATGGCAAACGACACGCCCTCGGGCTGCGAGATGCTGATGGTTTCAGGTCGGTGCGGTAGCCGCCGCGCTTCTCCTGGGCAACGTGGTGGTAGTCGAGCGGCGCCACCTTGGAGAGCGGCCGGCGCACCTTGGGGATGTCGATGGCGACGATGGCGTCCTTGTTGCCGTCGTAGATGGGCAAAAGTCCAGAGGGTACTGGTACTGGGTGTTGTCAATGTCCGGCCGGTAGTACATGAGCGCCTGCTGCAGCCGCGTGTTGCTGCCGTACCGCTCGTCGTAGCCAATGGTCCACGGGTCGCAGTAGACCTTGTGCATGTCCTCGCGCGCCACGCCGCTCAGCACACACTGTTCGATGACATTCGGATCCTTGCGCACCACCTCCTCGACGAGCTGGAGCTCCTCCATGAGAATCTGCAAAGCGTGAGTAGGTACAGCTGAAGACACACGGCGAGTGGCCTACGCGCCAGAGGACTCACCATCGGCTGGACACCAGACAGCTTCTCCCAGGTGGTGATCTTGCCGCTCGAGATGTCCACCAGGCCGTCGTAGACCGTGCCGGCGGGGTTCTCAATCACCACAACCTCGGCCACACGGGCCGGCCGTGGCGCAGTTTGGGCGCGTCCAGCCATGCCGTCATCGCCGCCTTGCGCGGCTCCTGGAGCGACACGACATGGAAGAGCAGGCCATCGCCGTGGGTCTTTTTGACGAGAGCAACAGCCGACTCGATCTCGGCCGGCGAGAGGGATCAAAGGGTGAGGAAGAGACATTTGGGCAAGTCGGAGAAGAAGACGCGAGGGGCTAAAATGGAACGAGAAAGAAGCAAATGAAAAATGAAAATGAAAAATGAAAAAGGCTCAAAGGAGATGTGAGTTGCTCCTGCCTGTTGGGGAAGTTGATGTTGATGGAGGTGTAGATGTAGAGTGCAGAGGAGTCATTCAGCATCGTCTGGTCAGCTTCTTATATACGTCGTACAAGAATACGCACATCTACGAGCACCGGCCACCAAGTATCTCCATCAAGGGCGTCCCCGGCATGTCGGGATGGTGTGCAGCCAAGAGACTGACCGCGCCTTTCCCCCACACCAGAGATTGGACCTTTCCAGACGCACTTTGTTCTCTTCTATCCCGGCGTACATGTACGTCGTTTCTTCTCTCCGTGTTTCCTCCGGATGCTCCAACTCTTTTACTCTACTTCCAATCATCTCGCGGTCGTTTTGGTCGTCATTCTTACCCCTTCTGCCTCGAACGGGTTTGCATCTCTGACCGGCAGTGGGATCATGTCCCTTTGCTTCTTCCCCACTACTATGTATGTTTCCGTAGCTTCCCCATCGCAGGCTGCTGATAACAGAATAGACCCTCTCAGAGTGTCACTGCAATGTGTTCCCTGCGAACAGAGATAACACGTTGGAGATAGAGATAAAGAACGTCGCCGCCAGCGAATCAACTAACACGACCAGTGTCGCGGACTCTATCCTTCATCGGCCGTTTCTCGTCTCCACCAGATTTGCCGGTCATCACGTCGTAAAAAGTACTTTGTACTCGACCTACTTCGTATGTCGCTTTTGCCCCACCTAGACTGAATCGTAAAGAGTTGCCTATTCGGGTAAAGCCTGTACCTGTCGTCGTCCATCTGCAGCCACCAGACGACCGCCACTTCCTTTTCCCACTTTCGCCTCACGCCTTGCCAGTACGAGTAGCTCTACTTTGTTCTGTGAAGCTAGGCTGACCCTTGGTCCTGGGCACAAGGTATCAATGGATGCATCCGCAGTGCTCCATCACTGACAAAGTCGGCCGGCTGACGCCCCGTCCATCAGTCTTCTCCAACGGCCGATTGTGTCCCAAAACGACAAGTCCAGGCGATGTGCATCGTTCGCTATCTCTCCTGTCACAGCTCCATCTATTCTCCCAAAACCGGAGCATCCTCCAAGGCTGTGGTATCTCTTCAGTCGCAATGAGGTGCCACGTTTGCCTACGAGTACGTTTTGTGTGAGAGTCCGTGGCACCATGAGACTCTCCTCGTTATCAACTGTGCCTGGCAATCGGCCCGTCTTGTCTGTCCGTGGTGTGGAAACGTACATTTACATGCGTTCGACAACCAAGATGTATTCAATTCAGATGGGCCGAGATGGCCAGTATACCGTCCGTACCATATAACCGCCCGCCATGTGTATGTGCAATAGAAAACGCCCGCCAAAACCCCCACCAAACCCCGAGCCATTGTAGCCAATCCTTTCCTTGTCCTTTCCTTGAGATGCTCGAGTAACCAGACTCCTATGCCATAATCGTCCTCCCAGCCGTTCTGAATCATAACGTCCATCCAGTACACATCCGCCTCGCCTTCCAGGCCGAAACCCCAGCACTGCATTTGGCCCGCCGCCTCTGCCTGCCGGTCCATCTCCACCCATGACTGTTTGACAATGTCGAGGCAGGCCAGGATGGGCTTTGGCGCAGTGCGTGCACGAACGTGTTCAGCCGGCTCTCAATAAACCCACGAGCCCGCGTCACCTCGACCGTCTCCATGTCTAGGTTCAGTAGTGCGTGAAGCGCACATGGGCGCCGCCCATGGCACCCATCGGGCTCGGAGAACTGCAAGGCCGGCGCTTCTTTGCAATGCGCAGCTCGCTCGAAGGGCCACGAGTAGGAATGGCTGGAAATCGCGCGTACCCGACTCGATCGGAATCGTCTTCATCATCTCGAGACTGCGCAGCGTGTACGACGTGAGCCACTTGCTGCGCTCCTCCTGTGTAATCTCTGGCGTGTCTGGCCCACCGTGGTCGTCCGCGAACGATGCGCCCAGGTGGGAGCCGTCGCCGCCGGCACTCCGCCGTTCCCGCGCAGGCGGGCCGTCAACAGGTCGGGAAGACGTGGTACAGCTGCACCAGGCCCGTGTCCCGGATAATCTCTGCCAATGTGAGCAGGTGCCACACCGGCGTGTTGCGGTCTTCCGTGTCCTTGACCGACTGCTCCGTAGGGTGTGAAATGCTCACAAGGCGCTGCTCCAGCTCCCTTGCCGTGGTCATGTCCTTCTTCAGCTGGTTGATGTGCGCCATGGACGCAAAGTGGTGCGCATAATCAAATTTGCGCTGCCGCCGGATCAGGCGCCCGACTTTCAAGACGGCCAGTTGTGTCTCCGCGCAGAAACCCGTCCAAGGGTGCGGCACGCGCGGTCCAGGGTCGGATTTGGGACCGGTATGCAGGTCTGATGAGTCTGGGCGTTCGTCGGGGACCGTCGATATCGCGTCATTGTCTGCGACAAAAGCAAGGAGCATCTCCCAGTAGAGCATCGATTCGCGGAAGAAGCGGTAGCTGCGGTGACCACCGGCCTCGCCAAAGGTCGATTCCGACATTGTAGCAAGACAGGCTGCGATCTGGTTGAAATAGGAAAGGCCAAGGTCTCTCGGGTTGTGCCAGCTCGACGTGCCGCCCAGCATGAGAATCGCCAGCATCGAGGTCACATCCCACTCGGTCGTCTTGGCCAGCAGTTCGACGGCTTCTTGTCGCAGCTGGCGGCCAATCGGTGCGACCTCCGGAAAGTCTCGCGAAAGAGACGCAGCGGCCATACTCTGGAGTGTGCAGTAGATGATTCTCGATGTGCTCCACGTGCGCACAACCGTCGAGCGAAAGGGTTCATGCGACTGTCGTAGCACGAATACACCTGCGCAGTAACCTTGAAGTAAAATTCCACGAGCACGGTGCTGAAATCGTTCAAGGACGTGGTCGTGAGGGAGGGGCTGCTCTGGCCAGTTGGAGCGGGAACCAGCTGCAGTGTTTTTGAGGCCGGCGAAGTGTGGCCAAACATGGTCTCGCTCGCATTCTCATCGGCGCCGCTTTCGGACCGGCTCTCGACCTGAAAAGAAGGCCGTGTGGTAGCATCAAGGCTAGCCTGTGTGGTTCGCAAGCCGCGGCGACCACCGGCCCCGAAGGAGAGCGTCAAAACCATCGGTGGGTGCCGACATGAAATCGTTGGGAGGCGAGTCGGTGGATACTCTGCGTGAGAACCCGTCTGTCCTCGGGATGTACTCTATGTCATCGCTGTTGTCGGTCGGCAACGTGGACGGGGCGGCGCTGCTCTGCTGTGTCGTGGCACCATGTTCGACATGGCCACATTTGTGCCTGTGAGGAACCCGCCAGCCCATGCTCCATCTAGCCCAGCGGTTGCCATCAGGTTACTGTGGTACATTGCACCGCCGTCTAGCGCCTTCTGGCGGCAAAAAATGGGTTGTTGATGCCCATGAAAATGTCGGGGAACTCATGTACTGGCACCGGGACCTGGTCAAACAGGTTTGTCCATGCGGTGTTGCGTGGGCTGTTTGATGGATTGGCGTCCATGGGGACCGTCTGCGGTATGGTCGTCTGGGGAACGGTCCTCTCGGGCTCCGGGCTGCCGGCGCTGGAGGTAAACAGTGTCGTCGGGGTCGTCGTCGAGGTGCCTGTTCCCACTGGCGAAGAAGGGCTGCTGCTGAATGCCCTCGGATGAGGGGTGCTGTGCTGCGACCGAGGAGTCGTGCTCCGTGGCTGTGGCTGCTGTAGCGGGAAGCTGGCAAAGTCCTGTACCTGCGTCGATGAAGGGTCCTTGTCATGCACCGACATCGCCGATATCGGCGCTGGTGCAGGAGCCGAAGCAGCAGCCGGCGCACCGGTCTTCTGAGCCTGTTTGCGCCGGGCCTGCTGCTTCTTCTGGCCCGACTCGGCCGAAAGACTTCGTGCTTTGCAGACCAGCGCAGCTTCTGTTCATAGCCCGGGCATTGGACGCCCACGCGCATGCAGCGGTCGCATTCGGGATGCTGTTCGTCGCACCGCACCTAGAAACAAGCATATTAGCACAGTCTTTTCCTCCCTCATCTCAACTACGAGGACAGAATGGTGCACGAGCTCACCCTCTGCTGCTTGCATCTAGCACAGCCATTCCGCGAATAGCCGTAGTAGGCGCGCGTCCGACCTGTGCCATTCGCAGCGCGGGCCGTCTCCTTCATGGCCGTCTCCATGTTCAGTTGGTGAGACGAGACAAGAGAAGGCCAAGAGCTCCGATGAGTCGAGAACTCTGACAAAGGCAAAAGCAGCTGTTATCAGGGAGTCGAGAAAGCAGTCGCCATCCTTTTAGAGGTCAGGCTCAGTCCGATAAGATAAGCGAGTGTCTTTGACGGCGTCAATCGCAAAGTTGGGACCTGGCCGAGAGAGGACGAAGACTGAAAGGATGAGAGAGGGGCTCCAAAGTGGGTTCTTTTACGCGCAGCATGCAATTGCCGAGGAGAAGAGGTCGTCTGGTGGACAGAGAAAGGAAGTGGAAATTGAATCTTCTGGAGCAACCTCAGCTGGGGTTGGCGAGAAAGAGTTTGACGTTGACAAGACACAAAGAAACGGACGGCTGTGTTGATTGCGAAAACAAATTCAGTCGTTGAGGGTTTGCCTCTGCAGGGACTTGGACTTGGCCAGACGGCCTGAAGAAGGCGCGAAAGAGCGAGCGAAAGCGCTGTAGGGGCAAAAGGGCATCAACGGCCCCCACGTGATCGCCCGTCGCCCGCAAAAGGACAGAGCTAGCGTCTGCTCGCTAAAGGAACAGCTCTGGGCCTTGGCCACAGGGCATGGCAACGTGGGTCGTCCTTTCCTGATGCCTCCTTTTTCTTTGCGACGGCCGTGCCGGTCTGGAAAGCTTGGATCGCGGCTTCCCCACCGTCCATCTGTTCCCTGCACGGGTCGTGGCTCCCTCCGTTGCCATCAGTTCGTTGGTGGTCCTTACCCAACTCGGTCGGTATCGGGCGGCGCGACAGGTTGGCCACGTTTCTATTAGTCGTTATTTCCCGATTAGGAAAAAAAGATCGATCCCAGGGCAGTTCTGGATTCACCTAATCTGCTTGTTTCTGCAGGAAGCTTCGGGCCACATGCCCGAGACGGTCCCCGGTCAAACCGGAAGTCGCGACTGTGCTACATCACCGTACTCCGTAGTAATGGTCTGATTCTTGTCATGACGCAAACCGGCAGCAGTGACATGTGACCTGCCCCTGAACGAAACTCTGAATCGCCCTTTGCCCAGTTCCTAAGCAGAGCACGAAAGTAAAGCAAGCATATCATTACGGACTTGGCCTCTACTACGGCCGACTTCACATCATCACCAGAACGCGGGATCTCGCAGCTCGTTGCGTCGACCTCTAGTCCTGCTCCAATGGTAGCGCCTCGGGACCGGCCTCGATCGTGCTGACACGCACTTCGACCTGCACGCTGTACTTTGTGTATCGGCCGTCCTTGTCGTCGTACTCGATCTGATGCGATGGCGGCACCTTGTTCATGTTGCAATGCAAGACGATAATCTTGGCGTCGTCTAGAGGTATTTAAGCTGCTGGTATTGACAAAGAGACACAAGAAAGGGGAGAGGGAGGAGGGAGAGGGAGGAGGAAAAGCAGAAGAAACGCGCACCCATGCTGAGCTTTCTCAAACGTCTTGGTGCATCAGCCTCGCGCGACGCCACGGCCGATGTCGCGATAAACATTGTTCTGGACCGCTTCGCTTCGAGCGGCGCTGTTTCGCTTACGCCTCGAAAGCAAAGACGACGGCGTGGCTGTCGCAAAGTCAGCGGGCCGCAGCAGCCAGTGGCAGTCGTATGTGGTGACCCAATCCATGGCTCTCTTGACACCGAGCAAGTCGACCTCAAAGTTGTCACTACGAGTAGCGCTGCGCCAGCCCGAGTAGGGCTCGCGGGTCTTGACGCCGTAATTGCAAGGGCTGCGAGTGATGTTGGGCGGCTTGTCTGTGAGGAGGCCCAAGCCCTTCATGACGGCACCCGTGGACACAGCACACCAGCTTGGAGATGGTTGGTGAGACTACGTCGGAAGATCTTCGTTTCATTACGAGGGCACTCAACAGTCCTCTCCCTCCTCGACATTGATTCCTTGCTGGCCAGCAAAGTCGCCAACACGGGAGAAGGGGTACTCGCTGAGGAAAAGTCAGTTAGGCCGGCAAAAGCAGGACCATCAAGGACGCTGTTCAGTACTGACCTTCTCGCAAAACCACCGGACAGGAATATGCTCTAGCGTTCGTCAGTACCACCGGCATGACAGGGTCAAACTATCAGTCATCGCTCACGACCTCGAACCAACTTTGACCTTGCGCCGTGGTACGTCGAACCGCAGGCAAATCCTATGACTGTGAGCAAGTGTGATGTTGGTGGTGTATCCCGGCGATCCGAACCTACCAGAAATATGACCAACAGGCTGCATCTTGAACTTGTTATGGACGAGGTCGATGTCGGTATTTCCAAATGACGCGAGATCCTTGCGCAGCCGTATTAACAGGGCGAGCCTTGCTAACATATCTCAAGATTGCTCTGGCAACGAGAATACGTACGACTGTACCACCACCGGCGTCAACCACGATGATAGAGAGGTGAGGCCGCGCAAGGTTTGTGTAAATGTGGTGAGTTCGCGGCTGCGGTCACGACTGTCCTGCAGCTCCAGCTTCGTTTCGAGAGCAGTTCCGAGTCGGCGTCAATGGTCTAGCCGTATTGCAACATGCGGCTCTTGGAGTTCGAGTAGGATATCAGCAAAGGCACCTTGACCTCGGAGGCACCTGGCCAGTTCTGGACGACATGGATGTCGTTGAGGTCGTTTTTTTTGTACCGCCGGCGGACTGCGCATACGCGACACCTGTGAAGGTTGTACCGTAGTCAATGGCCATGACAATGCGTGCTTCCAGCTCTCTATTGAACACACCAGACACCGTCGCAGCAGACCCTCTCGGCATGGGTGCCGCGCGATCGGCGCACCACCCAAGTCGAGCACACTCGCTGTCTGGCTTCTCGAGATGGCGGCCGGTGCTGTTGGTGACGAGCCATTGGCAACGGTTGTAGCCGCTGCTGCGAGGCTATCTTTTGTTTTCTTGCAACCGAGCATGGCGTGCGGCCTCCCGAGCATGCGGCGCCGGGAGGTCGACTAATTCGTCGTAAGCCATTCTGGACGAAGATGGGACGAACAGACGCCGAGGAGGGACTTTGAAAACGATGATACGATTGATAAGACGTTCCACGACAGCTTGCGGATTCAATCCATGAGTGCTGAGATGCTTTTGACGAGACAGAATGGCGACGGCCAGGGCGACGGCCCAGGAAGAGACAAGGCTCGGGAAAGAAAACAAAGACACTCGACAAGACACTCGACAAGAAATAAGAAGAGCTAGCCGACCTGTGACGGTACTGCCAGGGCCATCTTTCTGAGCTCCAAATAATCAGACCCCAGCACCCCTGCAATGCGCCAGAAACATCACTCTCGCCTTGTGACGTTGGCCTCACAGTCCAGAGGCTGCACCTCACAACTTGGCTGTCGGCTCGTGTAAGTGAGGTACTTCCCACTGACGGCACACCCTTGGACCCATATTACAAGGGTGCGGGTGGAGCCTGGAGCCGCTCTCTGGTGCGCACAGTGACACAGTGCAAACCTCCAAAAGCGGATGCCAGGTGCCGATACGCCGGGCGTCGCATGGAGGCGCAACTTGCAGAGTGGGCGGCGAGGCTGCGCATCGTCTTTGCATGTCTGGGCGTCAACAAGGCACATTCTCGCAAGAGCTGACGCTGTTCTGGCCCTATGACAGAAGGAGGGAGAGATGATAGAGGGGGGATATGCAGCCAAAAGACGAGCTTGACGGATGATAGGAAAGATGAAGAGGCAGAATGGGGAACTAGGCTCAAAGAACATCGAGGGCGAAACAAGCAGGCGGCGACAGCAGAGGTTGCATAGAGTAGGAAGAGGACTTCCATGGGAGCACGAGGCTCACTCAACGCGGCTCCAGTGCATTGTTGTTACTTACGTCGGACAATCAAAGTGGGCGTCTGAGGAAACGCACAAGCCTTGGCCTAGATCCAGGGCCCGGAGAGACGTGAGAGCGGACCAGTGACTCTCTATCGTCACGTTCTTCGTTTGGGCTGTTGCCTCGATCTTATTCTGTGGTAGGCTGAGTTGCGATGCTGGGTGGGAGTACTTCCTCACTCCATGAGCATCGACTTAAACAGACATCGACCGTCTTGTTTGCTTCTTTGCTCTCTCTCGCGCTTTTCCTCTTCGAGCTCATCGGTCAACTTTACCTTGTCTTGCTTGCCCTTTTCTTACTCCACGACCACTACACAAAGTGACCTTTCCATCTTTCTTCAAAGAAAGCCGAGCAGCAGCAGCGGCGGCGGAGGCATCAGTAGGCGTCTATCCGGCGGTGATGTTGGCGGCGGAGTGGCCAGCGGCGACGGGGGCGGTGATCCTGGCATGGGTGGATGGGATGGTGATGGCGGAGCCGGCGTCGCCCGTGTGGTCGACGGCCAACCCGTCAAGACCGCACGCACAATGCGTTCTGGCGATGGTCGGGCGACTCGAGTATCCGCAAGGCTCTGGTGCCGTGCGAGGTGGTTCCGTTTTATGAGTCTGTTGTGGACAAACGTACATCTCGATGGATTTTTTGTTGATTGTTGCTGCGAGCGCTATTCTTGGATCTTTGGTGTTTTCATCTTGTCTTGCCACTTTTGTCACTTATTCTGCATGATTATGCCGCTTCAAGACAAGACCGTACGAGTGACGGCGTTTTTCGACGATTACATATCCCTTTCACATTCCAGTGTATCCTTGTCAATAAAGTTATATTGTATTACTCTCCGCCCTTCTCAGCCACTCCTGACTACTTCGTATTGGCGACTAGCTGGACAGAACCCTCTGGGGTAGAAACTGTCACAGAACTGTAGTGTGCTGTGTGTTGCGTGCGAAATCCAGCAAGATACATAATAAGTCGTTGCTAATAGCCCCCAAACTGTCCTTTCGAGTCCTCGTCATTAGTATCATGTCCTTCAAGTTCGTACGGGTCCTGTATGCCGGACACTCTGAAGGGAGTGCTCAACCGTCTTACACCGGATTCACAAAGGCGGCCGCCAACCGACTTGAATCGCTACACAGGGCGGCGACCCACGCCGACTGTCAACAGCGGGAGTACGGATTCTTGACCAGAATAGAAAAAGCTCGCAAGTTGAGTACTCGTACTGTTCTGTCGAATCCCTTCCTGTTGAGTGCCATACTCAGCGGCACGGATCGATATGCGCGATATGCGCTCTATTGCGTCTCCACAGATGCAGCAAACTACATATTTTTAAACATTACCTTCTTTGCGCTGGAAGCCAAAGAACAAGCCACGACAACGATGAATCAATCGAGCATAGGTCAAGAATTGCGGCTGGAAATGGCAGCAACGGCTGGTGAGATTTAAATAGAAATCAGAGTAAATGACGAGCAAATCAAGCAGATCTCCGGCCCGGACTATGCTGGTCGTGACTAAACAAGAGGCGGCAAAAAGATGGCCAAAAAATGACAACAAAAAAGGAGTTAATTAGAGGATAGGATATGAAAAACGCATTATTAAGGACATGATGTCGGTGGACCGGGCCCAAAGGTTACTCGTACCCCAGTAACCTGAGAGGGCCCTTGGAGCGTGAGATGTGCACAACGAAATGGTAAACGAGAGAGGCAGAGATGAAGAACATGCAGAGAGGGGTCCAGAAAGAGGCAGAGGGGGCGATTGGCACTGAAACTCAAAAAGCTTCACCCATGCGGGTGCGGCCGACCGTCTTGAAGGATTTGCCGTGCGACACGTACTGGCCGTCCGGGCCCATGGTGTCGAAGCGACGCAGTCCGCTGGTGCCAACGTCCATATTGAGATTGGTGTAGCCGCTGAAATAGTAGCCGACAATGATCACCAGGTAGCTGAGCAGCAGGATGCTGCCCTTGAAGTAGTTGCTCTTCCCCTCGCCGTACATGTAGCTGAGGAGGAAGACGCACAAGATGACGGTGACCATGTCCCACTGCGGGAAGAGGAGCGAGAAGGTGAAGCGGGACACGTCGACGCCTGCCGATGCCGCTTGCGGGAAGCAGGCCGAGAACAGCACCAGCGCCGGGATCTGCAGCAGACACACCTGCAGCGCGTAGGCGGAACCAATCTCCATGGACAGGGCAATGTTGCCGTTCATGGCAAACGAGATGGCGTTGAGGAACTCGGTGGTGTTGGGACCAGGGCGAACAGGGTGATGCCCAGGAACTTTTGATCAATCGAGAAGCCGTCGAGGACAAAGTCGACCGAGTCCACCAAAATCTCGGCAATGACCGCGTACAGAGCCGTGGCGCACATGAGAATAACGGCCGACTTGCGCCGGCTCCAGTTGGGGGCATCGTGGCCACCGTGGCCGGCCTCGGCAGCATGGTCGACTGGCTCCTCCCCGCCGCCGGCACCGGGAACAACACCCAGCCCAATCGCACCCTCGTACGGAACGTGCATGACCGCTGTGCGGACCGTGTTGGTGCGGACGCTGCTGCCACCGGCCGTGCTTCCGCCGCCGCCCATGGTGCCCGTAGTGGGCACATTGCCGCGGGCCGATGTGCGGCGAGGAAGACGGGCATCGCGGGCGGCAATCGTAGCCGCCGTGGCGGCCATCTCAGCAACCTGGTGCACCAGTTTGTTGCTCTCGGCTTCCGTAAAGCCGGCAAGGCGCATCGAGGAGCGACCATCGTCGGTGGGCGTGCACGTCGAGGGCCCCATACCCGAGGACTTGACCGTGTTCGAGGACGACGGTTGGCCGGCGCTGGCTGCAGAAGCACCACTGGGGCCACTGACAGACGCCTCGCGACTAGCCCCGCGACTAGCCCCGCCGTCCTGGCGAGCCTGCAGGCCAACCTGCCTCAGAGACTGGCCGAGGATGCGACGGTAGAGGTGCGAGTCCCGAATGTCCACGCCAGTGGCATCGCCAGACGCGCTGGCCGTGCCAGTCGCCATCGGGACCGTGTTCATGTGGTGGCGCGGGGCGCCTGTGAGCTCGTCCTGGCGCTTCTCCTCAATCTCCGTGTTCCAGATGACGGCCGCGTGCGTGCGCAGCGTGAACCAGAGGCCGATGGCGTACGACAAGAACAAAAGACTGGCGGCCACGTAGCAGTAGGGGCGGACAGCCTCCAGGTAGAAGCGGTCGTCAATGGACGGTGTCTGGGAAAAGTAGCAGCGGCGGCAGTCACTGGAGTCGCCGCTGCCCATGCCGCTGCCGTTGCCGTTGTTGACGCAGTCGAAACAGTTCAGCTCGTGCGTACCGTAGATCTGGTAGAACAGGGTAGGGCTGAAGGCGCCAATGACGGCAAACAGCAACATGGTGGATGTGACACCGGCAGAGCGGGCGTTGAAGCGCTGTGTTTTGCGCTTGATGGCACCGAAGCACATGGACAGCCCCGGCAGGAACAGCACGCCGGCAAAGATGCTGCCCACGATGCTGCCCTCCACGAGCTGGGACTTGCCCTGGTTGAGGGCGATGCAGTACAAGAACACCTCGACAATGGTCGAGAAAAAGGCGTTGATGGCGGCACCGACACCCATGGACGACTGGGCCGAAATGGAGGCAACAGCCTGGCCAATGAAATACGCCAGCGGGATGATGGACAGCAGGCCGGCGACGAACAGGAAGGCCGACGACGTGATGACGCTCTCCAGGTGCAGGATGCCGTCCAGGACGAGCCAGTCAAAGATGACAAACATGACCACAGCCATGAGGTTGATCAAGAAAATGTTTGTGCCGTCGACGGTGTACTTCCAGTACTTGGAGCCCACTGCGCGGTAGGTGCACACGATGATGGACGACTGGGGTGCTGCAGGGGCGCGTGCTGTGGCAATGTCCGACTCAAAGGTCAGGGCGAGCGGGTGACGCCGCAGGTGGTCGAACAGCAGGATGGTGACACGGCCCATGGGGATGGAGAAGACAAGGAACCAGCAGATGCCGGACACGATGAAGAGGGCCGGCGTAATCAAGAGGTAGAAGAAGAGGAAGAAGATGACGCGGCCAATGTTCCACTGACCACGGCCAAACAGACGGCGCTTGAGGCGCGGCAGTTCAGCATCACTGTCCCTGCAGCGTCGTCGTCGTTGTCGCCGTCGCCGTCGCTGTTGTACTCGTCGCGGCTGTGGTGCCGTGCAGCCGAGGTACGGTGCTGGATCAGACTGTCGGTCTCGTTGGGTGTAGAGTCAAGGCCGCGGCGCGACCGGCCAATAACGGAGCGGCCGCGCTCGGGGCCAAAGAACAGGCGGCCGTACTCGAGATCGCCACTCTGCCACTGCTCATACTCACTGATGCTGCGGCCTTCGCCCAGGTCCTCGTCCAGGTACGCCTCCTGCTGCTCAAGGCGCACAAACTTGCCAAAGGGATAGAACAGAAAGCCAGATAGGCCCCACAGGACGCGGCCGTATTCGCGCCCGCTCGGCAGTCCGGCGAAGATGAGACAGACCATGGCGCCCAAAAAGGCCAGCAGCGCCAGCCACATGCCAAAGCACAGAGTCCACATGATATTGAAGAAGAGCAGCCAGTTGTGGACGTGGCCGCCGGGCGTCGAGTGGATGTCGCCTTCGGCCGTCTTCTGGACGGACCGGTCCTTCTTGTACAGCGCGGGCTTCCACAGACGGATACCAAACGGATGGGTCTCGTTGATGGCTTGCTGGCGGTCTTTGAGCGTGAAGCTTTCCGCGTCGCTGAGATCGTCGTCGTCGTCGTCGTCATCGTGGTCGTCATCGTGGTCGCCGCCTCGGTCGTCGCCGTCGAGATCGTCGTCTATATCGTTGCGATCCATCATGAAGCTACGTTCCATAGCCTCGTTGTCGTCCTCGTCCTCGTTGCCGTCCGCATCGACGCCTGTCGAGTCGAAGAAGCCCGCGTCGGGATGGCTGGCACTGCTGTAGGGCGTTGCCGCGGTCCGCGGCGTCGTAGCGGCGGAGCCGGCCACGTCCTCGTCGTCCTGTTCAATATCATCGAGGTTCGAGTGGATGCGGCTCAGCGGCGCACCTGAGCCGGTCGCGCCGCGGCGGCGCAGTGTTGTTGGCTGCGCGTAGGTGTTCTGTCGTCCAGCCACATCGGCCTGGACCTCGCTGACAGCATCGTCGACTGAGAAGACACTGCCACGGTGGGGTGCCTGGACGTTGCTGGAAGCGCGTCGGGCCAAGGAAGGTTTGCGAGGTCGTGAGCGGCCGCGGTCAGGACCAAGGAGCGGCGAGCGGTCGCGGCCAGGATCGGGGTGTTTCCAGGTCGCTGCTGAGGCCGGTCTTGGGTCGGTGTTGGGGCGTTGTCGTGGTGCTGGGAGGAGCCCTGGGATGTTATTGTGCCTAGACGTAGACGGGCAAGTCAGTACGGCGCTGTAAAAAGATGCAAGGGCAGCCAAGAGAAATGAGCACATACCGTAGTTCTCTGGTCGCCGACGGACGGTATCGGTCGACTGGAAGCTCTCGGCCAGGTTGGTGCTGTTGTTGTCTCGTTCACGGCCGCCACTCGTCGAAGTGAAGCGAGTGGGCGTGCGGGCGTCGGTCGGAGACGGTTGAGCCGCCGACTCGCCACGGCCGAGATTGTCGGCATCCATGGTGTCACAGGCCGGCCGGGACTCGGTCGATAATCAAAGTTTAAAAGAAATCGTGACTGCAATCGATGGAGCTCAATCAGAACAAGGGGAAAGCGCGTGCTGTGCGGCACAGGGGATCCATGAGGCGGCGACGTAAGCACGAGGCGAGATAAGCCGTCCGATTCAAGGTGTCGGCGGCGGGAGGAGAACAGGCGGAAATGGGCGACGTTGAGGTCGAAACAGAGCAATAAGTCAGAGGATGAAGGAAGGAAAAGAAGAGAGAGAAGATCCGGCGAGCTCGATCGAGGAGATCAAAGTGGAGTCAATGGCGAGCAGTCGATCCGAGATGGTCTATGGAAAGAAAACAACGAAAAGACGACCTCAAGGGATGGGAGCGAGACAAGCGGTAATTAAGCGCATGGACATGAACGAGGAGCGAGACGAGGGACGGCGGGAGGGACGAAAAAGAAGGGAAGGAGGCTGTCGAGCCAAAGGGAAAGGGAAGAGACAAGATTGTGACGAGAGGCGGAAACTGGGCACAAAGGAAGCACAAACAGAAGAGACGTGATCAAAGGGCACGTTGTGGTAGAGAGAGGATGATGCGAAATCCAGGACAGCTGCTCCTCTCTGCAGAGAAGGCAGAGAAGGCAGAGAAGAGGGAATCAGCCCCTAGCAACAGGCCAAGCTCTGATGAGGCAGATGCAATCGGGACGCTAAACGGTAAGGAGATGGGTGGAATCGAGGCGACAGTGCAGGCCGCTACTGGAGCTTAGGCGTGATTGCGGAGTAGTAGCAGTCTTCTCAGGCTTCTCAGGCTTCTCAGGCTTCTCAGGTTCTCAGAGGCTCGCAGGCCGCTGTAGGGGTTGTCCAGGGTGCACGTGGGTAGGCTAGGCTAGTGCTGTAGAGGGTCCGTAGGGCGCTATGTACGAAATAGCATGTAGCGCTCTTGTTCGGCGCTCCGGCTGGTGGAGCTCTGCTTCGTGGCCAACAAAGCTTCTTTCGCAAAACGCGACGCCAGACCCAAAGAACACACGCAGACTCCCCTTCTGGCACGATCCATCAAACACGACGGGACAAGACAGCCACACAACGAACCGGGCCAGCCGCGTGACGACGATTGCCCGACTACCCGTGCCACCGGCCGGCTTTCTTTGCTAGCCACATCCACACCTTCCTCTGCCATGGCCTCGCCGTCGCCAGCCCGCCGCCGACGCGGTGCGACTCCTATCGACGCGGCGACCTCCTCTTCTGCCGACGCCTCCTCCGAACCGTCGTTTGTGCCGACCACGTCGACGACGTCCTATGCTCCGCTGGCCGTGGCCGCTCGCAACGGCAGCCCCGCCGTGCTGCTTGCCGCTCTGGCCCTCTGCTTCAATGGCCTGGTGGGCGGCCCCAAAGTGCGGCAGGCCGGTGTCGACGCCGATGCCGACAGCACTGCCCTTGCCACGCTGGCCGGTCTGCTGGGTGTGGCTACAGTCGTGCAGGCTGCCGCGTCCGTCGTGGGTCTGCCGCCGGCGGGCTCCGTGGCACCGCCGCCCGTGTCGTCTTCGTCTCCGAGCAACGAAAGTGCCAAGAAGCAGCGCAAGGCCCGCAAAGACGGACGCAAACCCAATGTCATTGTGACGACAACCCTGTCCTTGGTGCTGACCGCACTGGCGACGCCGCTGGTGCACCTGGTGCTGGTGCTGTTTGGCGCGCCGTTTCTCGCACAGACGAGCCGCACGTTCTTGTGCGCGGCACACTTGGCGGTTCTGGGCCTCTACCCTGTCATCTACACGCGTGGTACGGACGGCACGGGCGCGTGGCGGGCGCTGGCCTCTGGCTCGCAAACGGCGAAGCAGCTCGACGCGGCCGTGGGCGGGCTGTGGGGTGCGTGTGCGGGTGCATGGCTGGGCGCGGTGCCGATCCCGCTTGACTGGGACCGGTCGTGGCAGCAGTGGCCAATCACGGTGGTGGTGGGCATCTACCTCGGCCATGCGGTGGGCCGGACACTGGGCGGCGCTCTGCAGCGCCGGTAGTCGGGAGAGGCAGCCTTTGGCGGTGCAGGGGAGCTTCCATGCTATAACGTGAGCATGAGCAATACTGGAAGTGGACGGAGGAGAGTGGACCGGACGGGAAAACGTGCCTGATGCGAGTATGCTTCGTGCATGATTGGTACAGGACGCACGCGTGTCATCCTAATAGACTGTACATATTCGCCCAAATGCGTTGTTGCCATTTCAATTTAACTGGCTCATACAGCACCAGCGCAGCAACAATGAAAAGAATGGGACGAGTCGTGGTTCGTGCCCATGGCAACATGTCTGCCTGACCCTCGAGAGGCCGGCAGGTATCACATCGCTTGCTCGTAGCAGGAGAAAGTACAAGCACAGAATACAGCGCGTAGGTAAAGTACATGGAGGATTCGCAGACCCCTCACGGCCGTTCCAGCGCTGCCCGGACCCGCTTGCGTTCCCAGCCGTACTTGGCACGCATGACATTGTTAAAGACCTGCTCGAGTATCCGCAGCAGGCCGACGATGGCGTACAGCTTTGTCCAGCGCCGCAAGAAGAGGCCTGACAGGGTCTTGGTGCTGGGCGGATGGGCTGTCGGCGGCGCCTTGTGCACCCAGCTCCGAGGCGGTGTTCGCTCCGAGGCGGGCTCGTCACTGTCGCTGCCTACATCTTCGTCCTTGCCGCCGTGCTCCCACCGCTTCCGGACATTGGCAAACTTGGACGGGTCGTCGGTGATGACGCCCTCGACGCCGTGGCGGATGCTCCAGTCCATCCACTCCTCGGAGTTGACGGTCCACACAAATATGGCACGGCCCTGGGCGTGGGCTTCGCGAATGAAGCGGCAGCCGCGCGGGCCGACCAGGATGCTCTGCAGCAGATTGAAGTAGGTAACGCACTCGTACTTGAGTAGCTCGTAGCTGTAGGCGAGGGAGAATCCGATGTAGGCGATGGGGAACCCGGGCAACTTGTCCTGGGCGTGGCGTATATAAGTTGCCTACGAGGTTAGCAAGCAAACAAGACAAGGGGACATGGCAAATGACAACGGTGAGCGAGGTGACTTACATCCCAGCATCCCAGAACAATGCGCTTGCTCCAGTCTCCTGGTACGGCCGAGATGGTCTCAGCCATCCGTGTCACGAGCTCGTCTGCGTCGTCGTCACGCTGGTAGTGTCAGTCTATGGCATACGACGGGCTTGGTACGCAGACAGGGGCATACCTTGACGTCCAGCAGCACCCACACGTGCTCGCGGCCCGGCTCCGACAAAAATGCCAAGAGGTCCGTCAGCCGCGCCATGGCACATTTGGATCCTTGGTCGTCCGCAGCGTCTCCAAAAACGACCACTCGCAGTCGGCAATCTTGTCGGCCCGGCCAAAGCAGCGCTTGAGCGTCGGGTCATGCGACAAGACAACGACTCTGTCTTTGGTGAGGTGGACATCCGTCTCGAGTGCGACGGCGCCGCTCGCCAGTGCGCCCCGGAACGCCTCCAGGCTGTTCTCGGGAAACTTGGCGCGGAAGCCGCGGTGGGCAATGTCCTGGGGTAGCCTGGTTTTGCCGTCCACGGTGGGTAGACGGGATGCCGCTGGGTTCCGTGTCTGCTGCCTCGCCTTGCGAGCGCATGCTGCTCGGGCGTGAGGGTGCCGTGGTGTGATGGGGGTGGGCATGGCATGGCCAAACCTTGTGATTTGGGCAAAGGAGACGGAGAGGCTGCTGAAGAGGGCGGATCGGGGATGAAGACGATCGAGACACCAGAGGAGACGGCATGACTCTGGCAGCCGCGGTTCTTCTGGAGACAGCTTCAGCTAGCGTATGTATGTTTCTCGCTGTTTCTGTCGACTGCTTTATTACTGCCCGGTTGGTAGCTCGTCTCGTCCGAGCGCGCGTCGTTTGCCCAGAGCTGCTGGTCAGGATGGGCCGTGTAAGACGAAATGGAAGCAAAGCTGACATATACCCGATGCTATGGGCGACGTGCAAGGGAAGAGACAGAGAGAGCAAACGCCCCAAACGATGTGCTCGCGGCGGACCGGCACGGTGTTTTTCGCTTTGGTTTTGGTTGTTTTGGTTGATTTGGTTGTTTTGTTTTATATGTTTTGCTTTGTTTTGCTTTGTTTGTATGAATGATTGGGTGAGATCCGGGAGTCGACTTCTGGTGTCCTCTTATAGGAGCTGGGACGATCGGTCAAGGATGTTGTTTTTGGGCGTCTGAGATGTGCTACACGCCGTTGTTCCTGGCAGGGCAGGCGCGAGTCTCGTATGTTGCACGACGTATAAACCGTGCTCTTTCTTCATCGAGATTGAAGCTCTGTGCAACTGCCCTCTACAGCTCTGCTCTTGCCTTTTATCCAAAGCCCCTCGCCAGGTAGGCTCTTTCCCTTTCCGCCACTACTTCCATGTACAGCCGAATGGGGCGAATACGAATGCCTTCCAATCGGGGTTCCGACACCAGAGCCGCTCCCGGGCGGTGCTCTGACGGACTTGTTTTAAGCACCGCCGGCGTCCGCATCGCCACATGATGACGCCATGCAATTTCGTAGACCGGTTGGCTGAACTGAGTACACTGAATACACTGAAACACAGAAGCCGCCCGGAGTTTGCGAGAATGTCCACTGACGCGACAGCTCCTGCCTGTTGCGAATTGTCCTATGTGGCTCCTTCCGGGTTAGGCTAAAACCGTCTATTTATTCATTACAGGGTCACGGGCAGTGGCAGTGCGGTGGGCGCGGAAAGGTCGCTCGGAGTTGGAAAGTGCGCCTGGCCATGTGGTGGTACGGCTTTTCGGACTCAGATTCTCCGCCGCAGCTTGCTGGCAACCTCTTTTTCTTCACCCTTCCCCAGGTGGCCTCGAGAAAGGGGAGTAGATGCGACACCACAGCCAATGGCTTGCGCACGCCTAGCTTGGTGCCTCTTTGTCGAGAGGCACGTCTCGTGTCCGTTCTGGCATTTCTCCACCTTACGTCGTATTCTTTGTGAAGAGACCCTTTCAGATGGGAGTCTGGTTTGGATAGCGCGACCCAAGAGTCTCCCTACAAGACGTGTAAGGCTGCCACAGCCTCGTACAAGGTGCTGACGTCTTTTCGTCCGGCCGTCCCGCTTCACTTTCGGCGCTGTTATCGGTCACCTGCAGGGGGGTCATCAGCGCCTCATCCGGAACGCCTCGACTCTTTATTGATAGTACACAACATGAGAGACGGCTTTGCTTCTGAACTTCATACTTGGACCAGACAAACTCGACATAATGTTATGTACATAAGTGAACACATCCTCTCAGCTACAGGTCAAAACAACCGAGACAGCGGTGCCGATTTCTCGTTGTTTGAGCACTTCCAGACACTTTGCGGTTCTGTACGACATAAGGACGTAGCATAGTGATGTTGAGATTGCAATAGAGGGTCAGTAGGCGATGAGTATTGCTGACTTCACTTGCCTATATAAAAAAAAGAAGATCTTCCTTTCGGCTTATAACAATGCAGCTCGATTTCGTGTCTGGCCTGTCCAAGTAGCCGTGGCCATTACGTTTCTGTCATATAAGTAATGGTGCGCATGAGAAGTTACTCTGGATGAAGAACGTATTCAGAGTTGCCTTTCTAGGCCGAAGACTTTTGCGCTCGCATTCGAGGTCATCAGAACTATCATCACAAATGCTACTCCTATAGATTAAGCCAGATATAAGAGAAGAGTCAACCCTGCGTAGATGATTGTGAGCCGTTTTTTCTGTTACAAATTGTCCTATGGCCCCCTTCAAGAGGAAGAAACGTAACGTTTTGATCAGGGTTGCAAAGTGAGGTTCAGATGATAAATAATGCAAACATTAAATGTTAAATAATAATCCGGAACGGTAACTTGCCAAAAGGCATCAGGTATCAGGTATCAGGTATCAAGTATCACGTATAGGTTTTCCATGGTCCTCCGTATCCCAACTCGACAAATCCAGGCGAGACAAAGGCAAATTCAAGCCAGAAGAGCTCTCGTCCGACATGCACATGTCCACTCAAGTAAAGAACAAAAATTCGTAACCAAAATACTCGCTAGATAAAGCCAGCATTCCACGTAAAGGAAGGGGTCGTCTGTAAACTCCGGGCAGCGAAAAGACGTCGCCGATCTTGGATGTGTTGTCGCAACCTTGTGGTTTGCTTTTGATTCGTTGAAAAAATCTCTTTGTGACGTGAGCGATGAAACTTTTTTTGGTTCCGAAATGACAGGAAAAATTGAGAGCCAAATATGCAAAGCCAACGAGTCATACAAAATAAGAAGCGCCAATGCAAGGGGGTATGAAGACGAAAAAAGGTTACAACACGAGGTTACAGCACGAGGCTGTCCACGTTGTAGTTCTCGGGGCCGGTGCCCATAAGGCCATTGGTAGTGCGGTAAGGCGGACCGCCCATGTCCAAGCCACCAAGACCAAGGTTATTTAGTTCGGCCGAGTTGAGCTCGTCGCCAGCCACGGAGCTCATGCTCTCGTCGCTGAAGCTCAGCACACTCTGAGCCGGGGCTGGGATGCTGCCAGGGCCACCTTGGCCGCCAGTGCCGGCGAGATCGGCAAGCGTGAAGCCAGTCAGGTCCCAGGACTCGGGCGACCACCCGTCACCAGACTGCGACGTTGCAGAGGCAGGCGTGGTGTCAGTGGCGGCTGACAGGCCCATGTTCGGGCCGCCGTAGATGGCATCGTACACGTTCATATGGCCGCCGTCCATGAGCTCAAGAGGGCCTCCCAGTCCGCAGGCGTCACGCTCGACGACCGGGCCTTTTGGTTCTGGTTGAAGAGCTGCGGCTGCGCCATGCGCGCTTGGGCAGGCGAAGACGGCGCGGGAGACAGGGACATGTTCAAGAAGTCGAGGTTGCTTTTCTTCTGCATCATTCGCTGGTGCTGCTGCTGCTGGGACTGTGTCATGCGGCTGAGCATCTGCGCCTGGGACATGGACATGCGGTGCTGCTTGGGGAGCTGGACATGCTCGCGCGGGCTGTCAAAGGACGAGCGAGCGCGCGAACGGTTCTCAGAGTCCAAGCCGCTTCCAGGGACACCTGCGCCAATCACAGGCATGGTCATACGGCGAAGCTTCTCCTGCTGCACGAGGAGATCGCTTTCGCCCATGCTAGCGCTGTTGTGGCGGCCCAGGGCATCTGGGGTGCTGCTGCTGTCCCTTGGGCTGTGAGCCACCAGGTGATGGGCGGCGGGCAGGAGCCGACATGGTCAATTCAGGGGTCGTGCGGGTGGCCGAGGCGGGGACATCATCCACGGTAACTAGTATGGCCGCCACGCGCTTGAGATTGTAGAAACCAGGGGCCTTTGTGCGGTCAGCAATCTTGATGACCGTATTGACGAGGCGCTCGGTGTCCTTCATCATTTTGCTGTCCTGCTTGAGATCCATGCTCTGGTAGAGCAGAGTCATGCCGCAAATGACGAGAAGGTCGGGCTTGTTCATGCACATGGAGAAAGCCATCTTGCGCTCCTCGAGCAGCTCGATGATCTGGACAATGTGCTTGCTCGCCTCGCTGACGGCCATCAAGGCAGATGCCGCCTTGGTGCCCAAGCTGGAACCGACCGCAGGCCGCCAGATGAGAGTACGGATGTAGTAGTAGGTGAGCGACAGCAGAGGAGAGCGATTGCCGGTCACGTCCGTCGAGGGCTTCTCTTGGCGGAAGGTCAAAGTAAGGTGAGCAGGCAGGGCGTCGCGCCACTCGGTCAGCGCAGCTCGAGAGAGGCCATCTTCTGAAGAGACAGCTCGTGCGTAGAAGCGGCTGGGTAGTTGGCGTCAAGAACCTTGGCAAGGATTCTTGAGACGCGGAAGAGGGCAAGCGCCGCCGACAGGCGGGTCGACTCGCCAGGCAGAGTGGGCTGGAAACCCTTCTCAGTGACATACTCGTCATCAGTATCGGCAGGGTACTCTGCGTGGATGTCCTCGTCGTTTAGCTGCTTCGGCAGACCAAGAGTGGCGGCCGAGAAGCAGTCGAGGGTGTACAGAGTCCAGAAGACCTTCTTGCGGGTCTCAATGGTCAGAGCACCGAAAGCGAAGCGCTTCTGGCTCTGGTGCAGGCCTAGGCGGTGGGACAGGCCGATGGCGACGCCCTTGTAATACTGGAGGCGCTTGTAGTCGGCGCGCATGGCACAGTAGAGGATGGCTAGAACGAGGCACTGCAGGGTGATGATGGTGTTGTCCATGAGGACAGAATCGAGGGCGCGCTGCCACTGCTGCTCGCAAGCAGCAATCTGCTCCAGGTCGGCTGGTCACTGGAGAGGCCAGCAATAGCAAAGACAAGATACAGCTGGGCCAGTTTGTGGCCGTTCTTGACCTTGTCGGTATCGCTGACGAACTCGTCGTAAAGGCGAAGGAAAGCAGGGCGGTGCAGAATAGGAAAGAGAGGTGACCATTCCTGGAAGTAGACATTGACGCACCGGTCTGAGAACAGACGGGGTGGAGCACGCATGTTGGAAGCAGGAACCTTCTCCACTAGCGGGTAACAGCCCTGGATATGTAGAAACGCCTCGGCATGAAAGTCTGAGCACGACTTGCCACCTCCTGCATTCTTCTCTTGAAGATGTCTGGTACTGTGTTAGAAAACGAAAAGCGAACAGGCACAAGCAATACCCGAGTGAGCGACAGTTGACATACCAATAAAGGAGCGACCACTTGAGGAGCCCATAAAGTAGGAGTCGGAGTTCTCGACGCCGAGAACCAGAGGCGATGCCTGCACCCGGAAGGTATCCTCCCTTGCCGCCGAAGTCGATGACGACTTGGAGTCTCTCTTGGATGCCGCTGAGATGGCGTTGCCATCTATTGAAGTCCTCGGCGATACGTTCTTTGCCGCTCCCGGGGAGGCTGAGGGCCCGGGCGATGCGGACGAAATGGAAGTGGACTGGCGTGACATAATGTCCCCGTTGCTGCTGTCTTTTGTTGCTGATGGTGAGGCGGATGCTGCCGAGCCATTTGTTGGCGGGGCGTTATTTCGTGAGATGGACGCGCGGCGCTGGTTGCCGTGCATCTTGGAGAGCATGTCAATCTTCTCGTCCTTCTCGTCGAGCAGGTCCTTGAGCTCGCGCACCTCCAGCTCCAGCTGGCGCACGCGCTCCTCCAAGGACTCGGTGTAGCCGCGAGGAAAGGCACGGCGACTCAGCTTGTCGCTGGTCCGGCACTCGAAGCCGACATTGGCGCACTGTGAGCAACACGGCCGGATGCCATCGCAGCGAATTTTCTTGCTGCGGCAGCGATCACAAGCCTGTGCGATCCGGCTTTGCGAGCTGGTGCCCACCTTTATCACCTTCATTGGTAATATGCCCGGCATTTTGGATGTGTGTGTGGGGGAGGAGAGGATGTAATAGAGCGGGGAGGTAGGAGTGGAAAGAGACTGGATTAAACCCAGCAAAGCCTCGCTGTTGCCAACGACAGCAACAGTGATGATTGAGAGTGTGTGTGGCCGTGTGAGGCTTGGATGGTAGTCTTCGGTACTAGTCGGCAACTCTTGTGACGAGTCAAGTAGGCGAGTCGAATGGTCTGTATTTGGCCCAAAAAAAACGGCCTTCTCCAAAAGATCAAAACGTAGAGCTTTGTTTTGAATTGCTCCTGGCAGGAGGATCTTGGTTGACTCGGCGTGACTGGCGGGCAACGTCCAACAAAAAGGATAAGAGGCCTTGATTTCACGGTCCGTACAGTGTGAAAAGACCTGTAGCGTGGTGTCACCTGCAAGCAACCTGCATTTGTACTCCGTAGTAGTATGCGGCGGGTTTTGCTTGTGATGGGAAAGCGCGCAAAGGATGGGCGGACTCCAGGTCAGAATATGAAAGCAGTTGAAAGAGGGCCGCGGTAACATATGCCAAACGTCGTGTGCTGAGTTCAAGCGAGGTTGTTTTCTGGTGCGATTTTCGAGTGTTCTTTTGCTGGGCAAAAGCCAATGCTGTGAGGTTGCGTGGATCCTTTTCCGAGGCTTGTGTTTGCTGTGTCACATGAACAAATGTGTGTGCTGATGGCTGATCAAATGCGTAAAAAGTGGGCACTGGCAAGACGTCTGACTTGACGATAGCAGTCGATAGCAGTGTCGGTAGCAGTCGTGAGAGAAAGGCAGAGGTCGAGGCGTGATGTTTGAGGGCGTAATTGCAAAGGAGGAAGACATAAGAAAGCAGAATAGGCAGGGTAGAAGGTTAGAGGAGACAGGAGAGGACGCGATGTGGAAAGGGGCGCCGTTATTATAAGAAGAGGAGTGTGAAGAAGGGGAAGAGAAAGAAGAGCAGTGGGACAAAGAAGAGAAGAAGAAAATGCGGGGGGAAGGGGAGATAAAAACGAAGAAGTTGGTCGACAGAAAAGAGTCAGTGAGGATGGGGAAATGGATCAAAGAGTGGCAGAGCAAGAGAGCAGGTACGAAGTGGTGAATGGCCCCAAGATGGGCAGGCTCGACCTGTGGGCGGCGTCTGAGATGGGGTGTGGTATGTGGGCAAAAGGCCACTTGAATAGGGAGATGGGCGTGAAGTAAAAACGGACGAGAAGCGCCAAGAAGGAGCAAACGGTGGGCAACAGGCAAAACGTAACCTGTCAGTGATCACTGGGAAGGAGGGAGGGGCGTGTAGACGGTAGCAGATGGTGCGGAGGCAAAGCAGCAGCGGAGGTACCTGGTACGGAGAGGGGGGGGCGTGTGTGGAGAAGACTACTTTGTAAGTCAGAGACAGAACAGACAGGGAAATGGTCAACGACAATGGGGCACTATGAAGTAGGGAAAGAACATTGGGAAACTGGCCGTTTTGTTGTTGCTGCGGGGGAGGAAGTCGCCGTCAACGAGATATGTCCGTCGTTCTTCCCTCGCATACGTCGTACTCGTAGGTCTTGTGTCAGGGTTTCTTGCGACGATCTTGGCTATTTCGGGTCTATCGCACCTTCCCTTGTTGGCCACTTTGCAACTTGCGGAGAAATTCGGCAAAGGAACAGACACCTGGGGAAGGCGCGATGGGTGCGCCATTGTTTCCAAGCCTCTCCACGCAGGGAAAGAGGACAAGGAAAGGGACATACGCGGATTGGCTCCCTGTGTCACGCAGACGTTTGCTTTTCACCATTCCCGTTGGCAGCCTACGCAGCCATCACCATCTCCTGGCTCCAGAGGTGCCACGTTGAAGCGATAAAGGTAGGGCAGATTCCTGTGGATTGGACTCTGGACAGCGCTTGCTGTGTCTGCTGTACTGCCTCCAAGTCGCTGTGGTAGTACGGTCTCTCATGTCAACTTTGCTCTCTTGGTGGAAGCTAGCGAGTTTTGCCTCAATACGGTGCCGGAGAAAACGCAAAAGGTGAGTGTTTGTTGAGCAGCATTGATATGAAAACAGCTTGGGAATGATGCCACTTTCTGCAACATTTCGGACCACGACCATTCCAAGTTCGGCTGTGGGTGGGAGGCTGAAAAATCTGGTACGCACAATGGCACTAAATATGGCGCACTGCGACACCGCCTCGAAGGGTTAATTAAGCACAAAGAATCCAAGACGAACGAGTCGTATAACATCCTCAGTTTGCCATGGGCAGCTAACAGAACAGAATCCAGATGCACCCATATGAACAGGCCAAATAATCCCAGGATATGAAGAAATCGCGTCTCGTTGAGAACCACTCATGTGTCACGGCCTGTTGATTTTATTGGGACGGACTCATCTCTACGCACGTAGAATCAAGTCCAGCCAGAAATAACACCTTTAGGCCACTAACCCAGCGGTTCCAAGCTTTGGCGCCGGTGGTCGGAGGCCGGCAGAGGATTACACACATACGAAGTACTCCGTGCTACATCTGCACAAAAAATGTGGCCCAGGCTAGAATGAGGGCTCAGAGCTCTGGACGCAGACAAGGGGAAATGGAGACAGGGCCCGCCTCAGCCGGACAGTGGAAAAAAGGCAAAGGACGATGCAGGACTGTATCTTACTTTGTACTTGGCCGTATTGCTGAGTGTAGCGCTGGCCTACGTTATGACCGAAGAGAGCAAAGCGAGTCACGAGAGCTGGGAAGAGTGTTGCGTCTACCTTTCCAAGTTTGTGGAGAAAAGGCGGCTACTAAACGAACAAAGAAGAGAAAGACGAAAAGCAAGACGAGCCACTGCTGACGCACGGCGGACACTGCCACAGAAGAAAGTGTGTGGGTAGCCTTGGAACAAGGGAAACCGTGAAACAGTGAAAAAAGGCTGACGAGAGCCAAGGGAGAGATCATCGACTGTGCAGACACTAAACAACGCCACTTGTGTGCACTTGCCATCCCGCGTGATCCGTCTGGGGCTCAGCTTTGTTGGAGTCAAGGTATGTTCGTGAGGTCAAGGCTTGGGTTGAGACAGTAGACGATGCCCTGCTAATGGTGGACGCCACCGTCTTGGTTCGCTTGGCTGTTGAGAAAGACGCCACGCGGACAAAAAGTGGCAGAAAGGCTGACGAGAGCCAAATGCTACGACGCAGGTAAACAAACAAGAGGAAGAAGCTAGCAGAGCACGGGCAGGCTGGGCAGACGCGGCTCTTGCACCGACTGAGATTGGTATGGATGATCAAGCAATCGTTGATGTGTACAGGCTGTGTCCATCAGCTTGAACAATCTAGGTGGTGCCGTCCCTCTGCATGAAAGGTTCTTGCACAAAACCCGTTGGTCAGAGGTCTGATTCTCTGAGGGGCCTGCTTCAGATGTACCTTTTACTGTCGAGTGTTACTGACGAATGGTGGCATGGTTTTCCCCAGACAAAACACTGGCCACGCTCCATAGCGCTGTTCTTTATCCGCAAGACAAACGCAACACCCGTACGAGTAGACTCACCATTCTCTCCATATGGGTACGGAAAGACAGCAAATAAGAGGTTTAACTTTTACGGGAAATACGGAGTCTGAAGAGAGTGGGTTGAGCCAGGGTGTCTCGGTGTATGTATCACAAAAACTTCACAAGAAAATGGAACGGGTCAGATCGCCGTCTGGGAAGGACAGACAGAAGAGGATGCAATAGTCTGGGGTCACCAGAAGACCGAGACCATAGACGCAACCAAACATCAGGATCCATAAAGTAAGACAACAAGTGCGGCCGGCGCGCAAAATTGCCGTATGCCGTATTGGACGGCCTGGGCCCTCGAAGAAGCTGAGCCAGGAGGACTAAAAATCCGGGAAACAGCTAAGAAAAGATACCACTTCCGTGTACGACTTTGGTTAGAGACCAAACGGTTCAAGCGAAGCCGACAGACCGTCTCTAACTCGCTTCATGGTGTGCATCTAGAGGGTAGTGTGGTAGTGTTGTGTTGACGTACATGTCGTCTTCCTTCTCCAAGAAAGGTCGACAGTTTTAGTGTCTATTTTGTCAGGTCTTTCAAGTTTAGCTAGTTTTTCGAAGGGTATCTTTGTCCGGACCCCCCCCCCAAACCAAAATCCTTGCGCTTGATACTTTCGACAGACAGCGGACCAGCTGAAAGTCCAAGGCAGTGCTAAGTGCTATCTCGTTGTTGAGTTGTCTTGGCTAAATCTGGGATGTCTTGTTGGGGCTGCGCTCCTTGTCTGTTGGTCTTTACTCGTACAGGCCATCTTTCATGCACGGTCGACCTACAACGACGGCTTGTGCCTCTTCTAGTCGCCTGCCTGGCCCGAGTACAAATGAATACGAAGTACGTTTCTTGTAGCTTCTGTACGTGGCCACAATCCAACAAGTCGGAGCCGAAGTTGCACATTTGGAGTAAAAGAGGGTGTGATCTGAAAAGAAAGGGGAGAACTGGAAAAACGCATCGGATACCGTACGAGTACTTCGTACGGAGTACGGAATACACTGTAGAGGGATCAAGTCAGCACTCAGTCGGACAAGGCAGAGGAGGTAAAAGTGCAAACAAAGTATTCTGAAGTAGAGTACGAGTAGAGGTTGAAGAGACTGCGTTAGTGCTGGTAGAGGTTAAAACAAGGGCTGCGCAGCAAAGCGCCCTGTGATTGGCCCCTTCTCCAACATATGACAAGCGATCCGAGGTTAGAGCACAGACACACCAGTGGAAGGAGACATGGAAGCTCTTGCCTAGTACAGATTCGTACTCAGTATTTTGCTGCAACACAACTTCCCCGCGCAACGGCAGGCGCGAATGGCTGCGTGCCTAGGTGCACCTGGTGTGAGCGGAAGCTAAGCGACGCAGCGGGCATACCGAGGGAGGAGAAAGCTCGGCAACATGAGTCGACGTGAACGAGACGAGAGAGAAGGCAACGCGATAGAACGAACTGGAGCGTAGGTGTGAGTGGGTTGGTCGGCGACACACACACCGGAAAGAGGCGGAGTGAAGCAACGAAAGAGTCGAATGTTCTCCAGGCCTAAGCATGGAGGAAGAGGCAGGAGCCAAGTGGTCCCGAACAGTTCCACGAAGCGACAACGGAAGGAACAACAGAACAGGTGTACGAGTAAGGGCGGAAGCCACAACTGAGCAACAGCATGACAAAGGCGCCACCCCACACCATTGTACGAAGAGTGGAGTGGCAAAAGAGACCTTGGGGAAGGCACAGCCAGGTTTTGGTGAGGTCAGGTGAGCGAGGTTGACTTGGGAATCGCGTCTGGATCAAATCGTCACTTGTCACCTGGTAGGGAAAGAGCAACCTGGCACGATAGTCGACACTCCCACAAAGAGAATGCCACAACATACGCCATACGGCGCAGCCCCTTTCGCTCTCCTCTATCCCCCTTCTCTCCTCAGTCTGTTGTTTTCCACCTTTGCCAATTCTCACCACCTTTTCCCTTTTCTCCTCTCCGAACTTTGCTGTCCATCCGCTCGAATCCAAACGCCTCAGCTGTTGGAAGCAGGGCTGCCACTGGGACTATGAAGCTATGAGCGGCGCCAAGTCGACCAAAACAAATACCATGGGCGACGGTCGTGATCTCTCCGTTTTAAACTGTCTCGTCCTGCTCTATTACGCCTCACACTGCACATCTCGGATTTGCCCTGCGACGATTGGCTGGGAAGACGGCAGCGACGATCTCGGGGGTCTCGAAAACCTCACAGTTCAGAGATCGCTCCACTTTCTGCCCTTTTTCGTGTTGATTCCCCAAATTCTCGACCACGTTGCGGTTCCGCATCTGCAATCTTAGTGCTGTCTGCACCATTTCCAGCCAAAACAAAAGTCCCCGCATGTTCCGCATTGGACGGCAGGTGAAAGGAACGACTAAGAAGCCTGTCGCGGGGCAATCTGGGGCCACAGTGCCTTTGTTTCCAGGCCTAGTCTTGTATGATCCTCGCCCATCCCATCTTAGTCTCGTTTTTGCTGTGGTGGTGACAGGGCCTTTTGGCGCTAATGAAGATGGAGACAGAAAACGAAGGCAGACGTGTACGAAGTACGGAGTACTGGCTACATACTACATGTACTTCGTACAAAGTACGAGTAGTGTACGCGGGCCGTGGAGAACCTGTTGGAGACCGCTGCCCTCTCAGACCTGGCCATCGTAACAGCCAGGGCCAAGGGACACTTTAGACAGAGGCCCTGTTCGGTGCTCCTCACGAGAGCAAGGCCAAACAACGACAGGCACCTCATCGTGAAGCATCTCAAGAACCAACGGCCCCGACCACAGACCGACGTCTGGGGCTTGAACACCTTCACCACTTTTGGCGGGGAAGCGGATCTTGTTCTTTGGCACCAAGCAGACGGGCATTGCCAAGTCGTAAAAGACATACGACTGGAGGCATCAAGATGCACAAGTCGTACCCCGTTTGTGGGTGGCAAACAAGGAGACTGAGATCAGCTTACGGCGAGGTGAAATTTCCCAGCCACAAAATTCACCAGCCAACTCATCCTACGAAGTCGAGTCTACGACTGGATCCAGCTCTTCATATCTCCTGGCCGATGTCCCTGGCCGCCGTCTGGCGACTCTATTTGCCAGCCTGTTTACCCATACCCCGACCGAAAGCAATCCAGCTGCACGCCATTCCGTTTTGCCTGGAAACGCCGTCTTGACCTAACGGCTCTTCTCACCACGTTTACTCGATATGAGCCTAAATACCGCTGCATAGTCGGCTCAAGTCTACATCGCACCCCTCGTCGGTCCGAGGCCGATGTCCGATACATACACATACTTCTTGCAGGTCTCGTCTCACTGATGAGGCCTGGGCAAGCTAGAGAATCGACGCCTGATAGTTCTGGCTTCTGTTGGCATCTACTTCGTACGTCTTGCCTCCCCAATTGTCTTGTTTTGATCTCCGTCTCTTTGCGTGCCGCTCAGACACAGAAGTTGCAAAATCCCATCCCTTTCTCTGAATTGCTGGTCTCTGGCTAGTGCCACTCGACGTTCCGCAAGACGTTGATCTGCGCAGGAGGCCCTGCAAGATCCCACTGTATCCCTCCGCTTGTGTTCCATTTTTTAATCTCACTTGTTCGCCGATGTTTGTGGTTACGTTGTTACTTTGTTTAGGCCAAGCGGCGGCGTGGGGAGTCATATTTCTGCCATACACTACGAAGTACGCACCTTTCCTACGTTTACGCACTGTCTCGTCGATCAACCCCACGACGGGAGGCTTGTTGCGGACAGAGAAAAGAGAACTGGCCGGTGACGAGAAGAGGAGACCTCGTCAAGAATGCACAAAGTAGGCCGCGTCGCCAAAAAGAAGCATTATGCTTGGTGGCCACGGGCCCCGTCGATCCTACTTGCAGAAAAGAGGCCAAAATCAGTAAATGATGACAGGTAAGGATACGTCCGTTTAGTGAGAAGAGGTTAAAGTGTACGAAGTATGCAAAGGAGAAAAGCAGGGGCGAAAAATGCAAGGGAAGAGGGGCGTGGGGACAAGGACGGCGAGCTAAAGCTAAATACATAGGTACATGTACAGCAGTCGAGTCCTGACAATCGCGGAGAAACAAAATCAACTAGATAGTGTCATCATTTCGAAGACCAGGAGTACGCACCGCGAAGAGAATACGGAACGAGAACTCGAAAAACAGCTCACAAACCACAGCAGAAAACGAAAATGGGGAGCACTCGAGGCGAGAACCCCAAGTCGCGGATGTTTGTACTAACCATCTCCGCGTCCGCAATTGCTGTGACGCTTTTTAGACTCGCAAATCGCATCTACGAAACGATCTCTAGCCACCAAAAGAACAAAAAAGGCAGACTTTGCCTCGTTTGTCGCTAGCGCGCCTCCCCAAGCAGCCTCACCTAGGGACGGAACACGGCCTACGTACATGCGACTTGGACTTCCACCAAGGCACTATTACGGCACGGGATGCGGACACTTCTGAATCCAGGCACACCTCTGCCCTGCCCATTCCTCCGTTTTTCACTCCTCCCATCCCTTGGCGTCGAGAAGCAATTGCGGAAGAGGCCGGCTGGCGGGCTTATTCGCAAGCCGTAGCTCCCTGTTGCCAGCTGACGGGTCGGCCTAGTCTGTCCGGTCGCGTGTGTTGCCATACAAGAGTTTGTTTGGGGTCGGGGGCTCGACTTGACAGACTCGGAGACGGTCGAGAGAGGCGACGAGGACCTCCCGGAGCCGGTGTCAACAGATTGCGTCATAGCATACGAGCGTGGAGCACGAGACGAGATGAGAGAGTGGCACATGAGTCGATGCAAGGTTCTCGAGAGAACAACTCGAACGAGTCACATCGCCGCGACCCAACCCATTTCCGCGGCAAGCGCCCACCCCTGTTTAATACCGCCCGTCACCTTTTGTTCACCTTTGACCTTCGCTTTCGCGCCGACTGTTGTCCATACTCTACGCCGTACACAATTTTCGACAATATGCAAAAATGCCGGGGGCCGATCTTGAGGACTTGACAAAGGAGGCACAGCTTTAGACCAAGAAGCCGTGGCAAAGTAAATACAGGCTTGAACTTGAACGGGACTGGCACCGGATTTCTCTCCTCTCCAGTCCCTCATCTTGCCGTCAAAATGCAAAAGGAGCACCAGCAACGCCTGGCACGTCGTGTCCTTATTGGGCATGCATCATAACGTGTGCGACCCTACAACGTTTGCCTGCGTGACAGCCACCGCCAACAGGTATGGGCATCACTGGGTAGGAGTATAGGTCGGCGGTCGGCGGCGGACAGTAATGCCCAAGACACCGTGATAGCGAGAGAAGAAAATGCACACGAGTCGCAAGGTCGGACGTATCGAAAGATGCAGTCTTCCAAAGCACAATTCGGGGCAACAAGCGAAGCAGCCAAGGACGGGAGGATACGAAGTAGAGCCAAGCCAGGGGCCAGGCTCCTGGTGAACTTCTAGGCCTCAATATTTTGTGCCTCTCGTCCTTTTCGCTGGACGAAATCTGGGCCGTCGCCAGAGTGTTGAGTGAGGCACCTCCCACACCACTGCACGTATCACTTCATATCACACTTTATGCATCCAGAAGAGCACATGTTGTTTGTGTCTTCTTCTGTTGGCTTGACTTTCTGTGGCATCTGGTGTGAAAAGGCTGTGCCGTTTCAGCTGCAGCCTCACGACACACCTGCAGGCACAAGGACAAGAGGAAAAGATCACGAAGAAGACGCAAAGGAGACCCAAGAAGAGCAGGAGACGTCCTGCGTCTGCTTCTCTGCCCGCGACTCGAGTCACGCGTCAACCCTCCCACGCCTCGCTTCCCAATCTCGCCTCTGGCCCCTCGATCAGCAGCCCCAGCTCCACAACGCGCTCTGCACGCTTCTCGTCGTGAGCAGGTTCCAGCCCAAGCAGGCGCATCAGCATCAACAGGCGAGACCAGCAGCCATGTCTGCATGCCCGAGCTCGAAGCCATGCCAGAAGCGCTCAGGCGCGCATAGGGAGGCAAGAAGAGACGGAAACGCATAAAGGGTCTGGGGAGACCTGTATTTGTCGAGAAACGGAGCAGAGGTGCGTATGGCCTTTTTGCGCGTGCTACGGTGGGCCAAGTAATGGCGCCGCTACTACGTGCCATTTCGTTTGTGTGATTGTCTCCGTTTTGGATTGAATACCGCTCGCGTCATGCTCCGCCTGGCTCCAGCTGTCGGCGCCCTTTTCCATGTCTTGTTAATACTCGTATTTGCCACCCATGCTCCCTTTTCTTCCCATCGTCAAACCCCATGCTCGTTTTTTGCACTCCGTATTGATTTAGTGTACCCCATACTTCGTACGTTGACGGATTCGTCCCACAGCGGGCGATGTGCACCCCGCAACAAAATGGTGGCACTAAAATGTGCCTTGACCGTTTTAAAACACTGACGGGAAAAACACGCCAGACTTCATGAGCCATTTGACCAAGGGAATATTCGCATAGTATATCCTAGAATGGAACTCAGTCGCACGACACGTTGGGCGAGAGCAATGTGCTTTTGATTGCTCCTTTCTCCAGACCACCCCTTATAATTTTGACGTTCATCTGTTCATCTCCGTTTGTGTTCTCGTACACGTCCTGCTTGCCTCACTTTGCTTTGCTCGGGCAAGCCGTTCGGTTTTCGGTGCTTGCGCCATCGTTGAGGAGCACATCATAAAGCCTGGCTGAGATTTTCAGCTAAAATCGTCCTCACCCTCGTACATGGGCTCATCGGCTTGTTCCTGACTGGGTGTCTGGTCATCGACTTGGTCATCGGCAGTCTCCATCGACCCCAGATAAGCCACCACCGTTGCATTCGAAAGAAGATCTGACCTCTGCACCGGAGGAATGAGAGCGTCAGTAAGCCAGAGAGCCAAAGGACTTGAGCAAGAAGCCCAAAAAATAGACAAAGAAGACGCAAAAGAATGAGAGGAATGGCAAGCCCAGGCCCCATTGTGAACGATCCTGTTGGAACGCTGACGAGAATAAGACGAAGACGTGACGACGGCCATGTATCGTACGGATACAACGATTCTGCGTGCTTTGCTCCGTTTGCTCCGTTACTCGTTTCGTGGTCCTTTTCTCCTTTGCCTTCCTACTGCTCAGGTCTTTGGCCAGCTCTTGTGCAATTGCCGTCGCGCCCGCCGTCATCTTCACCCTTTTTGTCGGTGCCCTCGGCACAACACTCGTCAGTGCAACGTCCACCGTGTTGTCAAGAAGCTCAACGTTCAAGTGGTGCTCAAAACGGAAGCGTTCCTGGACGTCGGGGAGGGTATGGAGAGTGGCTAGGGAGGGCGCGCGAACGCTTGTTGCCACGTCCTCCGTAGCGGTAGTGGTGGTGGTGTAAAGAGAGAGGCTTGTGTGAGCATCAGATGGGGAAGTGATGTGGGACATGCTCAAAGAAGAAGAATGGGCCAGAATCTCGAACCCTAGGGTAAATCCCTAGCTATGCGGGCATAGCAACACCAAATACAGAGTAGAGACCAGCTGGCCTCGCTGATGCCGACTCCGACTTCATGTGCAGTTCTATGCGCCTGTGCGGGGCAACGGGGTAACGGGGCGCGGAGTCGAGAAAACGAACCGGAGGGACGAGGACGGCGGCGGCACCTTGTGGATTTCACGAAAACGAGGGCATGAAGATCGCGGTGAGGGTGGGGGGGAAGAGAGGAAAAACAAAGTTGTGATGGGCAGAACATCAGAGATCTAGGGGCCGGTCGGGGCCAATCAGGGACACGGCGAGAGGCGCCGACGAACCAGGACAGACCCAAGATACCCCAGACTGCACCGCCGGTATTCCAGACGGACGCCAACCGGCGCCAAGGGTCGAAGGGGGCCCTGGCGGTGATGCTGGGAACGGGGATGGTGCGTTCAAGGCAATGACGGCCAGCAGGTTATCGAGGGAGAGCGTGAGAAAGACAACGCATAGCATTCACTTGTTTTCTGAAACTCACATCTGCCTCTAGTGCTTCCAAGGCGGCGCTGAGTATCCGTGACTCAATGTCTCGCAGAAGCGCGGCCTGCTTGGCCACGGCGCTGCGAATGCCTTTATCGTGACTCGAGCCGTCGTGCTCGCCCGCCATGTCGGTATCGCCGGGTGCCCCTGCGGCACTGGTTTTGTCTCGGTCGTTGTCATCGCGATCGTCGCCGTCGTTGTCGTCGTCGCTGTCGTCGTCGCTCTCGCCGTCCTCTTGTGCGCCGACCGCCTGCATGCGTTCCAGCTGTGATTCGATGACCTCTTGAAGAACTGTTACGACACGCAAGCGAAAGATGGGTGCCAACTCGTGCTGGCTAGCAAACGTCTCAAAGTCGCGGGCCCTGTCTGTGATATCCTCGTCCTGCCAGAACATGCGGAGCTGTGTCGATCCATCCGTTTCCTGGCGCAGGCGGAAGTCGATGCCGTCCTCTTCGTTGACACACATCAGATGGACAAACGGGCACGTCCAACGGATCCTCTCCAAAGCCTTTTTCTTCGCATCGGCCTCGTTGTCGTCGTCGCTGTCGTCTTCGTCGTCCACACCCAGCCGTTCAATCTCCAGCCGCGGTGCTGGTGCACCAAACACATGAAGCTTGGCCTTTGCGAGTGGGTCGTCAAGAAGAGGACGAAATGGAAGCATAAGAGCATTCCGTGTTAGCTGGGGGTCAATGAAACCGTAGCTGAAAAGCATCTCGGACGCGGGCTTGAGGCCGCTATTGACATTGCCAGCGCCTTCACCGCGTGTCGTCGTGGGCGCACCATCCTGCCTGCTGCCACTGTAGCTGATGGTGATCTCGTCGGACGCAGAAATGGTGTGCTGTGGCCGCACCAATAGAACAACGCCGGTGTCGTCCCCGGTGACCGGCAGTGTCGGTGCCTCTTCGTAGTAGGCATTTGGCTTGTCACTGTGGTTCACCATGTCAATACATGGCACCATAGACGGGCCATACCGCGGCAGGTCCAGGCAGCGTGAGCGGTACCATGCGTCGACCAGGAACCAGTGGCGCAGTTCGGGGCGGACGCGTGCTCCCAGAACGCGGCGTGCCAGAGGGGAATGTCTGAAGACTGCTCGCGCAGCCGGTCGAACTCGGCCTCCAGGGCTATAAGTTTTGCCCCAACAGCAGACTGCATATTGTCAGCCAGCATTCAACGGTGGCCCGGCCATCGACCCGTCAACGTACCTCGAGTGATGTGCCTTGAAGGAGCAGACGCTCGGCGTCCGTCCATAGGGTCGGCAATGGCACGTCGGCCGGCAGAAACCGGACGTACTCCGTCCACGGAGTAGGCAGGGATGCGAGGTCCTCGCCGGCTGCCTCAGGCCGAGTACAAGCTGTACCAGCAGGAAGAGCAGGATGTCGCCGCGAGTTGTCTGGTGGCCGGCGGCATGGAGGAGCAGGCGAAAGTTGCGGTCCTGCTTGGCATACTCTTCGACAGCTTCGGCGTGGAGCACGAGGCCGTGAGGACAGAGATCAGAGGCTTGCTATGGCCGTCAACCTGGCGGCCCAGTTCCGAGCCAACGGCCACGAGTCCGGACCCTTTGCCTGGGATGGCGGCAATCCGGGTGTTTGTGAATGTGACGTTGTTGAGGGATTGCCAAAGAGGGAGCGACGCGATGGCAGTTCGGCGTGGGCCATGATGCAGCGAATGAAGAAGACGCAGAGGGCGTCGAGGCTGGGAGGACGATTCAGGAGTACAAACAAGACACCGGTTGGAAAACAGGCGAGAGCTTGTTCGGTACGATGGCGATTTTGACTGCGTGTCCAAAGGATCACCACAGAAGCGCCTGACGTCCATCTACAGGCTCTGGATTGGCCAGTTGGCACAGGGCTCTGATGCGCCAGAGGCCGCAAAATAGCGTCTGCCCCGCCGTTTCATGGCGATAACAGGCGCAAACAAACGCTGGCGATAAGAAGTGGCTAGACTGAGTTATAGCGGGGCAGCCGCTACAAAGCCACTACCGTAGCAGGAAAAACCCATCAATCCGTAATCCGCAACTGACGAGGCTGCTTCAGAGTGCATCTCTCTCCGGGTCCTCTCCAAACGACAGTGCGATCTCTCTAGACAGCAGCTATACACATACCTCGCCGATTGCGCTGCCCGCCATGCCTCGTGACCCGCTCATTGGGCTCGTCGGCAAGCCGAGTGCCGGCAAGTCGAGCATGCTCAACTCGTTGACGGATGCCACGTCCAAAGTTGGTGGGTTTCAGATGATATTGCGGCTTGGGATAGGACGTGCTCCATAGGACGCGAAGCTGACTGGCTTTCTTGACAGGAAACTTCCCGTACGTACTCCTGCAGACACCGCCGAACACTGCCAACACCCCACCCTAACCACAAATCTTGCAGCTTCACGACCATCGACCCCCAACGAGCCGTCGGCTACCTCCAGGTCGACTGTGCCTGTGCCCGCTATGGCGTCTCGGAACGCTGCAAGCCCAACTACGGTGCCTGTTCCCACGGCCGCCGGTCCGTGCCCATTGAGCTGCTCGACGTGGCTGGCCTCGTGCCCGGCGCCCACCAGGGCAAGGGTCTGGGCAACAAGTTCCTCGACGACCTCCGCCACGCCGACGCGCTGATCCACGTCGTCGACGCCAGCGGCACCACCGACGCCGAGGGCAAGAACACGCGCGGCTACGACCGTCCGTCGACATTGCATGGCTGCGGTCGGAGATTGTGCAGTGGATCAAGGGCAACCTGGTGGAACGGTGGCCAGCGATCCGGCGGCGGCACATTGCGGCCAAGCAGACGGCCGTGGAGACGATGCAGAACCAAATGTCCGGCTACGGCAGTACGGCCAAGCTGATGGCGCGCACGCTGGACCGGCTGGCGCTCAAGGAGCCGCTGGAGGCGTGGGACGATGCGATGCTGGACCGCGTGGTCAACGCGTTTACCGACGACAAGTTCCCCACGGTGATTGCCCTGAACAAGATTGACCACCCGGACGCCGACCGCAACATTGCCAAGATTACCAAGATGATGCAGAACGAGTCGGACCGCATCGTGCTGTGCTCGGCCGTGTCCGAGATCTTTCTGCGCAAACTGGCCAAGCAGGGCTACCTGCGCTATACGAGGGCGGCGAGTTTGTGGACACGCGGGAGGATCTGATGGCCGACGGCGACCCGAGGGCGGCAACCTCAAGGAGATGGACGAGAAGAACATGCGGCGTATCAACAACCTGCGCGACATGGTCATCTACCGCTTCGGCTCGACGGGCGTCGTGCAGGCCTTGTCTCGGGCAGCCGACGTGCTCAACCTGATCCCCGTCTTTCCCGTGCGCAGCATTGCCGCGCTCGGCGTGGCACAGGCCAACGCGGCCGCAGCCGCAGCCGCAGCCACAGGGTCGGCCGACCCGACCGTCAGCGGCCCGCCAGCAATATCAGCTGCCGAGGCGGCAAAACCGCTGTTCCGGGACTGTGTCCTTGTCAAGAAGGGCAGCACCGTGGCCGAGGTGGCACGCAAGTGCATGGGCGATGCGCCAATAGCATATGTTGAGGGTGCTGCAGGCACGCGCGTGCTGAAGACGACCCTGTGGACGTTGGCAAGAATGATGTGCGTATACGGATTTACCGGCAATGCAATCGAGACTGACAACTAACAATACCGCAGATCTTGTGCTTCAAGGTCGGCCGCATGTAAGGACGACGCTGCGACACGGACGTACAGCGATACTTACGACGCTCGCTCCAAAGACGCGCCGCGGAAGGCAAAGAAGGCAAGGGTTCCGATGTGCCGCTCCCGACTACAGCCCGCCTTTAGCAGATCACCTGTCGCCGTCAGAACGACATTTGACAGGCAGGCCGGCCCTTGAGAGCGTGCAAGGAGGTTGTGGTGAAAGCTCGGCGCCTCATTGGTGGCCATGCAGAGGTACACTTCGTAGAGCGTGCAGCTAGAAGATCGGCACGTCCTATGGCTGGCCAGGCAAGCGCCGGCCGCGAGATCAAGATGATGGCCGAGTCTCACAAACACGGGCGGCGAGAAAGCTGTGGCCTCAAGGTGGCCCAAAATACTGTGCGCCGTTGGGCCACGGGTGTCCTGGTCTCTCCAGAACGCAACGGCCGGAACCAACAAAAACTACCAATGACCAGAACGTAATGTCTTGTCCTCTCCTTTCACAACTAGCGCAGGACACAATTGTGCATAAAATAAGCCAGCAAAGTGGTGGTTTAGAGGTATCAAGATTTCATTATCTGTTGTGTATCGCCCGCTTCCTAGCAGGGAGGCCGACAAGAGTATCTAGGGGAATCGATGGAGAATTAAACAAGGGAACAGTTCCCGATGCTGAGACAACAATCAAACGAGAAAAGAAGAAAAAAAGATGAATCAATGCAACCGGAACGTTGCAGAGCAATTGCCAACAAACCCACTACAATCGGAGTCATCCAGTGGTCATCCCGGAAGATGTCGGACAAGCCAACTGCAGTGCGCTCGGTCGACAACAGTGAGAGGTGGTTGGAGGGAGACAAGACGAGAGGTGTCGGGGATGGCCAGGGTGCAATTTTCGTTCGTTTGCTGGCGCCAAGGCGCCAAGCCAAGAGATGCCTGCAGGCCCATAGTTGGCACAAGCCTGCATTGCTCTGGCCAGGCGGTCTCGGGCGCGTATGGGCCTTTTGTTTTTGTTGTCGTCATCTGCTGATTGCGCCAGTCGTGGCCGGCCCCATTTGAGTGCGCAGGCGATGGCAGTGATTGAGTGGCGCTTGTCGTGTTTCTTTGCTTTGGATGTCGTCGTCGTCCTTCCGCAACGCCCCCTCCCATGCCACGCCATTTCTCGCCTAATACTTGAGGATAATGTACAGGGCGTGGAGGATGCCGGGAATGTAACCTGATGGACTGTTAGTGGTGCCGTCACCTTGGCTTGCGAGGCGCTGTCGAGACGCGAGAGTGCTGAGGACGAAGTGAACACATACCCAGAATGGTCAACAGGATGTTGATGAGCAGGTCAGCACCGCAGCCGCGCTCGAGGAAGACACCCAGAGGTGGCAGGATGATGGCAAGAATGATCTTGCAGATGTCGGAAGCAGTGAAAGCCATTGTGGCGGTGGGTGGGAGAAGATCTCGAGATGTTTGGTACGAAGTGGTTGTTGTGTAGAGTGGACAAAAGGTCTATAGTGCGAAAAGCGAAAAGCGGAAGTGAGTTGGACAAGAAAGGACAGGAACAAAGACAACGGGTGCGAGGGAGTAGACACCTTTAAGTATCTGTTTGTGACTGAGCAACGAGAAGGAAATGGGATTGGCGCCGAGGAGCTTGTCTGAGAGTACGCGGCCCAAGAACAAGGCGCTACGAATGCGATGGTGCAGTACGAAGTATGGAGAAGGCAAAAAGAAAAGAAAAAGAAAAAAGAAAAAGGAAAAAACAAGGTCAGGGAGCAGGGGGCAGGAGGGAGCCGGGCGGCCTTCACTGACGAAACGGGAAAGAACGCGGTCTTGCCGTACCGTCAACAATACGCTGGGAGAAAGGGCCAAGAGCCGCAGGGAAGGAGGGAGGAGGAAAGGTGGGAGGAGGGAAGGTGGGGAGCTACTTCGTACTGCGTCATACAATCATCCAAACGAGGCCGAACTAGCGCCATGTCTGGGTCTCGGTTTTCCACTGCACGACTCCATAGGCCGAGACCTGATCCCGGGATGCAAAAGGGCACAAACATGATTGGAACGCGTCCCATGGCACGACTTGGCCCTGCGGCCGCCCCTGTGCGTTTCTCGTCGCCTTCCGGCCACTGCTTTCCGTACTCTGGTTCCTTCCGTATATTGCATGGTGTCTTGCGGTTTGACCAAGTGACCAAAGATAAGGCGCAACCAAGGAAAGAGCAGACGGCAAGCAAATCGTGCATGGAAAGTGCGACCGGATGGTAGACACATCAAGACGGTAGCGCCCCGGCGGCTAGTGAGCTTAGTGAGAGCTTCGCGGAAGGGAGCTGACAGAGCTTCGTTGTCTCTCTCTTTGCTCGATTTGGCGCGAATTCACCTGAACTCACCTCGGTTTTTCCTTTCATTCAGTCAGACTGCCGCCAAGAGCAAGACACTGTCAGACTCCCAAGACACCAGGCAGACTACCACAAAGCCGTGCTTCGATCGTGCGATGTTCGTGCTGCCGACAAATTTTATTTGGCTGGTCCGGACCCAACCGCTGAAAGTGCAGGAATTACGTCACTACCATGGCGCTAACCAGGCCAGCCGAGACTCTGTAGGCCGAAGACGCCCCCCAAATGGAAAAACAGGAGACCAGCGGCAGTTGCCCCCGCTGCAGCCCTGTTTCGCCTGCCTTCATCCAAGCGGAGTCGTAACATGGACATGACATAAGTGATCGGGTACGATCGATGAACGGATCGTGCCAATGATTACGTCAGGAGGACGTGGCGCATCGCACGCAAGCCACCATTTGCGTCTTCCGGACAGGACTTTTTCCGTCTTCGTATTCTTTCACGAGTGCTGTACAACGTGATCTTGGCAGCGGGAGGCCTTCCAGAAGCACATGGCATGGGAAGGTCTCTTGACCTATTCTTGAGCTGTCAGCACCAAGCAGAGATCACCGCACTTGCAGATTTTCGGAGCGACAGTCCCACGGAGCACTCTCAAAGTGGCAATATGGCGCCTTTCTGGCCATTTGAGCTGCCGATCGTACGCCATCTAAGCATCAACGAGGTACTGTAGCAGGATGGTAAAAATAGGTGAAGTGGAAAGGTGGCTCTGCTGAGAGGCTGAGTCCGGAGCCTACGAGAATACAAATTTCGAGTACTTCGTTGTGACCAGAGCTCAGACCAAAATCCGGTAGTAGACTAGCGCGGTCCGGATACAGAATTGCACGTGACAGTGGTAACACGTGACCAGCCCACCGTAAACCCTAACTTCTTATCGATACGGCGAATTTTTCTGTCCCCAATGAAAGTGGGGCAATTTCGCGGCCGTCTAGTCTTTTTCTCTCGACTTTTTTGTTCCATCGCAATCTCTCGAAGCCATCTATTTCACCTCCAACCACCACATCATTCTTCCCTGACAGCACGCAGGATTCGACTTCTTTGCGTCCACCGTCGCTTTTCTATACACCAAGTTCCATACTTTCCCAGTCTCTACAATGGCTCCTCAGACCGTACGTATGATCCCTCGATGAGGATTTGAACGACAACCGACGGCGGTGTTCTCTCGTGGTTGAACAAGACGCACCGCCATCGCGAACTCGTCCATCTCTGCGCATCGTTCTCCCTACCCTTGAAAAACAAAACCAACCGCTTTGCTGTTTTTGGGCATCCTCTCTCCCCCTTTCCCACACGTCCAAAAATGCAGTAGGCTAAAGTTTTGTTTTTCCCTCTCTGTAGAAGAAGTCCGGCAAGGCCGCCAAGACGACCAAGAAGTTTGTCATCAACGCTTCGCAGCCCGCCAGCGACAAGATCTTTGACGTCGCTGCCTTTGAGAAGTACCTGGGCGAGCGCATCAAGGTCGACGCGCCGCGTCGGCAACCTCGGCGAGACCATCACCATCTCGCAGTCTGGCGACGGCAAGATTGAGATTGTCGCCCACAACGACCTGTCCGGCCGCTACCTCAAGTACCTGACGAAGAAGTTCCTCAAGAAGATGCAGCTCCGCGACTGGCTGCGTGTCGTGTCGACCTCCAAGGGCGTCTACGAGCTCAAGTTCTTCAACGTTGTCAACGACGACGACGCCGAGGACGACGAGTAAAGCGACTTCTCTTTGAAGACAAAAGACAAAGGAAAAAATTGGAAGGAGTGCCGTCGAGAGGGGCATGACCAGCCTTGCTGTGTCGTCGCCCGCTTCCATGTGCCTCCTTCTATCGGGTGCAGATGAGGCTTCTCGAGCACTTGGCCGCAAGCAGCCCGTATCCTCCAAAAACATATAGAAAACACAAAAGCCGGCAAAAATGGAATAAAGCTGTCATTTGGGCCAAAATCTGTTTGCAAATGGCATCGTGAAACAAAGGTATAAGGTGACGGCAGTCGTCAATGTAGAGGGAGATGGCAAACCACATGTCCTACGACCACTGTCCTACGACCACTCCTACGACCAAACCCTTACGCCCGAGATCGTAGTAGATGCACGTCCCTGTGCGAAAGTTGTACACAAACGCATGCCGCGACCGGCTGCTGTTGGTGCTCTCGTACTCGGTCCGCCACCTAAGCAGCATATCCTGAATGTCCCGAGTGTACTTCTTTTCAACCGAGCTGACGCTCTGCTCCACGCGCCGCCAGCTGTCCGGGTCCGAGAGCGCTGTGCCGCGGATCAGATCAAGCACCTGGTCGGTCGTCTCGACGGCAGCCACAGGGCCCGACAGAAACGATCGAACCAGCCGCGCGGCACTGACCTGCGCCTGCTCGACGACGGCCGGCGGTTGAACTTTTTGCTCTTGGTCTGGCTCACCAGGATCCGCACTTCCTGCTGCTGGCCCTCGGCTCCGCCCGCACGGTCACCGCACCGGCATGATGGTGGCTCCCGCGACCGACGACGATTCGAGCGACGAGGACGCACGGCGGCGGCAGCTGCGGCAGCTGCTGCTACCTTGGCGGCGCCGGTGCGCGTAGAGTCGCGCTCCCGCATCTTCGCTGCGCAGCCAGCTGACGACCTGTGAGAACGGCAGCTCGACATCGGGGCCGCATAGTTCCTGTGGATGGCGGCCGTGCTGGAGCCGCCGCTGGAGCCCGACCCTGCGCCAGCGGAGGGCATTGTCCTGACCTTGACCACGCCTTCCTGCTTGACAATGATGATCCATGCATGGCCCTCGTCCGGTTCTTGAGGACAAGCTCTTCAGTCGACCGAGCATCACCCGCCAGCTCGGCGCTGATGTCGTGTGCCCATAGTGTGCGCAACAGTTCAACTCCAACGGAGCGGAGAATCGTCGGATCGAAGCTCGCCACAAGGATATCACACTGTATCGTCAGTATCACAGTCGCAGAGGAAACCGCACGTCGATTCCAGAGACTCACCCGCTTCACAGAAAACGCGCCGAGCGTCTCTTCCTCGGCTGCCCTTTTCAGAAACGCCTTGCCGCTGGAGCGTGGCGGCACTGTGCCAGCTTCTCCCAGTTCAGGCTGAAGCCGACGGCGTGGCGCTCGTCTGGCAGGTTCGAGCCGAAGCGTGGCCTATACTCCTTGATGAGACCGTCGTAGCGTCCGCCCGCGGCAAAGACATCCTTGACCTTCTTGTCCAGCAGGCACGAGAACATGACACCACCCGAGAAGAAGGCCTCGTTCCACGTGTTGAGTGGGCACACGTAGATCTTGGACGCCACGCCCATGCGCTTGCAGTACTCGTAGACCTCGCGAAGGTGGGCCAGTGTCGACGAGGCGCGCTCGTACGTGTCCGTGCCCTCAAAGAGCGTCTTGAGCTTGGCGTAGGCCTTGCTCGGCGTGTCGCGGAAGTCAAACTTTTGCAGCTCGTCGATGCTGGTCGTCGACGCCCCACCAGAGGTGAGCGGAGCTCGCTGCGCAGCTTCTGCCACGTCACGCTGTGGATGTTGAGCCGACTCAAAACGTCGGCGACAGCGCGACGGGCGGACTTTTCGACGCCACAAAAGTCAAAAATGAGCTGCAAAAGGTCAGAGTGCCCGAGCTGGAAGCAGAGCGGGTTGGCGCGCACGGTCGGGAAGGCCGCAGTGATTTCGTCAATGACCTTCATCACCTCAGCCTCCCGAAGGGCAAGATCGAGTGTGTGCGTCGTGACGAGATCAAAGTCCACCTCGCCAAACATGCTCGGCTGTCCGCCGCCCGGCCGATCGCGGAAGATGCTGCCAAACGTATACGACTTGCCCACCACATCACCGCCCGAAGCACAGCGGGCCAGTGCACGGGCGTTGCCCATGGTCAGGTCAAATGGTAGCTGCAATAAGTTGCCGTTGCGGTCGAGAAGCTGCACCACGTTTGCGCCTCCGTACAGGGAGGACCGTGGGTACAGAGAGCTGCGCGTGGCTTCGACTGCACCATGACGCCGGAATACGGAGACCAGGACCTCCTTGGCAGTGTGCTGGCGCATCAGATCCTGCGAGCTTGGTGGCGTCTGCGTCTGCGTGGATGACATATCCCAGGCGTAGTCTTTGGCCTGCTCAACAGGGCGCGCAAACAGCATCGATAACATCTTCTGGTAGTATGGGGACGTCGGATCAGAGAGTTCGGAAAGCGCGTGCCGGATCGTCTCGCTTTCCATCTGCACCGGAGTTTGCCGCTCTTAAGAAGCTCAACTCCCGATGGACGTTCTTTCGGGTTGTGCGTAAGAAGCGCCTGGATGATGTCGACTTGCGACTTGTCCTTGACCTTGAAGTCCGACGGTAGGGAAGGCGGCGAGCCGCGCAGTTTGCTCAGCACATCGGCGCGCTGCATGCCACTCATGGGAGGATAGCACATCTCAAAGAAGATGACGCCAAGCGAGTACATCTATGCCAGGTTAGCACGTGCATCGGAGACATGGCGTCAACAGGGGGTAGCTTACATCGACCTTGGAGGTGTAGGAACCGCTGCCTCCCGACCGAACCTCGGGCGCAACATAGACAGCAGTGCCGATGCTCCTTGTCTCGTCTGTGGCATCCATAGTACCGGATGCAAGGACTCGATCTGTGCCACCGAGCTGGCCTGTTGTAGCAAGACCAAAGTCGCCAATCTTCACACTGTTCACGCCGTCCACGCCTGCGCCAATAAAGATGTTTTCTGGCTTGAGATCGCGGTGCACAATCCCGAGGCCGTGGATGTGTGCCAGGCCCTCGAGAAGCTGGCGGAAGAGACGCCAGACTTCTTGCGTGTCCTTGGACAGGTTGCGTGCAATCAAATCGCGAAGAGACTGTGGCGTTAGTGAAAAGGGCACATTGAAACGATACAATAACAAGGGCGCATGGCCTGCATACCCGCTTCTCGCAGTATTCCATGGAGATGTACATGATGGTGCGACCTGGGCGCTGGCTGCCACGACGCTGCCGCTTCCAACCAGTGATGCCGAGACGGCCGTTGTTCGTCTCGGTGGCTTTCGAGTCCTCGTCGGAGCTGGAATACGCAGCGTCGCTGTCGTCTTCACTGTCATCGCTATCGTCCTCGTCGTCTTGTTCATCTTCGTCGTCCTCGTCGTCGTCTTCGTCCGACTCCGACTCAAAGGCAATATTGGGATAGCGGCCCGAGGACAAAAATCGAGACCGCCGCTCTTGGTGAACTCAATGTTGATGTCGTCATCGTCAAAGTCGTCCGCTTGCTGGGAGTTGTAGCCACCCGTCGACGTCGCCGCACCGCCTTCGGATCCGCCAAAATCGTAGACCTCTTCCAGCCAGGCGTTGTAGTACCGAACGACGGCCGGGTGGCTGAGCTGGGACAGCAGCCGGACTTCTTTGAGAATGTCCGTCACGGTCAGACTTTCTTGTGGGCTTTGTGTGATGGTGATCTTTTTGATGGCATAGATCTGGCCGTCAAGCTTCTTGCGTGCCTTGACCACCTCGCCAAAGCCACCTTTGCCGAGACGGCCCTCCTCGATAAAGTCCTCGCGGTACCGCGACGCTGCAGGGCCGCGTGTCAGGGAGTCGTGGCGGGTGCGTTGAGGAAGGCTCTGTGGAATGGAGATCATAGGTCCGTCCATGGAGAACCCACCGTCAGCCAGGATGGGCGCATCGGTCGCCAAAAACTCGCTTGAGCCCAAGTCAAAAGCGCGGGCCGCTTTTTCGGGTCCGGTACAAACAGCTTGGACACAAGCTCGCCGAGCGAGTCGGATAGGTTGTGAGAGTCAATCATGTCGCGCGGCGAGTGATATTTCTGCGGCACGTCCAGACCAAAAATCATCTGCAAAAGACAACGCCAAAGTCCCATACGTCGGTCTTTTGGGTATACTGGGGCCTGGAAGCACCTGCAATCTCCGGCGGCAGCCAGTACGCTGACCGGGCGCGTGCGCATCGACGTCATGGTCGGGCCGTCCGCGAGTAAATGTTGTGCATGAGTCGCTGGTAGGCGGCATCGGCAAGCTTGGGCACAATGTCGCCGCTGGCGTCACGGACAAGCAGCACGTTGCTCGGGTGGATGTCCTCGTGCAGCATGCCGTGGCCGTGCAGATAGTCGAGCGCATCGAGCAGGTCGCGAGTCCACGCCCGCACCTTGTTGACTTCAAGGTGGCCCGTCAGTTCAAGGACGTCCTCAAGCGACCCCTTGTCCGCCAGCAAAGTGAGCACACTAATCGTCCACGTCGTCTGTTCCTGGGGCCCCGTCGACGCGATCTGGAGCTGCTGGCTCTGCGACATGCCGAGGCACGAGACGATCTGGGCGGCGAGAGAGATGGGACGATTGTTTGGACGGCGATGCTGCGCCAGAGCCCTTTTCGCCCTCGACCGACGATACGCGGTCAATGCGGAAGTCGATGACGTCGAGAATGTTACGGTGCACCTTTTCTTCCGCAGCTTCTTGAGCAACTTTAGCTGCGTCTCCAGAGACTGGATCTGCTTGATGGCTTGGACAGAGTCCCTGGCACCCGACTGGAGGCCCGTCTGCTTGAGGGCAAGACTCCGGGGCTCCTGGTCGCTCCGCAGCACGGGCCGCACGATGTAGATCTTGGAGATGGGGCCGTGTGCAGCAGAAACTTGCCGGTAACCGTGCGGAAGTAGATTGAGTTGCCTGCCGTGTCCGTCAGGTCGCACGGCTCGTCAAGACCATGGTATCGGCTTCACTCAGTCCGACGCCGCGGTCGGGCGACACATTCGCACCGTTGTGCGTGCGGTTCTTCATGCGCACCTCCTTGGCCTTGGTGCGCTGCCGCTCACGCTCCTTCTCGACAAGGGCGCCCAACGCCCGCTCCTCCTCGCGCGTCTCCTCCTGTCGCTTTCGTTCTTCCTTTTCCTTCTCGTCCGCGCCGCTTGGGCTAGCGAGGCTTCGTGTTGCAGCTCGCTCTTCTCTAGCGACGGCAGGTCCAGCCCTGCTCCTTGCGAGGGCGGCGTCCTCGAGACCTCACGGATGCCTTCGACCAAGTAGTCAATCATCTCCCTGTCCTCGCGGCGCACTCCTTGGCCCGCGCCTCCATGACCTTCTGCACCTTGAACAGTGTCGACTCGCGCAGGCCGTCATGGTCCTTGATCGTGAGCAATGGCACCGATTTGGGGTACGTGGCCGTTAGCACCACGCCCAGCGTCACGGCAACGTCCTCGTCCAGACTGGCCTTGATACGGATGTCAAAGGACGGCTCAGACTTTTTCCACGCACTGTGTGCCGCCTTGTGCTGCACAAAGTCGTCGCCATAGATGGCCTCCAGGACCGTCACCTCGTCCTGCTGGCGCTCCTCGTACTGGGTCTTTGCATCGCCCGGCTGGTTCGGTGGCGGGCCGCCGTCAAATTGGGCCTTGTTGTTTGCTGCATTGTACTGCTTCAGCCCCGGAAGCTGGTTGGGTCGTCTGACTTGTTGTTCGGTTTCAGGGGCTTCTTGCCGGCCATCGTGATGTTGGTCTTTGGTCTCGAGCGTTCGTCTTACAGCCTGCGAAGGCTGCAGAGGTTTACTCGGAGAGTCCCATATTGGCAATTCGCTGTGACTAAAGGTGTTTCTAGTTGATGTATATGTAATAAGAGAGAGGGAGAGAGCGGGTTTCTCTCGTGTGACGTGTTTTTCGTGATGTTCACACGAAGATGAGTCAAGCGACAGAACGATGACCTGCAAAGCTTTATCGGGAAGCAACGACGCGATTGCGGGGCAAGGCCCAGCTCGACTCAGTACGAATAGTGGCGGGGGACTTGAGCACAAAGAGCCTTCTGACGGGGGCGAAAATGATCGCACGCAGCGGCAAGGCTGAGCTGGATACAGGGGGCCCAAGGCCGCTATTTAGCGGTGTAGTGGTCCATAATACGCTCGAGATGGTGCACTAAGACGCAGGCTACAGGCGGGCTACAGGTGGGCTACAGGTGGCTACAGGCGAGCTGCCAGTGGGAGCACGGACCACGCGACTTGCCAGCTTTGGACCGCACTAGTCCTATTTGGGCACCAAGTAAACAAGGGCTGCTTTGCTTTGGTTCGCCCGCTTTGGAGCGAGATTGCTTCCTTAGCTCTCTCTCTATTTCTGCAGCAGTCACGGCTTCTCCTGTTATCCCACACCAGCGCACACCCGACCCGGCGACTGCAGATGACAGCGGCTCGCTCGTAATAGCAAGGCACTTACGAATATTCGGATACTTGACTGTCGTCACAATGCTCGGCTGGGTGATGAAACGCGGTCTGGACGGCGGACGCGACGCGCCAGAAGATGAAGTAGGCGACGACAACAGCCCCTGGACGTGACGGGTGATGCCTACCATCGTTCAAGTGGCCTAACGCTTTGTTTCTCTTCTCTAGATAACACGCAAATCGAGCAGCCAGACACACCAGGCCCCGTCTTTGCTGCGCGGGCCTTCAAGAGCGCCCTCTTTGGCACTCCGGCGCGTCGAGACGATACCCAAGTCGACATCCAGCCAGCACCGGCACCAGTACCCACAGTCCAAAAGCCTCATTTAACGGCCAGCTCTGCGGCTATGACGACGACCAGCATGAAGACTAGCACAGCCGCGAGAGACGCTGGGGTCACGCCAGGGCGTCTACCTGGAATTCTCCTGACGCCCGCACGCACATCGCGCAGAAAACGCGTATCTTTTGGCCACGAGGTGCCTGGCGAGGGCGTCGAAAAGAAGAACGAGCTGCGAATCGACAGAGGCGGGCGCAAACACAACCTATTTGGCGACAACACACGCAGCAAGGCCTGCCGGACAACACTGGGGGCTGCGCTCGAAAATGCGCGCAAGCAGAACAACAAGACCACTGCTGCGAGGAAGCCGACGGTTATTGACAGCGCACCAGCCACAACAACCACAAGCAACAAAGTAGCGGCGGCAGATGAGATCGAGGACGACAATCTCTGGGAAGAGGTCGACGAAGACGACCGGGACCCGGACATCACAGTGACCTCAACGAGCCGCACTCCCAGTCGGGACGGTACTGGAAGTCCGAGTTCCAGCGTTATCAGGAAGACGCAAGGTCGAGATGGGCAAACTGCTCAAGTACAAGCAGCTGGCCAAGTCATACGCCAAAATGAAGGACGCAGAGGCCGCTGATATGCGCACCAAGCTCCAAGAGGAGAAACAAAAGGTCACCGAGATGGAGGGCCGCATCACGGAACTGGCCGGCCAGATTGCGCGCAAGCGGATGGACGGATCAGATCGCGAATACCAAGAGCTTATCAGCGATCTGACGCGGCAGACGGCACGAGCCGTCCAGTACCGCAACCAGGTTAAGGAGCTGGAGGCGATGCTTCAAGATGACGAGAGCCCGGCGGCGGCCACTACGACAATCGCGTCGCCACGCACACAGCGGACACTGGTCGACACGCAGCGGGAGCTACGTCGCGCGCGCGACCAGGCCAAGGAGCTGGCGCAGGCCAAAGGAGGAGATTCGGCGGCTCAAGAGTGCGCTGCGCACTGCTGAGCAACGGGCAAGACCAGAGACCGAGGGCAGTAACGAGAACAAGATGCTAGCAGCCGATCTTGCCGCCTCCGAAGCCACGGCCGAGGCTCTGGCTGCCAAGGTGGAGGACCTGGAGAAGCGGGCCCAGTCTGCCGAGGACGAGAGACGGCAAAAGGACAAGGAGCTCAGGCTGCTGCAGCGCAAGTACGACTCACTCAAGGACGACGCCAAGGCCCGCGTGGGCGAGGCTGAGCAGGTCATGCGCCGCAAAATGAAGAGATTGCCGACCTGAAGAAGCAAGTCAGGCAAGCCACGACAGCGGCTGCACGCCAGTCCGCCCTGGCGGCATCGCAGAAATAGGTGCCCTCCAGGAGATCAAAGACAGCAACAAACATCAACACCACCAGGGACACAAAGGACACCGAGGCCGGCAAGGCCAGCAAGAGCATCAAGCGGACAGGTGCGCCCGTCTCGATAGTGCTGCCGCCAAGCTTGCTCTGTTGCGCGCGGCGCCGTGGTGCAGAGTCATTGCGTCCTACTGTTGACGTACAGCAACCAAAGTTGGTCCTGCAAGCATTGGCACGAACCGTGTCCGTGCCGACAAGGAGAAGCCAAATGCGGGCCGCTCACTGAGCTATCAACGAAAGCCGTCCCGACCAAGCCCTACAGGGCGAGGGTGAAAGCGCAGGCATCGACGTCGGCGTCGGCGCCCGCGGACGAGCGAGACGACCCTGTTGCCGCGGCTGCCGCGGCTGCTGCCGATGCGTCCTGTCTATCTATCTCGTCTGAACGGGCAGCAGCCGCGATTGCGCGGATTGAAAAGCGGCGTGCTCAGCGGAAGCTGGATCTGGAGTTGATGCGGAACAAGGAAAACATGCAGCCTGCGTGATTGCAAGGGCTACGTGGGTTTCGTGATTGGAGACAGGGGAGCACTTTGAGCCATTCTTCCCCCTTTGGCGTTTTCGTTCTGGTCACTGGTGTTTTTGATTTGTTCTTTTTTTTTTGCGTTTTGCACTTTGGCATCTCCTACAGAGTATACTTTGATTTTGTTGCTTCCTGGTTTTTGGCTTTGCGTTGTTACATATCCCAACTCGACTACCACACAAATTGAAGGAGTTGTTACCTTTTTTATTTGAACAAACCTCGAAAGACAGAGAAAAAACAGAAAACGAAGAGAGAAACTTTATGAACCAAGGCGAGTAACACAAGCATCAAAGGTCGGGCATTGTACAGTCGCAAGGACACGCCTTCTATTCGATCGTTGTCTTACGGAAAGCATTAATGTTCGTCTAGAACGAAGTCGTAAGCCTCCCGTTTCAGTTCCCATTATCATCCCCAAAGACAAAGGGCCCGCTTGCTCAAAACATGGCTGGAAACAAACTGAGAAAGGTTGCGCGGCCTTGCTTTCCCAGTTGCTGGTTCCTCATAATCACAGGGGTTAAAAGTAGACGGAATCGAGGATACCAAAAGAGTGCATGCAGCATAAATGCAATATACCAGGGATAATCTAATATGCAGTGAGAGGCCAAAACCGACGACTAATTACAGCTCAAGCTTGCGGCTCCTGGCTGCCCATGATCCATCTATGCGTTGTATGAACCAGAAACGAAAAGAGCAATGCCGAAACGCCAATTCACCCCCAAAAGTCGTATCCAAGACTTTCATAAAACCGCCCAAAATTAGATAATCCAGAATAACAAGACGCCCATGCTAGTTGTGTAAATGACGCAAGCTCGAGACACGCAGTAAAAGGCTGCAAGGAAAGAGGGGGAAATGTAAAAGGAGGGTGATCGAAAGACGAGAGTTGAGATCTTATGAAAAGATCTCAGCAAGGCTCTCAAACTTGATCGGGTGGACAAGAACACTGCGCATGCACATGCGGCCGGACCCGTCCGTCTCTTCACCAGCACCACCACCCAGGCCGGCCAGACTGTCATCAGCACCCTGAACTGGCTTGGGCTTGGGTGCAGCCGGATCGTCAATGGGCTGCAGGTAGCCGAGCCAGCGGCGCCACAAGCGGCCTGCAAAGTTGGAGTTGTAGTACCAAGTAATGCCACGGTGGTAATGCTCATTGGCAGGATGGAACGGCGAGGCGGGGCTGGCACCGGACGAGTGATCGGGTCCGGCGTTGAAAGCCTGTTCGGCAGCGGCCAGTGGCCAGTGACGGTCCGCGTAGACTGGGTGTGGCGCATAGACCGCCTTGAAACCACGGTGCAGGGCGACACTGGGCGGGAACATCTCCGCAAACATGCCGTGGTGCAGGCGCCAAGTCTCTTCGTGCATGGCGAAAAGAAGACGCCGGGACAGGCGCGAAGCAGTGATGATGGCAGTACGCCGGGCGGGATGGCAAAAGCAAGATCGTAGCCGGTGACATCGTTGGAGAACATCCAGCCAGAGTCTTCGGCGTCGAACATCGGGTTGAGTGTAATCAGGTCTGCAGCTTCGCCCTACACCGCATGACTCGGGAATATGCGTGTAGTTGTTGTTGCGGTCCGCGAAGAAGTGGCGCCCAGGGAGCGATGCGGTGCGGTTGTCTGACGGCGCTGTCCGGTTGTAGGTGCTAAGGACGGCGCCTCGCAGCCGGCCGGCAGGGGGAGACTCCGCGCTCCTCATCGCGCGTCTGAGTACGGCCGGCAAAGTAGAGTTCGCCGAGGATCGAAGGGCGACCGGCTTCGTGAGCTTCAGCATCGACACGCGCAGTGAAGTTCTCCACGAACCATGCAGTGCGGGGATGTAGTATTTCGCAGAGCGTTCCCAGAGACGGCGACGAGGTTGCTTGTCAGCCCAAGAGCCGAGGCGGTCAAAGAATTCGTAATAGCTGCCAAGGAAGCGCATATCCATCTCCCAGTTCCAGTAGTGGGCGTATTCGGGATGCTGCTGGCGAAATGCTGCAGAGGCAGATGGGCAGACCGGTAGACGCCGTGGATGTCAGCGTTGGCAGGGTTGGAAAAGGCCGGCTGTCCGCGCATGCCAGGGTACAGGAGGCGCATCTGACCCTCGGACCAAAGCGAGACGAGACCGCGGAATTCGGGCGGGATGTTGTTTGCAATAAACTCGTTGGCGACGTCGCATCCGCCCAGATAGGAATGTTCTCGTCGCGGGCGTGAAGAAGGATGTGCACGTCGTATTCGCCCCAGACCGAAGAGACAGCTCGGAAACCAGGGCGCGCATGTTCAGTACCGAGTGGGGAGACCACTTGAAGCCGGCGTAGCAGCGCATAACCACAGCCGTACGCTCAATCTTCCTGAGGCCCGAGGCGTCGTTGGGCGTCAAAGTCGGAGAGGCACTTCTTTCGACCTTGTTGGTCATGTCCATTAGATTGCCGGACGGCGAGTACTCGGTCGAGCGAGCACCCTCGCTATCAGCGGAAACAAAGCGCTCTTCGTTTGCGGCAAAACAGCGACGCTGTGCCGAGGCCCAGTCGACATTGCTGTAGTCGATCTTGCCCGAGGTTGACGCCGACCAGATCTGGTCAGCACCGTCGTTTTCCGTATCCAGAGCAAGGCCCGTACCGCCTCTTCTTTGCTGTACCCCAGACCGTATGGACCATAGCGACCGAAACGTTCGAAACAAACGTCCTCGCGAAGGCCCAAAAGACGGTGCGAACCAAGGAGAGGCTCCGGCTGGCCCTGAGGCACGCCCGGGTATGCCCAAAGATCAGGGACAGGAACCTGGTTCGCAGCGTCCAGATAGCAGCGCCGGACGGGATAAAACTGGGCGCGGTACTCTGATGAGTTGTAGTCAGGGTGCGCGTTGAAGATGGTGGGCTTCGGGGCCGAGCTCTTTGTTGAGGAAGCAGTCGTCGAGCTCGCGGGCGTCGCTTTAGCGTCGGATCTCTTGTCGACGTGCTCCGTCTGAGGTACAACGGCAGCGGCAGCAGCGAGGGAGGCATTCAATGCCTCGGCGAATTCCTGGAGTCTACCAGCCTCTGTGTCGTCTGCCGTTGGGTATTCGGCGCGGTATTGCTCGATCGGAACGATGGAGCGGATGCCACTAAAGTAGCCGTCAAGACTAAATCTTGTGTGAGTCAAGGCGTTCAGAGAAGAGGATTATGAAGAACAGTACGGAGCAGGATTAGAACGAACCGAGTGTAGTTGACCCAGATGGCCTCGGGACTTGGGCCCTTGATTTCAGGCGGCGGTGGCTCCTTGTGAAAGTGCAGGCCGTTGTGAGCATGGTTGTATGCAAGCAGAACGACCAGCAGGGCACAAAGTAGACCTCCGATCCACAAAAAGACGCGCCGGTAGAGGCAGTGGCCGAAGATGGAACGTAGTCTTGGCGCTGTCGTCGGCGACCGGAGAGGCGAAGGGAAGCCGGAAAGGGGGCATAGGATGGGAGTTCGATCCGGCTGATGGACAGCCATTTCAACGAGGATTTGGCGACGTCCAGGGCGGATGATGCTCTGCTCAGGACAGGCATGGGCAGGAGAGAGACACGAGATGGGGTGAAGCCGTTGATGTTGGGAAAGTTGGAGAGACCAGACAGGCCAGAGCCAGTTGCATCACCACTGGGCTTTTCGAGGATGGAGAAGCTGTTTCGTCGGCTAGGCGAGGTGCTGGACGGCGATGAGCTGAGGCTGGCAGAGCTGCTGGCAGCGCCAGTGTCAAGGTTGCTGCCCGTTCCATCTCGGTGGAAGATGGGGAAAGGTCGTCCAAGGCGTGGAGAAGGGGTATTATTGTAATTGCGTGAACATTAGAGCAAAGGACGTAACCAAGAGAGCAGTCCGAGGCTGGCGATGAAAGGCAGGGCCAAGAGATGTGTCGCCCAAAATCCGGGATAGATTAACCAAGCCTTTGGAGAAAGCAAAGAGACTGGACGATAATGGGGTTCAATAGATTGGAGCCAAGAGATGCAGCGAGAAGCAAGCAAGAAAAAAACACAACGGCGACACGAGGCAGTATTAGGTAGAGGCTGTATGAAGAGATGTTGAAACGAAGGGAAGAAGGACAATGGCGACAGACTGTAGCTGTACAAAAAAGATACCGCGATGAGGGTATGAGCGAGCGTGTGCGGGTGAGAATGGAAAGAGTGAAGAGAAAGAAGAGGTCAAGGTTATCGCAGCATGGGAGTTGCAAGTCGAAAGAGTCAATATGTGACGGTGACAAAGGGGTCTGTTTCTCCTTGAGCAACTGGGAGTCTGGCCCTTTTAGGAAGGCCTCTTTTCTTTTTCGTTCCCCTTCTTTGCTTCTTTTTACTCTAAAAGTATGCCGTATTTTGCTTGTTATTCCCTTTCCCCAGTTAAAAAGTGTAAGATAGTCGGGACCCTGCTTGCTGGTGGATCTTGCGCTGCGTTTTTGGTGAGACAGGAGATGAGGGGCCTTTTTCTCTGCGCGAGCGCTGATAGACAGGGACAGGGAGGGCGTGGGCGTCGAATGGCGTCGAATGGGCGTTGAATGGGCGTCGGACGGGCGTCGGACGGGCGTGCGAGCAACGTGAGTGTCAAGTGCGTGGGCTGTTGTGCGCGCGCGTTTGTGCAAGCTGATGGTGATAAAACGAAACAAGAAGAGAATAAGATTGAGGAGGAAAAGGAAAAGGAGACGAAGAGGAATTTAGAAAAGGAAACAAACGAGAAATTCGATGGCGAGGAAGAAGTGAGGGAAAGAACGAAGGACGATACGTCGCAATGTGGATAAATTTGAGTGAGAGGAGACCATCAGCCAAACCAGAAATGGACAGAAGGAGCGACTAGAGAAGAGAGGAAGGGGATGGACAGATAGTGGCAGTTGGGGAAAGAGCAGGAAACACTACGAAAACCTCAAACTCAAAGCAGCGGACATGGCATGGCAAATGGAGACGAAGGCGCATTGCTTCGTCTACGAGTATCAAAGTATGTCTACGAGTACTCGTATTACAGCGCAGTGTAAATCCGCACTTTTGACCGACAGCGTGGGCGAGGGATAGGGGACGGAGAGGCTACAAAGTACTTTGTAGAGGCTCGACGCTATCAAGTTTTACGAGTTTAGTGGCCTATTTGGGACTAGCCTGTTTCCGCCCAACTTTTTCCTCTTCGGCGCTTTGTGTGAATTCTGACTCGTACTTTGTACTTTGTAGTGTGAATAACAGCATGGCGAGAGGCGCAAGCTGATATCCGACTTTTGACGCGAGTTTTCCGAGACTTTGCAACAAGGGTCGCACGTTCTTGCTTTGTTCCTCCCATTCTTACATAAGGAGGGCCATGGAGATGATTGCGGGAGAGCGCAAAGCAGAGAGGGGGATCCAAGAGGAGGGCTCCAGCGTCGTGTGAAGTATGAAGCCGGTAAGGACTGAATACGATGAGTTGGATCGGAGTAGCGATCAAAAGGGTAAAGGTCGGCTTCGGCACGAGGCACGAGCCAAGAGGTGCGCCGGCGCGTGAGAATGGTCTGGAATACGGGCGAGGAACACCCAATGACAGTAGGAAGCGCCCAGACCAGCTGCAGTCCGTCTTATTCAGTACAAAGTACGTTAGTCTGGACATGGTCGCAACGAACACATGCTGCTATCTTACTGCAAGCGAGATTGAATTTGGCCTACTAAGTGTTGTACGGATTAGATGGAGAACAGAAGAACAGGAGAACAGGAGAACAGCGGAACAGAGCAGCAACAGAGCAGCATATGACAGAGAGACAAGAAACGAGCCGGACAATGAGGTGACTGCACAACACGCGCAGTCTCTTCCCTCCCCCCATGTAGAGCCTGTACAAAGGAGCATGACTGTATTGTATCGTTATACTTCGTACTGTTGGTAACACGCAATCGAGCCTGAGTGAGCCAACAAAGTATGCTGGGCAGTGCATTTTGATAACTGGACTGGCCTTCCTCGTGGCTTTTCGTCTTTTCTTCCGGCTTTGCCTTTCGCCATTTGTTTCGCTTCCTGCCCGTCCCGCCCCTCCGTTCCAGTTTCTCCATGCTCTGTCCTTGTCAGCTTGCTGTTATCTTCTCCACAGAGCCGTCCCAAACGCCCGCTCAAGCGCGGCGCAAGGATGGCATGCGCAGGTTTGAAAGAGATGGCCTGTCGAAACGGACAACGCGACAGTGCAGCACGAAGGATGAGGATGTCGAGGCTGTCTACCATGGCATCGCCCGCTCGAACAAAGAGATCACCACTCACTTCTACGAAGTAGTACCAGAGACGATCGCCTGCCGTTGCTCTTGTTTTGGATCTAGCTCAGGCCCATCCCTCGCCTTCCCGACCGCATTGTGGACGAGCCGCAGGCTACGCAAGCTCCAGGGCTGCGACACGATCGGCAGGGAAAGCTGCAACAGTTTCTTGTTTGTTTCCTTGCTCGCCCTGCTTTCCGATCGCTTTACAATCTTCCGCACACGCTCCTCTTGCATGTCCATTGTACGAGTACGAAATACTTGGTACTCCTTCCTCCCCGGTGTTATGTGCACGTTCTGGCATCGATCCTCTCTTCCAGATGCATCACTTGGATGTGAGATCGGTTGACCCTTGTACGAGAATGGCGAGCGTAGGCGCAGCCAGGCCTGAGAGGGATATGGGTCGCACTTTGCACTACTTTGTACTATCAGTACTCGCAAGTGCAGAAAGTTGACGCTAGATTCGCTATCCGTCCATCGCGCGGCCAGCTAGATCGCGGCCACGCGTTCTTTCAGTGCTTTTTATTGATTGAAGTTTAGACTTAAACGTCTGTCGCGGTGCTTTCAACACAGAGCCGAGTGGGGCGAGCAGCGGGTGAATAGGGGAAAAAGCAGACCGCCACCAGAGAAAGGGAGTAGTGAAGAAGAAAAAGGGGTTTGCCATTGAGGCGCAGCACCTCATTGCCACCTTGCTAGAAGCTATTCGTACAAAGTAGATGGCAAGCAATCGGAGCACGACTACTTCGTACGACCGACATATCTTACCATATGACCGGCAGGGACGTGCAGTGAGGGACAGGGGAGGAGAGGGACGCAGCCGGGGAAAAGAGCGATTCGGACGACACGGGCGCCACAAAGTGAGGATTCTCCCAGATGAGGATTTGGCCGTCAATCTAACAATGGTGGAGCCTCGTCGGTCGCCATTTCATTTCCCATCTCTGCAGAAAAATTACTCGGAGGAGGGAGATACGGGAAAGGGCAGAGGGCAGAGGCAATGGAAGCAAGGATATCTACGAGTACAATTTGGTCCCCCCACGTGGAAAGCAAGAGATCGTGACCAAGCAGTCCGATCACTGACTCGCCCACAATGAGTCTGCCGAGTACGGAAATGCCGAATCACAGCCATGCGTTTCCCAAGCTTTGCTGCGCATACGAGTAGGAGACAGCAGAATCATGTTTCAACTTGCCAACAAGCACGGCTGTTTCGAGTCCTCATGTCGTGTCTTTTTCTGCAACAACACTTCCTCGACAAGGTCTGTGCTACTCGACCTCGTCCACGCAAGACAAGGAGGTCAAGACATTCTTCCGTGCTGAGACCGGTACGTGCGAGCCAATCATGCGAGCTTCTGTGGACCAACGGCCGATGCCATGGCTCGCCGTGAGAACCTAAATCGTTGAGCCAAGACGGGTTCCTGGCGCTGGCCAAGACGAGTCTGGACCCTTTGGCGGCGCAAAGCCGAGACGGTCTCTTAAGGCCGAGGACAGCTTTTCTTCATAGGGTGCGCACCAGTTGCCTGCAAAGGCGCGTAGACGTTGTGATCTACGAGTACGTCGTGCGCGTCTGTTGACTTGGCTGTGAACATTGTCGCGATCGCCATGGGAATTTGCTGGCCAGATCTGAAAAGAGAGTGACCTCTGTTTTGGCCTGTAGGGCTACGTATGTGCAAGTACTGATGGGTAACCCCAGGGACTTGAGCCAATCACAGCGTGCGGCTGGAGGAAGTCATGTTCTCGGCCTAAGGGAAAGTCACGTCGTACTGTAGGCCAGCTTGCCATAGCCTTTGCTGTGCTGATATGCCTGAGAGTGACTCTCTCTCTCCTTCTGTTCGCCTACTACGTAATCTACCTATTGCAAACAGTTTCCAAACTCGCTGTTGACCGCATGTCTTGTGCTCGTTTCGTGCAGACTCGGCAATAGGGCCGCGCCTTGGGAAATTCGGTGCATCGCAATGCAGCCTCGGAGCTAGCTGAAAACGAAGCCAGGGCACAGCTCACAGGCAGGAAGCTAGGAAGCCGTCCGAGGGACTCAAGAGACAACACGTATTCTCAGTATCGCCAGTATCGGACGGCGGGTGCAGACATCTCGTCCCACACAAGCACAGTCGGGCAGCAGCAGTGGACAGTAACCGACTGTTTGCGTGCAATGCGGTGAGATGGCAAAGCGAGGGAGAGGCCTGACGATGGGAGATGATCCTAGTGGAAGCCGGATTCTTTGTCTCCTCCCGTTGATCCCGTCCTTCTTCATAGCTCTTAAAAGACATGAACAAGGAGAGAAAACGTGGCTAGTAGACCAACTACAAAGCACAAAGTATTAAAAGTCCTGCAGCTAGCGAGGAGAGGAAAAGGAGAAATGATGAGAAAATACTTTATCGTGGACAAGACAGGCCGAGTACACGCCAGACTGCAAGCCAGACTGCAACGGCAAGATAATACTATGGGCCCATCTAATCGGAGAAGGCAGAGAGGAATTCTCAAGGTACGATCATCGATGAAGATGGCCCAAGCCATAGAAGGATGCTACTGCAAGAGTTGACCGCAAGTTATATGGCATCCTACCAGCACATGAGCCACCTCTTGAAAGATATCCAATCAGACACGATGGCCGCCAGGCACCGCAGGACACAACTTCCTGCATGTACACACACGCACGAACCGCATCACTGGGCTCTACAAAGTACCTTTTTGCCCGGCTGGCGGCACACAAGTTGCACCGTTCCGTCATGTTGGTCTGTCTGCACACCCGAGTTTCGGTTGCACATGCTGAATGCTATCGCCCTTGTCGTACAGAATTACAAAGACTGTATTCACGAGGTGTGATTGAACGACGAGCAGTTGTTGCATGTGCTTCGGCTTAACGCCTGGGCTGGTTCCGTGGCCGCTGTCCATGGCTGCTGTCCATGGCTGCTGTCCATGGCTGCTGTCCATGGCTTGTCCATGCCAAAGAATTGGTTGGTGACGATGATAGGCCAGACTCGATCAAAGGAGCTGCCACCTGCATCAGCACCCAGCTCATGCACGATGCATAAACGATAAAGTGACGTCACAGATCAAGCAGAGCTCTTCACAGCCGAGTGCTCCTCGCACAGCTATCAAGGTAAGCGTGCGATGAGCAAAAGACGAGTGATGAGCAGGGCTCTTCTGTGGCGATTTTCTCAAATATCTCAATTATGTCCTTTTCCAATGTAATGTACGCCCAACAAGACTGGCCAAAGGGCCACGACCGCTCGTGTGACCATCGCGAATATGCTAACCCAAGCCTCCCCGGGATATCCATCGGAAAAGGCAAACAAAAAACGCCAGCTCGGGGGGCAGATCCATCATGACAAGCCGCCCCATGGTGCTGCAACATGAACAATACGAATCAGCCATGGGGCAGTGCCCTGCATCTAGGACGGATGCATGACCACGACCACGACGAGCGACGTCACCATCAGCGCGAATGCGACCAGCGACACGATCAAAATGGTACCGCGGCTTGCTGGGAACTTGCCCTTTAATATCCACTGCTGGCTCTGGTAGTAGCGGTGGTAGCCCAAGAACAGAACGAGGACGCTGATGCCCAGAAACGTCGTGCCCAGCGGACGGCCGATGTTGCGCAACGACTCGAGACTGCCATTGCTGCTATCACTGTCGTCCTCGGTGGACGTGTTGAGGCGAAACAGCTGGGTGACGGCAATGCCAATCGACGCAAAGGCGAGCGACGTGCGCAGCCATGCCAAAAAGGTGCGCTCGAGGGCCAAGTGGTCGCGCGCGACGCTGCCCTTGTTTTCGAGCTCAATGGACTGGAAGCCCGCCCAAAAATCGTGCCACCTGCTGCTGGGTGGTGGTGGGGCCGTGCCGGTCGCATGTCTGCTCCGTACTGATGCTGCGCGGGAGCCTCCCCGGGAGCCTCCTCGTGCGGCGACGCCAGCAGGCCCCTGCGTACCTTTACGCTCTCGGTCGTTTTCCGGTTTCCGTGCTCGCGGCCCCGTGCTGGACGGCGACGCAGACCCGTAGGTAGCCGCTGGTGTTGACGTCGTCTGGTAGTTGGGGCCGTTGTTCCCCCGGCGGTTGATGCCCGTCGTCTCGTCGGCGCTTTCGCTCTCGTACTGCTCGGCAATGCCGGCAAACGAGCCGGGCGCGGACTGGTTGCGGAGGAGCGGTTCCATGCGGATGGTGGCGCGTCGCTTGGGGTCGGAGGATGTGGCTGCAGCTGCGTAACTCTCGGCGCGGTTGCGGGCGGTCTGGACGTTGCGTTAGTGGGCGGCAAATGCGAGCGCAGCGAGGAAAAAAAAACGCCTACCTCTAGGATCTCGTCCAGGCGTTCTTGGGTGGACTGGCGGCGGGCGGTGCGCTTGCCGGACAAGCTGCGGTTGAAGAGCCCGGACGGACCGAGGGAGCCGGTGGACGAGGTAGAGGCGCCACGTGGACGTGTTGTCGGTGAGGAGGGTGACGCGGGTGAGGTGGCAGCTTCGGGGGAGCGGTTGAAGCAGGCCTGGGTGATGAGGGAGCTGAGAAGACTGGTGGAGGGATCGACGGGAATTGGTCATGTGGAGGTTGCTGTATCGAATTGGGAGGAGAGGTCGAGGTCGAGGCCGAAGCTTTAGCAGGGGCTTCTTGAGCTACAGTTTCGGTTGGAGCCGGTTGAGAAGAGGAAGAAGTCGAAGGAACTGGCGAGGGGACAGAGACAGGAAAAGACACGATATGAGGATCGGAGGTGGCAGAAGTGGCCATGGCGGGTCACGAAGTGCTCGGCGTCAGGTACAAAGTATCTGTTTCAATGTGATGAAAAGATCTCACGACAACCCTGCAAGTCTGCCCAAAGCACGACAGAGCTGGGCAAGAGCGATGGAGCCGTACGAGCCAATGCGAGAGGACGAGAGACGAGAACGAAGGAGCGACCGAAGAGACGAGTGATGGGCCAACTGCCGTCCGACTGTGAGGGAAGGCGCGGTAGAGAGTCGGTCGCAGGGCAACGCCACGGGGAAGGAACGAGTCTTGGCGAGTCTGATGGCGTTATTTTGCAGACAACACGCAAGAATTTGCAGTGCCGACAGCCTTGAGGTGGGTGGAAGGACGAAGACGCGACAAAGGCAATGCAGATCAGTAGCGCGCAGCACGTCAGTTTGTTGGCGATGGCGACAGAAGAGACGAAAAGAGGGCTGGACAAGATCCGGGTGCGGCAACCGCGAGAGCTGAAGCTCTTACTCGTAGCTCGAAGCTTGCTCTGAGCGCTATCTCGCAGAGGGGCGGGGCAGTCGCAGTTTCGGCCGGATAGCCACTGGCGTCACAGCATTCAGCATGTGGAGGCGCAGCTAGTCGGAACAGCGACCTGGTTGGCTAGCGATGATCTACAAAGTAAAGAGAGGCACGAGACTGGATAGCACACACGAAGTACAGAAGACCCAGTGCAACAGACCATGCCATACATCTTACTCTGAAAGATCAGAAGCATCCATCACGAAAGAAGCGAAAGTACCGACAAAGACAAACAATAGATACAGATGCCAGAAAAGTCTGCTGTTCCCCACTCAACTGCGCAATACGGCTTCGATGCGGGCCGGATGGGTCAAAGCACCACGAAAGATTGGCCTACGAGTAGTTTCAAATAGCTGTCAACATGTTGAATGCAGCTGTATCGATACAACAAGTACGAGCAAAGCACAGCTTCTTGGTCGGAGTCGGACAGCTTGCTTGACAGCGTAAGGAGTAGTACTCGTACAGCCTATTCATTGACATTCGTCCGGGAACTAAACATAGAATAACTTTAAACTAAATGTCATATGCTCCTGCCATTTGGGCAAACTAGGACCGAATCAATACAGCCATCAAAACAACGACTTGCTCCAAAATCGAGACTCGGTGCTTCTCGAAACGCAAGAGCGAGCTGCACAACTGCGCTTCCTTCTCGATTGAGTACCTTCCTTCTTCATGCTCTTTTGTGCACAACAGCAGAAGGAACGCCGCAGCGAATAGGGGCCACTCCACAGTACTACGTCAGCGAGCCTAGCGCCCTTTGTACTTTGTACTGGGCACAGTTTTGTTATCAACAACGACGTCGGACAACAACGCAGCCGATGCTGCAACCCAACCAACGGCCTTGAACGGCCAAAAGAGAAACACCACACGCAGACGAGATGGCAGACCGAATAGGCGGCCGCACGGCGGATGATTCATCGCAGGCGCCCGTGGCCGAGACGATCCGGCTGCTGTCGCGTGGGCCAAAGTCGGACGGGCACGAGTCGGAGCGGCACGACTCTGACAACGACTCTGACAACGGCAACGACTTTGACAGTGCGGACGGGGCAGACGGCGACAGCTATCTGGACGACAGCGGCAGCGAGTACGGCAGCAACAACAGCAGCGAGGCCGGTGCGCTGGGACGAGGCGGCGCCGGTGCTGCTGCTGGCACGTCACGTGCACAGCAGAACGAGCACCTCCGACGTCGCCGGCGGCGCACTGCGAGCTTGCTGTGCGTCATTACCTTTGTCAGTCTTCTTGTATGTGGCATTGTAGCTGCCATCGACTACCGACACAGAAAGCAGTCGACTGAGGGCGACAGCAACAGTACCGCCATCGTTGACCTGGGATACGCCACATATGCCGGCCTTCATCTGCCAAAGGCCTACCCACCCTCCGACGACGGCGGCAACGCCCACGACACAAGTGCTCCTCCCGTGGCGGTGAACAAGTTTCTGGGCATGCGATATGCAGCTCCGCCCGTGGGTGCACGACGATGGCAGGCACCGGCTCCGCCTGGCCAGGAGACGGATGTGCAGAACGCTACCCAGTTTCGGCCCATCTGTCTTGGTCAAGGCTCGGATGGAACGCCGGGCAGCAGCCAGGCCGAGGACTGCTTGTTTGTCAACGTGTGGGCGCCGTCGGCCACGGACAGAAAGCTGGCTGTGGCCAGCGAGAGCGCGGACAACAAATCGAAAGGTCTTCCCGTATGGGTCTTTATTCAGGGCGGCGGCTACATTGCCAATTCCAATGCCGACATTGACGGTACCGATGTGGTTGCGCGGTCCGGCGGCAACGTGGTGCTTGTTACTTTCAACTACCGCGTGGGCTTGTACGGGTTTTTGGCGGCGCCAGCCTCTACCTCGGAAAACGGTACAGACGCCGACCTCGTTACCAATGCCGGCCTTCTCGACCAGCGCGCCCTGCTCACATGGGTTCAGGAGCACATCCGCAGCTTCGGCGGCGACCCGCACCATGTCGTTCTACACGGCGGCTCGGCGGGTGCTGGGTCTGTGGCGCTGCATACAGTTGCCTATGGCGGCCGCGACGACGGCCTGTTTGTGGGCGCCGTCGCCGAATCTGTGTTTGTGCCGACGCTGCCGACATGCGATGCCGTCACGTACAAATTTTGGCGCGCCGTGCACGCTGTCTGTCCGACGATCAAGGGCGACGACGTGTCGTCCGTCGGCGAGGCCCTTGCGTGCCTGCGCAGGACCCCCTTGGAGCAGCTCCAGCAGCGCGCCAATGTGCCGTCCTCGCTCCGGTTTCACGGAAACGCCTCCGCACAAGGACCCGGCGCTGCAGGCTTCTATTGGGGGCCTGCGTGGACGGTGATCTGATCACAGACCGACCCTCGGTGCTCTTTCAGAACGGCCGCTTTGTGCGCGTGCCCATGCTGTATGGTGTGGCATCCGACGAGGGCACTCTGTTGGTGGCAAATGCAGCAAGTCAGGACGACGTCGTCACATTCATCACCAGCAACTTCCCAGGACTGGGCCCCGCGGGCGAGAACGGCACAGCTACCTCGGTCATTGTGCAGCATTACCCACAAGCGCCGGCCGTGCCGCAACACGCGTCTTGGTTCCCGACGTTAGCACAAGCCTACGGCGAGCTGACATTTGTCTGCCCAGCAGTCAACACTTTGGATGCCGTAGCCAAGGTGGTGACGGACTCTACTGGTCCTCGACCGGCCCTCTTTGCCTACCGCTACGCGATGCAGGACCCCGATACCATAGGCTCTGGCCTCGGCACTGTCCACATGATGGACGCCGCTGCCATCTTTGGCCCCAGCAACGTGGCTTGCTGTCCGCCGGCAAGCTACACATCACCAGAAGGCGACCGCGATGGCAACCCTGGCTTGGTGCCCATCATGATGGACTACTACATCTCCTTTGTGCGAAGCCTCGATCCCAACACGCACAAGAGCGCCCACGCCGCCAACTGGGTGCCGTGGGGCCGCCCCGAGGAACGCACCGACGCCGACCGACGCCAGCGGCTGGTTGTCTACACGGGCGGCGCCAGGCCATGGAGACAGTGCCGGCAGACCAGGCAGAGCGGTGCCGCGTCTGGAACGACCTGGCAGAGCTGGTGGAGCAGTAAGCGACCGGTGAACTTGAGAACGTCGGCGAGCGTTTATTTTGGAGATCTTTTTTTTTGGGCATTCAGCGTATTTTGGGGCACTCTAGCTACGACTTTGGACTTTTACTTTCATGTAGTTCTTGCACACACAGTTTTGCAGCATGTCAACTCTTTGACACTCTGTCATTGGATCTTTTCTTTCTCGATATTTGCAGTGTCTTCTTATTCTTGAGAGCCTTGTCGCCAGTGAGGCTCAGCATGTCTCTATCCCAGTGAATCCACGACGCATCACTCACTCCCTTTGATCGATACCGCAGGGCGCGATCACGATCGATCACCTTTGCCAAGCAGTTTGCCTTTCTTCTTGCCGTAGGCCCCGCCGTCTGGAATGGCAGGGTCTCGCGGCAGGTCTCGCGGGAGGGCTCACGATCTGGCCTTTGATCTACGTGCCTCTGCTGTCGATGCCTGTCGGGGACTGCCCGTGACTGGCATCTGAGTACTGGAATCGGCCCTCTGTTCTCTTGATAGTGTGTGGACAGCAATTCAGCTTGCGTGGCACTGGCATGTCTCACGGGGCTATGGAGGATTCGCACCGAGGGCGAGGCAGTGGAGGGCAAAAGGAGGGATGATGTGCAGATGCGAGGACGGCACAGACGGGCACAGGCAAAGACACTCAGCTTCGGCTGGGCCCATTGTCTTTCCTTGCCCTTCTCACCAGATTTTCCGAGCGGCAGGTTGCATCCCGTGTTTTATCGCAGCGAGCGGCCGTGCGGGTAGAAGCCGCAAGGGAGAACGGACAAACAACCAACAGCAAACAACAAACATCAAACAACAAACATCAGACAATCAAGGATGCCGTCTTGGACGACCAACAAGCTACTTCGTACGAAGTAGAAGCAGCCAGTCAACGAACAAGACGAGACAGCGAGACGACAAAACAAGCAAAGCGACAAAGGACGACTGCAGAATGCAGACCATAGCAAGCAAGGAATGAAGGCACGCGGCGGCAGGTGGCAAACCGAGCAAGCCAAGGGCGATCACGCCCATCCATCACGAACCATGGCAGCCATCACGAACACAAACGATCTCGAATGACCCCCACACCACTGCATACTACCACGAGAGGGATACGAAGTATGCTACGGCGAGCATCGAAGCAAGGCAGAAGAGGGCGTCTCTTTCTGTGCGATTTCGCCTCTAGCCTCACTCCGTGCCCTCCACACTCTGCATTTGCAGTCGCCGACCATCACAGATGAAGCATCTTTTGGTTGCATGCACCCACGCCATGCATGGCGGCCGATCCTGGGATGCGGCCGGCCGTCGACCGTCGACCGTCGACCGTCCCTCGACCAAACTTTCGACTCAACACAAAACTGCTGCCAGTGTGTGGCACCGTCGCACCTTTGCACACATTCCCAGCGTGTGTTTGTGGGATACCACGTATCAATGCACGCCGGCGGGCAGCTGACGCAGCTTATTGTAGCATCATTCCACGACAGACCTCTGTGGCCCGATGCAGGGAGGTTGTTAGCACGTGTGGTCAAAGGGAGGGCAAGATGCCACTGTTTGTCGCAGAGGTGACACCCAAAAGTCGAAGAGCGAAACTGTGAAATCGAAAAAAGGAAACGCAAAACTCCGAAACGCAGCCAAAAAGAACTGAGACAGGCATGCATCGAGGCAAGGGAGACCAGCCAAAGGGCCAGCCAGTGCAAGCGCCAGTGCCAGTGCCAGCACCAGTACCAGCACCAGCGCCCGCGAGCGCCGCGAGGAGGACGGAAAGTCACCTCCCTCCCGCCCAACGGCCAATACACGGATACGCAATCCAAGACACACGACTCAGATCACGGGCGGCGGGCAGCGAGGGTGGACGGGTGGAGCGGCAGGGAGAGAGACAAACGGCGCCGGGCGGCCAGGACGGCGGCGAAGGGCGGGGAGGTGGAGAGGGTGTGGACGGAGAAGGACGATGGCAGCGGTAGCTGAGACCTGCAGAAGCACTTGAGCTGCGCTTGCAGATGCGGGTGGACGGCGACGCCAAACCGGACCCAATACCCCAAAGAGAATCTAGACCACAACAAGGACCGACCAGACGGTTTAGACGCAAGGGATGACAGAGGACGAAGATAGACGACAAAAACACACACCACGCCCAAGACAAGACGAGAAGTCTCCCAGAAAGTCTCCCAGAAGCGAGACAAAAGAGACTCCAAGAAAAGAATGAGAGAGGGGGCGTGAGAGACAGGCGACAACGCGAAACGAAACAAAAAAGGACGATCCGCGATGCGATGCACGACGACAAGCGAATGAGAGAAGGAGGGCAAAAGGCTGAACGGAACAAATCTGAGCACCAAGACTCGCTGCAAGACATGGAGACCTTGAGACATCCTGCCTGTCAATGTCAACTAGCATCTGCATTCCCGTGTTTTGCCCACAATCTGTCCTGTATCGTTTTCTCACTGCCTCATTGCCTCATTGCCTCATTGCCACATTGCCTCATTGCCCCAAACACCCACACCAAGACACGATCTCCGTTGCGTCCCCGCGTTGGCGTCGTTGTTTCTTGTCCGTGTCTGAGCTCAAGGCAGCCGAAGCAGACCAGACAGCCAAGGCAGGCTATTCGCCGTGTTTCAATGTCTATGCAGTATGTACGCCGTCGTCGTACGCTCGGTACGGTCTCTTCGTTTCCGTCTCATCATCCCACCATCCTGGCGCTGATATCGCCTGCTTGTCTCAGAAACTGCGGCACACCCCCTTGCCGTGGCGACGCCAGTATCAAGCGTTTGGACGTCTACGAAGTACTTTGCAGGAGTCAGGTCAGGACCACCTGCACATGGCTTGTCCACTGTCTGTCTCTCTCCGCCCGGCCGATCCTTTCCGGAGACCCACGACCCGGTTCGGAGCCGGTGGTCCTCGTCCCCCCGTCTTTACTTGTACAGTGTTTGGTCTCGGTGTCTGCAGGCTGGGGTGGGGCTGTCCATCGAAAGCCTCCGCCCGCGTGTAAAGTATGAGACATGCCAAAACGCGGACGCAAGACGGCCCAGGCAGCTCAGATAGACGAAACAGCACTGTGGGAGGGCTGCCACCACGAAACATCTCGCTTGGTGCCAAACTACCAAGGAGAAAAGAGGACAGCAGACCACAAGGGGCGGCATCAGAATCAGAAAAGGAGCCAAATTAGAACTGGGCATAAGATGCTTTGGTAGCGAAGGCACAAGAATGAAGATGGACAATGCATGCAAGAAAAGTCGACAAGATGTCGCATCGACACGGACTCCGGGCTGTCTCAAACAAACAGTGACTATACGACCACATGAAGCAATACGTCCCATCCAGTCCATCTGGTCCATCCAGTCCATCTGGTCCATCCGGCCCATCCAGTTCATCAGGTCCACCAGGGTCCATGAGCATCAGGGTCTGCGACAGAACGCAGTTGCGCAGTGTCATCGCGACGCGGACCTTGATACTTGTTCTGTCATGTTGTCGTCTTGTTTTGCGTCTCTCGTCTACCGTCTTCTGTCTCGTCGCCTTTGCCATACTCTGTCGTCACTTTTCACTTTTGTAGCGGCCTCACAAGAGTCTCTCGAAATATCTGGAGAGTAGGGAGTATGCCAGCAAGTCCGTTACGAGCGGCATGAACATCGATCCGGACATGCTCTCCACTTTCGTGCCAGGCTGCCAGTACGACATACTCACTAGGAGACGACATGGAAGAAACAGATTCAGGTGCTCGTACGGTGCTCGGATAGCAAACGTCACATGTAAAGAAAACGACACTGTGCATGTCGACATCGCCGACATGTATTTCGCTCATCATGCCGAAGGACATGGTGCGATTGACAGATAAGAGCAAAGAAAATGCCCGCGAATGACAATGTGAAATAAAAGAGATCAGCAGTCTCCTGAGAGATCGCCTCTGTCCAGTCGCCCCGGGACTGGATGCTCTGACTTGGCAGGGTGTTGCGAGATCCCCTCGGCCCGGAAAGACATTCCATCGTCAGAGGACAGGTCTGTGCAGACAGAGTGCATTTACAATATGACTCTCGTTACTTTTTCCCTCTTGGGGGTCCTCTGTCCGTCAGCCGCCGATCGCGATCTGCCAGACACAGCCCGCACCGGAAGTGCTGTACGGACTTGGAGGAGGCGATTGTCTGCGTCGAGGGCCATGATATCCTAGCAGATAGGGCAGCAAATGAAAGCAGCAATACGAAAGATGGCGTCGACCAACTCGCCAAACTGTCAAAAGGACCAGGGCTCTCAGAGTAGCTCAAACGGCTTTTCCGTTATCAAACGCTCAGCATTGGCCCCCAGCGTCAAGCCAAAGAGCGACGGTCGAAATTTACCATGCAGATGCGTGGAGATGGTTCAAGGTGGAAGAATGCATTACGTCGTACGACGCACATGTACGACGTACAAAAAGGACACATGCAAAAACTCTTGCAAGATGGTCCGTCTTTTCTTGATTGTGTTATCTTGCGCTATGCCCCGGGCTTGTCGTAACGGCTAGCCTACGAAGCACGGAATAGCTTTGCAAGTGCAAGCGAGAAGCCGGCTTGGCCCTTCATCCTTCGCGCTGGCGCTGTCTCTGCCCATCTCGTTTCTGCAAATCACTTCCTTTCTGGACTCGCAGGCTGATCCATTGAGCCAATTTGTCACGGATCGACAAGAAAAGTGCAACGCCAAGTGCCTGCAACTGCCCCAACAGACGAGTCCAAGACATACGGAGTACCAAGTCGGATGCTAGTACTGATACCGTGAGCCATGGGCCGCCATCCCTGGCCCAGAGTGGGCGTATCCGCCCATCTCGTCCGTGTCTCGTCCCCTTTGCAGCACAGATCGCCGTCTGTACTCGTACATGAGCGGAGTGTTGCTGGCAATACGAGTAAACGGCTTGCATCTAGACAGAGGGTGTCTGAGTCCTCTCCTGACCTCGACACATGTCCAAAGGATCCACCGTCTGCTCGGACGCAAACCGTCGTAAGATTCGTCTTGGCATCCGCATCGACGTCGATGTGCTTGCACCCGCGCTACTGCACACTCTCCTCATAGTGGCGACAGACACGGTGACAGACGCCAGCTGTCAGTGTCCTGCCATCGTAACGTTTCCGGTCAAAACGACCGTGCCGACGACCTGCAATCGACCCAGAGAGACACGATCCAGTCAAGAGTCGCTTGGACAGTGCACTCCGGCACTTTGACCCCTGGTCTTTTTCTCGGTAGCTGCACCTGCAAGCTAGCGGAGTATTTCATATCACCATGTACGACGTACGACGTACGATGTACGATGTACGAGGATTGCAGAAAGTCTGGCAGGCCCTGGAGCATTGATCCTCGCCGTTCCTCTCAACAGACTTTGTCTGGGGCCTTCTTAACTTCCATGTCCCGCGAATCTGGCCACAGAACCGACACAATATGCGCCACGATGGGCCATGAAATGGAGCACAACATACGAAAGGAAGCAGGAAAAGCCGGCCGCGATGATAGTCGACGTCGACCACGTTGATGGAACCCCGACTCGGTCTCTTCGCCTGCACTTGTCTGCGCGATAACTCACCCCAGTGTCTCCATCCAGTTGGCGCGTTCCTGGTGCATTCCCCGTCTCCTAGTCTCCATTGAAAGCAAGCTATCAAAGCTCCCATAGTCCCCCGGTTTTCACTACTTCGTACGAGTGCTCTGCACGTTAAACTTTGCACCGCCTCTTCTCGTCAGAGGCGTCTCGCTGCCTCTCTGTCCTCTGACGGCACGACGGCGCCTGTCCCAGTGTTTTCTTGTGCGGAGCGTTGCAGTAAAGCAGCCGCTGTGTGTCGTCCATGTCTTGCTCCCAGGCTTTTCTCTCCACGCGCTTTAGCCGCCTCGGCGTCCGTCGGGACTCCTGCACGCGTCATGTTGGAGTTGTGACTCGTACGTCGTCCCTCTTCCCCTCTTCTCCTCTTCTCCTCTGTGAATGCGGCGCGGATGTAGTCCTCGGGACTGTTTTTCACGAAAAATAGACGATACAATGGTACACTCACGATACGACTCACCCTCGCAGTCACGGCCCGGCGAGCGAGCAATGGGCAATGGTGGTGGACAGTGATCAATCGGCGTCGACAGTAAAAGACCCGTCATGGCGCAACTGTACTTCTTTCTCCTCATCTCCCTACACAAGATACAACAGCGTGCGACGAGGAGAGTAGCGGTGACGAATAGGACATGGAAAGGCAGTGCACCATCGTTTAACCGTTTATTTACTTGATTTGATTGCTGTATTGGTTGTAGGATATTTATTGAATCATGCTATTCCTTTGTATTGCCTATCAGTTTGTTCTACCAAGACTCATCTCATTGTTTATATTTCTGTATGCTTCACTCAAAGAATATGCGGTGAATTGAGGCCGATGCATTGATTGGAGCGTACAAAGTACACGTCAATATCCTCTCAAATGCAAGGTCTGTTTTCCCGTCGGTTGATTTATTGTGTCCTTCTCGTTCTTCTTCTACAGGCGCTGTTGTCTTTCTGTCTTTGCGCAGTCTCTCAACACAACTCGTGCTTTTGACGCGCTGCGCGCTTCTTCTTCCCATCATGCGCTTCGTCGAGTGTTTCGGGTTTGTCCTGTACAAGGTACTTGCTTTTTATTTCTGTCCGTCATCACCAACTACTTCTTTTGTACCATGACATCAGCCTCTGTTTGCTGAGAGGCTGCGGGCACAAGGGGCATGTAAACTGCTGTGACTCTTGCACATCGTTTGCCTATGATAGTGGCTGTGATAGGACAGCAGGCGACTGATCTGTGTGCTTTGTTGGTGATGGTGATGACGGTGATATGGTCAGTGACAATGGCCACTTACAGTAGACGGCCCACTTGTATGCTCAGAGTCGAGAGTGAGGTCGAGAGAGTCCAGTGAAAGGCGGACTGCAGCGTGCATATGCAAGGGACACTGCCATGCAGACGCAGGTGCAGATGCCGCTACTTCGTACAGTCACCCAATGATGGACGCGACGAGAGTGAGAGAGCAGGGTTTCGCGCCATCTTTTTCCTCTCTTCATTCATTTTCTACTACTGTGTTTTTATCAACGTCTGCCGTGCTTCGACCAGAGGCTGGGACTGGATCCCGCTGGCGGAACAGAGTGTGGTGCGTCAACAGGGCAGGCTGTAGCGCCAGTGCAGAGTTTTTTCTTTTCTTTTGCGAAAGAAGGAGTAGAGTTGAGTCGAAACCACACGGCCGAGAAGCCGGCACACAGCCGGCACCCGGGCCAAATTTAAAGGCTCTAATAGAAGCCGGACTGAAAAGCAAAAGATTGACCAGAGGCAGCAAGTCGCTGGGAGGAGGCGTGATGCTGTTGCGCGGCTGTCCGTAGTCTGGTCGTCGACACGGCAGAGACTGGTGGGTTCCTCGTTGTTCTTTGCGTTCTTTGCGAGTCGACCACTGCCGTGCAAACGCTTCTTACACTCAACCCGACGTATTTCGTACGGTGCTGGAGAGATAACATGTGGTCAGCTACGGGCAGTCTATAGGTATGGAGCCGTTCTAGAGCTGTTGATATCGCCGCGGAGCGAGTGTCTCGTCTCTTTGACGAGCTCGCAGTGGACAAGGAGCTGGTGGCTCAGAAGGAGCTGAAAAGCACGCTGTACCTTGAGGGCAACAAGGGAAACGAAAGAACAAAAGATGCAACACTGCAAGAAGAATAACGTGCGCAGAGTTGGCGCGAGCGAGTTGACAACTCGCGCGAGTCAAAGTCTTGTCTCATTCAACATCAACTCTGTGACATTTAGAGCCTACTCTTTCATTTGCCCCTCTATTTTTCTTCCTTTCTTTTGCTCCCTCTCTTCTTCGTCTCTTCTCCCTCTCTTCTTTTTCTCTTCTGTCCTCTGTTCTCTTACATTCTTCCTCCCTCTACTCATACAGCCCTTGTCTCGGCCTCGTAGTTTGTTTCCTAGCCCGTCGACAACTCCGCGCTATCAAAGTCTCTGGTCCATCAGTTTCGCCCTCATCCTCCATGATTCTCGGCTCCTGGCCAATTTGAGCCTTTGCCACGTAATTCGCCCATTCGTTGCTTCGCTGTTTCGTAGCATCGACAAATCTCGGCTCGCCGTTGACGGTCCATCTTCAATGTCGCCCTCCGTCCTTCCTTGCCTTTTCTTTCTTCTCCCCGCCTTCCTCGCTTCCTTGCTGTCTTCTCTTACGACATTGGTACGTAACTCTGGGTCCGTATCCGTACTTTATGTCGTAGAGCGTATCTCTCATCGATGGAGCGCTATTCCAGGGCCTTTCCAGGGCCTTTCCAGGACCCTTGCTCGTCTAAAGTTTCTTTGACGGAGTCCTTGGCTCTGGCTCCTCACCGTCCACCAAAGACAGGGCTTGCTCGTCCTCTCTATCTTGGAATGCAACCTCCCGTCTCCGGCGGTGGACTCCCCGTCTTGATGTCTTTACGAGTACTCAGTACTCTCAGTCTGTAACGCACACGCCCTCCCCGGTCCTCTGAGCCTTGTCTCCCTCTTCTTGGACCGCGTTTCTGACCAGGACTGGCTTCCTGCGCATAAATCAAGCCGTGGCTGAGCGGTCCTGTCCTATGCCGTGCGGTGCCGTTGTCGGTTCCCTGCCCATACGCCCTCTTTTTTGACGTTCCTACGATAGGCACGGCTTGTGCATGTGCTTCTCTGCTTTTCGCCGACACAGTCCTCTGACCACTGGTTTAGTCGCTGGTCCTGAGATGTGCCCCTGCATGTTACGACGTACGAATTGGTCATTATGGTTTCACACACATCTTTCTTCTCTTTCTTGCTCAAGCTGGTTGGTCATTCAACGTCCATACCGTTCTAGCTGTTCAATCGTGTGAAAGTTTCTCTGTACATAGTATCTCTCGCATCTGTGATGTGAGGTTTTATTCTGGGCCTCTCTGGGCAAGCCGACTGCAGTTCACTAATCGTTAGGGCATCTTAGCACATAGTCTGCACTTGTAGTGCACTTCAGGGCACGCTCGAAGCGTGTTGGGCAGTTTTAGTGCTTCTCGGCGCCCATTCGCGGCCTGCCAATAGTCGAATACTGGCCGTCGTACGGCGGACTTGGTGGGTTAGACCCTCTCTTGGCGATCTTTGCCCGCTAACATGCGCTAGCTGACCTGTCCAGTTGGCGACGAGCTGGTGCGTGGCGTCTTGTAAGTGGCAAAACCGTCCCAACCAGCACTATTGCGCTGTACTCGGCGTTTCAGCCGTGGCTTGCAGTGGTGCCGTCGTGGCCTGTTTTGGCCTGTTTGACAAGCAAATAGGTCTGCAAGTGTCAGTTGTCACGATGTAGTGCTGCTGTAGTCTTCTGTAGTGCTGCTGTAGTGCTGCTGTAGTTCTGCTGTAGTGCCTGGTCGAGGATAAATCGCAACACAACCACCAACACGCATACTTCGTAGGACGTCTAAGCGCGGGACTGCCCCGTTCCGTTTCTTTGTTCTCCGTCAAGGCGCCGCTGTCATGGCGTCTGTTTCGGCGTGCCGATGTTGTAAAAATAGAAAGAAACGATCAAGAACTCGAGCTCTTGCTGGAGAACAATGAAGAAACAGCTCTACCGGCTACACGGGACCTTTATAGGTCCAGACAACCGTCTCAAGACAAGCTGCCCATCCACGGCCGCCGTGGGTTTATTCTTCTTTTTCGCTCGGTGTGACGCCGGCTGTGCATTTTTCTCTCCGAGTTGTTGTGTCTATCGCGAAGAGCATCTCCGAGCCTTTGTTCTCGTTTTGCCATTCTCTTCTCTAGCCTCTGGGCCACCATATGGTCGGTCACGCATCATGTTATTCGCTCGTCCTATTGTACTCTGGCCTGTCTCACACTCTGCGTATTCCCGGCAGTCGGGTCCATTCCTCGTTCTGTTCTATTCCTGTTCCTGTTCCTGATGTCTGGTTCTGGGGACGAAGCTGGCAGGGTTGAGCTCCCAGGTCCGTCTTACCAAGTCTTGCATTGTCAAGCATCTCACTTTGTAAGTTACAGACCCTACTATACCGCCGTCTCTTCTTTATTCAGTCTTTATCTTTCACCCGTCAGACAGACTGCTTCCTTCCTCTTTGGCATCCTCTTTTGTATCCATGTTCTCTCCATTTTAACCTTTGCACCGAAACAGTTATCTTGACGCAGTCGGCTGCAGCCTTATCGACGTATCAAACGAGACGGACTCGCCGTCAAAAGCGGACCAGAGCTCGAGACGCAGCTGTTCTCCGTACGAGGTACTCGTACTCGGGGCTCCATATCACTCTTGACTCGCTTGCCGTCTGGACGCGGCTATCAAGATCAAGAACAGCTGGATCACACCTCATAACCCTCATGTATCGTCAACTCCGGACGTCCATCTGCGACTATCGCGGCATTTCATGCTTTCTTCTCTCCCCTGTTCTTTTTCCTTTTTCTGTTTTCCTTCTTCGTCTTCTTCCATTCTTCTGCCCTTCTTCCCTCGACTAGGGTGGCCATTATCTCTTCAGCGTGGGTTGGACTCCTCCTGTCCAAAGGAAACGTGGAAAATCACGCAGCCTGGCCTCCACACAACACTAAACACAAACGCCATCGAGCCAGTCCTGAGCCATCTTTGAGCCGTTCCTTTGTGCTCAGGAACGATGCAACCCCACGGCACTAGCCGACTGTCATCGTGCGTCTCTGCTTTTGCGTCTCTCGTCTCGGCGCCTCTATCTTTCTGGCCCGAGAGATTAAGACAGCTTTGATGGAGCAGTGCCTCGTGCCTCGTGCCTGGCTACTGAATACGATGTAGATTATCAGCGCGGGGTCTCTTTGCCTCGTCCGTGGAGTTTTTGTGGATTTGTGGATTTGTCTTGTGGACTTGTGGACTTGTGACTTGTGGGCTACGTGGCTCCTGGGCCGGGGCGGGCGAGATAACGAGCGAGTTATCGTCGAGCATCGGCCCATGCACCTCTCTGGCCTCTTGTGCCGGTCCTGGTGATTCTCTTTTCTCTTCCTTTGTCACCGTTCGTCCACATCGCCCACCGAAGCTCGACCGATACTCTGACTCTTGGCATTGCCTGTCTGCCGCTTCTTACCTTCTTTTGTCTTCGTTTGCCCACAAGGATGAATATCGCAACGTATTTCTGTGGGGGTCTAGTTGTTCTTCCAGTTTGCGACCCTGAGACGCCCGACAAACTCTGTTTATGCTTCTGACAGGCCGTTTCAGACGTTTCTGCCGTGCATGACAAAGTAGGTACATGTAATTACTTGCCCTTTCTGTCCATTTGGTCCCTGCACACATGGTGGCGGGTGGCGGCAGATGTACCCCACTGCCATCTCGACGAGTCTCTCTCGGTCGTGGCATGGGGGGCGTGCAGGCCTCTGGGTGTCGGATTGTCACTCTGCCGTGATAGCCTTTCTTATTCTCTCGTCATTTCGAGTCTGTTCTCGCCGTGGTCATCGACCTGCGTCGGGCATTCCGGACCAGTGTGTGTCCATGCTCAGCGTCTTGCAGTATCGTGTGTCCGTCTGTCCCATCTCTCCGTGGTGCATTCGTTCATGCGGCCCCATCACGGCCCCATAGTGGCCTTTGTCGTCCTCTCTTCTTCCTCGTCTCCTTATCTCAGGAAGCCGTGGGAGCAGCTTTCCTTTTTTGTCCCCTTTGCACCGCCGGGCAGTGCGTCTACATTCGTCGTAGGCGTGTCCTCTTTTCTCTTCTCTGCCTTCCTCCACACACACAGGCCCCTTGGTGGCAAATGAAACAAATAGAGCCCAAGAGAAACAAGAGAAACAAGAGAACAAGAGAAACAAGAGATACCAAGAGGAAGCGAGAGGAAGCCGTGGAAGAAAGGGAAGAAAGTCTCCTAGCCTCATCTCGTAACCTGACAGCTGCTCCCCACCGAGCTACTTTGTGCTTCGTATGTCGCTAGAAATTAGCGATACACACGAAACCGCCAGGGTCCTTCGAGAAGGCCCATGGAAGGACGCTGGCGGCACCAAAGGAAGCAAAGAACCGCAAAAGAAGAGGTCAAAGAGCTGGGTTACACCCGCCTCCCCTCCATGTTGATGCCTGCTATTCCTTCCTCGTCATGCCTCTTTCCCCCTTTCCCTCGCCTGCATAACACGCTATGTTAGTCGAACAGACGGGATGTCGTCAGAAACGACAAAGTACGCGTACGAGTAGACGACACGGCGACTCTTGCCGGATCACTTCATGGATGTCTGCTTACGAACCGCCTTTTTCGGCCATCCATCTGCATCTACGGGTAACACGGGTCGTTGCTTGCAGAGGGGAGAACGAGAGGTCCAAAAGGCCAGTTTGGCTTCGTTCGGTCGATGAAGAAGAGGAGAGAGGGCACTCGTCGACATGTACGAGTATGTGCAAGTACCTTTGTACGTTGCAATACCCTCTGTCGGCCTTCCATCCGAGGGACTATCCTCGTCCTCCCTCGTCTGTCCACGGCTTTACCGTTCCCATTAAAGACTAGTTTTCAGCGCACACATTACAAAGTACAGTACTTTCGTATCAGCTACAAAGTAGCTCTATCCTGGCTGAACTCTGCTACAGAAAAACGAATTCCCGACGAAAAAATGGAAACTCTCGCAAACAACGGCGTCGGCCGTGCACCATCTTCAGCCGCGCTCAGCTAGGCAGAGGCCGAGCTACTCCGTACGAGGTATGCAGGGAAGAACCGACAGAGACCAAAAGAGACCCAACAGAGATGGCTCTTTGGCCAAAAGAAGAAAGTAATGCACTAACAGCGCCTTTGCACTCTCGACACGGCGATATCGCCAAACAGGAAAGGCTTCACAAGAGCGCTAGAACAAAAAAGCTAATTACATCTACTTTGGCCAACGGACGACTTTGTGCAGTCTAGAAAGCATGGGCTTTGTCGCCCCGGCGAACAAACCGCCACAAAAGGCAGACATGAGCAAACATGGGCAATTTGGGATTGTGCTTGAGCTTCTTGGAGGACCGTTTACGACGCAAACTCCGCTGTTTGTGGCTTTGTGGCTTTGTGGCTGGCCTGATTCGGCTTTGCTCTCTGTTTACCCGAGTGAGCATTGATCGTGACGTTTTTGGTCGCCGATGAGTGCCATGGTTCGCCTACATCTGCGCCGTAGATACGCAAGATACGCACGCTCTTTGCATTTACGAGTACTTTGTATTAGCTTGCCCTTTGGAGCGCTCTATTTTGTAGACGGTCTACGGAGTCGGCGCTTTGAACATGAGGATTTCAGCTCATCATGTCGTCTTCTGGCCCATGCGTACATGCATCGGACATATCGTGACACCCTGTCCAGTGAGTACGAAGTAGCCAGCGCTGGCCTGCTTCTGCCATGGTATTTGGTCTTTTCCAGTCCCTGGTCCATGCACTTTGGCTTCGTTTGGCTCTTTAGACCCTTTTTGCCTGCGCGTCCAGCCCTTTTGCCTGTCTTGCCGTCGTTGGATGCCGTCGTTGGATGCCGTCTTCGATCTCTGTTCGGCCACGTTTCCAACGCGCGTTCCATCAGGTGTGCCGAGCTCGTCAGCTGTACGAGTACTCGTAGGCTGGACGCCGGTCTATTGGATCCTTCTTCCCTTCCGGACGTCTGTTCGCGTCCTTTCACGTCGCTAAGATATCCGTGCACAGACTAGTTCACGATGGAGATGTGCCTCTTTGCCCTGAGATTGGGTGGCAAAGTCGAAGACGAGAACAGTCGGCGAAGTAAACAAGCGTTAGATACAAGAATAGACATGAAAACATCCGTCGGTGGCTTCACGCCGATTCATTGGGCTCCTTATCGTCTCGCCGTCTTTCTGCTTGGTCCTCCTGTTCGCTTAGTCGTTTGGCACTACTGGGTTAGTTGGGCGTGGAAGGCACCGCTAGTTGTTCTTTCCTTCCATTGGTCTCACATTCCAGGCCGAAAGTACCTGGGACGGCCCCTAACCTGCCTAAAAGGGTGTAATCAAACTCGAGGTAGCGGCGCGGGAACGTCCCGTCGCCCGCTCCCTTCCCTTCCCTCGCATCGCTTCTTGGACCCTATCGCAATCTTCCACCCTGCCACACGTTCCTTCCATTCCAGTGAGAGTCAAGGAGCCCACTCAACTGACATCGATCAAAGCCGTCAAAGTACAGCGTATTCACTCTTGAAAGAGCAGATGCTTCAACTTCCAGTCTCCAGAGTCTCCATGGTCGAATTTTTCGTGTCCAGCCTTGGTCGATAATCCGTCGATTGCCCGTTCAAGCCCATACTTTGTACTGCCCGGTTGGGAGCCTGGCCGCCAGACACAGAAATGCGTCAAGACGAAAGAACGCTTCTCTACTCGGGTTTCGCTTTGCTTCTTCACTCTCACCAGCACGTGCATGGAGGTCTTCACGTCGCAATCACAAAACGTCGGTAAGAAGACAGACCCATTATTTTGGAATAAGAGAACTGAGGGACGAGTGAAAGAGTGGGCCTTGTCTCTTGTCGCTTCTGTCATTCAGTCCACTTTGCGCCTCTCTCTCCATATCCAGGGCCACGGGCAGCGTGCTCCGTTTTTTATTCTGGGCCGTCTCCAGTTTGGACCGCCATTCTGAAAATACGCAATATGAGCAGAGATGAGCACGACTGCTCATGGCCATGGAAGGACGGCGAAGCAGCAAGCAATAGGATTTCCATCAGGACGCGCACTTTGAGCCGTCATCTTCCGTCTTTTCTTTTTCTTCTCTCGCCTTCCTCATTTGCATCTGCCGGCCCCAATGCTGTGGCTTTGGTATCATGCAGTGCAACAGGACGTGGGCCTTTCAATGTCATTTTCGACTCCTCCGTGCTCTCGGTCAGGCCAAAACGTGCGTGTCCGACATTCCTACAACTTTGTACATGTGCACTCTTCGTTCCTTCGTCGCCTGTTTCGTACTACAAAGTCGGTTTCTTCGACTTCCTGCCTCCCTCCAGCTTGCGTTGAGACCCGTGTACATGTACTTCGCAGGTAGATCATGGCCTGTTGTGTCTGGCTAGGGGTTCGTTTCTTCTCACTAACAACAGAGTACTCGTACAAACTACTCGCAGAGACAAGATTGTCTCCATGGATGCTTCTCCTTCTCCATCGGTTCGTTCCATGTCTCCATCGTTCGCCTCTGTTCTCCATCCGTACCCGTCGACGCCATCTTTTGGCTTTTTTACGGGCGCCTTTTCTTTCCCCTTTCGTCATAACCCGTTCTCCGCAGAATTCGCCATTCGACGTGCCTCTGTTCTCTGCTCAAAAGTCGCCAAGTCCAACGTCTGTCCAACGTCTGTCCAACGCCTGGACGGGCCCAGTTTGTGAAATTACCGGCGGCCTTCTCCGCATTTTCTTGTCGGGCTAGCAGGGGTGAAGGTGCAGAGAGAGAGAGAAAAGACGATAGAGAACGAGCGACAAAGAAAAGAGGGCCTTGTTAGCGTCTCGTCTCATGAAGACGCTACTCCATCTGCTCAAAGATTGGGGCGTGAGAAGAGAGCGAGAAGAGCAGAAAGATACGAGCAATGGAGCCAAAGGCAGTCCCCTGAATAACCCATTTGTGGCCGAGACGTTTCGTCTTTCGCGTCTTGGTGTGCGAGCGATCTTCTAGACGGCTGGTACCTGGTATCTGGTATCTGGTATCTTGGGTCGTTTCGATGCCGCCTCCCCGGACTGACAAGTTCAGACTACGACGTACTGAGTCGCTCGCCGCCCTTCTGTCTCACCTCTTGCCTCTCACCAGACTACATTTCAGAGTCCACTTTTTGCTTCTTGGGGAAGGTGACATGAAACTGACAACGCCAAATCTGCCATGCTGCCGTCGTCGGGAAGAGAAATTGGGATGCAGTCTGAAGGAAAAAGAGGAGAGTAATGAGAGAGAGGAGAGAAAGGGAGACGAGAGAGAAGCCGCCATGCGGCCCAAGACAGGAAACATGCATGGAAAACCACATGTCTGACATGCATCAGGGGTTTTCTGTCGCTACTCTCCGTATTGCTTTCGCAATAGTGAGGGGAAACGACGACATGGAGAGACGGCGGACGAGGCGGACGAGGCGGACGAGGGCGGCGTGTCTATCGCCCTTCTCTTCTGTTTCTTGAACGGTGCAACTACAAAGACCAGCCTAGGGACCGGACCCGGGACTGTGGAGGCGAGACTCGCCCATGTCCCCTTTCTGGTCCCTGGATTTGCGCTCGTCGTGGAAAGGTCTTTGGTGTGTCTTCCTCAGTCGGTCTCAATCTACAAAGTACCCCGACGTTGCTCATAGCCCATTGTGGCATCTGACTCAATGCTGATGAATTGTCATTGGCAGCCAACGATGGACAAACGCACTGTTCACAGACGGCGTTGCTGCCTATTACAGTGCCAATTACGTTTCTCCTCATAATTTTCACAAGCAGATCGACAAGGACATCACGGACTTCCGCGGCAGCGGATTCTTCGACAGTTTTTCTGGAGCTGGTGCCCTTTGTGACTGCAGCATCTTGCCGGCTTTGGACGGCCGTGCTGCTCCATGTAATCAGTGGCAGTCCATTTCTTACGACGTACGCCGTGGCCAGGGGGCGTGTGAAGACAAACAGGAGCCAAAGCTCGTGAGCGTCTGAAAGCAGAAGAGACATGCCGAGACGAGGCAGCTGTCCGCCGAGGACCACGTAACGCTATCACCAGGAAGGGTGACAAGCCGGCGACGACGGCAAATTGGAAAACCAGCCGCAAAATCAAGATAAAAATAAGTAAAAATAAAGACAAGTTCGTGGCAAGCCAAAAGGAAGCTCGATCGTAAACGGCATGACTCCGCGCGCAGGTTCGCCACCACGACGTCGTTGGTTCGTTGAGTCCACCCCCAAGAAAGACAAGAGGGACGAGCGGACGAGAAGATCAACGAAATCCGGGCTGTTCTCCGTAATCACAGTCGGAAATTGAAGTCTTGTCCACCTTTTGCCTCTTGTACAAAGTATCTACAAAGTACCCGTATTTTCATCTACCATATTGCCCTTGCCCCCTTCATGGGGGCTGTTTGTTCTGTTGTCGACATGGGTATGTTCGCCACACGTTCGTGAGAGGGCAGGGACCACACAGAACAGGCTGTTCGCTCGGAAGGTTCCTCTGTGACGAGGAGAATCAGAAAAGTACCACGGACGGAGTAGCGTGCAACGGGCTCGGCTCCACTTGGAGAAGAAAGCAAAGATGCGATAGGACAGCACTGTGTGCTAAGCTCTGAAAAGGTGATGGTACTCGTACTGAGTAAAGGTGATTGAAAACTTGATACCAACGGTGACCCAACAGCACCAACCGTCGTACCTTGAAACGCCCGAGAAAGTCGCGCCTGTCTAGGCTCTTCATCTGCTTCTTTTCTGTTGGCTTTGGGGTCCGTCGTGTTTGTTCTTCTTTTGCCTCAAGCTCGCCCATAAAAACAGCCTCAGTTGGCTGGGAGTCCCTTCTCGGCGTCTCTGGGCCTGCATCCCCGTCCATCTTTCCAGGTCTGGGGGCTGTCTCCTCTCTCGCAGTGTCTTTTCTGGTTCCATTGCTTTCTTGCTTTCTTGCTTCTTGCTTTCGTTGCTTCTTTCTGTGCCCCGTTCCTGCACTAGCGTCATGCAGGACCAGGGTCCTAGTGCCACTTTCTTGCACATTCACAGAATGCTCATTTTTCATGTGCTCTATGTGCTGACTTCGTACGAGTACTTCGCATGTGTCCAGTGTCAGTTCCGACCCGGGAGAGACGGGAAACGCCACCTTGACAGATGAGGAGTGCCATTGGCCTCTTACATTCGCTCTGCACTCCGAGTGGTGGCAGATAGCAGGAGCTCATAGCCGCTGTCAGACTCTGTGTGGCAGTCGGACGAGCCACGAAATCCGGGGTTGGCACGCCAGCCCACAGTCCTGCCCTTGTTGCAGGAGGTCTTTCATTGATCCTGACAGACGAGACACCATTCTGCTCCGTCCTTCTTTGCTTCTCCGTACCTCTTCCCGCGACGGTGCGGCCGTTGAGTGGAAAAACAGAGCCAGAGCCTGGCCTCGGCCCTGCCTGGGGAAAGAGGACGAAGAAAGGACCTTGCTGGTGTTGGGATGTGCAGATCAAGGAAATCTCTGCACTTGGCCACTGATGGAGTGGTCTGGCCACAGCTCTTTGCTCTTCAGCTGCGGGTTGCTTTGCTTTCTTTCCTCTCCTGCCCGTCGTGCCCATCTTTCCCTTTTGCGTTCGCCATCACGCTTGCAAACTTCCGGGCCGCTCTGTTTTGGCCACTTGCTGTCCACTGTCCATATCTCGCATCCTTCAACCGTCTCCAGAATCCTTCCGGACCATCAGTTCTCGGGCGCTCCCTCGCCTGGCCCCGGCCACCACTCTGCGGAACTGGGCCTGCTGCTGGCCCCGACCGCCTTGACCGCCTTACCTTGATCGTTTTGATGGCCCATCTGATGGTCACTCTGCGATGTGTGCACCAGATGGAGAAGGCCCGCTGCAAAAGCTCCCTGCAAAAGTACAAAGTAGAATCTCGCCCAGGCTTCTCGGGCTCTAGTTTTTAGGCGTCGGCCAGGGCCTGTTCCGTCGGCTGGGGCTCGTCCATCAATATTGATCCATATTTCCATATGGCAGAGAGAGACAAGAGGCTGTGTCTTCTTATCTCTGCCCCATACAGTCGAGACTTGTCCCAAACGAGACGCCGGTTCTCTGCTTTCATTTGCTGCTTCTCTTGTGCAGTGTCCTCTTTGCAGCAAGCCTTCCAAAAGTCCGCTAAACCCGCAGTTCCCACTAAAGCAAAGTGCGAATCCTACAAAGTAGAGTCCTGAGATTGCGACGTTCCCTCTTCCGAGTTCATATGAAAATCACCATGTTACTGACGAATTGAGTAAAGAGTGCGTGATATGAAGCATCTTCTTTCTCACATTGGTCTGACAAGAGTATTGAAGAGCTCTATAGAGACTCTCAGACACACAGGCGGTTATGTCGTACTCTGTGAAGGCCGTCTTCACTTGTAGCAGACCTGGCAGGAACTTCCTGGCCAAGAGACGGTTCGAACAAATCTCCGGATCCTGGGTTCCTTTGAACATCGAGTGGGAGATGCTCAATAGTCTGGCTCCGAACGACACGTAACGGCGTGGTTGCACCCTACAAAGTAGGTTCGCAGCCTTTTTCGGTTCTTCTTGAGAGTCGACTTGCTAGTCCGTGAGCGGCATAGTTGTGTGTGGATGTTCTCGTCTCTTCCTGGTGTCTGCCTGCCTCGCCTCGCAAGAGGTCCTGCAGGCATGGCTGGCCACCAGGGGTGTTGACCCCTGTCAGACGAATCCCCAATATTGGGGCCGATACTCACACGTCTTGATGCAGCTTCTTCCTGGACAGCTTTACAAAGTAAAGTACTTTGTACTTTGTAGTTTGGATATCGGACGGGCCTTGCAATATTAGCTATTTTTGTTCCCGAGCGGAAACAGAAACAGAAAGGATCTGAATGAGAAGTGGCTGTAACGGTGCAGAGACCGAAACGGCGGAAGAAGCACCTTAAAATAAAAGTTCCGCGGGGAGACAAATCAGGAAAGTCAAAAGACCCGTCTGGTCACTTTCCACAAGGCAATGAGGCCATGAAACAGGAGATGCCAAGATGCAAATCAAAGAAGCAGCAAAAGGACTCTTGCGGGTGAAAATACATCCGTGTAAGTGAAGTGTACGAGAGCTTGCCTTGTTGACCTCTGTGGCTTGTTCTGAGCAGCTTCGTACGAAGCACTTTGTAGAACGAAGAAAAAGGCAGAGGAGGAAGAGGCAAGTGGAAAAAGGCACTGTGCCTGTGCCTGTACGAGTATTCCATAGCGGTTGGCAGTTGCAGAAAAACGTCATTAGCGCCTGCGTTGCCTCTCTTGTCCTCGTGCGTGGTGTGCTCGCACCCCTTCTGCCACCACCACACTGACGGCCGCGGCCCGCTCAGGAACAAACGGCTGGGGATGCGTCGTAATACGAGTACGTCGTAAGATACAGGGCCCATAGTGTGGGCATATGTCGAAGAAGTCGGAAAATATTGGGCTTGGCCCGGCCTGGGTCGTTTTCCCTCCATACTTTGTACAGAATAGAGCCTTCTCTACAAAGTACTTCGTAGCTGTCCATTCGCTTCCCAGCCCTTGTTTGTCTTTGGCGGATTCTCACGATTTATGGAGCAATGATAATCGCCCAAGAGGAGAAACCACAAGACGATCAGACAGTATGTTGCAGTCTTGCTGTGGTCGAGAACGGGCGCGCATAAAGCAATCAACGGTTGAATCAAAAGCCAGCCTTCCCGTACTGCCACACTCGGGCGATTCCAGTCTCTGGTCTGCACTGAACTGCTCACTGCTCGCAATGAGGCATTATCTGTCGGCAAACTCTGGGAGGCTAGAACCTACTATGAATGGCGTTTGAGTGCGCCACAGGAGCCAAAGAGGTCAGGTCCCGATATAGATCATAGAGCAACGGTGGCTCCATCGTCGTCTCGTTCTTCACTTAGCTCTGAGCAAGTCGGGAGCTCTGCCTCTTCGCAAAGCCGGTGAGCCTAGTAGAATTTTTGACAGTGGTGAAGTATGGAATATAAAACGTACGAGTAATAGCGGGGTACCGGCCACCGCTATCGTCGGCGAGCACGGTGCTCACGAAAGAACATCTCTTATTTCGTATCTTTGAAAAGTAAGATATGTCGTAAGATGCCACCGAAGAACCCGAACAGAATAACAGAGGCCAGAAACAATACTTTGCAGACTGAATGGTGGTTATTGTGGCTCTCTTCTCTCTTCGGTCTCACCTTGGAGCGTGGCTCTGACCTCTTTTCCGCTCTCGCCGAGCTCTTGGGGGGGCCAGAAAAGTTCCGGCGGATCGTATTAGCCATCAGACAGCAGGGGTGGGCAGACTGGCAGACTCGCACACAAAACGGACAAGAAAAGCATTCGATCGCTGGGGTGGGGATCCTGCGAACCCAAGACCGTGGCCAGCAATTTTGGTACGACTGGGTCTCAGTCTGGTCTTTCACTGGGTCTGTCTCTCGGCTCAACTTTGACAGCCAGCGTCGCTCTCGGGCCCTTGGGCGGAAAGGACGGCCAAGGCCCGGCCAGGCCATCAAAGGACCTACTTCGTACGAAGTAGCTTACCCGTAAGATATCTCACACACTGAGAGTGTCCAGAGAAGAGGACCAGCCCGGGCGTTGTTACCCAGCTGGAGAGGTGTTGCAACAGACCCGGGCGACCAGGGGAAGCTTGTTGGGAAGCTATGCCCAAACGAGTGCGCTACTCGCCAGTGGACTGCTGGGAGGATCACTCCTGCATTCATGTACCTTTTCTTCTGTTTCTTTTCAATGGATGGACAGAGCCTACTCGTACAAAGTACGAAGTACAGTGAAGCCCTGCCAACTCAATGAATATCCCCCAAGTGGGCAAAGCCCACTCACCACCCATGCTCCGGGACTTGGATCCGTGATAATGCGATGGGGGGGTGGGACTGCCCTTTGAAGCGATACAGGGAGAGTTACCTGAGCGAGGCTTTTGCCTCTTGAGGTCCAAAACGACCCAAGCACGCATCAAGGTTGCCAGTAGCCCACTGCCCGGCCTTCTTGATGCAACAACTGCCACTTCTTTCGTCTTCTCTCGGCCTTCTCTGCCCTTCTTGGTCTGCCGACTGAGCTCGGCGGCTGCCTTTGCCGTGCGTGGAAGCGCGTGAAGTTATCCAGTATCCATCCGTATTGGGTCCTCGTACGTTGCATGTTCCTCGCTGTTGCGATACTGTGGCTAGGGTGCCATTTGATGCTTCATAGCAGACTTTGCTGGGCGAGGCTAGAAGTTGGTTATTGAAAGGTAGGAAGTGATGAGTGACAGGAGAGAAGGCTAGGGCGAGCTCACTCAAGAAACAACGCCGGTCGTGTTGTGCTGATTTAGGTATCGTAATCGCCAACACAACCTAATGCGTCGTACTACTTCGTACAGGAGGCCGGAATCATTCCATGTGCCGAGTGAAGAGAGCTGTGGTCGTCACCACAAAAGATACAATATACATCCTCGCCACTTTTATGTGGAGGAATTTGCCGGTGGTGACTATCACAGTGTTGCGTGGGCAAATAGAACGAGCACGTTTCTCTTTTCTCACCCATGTCTCGGGTTTCTTTTCTTTTACCCTATCGAAACTTCGTCTGTACGAAGTAGCTCTTGAGATGGTGAGAGGGTTCTGGGCATGCAGTGAGAGCGGGGAGCGGCCATCACTCTCTGATGGGCTCATGTTGTGTCTTTCGTGTTCTTTTTTGCCTTCTGTACCTTGCATGGTTCCTGCAGGTAGGTTCCACTGCAGGACGGGACAAATGGTTGGTTGGCTTGCACATGCTTGCCCAGGCACTGTACTCAGTATGATAACGGAGAACGCTTGCAGTGCAGTTTAGTGGAGGCAGTGCCTGTTGGCTGTTAAAAGACCTTCCGTGCTCTGATGGAGCTGCAAGATATACGAAGTACAACGTACCAAGTAGTTTTGATTGTGAGTCTTCTTGCCTCATGACGTAAAGAGCTTGCATGAGAAATACAACATGCTATGCTGTGCGTACTTTGTAAAATAAGACGTACTTCGTAAAATAATGCGTACTTCGTAAATAAGATACATCAACTATGTATGCTGGGCCCTTGCTTCTAGCTCCCGGCAGCCCTCAACAGTCGGCCGGAAGACAGCCGCGTTTCCGGGGGCCGCTTTCGTTGTCTGTTTTTTGTTTCTGCATGGGGTCTGCGTCTCGAGCTTGTCACGTTTTTCCTAATGTTCTGTTTTTACTGTGATACCGTCATCTGTTGTGGTTGCTTTTCGGTGTGATCAGAATACATTTGTGACATCACGCTGTTGTTTCCAATCATGCGAGCTGTATCAGTGCTGCTGCAAAGCTTTGAGGCTAAACCCAGACGAGAGCGACGTACGTATCTCAGCATGCAGAGCACCACGACAGCGTGAGCAAGCCAGAAAAACGAGGGGAAAAAGAGAAGGAGAGGGAAAAAAGAAGAAGAAGTAACAGCACACGCGATGGGTCTTGGTGCAGTCATGCAAGCCGAGAGGACCAGCAGAAACTTGTGTACCCTTTCATGCACGCTTTGGATAACTAATGCACGGATGAGGGGACAAAGCAGAGGCTTTTTCGCATGACGCGGTCGCTCACCACACGCGTAAAGAGGAAGGAGGAGTGTCAACTCAGTAATCAGGAACGAGAAAACTCTGTTGTGTAGACGAGGGTGGGCGTGGTGGGCTCAGATCTCTTTGGCCAGGATGATATCCATCTTCCGCCTGACGGCGTCGTGGTGGAATGCTGGATGGCCCAATGGGCTCGATGGGCAGAAGAGGGCCAGAGAAAACCACCAAGAAGGCCTTTTTGTGCTATTTGTGGCTCTCGCTTGGCGGAGACGGCGCGGACAAGACCAAGGCCGCCTGAAAACTAGCGTGGGACAAAGGCTCCTTGCTTCTGTACTTCAGATAGCTGCCGTTGCTGATCTGGCCTTGGTTCCCAAGCAAAGTACATGGATCTCGGTATCTTATCTGACCTTTGCGCTTGCAGCTCTGACAAGCCTCAGAAACACACACAGTCTCAAAAGATGGCTCCGCTAGCAGCGAGAGCCCCATAGCGGCCCTATTATGAGTGCGGGTACAAGGCTTTGGGCGTGGATTTGCTGCCAACGACCTGGCGAAGAGGTTGAATCTGACGGCATCTCGGACTGTCCAGTCCATAGAGGCCTGGATGTTTCAAGGATTTCACTCTGCATTTTGCCTCCGGCGTGGCGAGCAAGCGAAGGAGAGCTGGAGGAGCTGGAGGAGTTGGAGGAGCTGGAGGAGTTGGAGGAGCTGGAGGAGTTGAGGAGCTGGAGGAGCGGGAGGAGCTCGAGAAACGGGGGCGAGGCAAAAGCTGCCCAGAAACTCCATGAACTTTGCTAAGGAGGTGCCTCACTTCACTTATTTTTTCTCAAGAGCAACCTTGCTGGCCGAATGGGTCCCGTACTTTGTAGTGCCCGCCGTGATGTGGCCTGGTCTGGCCGATTCATGGAGCAGGACGCCAACTCAGCGGCCCACCGCCAGAGAGCCACTGAGCGGGACTTTGGAGCTTTGCAGGTTCGATCATACTCACGGCCTTTCCGCGTGTGGTCCGAGTCGTTGTCGGGCCTCTGTAGGAGAGTCTCCCCGCAGTTTCCGTCTTGTTTGAGAGGTACGGACAGTGAGAAATGCCCCAGACATCGAGACCCGAAGCTGGCTAGCAGTGATTTTTTCCTGGTTTCTGAGCATCGCACAACTCCACTGCTCTGGAAAAATAGTCAGAAAAGACCAGTCCGCTGGTCCAGAACTAGCCAGTCAGGACCCACCCCGCTGAAACACTCGCGAGGGGTGCTTTTGGGCCCCTTTGGGACTGAAAGACCCAGAGAAGTCGCAGAGCAGACGGCCAACTACCGCCGTTGGGAACGAAGGCAGAGGTATTACTGGTCGTATCTCTGAGGGTTGACTTGTCAATTTTCCGGTCGTTTGGTGTCTGGTCGTTCTGGCGAGTACTTTGTATCTCTGTCAATCCCACAGAAGCCCAGTTACGAGCAATGAACATGCAGATGGCACCCTCTTTTCGCCATTTGCACGCACGCTTCTCGTATTGTAGACTAGGCTGCCCCGTCAGTCCGCATAGTCGAAAGATGGAAGATGGAAGCGGTAATGGCAAGATGGGTGCATTGAGCTGAACGCGAGGGAGTTGACGGGCGAGACACGCAGGAAGGCGAAACGAGAAAAAGAAAGCAGCAAAGGAAAGGGAAGAGATACATACGAACACTCGTACTGCGGTGGAGTCCATGTGCAGTACTCTGTGCTGAAAGACGTCATTTTTGTCGGTGCTTGGCAGCTTGGTACTAGGTACGAGTCCTCTGGTGCATGTTCAGATGCGGTTCTCTCGTTTGACGCCTGGATACGGTCGTACGTCGTCCTGGGGCTCTCGTCGTTGGTGAGAGTCGAGGCTTCAAATTGGCCAGACGTTTTTGGCTCATCTTTGCCAGTCTACTCCGCGCGCCACTTCGGTCGGGCCTGCTGGCAAATGGGAAGCAGAGGATGCAAGGACGCGACGCACAGGACAATGGGAATCAGTATCGGGGAAAGGCGGCCGTGCGGCGAGTAGGACGACGATGCAGCAGTCGTTGGCGTTGGCAAGTGAGCAAGTCGCGACAGATCACTTTGCTTCTCTTGAACTGTTTTGATATCTTGGGGCCTCCTGTTACTGTGGACTGGATTGTGGTCTGCTCTTTCCCGTTGAGACCTGTACAAAGTACTCACCTGATGCCTCGTGGCTCCTTCCTCGGCGTACTCAGTAGAGGCTAGGTTGCTCTTGCCATGCAAGCCAATGCATCGTGGCCAACCAAAAAGCACGACGGGGTGGGCGGAGCAAAAGAAGGAAAGAGCGAGCGGGAAAAGAGAGAAAAACGGAAAGAAGCCGAGACGGCCTGCGTACAAAGTACTCGTAGTTGCCTCTGGGCGGGCATGCGATCCGATTTGAGAAGCAACGAACCACCAAAGCACCAACAAGTGAGATACCACCATACCACAGTTGAAGCAAACAGGGAAGCGGCGCTAGTGGGGAGAGTGCGCCAAAGAGGCAGCTGCGGCCGCCATGGTCTCTTTTCTTTGTGTTGGCTGCCGTCTCTTTGGTTATTGATACCGTAGCGTTTGCCCGTGCCCAAAAAGGAAGGCTCGAACGTATGATATGTCGACGATGGCTAGTCGCGATATTCTGATGCATCTAGCAGCGCCTGTGTTGTGTGATCGTGTGATCGTTGCCCGACCCAAGAAATGCTCGCCGAGGGCCATTGGTCTGGGTCGGTTACGTCGGTTACGTCTGCTTCGTGCAAGATGGTATTGTCTTGGTTGGCACCTGTCTTGAAGTCAGCCTCTGGTTCTATCGACGAGACACATGCGAATCCACACACGAGCCGGCAAACGATCGCCGTCTCGCCGTCTCGCCGTCTCGCCACTCGTCTGTCTGAATTGCATCACCTTCTCACAGTTGGCCCCGACCTTTGGAGTGTGGGTGTCGCCGCGTTTCAGGTTTGCCGCCGTCAGTGTGTGCCCTGACTACAAAGTACTAGTGGACTTTGGCCTCCCAGTCGCTGCTACGTACGCCTTTGCCGGATCCTCCCACACCACCTTTTCGCCTTGGCCCAGCCAGTCAGCGTGGACGACACCCCGGATTGGCCAGCGGCAAGCGGCCAAGCAGACGAAAGAATGGGAGAACGACGCACGACACAGGTCGGCGCGCTGTTGCCTGTGGCTCAAAGCGCGCGCTCAGTCTACGAGTACATGCATTCGTCCCTTTGAACAAGAGCCAGAGCCAAGAGCAGGAAGAAAACCCGCCGGGCGGCCGGCATGAGGTATCTGGGGCAAAGAGCTCGCATGCACAGGACGTTCAGAGTACGACGCACGAGTATCGTACTCGTACTGACATGCCTTTGCATGCCTTCCCCGCGGCAAGGGTCAATGCCTTTGCCGGATCCTGAGGGACTTGCTCGTACACCTCCTCCACCACGCATCGGACCTCTGAGAGGCACACGCACGCACCGTACGGATCCGCTGCGGCCTGCATGGCGGCGTGACGCGACGCAAGGACGACAGCAGGACACGGCGCGGACAAGATGGGCAAAAAGGAAAAAGACAAAAGCATGCGCAAGGGCGAGGGCGTGCTTTGCATGCGCAATGGGTGGTGCGGTCTTTGCATCACTTGTTCCGGCACGGCTGAGGGCGGATAGCCATTGGACAGACAAGACGAAAACCAAGAGAGTCGAACAGATTGGGTCCAGAAGACGTCTCTCGTCTTTTGTTGGTCGACTCGGCGGTGGCCGTCGCGAGTATTGATTACACAGATTGCACATTGCACAGATGCACATTGCACAGCGTGGGAGATTGTTGCATCGTGCGTGTTGCCTTTCACTGCATTTCGCGTGGGACGGTACCTGAGGCCCTGACATGGACCATGCGTACTCGTATGTGATGACAGAGTACGTCGTAATGCATACAGACACAGAACCAACAACAACGTGAGGGTGCTACTCCTCTGCCTACGAAGTAAAGGTGTCTGCTGCTGTGCAAGCCCGCCCGCATACGAGGCCAGTTTATGCCGGGGCGTGTGTGCCACAAAGACACCAGAATTCGGTTTCTCTGGAAAGTCCTGGGCTGTGCATCGGCCTGCATTCGGTCTTTTCGTGATGAAATGCCTACTTTGTAGCCTTGGCCAGCCAGCCGTCTCTCAAGCGGCCACAGCCCCAAGCAACTCAAGCAACACCGCCCGCAGTACGAGTAGGCCCAAGTCCAGCAACCACCAGGGCCCACACATTGATGTCCTACCAGACTACCCTGGTTTTAGCTTCTTGGATCGGAGCCTGTCCCATTATCTCACAGACGTCACTCGAAACATTAGCATAAACCGAGCTACCATCGCCAGCCCAGGGTTGCGCTCGTGGTAGCGACGTCAGCAAATGTACGGACGCAAAGCACCGTGTAGTCTGCCAGCGATGTCCGCCGCTCGGCCGGCTGATCTGTGCAAAGAGAGTATCGGTTTTTTGAGGTCATGATTTGCATGAGGAAATCGTCATGTGCAGGACGCTGGATTTTTTGAGTTATTTCATGGTATCTGACTTTTATTTGAGTGTACCTGTTATTTCCGGGGGGTTTTTTTTTTCCTTCTTTATTTTTGCTCTTATGTATAGCTCTTGATATATTCTATCCATCTCCTAATCGTGCTCCATCATCGTCTAGCTTTCATTCTTGATGGCTTTTTCTTTTCTTTCTTTTTTCTTCTTCTTCTCAATTAGCAACTTGGCAGGCAAATCCAGCTTCCTTGGTTCCTGGCTCAGAACCATACACATCTGGTCAAGTCCGAGCTCTTCGTTGGGCGTTTCGCCCATCATGGATCGACAAGCACTGGTTGTAAACTAAACCTGCGAAGCGTCGTTACGCTCTCTTGTCAACGCGTCTCGGCGGCCTAAAAGGCCAAAAACCAACTCTTGCCTCTTACCCCTCTCTTGTTGACGCCGTCGCACCCGCCGCCTCTCTTTGAGAGCTCCACGAGCGACCAACCACCCCTCACTCACCTCAAGGGCCGGTTATGAAGAGGAAAAAAAGGCGAAGCGGGCCAGCCGCTCGAGATCAACTCCGGTTCTATTCCGTGATAACGCTGCTGGACAAGACGCTCGTAGGGTGCAACTGCGGGCGCTGTCTGCCGTTGACTGTTGTACGCTGGATACCAACCAGACTTTTGGATAAAGCATGACCCTCTTATGGAGTCGGACGGCTTTGACTTCAAGGCGAGTTAGGCAGGTCGCTTTGCTCTTGTTCGTTGGCTTGGACTTAGTTTTTTCTAGACTGCATGACGGCGTTTTGCAGACTCATACTCTTGCAAGCTCATGAGTTTGTGTGATGGCCCGATGAACCGCACACCATGGGCCCGACTTCTCATTGGCGGATGTAGCCCATCTTTCTCACCTCTCACAGCTGCCCTCCTCGGGTTCCTGTTCACAGGTCCGGCCTGCAACTGGCCGGTGCCGAAGCAGCTGTGACTTGGGTGACTTGAGTCACTTGGTGGCAGTGGACGACGATGCGCCCACCCCCAGCCTATCACAGGGCTGCCTGGCGTTTGTCCATTGGAAGAGCAGCTATCACAGGACACAACGACCTCCACCGAGAAGGGTGCACACACATTTCCAGAATCAAACGAAAAGCTCGAGCGCTTGGGCGTGCGTTCAGTTTGCCAATTGATGCTCATCACCCGCCGTATCTCACCAGTTGTTGATCACAGTCTACTCGTACTATCAGCTCTCATTTTCTCCCCTGTATCACAGACTGTCCGTGTTCGTGACGCTGTCCAATCCTTGCGTCTTTTACGTGGGAGGGTGGCGGGTGAGATACACAGATACGAGGGCTGTGGCTACCCCATATCCCCCATCCTATTCGATTTACGACGTACGGAGTCGTCTTCCCTTGTGTCATGGCCATTTAGTTTTTGGCTCCACGAACGAGTCGGATTTTGCTTTTGCTTTTGCTTTCTGAGCTTTCTGAGCTTTCTGAGCCTTCAGAGTGTCGAGGGTTGGTTTTTTTCAGCTTCCTTTCCTTGACTCGCCCACATGCCTTCGTACAACCGTCCAATCATCCGAACCAGACGCAACCTTGCATTCTGGCTCGTTGATCCAGTCACGCTAGCCCTGCACCCAACTGCGCGTGTAGCCAGAAAGCAGGAAAAACGACCAGGCCGCAAAATAGCTCGTAAAGAGGAGTTGTGGCATGCAGATAGGGTGCAATGGCAGATGCAGTTGACGTCTGCTTTTCAGGGAAGCGACCGAAGCGACCGAAGCGACCAAGCGACCAAGCGACCAAGCGACCAAGCGGCCAAGCGGCCAAGCGACCGAGAAAGCGACAATCGACCCGAGACGCAGCAAGGCACAGACTAAGCGCAGAGTCGTTTGCTGAACAGGAAGAGGACACTCCATCTCGGCTCGTCAAAGTACGCAGGACACGAGAACAGCAGTGCTGCAGGTCCAGCAGGGCAGGGGGCGCACTGGCAGAAGACTGCATATGCAGCCAAAGCGAGGAGAACATCCCAGAAAGCCCTCCGTAAAGCCCTCCGTAAAAGCCCTCCGTAAGACAAGGATAGATCGCCTGTCCTGCATGTCGCGCGCGGCCGCGTCAAAACGCCCGGGCCTGCATTTCGAACGTGCCGCACAAGGACTGCAAGGGTAAAGAAAAGCCAAAAGGACGATACGCCGTGGCACGGTGGCTCGTTTGTGGCCTTTTTGCACATGTTGAACGACGCCGCGTTTTGCACGGGGCTCAACTTGAAGGTCCGGCGAAGACGCCAGCGCCAGTCCGCCTGAACGGCCAGTCAAAGCGGCCCAGAAAGGACAAGAAGACGAGCAGAATGGGCCGGACCAGAAGGCCCAAGCCGTGCCTTGCATTCTGGCGGATCTTTGTTCTGGCGGGATGCCATGGTATCTTCAAAGTACAAAGTACTCGTACGAAGCAGGTTGTCCGTATGTTCAGCGAGCGATTCCGCCAGTGTCGTCATTTTTCCGCTTCCCGCCCTTGTGCATTCCTCCCGGTCGCCCTGGCTCGCATCCCTTGAGCGAGGTATTTACTTTGTAGGTGTTTTCTCCCTCCTTAAGTCGCTCAGAGGCATCGCTGAAACGAACGATTAAACGATTGAACGATTAACGATCGAATCTGCCTGTCGGCAGCTGCTGAATACGATGCAGCATCCTTTGGCATGCAATGCACTCTGTGTCGTGCCGTCTTCCCCGTCTTCCCGTGGATGCCTCTCGCTATGCCCGAGTTCCAGGGCTGCTTGCTGGCATTACAGCGGGCGGCTTTGCTAGTCTACCCCGCCAGCCAATGGGCCGTCAGGCAGCGGGCTCAATGTCCCGAATTAGAAAAGTGAATGACGATACGGGGGGCAACGAACGCAGCCAACGTACCAAAAATACGAAATACAGCGAGCGACAGCACGAGTTGCCCGCTGTGGCAGGGCGTCCGTCGCCTGTCGGCCGTGCTGCATGATTAGTGTGCGCGGCGTGCGACTCCAGTGGCTAGCGCGACGTGCTGCGCCTTGTTCCGTCTCCCCAACCAATGCACCACGCGAAGATACGAACCGCTGCAGCACTGGAAGTAACGCGTCGCGGTGAGAATGGTGCCGTACTCGTACTCGTAGGTAAACACCAAGCACTGTGCGAATACTGAGTACATGTACGAGGTGCTTTGCCTCTCAAGCGGCCTCGCCTCGACCTGCTTGCGTCTTCTCGCTCTAGACGTATATTACAAGAGAGGAGCAGAAGCAAAAAGACTGGGAGGGAGTCAGTGGAGGTGTCCTCACCGTTGTGGCCTGCTCTTTTCTGGTCCTGGCTTGGTGGTGGGGAGACAGGAAGGGTACGAGGAGAGCGCCGAAAAAAAAAAAAACAAAAAAAAAAAAAGACAGAGAGACAGAGAGACAGACAGAAGCCAAAAGAACAGAACAGGGAGGGCGTCCGCTTCTTCCTGCCTTCCTGCCCATCGCCTCCTCGCCCTCCTGCACTATCACCACACCCGCCTGCTCTTCCCTGACTATGCTTCTTTGGTTCTCTTTACAGTCAACACCCCTGTCGTCGGGCCCTCAGGTGCGTACACCCACGCCCCCGTGTGCTAGGAGTGCTGGGGTGGCCGCCCCATGCCAGCTTTTCCCTCTGTGTTCTGGTGAGACATGGGTGCTTGGTTGGAGGACAGAAGGCAAGGGAGGGTGGGTGGTGCTGGACTGGGGCTGTTGGCTGCTTCCACGCACGCCCCTCCCGGTGTGTGCTGGTGGAGCCCAACCGTTCCCCGATACCTCTTTCCTCTTCCTCTTCCTCTTCCTCTGCTTGTCGCTTCTGTGTCTCTGGGCCTTGCCTCTCACGCCTGGGCCGGCCCCACTCTTTTGCCTATCAATGTACAAAGTATCCATGCTCACTGTCCTGTCCGTGGTCGTTTTTGCCCTTCGTTGATCGCAAAGCAGTGTGGGAGGAACGTCTCGAGAGAGGTGCGACCGAGTGTGTGTGGCTCTGGGATCTCTTGGTCGCTTTTTATTTTATTCTTTTTCTTTTTTCCTGGTCACTCGTTTAAACCGTTTATTCTGGTGGTGCGCATCTCTCGTCTTCACGCAAGCACGCAAGACTACTTATCCTCGTGCTTCCCCCGTCTCCCTCAAGCCTCCATCCGACCCTCGTCTTCGCTCCTGGTATTCCTCCATCCTCACCTTCCTTGTCACGGAACTTCATTCCATTCTTCGTGTTTTCGTGCCGTGCTATACCTGTTGTTTGATTCTCTTCTCTTCTCTCCCAGCTTCTTCCTTATTCTCTCTTTTGGATATCTCGACCTTTGGAACTCGTTCCTTGCTCCGCCCATTCTGCTCTTTCCCTGCTTCCTATATTATATACTCTTGCTCCTTCCCTTCTCTCTTGCTCCTTCCCTTCTTCGCTTGTATATCTATCTATCCTTACCGCCTACGGAAAGAGCGACTGATCTCTCGACGAGCATCTTGCCTGCCCTGCGCCAATGTACAACATCCTTTCAGCATCTTCGTGATTCCATCCAGACAGCTCTTTTCTTCCTCAACCAAGACTGCCGTCCACTCCTTTCGACCTACTCCGAGACGTCTTGCAACTCAAACGTCTGCACGCACACCAACTCACGACCCACCATCTTTTGGCCGACGCCGCACACTGTATACTACCAGCATCACCAAATACGACCATCTACCGAACTTGCTCCGTCCGATATACCTAATCAAACACAATCCGAATCTTTTCTGGTGAGCATCTCGGCGTGATTAAGTCCCTGCCCATATCTCCAGTCCTCGTCTAACAGCCGCCAGACAAAAACTTCACAATGGAATCCGTCATGTCCAACCCATGGCCCAGGCCCAGCCTACTACTTCTACACCCCGAGCAGACCGACGCTCATCGCCACGGCGCCTTCATCCCCAGCAGCCGCAGCAGCAGCCCGCCTACTACTACATGATGCCCGCGACGCCCACATACTCGCGGCCAAGCTCGTCATCTTCGCAGCACATGCAGCCGCAGCCGGTGCTCATGTCGCAGTCGCAGCCGCTCAAGTCGTTCTCCAGCGCCGCCGTCGCTCCCTACCCGGCCGCTGCCTACATTGTCGGCAGCAACGCTGCCGCTCGGTCGCCGGCCCCCACGGCAAGCCCGCCATGATGCTGGAGACGGACTTTGTCGACGTCGACAGCCACGGCATGCGCCTGCCCTCGACGCCGCCTCTGTCCTCGACCGCCTCGAGCGCCATGGGCAGCCCAGCGCCTGCGACATGCTCGCCACGCCTCTGAACCCCATGTTCTCGGGCCTGGACAGCTTCGGCGCCGCCAAGGACACCGCCAACACCGTCGAGGTCGCCGCCGAGCAGTTCAACGCCGCTGCCTGGTCCAACTGCGCATCGCCGCCCTTCACACCCGGTAAGTCAAGTTTGCACAACGCAATGGAATGTGCTCTTTCGCATCGCCTGGTTGTCGCTCCGTATGCGCTGCTGGCTGGTGGGCCAGCCTGCGCAGAACGAGCGACCGCAGATACGGCCGGCGAGAAGCGGGGCTCCGTTTGATGCTGGCCTGGCATTGGGTGGCTCCTTTTCCCCCCTGCTTTGCCCTGTGCACCAAAACCGGCCCCCTTTTTCCAGTCAATAGAGCAGCTTGCCGTCCACTGTTTTGATCCTTTCCAATCATTCTAACATTCGCGCCTCTTCGCCTCAGTTTTCATTCAGGGTCAGCCACAAAACGTCAAGGGTCTGGCTCCCACCAGCGGCACTGCCACGCCTGCCGCCCTCACCAGCGACTTGCTGTCTGTCTCGGCTTGCCCGTCTCTGTCGCCCTCTCCCTCGCCCTACGCGCGCTCTGTCGCGTCGGAGCAGGACAACGACTTTGCGACCCCCGCAACCTCACGGTCAGCGGTAGCGAGGGCAGTCTCTCGCCCGCATTCTCTTCCATTGAGGCTTCGCTCAGCCCTGCTGCTGATGCGGCCGAGGACTTGAGCCTGAAGAACGAGCGTGCGCCTTCTCCCCGGCCGCCTCTCCCGTCTCTCCCGTGGCTGTCGCCGTCGCTGCCGACTTCATCCCCAGCAACCTGTCTGTTCTCGAGGAGTTCCCTGACCTCGAGTCGGACGACGACTTTGTCAACACCCTCGTCAATCTGGGTACCGAGTTCTCGTCGGCCTCTAGCATTGCCTCTGCCGACCTGAGCCTGCGGTCCCGCGCCAGCTCTTCGGTCACGGCTCACTCTGAGATTGAGTTCTTCGACTCGTGGGAGACTTCGTACGAGAACACCGAGTCTCACTCCAGCAAGCGCCAGCGCACCTCTTCGGGCAGTTTCCTGGCCATGTCCACGGTTACCGAGTCGGAGGCCGAGTCTGCCCCTGCTGACGCCGAGGCTGCGCCCACCGAGAACACCGAGACCCCTGCTACCCAGGCCGTCGCTGTCTCTGGCGAGTCGGCTTCCCCGAGGAGGAGGACAGCTCAGAGGCCATGCTGCCCCTGTCCCACCAACCGCCGTGGCCGCAAGCAGTCTCTGACCGAGGATCCTCCAAGATCTTCGCCTGTGATCTGTGCAACCGTCGCTTCCGCCGCCAGGAGCACCTGAAGCGCCACTACCGCTCTCTGCACACACACGACAAGCCCTTCAACTGCCACGAGTGCGGCAAGAAGTTCTCGCGCTCCGACAACCTGGCCCAGCACGCTCGCACCCACGGCGCCGGTGCCATGGTCATGAACGTCTTTGACGAGGCAGACATGGTCGCTGCGGTAGCCGGCGGCTACATGCCGCACATGATGTACCGGGCCACCCGGCCATGGGCGGCGACGACTACTCTGGCATGGGCCGCGTGCTGTTCCAGGTCGCTTCCGAGATCCCGGGCAGTGCCAGCGAGCACTCCTCGGACGACGGCAGCGACGGCCAGAAGAAGAAGCGGAAGCGGATGGACTAAGTGTGTCTTGTCTCCCTACGCATGCTAGTCTTTCTTGCCTTGCTTGTTTATCTCGCGCTTCCTTCTCTTGTTACCCACAACCAAAAGGCGGCCGCCCTTGTTTGCAGCGCGCCACCTTTTGTATGCCCCGACACGACCTTCACGACGCACATTCTTCTTTCAGGCCTACCCCCGCTACCTGCTTTACGCGATCGGTCTCCTCTAGGGTTCGCTAGCTCTGCGGTGTTTTCTCGGATTCTGAGGCACGGTGTTTGTCCTCTTGCTTCTGTATCTGCCCTTTTCGGGCTCTGCACAGATAACACGGCACGGCAGGACGTACAACATGGTCAGAACATTTTCGCAGGAAACAGAAAAAAAGTCTTTAACTTCGATTCTCCCTCACACTCTTCCACACACCTTTTTTTCCCTTCTTCAGTGTACTACCACCCCAACAGATTACTATTACTTTTTCGCTTCTATTGCCAAAGACTTTCCATTTCCAAGCTTGTTCCTCTCATTTCTGCCATCTTACCTTGCTTGTCTTGTCTCGTCTTTGTTCTCTCATTCTTTACCAACCGCTTTCAACTTGTTCACGATTGTGTTTGTTCTTGTCTTCTTTCCTTAGAAGGAAAGGAAGACTGTTTATTAGGATGACCAGCATTTAAAAAAAACGGAGATGGGTGTTTCTTGATGCATTTTACTTGTCCCTTTGCCGTGCTTTGATGTCTGCGATTTGAGTCTGCGAACTGAACATTGTGTCTCAAAGGGGTCATCTTCTTGGATGCCACCTAAGCGTGAGAAACGTGGCTGAACGAGTGTGAGCGTGTCTCGTCGAGGTGGAGAACAGCTGACAGGCTACTTTGTTTTGCACCTTATCCTCCCTATCCGACTCTCGTTTGCCCCTTTGATTTCTGACTTTTGCTTTTGCTTTCTTCTTAGTTCCTTTGATAGGCCCCTCCTTTGCTTCTTCCATTGTTGCAGTCTTCCTCGGTCCAAGGTGTGTGCTGGTTCACAATCTTGCTCGACGAGGTGTGGGGAAAAGAAGTGGCCAGGCTCTTTCTAGCCATGACATGTTCATCCCATCCATTATGGCCAAATCGAAATACAGAAAATGTCAACTTGCACCCCATGTGCAGACTCTGTCCTATCCATGGCACTGTGACAAGATTGCGTGATCTACCAGTCCACTGCACTTCTCTCCTCGTACCTGGCACAAGATTACAGAGGACGAAACGGCGAGATTGCACGGCATTGCGCCAGCCCCACACTCTCGTATCATCCGATGGCCTTGTCTTGCTCTTGTCCTTTTTCCTCTCTGGCTCCTCCCCACGTCTCTGGAGCTGGGACTTTGAGGGCCCAAAGGGTCTCTTAGGGTCTCATTTGGTCTCTTTTGTCTCTTCTAGCGAGCTTCGATCGTCTTCTCTCGTTTCGCCTAGCCAGGAGGTGAAGGCCCCGGCGCCGGTAGGCGAGAGAGGTGCATAATCTCTTGAAGTGGAAATTCCAACGAGTCTGTCTTATTTGTTTTCTTCTTTCCTACAGGGTCGTCCGGGGCGTGCAAATGTAAATACATGTAAAGGTGTGTGGATCCTGAAATGAACCGCTTTAGCTCCGAAGGCCTGTACGGAGTATGTCCATATTGCACAGGGAAAGTGGACAGTGGATAGTGGACAATGAAAGAGGGTGTATGTACGCTGATTCTTTCTGGATCGGTGTCGATACCTTTTTCATTTCATGCTCATCGTCTTCTTGGGTTGCCCTTTTCCCTTTTCCCCTGTCCGTCATCCCCATGCAAAACCCGTGCCCGGTCGAGAGGGTTAATCGAATCGACACGGAACAGCCACATTCTCCTCCTTCAGAACCAGTGCCTCGTACCCTCTCATCTTTGTGCAAGGAAACGAGATGCACGCCGAACGGGTTCCCCGTGCGCGCGGGTGGGCAAGAAGGAGGATGGAGACGGGTGGGAGAAGACGGGGAGGGGTGTACTGGAAGATGTGCTCTTTGGAGGGTGGGCGTGGACGCAATTAGACCCAGGCTCATCTTCAAATAACGAGACCACATCTGGAGTGATACCGCAGACAAAATGCCCATAATCCGGGACGGAAACGGAAAGAGACAGACAACACAAAGAGTACAACGAGCGAGAATGCGCATGTTGACAAGAGCAGACGACAGCCAAGACAAAGACGTTGGCGGCCCGCAGGGAGACTCACGCCATGGACAGTTATCTGGGATGGGCCGGTTCAGTCCAACGGCAGAGTGGACAGAGTGGACAGGGTGGACAGGGTGGACAGAGTGGGAAGAACGGCCAATATCCATTTTGGGAGCTGCAATTTCCTTTTGTTGTTGGTGTTGACTTTCTTTTTCGTCTTCGCCTGTCTTTACGACCTACGAAGTAGCTTTATCCCACTTGTTCCTGACCCTGAAGTTGCCAAACACAACACAAAGCAGAATAGGATTGAGGAGTGAATGACGAATGGACAAAGCACGGAGCATGTCGAGAACGAATACAGATACAAGTGTAATTACGAATGTAAGTTCATACAGAGACTCCCCGCAAAATGTGGAAGCAAATGCAAAGAGCCACCCAAGCCTAGAGAGTAATTTGTACGAAAAACAGACTTTCATTTGAAGCTGCCACGCCCCTGGTATTCCGTCTGATGAACGGTTTTTATGGAGAAACACGTTATCACAATGGGAACTGGCCTGACGGTGGCTCTGTGGATACAGATGCATCTTAATTTATGTATGGACTCTTAGGCTCGGCCGCTGCCTCCCGTCTTCCGCCGCGAATCCGCACAATGCAATGGCGTGTCCGCGCTTGTTGTTCGTTTTTTGCCCTACTGGGCCTCCTTTCCGTCCAGTCTTTTGGTCACTGGTCTTTTGACAAAAGCTATTTCTAGAAGCAGAAAAGAGTCGCAATCTGTACTTTGTAAAGTATGGAGTACTTTGTGAATAGCAATTTACCCGCTATTACATTGAGCCGGAAGCAATAATACCATCGGAGTATTACTTCCGCTTGGACAGTTTGATAGATTAAAAGATTTGATGGATTGATGGATTCGACGGATTTGATGGATTTGATGGAGTTGCTAAGATTTGATGCATCTGATAGATTGCAGTGCGGTCTCTCTCTCGGCCGGGCGGCCGAGCCGTGAGAAAGATGGATGATGAGGCAAGCCTGTACATGTACATCGTAGAAAAGAAGAAGAAGGAGAGAAACAGAAGAGAGAGGTCAAAATAGCCGCCCAAACGGCTGTACCTGCATAGGATTTCTGCAAGGCACACTTTTAAATTGGTGGCATGATGTGCGGACACAGTGCACAGCAGATCGAAAGACGGGACGTAGCTTCATGCCTTTGTACTCCACAATTTCTCTATTAGAGCAGTCTCCAAGCTATGATCTTACGAGTGGCTCGCCTATTCTGTAGAGGCAAGTCGACGCGGCTCCGACTGTGAAGCAGGCCTTGAGTTCTATGGAGTGACAAAGGGCACAATCTCCAATGGCCGATGCGATGCAGGTCCTTCTTTTGCTTCTTACACGAGAACGGACGGAACGAAGCAGCTCGAGCCGAGCAGCAAGGAAGATGCAACAGAAACATCAAGAACACACCGTATGACGTCCGTTCTCGGGGTTCGGTGAGGTGCACTACCCGGAATGTACTCGGGAGTCTACTTCATTCTTCCCGTCTCTTCCCGCCGCCATACACGCGCATCAATTGTTAGACATCTCGTGGAAATCCGCCGTCTATTAGACTCTCCGGCTCTCTATCCAATCTTCGACCGAGCTCAAGCGTGCCTCCAATCTTTATGTCTGTTTGTGCGAGGGTGTGCTGCTGTACGCGCCTGTGTCCAGGTCTGTGTCGACGTTTCTGTCCCATTCTGTCTGTGCCTCACGTACTCTCGGAATGTCTATTTTTGCCTCCACCGCCCCTTCGGATGCCCGCGTGGCCTCTGGGCGGTCTTTTCCACCGTGGCAACGGCCAAGTGCATCGGGTTGCACAGACACGCCCCGGCCAGGCTTTCTGGTTTCTTGTCGACTTATCGTCCGTACGCCTCGCCTCTTTCTGCCCGCAACGTCTGCTCAGTCTCCAGCTGTTCATGTCTATTTTCCCCGTCGCGTCGCGTCCGCAACGGCTGAGTGCAATAAGCGTGTACAGAGAGAAGAGAGCGGGGAGCGGTGACTGTACGCTCCGACAAGGCGGTCAGACATGTGGTCAGTTACCAGGCACTACATTGACTGTGCTTCCATTGCGGCTTCTCTGTGCGATCGGTGGCGTGGTGATGTTGTAATGTGGTATTGCCGTGGCGTCGACGATGTCAAAGCTGTCGATCGACCAGTTGTTAGCCGACATTGCCATTTACAGCGATTGGGGCGACTCTAGGCCTAGGCTCTAGGGGCCGACAGCAACATAGCGGCACAGGGCACTAAAAGTAGCGCTAAATTCAAGCAGCCGCAAGCGCAAGGCCAGCATTCAGCCTCGCCAAAGCACCACAAATGTCCACCCACAAACAGCCCCTCCTTTGTTCACCAACAGCCATATGAGCAATAGGCTGCACGAAAATTTGACCCGACTTACAATTGGTATCAACGTCGACGCGATTTGATGTGACACGACAGTGCAAAACAGACGCAATCGCACGTCACACTACGAACAAGGGAAAGGGAAGGAACACCTCGAGACGGGAGCCAGAAGCTGCTAATATCGGAAACGGAACGGACCGCCGAGACCGAGCAGCCCGAGAGGAAAGCACCACCCGGAGCGTGCATCGAAGAAACAGTCAACAGGGCAGGAACACGACAACGCGAGAGTGAGAACACGGCAGGCGCGTCCGGCTGGACTGAAGTGGTCCCATCTCTCACCTGCGAAAAAAGGGGCGTCCGGCCCTCGTCCACACCTCTGTCCGTCGACCGTCAACCGTCGACCGCCACCGCCAGCATGGCCTCAACGTCATTGCGCTCATCTCGGCGGCAAGGACAGCTTCTTCAGTCTGCTGCACTGCATGGCCACGGTCACGCGTCGTGGCCTTGGCGAATCTGCATCCGCCACCGGAGGAAAACGGCAACGGTGCCGACCCTCCGACGACGAAGAAGACCTCAACAGCTTCATGTACCAGACGGTCGGCCACCAGGTGCTGCCGCTGTACGCCGCCGCCACCGCCTGCCACTCTACCGCCAGCCTATTGTTGGGCATGCCGTCCAAGACGGAAGGGAGTACGATGGGGTCCACGGCGACGAGCAAGACGAAACAGAGAGCATGACCCGACTGCTCCGACGCGTCATGGCCGACCACCCCGAGGCCGATGCCGTCTGCGCCGGCGCCTTGCTGAGCACATACCAGCGCACCCGCGTCGAGTCGGTCGCTGTACGACTGGGGCTCGTGTCGCTCGCCTATCTGTGGAAGTTTCCTCTCCTACCAGCCTCGTCTTCGGTTCTGTCCTCTTGTTCGTCGGCGGCTGACGCCCCGCCGTCGTCGACATCCACAACCGACTACCTCGACGACTTGGCCGCCGCCGGCTTCGACGCCCGCATCATCAAGGTCGCCAGCGGCGGCCTCGACGACTCGTTGCTGTGGACCAACGTCGCCAGCCCGGCCGGCCGTGCACGACTGCAACGCGCCTCCAGCGGTTGGGCCTGGCCGACGACGGGCGGCAGCATGCTGGGTGAAGGCGGCGAGTACGAGACGCTGGTGGTCGACGGGCCACGAGCACTGTTCCGCAAAGGACGGCTGTCCATAGCCGACCGTGACCGCCGCACAATACACGAAGGCGGCGGGACCTCGTGGCTGCAGATCAAGACGGCCGAGGTGGTGCCAAAGGACGAGGTGGGAGCCGCACAGGACAGCATGGTTGAGGTGCGCCAGCCGGGGTTGCTGGACGCGCGGTTTGCCGCCGTGCTGGCGCTGTTGCGGACAGAGACTGTCCCCGGCACAGAGACACATGCAGATGCAGGCGCCGATGCAGCCGCCGAAGCAGGTGCAGCACAGGCAACGGCATCCTCTCCTTGTCCGACGAGACACCCTTTTCTGTGTCCTCCACCTCACCACCCGCCGTCACAACATGGCGTGTGGTCCCCGACGTCTCGTCTGCTCCTACATCCCCTCGCCCTCGATTGCCGACGCCACGCAGTCCATTGCCGACCAGGTCCGCCTCCTCCTCCCCGACAGCACGTCCCCACCCACAGCGTCGTCCGCACACTGGTCGTGCTCCGCCACATGGCCGACTTCCCGGCCTTTAACGCTGTCTACGGCACGCTGTTCTCCGGCGCGCCCAACCCGCCGTCGCGCGTCACCATTGCCTGCGGCGAGGCACTGCCCCAGGAGATTGATGTGGCCGTCTTCCTGTCCGTCCTGGACAACCCAGCGGGATTGAGAACGCCCGCCGCCAGGGCCTGCACGTGCAGTCGCGCTCGTACTGGGCGCCGGCCAACATTGGGCCATACAGCCAGGCCGTGTCCGTCTTGGCCCATGCCGAGGGCAGCAGCAGCGGATCCGGCCCGCGTGTTGTCTCCGTTGCCGGCCAGATTCCCCTGGTGCCGGCCACCATGGACTTGCCCGACCGCGCGGTGGAGGCCAGACACACAAGACCGCAACAGCACTGCCCATCCACCGCTTCCTCATCGCCCGCCTCCTTCTCTTTCCAGGCCACACTCGCGCTGCAGCATCTGTGGCGCATCGGCATCGATCTGGGCGTGCAGTGGTGGGGCAGCACTGTGGCCTATGTGCCGCGGCAGGCGAATCAAGGCGAGACGAGGGAGCCGTCTTTGTCAAGGCAAGCGCTGCTAGCAGCCCAAGCGTGGCGTGCAGCACATGAGTGGCGGCCAACGGGCGACGGCGACGACGACGACGACGACGAGGAGGACGAGAATGGCCCCGACTTGTGGGATCGCAAGTTTGACGCGCGGTATGCCATGTATGGTGCTGGCGGCAGCGGCGACAAGAACACACCACGGCTCCCAGACTGGGGGTGCTCGACGGCAGGGCTCCACAGCCTGGCAATCCACAGCCCGGCAACGCCGTGCCGCCCGTCTTCTTGGCCGAGGTGCAGGAGCTGCCGCGGTCAGCGCCTGTCGAGTGGCACGCACAGTCTGGGCTCAGTCACTTGACGGTCGGCGAGAGCAGCATTCAGGCCCGGTCATGGGCAGGGACAGACGGTGCAGCCAACAAGACCTGGACCCACCAGACCGTCCTCAAGACGGCCCCTGCACACAATGACAACGACGATGACAACGACGACGACGACGACGGCGACAACAGCCTTGCCGGCGCACCACGTCGCAGCCGTGTGGCTGTGCAGACGACGACAGCATGGTCATATCCGGCCGGCGTGACAGCAAAGGCCGTCGTCTTGCCAGAGGCATCCCTGGCCGACCATGTCGACATGGTCTACGTCGACGTGGCCGCCTGCCGTATCCCGAAGCCTGCACTCTCACCACGCCCGTCGTGCCGTGTGCCTCGCTGTGGAATGGCCGTGGCCAACGTCTAGCTGCTGTTGTCGTGCAGACAGTACGTGGAGAGGCATAGCCTTGGCGGCATAGACGACGAACATCACGTAGCGAATGGTTATAAAGTATGGCAAAGCCTTGGCTTCTTTGATGACCAGTTCCAGTCCAGCCGTGTTCCCCATCCAACATACAACATGCAACATGTAACCCGTGCACCGCCCCGACGTAAGACAAACCCAAAATAAGACCGCCCATAAATGAGACACCACGCGCGCCTCCGCAGCCGCACATTGATCCCCACCGTCGCCGGCCTCGAGACGAGACTCCACAGGTACCCTTCAGCTTCTGTTTGCCTTGCCCACCTTGGCTGCTTATGTCCTTGTCCGTTTTGTTGCCTCTGCCCAATGTGGCTTCTCTGCGCCATGGCCGCCTCATGCCCCATCGCTCCACCAGCGGTCAATGTCGCAAGGAATGCCGCGACCTCCTATGGCAGGATCTGCATCTCCTCGACGCGGTCCTTGGCGTACTCGTCCTTGTACGTGTCCCACAGCCGCCGCAGCTCGTCGCAGTACAGCCCGTGTAGGCGGTCCACCTCGGCCGGGTCCAGCGTGTCGCTCGTCGCCTTGGCCACGGAGATGGGCGGCCCACAACGATATTGAGGGGTGCCGGTACGGCATCAGCCCGTAGTCGTAGTTGAAGATGCCGCGCCCCCGCATAAAGGGCAGCGTGAACTTCCAGACTTTCAAGACGTACATCTGGAACCGGTGCAGCAGCGGGTGCTCGTCGCCCTGCAGCTGCGTGTATAGGTCCACCTCGCCAAAGCCCAGCACCGGCACCAGATCAGCGCCCGTCGCCATGGCCACCTTGATGAACCCGCGCGCCCGTGCAGCACCAGCCGCAGCATGCCCGGGTTCGCCTGCAGCGACTCGCGCGCGCCGCCCACGACAATCGTGACGGCGCGGCCCTGGCCCTGGTTGTCGGGTCCGCCGCGGCTCAGCAGATTGATAATCGACTCGCGCGCGACCGAGCACATGCCGGCAAAGAGAAGGTACTCGCGGTAAAGGGAATGTTAAAGTTGGAGTCGAGCGTCAGCAGCGAGTTGGTGATGCCCGGAAACTTCTCGCGGAACCCGAGGGCATTGGTGGAAAAGGCGACCCAGGCGCCGTGCGAGATGATGCCGTGCGGGTGGTAGCCGAAAATGTACTTGCGGTCCGGCGGCAGCTCGGCCGTCTTGTGCAGCTGCGCCGGGAAGTAGTTGGCAAACCAGGTCCAGACGGACAGGCTGCGGAACCGCTCGGAGCGCCAGCGCAGCCGGCCGTTGGTCGACGCGCTCGAGACGACAATCATGATGAAATAAGGGATGATGAGCGGCCAGGCCAGCGGCACGGCGCAGCAGAAAAAGAAGAGCGGGAGGGAGATCATGAGGATCGAGCAGTGCAGGAGCACGGCCAGCGTCTGCTTGCGGCGGCGCAGCGGCACACGCAGCGGCGCAAAGCGGATGCTCTTGGGCACCTCCTCTGCCCGGCCAGACGTCAATGTCGGGGTCGATGACGATGTCGATGTCGACGCCGAGGTTGATGTTGCTTTTGTGTCTTTTGTGTCTTTTGTGTCATTTGTGCGAGTGTCTGTACCGCTCACGTTCCGCTGGCGCGGCTGCTGCTGCTGGTTCGACGACATGCCGTCGTCTGCCTTGGCCGTATCACTGTGGTTGTTGTCGTCCGTCTCGTCACTCGTCTTGTGGCTGCTGTTGCTGTTGCTGTTGCTGTTGCTGTTGCTGTTGCTGTTGCTGTTCCGGTTGCTATCGCTGTCGCTGTCGCTGTCGGGTGGTGCGTGGTCGAGGGTCACGGAAGGCATTGCGTCGGTGTCGGTGGGAGTGGCAGTCTGTCCAAAGCTGTTGGCATTGTGTTCTGTCGGCCCCGTCAGATCCAAACCCGCCGCCGTCTGTCCTTTGCTCGTACCTGTCAATCGCCGTGAAGTGAGAGCCGGTTCCAATCTTCCAGGCGTCTTGGGCTAGGAGATGCGTCGCCCCAGATACCACGAGAGGAAGAAGAGAGAATGCTACTAACTGTCGGGCGTCGAGGATGCCAAATGGCAAAGCCGGTGTCACGTCGCAACAGGGATGCGCCGACAATGGTCGCTGGCGATCGTCGCTAGAGCCGTGTCGCAACGTCTCCAGAAGAGGCCGAGATGTCAATATCCAAAAGCCAAAAGAAGCCAAAAGAAGCCAAAAGTCGCACGGAATGTCGAGGCGAAGAGACACCTCCTGTTTGGTGTTTATGGTCGCTGCGTCGTGCCTTCCTCGGCCGTCGAACGATGGCTTCGGCGTCTTGGTGTCGTCCGGTCGCTCCTTTCCTCCCTGGCTCGGCCCTCTTGCCTGCAAATGGCCCAGCACATGCCTGATGACGTTGTGCCCCAGCCACAAGAAGAAGGTACGGGGCACGGCAGGCGCTAAGCGTAGGTTCCAGGCTAGCTTAGGTAAAGTCACGTGCAGTGATGACTGCCGGCGACACTTCTTGACATCGTCGCTCGACTGCTGCTTTGTACTGACTGCTTGTTGTTGTTGGCCCGAAACCTCGAGACGATATGCAACAAAAGTGCAGTCGGCTGTACTTTTAGACTGCGTGCCAGCTGAGATTCTGATAGAAGCCACGGCGCAAGCCTAGGCCAAGATGCGCTTTGCGTGATCTGTCATTTAGACCAGACCGAGGTTCACTGAATCTGGGGACATGTACAGCAGAGGTACCTTCGACTTAAGATGGTATCGTAGAGGCTCACGCAGTCGGCTGCCAGCGCGAGAGGACAGGGTGATTACCATGGCATTTGTATCCGAACATATCACACTCACTTCGACCATGTCCACGTCATTCGTCCTGCATGTCTCTCTCTGTTTTCGCACCACCTGTCTTTTGTACTGTTCTATGAGTGTATTCTACGAGAAGAGAAGAGAATACAAACAGAACCCTACATTGGCACATTAATGAGAAAAGACGGGAAGAGAAGGCATCCATTGGGACGACTTGCGGCAAGACGCTGAGCCGAGTCGACCGGCAGAGGACAGAGTAGACAGGGGGGAGTGAATCGACGTAAAGTAAATGGATGCCAGAGAAATGAAGAAAGATGGGAGATGAAGAAGACAAAAGAGAACAGCATCGGTCAATAAAAAAAAGTGCAGATTCAAGAGACAAAGAGACTCGACAACAAAAGCGACAAAAATACAATAGATACAAAGATAGCGAGTGACAAAGTCCAGTATCAAACAATCGACAAAAAGTGAAGGGATGTGGCAAAAGTGAACAGCCATTCCATCAGAACTGAAACGCAGCCAGCCCGGCTCTCACGTGCCCTTTCGGTATCTTAAACTACCCCTGATATCCTCCATGTACATATTGGCCAGGTCGTCGTTCTCGTCCAGCGGTGCGCCCTGGCGCTGGACGCTTAGGAGCTGCCCGAGGGCTTAAAGACAATGGTGGCCGAGCCGCCCGAGAGAAGGGCAGTGGTGCAGCCGCTGGAGCCGCCGTAGTAGGAGCCGCCCTTGAGGTAGCAGGGGCGGTGATGTCGCCGGTAATCTCAATGTCAAAGTCGAGCTGGGCGTCGGTGGTGGGGTGTTGGGAAGATGGAGATGTAGGTGATGCCGTGAATGTCCGTGCCGGCACCAATGTTGACCGGGGCCCAGTTGCCGGCCGACTTGGGGTACTCGGAGCTGTCCCAGATGCAGGCCTGCTCGACGCCGACGCCGGCGTTGTTGACGTAGAACTGGCCGCTGGTGTACTTGCCCTGCCACTGGTAGGCGACCTTGGCGTTGATGTTGGTCAGGGTGTAGGTGCCGCCGGGCGACGTGACCAGGGGAACGTTCATCATCTCGTTGCCGGGGTAGTTGGTGCCGCAGACGCAGGCGACGTCGCTCAGCTTGTTCTCAATGGAGATGCCGCCGAGACCCTCCATGCAGAGGGTGTTGAAGTTGTCGTTGGTCAGCTCGAGGTAGCCGTTGGCATTGCACCAGAGACCGCCAACGGACTGGCCGGTGGCACCCTGCGAGGTGGTGGGCCACTGGGTCTTGGTGTAGCCGGCCGGGCAGGCGTACGAGCAGAAGGAGCCCGAAACACAGCCGCCGCTGACAGCCTCGACAATGGTGCTGATCAGGGTGCCGGGCGACCAGGAACCGGTGGTCTGGACCGAGGCCCAGCCGTCAACGCCCACCCAGTCGACGGGGATCGCGCCGTAGTCGGAGGGGAAGTGCGAGCAGGGGATCTGGCCGCTGGGGAACTCGGCGGTCAGACCTGAGCCCGTGGCGTTGGAGCCCGAGCTGGAGCTAGAGGCAGTGCTGGAGGCCGCCGCTGAGCTCGAGCTCGTCGACGTCGACGTGTACGATGACGTGGTGGGCGTCGGGGTCGAGCTGAAGGTCGAGCTGGAGCTGGAGGTCGAGCTGGAGCTAAAGGTCGAGCTCGAGCTGGAGGTGGTGGGGATGGGGCTCGAGCTCGAGCTCGACGTCGAGATGGACGACGAGGTGGACGACGAGGTGGACGATGAGGTGGACGACGAGGTGGCCTTGGCGCTCGACGCCTTGCTCTCAAAGAACTCGGCGGCCTGCTTGGTGGCCTTGGGCTCGGCAGTCGACGTGGGCTTGGAGGTGCCGACGACCAGGCACTCACCGTTGTCGATGCAGGCCTTGGCCTCGGCGGCAGCCACGACCTCGCCGTCCGAGTAGACGTACTTGGTCTCGACGGGCGTGACGACGGTGGTGACGGCGGCAGAATCGCGCTTCTCGGCGTTCATGGCGCGGTGGCGGTGCATGTGCTGGTGACGCTGGTGGCCCATCTCGGCGGAGGCGCCGGCCACGAGCGCGGCCGTGACGGCAAACTGGACGAGGCCCTTCATGGTGATGACCTTGTAGTGTTGCGGTGTTGTGCTGCGACACGGTTAGCATGCTATGTTACGATATTGTGTTGCGATCTCGTTGCTGTGATGCTTGAGGCGGTGTGCGGTTTTCAAAGTCGCAGATCGATATGTTGAGGTGCAGGTTTGCTTTGCGATAGACAAACAAGGCGCGATGACAAGTCGAGTCGACAATCGTTTAAAGTTCGCGGAAGAAGCTGTCGTCTTGATTTTGAATACAAGGCCAAGCGCGCGACTCAAGTGGCCTCTTTGGTTGTCGCTATCGACGTTGATTTTCGTCCACAGTCCGTCTGTGGTTCGATTATGTCGATTGCCTCGCCGATTGTCTCGTTTGCCGCTTTCCGTTGATTTGACGTTTTTGTTTGCCGTCGCCGGTATTTGTCCAGTCTTTTGTATTGCCTGTTGATTCTTTGTCGTCGAGCCTTCTTTGTTTATCGAGTCGTGATTCCGTCGAGTGTAGTCACTTTGCTGCGCATATTTTAACCCACCTTTTCGTTGTCTTGCGAGTCGGCGGTATTGAAACTACCGGTTTATTGTTTGTCTGTCGTCTCTCTGACAGTCGATGAAATACTTCCAAAAGGAGCGTGATAGAGGAGCAAGGTCCTCAGTTGGATGGAGAAGCGAGCGTAAGGGGTTGGGAAGAACGAAAGTCGACCGTGATGCTGTGATTGCAGAAACGAAGAGGCAAAAGGGAGAAAGGAGAGGAAGAAGAGAGAAGAAAAGGAGGGAGTGGAACGAAAGAGGTAAAGAGGGAATGGGAGAGACAGACGGGGGCGCCAGAAAGGGGTGGGCAGTGTGGCCGTGTTAGTGGGAAAGTGGTGGGAAAGTGGTGGGCAAGCGGAAGAGTGGACCACCAAATGAAGACAAGCCACTGGGCACTGAGCAGTGGGCGACTGAGAGAGAGACGTGGGTGGTGGAGGGGGTCGACGATGGCAATGAAAGACTTTGACAAGCCATCTCCACTCCGACGATGTCCAGAAGATGTCCAGAAGATGTCCAGAAGATGTCCAGTTCTCATCTTGATTGCAGGCTACGACAGACAGTCACCGGCAAGAACAGACAAGAAAGGGCACAGTAGGGTCAACAAGTCGACAAGATACGAGTACAGGCGCAACAGACAGCCAAAGACACTGAAAAGACTCTGCCGGCAGCGACAGCGATGAAGATGACAATATGACAGATGACAAAATGACGGGCCTGTCGACGTCCTCGTCCAATGATTGTCCGCCGCGGTCGAGTCTTGGCGAAATTGCATTCCCATTGAAAGGGGCAAAGACCAGACAAGGGGAAATTAGCAGGAAAGGGAGGGACAAAAGCCGCAAGAGAATGCGCCAGAGCGGGCAAAAAGAGACAAAAGAGACAAAAGAGACAAATAGAGGGAGGAACAAGAAAAAGGCTGGCGGGTGGGAGTGGACCAGGGGTCAGGGTTCTGGAGCGGCTGGGCTGAACGACTCTGGCCTGGATGGGGACAGCGGCGGCCCTTGTACCGTCGACGGGTGGAGAGCAGGGGTGAAGCCATACTCTGTATTACTTTGTATGGAGTGCATGCAAGGTGGATGTACGTCGGTCTTCGTATTGAACAGGTGAGAGAGAGGATCGATCGAGTGCCGGAGAGACGGTTTGGGTCGGTACGAAGGCTGCAAGGGACGGGCTGAAAGAACTGCACATGAAACAGCAAAAGGACACACGAGCGACAAGACAGACGGGATAAAGGGAACAGACCCTGTTTTTACCTGTCAGAAATCCCTTCGCCTCTGCTGTTGTTTTTGCAGTCCAGCGCGTCCCTTCATACCATCCAGACGCGACTGGAATGAAGCACCTTTCGCAGCCAGGCGAGCCTGACGAGGGGTAGTCGTCATCGGCACTGGACACTCGGGTCTGCACGACACGCTTGTGCTCGTACTCGTAAGATACTGGCCGTACCTCGTGCGCGAAGCTTCGCCTCTGTCGTGTGGTCGTCATCTTGCATTCCAGTTCGGCTCGGTCAAAGCTGGAAGAAAAGAGGAGAAAGAGGGCCGCCGTACTCCGTAAGAGGCCAAGACAAGGCACCAGGTGGGCGCAGCGATGGGGTCGATGGTCGATGCGCGGCCGTTTCAGAAACAGGGAAAACACGGCACTCGACCTTGCAGATTGGTTGTGCACGGGCAGCAAATCACGATGCCCCTTTTTTTTGTTATGTTTTTGTTTTTGTTGTTGTCTTTTGTCTTTTGTCTTTGCCTCTTGTCTTTTCTCGTCGTCCCTTCCCTGACTGCCTTGACTGCCTGTGCCTTCCGTTTGCCTTCCTTCCCTCCCTGCAGTCAGCGCGTCCGCGCTCTTTCCTTTTTCTTCTTCGCCCTCTCCCTACTTCGTCCAATGCCCCTGCCTCCTTGTTGTTGTCCCTGGCAGATGCTCCACCGTTTTGTCGTATTCTCCCTTCTCATTGGCCGGCCTCCGGCTGTCATCCCCCTGTTCCTGAACTTGTCCTGATTTGGCAGTTTCGCCAGTCCGTGTTGAGATTAGCCCATCGCGTCCTGTTTGGGCAGCTGCGCTCTTGCCTGGAATAGGGATCGCCCCCATGATCTGCTCCACCTCAAATTGCTTGGCCAAAGTTCGTTCGACTTCGTAATACGACTACGGAGTAGCTGCGTTGCCTTTTCTCTCTCATTGTCCTCTGCACGACGTGATTCGATCTGGGCTGTGGAACCGCCATGCAGGCACTCTCGGCGTTCTGTTCCATTCGAAACTATTGTTCGACCATCTTGAAAAATGCGAATCGTGTCCAGCAAGGCCCTCTAACTCCAACTATTGGTGGAGTCGGACAGAAAGAGGATGGAAAAAGGGAGGAAAGCGAAAGCGAAAAGGAACAAAGACGACAAGACGACAAGACAATAAGACGACAGACGAAACGACGACAGACGAAACGACAGCACGACAAGACTAACAAGGAAACGACAGGAACAGGACGACAGCACGACAAGACGAAAATACGAAAAAATAGACGATAGACAATAGACGATAGACATGGCTGGCGCACAGAGCTGGACTAAATGAAGGTGAGAGCGAACGAGAGTCGAAACGAATTGGTTCCTGGTGTACGATGTACGACGTACGATACCATGAAAATTGCATTTTCAGAGTTCTTTGTTGCTCTGATACTTGGTTCATAGTCGGAGCCTAGCATGCGGCCAATTATCACGGATTCTTACTCGTTTTGCCCATGGCTGGTTTTCCATCTTTTGCCTCCCTTTGATCAAAATGTTCTCCAACAAGCGCATGTCCACCAGCGACAATCGTCGATAAGACACATCGTCGAGGCCTGGGCGGCTGTTGATGAGGTTGACTGACCTTCAAGTTCCAGAGATCCACCGACCGACAAAGAGGTGCGGAGCAAACAAAGAAACAGCAGTGATGTTGTGGGCATCTGCCAACACTCTGATCCACCGGCACGCTGCTGCAAAATTCGTGCAATCACTCGTCGCTCGATTTCGATGTAATCTTCTTTGTTCGACATATTATGTCCCACAATTTGGCTGCACACACGTCGGCCAAGACAACAACGGCGAGCATCGTAGAGGGGGGCAGAGAAGCATAGGTGGAGTGTGTACGACGTAGTCCGACTGGATATCGGACTCCAAGGTAGCGGGGACAATGGAAGCAATTTCTGCATGGCCAACGACTGCTGGCTCTCCATCTCTCGTTGGCTTTGCATCTCAACCTGGCATTCTCGTTTGCATCGCAACGGTCGGCAAAACATCACGCCAAGAGACGGGGGAAGACCCTGGATCAGAGAGGCTCAGAAAGTACAGCGACGTGATTGCAGCGCTCAATTATGCCGGCTCGACCCGCCTCGATCCAGGAACACAAGACGCCGTCGACACGTCAAACCAAGAGAACAAAGAACAGTGGAAACAAAGAAACTTTAGAAACTACGAGTACAAAATGACCAAAGATAACGGACAAGCGACCGTTCATCTTGGCTTTGACAGGCTGCGGGTTAAATGGCACTGACAGTGCCCAAAAACTCCCATTGTCGTTGGCCAACTGCCTCTTCATTACTGCCTCTTCATTCATTTCGTCCCCATCTCCATCTGTCAGTCCACACTGTCGGGGATTCCGGTAATCACGATGCATCACTAAGGAACAGAGTATTCAAGATACAGTCGCATTTGGATATACGAAGTACGCAGTTGCATACGTCAGACGACAACGTCGTCGAGTCTTACGACGCTTTGTATCGAGTTAAATTGCATGCCTCGCAAGCGTCCAATGAGCACGACGTATCAAAGCAATGGGGCGGGGAAGAGAGGAGGCTGTCGACTCTCGTCCAAAGCCGTATATGCAAAAGCATAACAAAGTCGAGCTGCCTATCGGCTATTATGCCTTGTCATGCTTTCCTCGTAGTCCCCAAGTCTCTAGCCGGTCTTGTTTGCCAAGAGGTCCACAATGTCCATTGTTGTGGGCTTCTTGTCCACGCCGGCGGGACATGGCATGAGAGAAGGAGAAGACAAAGAAGCCAAAGAAGTCAAAGAAGCAAAGAAGCCAAAGAAGCCAAAGAAGTCAAAGAAGCAAAGAAGTCAAAGAAGCCAAAGAGTCAAAGAAGCCAAAGAAGCCAAAGAACCAAAGAAGCCAAAGAAGCCAAAGAAGCCGAAATAGCCAAAGATGCGATCGGAAGGGTCTAGAACGGTTGCAAACCATCACATCGACAACACGAATTAATGAGGCTGTTCTTTAAAAGCCGATACATCCATGACGCTTTCACCGTCCATCTGTCCGTGACTGATACGCGGGGGGTGAAGATGATGAAGAAAATTCAGAGATGGTAGCTGTCTCGTGACGCATTTTGATGTGATACCGAGCATTTGGCGTATGCTGGACCAAACGAAGTGCTGATTATCCACGCTTCCTACGGCACAGCCGCCTACATTCGAGGCTAAGCAGACCAGCAAAGGGGGCAGAAGCGCGTGGCCTGCCTCTGAAGGCGATGAAAAACAACGTCGCGGCCGCAGGGACAATGGCCCGTTCACCACATCAAGCTTCCAAGAGGGCTATGGACTGCCCGAAATGCTCTGCATGAGCAGACTCATTTTATCAGACGCCTACAAGCTTCCAGCTACCGAAACAAGCGCAATTGGGGGAAATGTAAGAGTATATGCATATCCAAGACGACGATGTGCCCGCGGCTGATATCATTGGAGTCTTGGTGTGTGTTCTGATACACCCGAGAGAACACATGGATTGCTCCAGACGTACAAGTGTAAAAGGCAACCGAGAAAGCTACGGCCCATCATGCCGAGACGCGACGATGGGCTGGACATGCTTATGACTGAACTGCGGCATTGCTGTATGGTGGTGTTCTGATACGCGGACGGGACGTGTTTGGAAGTGCTGATCAGAAAGAACCGGTGACAAGAGTGTAAACAATACAAGCATAACAAAGAGAAAGCCTCTCTGATCTATGCATGGTGTGTAGCGAAGACGTCTGTATCCATCGCCGCGGCACAGATGCTCGATCCGACGAAGAACTATCAAAGGTCCTGCCGAGATGCCAACACACCCACAAACACTAGACACGCGCGGGGACGGAAATGACGTCCTTGGTATCCTTGTTTTGACAGTCCTTGGGGACGAGTGTCAGCTAGAGCAGTACGATGCGCGCGTCGTGTTTACAAATTGCTAGGTGCACCTAGGAGTGTCTACTTGAGTGCACATGATGGCCTTGAACAGCCTCGTCAACGGAATACATATGCTTGCTAGAAACGTTATAAGAATATCAAGCAGGTAATCATGAAAACAAACCTGTTCGACTAGAATTGGTAGCTTTCAGTAATCTGTATTGTAGCTTTGGTCAGTGGGTTTTCGGTCTATATCAAATCATGACATATGCTATCGTCGGAGAAATAAAGGAAGAGAAAAAAGTGCACAGCCTTAGCTAATAGCCTGCAGTCGTATTCACTGAGAGCTAGGAGATTCCAAAACAACGTGTCTGTCACCAGAGGACAGTAAGTAGAATACAATTGAAAACAAATCAAAACCATCAGAACGTGGTTGCCCTGGATCGATCGAACACACGGCATTGTTCTGTAGACAACAACACCCCAGCCTTGTCTAGATCCGCAATGGGTAACATGGCGGACGGAAATTGCTAAAATAACCACGACGATACTCCAGTATGTGATCAAGTACGCTGTGGCCTTCTTCTGTAACGTAGCAGTGCCGTACATGATGAGGAAACAGCATCGCGTTCTTCTCTTGTCAGACGTATGTCGCCCATCACTACCCCACCACCTACCACCACTCTCTGCCAGGCCACGGTCCGAAAGCGCCTCTTCTTTCGACCTACAAGGCGATCCGCGGTTCCACTCGGATGGCACCGTCACGATGCCTTGAGAGAACTCGTTTTTTCCTCTCGTCCCTCCTCTTTCGGCGAGGTAGGACGATGCTGAGAGGCATGTAACCTCCAAGACGGCCACCAGCAGGCGGCACTCGTCGCTATTGTGTAGCCTGCAGCTCGTATTGTCCACTCAGAAGCAGCAAGCACCAGGGTTAGGGGAGACAACCTGTCGTTCGTCTCATCTCATAGGCGGAGCTCAGCGTTATGCAGGCAAGGGTGTTTATGTCGTGTTTGTCGTGCCTTTGCTCTGGCTTTCAGCTGCCGTGCCCGGTATTGACTAGCCGAGGAGGGCAGCGTGACTTTCATAGGGAACAAAGATAAGATACATGCCTGTTGTGCCTCGGGAAAAAGAAGAGAAGAAATGCAGTTCACATTCAGCTCAAGTACTGAGTACAGCAAGAGGTGTGAGGGAAGCCCAAATGGTGAGTAATTTGCATGTGAACCAGAGCGGAAGTACCTTTTTTTTTCTATCGTTTTTTTCCCTTTCGCTTTTCTTTTCCAGACTATAATGAATGGTAGTTTACCCTTTTTATTAAATCATTCACCCTTCTCAACGACACATGTGTAGGCCTCTGTCCACCACGTCGAGTGTCGTTTGTCTGCGAGTGCCGCCCCTGTGCAGTGCAACTCCTCTGCACATTCACCTTGGCACTACTTTGTATATAGGCGACGAGAAAATGAGCAGCGAGGGAGAAGCGCCCATAACACCTCACCCACGCTGCGCCACTATGGCTTGGGGATGTATCGTCCTCCGTGCTGGAAGATCCCCATGGTCGGAGGTCACCAAAACTCCGCTCCGTGTTTGTGTACTCCAGACTCCTCCCAAAGACGACGAACGGGAAATAGGATCGACTTGCTGGCGCGTCACTGCTGTCACGTCTGCACTCAAGCAACCATGCAGCTCGTCCTCGACCATAGCCCGGCGGGCCTGGACTCTCGGCCGGTCCCAACGGCAGCTTCCTCGTGGAGAGGCTCCTTTGTTTCGACATCGGGTGAAATTGCATGTGTTGAACCGAGCTGAGTCTGTACGTGTACTCTGAGCATTTGAGCATGATTGTTTGTTGCCGATCTTGCTGCCCTGGTTTTTAGCCAGGAACGGGTCAATCTACTCGTACTTTGTACTTCTTTCGTACTATTTTCGGCCTTTTAATCTCGATGTGGCCCTGCTGTACCCCATGTTGCAACGTATCTTGCCTTGTTTTTGATCGTCCAATTTTACAACCCAACTCGAAGCGGGTAGACCGGTGCAGCCATACTATTCTCCGGACAAGCCACGAGTCTGAAGCTGCTGGTCTCGACGACGTACGGTGTTGTTCTGCCATTCTCGAACGAAGCAAACCGACGTTCTGTTGATAAAAATCAAGTGGACGATCCTCGCAGGCCCGGACAAGCAGACAGGTGACGCATCAAGGCACGGAAGCCTGCACTGTATGTAGACAGAACAGAGGACGGGGACGGCGGACATACATCTCACTTGTAGTGTACATTGGTGTTTGCTTGTTCATCGCTCCAGCTCGTTGCAGACGGGACGCAGTTCGGACATTGGCGAGCTCCTGTTCTCTTCGAGCGTCTGTCTCTAAAGTGCCAATCGCCCAACGTGATCGTATCGGCTTTTGTATGTAGTCAATCTATATTGTCACGCTCGGGCACGCCGTTCAAAGTATCTTACGTCGTAATGGCCACCAAAATGACACCAAAATTCCGGATCCTCTCCCGTTCTTAAAATACAATTTGAGCTACTTCGTACACTGTGCTCCATGCGTCGTACTCCATCTGTGTCCCTTGCACAGATTCTCCACACCCGCAGTATGGCTTGTATTATCGACGGCGTAGGCTCTGGCGAGCAGCCTTCTCCCAGAATGAACAGAAAACATATGCAGTCGTACGCCGAACCAACATTACGTACGAGATGCGTGAAACCGGTTCAGGCTACCCCATTCTGCTGTCTCCCCTGTCGGCAGCCGAGCATCCCACATCCCACGTACAAAGTACTGACAACATTCGGCCATGGTCGACGCGCCACAAGAACACGGGATTTCGCACACTTGTCCCGCCCGCCCCTGTCCATCTTTGCTCTCTTTGCTCTCTTTGCTCTCTTTGCTCGTCTTTGCCCATATTCGCCCAATCTGGTTCATCCTGGTCTTGATACTCTAGCCTTGCGTGACTAGACGGGCCCTCGTATCATGTATGGCATTCTGTGCAATGTGGTCGCTGTCCGCCACACGCGGCCGGTTCTCATCTTGTTCGACGTACTCCGTATACTGTGGTGACCACTCCCGTCCCATCCTCAGCTGTTGTTGATCTTGGCCCAAGCCTCATCACCACTCCCTTCCCACTGCAGCCACAAGCGCCACCCAATGGAATACGGGGGTTTTTGGCAAACTTGCTGGCCGAGTGCAGCGTCCAGCTATCCCATCCACATACTGAAGACGGAGTACGACGTTGGAGTAGGAAGATGCCAAGAATTCCTCCTCACGCATCAAGCTGCCCTATTGTTGGGAAGCACGGGTATCTGACAAGTCACTGCATCTGTATGCCACTCTGGACGGGTATCACCTCCACCAATACCGCTCTCCACACCACCTTTGGGCCCTCCGCTTGCCTCGTATTCTGCACATGCACCTCAGCCCAGTTTTGACAGCCAAACAGGGCAGCTAGAAAGGCAGCCGGCCAGCTTCCCGGAAGAGCCGCCTCAACTACCGTACAAAGTACGCAATGGCTCGATGGGCCTCGATGGCCTCGATGGCCTCGATGGCCTCGATGGTCTCAATCATGTCCGCCACGGCCCTTTTCTTGGCCATCACCAGCCCTCAGCTGGCGAGAGCGAGGCAAGAATCATGAAAGCCACAAAAGAGGAGAAGTGTGTCTGAGGGCCGGCACTAGGAACCGAGCGAGACCCAACTAGCCGAGCAGCTGCAACAGCCACAGGAACAGACGAGGAGTCACGAAAAGGTGTGCAGAGGTCAGTCTGCAGGAAAGCACAGGAACACGACAGCACAAAACCAGAGAGGGCATACAGAACAAATACGGAAATACAAGAAGACGCGCCACAACGCGAGACAGCCACCCTGAGGCAGTCATACTTTGTACGCATAGGATGCACAGCTCCACTGCCAACCCGTAACACAGAGTTGCAGACTGTGGCGCCCCGTTCCCCGTCTTGCACCATGCGAGTTATGGCATCCTTGTGGACGTATGTTGTGCTTTGTCTGACTTCGCTCTGTGTCCATTGTGTCTCGTGCTGAATGCCGTTATGGGCCTCGTCCCCTGGACATGACAGTGGGCAACTGTCTCGTTGGTACTGTCGTCGAGGTCTGTCGTCGAGGTGCTGGACGCCCCAACGGCCTGTGGCCCTGGCGCACTTCTTCTAATCGCCTCTCCGCGTCACTCTCTTCCCTCGACGACGTCGTAGTTCCCGTTTATTGTAACAGTAGTGGATGCTTCCCCTTCTCCCCTAGGCTGGCCCGAAGGCGTCCGCTACGCAGACAGCACGTCCCGGCCAGTGACCCGCCCAGTGAGCCCTCCAGTGCCTCCACCTACCGCGCAACCGCTGCAGAAACCCACTGATAGCTAGCGAGAGCCCTGTGCATCGCTGCTCACCAGCCTCACCTCCATGTCGCTCTTTGCTCTCCTTGCAGGGCCGCCCCTGGTCGCTGTCAAGGACGGACAACAAACAGCCGTTCTATCTTATTTGTTTCCATTTCCGTCGTCGCACGCAGTTTGCTTTCCTGTCGTTTTCCCGTCGTTTTCCCGTCGTTTGCCGTCTTTCTGCAAAGTAAGCTGTCCTGTCTCGTCGTATGCTCTCCCTTTTATTCGCCCCATTACATAATCCCCCAACTTTGGCCTTTCTCCCACTGACAAAGTCAAAATTCTGCGCCCTCTCCTTTCTCCATTCTCCATTCCTCTCTTTTTCCCTAACTCTTTCTTCCTTCCCTTGCCAACAAATTTCGACCCAGAGCTGTCGCCACCTTTCTCCAGCCACACACCGAATCTCCTCTCCTCTCCAAAGCCCTAATTTACTACGGAGACTTCCGTACCGATTGCTCCTGTACCTTTTCGATCTCCGATTTCCTGCTGCCCCCCTCCTCGAAATCGATGATGCTCTTGGAAGGCTGTTGTTGAGCGAGAGTCGCCTTTCCTCATTTTCGGAGCAGACAAGAATTTGAGAGAGAGAGCGAGCGAAGAAACAGCAAAGAGCAGAGGACTGCGAGAATAGAAGAGACGGATAGAACAGTTGCACGACAGTTGCACGTCAAATTCCAGAGGATCCGATGCGCCAAAGAGCTTCGACGCGCGTTGCAAGAGAGGGAAACCTTTTGACTTGTTGATTTGCTGATTTGTTGATTTGCTGCTTTTTGATTCTTTTTTGTCTTGTCTTTTCGAATTGTATCTCACGCCTTCTTTTTCTACGGCGTCCGTTCGGTTCTTTTGCCGACTGCTGATGTCGATTGGCGACTGACGATTTGTCGCCTCGTAAAACAGCGACAACCGACAACATTGACAACTGACCCATTGTCCTCGACTCGAAATCAACGACCCCCCCCTTCTCCTCCCGCTGTACGATGGCTTCTGTCGAGAAGCCCGCCGATCCCGTCGAGGCGGCGTCCAGTTTGTCTCTCGCGCCCGAGCCTGACCCGACAGCATCCGCCGTTGCCGAGTCCACAGAACCTGCACTCGACAAGGACCCAGCACAAGCACAAGCAACAGCAGAACAACCCATCCAGCAACGCAGACTGACGCCGAGACTGCCGATGCGGCCGCAGCCGCCGTTGCTGCAGCTGCAGCGGCTGCCGCGCGTCTGCGACAAAGCGTCTGCGGTCCCGTCTTCGGCCGCCATCGATGACACAACCCACAATGGCGCCGATTACGAGTCTGCACCAAAGCCACGACGGCGACCGCGATCACAGCTTGCCCGACCCCCAACTCTCTCCACGGAAACTGGCGCGCCTTGCCAGCGGCTCGCGCTTCGACGACCACGGCGCGGCTCGAGCAATCGACGTCTCCGTTCCTGACTCCAGCCACACACCACCACCATAACCACGATGCTGCACAGACTGCGCTCTCTGTCCTGCGCGGCGCCGAAGCGTTGATGACCAGCGCATGGCCGAGGCAGCAAATACGCAACCGCTGCAGAAGCAGCGACACGGAGCCTGTCACACGCGAGCGCAGCGACTGCCGATATGGATGGCAACGACACCGACGAGACGACGGTCGAGCAGCCGACGCCATCGCACGAGCAGAGCCAGACCGAAGAACCAGGCCGCAGATGCCACTTCTCTGGCCGAGGCGGCTGCCAGCACGGCTTGCCGCCTCGAATGCTCGCATATGCAGCCGCCGCAGCAGCCGCAGCTGCAGCTGCAGCTGCAGCTGCAGCTGCAGCTGCATTCCCGACACCATTCCGGACCACTATGCCGCTATCTTCGATCCTTGGCTGTCGATTGCGCGAGAAGAGGAGCAGCACCAGCAGCACCTCCAGCAGCTGCTACAACAGCAGCAGCAGCAGCAGCAGCAGCAGCAGCAACAACCAGGCCCACCATCGCCGCGGTTCTACCCTGGCTCTCTATCTGCGGCCCCTGGCGCCCCAACAGACCCCAACGTCAGGCCCCTCGGTTCCATGACCTCGACCCTCCTCATTCCGAGCTCGCCCCCAAGTCGCCTAGCTCCAAGCGCCACAAGTGCCCTACTGCGACACCGAGTTCACCCGCACCACAATCTCAAGAGCCACCTGCTCACCCATAGCCAGGAGAAACCCTACGTCTGCCAGGGTTGCGACATGCGTTTCCGCCGTCTCCACGACCTCAAGCGCCACTCCAGCTGCATACCGGCGAAAAGCCCCACATTTGCCACGATGCGACCGTAAGTTTGCTCGCGGTGATGCCCTCGCCCGTCATAGCAAAGGGCCGGCGGCTGCGCGGGCCGTCGCTCAAGCGCCAACACCTTTGGCGTCATGGCCGCGGGCCCGACGACAGCTTCGAGGGCAACTCGAGCCTCATGGACACGACGGCGGGCGGTGGCGACGACTCGGTCATGTCCGGCATCGAGTATGACACCGGCACAGCCGCCGGTGCTGCAGCCAGTGAAGAGGAGCGCCGCCGTCTGAGCCTGCCGGGCATCAAGACCGGCCACGCACGCGGTGCATCGGGTGGCTCGGACGCCTTTGCTGGCGGTGCCCAGCAGCACGCGCGCACGTACCCGCCCGCCTCCCAACAGCAGCACCAACAGCACCAACAACAGCAGCAGCAGCAGCAACAGCAACAGCAACAGCAGCCGCGGGCAGGTGGCCTGTACCCGCCCAATGTCGACCGCGCCGGCACGGCCAGCTCCGCCACGGCCACGACTGTGTCTGGCAGCGCCCACACCCCCAACACCAGCATCTCGTCGTCGTCCATGGTGCTGCTCCGAGTACGGGCGGCAACGCCGCGGGCGGTCTTCTTTTCGCAGCACGGCATCGCCGAGAGCCCCAAGCCCTTGAGCCCCGCTGTCGGCCATACACGTCCTGGCGCGCCCGGGCGTTTCTGGCTCCAACGGCACCTACGCCAACATCTTTCGTCTGTCGAGGGCATGTGTACCTATATCAAGACGCTCGAGGACAGGCTCAAGGCCCAGGACGAGCGCCTCCGGCTGCAGGAAGAACGTGTTGCCCGGCTGAAGTCGGACAACCAGGCCTACGAGGAGCAGGTCGCGGCGCTCAAGCGGACCTGGGTGTGGCCTTGCACGAGGAGGCGCCCGTTGGCGCGTCTGTCGACGCACCGGGGAGGCAGCTGTAGAGGCAGCTGTAGGGGCAGCTGTGGAAGAGGCGCCCGTCGAGGCGCCTGTCGAACACGCACCGGCCGAGGCCGAGGCCGTCGCGACGCCCGCCGCCGTCGAAGCATCTCTCGAGGCTCCATTTGATACGCCCGTCGCGGAAGCGCAGGTGGCTGATGAGCCCGTCGAAGTGCCCGTGTCCGTCGAATCGGTCGCTGCTGCTGCTGCGGCATTGCTGCTGCGGGGTCAAGGCGCTGTCGCCCATGGCCCAGGAACAAGTCGCCCAGGAGCAGCCCAAGAGCAGCCCAAGAGCAGCCCAAGAGCAGCCCAAGAGCAGCCCCAAGAGCAGCCCCAAGAGCAGCCCCAAGAGCAGCCCAAGAGCAGGCCCAAGAGCAGGCCGCGAGCAGACATATCGAGCAGCAGCTGGAGCAGCGCGTGGCCAAGAGCTTGAGGCGTCGAGTGGGCAGTGACGTTGACGCATCGGCTGACTCACCAACCATGCAACTTTCTCATGTCGACATTATGTTGTAAACTTTAACGGACCAATTTTTTTCCATGTGCGGCGTTATCTTTGTTTTGCTTTACTCTTTTGTTTATGTTCAAGGCGGCGCTGGCAACTTTCTGCTTTTCGATTCATGTGCTTTACGGTATCCGATGCAACTGCCACGTTTTGGTGTCGTCGCCATCTCATCGGCCTCTCCTCGGCCTCTCACCTAAATACCAACGACCACCAAGCTGATTGCACTCTTGCTTTTCTGGAACGCCGTCTCCATCTCGAGACCGACGGTCGGAGGACAGTAGGGAACGTGAGATAAGAGAGGACGATTAAAGAGGGAGACCAGGAAGGGAAGAAGGGGATGATAAAACAACGGCACCGAGATGCTGGCCGCATCGGAAGAGGAATGGCTCTGGACAGACACGGTGTTTGCCATTGTCTCTTGCTTCGAGAGACGTGTATTACTATAGACGACGGCTTTGGGTTTTGCTGTGTTGAGCCTTGCTCGTGTGAAAACAAAGCAGTCAAAGGATTGCGCTGTACTGTATGCTAGCATTGAATGATGTTGATGTTTCAAGTTGGCCGAAAGAAACAAAGGTGAGGATCGAAAGCGCTGCATAAGCAGAAGATATTTGGAGCAGCTCCGACACATGTGAGACAGTGGACCGTCCAGTGGTGCATCGCTCCTGCCATACTGCAGCGCCACACCCGCCAAGGCCCGGCCATAACCATAACTGGGCAGAGTGAGGAAGGGCCGCTGTTTCCTCTGTTTCCCACGCTAGGGTGATTCGCGCCTACCCTGCAGGCCGGATACAGGGAAGCTCCTGCCTAGCAGTCGTAGCTCCTGCCCGGCCAGCGGCTCTTTCCCTACTGCTTAGCAGCGCGTGTGCAGGTACGTACTTTGTACTTGCGTCGTTCCTGCCTTGCAAGCTCATGGGGCAGTTGCCTCTTTCCAGCTTCTCTTTCTCGTGTTTCGTTTCGTCTTTCGGCTTCTTCTCTTTCTTTCCTCCCACTCCCCTTGTTCTTCCATTCCGCATCACCAATACGCCGCATCGCTGCCACAGCTCCCACCGTGGCTTGATCTCTCTCGGCATCGCTGTTTCTTCTTCGCTTCGCATTCCCTCGTTCCGACGCCGTTCGTCCCCTGCACAGGACGCCTTCTCCTTGTTACGTTCCGTGCATCGAGAGGCTGAAAAAGCATCACGACCTCTTCCTCGCACCCCTAGCCTCGTCCCGTTCTGGTGCAACCATCGAAGCGACTGCGACCACACCTTCCACGACTGGTCTCCCGACCTGCCATTGGAGCTTACGACATCCTTCTTCGTTCGTTGGACTGTCGTCGACCTCGAATCGCGTCTGTTTCTCCTTCTCGACCATTGACGAAGCGTCTCCATCTCCATCGACGAGAAGAGCAGACCACCTCCCTCCCGTCCCCCGACCCCGACCCTGACCCCCTTCATCCCCTCGGCGTCGCCCCCCGCCTATGACACACGCCTCCGCGCCTCTCCGACCATGAGGGTCTCTTCCGTGTTGCGCACAGCGGCTGCGCTGGCCGCGCCCCTGTGGGCTGCGTCCTGGGCCATTGCGCCAGCCGCCGCCGCCGCCGCTGCCGGCCCTGATTTCCAAGTCAGCGCCTTCCCCTACCAACCCGACTACCTCAACTACTTTGAGGACTCGGACGTCATCCTCTTCCACGACTTTGTCGAGGGCATCATCTACCGCTCCGCCGATGCCGGCGCCCACTGGGACAAGGTCACCGCCATCCCCTCCATGGCCGCTTCGCGCCTCGTCATGCACGACTACCACTCGGAGCGCGCCTACGTCTTGACCGAAGGCACCACGCACTTCCGCACCGAGGACCGCGGCAAGACGTGGCAGCCGTTTCAGACAGACGCCGAGATTAGCATGTTCCAGTACGACGTGCTCATCTTCCACGCCTCCGACCCGGACCGCATCATCTTCAATGGCATGGACTTTGACGCCATCTCCTTCAGCGAAAAGGCCATGTACACGACGGACGGCTTCAAGACCGACGCCAAGCTTTTGCGCGGCAACACCGCCGGCTGCTGGTGGGCCAAGGGCTCTGACATGTTCACGACGGGCGCCGCCGACCTCGACGCCAGCCGCATCCTGTGCATTGCGCGCGACAAGCTCTCGCCCTTCAAGCAGGACCAGCGCCTAGTCGTGTCCGACAACTTTTCAGTGCCGCCGCGTCCGACGGCGTCATCCAGGAGTTTGAGCCCAATCTCGACACCAACCGCCCTGTCCAGGGTATCGTCAACATTGCGGCTGTCAAGAAGTATCTGCTGGTTGCCACCACTTCGATGAACACGGACGAGATGGCCCTCTTTGTCACCGACGACACCCTGCGCTGGCACCGCGCCGTCTTCCCCGCCAACCACCGCATCAACCAGGAGTCGTACACTGTGCTCGAAAGCACCAACTACAGCATCCAGATTGACGTCATGAACACCCGGCCCTCCGACCCGACTGGTGTGTTGTTCACCAGCAACTCCAACGGTACCTTTTTCACGGAGAATCTCGAGTACACGAACCGCAACAAGCGCGGCCACGTCGATTTCGAAAAGATCTCGGGCATCCAGGGCATCTTCATGGTGAACCGCGTCGAAAACGGCAAGGCCGTCAACAACGAGCGCGCCGAGAAGAAGATTGTCAGTGAAATCACCTTTGACGACGGCCGCACGTTTGCGCCCGTCAGCCTGCGCGGCCAGGGCAAAGAGCGCCTGCACCTGCACTCCGTCACCGACCTCAGCAACGTCGGCCGTGTCTTTTCGAGCCCCGCGCCGGGCCTCGTCATGGCCGTCGGCAACACGGGCGAACACCTGGGCAAATACAAGGACGGCAGCCTCTTCATCTCGGACGACGCCGGCCTGACCTGGATTGAGGGTCCGAAAGGCCCGCACAAGTACGAGTTTGGCGACCAGGGCTCCATTCTGCTGGCCGTGCGCGACGCCGCCGACGTCGACGAGGTCGTCTACTCGCTCGACCACGGCAACACTTGGACGCCTGCTAAGCTTCCCGACGGCCTGCATGTGCGCCCCTATATTCTGACCACGACGCAGGACTCGACCAGCCTCAAGTTTGTCTTGATTGGCGAGGCCAAGGACCGCTGGCACATTATCGCCATTGACTTTGAAGGCCTGCACGAGGCGACCTGCAAGGAGAGCGATCTCGAGGACTGGTGGCGCGTGTCGACGACAAGGGCCAGCCGACATGCCTGATGGGCCATACGCAAAAGTACCACCGCCGCAAGAAGGACGCCAACTGTTTCATCAAGTCGGAGTTCGTGGACCCCGTGGCCGAGACGACCGACTGCGACTGCACGGACCTTGACTTTGAGTGCGACTACAACTTCCGCCGCAGCGAGAGCGGCACCGAGTGTCTGCTGGTGGGCCCGCTGGTGCTGCCCGAGGGCAGCACGGCGTGCAGCGGCAAGGACGCGAAGCCGGACGACGTCTTCATGGGCTCGTCGGGCTGGCGCCTGATCCCGGGCAACACGTGCAAGCGCTCCGGCGGCAAGCAAAAGGACGACCTGGTGGAGCACAAGTGCAGCGAGACGGGCACGTCGCCCAACACGCCGGCCTCGGCGAGATTGCCAACACGCCGTTTGACTTTAAGCTGTCCGAGTTTGCCGACTTTGAGAAGCACTACCTGGAACGCGGCGACTCGAGCTCGGACACGACCAACAACGAGGCCATCATCATGCGCCCCATTGACCGCACGGCCGGCCATGGCGGCCCCATTTACGTGACCAACGACCACGGCAAGACATGGACGCATCCCGAGGTGTTTGACAAGGTAGACGTGTGGGCCATTATCCCGCACGAGTACTTCAAGGAGGTGGTCTTTTTTGTGACGAGCAAGGAGCACGTGGTGTACACGGTGGACCACGGCAAGCAGTTCCACGAGTTTAAGGCGCCGTACCCGCCGGACGTGGAGCACGAGCGCTCGCCGCTGCTCTTCCACCCGGACCACAAGGACTGGCTGATTTGGATCGGCAAGAAGTGCGAGAGCACAAACGCGTGCTACACCGAGGCATCCTTCTCGCGCGACCGCGGCGACAACTGGGTGACGCTGCTGCGCTACGTGGAGCGGTGCGAGTTTGTCGGGTCGAGCGCGTACAAGAATCGCAAGCCGGAAGAGGTCATTTGCCTTGTGCACGCGCGCGAGGAGGACGTCACGGACGGCGACGAAAACCCGCTGCAGCTGGTGTCGAGCACGGACTGGTTCGAGAACAAGGTGGTGCACGAGGAGAACGTCAAGGGCTTCGCGACCATGGCCGAGTTTATTGTCGTGGCGGCCGAGGACAAGGAGAAGAACAGTCTGCGGGCGCTGGCCAGTCTGGACGGCGAGACGTACGCGGAGGCGCAGTTCCCCGTCAACTTTGCCGTGCCGAACCAGCACGAGTACACGGTGCTGGACAGCTCGACGCACGCGGTCAACCTGTTCGTGGCGACGGAGACGGGCAAGGACAAGCGGTACGGCACGATCATCAAGAGCAACTCCAACGGCACGTCGTACGTGATGAGCATTGCGGGCGTCAACTGCGACAACCGCTACTACGTTGACTTTGAAAAGATTTTGGGCCTCGAGGGTGTTGTCGTCGTCAACGTGGTGGCGAACCGCGACGACGCCAAGGCGTCCTCCAGAAGCTGCAGACCAAGATCAGCCACAACGACGGCGCCGAGTGGGCGTTCCTGCCACCGCCGCTCAAGGACGTGGACAACAAGAACTACAAGTGCAAGCCGCGCAAGGGCGCGCGCGAGGGCGGCGACGAAACGTGCGCGCTGCACATCCACGGCTACACGGAGCGCGAGGACCACCGCAAGACATTTTCGTCGTCGGGCGCGGTGGGTCTCATGTTTGGCGTGGGCAATGTGGGCGACCAGCTGGGCCCGATTGGCGAGGCAGACACGTTCATGACAACAGACGCCGGTCTCACGTGGCGCAATGTCAAGAAGGGCGCGTGGACGTGGCAGTTTGGCGACCAGGGCTCGATTGTGGTGCTGGTGCCGCAGCATACCAAGACGCGGACCGTCTCCTTTACGACGGACGAGGGCGCGACGTTCCGCGAGCACCAGTTTAGCGACGAGGAGGTGGAGGTGCTGGACATTACGACGCTGCGGTCGGGCGCGTCGCGCAACTTCTTGCTGTGGTGCCGCAAGGGCACGAACCACGTCTTTACCATCAACATTGACTTTGGCGGGCTGACGGACCGGGCGTGCGTGCACGATGACAAGGACGGCGGCAAGTCGGACTACTACGTCTGGTCGCCGTCGCACCCGCTGATGCCGGAGTCGTCGTGCCTGTTTGGCCACGTGTCGCAGTATCTGCGGAAGAAGACGGACCGCACGTGCTACAACGGCTACAAGATCCAGCACCTGTACAACACGCAGAACTGCACGTGCAGCCGGCGCGACTACGAGTGCGACTACAACTATGAGCTCGATAACCACGGGCAGTGCTCGCTGGTGCCCGGCCTGCAGCCCATGTCCAAGGACCAGTGGTGCACCGACCACCCCGACGCGGTCGACTACTACCCGCCCACGGGCTTCCGGCGTATTCCCCTCACAACATGCCAGGACGGCGAGGAATTTGACAAGACGTCGACGCCGCAGGCGTGCAAGAACCACGAAGACGAGTTTGAGCGCAAGCACCGCGGGCCGGGCGCGTTTGCCATTGTCATGATTGTGCTGCTGTCGGTGGGAGCGGCGGCGGCGGCGGCCTGGTACATGTACCGCAACTGGACCGGCAAGTTTGGCGCCATCCGGCTGGGTGAGGGCGGCACGTCGCGCTTTACCGTGGACAGCGACGCGCCGTACATCCGGTACCCCATCATGGCGGCGGCCGGCGTCGTGGCCGTTGCGAGCACGCTGCCGCTGCTGGTGACGGCGCTCTGGCGGACGGCGATTGGTGCCATTGGGCGCAGATCGGGCGCCAACTTTGGCGGTGCCGGCGGCGGCGGTGCACGCGGCGCATGGAGCCGTCTGGGCTTTGGCGGCGGCTCGCGGCGGTTCACGACACGCGATAGCTTTGCCCGCGGACGGGGCGACTATGCGATTGTGGACGACGACGAGGGCGAGCTGCTCGGCGACGACAGCGACGAGGAGGTGTAGCCGCCAAGTCGTCGTTGACTGACAGGCGCGCATACAGGTAGATCTTTTTCTTTGTCGGGCCATACCATTTTGGAGACGAGTCTTATCTTTGTTATTTTACCGCGTCCCTACGAGTACTTGTTCTGTACGAGGGTCTACTACTATCATGGGTATCTGTATTCTCGCTTCGTTTCCTTTATTGTCTTGATATATCAGGCAGGGCGCTTCTCTTTTTTTTGTTCTTTTTTTCTTCCTCGTTTCTCTCGTTGCTCCCCTTTCTCTCTCTTCCCATTCCTCACCCCTGTCCTATATTTTCTCTCACATATAAACCACACCACGGCACAAACTCGACAACCTCTTAAAAAGCACAAACAATCAAATACCAAATCTCTACACTGTACGTGGCCGATGGTGAGTGACTGAATGTAGATATGCTCCACACGAGGACTCTGATAATGGATGCACAAGTGCCATGCTTTTGCACGTGTAACACGACCTGCATGGACTTCGTACGCACGTCCTCCTGTCGCCTGTCGCGTGCCGCATGTCACATACATGTCTCCCTTGCGTCGTGGGGTGTTAGTGCTGTCAGCTCGGCTGTCAGCCTCAAGAAGGGAACAGAGGGGCAAGGGGCTCAAGAGACGGCCGAAAAGCATCGCGAAGCAAGGGGCGAAGCCAAAAGGCTGCAACGCAACGCCATTCGGAGACGCAGACAGACGGCCGACACGAGAAGCCACTGTGAAGCAAGGGAGAAGCGGTCGGCGATGGAGGGCATTCGGAATAGGATTGATGCGGGCCACAGCGGGCCACAGCGGGCCTTGACGGGCCTTGACGAGCCTTGACGGGCGCATCAAAAGAGGGCCCTTCCGTTTCTTTGTACGTCGTACGGGGTACTTTTTTACAACGTCGTCTTCCAGTTTCATGGCTTTGCTTGTCGTTGTCGTCAAGCTCCAGCCGGCCGCCTTCTCACCTCCTTGTTCTCCCGCAAACGGAGAGAGCCAGTCTGAACTGCACCGTCGATCCTGGATCCAGGGCTGCATTGCAGGCGCACTGTGGCTCCCCTCTCTACTCCCAAGGCCTCTCTGTCCTGCCTCCGAGGACGGGTGAGACATGCAGCGTCGAGCTCTTCTTGCTTTTGGGAGGGCACCTTGAGCTGAGTGCTGAACAAGTCGTCAATCACGAGAGAGGGAGGGAATGAGGTTGGCTCAAGGGTCAGGGTGATGATAAGTAACGCACCGACAATGGTCCCCTGTCGACTGACAGACGTGACAGAAGCTTCTTTCGTGCATCTTGCTGTGTCCCTTACATTGTTTCTGGGCGGTGATGCCAGTGGAGGTCCTGTTCTGTCGACCTTCCGCGACGATACTGCATGTTACTACTCGTATTGGCTTCTTGATCCTTGTTGGCTTAAAGTCAATGCTGGCCATTTCCACTCATGTGACGTATGCACATGGCTGTTCCGCAATTATCAGCTCATACAAAGTAGACATGCATGGATACATTGTACATGTTTTCACCGAGGAAGAAAAGAGAGAAAAAACAAGAAAACAACAAAAAAAGCTCAAGTCGCACCATGTTGGAACTATCTCTCGATAGACACGCGGAAAGCTATTGTTCCTAGTTCCGAGGCCAATCCAATAGTTCTCTTTGCTTTGGGTTCGGTCCTCGATGAGCAGACGCACTAGGACATTTCCTTGTTAGTCCGCCATCCTCGTTCATTCTCTCTGGTTCTGTTGTCATGCTTGGTGGCTGCTGGTATGAATAGTCAAGAGCGCACTTTTCTTTCCTCGATGAGACTACGGGCGAGGGTTGTGGGCGACGTGATCTTGTAAACAAAGTGGACTCTGTAAACAAAGAACATGACAAAAGTGTCGCTAAAAACCCCTCCAGAAGCTGTGATCCGGACAAAACATCATACCTTGTATATGCTGCGATGTACATGTGCGGAGTCGTCAAAGTCGTCAAACGTCAAACGTCAAGAAGAAGCTGGTCAGTGCACCAGCCCCGGCATCTGTCTCAGTCGTCTTGAGAGGAAAAGAGGGGATGCATTGCGGGTTACAGACTACGGAAAGAATGCCTCGTGTCAAAAACCGTGGCAAAAGACAGTGAAGCAACGCTGCAGGCCATGGCCGGCATGCCGAGAAAGCAACGCGAGGGCCCTTGCATCACACCAATACTCAGTACGAGTACAGGCGCCTTTTTCCCATTCTTCTCGCAGAAGGAGAAAATAGGTCGTGCCAATGGACAGGTCAAAGGGTATCATGAGCATTCTGGTGGAGTGGAAAAAACATCACACTAGTAGGACCCGGGCACTTGGTGGATGCCACGCGGCGGTCTCGCCTCATTCTCATTTACTCGTATTCCATCTTTTTCAATCTTCTGCTCGCGTTCTCTTTGTTCTCATTCCAACTGGGAATGTTAATCGAAAATGGGCCGAAGAAAGGGCCTGCAAGTGTAGAAACCATACTGAGACAAAGCAAAGGAGGGCCACTGGCAACAATAAATCATGTCTACCAAGTAAGAGCCCAGCCTTCATTTCGGGTTCCTCACCCTGTTTTTATGCGTCTCTGCTACGTACTATTACCCTGGGAACCTTGCCTATATCGTACGGCCGACTGCCCGCATTGACGTGACGACGTGACGACGTGACGAGCGCCCCTCCCCTTACTCAGTATTATCGTGGACCAGGGGGCGGAATGGGCTGTCAATCTCGGGTTGATGGTTTCGAGACTATTATTGGGAAACAGGCGTCGAACTTGAAAAATAAAGACAACTGGAGTAACAAGTTGACAGACGTTGATGTTGTGATAATGTCTCTTTCTTTACCCTCCTTGTGTCGTGTATTTGCGTTCTGCCTGTTTACTTCGTACGCAAGTCGTAAGAAAAGAAACGAACAGAAGAAAATAAGAAACGTGGAAAAGAAGAAAGAAAAAGGGCTTGCCTCACCCAAGGAGGTCCAAGCTTATGGAAGAGGGGACAGACGGTGGTCTAAGCGCAGGTACAGGCACAAGACTACAAAGAAGAGACTAGAAAAGCCCCTCCAACTGACCGTTTATTGACACCACCCCCCCATCCTCCCATCCCGCCCGCCTTGGCCAGGCACATCCTCTATATTGCTTTTTCGCTATCGACAGGCCCTACGCTAACTCTGTATGGTGTTACGGTCCTCGTCTGTACTGGGTGCTTTCTGTTCCCCGCCGCTATCGTGGTTGAACCACAAGAATCCGCTCGAGCATGGCCAAAGTAGATAAAACCAAACAGACAGAGCGTGCTCCATCACCACCATGATCCACAAGTCTTGGTCGAACAGGCATAAGGTGAGACATGGAACGCCCACGGGGCCGGACCAAGACATTGGGCCTGTCACCGAGCCTGTCACCGCCGTGCCGTTGTGCGACGTACATGCACAAAGTACTTATGCTCAGACGGCTGTTTCGAAACCAAGCTTTGCACAAGAAAGGGTAAAACATCATCACAGACAGGCCCAGTCATGCATTATCCGAATGTACGGCGTGATCAGGAACAAAATGCAAGAGTCCGTAGGGACTGGCTCTGAGTTTAAAAGATTCGAAAGAAAGGGCTGCCTAGGCAAGGCCCGGGGCGAGTAAGAACAGGAATAAAAAGCGATACGGAGTAAAGGTACGAACAAGAAAGAGTGATATAGATAAAACTAGCCAGGAGGGGAAATAGACTAGGTAATGTGAGAGTGAGAGGAGTGAAGAGGAGGCAAGAAATGGCAACAAAGGCCAGATGGGTCAAACAGGTCCAAAGGCGAAGAATGGCAAAAAGCAAAATTGGCTGGTAAAAGTATGCAGCTCAAGATGCCAAGCAAAAAGGCAACAAGTGGAAAACAATTGCAATCGCTGGCTATATTGATATATGAAGGAAAAGAGAAGGAGGAGAGAGACTGAGAAAAAAGAATATCAAAAGACGGAAAGAAAGAGAAAGACAAAGAAGACGGAAAAGGATACGAAAATGGTATGGTGTAAAGCAAATGATGTACAAAACAAAAGTAATCAAATAAACAGGAGCAAGAAGAGGGTGGGGAGTCTCCGATAATGAGAGGGGAGGGGGAAGCAGGATAAGTGTGGCGGAGGTTGTCCTATGACCGCCGCACCCGTTCCAGAAGCGCTTCATGACGCCCTTGTCCTGGTCGGCCTCCCAGTGGTCGATGCCGGCAAAGACGTCCTCAATGCTGGCCTTGGGCCGGCTGACGGCACCGGCGCCCAGGTAGGTCACGGTGCTGTCACACGTCGATGTCGACGTGGTGGTGGTGGTTGTGGTGGTAGTGGTGGTAGTAGTAGTAGAGGAAGACGGAAGAACAAGAGAAGCCTCTCGTGGCGGGGATAGTAGGGACCGACGGCGCCAGGCAGGGCGGCCGTGGTGGTCGACGCTCTGCGGAGGTGGTTCGTGCCTGCATTGCTGCTGCTGCTGTGGTGCACGTGGTACTGCTTCTTCTGCGCCTGCTGCTGCCAGCCGTACATCTGGTCCTCGCCGGCGCGCAGGTCCAGCCGCGTCAGAGTCATGCGCAGCGTCATCTCGCGCGACGATGCAGGCACCTGGGCGTAGCTGTCAGACGGCCGGCGGCTCGTGGCCGGCTGTGGCGCGTCTGTTGATGTGGAAAGACGGTAGGGGCGGAAGGCGGACAAGGAGGTCTTGCGGCTGCTGGTGCTCGTGCCACCAACAACGTTGCCGTTATCGTGCATCAGGTTGGGCGTCCTGGGCGATTCCGGGTCGGGCACAGATGCCAGGTCGCTGTCCAGCTTGCCCATGTCGTTCTCGTTGTCGTTCTCGTCGTCGTCGCCGTCTGCCAAAAACGTCCGCATCGTGCCGTCCAAGGTGCTCTGACGAGTGCCGCGGCGCGTGTGCCGCTTCTCGGCTGCTGTAGTTGCAGTGGAGGCGCGGTTGCCCTTGGTGTTGGTGGCGGACAAGACGGAAGACGAGCCCAGAGGCGGCGAGCCGCCAGACAGGTTTGACACGGAGGGCACCGACGACAAGACTTCGGTGGAGGGGAAGCCAAACTCAATGGCCTCGTCAAACTTTTGCGGCGAGGCCAGGTAGACGCGCAGCTTGAGGCGGGCCTCGGGGTCCTGATAGTGTGCGGCACCGGGGTCGATGCTGGAGACAGAATCGTGGACGGCGTGAAGTTTGGGTGTGATGAGGGAGAGGGTGCGTGATTTCCGGCGCAAATGGGAGCCGGTACCAGTGGGTGATGGGAAGGGGCTGGAGGACATGCTGGGTGGGGAAGATGTCATGCCGTTGTTGTTGTTGTTGTTGTTGCTGCTGTTGCTATTGCTGTTGCTGATGCTGTGCGGTCTTGCTATACGCATGGGGCCGCATCGTCCTTGGTGGCAGGGCGGATGTGGTTGCTGTGGCCGCTGCCCATGCCAACAGGCGAGTCTGCGCTTGTATGAGAAGTTGCACCACCAACCAGAGTGCTGCCCACAAACGTAGATGCTGGCAATGGGAGGCTAGAGGGCTTCTTGGAAATCGGCAGGTGGCGGTGGAGAGATGGACCGCGCTCTTTTCTGGATGAGGGCAGAGCACCGCGCAGGTTGGCGTGGTAGTCGTCAAGCATCAAGCTCAGGTCGAGATTGTCCTCTTCTTCTAACCAGCGGAAGCTGTCGTAAAAGGACTCGGGCACGCCGCTGATGCGCTTGGCAGCAGTGGCATCGTCCAGACCCAGGGCGTCCCGGTGGCCCATGGCGAGCCGGGCATCGCTACTGCTGTGCGTGGGCTCCATGCTGTGGCGGAACGAGGAGGTGGTGGGCGTGTCCACGATAATGTCCGGGGCGATGAGGCGGTGGGTGATGCTCGAGCGGCGGCCGATCTTGTAGATGGCCTCGTCGGCGGCGTCGAGAATGACGCTGGCACGGAGCTGGCCGGCGAGTACGACCTGTTCTTCGACAGTAAAGTCCCGCTTCTTGATCTTGTCGGGCAGGCTGGCGTAGAAGAGCGTGTCCGCGACGGCGTCACCAATGGCGGGCGAGGGACCGTCGGAGTGGAGGTTGGACGACTCGAGACGCAGAGAACGCTTCCGGAGACGAGTGGTGATGTTGTCCGAGGCGATGCGGTCTTGGCGGGTTCTGCGGCGCTGGATGTTTTGGGCGGAGATGGCGTCGCAGTGTTGATATATGCCGTCAATGGTGCCAGACCCTTGGGCAAAGCGAAGACGTTCAAGGGTGGAGAAGTACTGTTGGGGGCAGGAACATTTAGCTGGGTTGTTGCTTGTCTGAAGGAGAAATGAAAGATAAATATGGTGGTAATTGGTGATGGGGCCGATGTAGTAACAAGTAGAAGAAAGAAGAGCAAAAGGAAGAAGATGTCAAGAGAGAAAAAGAAAAGAAAGCACGTCGGGAAATATGTGACGAGCTCCAAGGAAGTGGGACGGCGGGACGGTGGAATGGAGGGAGAGAATTGGCCGAGAGGAGAGGAATATATGGAGTTGGTACTACTTTAAACGAGGCCAGGGACAAAAAGGTCGAAAGGCCAAAAGACCAGAGAACAAAGACAACAAACAACGACGCCAGTGGGATGATGAGTGGGCGACGTGTACGAGTAGTGATGATTATGTGGGGAGAGGGGTGCGTGAGAGGCAGAGGAGAGGATGGAAAGACACCAAGACAAGAAGAAAAAAAAAGAGAAAAAGAATGGCGGCCGATGGTGTGTTTGTGATTTACCCAAGTGGGCAAGTGGCAGCATAGGCGAGTCCTCTGGCTGCAGCGGTGAACCTGTATCTGGCAGGCAAGCTGCAACGATAAGATACAAGCATCAAAGTGTGGAATGTGAAATGTGAAATGTAAAAGTGGTGGTTATGCAGGAACAGAGGCCCGGCTGGGAGGGGTGTGTGGATGGATAGGAAATGGTACGATTGGACACCGAGAGGTCGAAAGGATGAAAGACGAGAGGACCATGAACTGGTGAGGGAATATGCGTGCCTCGTACCTCTTCTGCTTCTGGGGTGGATAAAAAGAAAAAAGAAAGTGTGAGAGAGTTGAGATGAAAAGAGCGAGCAAGAAAGAATGAAATGCGTGATGGCAGTGGTCCACCCGGGCGAAGGAAACCAGGACAATGCAAATGCACCTGGGGCAGGGCAAAGAAGACAGCCAGAGGAGAGACGGGAAAGGACGGAAAAAGAACGAGAAAGGACAAAAAGGACGAGAAAAGAGCTGTCGAGCTGGTGGAAAACGAAAGAGAAAGACAGAGCTCGCAGGCGACGTTGACTTTGCCAGCTGTGGGGAGCAGGCGCTTGGCTTGCCTGGGCCCCCAGAGCAAAGAGGAAAAGAGCAATGGGCTAATAGTGGAACGCGGATAAGGGGCGGTTGGCAAAAAGGGGCAAAGGTCAGGTCCCCCCCCCCCAGTTACCAACGAAGTTAACACACTTCCCAGTTTGTTTTAGGGCGTCCCAGCTGCTTGGAGGATCCCCAGCGCACGCACTGGCGTTTGCGAACGGACGCACAGGCGCATTTGGCGCTTCAGTGGCCGCCCAGAGGGAGCTCCAAGTCCAGCCAGGGCACCACCGTGCACCAGAATGCGCAAAGGGCGCAAAGGACGCAAAGGGCCACCAAGGCGCCTCCGGAAGACACCAATGCACCACCCCCACCACTGCATATGCAGGTCGCTGGGTCCCCAGGCGCTCGCGCTCTGTCTCTCTTTGCCGTTCAATGTGATTTTGGGGCTGCATTGCGTGGGAGAGGAAGCGATGTGCAAAAAAGAGCGAAACGAGAGACGGAAACGGACAGCGCCCAAAGAGGAAATGCTCGCCAATGACACTCCTATGCTTGGCACGTCCAGCTCAGTTGTCAAGCTGGTCGTGGGTGGCAGGCGATGATCGCCAGCTCCAGATGCAGCATCACACCGCTTGGCTGTTGAGGTTCGGCTCTCTTGTTCGCTCTCGTCTCACGCATCGCTACCCGTCTTCCTTCGCCTTCGGTCAAGGAGAAAGTGACAGCTGCGCTAGCAGACAAACGAATAAGAAAAAAAAGAGAAAAAAAGTGTGCAGGGCAAAGGATGGTGATGTGCGTAGTAGCGCAAGACGTAGCAAGACATGCATAGACAAGAGCGACAGGAGAGACATGCACATGCAGAAAGAGGAGGCAAAGGGCCAAAGGGCAGGCAATAGTGACATGAAAGCGAGACACGGAGGAGTGTCGAAAGACCCGAGACACGCAAAGGACCGAAATAAAAGACACAAAAAGCCAAAGACAGGAAGAGACGGGCAGACGGACGGCGTAACGTTGGCACTGACAAGTGAAGTTGAGCGGAGAGGTGCGGCGGCAGCGATGTGGGTTCTGAAAGTCGAAAAAGGGCAACAGCCGCTGTAAGAAGCAATATCTCATTCAAGTCGACACTTTCTTCGCCTTCCTTCTTTTCTTTCCCCTAACGCATTCGTCACCGTTTGTTGTCTTGTTCTTCGTGGCGCCTTTATGTCGTCGACTCGTCGCCGTTGACATCCACCACGTCTCACGTCGTTTCTACTGTTGTGGGAAACAGCATTTGTCTTTTCTTCTTTCCTGTTCGTGTCTTTTTGGCTTTCTCGCGTCTCTTTGGTGCTCTTGTTTTTTCTTTCCTCACTCGCACACGCAATCTCAGTTCAGTCTCCGCCAACCGCTCCTCGTTTTGCACCTCGGTTGTGATGAGGAATACTGAAGATACCAATAGTGTGTTGGGGACCATCAACAACCTCTCACTGAATCATTGGTTCTTCGGGTCGTGGGCACTACCCAATTGCCGCCCAGCGCAAAAAGGCGCAAAAGGTGCGACGCGATGAGGTGCCGTCGTGGATGCGTGAACTGTCTCGTGCCATGCGAGCGGGTGCTTGTCATGCTGGGAACTGGCCCATCGGCAGCCGGAGTGCTATGTTCACTGAACAGGATTGGATGGTGCGCGAGCCGTTGACAACCGTTGACAAAAGTTCAATGTGACGCATCTCAAAGAAGGGAGGGGAAGAAGAGGAAGAGAAGAGGAGATGAAAGGAAGAAGGAAAGCACGGGAGGTGATATCTATAGCCCGATGTGAAGGCTGAAGGGCTGAGCGTGCAGCCGCTTCAAGCACCGTCTTTCTCCCTCTTGCTTCATTCTCTGCTTGCTTTTGGATCGACGCAGGGTAGGAAAGGAAACCGAGAGGAACGAGTGTCACTCACCTTGCGTTGGATGGCTACGGGAAGAGCATCATATTCTTCACGCGCCAATGGCGGCGGTGCACCAGAAGACAGCAAGCCCCGCCGGCTGTAGCTGGGCCGGCGGCCATTGTTTGTGCTGTGTGCGCATGGCGTCACCCTCCTTTTCGTTGTGCCGGAGGCGGGAGGCGCGGGCAAACGGGTTGAAGAGCGGACTCGGCGACCGTGTACTCGGCGACCGTCTGCGTGCCCTTTCGGTGCTTTGGGCGCTCTTGGCAGACGTCGGGCGCCAGCGGCTACTGCTGTTGCCACAAGAATGGCCGTGGTTGCTGCTGGTGATCCGGGCAGTGGCCATGTGGTCGACGGCTGTTCCGTCAAAGCTGGCGCGGAGAAAGTTTGCGCTGTCGCTTGCGACTGCTGTGCGTGTGGCAGTGGCGGCAGCATAGCTATGCTATGGCTGGCGGGCAGAGAACGGAAGTGAGTGTGCGTCCCGCAAGGTGGTCGTCAATGCCGTCAAGGTCGTGGTCTGGCCAAGCCGACACGGTGGGCGACGTGGGACTCGAAACCGACTCGGTAGGGCCAATGAAGAAGGCGGTGTCGTCCTCGGCGTCGTTGCTGTCGTCGTTGCGGTCGTTTTTGCTGGTGACTACGACTGTCGTCGTGAGTGTGCGTGAGGAGGACGGTGACGAGGCCTGTGTATTTGCAGACGCCGTGCTGGTGAAGAGAGACGAGGAGGGCGAATGTGACGACGTGGAGGGAGTCGAAAAGAGCGTGTCCCAAGATGGAGAGAGCAGGGCAGACTGCGGAGGGGAGGGTGACAGCAGGAATGCGGTGCTGTTGCGAAGCTTGCCGCCGATTTGAATGGGAGGAGGAACGCGCGTGTACTTTTTCGGCGGAGGCGCCTTTGAGAGGGTAAAGTTGAGCTGAGGGTCGAGTAAGTGGAGGTTAACGTGGGAGGTGAAGAGGAGCAGAGGAAGAGGAAGAGCAGAGGCAGAAACAGAGACCGGAGAGAAAACAAAGGGAGACAAAGGCACTAGCAATGGCAAAGACGGCGCAGAAGGAGAAGGCAAAGACGCAGTATCGAGAGCAGGAGATGACCATGTCCAATCCCTGGTCGTGTTGCTTGAGCTTGAGCTTCCTGTGCCTGTTTCTGTGCCTGTGTTGGTGTTGGAGCGTGTGTTGGCACTGGAGGATGTGGACCCGAGATTGTTGCAGGGGTCCGCAGCCTGGACCTTGACCCCGGCAGTGTCAACTTCAACCACAGCGTCACAGTTCCTGGTAGGAGCGTTGTCGATGTTGGTGTTGGTAGCAGCGGCTGTTGAGGTTGCTGCGGGGGTTGCAGTGGCAGACCGGCTGTCTGTGCCGGTGGCTGCAGAGGTCGGGGTGGCCTCGATGACGCCTGTGTCGACTGTGTTGTTCTTGATGTTGTCGACACTGTCGAATTGGCCAACGGCCTCGATCTTCAGCACGGTGCAACGGCTGGCATCAGACCCGGTGGACTGGCCGTCGTAGTGCTCGAGCGTCTGCATAGTCCAAAGTAGTTGGCTGCGTACTTCCTATTGCTGTCTGCTGTCTGGTATTTCTGTTAGTACAAAGCATTCTCTCTGCTTCTTCTTCACCGTTGCCTCCTCTTCTGTATCAGGGTCGCCTGCATCTCCTCTTCTCCTGAATCGTCTCTTGGCTTCCCCGTCAAATATGGGGCCCGCCAGCAAAGCAGGCGGGTAGCGAGCGGGCAACGAACTGACCAGGGTCTGGAGTACTCAGTATTACGGAGTAATTACCTCAGTACGGCGTCTTACTGGGTATTTGATGAACTGGGAAATGTCGGACTGATGTGCGCAGATAGGCAGCGTCTCGCGTGTGAGATTGCCAGTATTGCAGGAGGGTCTTTTTTTCTTTGCGTGCTTTTGCGCTTCTGCTGTCCGTGTTGTTTGTTTCTTGGTGTGTCGTCTGTGCACGGCAAATTGCTTCCCCTATTCTGACGTCCGTTCACAGTCGTTGTCTTTTGTCCTTTGTTGATCTTCTTCTGATCCTGTGCGAGCCTTCACCCTCTCTCCCTCTTGATTTCTCTTGTTTCGTCGGTGCCGTTGTCGATCAGTGGGTGCAGAGTGGATACGTGCTCGAAAAGGACAAAAAAGCTGCTGCAGATACGAAGTGCGTCGTGCGCGTCCGTGAGTTGGCGAGGTCAGGCCTCTTTCTCTGTCGATGATGATCAGGGGCAACTGTGGCGGACTGTCTCGCTGCTTGTCTTTTGGGTTGGTCGAGGGTCGATGATGGATGGTAGTAAGATGGTCGATGTATCGGTGGACGAGTATGTGTGTTGCCGGTACGTGCTATTGGTCTGCAGAGACGACGGAAAGATGAAAAGATGAAAAGATGGAAAGACGGCACGTCGTAAAGAAGAACAGAAGAACTGAAGAACAGAAGAACAAAAAGGTCAGAGAGATCCAAAGAGACGAGATCGATGCAAGGTAAAGAAGAACCAGAGATGGGCAAAGTTTGGTCGGCGACACGGGGCGTGCTGAGATTTTGAGTCTTTTGTCTCTGGCTCTTTTGCTCATCTCTCCCTCACTTGTTGCTTAGTTCTGACATGGTTTGCCTGTTCGGTTGGCATCCTCCAGGATGTTGATGCAGTTTTGCCTCTTTTTTCCTGACAAAAGAGAGGGATCGACGGTTTTGTGGGCGTCGCCGTTCCTTCCTTTTACGAGTATTTTCTTTGGATTTCTATCGTGCAACTCATGGAAGGTACGCCCGTACACGTGTGCTGCTGTACTCCGTAATACGCCGAGGCGAGGAAGGAGCAACTCTGCATGCTGCAGGGACAGAAGGAGCACGATTCGTGGAGTGGCGTATCGTGAGGAAGGAGCAGATCGTTCAAAGAGGATCGAACCTGCCGCCTTTTGGTCATCGGCAGCTGCTACGGAAGGCACGTGCCCCGCTACACAGGAAACAGACATGGAAGGAGCCTCTTGGAGAGTCAGGGAAGGCGCGCACGAGATACAGCAGCTCAACCTCAAGCCTCAAACCTCAAGTCATCAGCCATCAGCTCTGTGAGAGCATCTTCACTCAGTCCTCCGTCTGATGAGATTGTGAAACTCTGCGAGGCTGATGCAGGCAATACGAGTACGACTTGTCTGTCTGCTTTGGCGCTATTAGGGCGCTAGCGCACTGACCGTTTACTTGCTGGTCCAAGCTACGGCGTCTTACACCAGCCGTTCTGACTGTCGAGTTATTTATATTGCTTTTCTTTTTCAGACATCTTGGTATTCGTAGTCTCATGCTTCGTGTGGCGGTCGTCTATGCCCAGGACTGTCGCAGTGTAAACAAAGTGAGAGGTGGAGAAGCAGCAGCCGAAGAAAAAGAAAGGAAAGTAGATAAACGAAGACAGATCATCAAGCAAAACGCCCTCACAAGTCTTAAAAGTAAGACAGGAGACTGAAGGCGAGACATGTCCACGAGGGCCAAGACGAGACACACGAGACAGTGGGACAGTGGGACAAGTGACAAGAGAACCCGCGGAGATTGGCTGTGTGAGAGCGAGACATGTCGACAAATGCAGCTTGGGACCGAAGGACAGGGACAGGAATACTCAAGATACTTTGTACGGACCCAGAACGTCCGGCACCATGAAGCCTGGTTGTATTGGCTTCTTCTACTTCTCCTATTCCCAGCAGCTCTGTAATCAGAAGCTTTGCCGATTACCAGGCGGCCGGAATGGGGAAAGAAGGAAAAGAAGGACAAGAGAGTCGCAATAAAAGCGTGGTCCGTTGATCTTCGAATGTCTGTCATTTACGACTGTGATAAGCCGCTCTCATTGCGGTTGTAATTACGAGGCTCAAAGTACGAGTACTTCGTAGGAGCTCAAACTACCGACAGAGCTTCTGAAATGCTTGACGGTCGTGCCAGTTCTTTAATCTATTTAGCACTGCAACCTGGTCCCGGCAGAGCCAACCTGAAACGAGCGTCCATTTCTTGCCGCGCTCTAGCCCGAAAGGTTTGGAAGTAATGAAATGGCTCGTACCATGGGGAGAGTGGTTGCAGTGATGGACGGGCATTTCGTGAGTGACTGCACGAAAAAGAAAGAAAAGAAGAAAACACAGAAGAAAGCACCGCATTCGGTACGCAAAAGCAAAAGCAAACAGCAGCCAATATGGCCGGTCTTTTTGCATCGGCAGCCGTTGCACTTTTGCCTTCTTTTGCTGTCTGTTGCGCCGTAGTTACATGAGTTTCGTGCCCTTCCCCTTCTGTTGCTGTCCTCATGTCGCCATCTCTGACCAAGGCCGTTGCTGTTGTCTGGCATTCTCGGCCACTTGTCGTCTGCCTCCCCTTTTCTCTGCCACCCCGTTTTGCTACCCCGGACAGAATGCCTTTCCTCTTTTGCACTGCTTTCGGCGGCTAGCTGGTGACCGGGCGAGATGAGCTGTCCGGGACGTCCAGGACCCCGGCACTGGCTGGGCCTGTCTAGCCTGTCTTGTCGTTCTGTTCACTGTTGGTCACTGTCGTCTGCCTCTCGCTTACCTCGAATCACCACTTGTCTGCCAATTGTCTGCCGTCTGTCTGCATTTGCCCCATCTTCATCTCCAGTACCGGGTGCCCCATTCGGCTTTGCCTCTTTGGTTCGCGATCGTCTCGCCGTCGCTCGCAGTGCTTCCTTTTTCTTGTCTGCGGGCTCCTCTCTGGCTTTACGAAATATCACCGTTTTCGCATCCTCGCAGCGCTGGTGAAGACAGTTTCTGTTGCCCATTGCGCTCTTGCCCGCCCTCTCCCTTTATCCTCGCTATGCAGAGGAGTCGAAAGATAGCAACACGCGTCCAATGTCCCGAGCGGGACCTTGCCAGCAGCTTTGATAGGGCCCCAACATGTTCCCTGGCAAGTTCCTGACGGCCCCCTTGGCAGCCGGCATCGTTCCTGTTCCCAGTCAAGGAGATACTCCAGCAGACCCCGGCTAGCCTCGTCCGAGGGATCCTCTCAACAGAAAAGAAAAAAAACGACAACAGCAAAATACGACCTCAAAGGCGGCGAGCAAAACAGTGACAGAACAAACAGCACAGATTGCCATGGAGCCGCGCGATGGGACTCGGTGGGAGATGGGCAGGCCCAGAGCAAGATGGAAAATTGCCAGTTCCACACGAATAAAAGCTTCTGCCAGCTAAACTGGTTTAATGACCTGTCGTCACCGCCGTATCCGAGATACTTGCAAGCTTCATTTCAACTCCATCCACGGAGCATCACCGGTGATCTGAAAATATGCCGTCCGTTGTTCGGGGTATCCAAACAACGGCGGTTCCTTGCCCTAGCGCACGACGACTGAGACAACCGAGAGACGAGACAGTGGCCAGATCGGGTTGTGAGCTCGGACTCGGACTCGGACTCCAAGTGAAACCGGCGCACAAGACATGAAGAGCTTCCTAGGAGCACAGCCTTTTCCTTTTTCTTCTTTCCCCTTCCCTTTTTTCCTTTTGCCCCTGTGCCGGCGGCGCTGCACTGCAGACATACTCGTAATCACCACAACAGACATGGCCGTCGGACCACGGCAGTTTCTCAGTACTTCGTATATGTCATACGGGCCCAGGAGTGCATGCATATACGGTGAAGAGAGTGGATAGTGAGATGCAGGTGCAGATGCAGATGCTGACGCAAACACGCAGGCGACCACCAGACACAAGACAAAAGACACACGTGGACGCCGTGCCTGCCGAGCCAGATGCCGAGATGCTGGTACGCATCAGTCTCGAGTCTCAAGTCTCGAGTCTCGACCTGCTCGATGGGCTCCGTGGATGCCGAGGACGCTGCAGCGTGTCGGCATCGTCGCTGTCGCCCGTGTGCGAGTCCGTGTCGTGAAAAAGGGGCAGCTGCATGAACAATGTAGAAAAGAGGCTCCTTGGTGCTCGTACACAAGGTCGAAAATAGAAACAGGTCGAGAGCCCGGCGGCGGGACTCCGGGAACCGGTACAAAGTACTTTGCGATATTCGGACTCCTTGGCGTCTTTAAGCCAACTGGGCTTGGGGCCAGACCCCCTTTTGCTACCATCTGCAAAGAGGTGGGAGAACAAGACTGGTCAACGACAGCGGGCGACATAGCAGTCACGAAAGAGAAATGGAAGACAGAAAAGAGAAAATACAAAGTAGATAATGAGCGCAAAGGAACGGCGCCAGACGATCAGGCTGCCTTGGCCCCATCGATTGTAACACCGTGCATCCTTGAGTCTCTTTTGCGTTGCGTTGCCGCCGTTTGACGCGCGCGTCCTCCTACACAGTCTCCCCGACATCGTCATCAGGGCTCGTCGGCATGCGCCTGCGGACACGGTGGAGGCGCTCCTCAGCGTCGCAGTGCCGTTGTCGTTATCGTCGTTTATGTCGTTTATGTCGTTTATGTCGGTTTTGCCGGTTTTGTTGTTCGAGGACCCTCACCTCCTCCAAACGCCGGCCCCATTACCGGCAGTTTGCCCGGGAAAGGCAACGATCGGCTGCTTATTTCTTTGCTCTTGTCGCACCGTCACATTGTCCTTTTGCTAGTGAGCTCTTGTCATATTTCGGCATATGAAGTATCTCAGCAAGGTCTCGTATCTTACCATTGTCTTCCCTTGGCCTCCATGTTCCTCGGCAGTCTCGCCTTCTTTGCCCTGCTGCTCTTCCTTGTCCTATTTCCACATTCTCCTTTGGGACTTGTTGCTGTCTATTTTGGGATTGCTAGTGTTCCCTGGCAAGTTGGAACATCTGGAAAGGGGATGAGGAGGTGGTGAATCAATCAGGGGCGGCGTGGTGCGATACGACCACCGAGGAAATACGCCGTACATGTACGTCAGCGTAATACTAAAGCGGCAAGGAAGTCGAGCTGCGGCGCCGGTGGAACGTGCCGAAATCGTCGACGACGTTGCTCGACAATGTGCAAAGGGTGATACGACCTAGATGCTGAAACACTCAACACGTACCGAGACCGTACGTCGTACGATGCAGCCTCGACGTCGCCTACCTGTACAAAGGTGCAGTTCACTTCAGCCTCTCTCGCTCCTCGAGACGATCGCTTGCTGTCTTTTATCGTCTGGTTTTGGTGAAGTAGGTATTTGGCGAGCGCAAATCGCGGGAAGAGGTGCCTCTACGTCTGTGGCGCATTCCTTTATTGTCCTAGAAAGAAACAGATGGCATCAAAAAGTCTGGTCTGACTATTGGCGCGTCCTACCTGCCGAGCTGCTCTCAGACCGTGTGCTGGTCTCAAGTGTGATACAGATTATGTCATGGACGGTATGTCCACGGTTGGGCGTCGCACACACGTCGTACAAGTCTCCTTTTCCATGCAGGAACCCGCGTGCCGTGAATTCCAACGAATACCACTGGGGACGTCAACGTTCTCGACCTGCATCAGCAACAGGTCACTGCAGCTGTGTGTTTTTTGTTCTTGTAGTTTCATGTGATACCATCCATCCAGGGTATATATCCACCAGTCTACTATGCTTGGTCTTTGTATCTCGAGCACAATCGTACACATGGCACGTACCCGATTGCTACTACCAGTCCATAGTGTGCAGGGCCATGGCCTTGCCGGCCTTGTGAGCCTCGCCGGCAACAAACTCGAGGGCGGCGAACCAGGCGTCCTTGTCGTCCAGCACGGTGAAACCCTTGGAGGCGAAGCGGAAGCGCTTGATGTCGGGCATGACAATCAGACGCCGGCCAATATAGGCGAGCTCGACGGGCATAAGATAGTAGGCGTCGCCGCCCGACATCACAACGTCCAACAACACACAGTACAACGGCAAGGGGCAGCTTGGGCCAGTCCAAAGAGCAACGAACAGACACGCGGCAGATGAGAGTGGCCAGAGTAACAGTTTTGTCGTTGCATTGCGGGACCGTCAAGCATCAAATTATCAAGCATTCATGCAGCAAAGCATCGAGGCTGCCACATCGAGCCAACAGACGGCGGGGTGGACGAGATGCAGATGCAATGGAGATGCAAGCAAAAGGCCAACCCGAGGGCACAACGATACGTGATGAAAAGACGGAACGGGCGTGTTGTAATGTAGATGTGCATGACAAACTGTTCACATGTCAACGTAAAGTAATTGAAGCACAAGATGTGTGCGATGGCGGATCTGGACGGAGATGTGTCTGGTTTCTTTTGCCTCTATTTGTATAGGCGGCTTTCGGAAACCAAGGAGCAGTCGAAGAAAGGCTTGCAAGGGAAAAAGCGCAAGTAAAGCGGCAGGCCCACGGAAACCAAGCCCGGATGCCCAAATAACAAATAACGAATGAAGGGAGGATGATGGGAAAAGAAACATTCACACGCCGCCAACGGCCTAAAAGTCTGTTCAATGCATCCCGTCTCTCGTCACCTCTCCACTTTCTGCGGACCTTTGCGACGTCGACCACTTCGGCATCGGAACGTCCGCGACAGCAAGTCAAGGCCAACAGGATGCAAGCACAGCCCCGCGGCAACATAATGGGTACAAAATGTGCGGTAAGCAAGAGGAAGCAAAGGTGACGGCGAGAAAGCCACGAATATTGTTGTCCTGTTTTTGTGCAGATGGTGTTGGCCCCTACATACGACAATCTGCAAGAGGCAGAATCTCCCGAAGGATAGCTCGAGAAGCGGCGCGTAGAAGAGAGAGAGAAAGGTAGAGGGGCAGGAAGGACAAACATACCCGGTGTAAGGGAAGTATGAAGGTTTGATGCAAACAAGGGGAACGGGCGATGGAGGTAAGAGAAGTGGGCATCTTGGAGTGCATTTGTTGACCTTTTAATGGGCAGCCCTTTCTCGAGGCAGAGAGACGGACAGAAAAGGCCAATAATGTGGGAGAATGTGCTCTCGCTTCCTCGGCATCCTATAAACAAGACTCAGCCGAGCTCGAAACCAGACAAAACGGCCGTCTAACCCTCTTTTTCCCGACAAGGAAGCTCAAACACTTTTGCGTATTGGCGATACCTTTTAACTCGAGTGGAGGACATGAGATGGAGGACATGAGATGGAGGACATGAGATGGAGGACAGAGATGGAGAGAATAGACAACAGACAGAAGACAGAGCTTGAAGAACAAGAGGAGCTCGACAAAGTAGTGCCTGGCGCGGCGTGGATGCGTAAAAAGATACACTTGCAGCTTACTCTTCCCCCCCCTTTTTTGCCTTCTTTTGCTCCCACTTTTGTCACCCTCTTGCACCCCTTTCTGACAGTTGATTGACATACTCTCCCCTCTGGCCCAAGTCCATCATGACCACGCAAACACCGGCACGGGAAAGACTGTCGCCGTCGTCCACCCGCTTCAACCTTCTCCTCTCGACACTTTGGCACAGATTTCATTGTGTGGCAGCCCAGCCACCAGCAGCTGTTTCCAGGGCATCCAGCAGACAACTGTCGGCCGCCCAGCCTGCTGCTTCTGCTCATCCCCTTCTGCGTGGTGTACTGGGCTTTCTTTTTGGCCCTCGCATGGTGCTCGACTTTTGGCCAGCTCAAGGCGTGCATGGTCATGGCCGGCATCGCCTCCGCCCTGCCGTCGACGGCCGCCGTTGTCGTCGTGAACCACGTCTTTGGAGCCTCCCCTGCCCTCAAGCACAGAGCAGCCGCCGCAGGGGTCGTCTCCACGGGGGCGCTGCTGGGTGGGCTGACCTTCTCGCTCATGCTGCGGACCCTGCTGGCCCGGACCGCGCCAGCGCCTGGCCGGTGGCCATGTTCTGGCTGTCCTCGGCCATAGGCCCCATGGAGCTTGTGGGGTGTGTCTTGTGGTAGCGGTACGGACAGACTGGACGCCGAGGTCTCGGCCTCTAGAGCAGCTCGATCAAGACGATCCTGGCCAGACCACGCCGGCCGAGAAGGTCATGGTTGTCGCCGAGACGGCGTCGACTGAGCAGACGGACGTCGACTGGAGCAAGCCCACCCCGCGCAATTTCGTCGTTGTACACACGCCCGACGCCGATAGCACCGCCATGCAGATGCAGACGCCTTCTCTCGCCGCCCATACAACACCCTGGTACGCCAGACAGCCCTCTGGGACGCGGAGAACGGATCTCTGAGCCACTTTACCGACCGTGGCTTTTGGCCTTTTCGCTTTGCGTATTTTGTTGGTCGTTTTCCTCTTTCCTCCTTTCTTTATTTTTTTTTCGGCTCTCGTTTTTTCTTCTTCTCCCATTCCACGCATGCAGATGCATCTACGTGCATTAAACATGCAAAGATAGGTATCGTGGCATGAAGTAGTCAATACATGGAACATCCCAGCCAACACCCGCGCCTTTTCCTAATACGAGCTCGTCCTGTTCACACAATGGGCTCTCTGCCCAACCATGCCGCAAGTCAAGGCAACCCAAGCTCCACGGACTCGGTCAAGGCCATCTAGGAAGCCTATATGAGGCAGCCCAGCTAGGAGGAAACCTGAACCTCAAAGGTTTCTCCGTTTATAGTCTTTTTTTATCTTTCTCCTAGACTACCGCAGCTGAATATAAGAGAAAAAGCCCAACACACGAGAATGCGAGAGCTGCAAAAGGCCAAAAGTGCAAGATACATGCATCGACTTTCAATGACTGTACCAGCATCTTTATGTCTTGGCGAGCATAAAGAACATAAAGTCTAAAGGTTATATCACGGAAAGGCAGCAAACGAGTCAGTGGTGGCTGTTGCCTATTTTGGACAATGTGCTAGCACTCGGCCGACGCGACTTCCGTTCGTGAACCGTGTTAATTAATCCAGAAAAGTGGAGCAATTAAAGCGACTGCCTCGCTTTGTGTGACACTCGTCGTTCTTTCCCCAACAGAAGCATCGTCCTTTCTTGCCCATTCTCCTCAGACAGAAAAAGCATTTAGACATCCAACAGAGACATCCAGAAGACAATGCATTGTCTTACTCTGCATGGCGGTCAGCCATCTGCACCTCCCACGCACCCTCAGCGCCGCCCGGCATGCATCTAAGTCCGCTGGCTTCGTCGCCAGCGCTGTCGCCCGGCCTGTCGCTGACGCCACCGCTACCCCTGCACGAGAAGGAATTGCTCTTTGCAGACTGGGAACTCTCGGACACGGACGACAGCCAGCCGCTGACGAGCTCTGGCACGTCTGGCGCGCCTGGCACGCCTGACACTCCTGGCAAGGTCGAGAAGCCCGTCTCGCGCTCGCGCTCGCGCTCGCGGCTGGGTGAGCGGGAGCGCGAGCATCGCCGCAAGAGCAAGGCCTTTGCCGCGGCGGCCAAGACGGCTGCAGAGACGGCGGCAGCGGAAGCCGAAGAGGTGGCCAGTACAGCAGCAGGCGGGGCGGCACGCAAAGCCGTGCAGGAGGGCGACAGCGACCACGGCAATCACCGCATCGCCGCGTTCATCGACTTGACGCAAACGCTGCCACGGCCACCATTACCTGCACCACGCCCGCCTCGCCGTACGGCCTCAACCCTGGCCGAGTCTGTCCGTGCCTCGGCGACGACGTTGCGCCGCACATCGTCCAACCCGCTGCCTGGGCGCGAGAAGAGGAAGCGGGACGAGTTGGAGAGCGCGGCCAGCGGGGCCCAGAAGAAGCCGGGACGACCGCCAAGGAATCCAAAGGCCGCCGTCACCAATAAGGATGCAAGAGAGACGCCCGCGAAATATCGCCGACCCTCGTCCCTGAAGGCCAACGCGTCTTTGCCGGCCTGTCCTTTTGCTATCTCCCCGACGGCGCCTATGGTGCCCGCAAGCTGCGCATCAACAAGGCGCGGCAGCACGGCGCACAGTGGGTGCACTCGCTCCACGAGGCGACGCACGTCATCGTGGACAAGCAGCTCAAATGGGCCGAGGTGGAGGTGCATGTGCAGAAGGAGCTGGCGGCGACGGGGACTGAAACAGACGCGACGTGGCCCATTCTCGTCAACGAAAACGTATCCCCTCGACTGCATCGGGTTCCGGCACCTGCTGAACCCCGAACAGCTGCGGTACCGCATCACTGGCTGGAAGCAGGCACGGGAAGCGAAGGAGAAAGAGAAACAAGAGAAACAAAGAGAATGAGAAGAGCAAGGAGACGGACGGGCGAAAGACGGGCGAGGCATCACCACCCCGCCGCTATTTCATCAAGCCGGACATACGACAACAGGCTCGCCTCGGGACAGCCAGACAGCAAGAGCACATGACGCGACCACCACGGCACGGTGGATGAAGTGAGCACCAAGAGAGTACGAAACTCCATCTATTCGCAAGGCCTGTATTCTGACAGACGCGGCCTCTGTCCTGCCAGCTCGCTCCTCTCACTTGACGAGTGGCTGTCTGTCTGCTCTTGTGTGTTCTTTCCCACCTGTCGCCTGGCTGACAGCCGCTGCCAACTGAGCATCTTCTTGGATAGGGCAACGCAACCTGTCAGGCAAGAGCCGATGCGGGCCATTCACAGTGTTTGTTGTTTGTTGCTCTTTCCGTTGGCGGGAACGGCCAAGAGCTACACTTGTCTCTCCTCTGCCCTCTCTCTTAAGCTGCTCATTGTCAAATCATTCGCCACCCGTCACCCATCGCCAGCCACCATTCAGCAGCCATCCGACATCAACCATACGTTATCCATCAGCCGTCTTCAATCACATATAGACCATCATCCGGCATTGTCCACTTCACTTGGACTCATTCTTTTCATCTTTTAGCTCAGAGCCATCTGCGACCAGTTCTACCCCGTTACGGTACCACGTCGTTACCATGTGGGCTTCTGAACGCGATCATGGTAGTCCTTATCGCAATGCGGATCCCAATGATTACTTTTATCCAGATGGGACCCTAAAGGACTCGCCCCCAGCTGATCCGCGGACTCTCCCTCGCCCGACACCTATCTGGCTTATGGCTGCACATGCCACCCCCCGCTGCCGGGTCTGGAGGATGTGGAGACTTTGGCCCTTCCGTGGTACGGTTTCGACATGGCCACGCGTAGCTGGCAAACGAATCTCCCGCCCGCCGGTCGAGTTCGAGCCGCGCCAGACTTGCAGAAGACCGACCGGAGAGACTTTACCATTGCCACATGGAACGTGAATAACCTCTTGGTCAGCCCCGCAGAGCGGCTGGACCGTCTTTTGACAGCCGTGGAGGAGGCGGGCCCGGAGCCCTGCACAGACATTATCTTTTTGCAGGATGTGGCGGCCAGTGTCACGACACGTTTGGCTGAGAACAGCTTTGTTCGCAAAAACTACTACATTGCCGGCCTCGAATGGATGCTGGAGATCTACCCCTTTTCAAGGGGCAGCTACAGTGCCATCATGATGTCACGATACCAGTTTGCCAGTGATGCCTCTGCGGGGCACCACGCGCTCGGCGCTGCCTGGGCTGTCCGGCACAGCAGCAGCCCGACCAACCGCTATACCCTTTGCTGCGACATTATCTTCTCGCCGCCCGACAAGAGTGCCGCCGCCGAAACATACCGTCTCATCAATGTCCATCTAGAGCCGGGCCCTGGGCTTGTCTACCACGGCCACCGACGCGAACAATTTGAAGTTGTTTACAAGATTCTGCACGCCCCTGGAGTGCATGGCGGTCTCGTGGCTGGCACGATGAAACGAGTTGCATTCGCAGGACATTCCGCTACTGGAAGAATACGGGTTGATTGACTGCTGGACCCGGCAGTACGGCAACCCACCTTGGCCTGTCGGCCACACCTGGGGCATACGCGGCACGCACAGCACACCAAGCGATGGCTCACTTACCCCCCGGTGCCCACCGAGCCGTCTCGACAAGATTAGTGTGTGGCGCATGACGCCCAAGACGATAGATTTGATGCACCCGGCGCCCTGTCATCGGATCAGCGGACAACCGTCGAGAAGGACGCGCTGGTTCGCTTCGGCCTGTTTGATCTGAACCAAGGTCCGAGAATAATTCCCTGGAGCAACCATTCGGGCTCTTTATGACTTTTTCGTGGGAGTTGACGAGGACAAGAAATCGGACAAGAAATCGGACAAGAAGGCAGACAAGAAGCGGGAGGAAAAAAACAAAAGAAAAGGGGGGGGCGACAAAGAAGGTGGACAATTACAAGAAGGCGGACAAGAAGGTGACAAGTGGCGGACAAGAAGGGGACAAGAGGCGGACAAGAAGGCGGACACGAAGGCGGACACGAAGGCGGACACGAAGGCGGACACAAGAAGGCGGAACGACAGGCGGAACGAAGGCGGACACGAAGGCGACACGAAGCGGACACGAAGGCGGACAAGAAGGCGGACACGAAGGCGGACACGAAGGCGGACAAGAAGGCGGACAAGAAAGTGGACATTACAAGAAGGCGGACCGTTACAAGAAGGCGGACCGTTACAAGAAGGCGGACAAGAAGGCGGACACGAAGGCGGACACGAAGGCGGAAAAGAAGGCGACCAAGAAGGCGGACAAGAAGGCGGACAAGAAGGCGGACTAAAAGGCGGACAGAACAGGCAAAAGTCCGGATCCCAAGGATGAGGCTGGCCTGCACGAGGATCCCGAGTTGCTGGGTGGTGGATATGACTCTGTTTGAAGCTGTTGTAGAGAATGCCTTTCCTCCTAAACAGGCTCGATGGCAGCGTTTGGGATTCCATCCTTTTGGTTTGGGGGTTCGCTAGGGACATGAGACGAGAACGGTAAAGGACAGGGCAGGGTATCAATGTGTATTCGCTAGTCTATCTTTGAATCGCAAAAGCAAGGGGCAAGCCCAATAACTGTGGCATTCTCTTCTTCACCACCTTTGCCCCTTGTGCCTGCTCTGCCTCTTCTGCCTCTTCTGCCTCTCTCGCTCCCTTCGCCCCTTGTGTCCTAGTAACACCCTACCGCGACGGACTCAGCGGGCGGTTGAAGCCGCCCTGGCGGTTCATGTACTGGCGGTACTCGTGCGCTTGGCCTTGCGGACGGCGCCTGCATTGTTGCCGGCAACCTTGGTGTCCTTGGTGGAGGCAAAGCCGCTGAAGCCCATCATGGCCTGCATCGCGTCCATGCCGTCGTCGTCCACTTCCACATCGTCGTCTTCTCCATTGGCCTCATCGGCCTCGCCGTCGTCTCTGTCGTTTTCGTCGTCGTACCGCATCGGGCTGTGCCGCCGTGTCCCCTCTCTCCCGCGGCCCGGCCGTCTTTGTCGTCCTCTCTGTCGTCGCCGTCGTCACGCTCGTCGCGGCTGCTCTGTCCTCCTACGCGGAACGACATGGGTGCTGCTGCTGTAGACGTGGTCGGCGTCGAGCTGCCGCCCTCGCCGGGCCGTGCTCGCGCCCTACTCGGCAGACCCGCCGAGGCACCGTTGTGCAAAAAGCTGCCGTCGTCGTCGTCGTCGCCGTCGTCGTCCTGTCTGCCGTCACGGCGATGGTTCTTATTGGGGCCGCCAGTAGAGTGGCGCGACGGCGGGGGCGGGGGCGGCGTGTGGCGAGAGTGTGTAGAGGGAGGCGGGCTGCCACTGCGGAGGCCGGGGGAGGCAGACCGGCGGCGGCCAGATCGGTCGCCACGGTCGCCACGGTCGCGATCGCGGTCGCCTCGCTCGCTGCGGTCGCTACGGCGGTTGCGGTTGCGGTGGCTGTCGCGATCCCGGTCTCTGTCCCGCGAGCGCGAGCGCGAGCGATATCGACGGTTGCGGTCGCCGCCACGGTCGTCGCGTCGGCCGCCACGGTCTCGGTCGTAGTTGCGGTCACGGTCGTTGTGGTCGTTGCGGTCCCGATGGCGGTTGCTGCCTCCGCCTCCACCGCCACCCCGTTCCCGGTCACCGTCTGGGCGGCGGGTCCGTCGATGGCCAGAGTCTGCCATGGCTGTGTGGTGTAATGAAAGGGTGGTGGGTTACTGTTTCTCGAAAAGGTGAATAAATGGCGTGTCGTGGGTTGCAGGCAGAAGACTGAGAGGTGAAAACGACGTCAGTGAGAGAAGGCTGAGGAAGGTCTTTGGCCAATGTGGCACGTGATACAGACCCACACTAGCTTATTGGAGGCCACAAGGCTAAACTACAAAGTACAAGCAGTGGAACGTTCTCGACAGCTGCCGCTAGTTGACGCGACGAACTCAACCTCGACGTGGCTCATGTTGAGCCCAGGTTGGCCTGAGCAGCCTCTGGCTGAACGAGAACGCATCTAGTCTCATGAAAGATATCATTACTTTTCCAATTGATAGAGACAAAATGTATTACAGATAAAATGGCGCAAACCCCCAAGCCAAGTACAACGCCCCAGAGATGCCTATGGTCTCCTGTTTGTTCTTCGCTGCAGGCGCAGAACCGAACGGAACGTGGCCATGCTTTCGCTACCCGCGAAGATGAACAACGAGCAAAAGTGTATGGGGTGGAAAAGCAGACGCGACGACGGTCTACTTCCGCAGCAGACCGGCGTTTTCTGCGTCGTTTTCGCCCTCGGATCGCTGTCGTGGTCGTCGTGGGGTGGTGGTGTGTTGGAGTGGGAGCCGGAGTTCGGCCCTGGCCCTGACCGCAGCGGGGAGGATCGCCCGAGACCCGGGCCGTACTCGGTGGGCCCCGAAAAGGTCTGCAGTGGGTGCTGCGCGCGGCCGAGTGCTCCTTGTGGACGTCGATCTGGGCCTGCTGGCGCATCTTGTGATTTTGATGTAGTTGTAGACGACAATGGCGGCGAGGGTGACGATGAGGCCCAGAAAGTTGACGAGGGTCAGGCGGTCGTGGAAGACGAGCGTGGCCGTGATGATGGTGACGACCTCCTTGAAGATGCCGGCAATGGAGAGGGTGACGACGGACGTGCGTTGCAGCAGGGCAAACTCGGAGGCCGTCATCAAAAAGGCAATGGTGCCGGGAAACAAGACGAGCAAGGGAGTGCGCACGGCGCCAAACTTGTCGCTGAGCTCGCGGAAGCCCTGGATGAGCTCGGGGAAGCCTTCCGTGGGGATGGCGAGCGCAAACAGGGTGACAAACATGACGGGCGCGAGGTAAAAGATGCTCGAGAAGGGGTTGGACGTGGCCGGGTTGCGCAGCAGCATAATTTGCGTCAGTGCCCAGCGGAAGCCCGAGAAGAGGGCGGCCGTAATGACGAGAAAGAAGCCAAAGGGGTCAAACTTGACCTCGCCGGCGACCATCATGACGACGCCGGCGGTCATGGTGGCAATGATGGCGACGAGGCGCAGCGTCGGCTTTTCGAGGCCAAAGGCAAAGGCAAAGAGCAGCACAAACGCCAGCGAGGACGACTTGCACATGGTGTAGAACGTCAGGGTTATTAGCTTGAGCGAGGCGTTGCCCAAGCCGATGTCCAGGCCGGTCGCCGCGCCGCACGGCCCGATGCGCGTGAGGTAAAACCACTTGGTCATGGCCGGCTCGAGCGGTCTGTCGCCCTCTTTGTCGTCGGGCTCCTCGATTTCGTCGTCGTCTCCGTCGGCGGCCGTCCCAACCCGCCGATGTTCGGCCTTGCCATTGTCCCGGCCGCGGCCGGGCCGCAGCGTCGGCACAAAGTACAGCACGAGGCACGACAGGCCAAACTGCACCAGCATGTGGATCGATGTCGTGAAGAGGGAAAAGGGAAGTTGCTGCCAAACATCCACTTGTTGTACAGCGAGATGCTCAGCGAGAACAAGTACCACAGCCCGATGAGCGCACCGTTCATCACCAGCCGGCGCAGCACGTGCTTGTCCGCCTCTTTGCGCTCGTCCTCCGTCAGGGCCACCATGATGAGGCTGCTCTGCGCGTCGCCCACCGACAGCCGGCCGCTGCCAAAGCCCATGTCGTTCCCGGCGGAGCCGCCGCCGGGCACGAAGCGTTCGTCCAGGTTTGTGCGGTTTCGCCGCGTGTCGCCGCGCTGTCGCCGTGCCGCCGCACTCAGGCCCGTCTCTTCGTCTGTGTGCAGGTCGTCGCCGTCGTCGTGCCGTCCGTCGTCGTCTTCCAGCCATGCGCGGTCGTTGTGGCTATCGTCGCCGTTTTCGTCGTCCTCCTCGCCCCAAGCATCGTCCCAGCCGTCGCCCGCATCGTCTCGCGGCTGCAGCCGGTTTGTTCTTGTTTCTGTTCTTGTCTGCGTCTTTGCCGCTCCCGTCGTCGTTCCCATTGCCGTGGCCGTCGATGCCGCCGTCGACGCCTTCCTTGGGCGGCCTACAGAGTTCACACCGATGCCACCGGCACTGCTGGAGTTGCTGGCCCCTTTGTTCTTGTTGCTCTGCAGCAAACTGCTTCGCCGCCGTGGCCGGCCGGTCACGGGGCCGAGGCCAATGAGATCAGGGTGAAACTGGTCTTTGTCGTCGCCCGCGCCTCCGTCGTCGGCCACGGGGCTGTTGGTCGACGAGGAGCCTGCGGACGGAAAGGAAGGAAAGGGGACGGCCGACAGCCCCAGGCCAGTGCCCGCCCGTGCCGGTTTTGGCGAGGGCATTGTGTGGGGAAGAGGGTGTAAGGGGAGAGGGTCGAACGGAAGAGTCGAGAGGTCGACAAGTCGAGACGAAGTCGAGGAGAAGGAAGACGAGAAGAGACGATGGACGGAGAAAGGGGTCAGATCGTTGCTCGCATGGCTGTTCTCGACGCAAGACGGGGCGGTCGTATGTGCACGAGGGAGAGATGGTCGATGGCGAGTCGGTGTGTTGATTCGTCTTGTTCGAAAGTGCCAAGTCGTTTCGAGTCGGTATGGAAGAGGCTGTCGACCTGTCTCGCCTGCTCGATTTCTCCCGAGGCCATTTGCTCCTTAAGCTTTCTGCGCCAGTCCCTTTCTTTCCTGGAAGCCTTCTGGCCAGATTCACTGCACGTCTCCCTAGCGCGTTCTGGCCAAGGTCCAACGCGCCTAGCGGTCTATGGCACTACGAGTTGCAGAGCGTTCAGGGGGCTCGCTGGTTGCACTAACAAATGGCCTCAACAGCGCAAGACGGAGACAGTGGACGACCAGAGTGGATAATCCAAGAAGCTGTACTGTAAGATACGTGAAGCTGGGGGCGAAAGAAACAATAACATTCGAACAAAAACAATACAAACTACACCGCATACTCAGAGCTCCAATAACAACAGTATGGACAGGCCATTACGAGTATTCATTGGGAGTACTTCGTACTTGACAGTCTCCACTCCTCTCTCGGCCTGTGACCGTAAAGTCTTGGCTGAGACCGAGATGATGCCCAAAGCATTGCTCCTGAATGCTATGCTCACAGATGTCTGGAATGACCTGACAGAGTGCTGCAGAGGCAAACAGGTCATCTCTCGTCACAGGTGAAATGGGTATCTCACTCTGTCACTCTTGTTACGAGATTGCTGCCAACAAGTCATAGGATCTGACGGGCTCACTTACTTCGCACAGAGACGCTCAAGCTACGACCGTCCGCCAATCACTTGATCCGACACGGTGCATCGTCCTTCATGTCGTATCTTCTCGCATCTTGCACACTTTATGCCTCGTGTTCTTCCGACGCCTACATCCTCCACGCCGCCAGTTCCGTCTGCCGCGTCACGTGCTGCGACCGCTTAGAAAGCCCCCTGCTCGTCCCCACTACAAAGTATGCACCTGCACCGTGTAAGCTGCGGGACTCCGCTTTTCTGCCCGCCTAGCGGGGCCTGGGGCTTGTAAGTCCGAGCTCAGAGCCGGCCCCCATGACGTCGCTGGAAGCTCCGGATGGTCCGCTGCTGGGAGGTTGAGGCGTGGGCGGCTCTTTCCTCTCGTGCTTTTCGTTCTTTGTTCTTTCCAGTTCCGACAGCCGCGCTTTCTTGCAGTTGTTTAGAGAGCGAGAGAGCTTTTCATCTCTTTTCTCGTCAACTCTCCTTCGTACCTAAATCTGCTCAACGTACCATCATCACCACCTTGTCTCCCATCACCCTCCCCTCCCAACATCCATCATGGCCACCCCGAACCAGTGCAGCACCTCGGGCAGCGCCATGCGCCAGAATGCCGGCGGCTACCTGCCGATTGAGAACTACGGCATCATCGGCAACATGCACACCTGTGCTCTTGTGGGCATGGACGGCAGCATCGACTTCATGTGCTGGCCCGACTTTGACGCGCCCTCGGTGTTCTGTCGTTTGCTGGACAAGAACAAGGGCGGCCACTTCAGCGTATCGCCGTCGCGGGACCTGGTGTGCACGACCAAGCAGCAGTACATGCCGTCGTCCAACATTCTGCTGACACGCTATATTCATGAAGAGGGCGTGGTGGACCTGGTGGACTTCTTCCCGCGGCCCAAACAGACGGCCGTGGTGACGCGGGCGCCGAACCAGGGCAGCGTGCGCGCGGTGCGGTCGGTGCAGGAGGAGCTGAAGAAGTGGCTGGTGCGGCGGGTGGAGTGCATCCGTGGGAAAATGGAGCTGGGTACGTGGAACGGTCCGGACGAGCGAACCAAGGAGAGACAGAAGGCGAGCGAAGCGAGACCAAACCGAACGAGGACAAGGGCTAACGTGGACGACAGAGATTGAGCTGTTCCCTGCCTTTGACTATGCACGGGCGCCGCACACGACGACCATCGAGCAGGCCACCAACGACCCGACAAGACCAGCAAGACAGCCACGTTCCACTCGGCCGACGTGAAGCTGCAGCTGGACGTGGTTGTCGAGTCGGGCGAGGCCACGGACGCCTCGTCGGCAGCCGACAGCAGCTCCACCTCCAACCAGAACCTGAACCCGGACCCGCTCGCAAACTCCAACCCGACCGGCACCAAGGGCCCGCCCTCTGTCACTTTCCACGAGCAGACGCGCCCCGGCATGCTCGGCTCCGGCGTCGTGGCCCGCATCGTGCTTGAGGAGGGCCAGGCGGTGTCGCTGGTGCTGCGCAACGACATGCCCAACCACATCACGTCGCACATCACGCCGGCCATCCTGGACGCGCAGCAGAACGACACGCAGCGCTTCTGGTACAACTGGATCAGCAAGAGCAAGTTCAAGGGCAAGTGGCGCGAGGTGGTCGACCGCAGCCTCATGATCCTCAAGCTGCTGACCTACGAGCCCACGGGTGCCATCATTGCGGCGCCGACCTTTTCGATCCCCGAGGACGTTGGCGGCGTGCGCAACTGGGACTACCGCTACTCGTGGGTGCGCGACTCGAGCTTCACAATCTACATTTTGCTGCGGCTGGGCTCAAGGAAGAGGCCGACGCCTACATGGAATTCATCAGTGAGCGCATCCTGACCTCGCGCAACCCCGACGGCGGGCTGCCCATCATGTTTACCATCCGCGGCGAGACGGACATCTCCGAGCTGGAGCTCGAGCATTTGGAGGGGTACAAGGGCAGCAAGCCGGTGCGTGTGGGCAACGAGGCCGCGTTCCACCTGCAGTTTGACATTTACGGCGAGCTGCTGGACGCCATCTATCTCAACAACAAGTACGGCAAGCCCGTGACGTGGGACCAGTGGGTGTCGGTGCGCCAGCTGCTCGACTATGCGCTCACGATCCGCCACGACCCGGACATGTCCATCTGGGAGGTGCGCAACCACAAGCAGCATTTCACGTACTCGCAGGTCATGCTGTGGGTCGCCTTTGACCGCGGCCTGCGCCTGGCCGAGAAGCGCAACCTGCCGTGCCCCAACCGCGCCAAGTGGCTCGAGGCGCGTGATTCGCTGTACGAGGAAATCATGGAAAAGGGCTACAACACGGAGCTCAAGTCGTTTGTCCAGAGCTACGAGAACAACACGGCGCTCGACTCGTCCATCTTGATTGCGCCGCTCGTCTTTTTTATTTCCCCGTGCGACCCGCGCTTCCTCAACACGCTCGACCGCATCCTGATGCCGCCCGACCGCGGCGGCCTGACCAGCACGGGCCTGGTGAGCCGCTACGACACGACACTATCGGACGACGGCGTCGGCGGCCGCGAGGGCGCCTTCAGCATGTGCACCTTTTGGCTCGTCGAGGCCATGTGCCGCGCGAGCGTCTACGAGCGCCGCTACCTGGCCGGCGCCGTGAACCTGTTTGAAAACATGCTGAGCTTTGGCAACCACGTCAACATGTTTTCCGAGGAGATTTCGCCGAGCGGCGAGCAGCTGGGCAACACGCCGCAGGCGTTTAGCCATCTGGCCCTCATCAGTGCCGCCTTTAATCTCGACCGCGTGACCGAGAAAATGACGAGCGAAGACGGCGCCTGAGGGAGACGAGAGGGATCTGAAGCAAGGACTACAAAGTCATGATCATGTAGCTGGAAATGTTGCCTTTTTAGATAGAATATACTGCATTTGATGTCCTTGCCCAACGCCTCGCTGAAAAAAAATATGCAACCGAGCAACAATCAAGCCCCAACAGCCACCCTACACCCTCAAGCAGCTTGGCTCCGAAACTTAACCACGATCCGCAGCTGCTTCTTCTATAAGACAGCTGCTTTTGTGACAGTCGGTGCGGCAGTGTCTGTCGGTGTCTCCATCGCATCTGCTGCCATTGGAGCCTCGATGAGCTTAAACTCTTTGACCTCGGCCACCTCCTTGTTTTCAGTCACCTCCTGCTCGTTGGCCGCCTTTGCGACGCCAAACTCGAGCTCCATCTCCTCGTCAATGGACTGGTCGCCCAGTGAGCTCAGACCCGAGCTAGGGCTCCGAGAGGTCCGCCGCCGGTCTTGGTTGTCCTCGTCTCCATCGTCCATCTCCTGGTCCTCGTCATCCTCTGCCACGGGCGTTGGTGGCCGTGGCTGCTGCCGCGCCTCCATGCGTTTGTCGCGCCACGCCGTGATGCTCGGACAGTCGCCGCCTTCGACGACAATCACATCGCCCCCAGCCCCTCCGTTTGTGTCCGCGGCTGCGTGGTCCCCCACGCTCCCCATGTTCCCCACGTTCCCGCGGCCAGGACGGTGCTGCTGTACTTGGAGTCGTCGCCCGTCTTGCTGTGCTTCTTCTTGAGCATCATGAGATAGTCGGTGTTCTCGTCGTCGTCGCCGTCCAGCGCAATCCGCCGAATCTCACGGTTGCGTGGCCCCGACACGACCCAGTCGACAAACTCGTCGACGCCGCGCGGGTCGTCGTTTGACACGGTCTGACCGCCCGCGAGCGCACCGCAGTCCTCGAGCGCGAGCCGCACGTCAATGAGCGAGGGCACGAGCCCGGTCAGCTCGGTGCTGTTGTGGGCGGTGTGGTGGGCGTGGCTTCGCCACAGCAGCGTCATGTAGCGGGCGGCGAGGTCGGTGAGGGCGTCGACGACAGAGGGGCGGGCGGCGTGGTAGCCCTGGGCGCGCAGGATCTGGAGCACGCAGGGGCGCAGCAGGCTGTGGAAGAAGGGGGGTTGGTGGGTCATGGCGGCGAGAGAGGAGAGCTGTCGAGAGAAGGGGATTGTTGAGGTTATTTTCTTGTGTCGACCGCCGTCACCAGAGTGCGCCGCCACCCATCACGAAGAGAGAAGAGGTCGTCGGGTCGTGCAGACTGGACAAGACGTGGCGCCAAAGTGGTGCGCGTGGGGGGTGGGCGTCGAGGGTGGGAGCGCGGCGGTTGTCGTGGCGTTGGAGGCTGAAGTTGAAGATGGAGAGTTGAGAGGTGAGAGGTGAAAGGCGTGCGAAATGCAGAGTTGCAGACCCAAAAAGCGATGCAAGCCGGTCGATGGCGACCCACTTAATCGGGACCCGCTTTCGTCTAGCACCTTCCCACTGCACTTTTACGTGTAGCGTGCGAGAAACCGCGAAAGCAGCTGACAAGTAGCGCTGAAGCCTCAACCTCAACTCGTCTCTTGTCCCAGCTTCAACGCGACAACCATCGACGACCAGGACGTACTTTACACGCACGACCGGCGCACTGGCGACGATTGACGAGCGACGAGTGACGAGCGACGAGCTTCCCCTACAACGAATCATCAACAATCACTCTTCCACCTGAAGCTGCGGATGGCGGACCCTCGCGGTGGCCAGTAGCCGTTCTCTGCAGGCTTCTCGTTTCTCCCTTTAGCTTCTTCGTCCACCTCCATTCTGTGCCACTCCGCGTCTCCTGCTTCGACAGCATTACACCGCGTGCACCCCTACCGACATGCTCATCACGCTTGCGTCAAATCACAGCACACTACTCACCCACCATGGCATCACCACCACCGCCTGCGAAACAGTCGCGGCCCGTCACGCTTAAGCTGCGGACGCCCAGTGCCGCTACTCCAACATCACGGCCAACCCGCTCGCCGCGACGCCGTCGGCCATGTCCCCACCGCCTGCCACGCCTGGCGGCGGCAGCGGCATGCGGATCGTGCTGAAACGCTCGCAGCCCCCGACGCCCGCCGTCACCGACGCCGCCTCTGTTCTCTCGTTGGCAGCTGCTGCCACTCCGACGACATCCACAACCACATCAGGCATCGCCGCGCCCCCATGCCTGGCACCACAACTGCTGCAACACCGGCGATGGTGACGACACAAAAGGGCCGTGTCTCCAAGCCGTCGGCAAGAAGCGGGCGCAACGATTTCGACGATAGCGACGACGAGAACCAGCCCATGGCCGCAGCCGCCGCGGCCAAACCGGCACGCCGTGCCTTGCCGACGGGCAGCGCCCGGAGCCACGATAGCCACAATCCACCGAAACGCCCGAAACTGATTCTTAAGAAGTCGGCCTTGTCGCGCACGGCGAGCATCGTCCTGAAACCGGTAGCCAAGGAGGCGCCGCCGCATAGCAAGGGCGAGGGCTACGACTCGGAAGAGGAGGACCGCGAGATGGATCCGCTCATCGAAGAGGAGTTTGTGCTGCGCATGCTCCCCGGCGAGCAGTGCGACTACTTGCGCAGGATGGTCGACGAGCGCAAGATTGGCGTGCCCGTCAAAGACGGCGGCGCCGAGTTTGACATGAAGTGGCTGCCGGGCGTGGAGCGGCGGGCACTCATCACGGTGCAGCGCCAGCACTTTGTGGGCGTGCTGGTCGACCTACCGACCATTACCGAAGGCATGAAGACGTGGGACAAGCGCAATTTTATGAAGAGCGCGACCTCTGCCAGATGCTGCTTGTGTATGCGCCCGTGGCCGACGAGGCGGAGGCTAAGAGCGCGCCGCTGCCGCCCATGGTGGGCAAAGACTACCGGTGGCCGCACGGCCTGACGCCGCCATGCACGACTGCATCCACCGGCGGTTCCGCAAGCGCCTGTCCAAGAAGGAGATCAAGGACAAGGAGGCCGAGCTGCAGCGACTCTTGAACGAAGACCGGCTGGCGGTCGAGACCAAATGGGAGCTGTTTGACGACGGGCGGACGGCCGGCGGGACGACGACGACGACGACGAGGACGTCGACATGGACGGGGAGGGCGAGGAGGATGCCGAGGGCGAAGACGACGCGTACGGCGAGGTGGACGACGACTACTTTGGCCAGCGGCAGCAGCCAGGCCAGAACGGCGCGGCCGACGCGGAGGGCGAGATTGACGAGGCCGAGCTCATGGCGAGTTCATGGAGGAGGACGAGGACGACAAGAAGGAGGGTGGTGGTGCAGAGGGTGGCAGTGGCAATGGCGACGCGAACCCACCACGGAATCCGGTCTTGGCAGCAGCCGCTGAAGGCGATGCACCCACCCCTGCGTCCGAAGGCGAAGCTGGCGGCGATGGCGATGGCTATGGCGATGGCGACGACGACGACGACGACGATGACGACGACGACGACGATCTCGACGAGGATGAGCAGGCGCGGGCCGAGCAGGCCAAGGGCGTGCGCGAGGACATTACTGACCTCAAGAAGCAGCTGGCCAACATCGAGGAGCAGCTGGCCAAGACGACCAATGCGCTGCTGCGGAAGCGTGTCGAGAGCACGCGCAAGCGCGTCTTGTCGGAGCTGCGGCTCAAGCAGGCGTCCATTGGCGAGATTGACGAAGAAGAGGAGTGATGTCGTTGCTTGTCGGCGTCTTTGTCTGCCGCGGTGCATCATGGTCTGGTGGTCTGGCGTTCAGCTGCTTACTTTCAGGACGTATCAATAAAATGGAGCGGCGTTTGGGACCTTGCACTGTTCTTGTCTTTGTTACCGTTGCTTCTTTAGCCTTTGTCGATGCGAGATCAATTTAGATTATCTCGTTATTGTCTTTACTTGTCTTGACTGGTAGTCAACGTATGCAGTAGCAGTCGATGTGACTTGACGTTTTGGTATTCATACAAAGCTACCATGGCCCAACGTGCCGTGTCAAGAATATTGTCGTATAAAGTATTGACATGCTGAACACGTCTCTGCTGTTTGCAGAGACAGCAAAACAAGAATGAAGGAAAGGAGACGAAGAGAAACAATACAAAATCCCTAAACGCCAAAATGCCAATATGCTCAAGCACGCTCGCCGTCGTTCGTTCTTGTCCCTCCTCTTCCGTTGCCCGTCTTTCTCATTCTCCTTCTTCTCTTCCCTCTCTTTCTCCTTCTTCTCTTTCTTGTATATACTTTTCCAGCGCATCCGTCCTCGCCCTTCTCGTCTCCGCTCAAAAGAACCGCCACCAGACAAAGAAGAGAATGAAAAAGGCCAGCCCTGCAAAGGGCCCGTACTGCTTCAGCATCAGCTCCCAGTTGATGCGCACGGCGGCGCGGCGGTACTTTTTGCTGTCGTCGCGCAGGCGGCTGCTGAGCTCGCCCATGCGCTCGAGCGAGTCACCGCGGTACAGCAGGTCTTCAATGTTCTTGGTCATGACCTGGGTGACGTCGCGCAGCTCGTCGTTGAGCTTGTCCAGGTTCTGAGAGGCGCGGGCGTCGCCATAGGTCTGCTTGGTGCGCTGGATGAACGTGTCAAACTCCATAAACGCATAGGGCCGCAGGGTCGGGCTCGTGCGCTGGGCGGCCGGGTAGGTGCTGGCAAACTCGCGGGCAATGTCGGCCAGATAGGTAAGGCGAGCTTGCGGGGGTAGGCGCGGTCGCAGACACAGAGGTAGACAACGTCGTCGGTAATCATGTAGTGGATCGCGTACGGATGGGCCGACACCTCGATGGAGGCCTGGGGCTCGGCGTTGCGGTTGAGGCGGCGCAAGATGAGCTTGACCTGCGACTTGACCTCGTTCAGGGCGGCGGACGCGGTGTTGTTGCTCTCGTCGTCGACGGAGGCGCAGAGCATGAGCCCGTCGAGGCGGGCGATCTGCGTCGAGTGGATCATGGCTGTGGAGGGCGGACGAGGGAGAAGGGAGATGGTCGAAGGAGAGGCCGGCAGGAAGAAGGACAAGGACGAACGACGGCGCCAACAGTCGAGAGCGTCAAAGGCTATCGTGCGGGTCGGTCACGGCGACGTGTCTTAATAGAACGGGGGATCGTGTCTGTCTAGGTGGTTGGTGAGGATGCGGCGAGCAGCTGTGTCAGGCGAACGGAGTGGAGGAGAGTCCGTTGCAGGAGACGTGCGTTGGGCCGAGCTGAAGCGGTTTCGGTGGTGATGTTTTCTTTTGGTCGTTGCTTCTGGCTTCGAAAAAGTGGCTCGCAACAGTGCAAGGCAAGAGCGCGGCTGCCCCTTTCGGTGACCTGGGCTCGCACGATTGGCACTGTCCTAAACGGGCCAGCTCTCCAGATTTACCCACGAGGCTAGCCAATCAGGGCGCGCTCTCTGCTGGCCAGTCACTAGAACAGGCCTCAGTGAATTGGTGAGAGGCTGTCATTCAAGAGGTCGATGTTCCTCCTGAACATGTTGAGAAAGAAGTCTAGATTGAAGAATCACGTCTTGTCGTTTTGTACGATTTTAACGTTATTTGGACGAATTTCCGTGACTCGATGTGACACAGTCAGTGTTGCTGTGCACACGTGACTTTCCTGGGCAGTCTGCAGGCTGGACTATATATACTCAACTAGGTACACTTCTTTTCGCCTTCGGGCATTTGGTCAATTTGAAACGATGTAAGTTTGCTCTCCAAAGCCGCCGAGTTCGACTCGCAGTCCGACCAAAAGACACTTTACTAATACACCATTACAGACAGAGAAGATTAGCATGGCCCCTGCACTAAGGATGACACGCTATACAAAGAGAAGCTACCAATTTTTTGCCCTTTTTGCCCTTTCTGCCCTCTTTGCCCATCTCGCCCACTGTAGCTTCTAAACATCCCAAATCCCAGCGCACCTGCAGCACCCAACGCGCACTGAAGCGGCCCACGGCGGCCTCGTCTTCATGCCCCGTACCTTTCGCCTTTTGAGCCTGGAGAGCTCCATCTCCACCGCCGAAAGCTCAAAGGTAGCTCGATGCAAGCAAACACAAACATCGTCAGCTTGCATCTTACATTACTTTGCATGTTATTCACTGCACTCTTGATTTGACTTTTTATTCCGTGACAGCCTTATCGTCAATTGAGTGGCACTCTTTTTTGCCATCTCCACCGCGTTATCGATTCCTCGCATTGCATCCACGTCACTGTCGCTGTCGTCGCCATCGCCGTTTCGTCATGGCCGTTTGAGGTCAACTCGCGCCACATCGCCTGCCTCGACGTCCCCATCGGTGCAGGTCACCCGACGCCAAACAATGGACACTCGTCGCCCCTTTCCTCGCTGCCGGCGTCCAGCGTGGCCGACGGGTATGAGAGCGATCGCGAGCGAGACAAAGACCAAGACAACGATCACAATCACGATCACGGCCATAGCCGCTATCGCCAGAATGAACAAGACGTGCAAAATGCGCGGGCTCGCCGCACTCTGTCAGAATCTGACGAGGGCTCGCCCAATGTCGACTTTGTGCTGAAATCACCACGATCCAACTCGTCTCTGCCGTCCTGCACGGAGAGCATTGCCCGCGCCGCAAGTAGAGGCCGCAGAGGCTCGTCCTGGTGCAGCTCTGGAGTCTGTCTGTGACACGGCTGTTGTGACGAACATCGAGACGGTGATTTCGGACAGTGAAGCACCAGACAAGCCTGATGACGAGCCAGACGATGCGCCCGTCAGCGCATCGCTTGAGGTGGGAGACAATGCGACCAGGAGCCGGGTCATGCAGTCGCAGAGGTGCACCCGTCGCCACAGTACACAGCCAACGTGTTTTCCATTGCCCCTACGCCATCCCCTGTCCCAGAAACGACGCGTTCTCGACGAGGAGAAGCAGGCGGAGGGGGGGACGGCAGAAGCAGGGACAGACGACAGCGGGACGCAAAAGGCGGAGGGTGTTGAAGTGGCAGCAGAAGACGAAAAGACGGAAAGGACAGACGGGCATCGCCTCCGCCTCGGCGAAGCCGAGCACGGTCAAAGAAAGAGGCCAAAGCACCCACCCGAACGCGAGAAAGAAGGCGAGCAAGCCGATTTCAGTTAAGATTGAGGGGGACAAGAACGTAGCAGGGGCACAACCAGATGCAGTCTACAAGCCTGCCGAACTCGAGCTTGCCGAAAGGAACCTGTCGAACCTGAATCCGTCGATCCTGAACCCATCGATCCTGAACCCGTCGAACCCTCACCTGTCGAGCCAACCCTGACCCCCGTGACTACAACCCGTTCGGGCCGACGTGTCGCGCGCAGATTCTACGGCGACGAGTCGCCGCCGCCCTCGGCCAAGGTGGCGAAAGTGACGGCCAAAACGAGGACGCCAGTCAGGCCCATAGCACATGCCAAAGCACCGGCCAAAGGCAAGGCCAAGGCAGGGCCCACGCCGTCCAAATCGGTCGAAGCCGCGGTGATGCGCCAACGCAAGCAGCGCGCGGCCCGCTGGAAGACAGATTATGTACTGGCCAACGCCAACTCGCCACTGGCCCATTTCGACCTGCGGACACTGCTGTGCCAGCCCGAGGCGTGGGACGCCCTGGACGCAAAGGAGAGACGGGGTGTACTTGCACTACTTCCGCCGGGGGCTGTTGTGATCCACAAAGGAACAGACGACGCCGCGGCCCGACGTCGCCGCCTTGAAGAACGACAACAACTTCCGGCACGACTGCGCGCGCTACCGCGACAGACCTGGCGGCCGGCTTCTACAACAGGGACTGGCTAGAGGAAGCGTTTGAGGCGCATGCGATGCGAGCCGGAGGCGAATTTGATGCGTATGTGCTGGAACGGTTTGAGAGCGACTGGGGGGTGAAGGTGCCGGAGGAGCTGAAGCGGAGGGTCGAAACGGAGATGACACACGCAGAGGTGGCTGAGAGGCCACGGACGCCAAAGAGGTCCAAGAGGCCAAAGAGGCCAAAGAGGCCAAAGAGGCCAAAGAGGCCAAAGAGGTGCCAAAGACGTCGCTGAAACGAAGCCGACGATCACCAAAGTCAGACAAGGTCGAGACGAGCGAGGCCAACAGAGACGGCGCCGCCGTCGCTGCTTCCATGGAAGCAAAGACAGCCAGTGACTCCGAGCAAGAACAGACAAAGCCGGTCCAAGCTACGGCCGAGACAGGCGCACCCGACAGAAGCCCCAAGAGGCAGAAGCAGGGCGACGAGAGCAGGAAGAAGACGACATTGAGGCCACAGACATGCCTACAGTCGAGTCAAGTGAGGCCCTGATGGGTGCGGGGCAATGGACACAGTGGAGGAAGGAAAGCATACATGTTCGCGGATGATACCAAGCAATTAGCAAATTTTAGCAACAGGAGTACGGAGACACGGGTTGATGTCCTTTGATTAACATACAAACGACGACGAAAGCAATGAGACAGATATGGCAACGATGCGGTAGTGACCAATGTGAGGTGAATGTAAGAGCTCAAATTAAAGACAGAACGGAGAAGCGGGAGTCGAGGCGTCTCCGCATCTGTACAGATCGAGGGAGTAGTGTGATGCTGCTGATAGTTGATGGAGATGCGGGAGACTTGCGATGGGTCAAGAGTCTGATCGAGTCTGATCATAAAGCTCCTCGACGGTAGACAAGATCGGGCCAACACATCTCTCCTTTTTCTCTGGCTCACGTCCGAGGCGCAACATGGAGAACAAGAGGAAAAGGAAGAACGAAGAATATGCCAGGCCAATCATCCCAAACATTGGACAGTGTAGCCCGAAGAAAAGACCACAAGGACAGTTGCAGCGGAAGAGATGGGTGGCAAAAGTTTCACTATGCCAGCCCAGACGGTTCAAAACCTTTGTTTTCGCTCGCCATATCTACGATGCATATTATCTTCCGCTTCTCGACGCAAAGGGCGATTTAAATGGAGAACGAACCCGGGCCCAACAAAAGCTTGAAAAAAATGCATTTCAAAGGGATCGTATAAATGGGACCCCTAAATCACTTTTTATATGCATGAAGAGAGGAACGGGGCAGCGAAGGGGCGACTTGCAGAGGCCGACTGTGAGGCTTGCATGACACTCTTTTGTAGGCACTCCTACATGCTTCGCAAAGGTATTGTCTTGAGCTTTATCCACAAAAGTCTGCCTTTCTTTCTTTCTTCTTTCTTTTGTAGAGAGAACAGTTTATTCTCGACATCGCTTTCTTCTCTTATTATGGAATGTCACGAAATTATCAACTTCAGATGCCTCTTATCACGGCTCAAAGTTATGAAGCTACATCGAAACAAAGCTTGACATCTTCAAGTCAAAACAGCAACAGAGCTCAATAAAAAGTGCCGATACAACAAAGTCAGACACAAATTGAGCCAGCAGAAGCAACAGCCCGAAAAAACTTGACTTCGATGATTTCAGATCGACAGAAACCTATCGGATCATGGATGCACGATAAAGGCGAGTTGCTAAAAGCGACAAGCACCGTGTATCAGTGATCCACTGACAGAATTTTAGGCCCGACGCCTCTAGCCTCAAAGGCTGTCAACTGCCTATTCTGATTGTGCCACCATCCTCGTTGACATCAACCTCAACCTCCCTCCTGTATTCACTCCCATCTCAACCTCTGCCAATCTCACAAGACACAATCACCGAACCGCCTGAAGCTACTCTTTGAGCCACCTCCACCACCCTTTCCGCGCCCCACATGGCCACGCCACGGGCGCCATGCGCACTCACGATCCGTCGTTCAGCGTGCTGCTCCTGCAGAAGCTGCTCAGCCTGCGCGATGGCATCAGCCCGTTGACGCTGGTGCTGGACACGGTGCGCGAGTCGGGCGTGCCGCTCGTGGAGGAGATGATGCTGCGGGCCAAAACGGGCACGTCGAGATCGGCCATTGTTACGTCGCCAGCCACTTGGCACCCGCCGCCGGTCCCCGCATGTCGATCGTCTAATGTGGAGCGCCGCGGCCAGCCGCTCGACGTGTTTCGGCAAAAGATTGTCTCTGCAGTCGCATCCGCCGGCCCAAACGTGCTCATTGTCGTCGACTCGCTGTGCCAGATCGCCCGCCAGGACCCGCTGTTTGCCGCCACGTTTGTGTCGAGCCTGGTGTCGCCGGCGGCCGCCGTGGTTGGGCTGTACCATACCGACGGGGCCGACACGTTGTCGTCTACCATGACGGGCTCCTCCCCGCTGCACGCGGCAAGCCGCACCCGTTCGCGCATCCTGTGCCACCTGGCACGGCCATCCTCAAGGTGCTGCCGCTGCACGAAGACGTCGCCCGCAAGCGCGCGCGTGACCGGGCCGAAGAGGTGCGCGGTTCGGCTGGGCCGAGGCGAGGGCTGGCCGTATGGGTACAGCGACGCGGCGCTGCGGTACGGCACACGGCGGGACTTGGTGGGCGGCACGCCCGAGGCGCTGGACCGGCGGGGCCTGCTGGTGACGATGGAGCTGCGGCGGCGCAGCGGGCGGGCGGTGGTGGAGCGGTACGTGGTTTGTGCTGGGACGGAAGGCGGAGGTAGCAGCCTCGACCCCGGGTCTTGCCGTTTGTCTTCCCCTGGCAACCCGGCGCGACGCCATGCACCGACATCACCGTCATGGCGGACCACCCCCTCTTTGCGGCGGCGCGCGACCCACGAGACGGCCACCAAGACGACAGTGGCGACGAGGACACGCCCACATCCACATTCAACCTGGGCCTGACGGAGAAGCAGCGCCGCGACCGCGAGGGCATTGTCCTGCCCTACTTTGATGCGCAGACGGACATTGGCGCTGGCGAGGGCGGCCGCATCTTGTACGACATGGGCCGCGAGGACGACTTTGACGACGAAGAGGATGAGATTTAGCATGCACGCAGTGCAGTGCACGGAGTGCATGAGAGAGAGACAAGGAGACACAGAGATACCCACTAGATACTAGATTGACGAGATTACCACGTTGCATGATACGAGAACAAGAGTACGTTGCCGTGTCGGCACGAGATGCCGTTTTGGGTTGAACGCGGTCAATTCGCTAAAGGTAACACGCCAGACGCGCGGTGCCCACCGAGTCCACCGAGTTTGAGACAAGTACGAATTACAAACGAGCACCATCCAGACCCCTAGCCCAACAGCTTGAGGCCGTTCTTGGTCTTCTTGGGCTTGTGCACACCCGAAGACACGGGGCCCAGTGCCGGCTCGTAGCCTGCCGACTTGGACTTTTTGCCAAAGCCGCCGCTGCCGCTGTTTTTGCCAGACGCGCCGGCAGGCACCCAGGGGCGTGCTGGTCCCGCTGTTTGTTGCGCCGACGTCGGCAGGAGTGTTGTACTCGCCGTTGCCGTTGCCGTTGCTGTTGCCGTTGCCGTGGCCGCCGCCGCCGCCGCCCTTGTTGTAGCTGTTCTTCTTGTTGCGGTTCTTGCCGTTGCTTGCGGTCGCCGCCGTGCCCGCTCTCGTCCTTGAAGCTGGCCACTTTGATGTCCGTCGTGCTTTTTCTGACCACCACCGGGTGGCTGCCAATGTACTTGCCGTTCATCTCCTTGGCCGCCTGGAAGAAGTCGTCGGCGTCGCTAAAGCTCACAAACCCGTAGCCCCGCGATTTCTTGGTCCACTTGTCCCGCTTCACCAGCGCCCTTTGCACCGACCGCCACCGCGAGAATGCCTTTGAGCAGAGTGTCGTCCGTCACCTCGCCCGCCAGATTGCCCACAAACAGCCGCAGGTGGCTGGGGTCCCACTCGAGCAGCGTGTCGTCGGTCCACGTCTTGCCGCCGCCGAACGGTACACGGTGCTCGTCTTTTTCTCTTTCGTGGTGTCGTCGGCCGTTGCCTCACCCGTGGTCTCCTGCCCTGCTGCTGCTGCTGCTGCTGCTGCTGCATCGGGGATTGGCATGCCGTCTGGACCGTAGGTCACCGCCGTCGGGCCGTAGCTGGGTCCGTAGGTCGGGGCAGATCCATAGCTGGGGCCGTAAGAGGGTGCAGCTGCAGTCGCGTTCGCCTTGTTGTAGCCACCCTGCCCAGTTGTTGTTGTTCTGCCGATAACCTCCGCCACGACCAGCACCAGTACCAGCACCAGCACCAGCACCAGCTCCAGCGCCGTAGTATTGCTGTGACTGCTGCGGGCCGTGCGCCGGGAACGGTTTTGAAATCGGAGGAGGTGCCGTCGGGCCGTACGCTTGTGGGCCAATGCCGGCACCGGCAGACGGTGGCTGGGGACCATACTGCGCCGCGCCGTACTGCGGTCCATAGCTTGTCGCCGGGGTAACGCTTGGACCGTAGTTTGGACCGGATGGTTGCCGCTGTGGGTAGGAGTAAGAGTTGTTGTTATTGTAGCTGCGGCCGGCATCGGTGCCTACGGGGGGAACGCCCGTGAGTAGCCCAGCTTGGGCCCGGAGGCCGCCGCTGTTGTGGATGGTGGCGCGCCATAGGATGGTCCGGTCGGCGGTGCGGACGGGCCGTATGATGTGGTCGAGTAATGTAAGAGAAAGAGGACGATGCCGGCGCCGCGCTGGCAGACGACGGGGGTGGCCGTGCAGGGAGCGACGGGTGCGGCGAGTTGACGCCTGGAGGGCCCGAGGAAGCCATGATGAATTTCGGTTGCAAAAACAAAGGAGGACAAGAATAGAGGAAATTGAAGAGGAGATTGGCGACGTGTGTTGTGCAGTTGGGCACAAACGTACCTGTGAGCCAAGCAATCCTGCTGGACCGTCGATGCCGTCGATGATGCTAGTGGCCGATGCGAATGTGGTTTGTGGATTGCGTACTCGACTGTGGTCGGAAGCCTGCTGATGATGCAGCCTGATGTGATGCGATGGCAATGTTTTCGCGACATCTTTTCTGCCAGTGACGTTGGGCGCGACAAGCTGGTGGCGGTGAGAGTTGCACGTGACAGCACTGCCACGTGTTCCACGTAGCTTGGCCGCCCACAGTGTAAATGCTCCGTACCGTGCCGCAAATGCACTGTGACAGCTCAAGCTCTCGCCCGATCCAACGTCAAAGCTCTGACGTAGCTACACTGCCCCTCCTTGCCCCAACTGCTCCTCTGGCGTCTCAGATTTCCAAACGGTGGCAAAGCATCGAAGCAGGCTTTGAGAACGACTCAACGTATGCGCCTAGGAACCTGGGAGAGTGCACACGAACGCTGCAACACTGGGAGAATCTCAGAAACAAGAAGACGGCCCTTTGCGCCTTTTCGTGACAAACAGCTCAAGAACGCAAAGCACCTTGAAGCATCTTGAAGCCTTGAAGCAACACAATGCAACACAAAGCATCATCAAGCAGCCTTTCCCAACCTCTCGCAGCCTCTTCCCATGACATTGCTCTCCTCTACTTGTATATCCGTCGCTTTACCTACAAGAACTCTGCCTGTCTTTGTCACTCTGCCTCTTCGGAAGCACAAGCCGCGCCCATTGGTGGTGCTTCTTTGCTCGCTCTTTCTCTGCAGCTGACGTGGGGTGACGAAGTACTGAATATTCCTCGTACTTCATATGTCATACTCGACTCCGTCTTAGGGATGGGCAAAAGTCGCGCTAGGTGACGCTCTGCCCTCCGACGATACTAAGTTTTTAGAGGATTTTTTTCGCACCTGTGCCTCGCATAGCGGCTGTGTTTCGCCAGCTCTAAAAGTCAAAGTCAAAGTAGCCCGAGGCTGGCACGACAAGCCTCCGGTTCTCGCTCAACAAAATGGGAGCAATACGAGTACTCTGTAGAAAAACGAGGACTGGAGGAATGGCGAAGAGGGACAAAAGCCACTGAAAATGCCTCGGGCTGCCTGCCATGGAATCAAAAAGTCGAGACACAGAGAGAGGAGGTTCATCTGTTTCACTACAGGCCAAAACGGCTTGGCCGGGGGCCGTTTCCGACTTCCTATGTTTGGGCACACCTGTTTCGGAGGCTGGCCCTGTTGGATATGTACATCGACAATAAACGGAGCACAGTGATGTATGCATCTTACGAAGTACTTCGTACATGCCCAGACGGTGGATGGTTGCTTCGTATCATGTCAGACCTGACCAAGTAAGGCAGCAGAGGTGCAGAAGAACCCATATGTCGACGATGCTGACAAGGCCTCCCCTGTCCAGTCGGCTGACACGCCTGCTCTTCCTTCGCCCCTGTCGCTCCGTCCAGTTTCTCGAGATCTCACCCTCTCCCTATTTTATTTCTGGGGATGCACGTACGATGGCAAGCTATATACGGACCTTGTACCCGCCTTGCTTCGGCCCAAATTTACAGAGTACAGCGTGGGAGCCAAGCCTTGGAGCCTGGAAGAGATGCAGAGATGCAGAGATACTCCGGACATGTCCATGGAGCAAGCTCGTCGGACGGAAAAGACAACCCAATGCCGCCGTACCCCAACAGGAACGGAAAATGGAGGATCCCGGCCAGCAACCAGTCCACCACCTCTGTAGCTGGCAGTCTCTCGTTCCCATACATTGTAGCTAATACTCTCACCCCTCTAGCTCGGGTGGCCCGGGTCGATTCTCTCTCAGTAAGCCCCACCTCAATTACCCGCCTATAGCTATTTTTTCCCGTGTCCTTCTTCCGACCGTTAACGGACCTGAGGGCTGGGCAGAGTTGAGACCAAACCATCGGATTCCCTGTGGTCGGACGTAGTATTTTTTCGTTATTTCTCGCCATGATTATCATCCTACGCGCTGGTGCCTGTGCCTCCCGGTGTGTCTGCTTGTACGAGTAAGATACTTACAGAGCCGAGCCGAGACATGACAAAGTACCTCGCGGTTGGGTGCTGTCATGTATTGACTGCTTGCTAATCGTGCTCCTCTCTCGGCGGCGTCGGTACTAGCCCGATGTGCCAGCCCCATTCTGACATCCTTGGATCCTGGGACTGCGGCGACTGTGGTCAACCCAAGGCCTGCGATGCTGCAAGGCCCTACTTTGTACTAGCGCCGCCTGCATACGTCGTACTCGTACGAAGTAAAGCCTGCTCCATAGCCTATGGACGGCTTTTGCTCGTCTCGCTTCTGCCATGCGATTGCCTCGTGTTTTAGCTCGTCATGCCGCCGGTGTTGGTGGAAACCGGTCTGCGATCAGGGGTTGCTACAGGCGGCTTGCGCGCGTCGCAACGACCGGATCGTCCGCCTCCTGCCGCCGCTCTCTGCTCTTGTCCTCGTTCCAGCGTGCTTTTGTTGTACGGAGTACTTTGCATTTGTGCGCATTGCCCCGGCTCTGGCGCATCGAGGTGTCTTGCGGGTATGTCGTCTGCGTGTAGCGATCAATTACAGAGTCGTAGTGCGTCGTCGACTTTTTCGTGTATGGTCTAGAGCTCTGTCGCCGCCCCGCGCCTGCCTTGCCCGTCGCTTGCCTCCTGCTCGTAACAACGGCCGGCGCCAAAACCAGTGAAGCAAGCATTCCCATTATTTTATTTTTATTCGCTTTAATTCCTGGCGCCTCTCCTTCCTCCCTTTTCTTTCTCTCCTTCCCTCTCTCTTCCCTCTCCTCTTTTTTATTTCTCCCTTCTCCAAATACCATCACCATCCACATCGCATCGACATTCCCACCAGAACCAAGCATCCTACCATCCATCTTCCCCAACTTCTACTGCTCAACAGATACAGCCATGTCTGGTCCTGTGTAAGTGCCCCTCTTCCCCCTGCAGCTTCTCCTCTGTCTCCGCGGGCCCTTTCTGCCCCAACTGCCCCATTGCACCGTCCTGGGACGCGACATTGTCGTCGTTGTCAACAGCTGCTTTGTCCATTTCCAAAACTCTGTTGATTGCCTTTCCGTCGTCGCATCGTCGCTTCGTGGCTCGTCGCCCCCGAGGACGCGTTGCTGCTGGAAAAATTACCCCACCCCCGCACCAGTTTGCTGCGATCGTGGCCCAAGAGGTGGAAGAGCCGGGCGCGCCAGGCCAAAAAAATCGCGGGCCATTGAGGGAAAAAGAAAACCGGAAACGAAACACTGGCAGACGAGGCTCCGGAGGGTGCCTCAAAGACGCGCTGCCCGAGGCCATGTTCTTGCATCGTGGCGGGCTCGCTTTTGGGGCTTGCAAGCTGCTCTGATTTGCGCTTTTTGCTTCACATTGTGTTCTACTAAAGCAATGGCCGCTGAACCTCTATTTTGCCCCCGTCACAGAACCGTCTGGCGATGCTCGGCGGGACTCTTGAGAGCACCTCCCCCACTGCATCTTCATCCTCAACTTCAACCTCAACCTCTGTCCCGCCTGCAGGAGGCAGCGCTGCACCACATGAGAACCATGCACAGAAAAATGCTAACGGCTATTCCAGTGCTGATCTCGGCCTTATCGGCCTGGCCGTCATGTAAGTTGCCAACCTACCCCAACTCTCGAATTGGTTCGTCGGATCGCCGGAGAAATCAGCTCTGCTCGGAGCTCCGTGTTAAGCTTCACATCAAGCTTTCCGTGGGAGCTTTCGGCGCTTCCGCTTTGCCCCCGGCGATCCGGGCAGCTTCTCTCTTCGCTGGCAATGGCTGCTGACGATTGTCGCAAACAGGGGCCAGAACCTGATTCTGAACATGGCCGACCACGGCTTCACCATCTGCGCTTTCAACCGTACCGTCTCCAAGGTTGACCGCTTCCTGGCCAACGAGGCCAAGGGCAAGTCCATTGTCGGCGCGCACACCACCGAGGAGTTCGTCTCGAAGCTCAAGACGCCCCGCCGTGTCATGCTCCTCGTCCAGGCCGGCCAGGCCGTCGACGACTGGATCGAGACCCTGATCCCCTGCTGGAGAAGGGTGACATCATCATCGATGGTGGCAACTCACACTTCCCCGACTCCAACCGGAGAACCCGTACCTGGCCTCCAAGGGCCTCCGCTTCGTCGGCTCGGGGGTGTCTCTGGTGGTGAGGAGGGTGCCCGCTACGGCCCCTCGATGATGCCCGGTGCCAGGAGGACGCTTGGCCGTACATCAAGGACATCTTCCAGAGCATCGCCGCCAAGAGCGACGACGAGCCTGCTGCGACTGGGTCGGTGACGAGGGTGCTGGCCACTACGTCAAGATGGTGCACAACGGTATTGAGTACGGCGACATGCAGCTCATCTCGGAGGCGTACGACATCATGAAGCGCGGCCTGGGCCTCTCCAGCAAGGAGATTGGCGACGTCTTCAACAAGTGGAACAAGGGCGTGTTGGACTCGTTCCTGATTGAGATCACCCGCGACATCATGTACTACAACGACGACGATGGCACTGCCCTGGTCGAGAAGATCCTCGACAAGGCCGGCCAGAAGGGTACCGGCAAGTGGACGGCCATCAACGCCCTCGACTCGCATGCCCTCACCCTCATTGCCGAGGCTGTGCTGTCGCGCTGCCTGTATCGTGCCATCAAAGGACGAGCGTGTCACTGCCTCCAAGAAGCTTGAGTTTGTTGGCCGCATGACCAAGTTTGAGGGCGACAAGGAGCAGTTCCTTGATGATCTCGAGCAGGCCCTGTACGCCTCAAAGATCATCTCCTACGCCAGGGCTTCATGCTGATGCAGGAGGCTGCCAAGGAGTACAAGTGGAAGCTGAACAAGCCTTCCATTGCCCTGATGTGGCGCGGTGGCTGCATCATCCGCTCCGTCTTCCTCAAGGACATCACTGCCGCCTACCGCAAGGACCCGAGCTGCAGAACCTGCTGTTTGACGACTTCTTCAACAGCGCCATCCACAAGGCCCAGCCCGGCTGGCGTGACGTCGTCGCCAAGTCGGCCCTGCTCGGCATCCCGACCCCGGCTTTCAGCACTGCCCTGTCGTGGTTCGACGGCTACCGCACCAAGGACCTGCCCGCCAACCTGCTGCAGGCCAGCGCGACTACTTTGGTGCCCACACCTTCCGCATCAAGCCCGAGGACGCCTCTGAGAAGTACCCCATCGGCCAGGACATCCACGTCAACTGGACCGGCCGTGGTGGCAACGTGTCTGCCTCGACCTACCAGGCATAAGCGAAGAGTGCCACGGGCTGGCTGTGCTGTATTTTAGGATAGATTGCAAAGACCTGCGGAATTGAAAACGAAAATGGAGCATGGGCCAAGAAGCGAAACACTTGTGAAAAAGAACGCCGGGTCCGGCGCCAAAGTGCGGATGTCTGGTCTCGTTGCAAGACAAGGCACACCATCGCCGAGTCAAAGGGGTTGCCGGGTTGTGTTGCCTGTAGCAGTCATCTGTTGGTGTAATAGCTTGCATGCAGGTGCCACTTGAAAACACGCCAGATATCAATAAGAAATGAGTAATTGTTATGCATGGCCATGCATCTGCTGGACTGGATGTGCATTGAGTCGCAAATTGCTGTGTGGAATAATGATGAGGTTGAATATAGGTATCTCAGTAATTCACTCGACTTCAAAGCAAGCTTCTTTTTCCTTGAGGCACGATCCAGTTTGTCGTGACAATCCCGACCGAATACCGGTCTTTTGCGTTCCCATTTCCCATGTCCCCAAGAGGATACAAACTTTATAAAAAGAAGACCAGAGAAAGAGGCGAGCAATATAAAAAAAGACGAATGAGGGGGTAATACGTCTATGCCCCGAAAAGCGCCTCTTTCGCCAGTTGCCACGCAGAAAAAAGATAAAAAAAGCCGGGACGGGTGTGAATACAACAGGTAAAAAATGGACAAGTAAAAGAAAAGAGGTACACGTCACGACTCGGAGACTTCGCCTTCGGATGTGCGACGGGCACGCTTGGCGGGCGGCGGCGAGCTGCTGCTCTTGTACTCGCCCTCTCCATGTCGTCGCTGTGGTCAGGGTGCTGGATGTCCGGCTCGGCACTCTTGCGCTTGCGGCTGTCGCTGTTGGGCGCAAGGCGGTCGGCCGGGGCATTTCCATCTCCGGTTTTCATTTTCATATTCATTTGCGTGGCGATTTGCGGTTTCAAGTCCATTGCCGTTGGCGTACTGTGACTGTTGCCGTCCAGATCGTTGGCGGCGGCCTTGAGAACCACGTCCGAGTCGCCCGGGCCGGTCGAGTCGCGTTCGCGTTCGCGTTCGCGTTCGCGTTCACGGTCAGGGACAGATGTGGCGGCTGTGGACGGCAGATTTTGCGACTGCGACTGGGTCTGCGTCTGCGTCTGCGATGCGACTGCGACTGCCGCTGGTCGACGCTCGAGGGGCGTCACGTCGCGACTCGCCGACGGCAGGTGGTCATGGCCGTTGCAAATGGCATGGCCGACACGGCCACTTGCGCCTCCGCTGCTGTTGTGGTTGAGCGCCTGGCTGTTCAGCTGGCCAGCTCCTGCGGTCGGGACTAGCCTCGAGCTGGAAACGGGGAGCCTTGGGCACGCGCCGTGGCTGCTGTTCTGAGCGGTTGTCGGCGTAAAAGGGCGACCATTTCGTGGGTGGCGCGAACGATGCGGCGCTCGTCGGCCTTGACGTGCTGCCACAACCAGGGCTTGCCCTGGACGTCCTGGATTTTCTGGTTGGTGGCGATGCTGGCGAAGAAGATGGAGGGGCCGAGGCCAGGTCGCTGGCGGTGAGGGCGACGGCGGCAGCATGGGTGAGTGCCGAGTCGTTTAAAAACGTCCCAGGCGGTCTTCGCGGACAGGCTTGGTGTCGAGCTGCCCAGCTTGCGGAGCTGAGACCAGAGCTGCTCGTAGGGGTTGGCGACGACGAGATCAAAGGTGAGGGTCTCGAGCATGAGCTCCTCGTAGGTCAAGATGACATCGGCCAGCGCCAGTACTCCTTGCTCTGCTCGTCGACGATGAAGGTCCATGTTCTTCTGGGCGACTTTGGCGACGGCAATGATTATGTTTTCGTCTTGAAGCAGTTCTCCTCTGTCTTGTTGGCCAGGAACATGGCCGTAGCAGCGATTTTCTCATCTGTTAGCGGGCAAGCAGGCAAGCAGGCAAGCAGGCAAGCAGGCAAAGCAGGCAGACATCGTCGGGTGCGCCCGCAACTTACATAGTGGTGGATGCCTCCGTGCTCTTCGAGCATGCTGGCGCGCATGTAGAAGCGGTGGATGAAGATGGCCGCCACGTACAGCGTCATTTGTGGGATGGGGTGTGGCCGCACAGCGATGCCGGACTGGTAGATGAAGTTGACGCCCTTTGCGCGGCGCTCAACGCTCCTCGCGGGCGACATACCGCCCAGCACGGTCGGCGTGCTCTTGAGTTCGTCGTCGGAGAAGAACCATTGGCTGGCAAACGGCGACTGGTTGCTCTGTGTCCCGTTTGGCTTTTGCGGTGGCGCGCCGTTGTGCTGCTGTGCGGTGGCGTCTCGTCGGGGCGAGGCGCTTCGTCGTGGGGTTGGCCGGCGATGCGGCGGCGAGTTTCGGGAAGAATGTGTTGGGGGCGAGGGCACGGCAGGCGGCACATCGCGGCGGCGCGTGGCCGTGGGCGACTGCGACTGCGACTGCGACTGGCAGTCCATGTTCGATCCAGAGGCGGCGCGTCGGGCACAGCGGGCGGTATTGGCGGAGCGGTCGATGTGGGAGGAGCGCCTGGTATTGAAGGCTGCGGATGGGTGGTGGTTGGTAGCTTCGCGCGAGCCCCGGTACAGGCTGGCCATTGTGGTAATGATGTGAGAGAGGCTGTGTGGATGTGGAGGATGAGAGGGATAAGAGGGATGGAGGATGCCGTCGAGAGAGGCAGCTCCTGCGCAGATGGCGCCGAGATGTGGGCGATGAAGAAAAGTTGATGGTGGCGATAATAGGTCTTCTCGGTACTTGTTTTGGATGTGACGATGCTAGCTCTGCCGGATGAGAACAGCACCGTTGTGGTCTGGGTTGGCCGGTACGATGGCCGAGATGGTTGCAAGGTGTCTGGGTAGGTTGTCGTCGTAGGGTGGTGGTGTGAGGATGGAGAGACGAACGAAAGTAGACAAGGCAGAAGGACGAGGCGAGATCGAGACCAGCAGTTGAGTGCCGTCACCAACCGTCGCCAGCAAGGTTCGGTACACCACCGCTGCTGCTGCGCTAAGCTGCCGGGCGCCACTATAAAGTTCAGAGAGTGTGGCTGGTGAAGGGCGACACGTGACAGCTGTGGCGTGCGGCGCTCAATGAGGCGCGATTGCAGCCGCGTGAGGGAGCCTCTTTGCCCTTTGCGAACCAACGACCTTTTTCGGTCTTGATCTTTGGTCTCTTTGTCGATGCGTGGATGAACGTTTTCGTTGCGCCCAACCAGTAGTCGTCGCCCTTCTCTCGCTCGCCTTGCCCCGACGGCTTTTTGCGTCTTTGATCTTTCTTCGTGCTGGGAATTGTTTGTCGCATTCGCTTTGTTTCCCGCGCGCGGCCCGGACAGGGAGGTCTCCGTTTCCGAGAGACGAAGACGAAAGACGAGAAGACGAAAGACGAAAAGACGAGCATCGACCACGGAACCAACGCTCGAGACCGAGTTGCGCAAAGTCGTGCTGCTGCTCCTCTAATCTCCTCACTGTCTCCCTTCCTTCTCTCGTCCGTTCCACCACCCTCGGCCAGTCGACACGGTTTGCGCCCGCCATCGCCTGCCATCGCCTGCATCCACGATCTCGACCATCACGACGACATCCCTCGACGACAAGGATCCGATCGAATCGACCTGAAGCCGTTTGCCATCTGCCTTTCCCCTTCGTATTCTCTTCCTCGATTTTCGGGCTCGATAGACCGGCGCCTTACGTGGCGCAGCGCATCAACGAGGCTCTTCCTCGCGACGCGACGACGTGCCACATCTTTCCGCCTGTCGACCTCTTTCTTCATCGCCTCCTCTGTCTCTCCCACACTCTCCCCCACCTCCACCATGTTCTTCCTCACAACCTCGAGCGGCGCGTGACGCTGCACCCGTCCTACTTTGGCCGCAACATGCACGAGCTGGTGACGACGAAGCTGCTCAAGGACGTCGAGGGCACATGCGCCGGCAACTACTACATAATATCCATCATGGACACCTTTGACATCTCCGCCGGCAAGATTCTGCCGGGCAACGGCCTGGCCGAGTTTACCGTGGGCTACCGCGCCGTGGTGTGGCGGCCGTTCAAGGGCGAGACGGTCGACGCCGTCGTCTACTCGGTCAACCCGCACGGCTTCTTTGCACAAGCAGGGCCCCTGCGTCTGTTGTGTCGTCTCATGTGCGTGTCCCCGTGCAGGCGGATGCCAAGGCACCGTGCAGGATGGCCCTATGGCCTGCTAACCCGCTGACTGTCCAGATGATCCCCAGCCAAATCAAGTACGACCCAATGCAACGCCACCACAGTTTACCGACAACGAGGACTACCGGATCGAGCCCGGGACGCACATCCGCGTCAAGATTATGGGCACGCGCAGCGAGGTCGGCGAGATGTGGGCGATTGGCACGATCAACGAGGACTACCTTGGGTATGTGCTGGGTGGACGCCTCCATCTCTGCTCTCTGCAGTCTGTGACTTGCTCCAATGTGTTTTGCTTGCTCTGCTAACACCCTGCTTCCCACAGCCCGCTGGGACCATGATGCATGACGAGAGCGTGCGCCGTCGCTGGCCGCGTTGCAGCGGCGGGACGGCAACTCTGGAAGCCATTGGGTCGCGCCACGGTCAGCTGTCGCGACGTGGCACTATGGCATCACAGCAGCCGTCTTTGCTGCGTGTAAGATGAGGCATGACGAGCCGATTCCGTAGGAGTTTGAGCCTGTGGGATGGCCAGAGATGCCTGCCTGGGAAGGGCGTCCGTGTTGGTATTGCACGGTCTAGTGTGCGATATCTGAGGCTACAAAAGTACTTTGATAGACGGGTCCGGGGCTTACGATGTCGTTTTCTCGTTACTTATGTAGGAACACAGCTTCTCAAGGGAATAAAAATAAATCATAAAGGCCCAACATGACAGTGCACTGCTGCTATTGGTCGCCTTGTTAGCGCGTCGTCATGGCCTTTGTCCTTTGCAACCTGTACGCCGTAGTTGTCAACGCGAAGACTCGCGATACTTGTCGCCTTTCTGCCCACATTTAGCAAATCTCATCTTTCTTCGTCTTGTTCTGCTCTCCGACCGTTGTTCATGCCTTTGCTGTCGTATCTGCGAAAGATCCATGTGTGTCGATCACGTAATATAAACCAGACCAGTAACAAGTGGCATCGTGGTACATAGTGCCGTTTGTTTGTTTGTTCTGGTCACCACCCCTATTTCAGACTTGCAAAGGACCCACGCCTCACAATGCCGGCCGTCTTGTGATTGAAAACAAGGTGCTGCTCTGTTCTCTGTTGCTATAAAAAACGAATCTCTGCACGTGTCTCCTCATGCACGCCATAAACCACAGCATTGCCTCCATGTACCCAACTATCGTGAGCTAGAGAATATCCTCCACGTCAGCCATGCGTGCGTACCACCAACAGAAAGATGGCTTTTTGGATATCAGCCACTCAGCTAGAGTCTTTCACGCCTCGTCGACGTCACCGAGCTCTTTTGCTGCATCCGCAACTTACTGAGCGCAATCAAATCGTGTATAATATCTGGAGACCCCCCCAGCTCCCAGTCCAGACGTCCCTTCTCCGCAGACAAAAGCATTTTAAACTTCCGACAGCATTCATCTCTGCATGATCACTGGCTAGCACCTTTCCACATCATTCTACTCTTCCGGCTAGCCAAGCTACTCGAGAACTCGACCACGCGACGACTCGACGACTACTCAGCTGCCCAGCGACTCCAGCTAGCCAAGCTACCTGCTTCGCAAGCCAGACCACGCCTCCACGCACACAGGCCATTGCAGCACGGGGCAAAATCGCCACTATGCCCAACAAATCACTTGCTGGCAGCCCGTGTCTCTCCGAGGCCCGTGACGCCCTGGCTGGCCTCAGCCTTGGCCAACAGGGCACCGTGGCCAGCTCCTTTGCGGCTCTGCTGAGCACACCAGCAGCTGTGTCAGCACGGTCAGCACCGCGACTGGCTTGGCGTCCCTGCGGCGCTGCGTCTCGGGCACGGATGGCGGCTCTGTCGCCTCCAGCGCCTCCAGCGCCTCCAGCGCCTCCAGCACTTCCAGCACCTCCAGCGTCTCGGCAGTCATCCCCTTGGCCTTGTGACGCCCGAGAACTCTGCAGACGAGCTCGACCTCGTGTCGGCCGAGGACCCCAAGCTGCCCTGTACTATGGCCACCGCTACAACACTGACATTCAGCTCCAGCGCATTCTCGAGTTCTATCTGAACCGGGAGCTGTTCCGGGAGGAGACATACTGATCTGGGAGCCCAGAGTAGCCTCCGCGCCGATATGGAGCTGCCCGCCGACCTCGAGCGGTTCTTTCTTTGACGTGGAGCAGGAGTACCTGCTGAATGTCGAGGAATACCTGGAGAGGGATTGGTTATGAGGCGTCCGCGAGGTGCCGGACGCCGTGCGTGACGCGCGCTTGGGCGTCTACTTTGCCCAGAACCCGCCCCCGAGCGGCTGGAGCTCGAACTCGAGCTCGAACTCGAGGCCGACCATGCCGCTGCCGGCACGGGTCCCCTTGCTCACGGCTCTCTGGACGTCGTCTCCCAGCGGAACGACGTGCCCTTTACCGAGCACCAGCTCATGGCGTGCTACATGGACGGCATGGCTCGCGAAGCCGTCCACGCAGATCTAGTGAACTGCGACCAAGTCGGTGTGTGGCCGCGACCTGTCTGGCCTGTTCGGCACCCACTGCCCGTCGACATGGAGCCGAGCCCGGCACAGCTATGCCAATGACTCCGCTTCGAGCACAGACAGTTTACGACGACAAGTCGGCTGCCAGGGCGCCGACGCTCTGGACGCCTACCGTCCGAGGAGGAGCAGCCTGCCCAGTTTGACGAGTTTGTCCAGAACTGGATTCGCGACAGACCAGGGCTGTCTGAGCCTTTTTTGTCAGAAATTGTCTTGCCCACACACAATACAGTACAACCTCCGAGCTTGCTTCGTCAACTTGCTTCGTCACGACGGCCATGACGGACCGCCGTGGACATTGGCCAAGGTTTCTACCACCACGAGACTGGTCGGAGGGTCTGAAGCGCTTGCATCTGCCGCAGCATCCCGCTATTTGCGGGCCTGAAGACTCTCTGGGCCGTCTACCAAGTGCTGCCACGCTGTACGACTAGCAACGGATGCACCATCACATATCCCAGTGCACCGACAGCGACCGCTTGCATCGTGTTGCTCCGAATTGCCAGCAGCGATGCGTTTCGGGTCGAGCCAGTCCTACATGACAAAGTCGCTGGCATCGCGCGTATCGCTCCTTTGCAACAATGGACCTGGCACACAGCATCACGGGCCCCGTCTCGTGTCAGTGCAAGGAGCGCGCCAAGGCGCGAGCAGCAGAGGCAGCCGCACTGTTGTCACCGTCATGCATCGCCAACCCGTGCCTGTCAACAGCAATGCTTGACGCGCAATGCAAATATGTATGTGAATATGTGGCGTCTTCGCCAGGAGTCACCGAACCAATAGCTGGGCGTGGCCTGACACGACGCGGCGTCAGCGTCGCCGGCTCCAGAAGGAGACCGATGATGGTGGAAGCTAGCAAGTGGTCTTGTATATGGGGCGAATGCAACGACGTCGCAGTGTACTCAAAGTCCAAGCCTTTTTCTCGCTCTCTTCACCTTCTTTGATATTCGGTGTTGTTATGTTTTTGATTAGGTAAACAGAGACCGGCGTTGGGGCAAACTGCGTATAAGTCAAAGTCGGCGATTATGTAAACTGCCAGATTAGCAGATCCAGGCCAATGGCATTCTAGCATGTCTATAAACATAAGGAGGTAGATTGGGCAAAGAGAAAACAAATCAGCAGATCTTTTGGAGAAATCTGCACTTGACTCGTGCAATGGGTCTCGCTAGAATAATAACGAGAGAGAGAGTACAGATTCGCTTCACTTCCTTAATAAGAGTAAAAATGACAAGATCATGTGTCGTCCAGTCAAGCACTTACAGTAGCCCTGCCGTCATAAAACACACGAGCCTTACCGGGGACGCATCGCGCGAACTCGGTTGGGGCATCGGCGCGGCTCCACGCAGCAGCTCGGCCGAGTCGCACATGTTTGTGAGATCTTGTGTGTAGTGCTATACAATGTATAGACCGCACCTACACAAGGCTCCAGACCAGACAAGAAGAAGACGGGCCAGTGCAATCTTTTGGTGCATCCCGAGATCCCGCACAATGATGACCGGGAGAGGCGAGAGGAACAGCTACCAAAGGCGGAAGAGGTGCCCTGGAAGTAGCCAATGTTCTTCTGCTGGCGCCGGTATAGATGCCGGCGACGAATGCATCCCACAGCTTGCTGGGCGGGCGGCACTGCAGGTTGGTGGTGGGGAAAGCAATTGAGGCATAGCAGAGATCTGGCTGCTCGAAAGGACAGCCACTGACTGGCAGCGAGGGGTGGGTCGGGCCGACCGTGGAGCTGCTTTTGAAAACGGCGGAATGGTGTCGAGAAGCTGACACGGCGGCCACGGTGATATTATCGTTGTCAAGGCCCAAGCGGTGCTAGAGGAGCGTTTGGTATTAAAAGCGATGAGATGTGGTGAGGGCCAAGGGCTCGGTGGTGATGGAGATGGCGAGAAGAACCGGCCCTCTTTTGGAGCGGGAGCTGCCATGGTTGCGCAGAGTCGATGATATCTGGTGTTCATGGAGGTGGAGAGGGGAGGAAGGGAGAGGGGGTGGGCCGGTATAAGTGCCACACAAGAGAAGGATGATGTTGTAGGATGGAATAAATGAAGAGGACAGAAAAGGAGAGGAAAAAGAGATCGAGACAGAAGAAGACCAGGAGGTTACCAGCAGATCAGGATATGATGATGACCTTGTGGTATCAAACATGGCAAACAAGAATAAGAGTACAAAAGGTCAGCAACGAACAAAATGAAAGGGTCACCGAGTGAAGAAGAAATAACGACACACTGGGGGCTTTGGGGTAGAGAGAGTTTAGTGAGAAGGTGAGCAGAATTGTCCAAGCTCGAGTCACACAAAAGGGTCCTGATCCTGGTCCGGATTCAGGGTGATCAGGTGCAGGAAAAGGGTAAAAGCAAAAAGAGACCCGGTCTGGGGATAGGGACAAGTGAGGTTGGGCGTGGAAAGAAAGCCGTCCATTTCTTGACGCTCTCTGCAAAAGAAGAGCAAGTGCACACGATGCTGAATGTGACAAAGCATGCACGTGTAAGACATCCAGAGCATTCGAAAGGTGTGAGGGCTCCGACACCTTCTGGATTATGGACGTCTGTGTTCTCGGTCGTGCGTTTGTGTACAACTTGTGCGGCTTCTATGGCGTTTTTCTCACCAAGATTGCTTCTAGGACTGGCACGGAAGAATGGCAATCACGAAAGAGAAGGAGGTTTGCAATAGAGGCGGCGGGAGAGATAGGAAGACATGAAAGGAGAGACACTCGGTATCTGTGATGTGTTGTCATGCGCTGGCCGTGTAAATGTACAGATGCGTCTATCCTGTGTCAATGTGGGCCGCAGTGGATGATGGTGGACGGCCGACGGGAGGATGGAAGGATGGTAGGATAAAGGCTTATCTTTGTGGCTCCGTTGGGACGGCGGATCGAGTCTAGGCGAGGATTGCAAAAATAAACGATATCCTGCTATTACCGACATCTGTAGGGAGGCGGCGGCTCAGTGTCCGTCCTTGGTCTGTCTTTGGTTCGTCTGTGGAGCCAGCAATCGTGGGGGTGACAAACAAGAGGGAGAGCTGGGGGCGTTGTTCGGTGCTCATTGAGAAGTGCCAAACTTGGTGGAGGACTGCAAAGAGGCAGAAGTCGACTGAAAATATTACTCTATGGCTTTTGTTGATACAACCAGCACCTTTTCATGTGGACGCGTCTGGACTGGGACACTTCGGTCAGGCTGAACTTGTCAGAACTAATAAACAAAGAACTAAAAGGCATCAAAATGAATGGCTCATAAAAGGAGGCTCAATGAAAGGAGGCTCAACGAAGAGGAGAACAGAGAGGATGGGAGAGAGCCACTCGCATGCTGTTTTCGTTTTCCGTCTTTTGCGTTGTCCCTCTTTGGCTTCGCTTTGCTTCGTTCTGCTTTGTTTTTCCAAAAAGAAGACTGAATTGTCGCTCTCGAAGCCTCGTGGTGACCATCTGCAAGTGTGAGAAACGGGGAGGTGGCAAAACAAAGTGGTGGCCGACAAGACAGGCCAAACAAGTTTCTCCCATCTGTATGTCGAGTCATGATCGTCCTGTCTGACAGCATGCACTCGGACGAATGGCGCATTGCTGCACACAAGAAACAATGCTGATGCTGCCGAATGAGGGCGAATTCTGCCTGTGCCATTTTAATGCTAGTATACTGGAGCCGTGACGAGCAAAACGAAACAAACTATATGTACAAGGATCCCGGCTGCCCTTTTTTCCTCCTTCTCTCCTCACTGCGTCCGCGACCCAGCGAGCCTAGAAGCGCGCCTCGACCTTGGCCTCGGTGTCGCCCAGGGCCCAGTCGCTGGCCTTGTCTTGCTGCGCACGGAGCGGGCCTGCGCGGCGGTGAAGCCCTTGGCCTGTGTGGCCGGGTTGTAGCCCAGGCCGTTGAGGCGGCCGACGTGCGTCGTCGAGGACGGTGGCCTCCTGGCGTCGGCGCGCTTGTAGACGCCGACGACGACGGCACCGCCAGGCCCAGGTTGTGCTGCATGGCGGCGCGGGTGTGGGCACGGCGCGGTTGTTGGCCCAGCCCCGCAGGTGCAGATGAGCTCGGCGCACTGCGCCAGGCCGGTGGCGCCGAGCGGTGGCCCTTGCTGATGAGACCGCCCGAGGGGTTGACGACGTAGCGACCACCATAGGTAATGTCGCCGCGGCGGACCAGCTCGACGGCGCCGCCGCGGGCGCCGCGACACGGCCCTCGGGCAGGCCAATGGCGTCCAGGGTGATCATCTCGTTTGTCGAGAAGCAGTCGTGCAGCTCGACGACCTGGACGTCGTTGGGGGTGATGCCGGCCTCGGCGGTGGCCTCGCGGCGCGGCGCGCGCTGGCTCATGGCGTAGCCCATGAGGTCGACGGCGCTTCGCGAAAACAGGGACGGGTCGTCGGTGCACATGGACTGGCCGGCCACGAGGACGGCTGGCCCTTTAGGTGGGGGCGGGCATCCAAAAAGGCCTGGGAGACCAGGACGGCGGCGGCGCCGCCGTCCGAGGTGGGGCAGCACTGCAGCTTGGTCAGGGATCGTGGATGGTGGCCGAGGCCATGATCTGGTCGCGCGTGTAGACGTCCTGGAACTGCGAGTAGGGGTTCTTGACCGAGTGCTCGTGGTTGACGCGCGCAATCTCGGCAAAGTCCTCGGGCTTGGCGCCGTGCTTCTTCAATGTACTCGCGGCCGGCGTTGCCAAACAGCTGGGCGGCGCCGGGCGCCTTGGTCACGCCGCGGGTGGCACGCATCATCTCGGTGGTGGTGCCCGTGGGGTTGGCGCGATCATTGAAAAAGCTCTGCAGCGAGCCGAGGCATCATCTTCTCGAAGCCGACGACCATGACACAGTCGGCGGCGCCGCTGCCAATGAGGGTGCGGCCCATGTACAGCCGGTCGAGCCGGTCGAGCAGTTGTTTGTTGACGTTGTAGATGGGATCTGGGTCATGCCGAACTGGTAAAAGACGCGCTGGCCGCAGGTGAGTCGCCGTAGCAGTAGCAGGCGACGCCCTGGTCGACGTCGTCGTAGTTGATCTGGGCATCCAGCAGGGCCTTGACACCGGCCTCGAAGCCGAGCTCCGTGTAGTCGACCTTGCCGCGGGGCTTGATGAACTTGGTCATGCCCACACGAGGATGTAGACGGGTGCCTTTGCCTTGACCATCTTGGCGTTGTGGGTGACGGAGGGGGGTGAGGGTGTAGGGGAGGCGTGAGGATGAGATGAAGGAAGAGGACGTTGAAAGTCAAAGAGTCAACGTCGAGAGGGATGATGATGAGAGATGAGATAGCAGGGAAGGAAAGGGAGAGGGGAAACAGAATTAGAGAAAAAGAAAAGAGAAAGGAGACAAAGGAAAAAAGAGAATGGCAAGGAGGAAAAAGAAACAAAAAGACAGGCAAGACAGGCAAGACAGGCAAGACAGCAAGACAGGCGGCGACCCGAGGGCAGAACAAGTCAAAGCGAACAAGGGAACAAGGACCAAGGAGTCGGAACGCGCCCGCTAAGGAAAAGCGAGTCTAGTGACTCTCTGCCGAGGATCTTGGGGAAGGCAGGTTGGGGCAGAAGAGCAGAACATGGAGTAAGTTACGTCGTACATGTACAGAGTACAGAGCGTGGAGATCGCAGCTCCTTTGGAATGGCGCAGATGGTGGATAGAGGGGAATCGAACGTGAACCACGGAAATGCCAGTACCAGCGACACAGCGCGGGTCTCTCGTCCCAGTCCATGCCACAGGCCGAAGCAATGCAGAATGCAGACAACTCAAGATGCAGACAGACGACAGGCGGACCGTGGCATCGAGACCCCGTGTTGGTCCTCTTCAGTACTGCCGCACGCGGTACATGAACATGAGAGTGCTTCGTATGCGCTCGCTACTACCAGGCACTCTGATTGTCTAGAGGACCTGTCCACACTCTCTGCTAGGCGTGCGGGGGAAGCAGTTGCGGCCAAGTGAGACAAAGGGAGGGTGTGGTAGACAGCCGAGGCAAATCCCCGCGGACGATATGATTGGGGAGAATCCCCAGCACAAGGTCGGAGCACATTACCTACGAGTCAGTCGGGTCCGTTCTTCTTCCCTATGAGCTATCGCTGCCAAGGGACCGACTCGCAGAATGTTCTTTTTTGTGGGGAGTGACTGGAGGTGCCCCCAGCCAAACGGCCTTGGCGGCAGCAAAGAGAGTGGAGAGGACCGCAAATCTGGGAGACTCTCAACTTGCGCGGTGGCAATATCCGCCGTCGTATTGAATTGCCGGGATAATACGTCACGTGGACGCGCGTTCCAGGTGACGAGCAACCGATCCCGACCTCCCGGGCCACGAGTTCCGACCTGGACTACAAGTTGTTCTTTGATTAAAGGGTACGTCGTCGGTAGATCGATAGACCGGTGACTGCAAGGTAGTCGCGCGAGAGGGCAATGTCCGTCAGCTGCAACCTCGGCCACACTTCGAGCCGACCCGTTCTGTGCTGTGTTCATTCTGACAAACGGACAATTGGCGAGCAGCCGTCCCAAACGACTCGTGGTCTGAGCATTGTGGATTTGGAGCTGTCGGTGAGACGTCGAGTTGGGGACGGACGGAGTCGGTACCGCCGTCTCATCTGATAGTCGCACCGCCAGCAAATGTGCGAACGAGCCTAAACGTCAAGTGATGCGTCGGTTCACGAGTTAAAGAGCTGTATATCCAAAAAAGAAGAACAAGAAAGGACAAAATAGGCAACAGATGCGCAAGAATGCATCGGCTCTTGTTGCATTGTTTTTCTTCTTCCCTCTCCAGCGGCTTCTTTTCTATGCTCCCCGTCGGAACAGAAAAGCCAATGCACTGATAACAAAAAAAACAAGAATATATCGTACACCATGCGCTGTGCGCTCTGATATGCCGCCGACATGTCCAAAGAGTCCCATCATGGCAAAACTGTGTGTGCAGGCACATGCCCAATGTGTGTACCGTGTTGATACCACTACGCGCTCTTGGTCGTCCACAGATCCCAAAAGTACGTGTCCCACTGTGCAGAGTCGTCCGTCTGCACAGGCTTGCCGTTGGGCAGCAGCTGGCGGCCGTCGTTAGCCCGGCGTTATGGTGTGCAATCGGCGGCAGGCTCTGGCCCAGAACCGCGCTCCGGACCTATACAAGGGCAGTCAGTAGGTTGAAGCAACGCCGAAACATTGAGAAAAAAAAGGGACTCACCGCTGCAGAGCTGTGGTTGCGCAGCTTCTCGATGCATGTGTCGAGAACGCGGCCGACCTGAGTGCGGATGTGATCGTTGCGCTGCGCCAGACTGGTCGCCGGCATCACAGAGCCCAAGACGGTGGCGAGCGCCACCACGTCGCGGAGGTCAAAGCTGAGATCATTGACCAGGCGCGCCAGGTTCTCCACCGTCCGCTCCACCGTCCGGACCATGTACGCCGACGACCAGATCAGCGACGCCTTGCGCGGCGCCCCACTGTTGAGGAAGGTGCCGGTGCGCCCACCGGCGGCAGAAGCCGAGCCCAGGCCCAAGGGCGGTGAGCTGCCGTCGACGGGCTTGCTCGTAGCCGCAGAGGCACTGCTCCTGCCAGGCGCTCCAGAGGGGCCTGGCGACGACTCGGCCTCCACCGCCTGCATGATGTAGTAGCAGACGCTGAACGCGGCCCTGCACAATGTCGTTGCGCAGAATCACATAGTACATGTGGCTCACATCGTCGAATCCAGGAATCGTCGGGTCCAGCTCTCCCATATATGTCAGCATGGCCATGGACGATTCAGATAGACGTCCGAGATGACGGCAGGCGGCGGGCACTCGGCCGATGCACTCAGCGCAAACGGCCGGTACAGCGCCAGCAACGGCCGGCGCACGTGCATGTCGAGCATCGCCCGCATCCGCCACTCCTTGTGCTTCTGGTGGTTGTTGAGCGCTGCGTTGCGTGGAAAGAGGCAGTTGATATCGTCCAGCACCTTTTCCAAGTCGCCGCCCACGTCCAGCACATCCCAATAGTCGCGTCAGCGAGTCAATGTTGCAGAGGAGGTCGCTAGCCCGCATACGCAACGGAAGTGTGTCGGCCGCAAACAGCTGCATCTGGCCCTCGGTGTACTGGTCCATGGGCTTGCTGGGCGGCAGCGAAGCATCTCGGGATACAGGTCGGCATCGTCAAGGTTGCGCGCGGGCGACATGTTATCTCGCTAGGGCGGATCGCGCTCAGGGAGGCTGCACGCAAGCGAAACGTGCAGGTCCATGTCCAGGATCGTGAACCACAGCTTGCGGCGGAAACTCAGCCTGGAAGGGAGTAATTTCGGGGGCAAACTCGGCCGGGTCGCGGTGCAGACCCATGGCCATGGCCATCGCGCGAGATGGAGCCCAGCTCCGTTCCAGATACGCTGCGACCGCGCGGTGAGATCATACGGCTCGCGTGCAGGAGCAACACCTCGGTCTGCAATGTCACCACATCCACAGACCGCTTGCCACGCAGGCTGTCGAGCCACGAGCGCACAAGGGCGCAGGCAGTGGGGATGTGAACGCCATCCGACGGTCGTACGCCAAGCCCTTGAGTCTGTCTCGAAACGGCTGCCGATTGCACAGAATGCACAGCAGTCGCGGCAGGAAGTCGTCGGCCACGCCCGGGCCACCCGCCGCACTGCCGGTGACGCCATGAGCACAGTACGCCTCAAATTCTTGACGGAACGTCGGCACGTGGATGACGCGATATAGGCCTTCGGACACGTTGACATAGGCGTCGATCAGCCGGTCGCATACATCGCGGCGCGGCAGGACATCGGACATGCGCTTCTGCACCGGCATCATGGAGTCGACATAGACCGTGATCGGCTTCAGTGTCTGCTCGTGGTTCTCCTGCAGTGCACTGTGGATCCGCTCATACGCGCCAGAACAAATCCCGGTCGTATCTCTTTTGGCTTGGTCCGACATGAAGTCTCTGGCCTCGTCAAACTATCAAATCGCCCCCCCAAAAGCATATTAGCCAGTGCCCATTACAACAGCCCACAATTTCCATGTCTTCTGGCGAACTTCTCAGTCGTTCGGGATCCGTCTTCTCCGCTCGAGCTCTTGAGGGTCTGCTTTTTCACACCACATGCTCAATCCTCTTACTGATCTCTGCCTGTGGCCAATGATGGGTACGTACCAAGTTCAACAGGACACGCGTGCTGCTTTGGCCAAAGTATCTTGTACGCATTCCGTTGCTGCCTTTGACGCTCAGAGAGCGCATTGTCGTACTAGAGGATTCAATCACGCGTTGTTGCTGGTCGCGCGAAGGCTGCTGGCGCAGATGCAGCTGGGAGAGCACCGACGAAGATGGAAATGCGGGCATATCGGAGAGGGCAGACGGATCTCTGGCCACAACGAGCTTTTCTAGCCGCTCCATGCGCACCATGCACTGCAATAGCAAGGAGGCGGCCAGTTTGCGGAGGTTGTCGCCCTTGGATGACATTAATGGTTCCGGGTTCTCGAGGGTGCTCGAGATCTGTGCGAGTGACGGAAACGAGCTTTGCATTGAGGCGGCTGCGATCGGCTGCGAGGATTGTTGGTAGGCACTGTACGGCTGTTGATGGGGGCTATGCTGGTGGTGCTGGTAGTGGCTGTGGCCTGGAGTCGGCAGGCTTGTGTGATTGTGTGTTGGCGACGGCGGGTTCAGAAGCAGGTTGAGCGACGAGTTGTTTGATGGCGGGTGGCCGCCCATTGGCGCAGCGATCGGCATGGCATGGCCGTGTTGTGGCGCCGATTCGGAGCCGGGCCGACTGAGGTGGCGCTTCGATGGGCGCTCGCCGCCTCCAACACTCCCTGGTACCGAGTCGTCGCCCTCTTCGGAGCCCTCCGAGCCGTCGGAGTCGGCGTTTGGGTTGTTTGGGTCGGTGCTTTTTCTGCTGGAGCCTGCGCTACCATTGCCACCGCTGCCATATTTGCAGACTCGGTACGACCGCTGGCACTGCGAGCAAGGGCAGCGCCGGTCACAACGCAGTTTTCGCCGACGGCATTCGGTGCACGATTTGACCGGTCGTGGACGCTTGACGGGTTTTGGGTGCCAGTTTGCCACGTCAAACACCATGTGTTTGGAGCCCAAAGGAGGTGTTGGTGACTGTTTTGGCGGTGGTGCCTGGGCCTGCGGTTCCGTCTGTTCTGTCGGGTCTGACCTGTCCGGAGCCTGGGGTCGGATGTGAGGCTGTTGGTCCATGGCGTAGTATATAGAGGATCCGGCTAGGTTCGATAGTTGGGATAATGACGCCTATATCTCCCTTGTGAGCCGTCGATGTTTGGTGTTGTTTTCTGCTAATGTCCCATCCAGCCCAGACTCTGTTAATGGTTGTCGTCAGAATGCTGGTAGCATCCCTGCAGTAGATGTCTGTATTGTACTTTGCTGCTTAGTAGGGCTGCCGAGAAAGCGGTATAGATCAAAACGAAAGACAAATCGACACCGTGGAACGATGGTTTCGTCAGCACAAGGATCGGCTCCGATGTAGCCAATGTCCAGTGAGCGTGGTGAACTTGGAGGGCGTTAGTACTGTGACCGATCCGTTGTACTAGACGGAGTTGACAAGTGAATGTCTGCCCAATCTGAGAGCTGAGCCAGGTGTCCGGTCCGGCCAATGGCGCAGCAATAAGTCAACAGTTGTGCGCTTCGTGTGCTTGGTTAAAAGGGACACAAGCAAAGGCGACCGTGAGAAGCCCGTCGATGGTGTCAACAGTGGCGATATCGAGACGCAGAGAGAGCGGCACAGATCGAGAGGAAAGAAATAGAGAGAGAGACTGTGACAGTAACGACAGTGGAGGCCGTAAAGGCTGAAAGTGGATGGGTGATGGCTGGCTGGTAGCGAGCGTGTGCTAGTTTTCTTTTGCTCTTTTCGTGCCCAGTGCTGGCACTGCTTGCTGCTGAAGCTGTTTAGAAGAATTGCGGAAAATAGAGTGCGTGGACGAGGCGTTCAGCGACGAGGCAAACGCAATGCGGCTATTCAGAAGAACAAGAAAAAGTCCGGCTCGGACAGATCGCACGCTCACACAGTCACACACGGGCGAGCGACTGTACCGCCCGAATGCACGCTCAAACGCACCAACAGCAAAGTATATCGACTCGAGCACAATCTGTGGCCGCTTGCGCATTCGACTCGTTTCGTTACTGCCTCTGGGTCGCTTGTGTGCCCTTCCACAAGAGGAGATCAATATCTCGTTGTGTGAGTGCGAGCAGGCGGTCAGAAAAGACAAAAAGACAAAGGGACAAGGAGACAAAGAGACAGTGACACGGAGAGGCGCAATGGGTTTGCGGAAGCGGTTGCGAACGGAGATTGAACTAGACGGTCCGGAGAGAAGGTGGCCCGGTAAGCAAGGGAGGAGGAGCAAAGGATCTGGACATGAGGAGAAAAAAGGTGGAAATCGAAAAAGGAAAGTCTCAGGTCAGAGTTGAGACTGCTATGCAGTCGAAAGAGGCCCGCGGACAGAAGCAGATGCAATGGTGATATCGGGCATTATGCGTCTTCTCTAGTCGGCCTACAGCTTTCGTTGCCGTTGAGTCGTTTGGTCGCCTGTTTGTCGGATTGTCGGATTGTCGGATTGTCAGTTCGTCTGTTGTCTGTTCGCCAAGGCCAGCTGGAAAGCGAAAGCGAAGCTAGAGCTGAAGCCCGGGTCCGTGGCGAGCTGGTCGAGTAGCACAAGACACAAACAAGGTCCGTCGGTGTCGTTTCCCGAGATTCGTTGTTTCGATTTCCAGTGCGTCTGTCCTCGGCCAGGAACCAGGGAACAAAGTCACAATCCCAGGGAACCAGGGAACTCTCGTCAACAGCTTGGGCAGGCGGTATTGTCTAGTATGGCGGCCGGTGCGAGCGAGAGCTGGAAACCTGACAAGGAAACGAAAGACTATGACAAGTCGCGGGCGGCGGCTTCCGGTTGGTGAGACGCGAAGGGCGGAGTCTTTGTGCGGTACAGCAGGGGCCGAGGGGGTTGCCGCAAGGTTGCCGTGTCCCTCGTGCGAACGGTGAGATGGTTACGATGTGTGCTGCTCGAACAGCTGTGTTGCTGTTTGCTGAAGGCGGCGAAGCTGCAAAAGGGCAAGTAGCAAAACAGAGAGAGGAAAAAAGAAGGGAAAAAGGGAAAAGGAAAAAGGAAAAAGGAAGAAGAGGAAGAGGGGAGTTGGAGAAAAGACGAGAATATGACCGGACCCAAAAGAGAAATGGCAATATTGAGAACAGGAAGGAGTGTTGGTGGTCTGGTCGCAACACAAGTCGGGAAGGCAGCTTTCGAGGGCCAAAGAGGCAGGACCCAGCTTCCTGGGGAGTGGCTGGCGGATCCTGATTGGCCCAGGGACCGGGCAGGGGGTGCAAGGCGGGCCTTTCGTACGAGTAGCTGCTTCCGCACTTGGGGCAAAAGGCGAAGCGACAAGGCGATGTGTTGTCCTGCAGGGAAGGCACAGGTACGGTTCCTGTTGCAGAGACACTCGGCCGCAGGCACGATGGAGGCGCGGAGCCAATGAGGTCAGACTACTCAGTACAGCGGACTTTGGCGGCCGTGAAAGGAAACTATCAAATAAACCGGGGTGTGATAGGCGAGGAAAGAAGGACCGAGTTGCGGGTTGTTGTCATGGTGGTGGTGGCTCTTTCCTTGCCTTGTGATCGCTCGAGCCCCCCAACATAGGCTACAAAGATACGGACGAAAGCGCCGAAAGAAGGACCAAGACGCGGCCTCGAGAGCACTAGAGCGAACGATGCCAATGAGGCGGGAGCCTAGGGAAGCGACGGGACTCTGTACAAGGTACTTTGTAGATGGGCGAGAAGCAGAAGCCGAGCTAGCCATCTGCCACGAGATCGTTTGTGACGGCGGAGTTCAGGCGCGTGTGCATTGGCTTTGCCGCCGGTGGGCAGGTTGGTGGAGGGGCGATGGATAGGCGGGCGAGCTGGCTACTCTGCCGAGTTACTGCGTCTCGAGTCGCAGGCCCCGTTGCTTAGCTTTGGAGTACAGAGTCAGTTTCGCTGCTTCTATTCTTCTTCTACGAGTATTATTTCACTGCCTTTCCGACTCGTTTGGTATGCTGGTCGCCGACGGCTTGCCTGTTCGGACTTGCAGACCAGGCTCCAGGGCCGGGCTCTGTAAAACAGGCCCCAACAGAGCCCTCCAGGCCCGGGCAACATGTCAGTGATCGTCGAGCTGCGTGTCACTTTTCGTTTCGTTTGCCGCTCTCTCACATACCTACGAGTACTCATACTATGCACAGATAAAGTAGAGGTCCGCGCACACGCACACGCACACGCACGCGCACACATATAACATGGTCTTGTCCAAGGTCTCCGTCGGGAGTCGGGAGGCCGGCGCGTAATCCGTAACAGAGGATGGCTCCTTCTCTTCTCTGACTTGCCACCCAGACTACTGAGTAGGGGTCGAAGCGGAAAGCGGCACAGCCCGTGATTTGTCCGGCAGGTGCATGTAGACGTATTGAGCCAGATTGTAAAGGTGAAGGAGCGGTGGTCAGCGGTTGGGAGCTCTAAAAACAGACGGGACATCGGAAGCGAGCCGAACGGCAGGATCGATGCGCCCGACAGCCGATGACAAATCACAGAGTAGAAGGGGGAGAAGTCGGATCCAACAAGCAGAAAGGAGAAAGGAAAGGAGGAGGGAGAAGGGAAGAGGAGAAAGGAAAAAGGAAAAAGGACAACGATTGCGACCACGAACCCGGCGGCAGGCAACTGATGTAGACAAAACAGACGGCACGTCACGGCAGGTATGTGGGCGCACCCGCAGAATCATGTTAGCCTCCTACTCACCTCTGTGCTTGTCAAATCACGGCCGGCTCTGCACATCTCCTACGTTGTTGTTCCACATACGCCGTGGGCCGCGATGGTGGGCTTTGAAATCCTTTGCGGAGCAAGACCACGAGGAAACATTCTGTCCTTTCTCCATTTGCCTTTCTGTTGAGTGACAAGCCAGCCCCGATAGCCAGAGCCCGTATTGTACAAGGATCCGAGACGCAAGCCAGAGCGCCCGAAAGAAGCATACACAGAGCTAGGTCTCGGCAGCCCGTCATTGAGAGCATTAAGAGCATGGAGAGTATGAGAGATGAGAGTTGAGAGTGAGAGTTGAGAGTGAGAGTTGAGAGTGAGAGTCTGAGAGTTTGAGCGCGGCGGGCTGTTGTACTACCGGAGCATCACGACCGCAGCTATTTCACTTTGACATGTCGAACGTCGATATTATCAAGTTGTCGATACTTCTTATTACTTTTACTGTGTCAAGCTGTTTTGGCCCCAACGGATAGTGGGCCTAGATAACGGACGACGGCGCGATAGGCGACAGCGGGACCGATTTGAAGTGGGAAGTGAAAAGTGGACAGTGGGAGGGGGAAGAAACGAGGGACTGGGAAAACGGTGAGATGAGGAGAGCGGACATATGGTCAAGCACAACCAGCAAAACGAGGACACTAGGAAACGGAACACGGAAACGGGAAACGAGAAACGGACAATGGGAAACGGGAGATATGAAATCAAGTCCAAGAGGAAAAAAACAATATAGGCAAATGGCAACAAAACCACTGCATGCTGAGCTCCATGACAAGACACGAAGGAAGCAAAGGGACGCTCCAATGTAGAAAAAGGCGAACCCGCAGCAAACGCCCCGGCCGAGACAGGGAGACGTGGTACAGGGCCAGTCGTGACTCGTGGCCGAGTACTCGTAAACACCAGAGCCCTGCGACAGGCGATGCGGAGATGGCTCCGTGTCCGCCTTGTCTCGTCAGGGGACAGGTCGTCTACAAAGTACAGTATCGACATTCTATCAACGAGTCGTGATATGGGAAGCAAAAGTCGCGGATGATGGATCTGTTGGCTTGAGAATACATTCTCCGTACGAGTACATCGACAACGTACTCGTAGGCCCTACCAAGAGACGAGTGGGAAGAACGTCTCCGCGAGGCCACGGATCACAACAGCCGTGGCATTGACGCCTGGGCCCATTGTGATGTGTCTGCCACTTGCGATCCTTCAGAGTACTCGTATGCTGCAAGTTGACCATTTTGTGGACTTGGAGGGCGGATGATGCTATTCTGCCGTTTTACCGCTTTGCCGCTTGCCGTCTGCCGTTTGCCGTTTGCCGTTTGCCGTTTGCCGTTTGCCGTTTGACGAGTACGACGAGACGACGAGACGACGAGACGACGAATAAAGACGGAGAGACGGTGAGGAGGGAGGGTCACTGAGCCGACCCGATAGCTTGGGGCCGGCCGGTCTCGACGCGCGATAGGCACGGTGCCAATCACAAACGCCTACTCAGTACCTTGCTGACTCTTGGACCGCCCCCTGCCCTATATCCACAACTCCATTACAATGCAGATACGGGATCTGTGTTTTGTGCCATGTGCCACGGAACTCTGTGAATTTGCCTGGGCGCTGGCCCGGGCCAGAATGGCATCAAGTGGCATCAAGTGGCAGCAAGTGGCAGCCAGTGCTTCAAAGGGAGCGCGATGTGGGTGCATAGACTGGGGCCTTGGCGCAGGTCGACGAATGGCGACGTTCATGGGGTTCGCGCGCGGAATCCTGTACTTTGTACAAAGGATGGTCAAGGTCCAGATGGGGTCCTCGTGGGCGACGGAGCGGATGGAACCCAAACATGGAGCTATCGAATGTGTGTCGAACAAAAACGGACAACAGAAACAGAGAGAAGATGGCTACTCCATAGTGTGGCCAGGCGAGAAAGGCGAGAAAGACGGTGGGCGGAGCCTGTGAAGTACGCCACAGAAAACAAGAGGAGAAACAAGAGCCAAGAGCCAAGAGCCAAGAGCCGGCGAACGACGGAGGGGCGGCTGCCGCTCAATGGCAACATGGAATCGCGGAGTATGAAGAGGCTGGCCAGTGCTACGTGTTGCCAAGACTGACGTTCAGTCGAGTCTCGTGTCAACTGTGGGCAGAAACGACCGCCGAGTGCGGAAGATGCCGTGCTCCTGAGTTTCGGGCGGAAGAGCAATCCGTCACATGCCACCGAAGAACGCCAGCTACGACGGCCTAGATCTCGAGTGCAGCAAGCTACTGCACGAGCACGATCCCTCCCCTCCTTTTGCGCTCACTGTCGGGAAGTGTGCCAGGCGTCTTAAGCGCGGCGCCTTGCCCGATATCCGATGGCCTGCTCGGAGCAGTACGAGAACTTGTACGTTTGCAACAGGCCACTCGCAAAGAGGATAGGAAGATGCAAATTCGAGAAAGACGTGCTGGACTGATGTGGATGCCTTGACGTCGTCTTGAGAGAAGATGGACGTACGGCATGCGAGGAACCGGTCGACAGAACTGGAAGAGGAGATGGGCTCGTCGTCGGCTTTCTTGGCTTCTTTCTCTCGCCCGGCTTGTCTCGCTCAAAGATACGAGACACGAGAACGAGAACGAGACACGAGACACGAGACACGAGACATGAGAACGAGTCACGAAAACGAGACACGAGAACGAGAAAGGAACAGGGCTGTTCTTGTTGGAGTCTGTCGTTCTCTCGCCGTCTTCGCGGCTTCGCGTTTCGTTCTGCCAATCCGTCCGGTGGTTCGGCGCACAAACTTGTAGTGAAAAGTGAGAGGTGAGATAACAACTACGGGGTACGTCGAGCATTGCATCCGACAAAAGGAGGCTGCGGTAATAATCGCCTTGCTGTCCGGGGGAATGGACGAAAGAAGGTTGGCTCACCTCTGGCGCCATCACGTCACACTTTACGACGTACTTTGTACACCTCGTCTGGCCTCGCCCAAGGGGCTGTGCCTGGCGCCGACCGAGCCCACTTTGCCGAAAGATGCCATGCGATTTAAAGACTGGACAAGTCGAAACGGAGTTAAAACAGCGGTGTAGCGAAAGAGAAAACGTCGCAGAGAAGAAACCAAGCGAGGGAGCTAAACGAAGAAAGTGGCAGAGACAAGCGTCAAAGACAAGCGGCAAGACAGGCGGCAAAGACAGGCGGCAAGACAGGCGACGAGAGTCCAGAGACGAGACAATGACAATGTTTCAAGATGCAGAGTAGCAGAGTAAACGAGACGAAGGCAGACGACAGAATAAGCAGACAAGTGGGCAAAGGGACAAAGGGACGACAGAAACGTCAGAAACGCCAGAACGTCAGAACGTCAGAAACAACAGAAACGGGGCACGGCGTCTTCGGACACGACAACTGGTCCGGTGAGTGGTCCCGAGGGCCGCCACAAGGGGAAAAGAAGCATGGAGCTTGGGGCGCGGAGCATGGGTGGATGGCGTCTCCGTCCAGGGCCACACGTGGCTAGCTGCTGCCGCGCCGTCGGTCTTCTTTTCTTCTCTTCGCATGTCTGACCGTTTGGTGCGCTACTTTCCCTGTTGCGTCGTTGAGCCGTACTCTGTACTTTGCTCTGTACCCATCGGTCACAGGGATGGCCCGAGACGTTTAAACGCGCACGCGAGTCGGCTTGCATCGTACTATTGTCTTGGTTTCGCTTGTGGATGGCTCTACGTCGTACGTCGTACGGACTTTTACTCCTACCAAACCGCCAGACCACCCACAGGTCTAAACCGGAATGGTGCTGACAGGCGCAGCCGTTCCGCCCTGGCTGGCCCCGGAGCCACGCACTTTGTACAATCTCCGGAACCCTGCACCATCTCCCTCGCCGGTCGAAACAAGAGTACAGAGAAGCTTGGCGAGAAAAAAAGAAACGGGTGGAATCAGCGTGGTGAAGATGGGCACGAAGCACCAGACTGGAGAGGAACACGAGGCGATGAGACTACAGATAATTCAAAGACGACAGCAGCTGCGTTTCTTGGCCTAGACGAGATGGTGCAACCGCCGATGACAACATAAATATGGGCATATCACAGACAGGGCTGTCCCAGACTATTGAAATACAAAACACCGATGTGGAAAGTCAGGCGGCCTATCAGGGCTGCTCCTTCGTGGCAGAGTCCGGCGTGTGTGGTGTATTTTTATTTATTTATGACTCTCCATTTCGATGATCCACCTAATGGATGCAATTGTCGGATGACAGGCTATCAAGGACAAAACTGCAGTGCGGATGCAAGCCATGCCAGAGCACACGGCAGAGAACGTCGAGGGCATGATAGGAAAAGGCAACGATGACAGGAGAAGAGATGCGGGAACCAGGAAGCAGAATGCAGAGCACGACATACGGCATCTACACCTTCACTCTATGCCCGCCTTTTGCCTCGGCGGACGACAGCCAACAGGGTCGTCGGCAGCGGCGCGGCCGGCTGGTCGGCAGCAGCAACAGCAGCCCGGACGGGTTGGACGGCATGGCCCTTGGGGTTGCTGGGGCAGGATCCTATAGCGCTCTTAGCCGTCGTAGCGCTCTTAGCCGTCGTGGCACTCGTAGCTCGCTCGTGCCGTCGTGCTCGTAGCCGTCGTATCACTTCGTAGCCGTCGTGCTCGTAGCCGTCGTGCTCGTAGCCGTCGTAGCACTCGTAGCGCTCTTAGCCGTCGTGCTCGTAGCCGTCGTAGCACTCGTGACGCCCGCCACCGGGGCTGGCGCGCTATAGCTGGCGACGCCCGACGAGGTGGCCTGGATGGCGCCCGGCATGGTCTGCGTCACCGGCAGGGCGCCCGAGTAGATTGACGGGCCGGGGATGTCGTAGGTGCTGAGCTCGGTATAGAGGTTAAAGAGGATGCCCGGGTCGTTCTCCTTGTAAAAGGACACGGCGGGCACACCGGTGGGCGTGGCCGTGCCGGTGCCGCTGATGGCCAGGTTGAAGCAGAAGGGATAGTTCTGCGCACCATTGACCTGGCCGGCGGAGTGCAGGGCAATTATCTCGTGGCGCAGCACATAGTTGCCGGGGCAAGATCGGACGGCAGCCTCACAGACCAGCTCAGGTTGTTGGCGAGCAGCTCGTCGGCAGCCCAGCTGTTGGCGGCGGCGTCCAGCAGGCCGGCCTCGCCAATCTTGAAGAACTCGAGCTTGGTCTTGTCGGCCGTCTCGCAGGGCCCGTCGCAGCGGGCCAGGTAGTCGAGGACGGGGCCCTTGTGGGAGGCGGGCCACTGGTTCCATTGTATCTCGAGAATGTCGCCGGCGTTGACGGGCGCGGCCAGACCGGCGGGCGTGGCGTCCAGGTGGCACACAATGTCGGGCGAGGCGTAGTCCTCGGGCGCGATAAAGGTGTTGGCCAGGTCCTTGGGGATGCTCCAGCCGACGACAACCGGCGGCGGGTTCTCATACTGGAAGCTGGGCTGGTAGCCACGGTAGCTGGGCAGTTAGCAGCATGACCCTTCACGGTGCTGGTGTGTGCTTGGAGACTCACAATGTTCCGCCCGGCCACTGAACCAAGGCGGTGGCGATGCCATGGGCAGTTGCGCGAGCCGCGAGCAGCGCAACGGCTGCGGCTGTGCGTCCAGTCGTAGGATGCATGGTGGTGATACAGGAGACGAAAAACGAATGAATAGGTCGTGCCAATGCAATGGATGGCGAATGTCTGACAATGGAAAGCTTGTTTATGTTGATATGTTGATATGATTACCTGTCTACATATTTATACGTCTCGGGTCCCTCAAGACGGGCAGGCTCATCACAAGTATGTATCGTCTCCTTGATTCTTCATCCAACCCTGGTTCCCAAGAGAGACACGAAGATGGCAATATAATTCAAACGGCGGCCTGACTTGGCTCTCCCTGGTCGGGGCGCGGCTTTTTCGAGAGGACGCCATTCCTGGTCATGAGGTTACAGTGGTCAGCGGGAAGAAGGATTCAAGGGGTTTTGTACACGAATGATTAAAGGATCAAGGCCGCCATACTGGCCGGGTCGGCTGGTCAAATGTATCAACTTGACGAGGATGCTGGGGATACATCGGCCGTGGTATGGGGAGTGGGAAATGACGGGATGGGGAGGATCATGTCGATAGAGGGTGGTGATGGACTGGTCGCGGGATATCGTATTCCGCGTGGCGAGAGAGTACATCTTATGACTATTTCCAAGGCCCGACTTGCCTATCCTTTGTACATCTCAAAAGTAAATCTGCTCTATGAATACGTTTTGGGGCCTCTATGAGCCTTGGTTCTTCTTTTGTAAAGCAACATGCACATGCAGTGGAAGCTGTACATGGTAAGCTGCGTACCGTGCTTTGCCAAGACATCTGCAGAGACTGTCCAACTGTGAAACAAGTAACGCCAGTTTAAAATGATAGAGTGGCTGTCAAAGGGCACAAACGATCAATATACCCCGGTATTGACATGCGGGCAATGCAGCTTTCCACTTTCTAATTTCCACATTGTGCATCTTCCGTCGAGCCGCCGGTAAATCACAACAGCAACCACCAGACCCCGCGATAGTGGGCCGCCTCCGTCCTCCCAGCTCCCCGTCTTCGTGTCATGGTCTCTGTTCCTTGTCGTGTCTCGTGCTTTGCGTTTCCACCACTCTCTGCGCGCCCAGCTCGCTTCGCACACGCTGGGTGGCGGCGCAAAGGAGAGGCAAGCCGCTGGAAAGCCTCGTCCTGCACTCCGTTTGCGGTAGGACATGTTTCCACAAATCGCTGTCCACCGGCCTGACCCAGCCAGCCCTTACGTAGACATTGGAGTGTCCAAAGAACGACAACAATCACGCACAATGATACACCTCGTGTCACAATAGCGACAGCATCGGATGTTTCTGTACGCCGGGCGGCTGCTTTCCACCGCTTGTTTGCCGCCCTTTTTCCGTCCGTCACCTACGGCTCACCTCAAACCGGAATCAGAGCAATCGTCTCTCCATCGTACGACCAATATTCTTCATATATTGCCTGACTGTATCTGTTCTTCCCGTCCTCCTTTCGAGAGGGCCATGGGCTCGTTTCAAATTCATGATATCGCTGGTTCGTCTTTCTTTGCGAAAACGCTGCTTCGTCCATCTCTTGTCCTGTCCTCGCTGGGTGCCCTCGCTGTGTGTCCACGCTGTGTGTCCTCGCTGCGCTTGTCTTGGAGTCTTTGTCCCTGTCTGCGTGCGCGTCGCTCGACCGTCCCGGGCCAGAGTCACCGCCGCTCGTCCGTTTCGCCACGCACCGCTTTATTCTGCCGGCACCTCCGTGCTGCGCTGCTCGCCGTCGGCCTCGCCCGAGTTGACCTTCTTGCCCGTCTTGCTGATTGTCTTGAGCACCGTCTCGTACGACAGGCTCTCGTCGCCACCACCGTCGCCGACTGGCTCTCCAGTGAGACCTCGTAGCTCTTGACGCCTGGGGGAAGGTGGTACGTTAGCACACGAGAATATAAAGTCTCGGATAGTCGGAGCACAGGAGGCGCCGTTGGTCCGCCCGCCGCGCAGCCCACGACGACTTACCTTCCAGCCGCTTCAGGACGCGGTCGACGGCGCCGGAGCAGCCGCCGCAGGACATGGAGACGTTGAACTTGTAGGTGTGGTCGGCCATTTTGGATGCGGGTGTGGGTGGGTTGTTGTGAAGAAGAGGATCGTGATGTGTGCTGTGAAGGGGTTGGGTTGTGTCGTGTGTGAATGTCTCTTGAAGAAATGGGAGAGGCTCGTGTCCTTTTGTACTCGTAGGTTTGCGGTCGCGAAGAGGATAGTAGGACAATGGAATTCGACGCGCGACAGCGACCAGCGACGCACCTGTCTATGACGAGGGGTTAGGGGAGGTGTGCGCTGTTTCGGGGTGAGGCGACAGAATTCAGGGTGTAAAGGGGAAACAGGCGACGCTGGCTCGGCTCGCAGCGCACGCGGCGTCCACTGTCCTTTGACTCCTGAGCAGGTTTAGGAAACGTCAGAGGGCAAAGGGGTGAGGGAGGGGCTCAGTTAGTCCTGGCTTCCAGCGGGCGGACGTAGGCCCAGGGGATGAACGAGCAGATGAATAATGATACGGGGCTTGAGTCGCCCGACACGACATTCCGGGCAGCACTGAACGAGTAGATACAGTGGACTAGGGACTGGGGCCGACTCTAGGGGCTACAGGCTGGGCCCAAATGCCGCCGACGCCATTCTGTCGGCGCTGTCGCATCTATTGCGTGCTCGCGTTCACGATTGCTACAAGGCCGCCTCTGTGCCTCTGTGCCTCTGTGTCACTGTTCCTATGCTCTTCCCTCCGTCTCTCTTGTGTGACAAGGTAGATAGTGACTTCACTTGGGTCCTCCATCTCCTCTCCGAGGACCTCATTTAATGCCGAGGAAGAAGCTCGAGTAATTCGGGTGGGCAATTTGAGTCCGTCTCCTTCCCCAACCCTCTCGAAGCATCTGCGTCATTTGTGCGTGCCGCAAGTCCGACAGTTCTCGGCAGCGCTTACGTTAGAGGACATGTGTGCTGATTTGGGTGGCCAGACGGCGATATTGTCAGATTGCACTGCTGAAATGGACTTTGTACGGCCGGCACGGGGCATCTCCTGTGCCGTTGCGCCTTTTGTGCTGTTGCGCCTTTTGTGCCTCTGATGTGTCTGTTGATCGCACGCCATGTCGTCTCGCCCACACCATTCCAGAAAAGTAACATGAAACAGGTGTCAGAACGGCCCCAACCCGCTGATTTGACACCCTCTTCTTCCTTCTCTCCTTTCTCCTGCCTACAGATCTTCAGCCTCCGTCCGGCTGAAACGTGCTCAAATGTCTGCCGCAAAGCGTCTTCAAACAAGAGACAAGTCAGACATCAGACAACGCAGACAGACAATAGGTCATACACGACCTAATGTCGACAAGCTTGCTGACAAATACACCGTAGCACGGCCACGAGGTTCACTTAAACTTGTCTTTCCTCGATCCGTCCCTCTCGGCCCGTCCAGGCTATCGCTTGGCACGGCACAGCCGCAAGGAGAAGGGGTGACTGGCTTTACGTAGAGACAATGTCGCAACCATTGATTGCTCGCTCGCTTCACCGGTTCAACGACGCACCTTCGCGCGTACGGGCAGCGACTCGTTGCAGGCCGGCGTCCCTGCTCGGGACAGGGTTCACAGCAAGACATCTGCCGTGCTCCAGTCTTTGCACATGGTCCACGTTGCTGTCTCGGGCAGATTGGATTGTGATTCTGTTTCTTTGCTTCTATTTTGTTTTGTTGCACGAGTATCGTTTGTCCTACTCGTCGTCGTCAAACCATGCACCTGGCATACCGCGCCCGGCGTGTGCTGTCTTGGTGCTGGCGGTCCAGCCGGTGCCGTGGCGTATCCGCGCAGTAGGCGCAGGCTCGTTGTCCTCGTCCTCGACCACCTCGACGTCGTCGTACCCGTCGTAGTCGTCGTACTCGTCGTACTCGTCGTACTCGCCGTGCCCGTCAAAGTCACCGTCGCCGTACTCGTCAAAGTCTCCGTCGTCGTACCCATTGTACTCGTCATACTCGTCAAAGTCACCGCATTGTCGTCGCCGTCGTCGTCCGCCTCTTCCACTTCAATCAGCTGGCCGGCATCATGAAATCGTCGGGAAGCACGGGCATCTGCCGGTGATGTCGCCCATGTCTGCAAGGTCGTTCATCGCCATGACCCAGGGCCGCTCCTGCGACGCGTCGGAAAAGGTATTGTCGTCGCGCGCGGCGGCAGCGGGTCAAAGTCGTAGTTGGGCGTCGCGTGGAGCATGTTGTCCGGCACGAGGCCCATGAGGGCGGGGCGTGCCGTCCAGGTAAACGAAGCGGGCGACGCTCAGCGTGCAGGGCGCGGCAGGTGGCAGCGAGGCGGCGTCCACCTTGGCTGCCCCGACAAACTGTCGGCGACGTCGTGGAGAAGGGTGCGCGCCTGCGGCGCGTCCCACAGGTCCTTGGCGAGGTGAATGTACAGCTCCGTGTAGAGCGTCTCGTTGTCGTCGCGCGGCGGAAGGCCCCAGACGGCGCGCGGCACGTCCAGGCCCAGGGACTGGAAGAGCGCGCCGTACAGCCAGGGCAGGCGGGCCATGCGCGGGCGAGGGCGGCCTTGGCGCCCTCGACGTCTTTGGTCTGCAGAGAGGCGCACCAGCGACTGCCGGACATAGTCGCGCATCGGGTTGCTGCGGAGACTGGAACGCCTCCTTCGCCGTCGGCGGACGTCCCCAGGTACGAGATGAACCACCGGGCTTCAAACGCCCGCACGGCCAGCGACTGCGCATACAGCACCAGCGCGTACTCGTCGTCCGGCATCACGCTCAGAAACAGCTTCGTCCACGCCAGCGCCGTGCGGTACGTGCCGCGCGCAATCAGACTCCGCAGGTAGTGGTAGCCGGCCAGGACAAACTGCCGGTTCTCGGGCCGGTAGAAGCTCAGGCGCGCGCGGCCGTCGCCCAGCGTCTGCGGAACGACGACAGCGTCGACCGCCCAAAGGAAAAGAGCGCGCGCTCGCACAGGTCGGCCGCCAGCGACGCGTTCTGGTCCTGCAGCTTGGCCACGCGGCTGATTTGGATGAGCGACGCAATGTGGAACGGGTGGTCCCGCAAAAACTGGATCAGGAGCTGCGGGTTGTGCATCATGACCAGCGTCAGAAACTCGTTTTCCAGCGCCACATACGCCGGGCTGTGCACAAAGGCGTATTCCACCACCCCCGCCGTCTTCTGTTTCGGGTCGGTCAGCTGGCGCATCGCCAGCCCACCCGACGTCCCCGCGGCCACGTGTCCTTCCACTGGATAAAGGGTTGCGCTTGGCCACCAGGCCGGCCACTCCAGAGGACGGCAGCCGCTGCCCGTTGGCGCCCACGTAGACCATGCCCCGGGCGGCGGCGGCGGTGCGCGCAAAAACGACTCGAGGTCCATTTGGAGCATGCCCGCATTGCCCTCGGCCGCTTCGCCGCGCGGCCGGCCCGGCACGCCCAATGCGTCGTCGGCCGCTGCCGCTTGCACAATGTCGCGGCCAAACACCTCGCGCAGCTCGTTGAGCACGCGCAGGTCCGAGAAGTTGACCTTGATGTTGTACACCGCGTCCCGGGCCGCCGAGTGCATGCCGGGCCCGCCTGCTGTGCCCGTCCTGGCGCCGTCCTTGAGGCGCAGCTCTTCCAGAGCACGGTCAATCTCGTCGAGGCCGCCGTCCGTTTTGGCGGCAGCGGTTGCACTCGTCGTCGCCTTGGAAGGAGCTGCCTTGGCCGGCGTGGCCTCCACCGTCTCTGCACCCGCCTTGCCCGCCTTGCCCTTGCTCTTCTTCTTCTTGCTCGCGCTGGGTGCTGGCCGTGCCTCGTCGCTGTCCTGCTTTATTTGTGGCTCCCTCTCGTCGTCTTCCTTTGCGTCCCCGCCTTCATCTTCGTCCCCGTCGTCGTCGCCCTCGTCAGCCAAGGCGGCAAACGCCGCAAACACATTCTTGGGCCGTGGTCGCGTGTCGACTTCGGATTCCTCGTCGTCGTCGCTGTCGTTTGCGTTGTTCACGTCGTCGGCGCGGGCATCGTCCGACTTTTGCGCTCTCCGCTCTTCTTGCGCACGCAGCTTCTTCAATTGTCGGCTCGACATGGCTGCGGTCGTGGTCGGTGGCGTTGGATGTGGTGACGGGAGAAATGGATGCAAAAAGCACACGTAGCTGCACGATAAACTTTTAGTGCCTCCTAAGCGAATGCCGAATTACGTCGTTATGGGAAGCTGCACCGAACAGTCATCAGCGGCAAGAGCGACCCCGCCATACTGCTCAGAAGCTCCAGCTTTTTAGTGGGCCTGCTTATGTAATTGAAGACCATCAAATCGACGTCCACAGAAGACTCTCAGCCATCCATCGTACTCCGTACAGATCCGTCAAAGTCAAAGCTTTTCATTCAAGCCCCCGTTGCTATGCAAGACAAGTCCGGTCCGGTCCGGGTGGTATAAGATACAGGATACAATAACAAATATGCCCAGGTTGGCAAAGGCTACAGACAGGCACCCAAGGCCTCTACCGCCGCCATCTCTGCCAGAACTTGTACCATGGCACGCCGTCGCCGCCGTCGCCGCGCTCACGCTTGCTGCCGCTGCGGTGCTGCGACCAGAAGCGCCAGTAGTAGACGGGCACGCCGGCCAGCACAAAGCCCACGACGATGACGGTCTGCAGCGGCTGGCCGAAGACGGCGCGGCTGAGCAAGAAGAGGGAGACGCAGCAGAATATGATGGCGTGGTGATCCAGGCCTTGTAGGGCCGCTCGAGGTTGGGCTCCTTGACGCGCAAAACGATGAGACCCAAGACGGTCAGGAAGTAAAAGGTGTAGCCGGCGACGCCGTAAAAGGTCAGGAGGGTGCCAAACTCGCCGACAAAGACATAGGCGCAGGTCAGCACGCAGTTGAGGACGAGCGCGTAGATGGGCGTGAAGAAGAGGCCCATGTCTTCGTCGGCCACCAGGCGCGCAAACAGGCGGCCGAGCCAGTTGCGGCTGCGCGGCGCATGGATGCGTGTGCGCAGGCCGCCGTTGCCGCTGTTCCCCCGAGAAGCACCGGCGCCGGCCTCGTCGTCCGACCCCAGCCCGATGCGCCCAAAGACGGCCGGCAGGTAGCCCTCGCGGCCGGCCACGTACACGAGCCGACTGCTGGTAAAGGTCGAGCTGTTGAGCGCGCCAAAGCAGGAGGCGCTGACAATGAGGGCGAAGACGAGCGCGCCGACGGGGCCAAACACCTTGGCGCGAACACGACGGCCACGGTGTTGGTGGAGTTGATGGCCTCGAGCGACAAGACCAAGAAGTAGGCCACGTTGGCCAGCACGTAGCAGCAGATGACGAGCGCATGGCCGTGTGTGGATGACGCGTGGCAGGTCGCGGCGCGGGTTCTTGAACTCGCCCACGACGTAGTTTGTATTGTCCCAGCCGTCAAAGGCCCAGAGCCCTGCGTAGACGGCCACGGCCCACGCGGACGCGTCCAGCTTGGTGCCGGCAAACCACTCGTGCGTCTTCCAGTCCAGGCTCGGCTGCCAGCGTACGAGTAGCCCGTGGCGGCCACGACGATGCCCGTGACGGTGACGCCCAGCAGCGCGACGAACTTGAGGACCATGAGCAGGTCGTTGACGCGCTGTGCCCAGCTTGGTGGACACGCAGTTCATGGACCGTCACCAGCAGCACGCCCAGCAGCGCCACCGACTTGTTGATCCAGGGGCTGACGTCCACAGCGTCGGCGCCCACGACTGCGCGCACCAGGTACTCGCCCATGATGAGCGCAATGATGGCGGCGCTGCCCGGTTTCAGGACCAGCACGGCCACCCAGGTGAACAGGAAGCCAAACAGCTCGCCCAGGATCTTGGCCAGGTACACCTGCGAGCCGCCATTAGAGCGGGATGGCGCCACCCAGCTCGGCATAGCTCGCCGCGCCCGTCCAGGCCAGCACACCCGCAATCACCCACACAATTGAGCGCGGCGCCGGGCGAGCCGACATTGGCGTTCACTAGGCTGGGCGACGAGAAGATGCCCGAGCCAATGATGAGGCCCACAATGAGGGACAGGCCGTTGAAAAGGTCAGCGTCTTGTGCCGCTCGAGCGAGCCGGCGCCCAGCAGCCCGCCACCACTGCCGGCCGCCGTCGACGTGGGCGCGCCAATGGGCGCATACCCGTCGCGCCCGTGGTGGACGAGAGTGGAAACAGGTGGCTGCCAGGTCAAACCCGGATGACACGGAGAATGTTCTGCGTGCCCGCCCCGTCGTCCACCTCCATCCCGTACCGTAATGGCCGGTTGCCGTCGTCGTTTCCCTCGTCGTAATCGTCGCTGTCGCGCCGTCCCATGGCCGCCGGTGTTGTTGAAGTCGAGTGGATCTTCGCGCTCGAGCGACGCCTTGCGCGGACGACGAGATGCTGGGCCGCGACGAGGCCACACCGCCGCCGTCGGCACCGCTGGCATTGGAGCCCAAGTCCAGCTGGCTCGAGCTGGCCAGCGACGCGAGCTCCAGCGAGTCGCGTTGTGTGCGGCTGGAGGTTGGAGTAGGCGGCAGGCATCGAAGAGGGTCCTGGATGAGGATGTCGAGGGGTAGGGATTGGGTCGGCTCCAACAGCACGACGTCTCAAAGCTGATTGTCGTCGGAAAAGGACAAGTCCACTGTGTGCCTCGGGGCATGGCGGCCACAGGAGTCGTAGTTTGGCTGTGTCGAGGCTGTCCGGCGTCGTCAACAACGATGCTGGCAAGTCGCTGTCGTGTGCCAAGTGACGAGAAAGGGCCGGGTAGAAAAGTGTGCCGGACGAAAGATACGGATGGAAAATGCAGAGTGGAAAATGCAAGGTCTCGTGCGTCGTGTAGGCATAGGCGTCCGTGCGTGTTGCTTGAAATCAAGGAAAAAAAGTCCGATGCAATGGTTTGGAGATGTATTGAGAGACGTTTGAGAATCGCCAGTGCCTTGCGAGGAGACACTTACGCGAAAAGGCAAGAGCCAGATCGGTAGACAGAGGACAGACAGCCCCCTCGCGCTTTCCGAAAACGTCGCTTTTTCCTGTCTTTCCCCTGTCCGCGCTGTGGAAGGAGCGTTTGGCACGCACAGGGCAGCAAAGGCAGTTGCGCCAGCCAATAGAAGCGAGGATGGCGCAGGTGACCCCTAAATCCACTGTACAGCCTGGAAGAGCCTGTAATAAGCCGCTAAACAAGGGGCTTCAGTGGATTCTGGCGAAATAGGGGCATTCTACGGAGTACTCTATTTCGTCTCTTCAGGGGCAAGCATCAACACATCCCAATTTGCATCTGGCATTACAAAGTGCTGTCCCTTTGTGTCGCCTTGTTCATCCGTCCCTTTGCCCCTTTGCACGCCTGCAGGACACTTTTCTGTGTTTGTCGTCAACACAGCCCTTTGAGGAGTGATGTACTCTCGCAGTAGGCTGGCGTCCAAGACGCAGAGCCGGACAGAAACAACAAGCAGAAGGGGTTGCGTCATTTCGTCACCTTCTGACGGTTTCTTGTCAAACTCGCACCAGAGCATCGTATGTGATTTGATGGTTCGGTCGGTGCATGGGCTAGTGCGACATATCAAGCAGCGTCTCAAAGAGCCGCGTCGTTGTGACGGCGTATCACGTCAACTTGTGCGTCAAGCCATGCCCACAGATCGTATCACGTCCAAGAGGGCTCCTGTTGGCGGCCACATAGTAGGTTGCATCGGTAAAAACCCCCTGATCTCCACCTGATCTTGGACGGACGAGCGTGTAAAGTCAAAATCACCGTGCCGTTGTGGCCATGTGCCGGCATGGCCACGGCCTGTTGTAAGCCGCTTCTACTCTTCTTTCGGTGCACCGATGGACCCATTCAGTACGCCTGATAACGTATCGGCTTCTGCATAACACTCAAAGTCGTGGGCTATTCGTCTACTGCTTTCAAAAGCGACAAGAAGTCGTCGATGATGGCTTCTGATACGTGGTGACTGTAGATAAGTCAGTCCTATACTCACCCCACACTATACCCGCACTTCGCCAGATGGCCCGCCCCGTGCACTCACACAATCTCACTGGGACTCTTGCAAGTATGAAATCACAGAGCCTCAACCAGATACTTTGTTCTGCTTGCATATCGACGTTGAAGTGCTGTCAGTGACGGGCGTCGCTTGTGGCCGTTTCTGGCAGGTACGCTAACCCCACAGTTGTCTGTTATGACGGGCAGCTCCTGTCTATATCGCGATAAGAAAAAGTCCCGCCAAACAACCGACCTCAATTGAACCTCATCCGACTTCCCTTCGACCTCAACCTCACAACACTCCACCGCCCCCTTGTGTCCGAGGACCATGCCCGCACCGCCATGCCGCTCTCCAACGGACGATTACTAGGCAGCGTGCCGGCGCAGGCGGCATTGCGTCTGCGGCTGGCCGCCCCGATTGCAGCCCAGCTGCTGGGCCTCTTCCCGGGGCTTGACCTCAACTCTCACCCCAATCACCCCACGGCATTCTCGCATACACCAACGCTGTGCAGACGAGGCTACGCCGACGGCCGTGCCGACCCGCCACGACCAGCAGAAACTCGACCTGCTCGCCCTCGACCAGAAATGGCAGGCAAAATGGGCGGCCGCGGGGTCCTTTTTCGACGGACGGTCTCTGTTCCCTCCTCCTCTCCCTCGCCCTTTCAAGTTTGTCCTGCCCATGTTCCCCTACCCCTCGGGATCCTCCATATGGGCCACCTGCGCGTCTACTCCATTACCGGACGTCGTGGCCCCGCTTTTTAACCCGGCTGCAGGGCCACGATGTTGCTGCTGCCCATGGGCTGGGACTCGTTTGGTCTTCCGGCGGAAAACGCGGCCCTCGAGGCGCGGCGTGCAGCCGAGCAGGTGGACGCGCCGCAACATTACGCACATGCGGGCGCAGATGGACCGCATGAACGGCAGCTGGGACTGGTCGCGGCAGGTGTCGACGTGCGAGCCGGATTCTACAAGCACACACAGCGCATCTTCCTGTTGCTGCACAAGCGCGGGCTGGCGTACCAGGCCGAGGCTGAGGTCAACTACGACCGGTGGACCAGACGGTGCTGGCCAACGAGCAGGTGGACGCGCAGGGCCGGTCGTGGCGGTCCGGGCGCGGTCGTGGAGAAGCGGCTGCTGAAACAATGGTTTTTTGCGCATCTCCGAGTACCGCGAGGCTCTGCTCCAGGACCTGGACGTGCTGGCACAAAACGACGCCTGCCCGAGCGCGTGCTGGCCATGCAGCGCAACTGGCTGGGCCGCTCGACGGGCGCGCTGGTCAAGTTTCCGCTGCTGGCGTACGGCCACAACATGGGCCTTCCGTCGTCTCTCGAGGTGTACACGACGCGCATCGACACGTTGCTGGGCGTGCAGTACGTGGCGCTGGCCGCGTCGCATCCGGTCGTGCAGGGTCTCGCACAGGCCGACCCCGAGCTGCAGCGCGTTCCTGGACACGCTGCCGGCGCGCGCCGCCCGACAGCAAGGTCGGCTACCTGCTGCCGCACGTGCGCGCCATCAACCCGCTGGCCTACCACGACAAGCACGCCCGACGCCGCCAAGGAGTCGCTGCCCGTCTATGTGGCGCCGTACGTGCTGGGCGACTATGGGCGAGGGCGCCGTCATGGGCGTGCCGGGCCACGACGTGCGCGACCACGCGTTCTGGCGCCAGCACCGGGGCAGCGATCCTGTGCGCTTTTGTCCTGTCGGCGTCGGCGGACGAGGCCACAACGGTCCTGGACGTCGACAAGGCGGGCAAGACAGACGCCAAGGACAAGGAGGACGGCCCGTACGTCGGACACGGCTACATGACGGCGCACAGCGGCCCCTACAAGGGCCGCCCCGTCGCAAGAGGCGGGCGCGCAGCTGCTAGCCATGCTGGAGGCGGCCAAACCTGGCCACGGCCACGGAGCGCTGGCGCCTGCGGGACTGGCTTCGTCAGCCGCCAGCGCTACTGGGGCGCGCCCATTCCCATTATCCACTGCGATTAGCTGCGGCGCTGTGCCGGTGCCCGAGCAGGACTTGCCGGTTGTGCTGCCGGACGTCGAGCAGCACTTTGCCGGCAAGCATGCGGGCAACCCGCTGGCGTCGCCCGCCGCTGCCGACTGGGCCAATGTGCCCTGCCCGCAGTGCCACGGCCCGGCGAAGCGCGACACGGACACAATGGACACGTTTGTGGACTCGAGCTGGTACTATATGCGCTTCATCGACCCGCACAATGAGGAGGCGCCCTTTGCCGCCGACAAGGCGCTGCAGAATCTGCCCGTTGATTTGTATTGGGCGGCATCGAGCACGCCATTCTGCACCTGCTGTATGCGCGCTTCATCTACAAGGTGCTCATGACGTCGGAGTTGGTGACGGGGAGCGGGAGCGGGAGCGAGCCTGTGAGCGTCAGCGAGGACAAACCCGTGTTTGAGCCGTTTACTCGCCTGATTACGCAGGGCATGGTGCACGGCAAGACGCTCGTCGACGCCGAGACCGGGCGCTACCTGCTGCCCAGCGAGGTCGACACCTCCGACCCCGCGCGTCCGCTCGTGAAAGCCACGGGCCAGCCGGCGTCCGTTGTCTACGAAAAGATGAGCAAGTCCAAGCACAACGGCGTCGACCCCACCGAGACGATTGCGCGGCACGGTGCCGACGCGACGCGCGCGCACATGCTCTTCCAGGCGCCCGTGGCGGAAATCCTGAATTGGGACGAGGGCAAGATCACGGGCGTCACGCGGTGGCTCGGGCGGGTCCACGGGCTGGTGGTGACGCTGCCAGAGGTGGACGCCACGACGCCATTGCAGTCTGTGGCGGACGACCTAAAGACACGCCGTGAAGCAGCTGACGCCGACGCCGCCGCTGGGACGTGGATGCCGCCGTCTGGCGCGAGGTGCAGCTCACCATTGCCTCGGTGACGGCTTCGTACACGAGCATTTACGCCCTCAACACGGTCGTCTCCGACTCATGCGGCTGTCCAACACGCTGGTGGCGGCCCACGAGGCCGCCGTCGTCACCCCTTTGGTCCTGCGCGCCGCCGTGTCCACGCTCGTGCGCATGCTCGCGCCCATTACGCCCGCCTTTGCGAGGAGTGCTGGTCTGTACTGGAGGGGGGTCGACGGGCTGTTCACGGCCACCCCCGAGCACATTTCCCCGCCGAGACGGGTCCGTCGCCTGGCTGCAGCCGCGGCTGCAAAACTGCGCCGTCCAGATCAACGGCAAGCTGCGGTGCGCCGTCGACATTCCGCGCGCTCCCGCCGGCCTGACTGGAAAGGCTCTCGGTGCCTGGCTCGCCGACGCTGTGCTGGCCACCGACGAGGGCCGCGCGCGCCTGACGGGCGAGGGCCGCGTCGACATTCGCCAGGCAACGAAGACGATTGTCATCAAGAACGGGAAGCTGGTGAACTTTGTATTCTAGGCGGAGGAACAGAAGATGTCGAAAGTGCATGGCATGGCATGGGCATCGTTGTATATACTGTAGACGATAATGACATCACACATCATACACTGGAGCACCCAAGGATCACCTCCTCCGTATGAACACCGACCGGCCGTGGCCGCTGCCCTTGATGGCAACCGTCCGCCCAGCCACCGTGACCGACCGACTTGGGCTGTCGACGTCGACTACGTCCGGGTCGTCGGCCCAGATCTCGATCTCGAGAGGTGACGCCGTCTTCAGCGCCAGAGCGACCACACGCTCGGCCTCGCGCGCTGCCGCCGGTCTCGCAAAGCAGTCTCTGTGCACCCAGGCGGGCGGCCAGTTCCAGCAGACGTACGTAAAATACATCCTCGGCCTCTGCGCCAGCATATTGCTGGTCCTCTTTCCCGGATGCGGGCACCGGCCCGGGCACCTGTGCCAGCTTTGGCTCAAAGATGCGTACAGACCGTGCGGTGTCGCGTGCGAAGCCGTCTGTCGAAATGTACGGCGGGTTGGACACCAGCACGTCCAGGCGGGGCGGCTGCGACGCGTCTGTCGGCTGCAGCAGGTCCCGGACGGCCGCGTCGCTGAGCCAGTCGTCTGCAAACAAGTCTCCTTGCACGAAGCGGACAGAGGACGGCGCAGACGTCCCCGGGGTCGTCTCGTCTGCCACGAGCCCGTTCCGGGCTGCATTGGCCCTCGCCAGAGATACGGCGGCTGGTGCCAGGTCGATGCCGACGACACGCAGCGGCTCAATACGCGCTGCCTCGGCCTTGTGCTGCAGCCGAGCGTACAGCAGCAGGGCAATGCAACCCGTCCTGTACAGGCGTCCAGGATCGTGAGCGGCCGTGTGCCGTTGGGCTCTTTCTGTCTGCATTCTTGCAGCAGCAGATCCGCCAGGTGCATCGAGTACGCCTCTGGTTCCGGTCTGGGGTGTCAGTCGGACTCGGGTGGAAAGCAAAGGGCACGGCCGTCTCACCTCGGAATCAAGACGCCTCGCCGGCACAAGAGGTCCAGGGGCCCAAACGGCTGCGTGCCCAGGACATACTGCAGGGGTTCACCACGACCACGCCGGCGGCACAATGCAAGCACGCGTTGCTGGCGAGTGTACCTCCTCTCCTCCTGACCATTGACGTGCTCTTGGATCCACGGAGCTCAGTCCGAGCCGACGACAGGTCACGGCAGACGGGCGAGCAGCAGCGGCCGCGCCGGGGAGAAGCGGCGAGCGCGCCAGAAGAGCGATGGGGGGAGACGGGCATGTGACGGCGATGTTGTTTGACGATGCCGGCCAAAATACGTGCCGCAATACTGTGCCGCAATACTGTGCCGCAAAGGTCTTGGCCAGCCGTCTGTGTCTATGTCTTGTCTGTTCTATTTTTGGCACCTTCCGTTCCTGCACTGCGTGCTTTGCCCGCCAAAGGCAGGCACGACGGCTGGACGGAACGACCCCAGGGACAATTAGCGCACTTCCAGGCTACAGCTTGGGAAGTCGCGGCCTTGGCACCACTCATTTGGAAGGCATGTGTCTATCTGTACTCGTAGGCAGGAACGACCGATGCCGATGCCCAAGGCTAAAAGCAGACAAACTCAGCTGCAGTCGTATTATGTCGTGCTCTCACGACGTACGTCGTCCGTCCATCAATGCGACGTACGAGTGGAAGACGCCATGATGGGTCCAGCTGCCAGCAATACTCCTTGCCAAGTGCGACACGCGCGAGCGACGAAAAGACATGGACACGCAACCAAGCAGACAACTTACGCACACGCTGCCAGCCGTGCCTTCCGTGTCTATCTGTACTCGTAGTTACTCCATACAGACTGTTCCCACAAAGCGCCAGACGTCGAATCCTTCGAAGCGGCAGTCCGGGCAGGGAAGGCACGGCTGGGAAGGAACGAGCCGAGAAACAAGCCCCGAGAAACAGTGGCACAAACGACAGAAATGGAAGGACCGCCTGCCACGCACACGACGTACGTCGTTCTTCGTCAGAAGCCCCAGCACCGCAACAACTCACCACCAGTACGACTAGATTCAAGCTCCACGGACCCCACTCTAGACAAATGGTGCGCCCGCTACCTGCGGCCCCTGTAGGTTTCTCCCTATCCGCTACGGCGAAGTGGCACTGTTTCGAGGCAACCAGCTCCCGCCTGCCTCTTCTGGGTTCCGGGGTCGAGAGTCGAGAGTCGAGTGAGAGGAAAGAGCGACGGGCACTGTACTTCGTAGCTCCGGGTGCAGCGTGTAAAGAGGTACTTGAACGGCAGGGACGATCGAAGAACAGGGAGGCAGGAGGGGCAGGAACACAAAGACCAAGAACAGCAGGAACAGGACCAGGAACACCAGGAACAGCAGGAACCACCCGGCAAGGCAGACAGCCCCATTCCGCCATTCTGCAACTCACCTTTGACCATTTGTAGTCTGCATTGACACTAAACGTAAACCATCTCGAAACAAGCCGACCACCAGGAAGCCGACAAGGACGACGAAAGCAACAAACGACGGCGGCGACGGCGACGCCAAACAAAAGACGATCGCGCCAACTGAAAACAACAGGATAAAGGGCCAATCTAAACAAGTGAGAACCCGAGAAATCGAGGATGCTGCCAGCCACAACCCGCTGAATCGCTTCCAGCCGCAGACAGGACGTGCTCTCTTTCTTTCTTCTTCGACTTGTCTGTTTTACTTTTGCTTGGCTGGGCGCAGCGACCGAAAGAAGGGGTCCAGTGAGCTTGGCCAGTTGTACATGGCCATTCTGCTATCTCCACTTCCACTTCCATTTCCATTCCGCGGGCTTCCTTTATCTACGCGTACTCGTATCCTTTCCACGATTTGTTCTCGACAAACGAGAGAAGAAGAAAACACGTCGAATACACGTTGAACGAGCTGACTGGGCAAGAGGCTGCGCGTCAGCAGAGCACAATCGTTGAGCTGTCCACTTTCCCACGCTATTTTCTCAGCGCCCCACGGCCGGACGACAATACGAGGGGACGTCGACTACCAGACACGGCAAAACTGCCAACACACGACAAGACGACATCTACCACGATCGTTGAGCTCTGGACATGTTGCCGCCGCGCGCCGTCCTCTGCATTTGGCCGACCAGCGAACGCGGCCGGTAAGGCCCGACAGACGAAGCCGGCAATCGACGACACAACAATCGCGATACGAGACGAGACACAGGAGACACACAAGACAGACAAGACAGGCAAACAAACAGACCACGAGGCGACGAGATGGCCAGCGGACGTGCCAACGGGGGCGGCAGCGGGAGCGCCGGAGGCAGTGCCAGTGGGAGTGCGAGCAGAAGCGCAGGAAAGGCTCCCACGGTGCACACGCGCACATTGACACCCGCATCCGCATCTACGCCTCCGAGACCGTCGGCACCCTGCTGGCCGCCATTGCCACCGCCCTGCAAGACACCCTGCGCATCCTCGTGTTTGCCGACAAGCGCGGCTGGGCCCCGACGAGTTTGAGCAGGTGCGCGCCGTCGAGGAGGCGCTGGACGAGGCCAAGCGCGACTTCCAGGCCATGGCGCCGCTCGTCAACGGCCAGTTCTACTACGAGAACGACAGGAGGCCGGAGAGCCTGGCCGAGCTGGCGTCATTGCGCGGCTTCTTTGACGACCAACACAGCTCTTCCGCGACTGGATCCGCTCGGGCGGACCATCAACCCGCTCTGGGTGCGCGACCACCGCGCGCCTGCGCCGGCAGCTTCACCGCGCCCAGTGCCGCGCCGCGCGACGCATTTCAATGCCGAGCACGAGGCCGGCGACGGCAGTTGGGAGCGGTGCGCGCTGCCTGGGCGGCATTCCTCGTGTACCGGCGGTGGCGCGAGCAAGAGGACCTGCGCAAGACACAGGCTCGAGGACAGACGCAGCACGCACAACATGCGCACAACGCACAACAAGCACAACAAGCACAACAAGCACGGCGGTCCACAACGGGGCAGCGCTACAACGGCAACCAGCTGCAGCCGATACCGAGCACGCCGCATGAAGCAACGCAGCACAGCTGCGAGCGCGCGAGCAGCAACTATTTTCGCCAGGAGCGGTTCCGCGGCCGGGCGGATACAACGACGCGCACGAAGACGAGTTGAGAGCCTCGAGATGACACCACAGCCGCCGTCTTCGCACAGCGCAAGTGCAAATCCAGCCTCGATACGGCGCTCGTCAAACCGGCCTTGAAAGCACCACAGCGGCCAAGAGCGCCATCCAGCTCGACACCGACACCAGCCGCCGCCGCCAAATACCCGTCTCTGCGCCCACACCTATACCCATACCCTCCGCCTTTAGCGGCAACTTTGAGCCGGCAACAAACAACGATCCCGCTCCACCCCGACGAACCCCCCTCGCCACCACCCAAAACCACCGACGCTCGAGGACCTCGTGCCCTACTGCAACGCCGTCGGCACGTTTGAGCGCTTTTGGCGACCGCGACATTGCCTTTATCTGCGACTATTGCGACGGCCACATCGTCTGGGAGGATGTGCAGCGGCTGCCCACGACACGCGTGCCGCCTGCTGCCATTTGCCAGCAGCAGTCACACGCCCCTCGCGTCCTCGTCGCCGACTTCTTACTTGCCATTTACCGCGCCGAAAACGGCGGCCTCGTCACAGGCCACGCCGCTCCCAAACATACCGGCTGCCGTCACCGCTGTCCCCGCCGGGGGGGCGCTGTCCACATCACCGTCCACGACGGCAATCAGCATCCCTCCTGGGGCTGCCCACGCTGCCCGAAGACGGCGACGAACGCCTACCCACGGTGGCAGGCAACGACCGTGGCCGTGTCCGACGCCCAGCACCCAGCGCACCATTGTCTTTGCCCCGCTGGCCATTGCCAACCACCTGGCGCCCATGACGGGCGACTGGGAGTCGCGGCTGTGGTGCCCCTACTGCGACGACTACCTGTACTACGACAGCGCCGAGGGCGACCAGGCAAAGTACGCCCAGGACGAGCACGGCTTTCCCTCGCTCACCGACTTTCAGCTGCACCTGGAGTGGCAGCACTCGGCACTGCCCTTGCCCTTGCCAGCCATGCCCGCAGCCACCAGCAATTGTGCTGTGATGTAGGCTGGGGCGGGCCTGGGGCGGTGGGGTGCCTCCTCTGCCACGCCCCCTTATTCTCTCTTCTTTTCCGTCCCATTCACCATCTCTCATGATCATGACAGCGTATGAGCGACAGCATTTTTCGGTTACTGGGTAATGGGATATTTGGCCTGTTTCGTTTCGTTCCTTCTATTCTGTTCTTCTCTTCGCTTCTATTTTCTATTTTACATCTTTCAATCCTTCTTCTTACGTTGGATTCTCCTTTCATCTTCTGTTTATGTGACATCGCCGGCTCTTTTCATGGCTTGATGCCGCGCGCTCTTCGGGTCCAACCTCTTATGCATCTAATGCCACATTCACATTCACGTTCATATTCACACTCGCCGTAAACCGTGATAGGGAACCCGTCTGTATGCTTTCTAGGTAATCTTACAATGTACTATTATTTTATCCTCGCTTCGCTCGCAAACTTGCTCCTCGCCTCGCTCGCGTCAACCGCCTTTGGGGCCACGCCCCGTTACATCGACCGCAGGTAGTTGCTCTCCTTGATCTTGGCCCGCCGCTCCTTGCGCAGCGCCACCCGCAGCTCCTTGCGCTTGCCCGCCGCCGCCATGGTCCCTTCGAGCGCCGTGGGTACAGGCGCGTCGTCGCCGCGCGCGGCAGTGACGGGCAAGTTGACCGACTGGTGCTGCATCGGAATCTTGGGCGCCAGGGCCGTCAAGTCACCCGTCGCCAGCACCTTGGCCTCCAGCTCACGCTGCCGCCGCAGCGCCATCCGCCGCTGCTTTTTGCTTTTGGCTGGGAGAGTTAGTACCTGTCCGCCCCAGGGTCAAAGGATGGGGGTGCGTTGCCGGCTGCAAACGCTCGCTGGCAGGGGGAAAGGGGAACGGCGCGTCTCCTGCTTCGCCGACTTTCACATACAGAATTCATCGCCGGCATCGGCGTCCTCCGTGGTGGCCGCCTTCTTCATCACTTCGAGCAGTTCCACAGCCATGCCGGGTACTCTTCGTCGCGCAGGGCGACCGGGTCGGCCTTGCCCTTGGTGTAGTTGAGGCCGGCAAGCACGGTGCCGGCGGTGCACGACGAGAGTGCAGCGGGGGCGTCACTTTCCGTCGGTGCTGCCGTTGCTGCCGCTGGTGCTTCTTGTGATGGTGCGTCGGCCGGGCGGCATGTCGAGAGGCAGGGGAGGTCGAGAAGAAGGAGGACGGGGCGGGTGTGCGTAATGGGGCAGAGGCTGTCTGACGTGGCGATGTGGCCGTCAAAGTCGAGGGCCTGGTCCTGGTCGAGGTCTGGCTGGCGGTCGCCAAAGCCCGCCGCAGCAGGGCGGTCCGGCAAACACTCATCGTGCTGGCCATTGGTGTGTATGGCAGTGGCGTGGTGTGGCCGCTCAGTCGTCGTTGTCGTCGTCGTCGTCGTCGTCCTCGTCGTTGTCGTCGCCGTTGCCGTCGAGCGTCAGTTCTGGCCTCTGGTCTCTGGTCGCACGACGTGTGACTTGGCCCACGAGAAAGCTCTGTTCTGCCCACAGGCCCAGTTTTTTTAGTAGGGGTGCGGCGAGGCCTGTATTTTTCGGCGTTAGCTGTCCTGGGGCCGTTGCCAGCCCAGAGCCTTGCACTGCACGTGACCCCCTCTACGATGAGGAAGCATGCACGCTCCATGCACCGCAGACGGGCGTGAACGCGTGTCAGACTGGGCTTGGACAGGCCAAGGGACTTCCCAGCTTGTAAGCCGACTCTAGAGGCATTTTGGCTCCGCGGCGACAATCGTTGGCTTGTTCGCTGTCGTGTGCCAGTGGCCACCAAAACGACACCCGAGAGCGGACCAATCAGGTGCCTTTTGATTCCGGGGAGGTCATCTGGGGCAGCTTTTTGAGCAGAGCTCTTTGAGCGTCGGCTCTGGTTCATAGAATGGCTCATAATGACGCCCACAAGCGCAACATAGGGACGGCCAATGGGTCTGTCTCGGAGATTGGCTTCAAAGATTGCATTTAACACAGTATGTACATGGGGTCCGGTGCAGGGCCATTCCCTCGCAGCCCGGTTTCCCTCCTCACAATCGCTCGCTCTCTGCGGAGTTCTCTCCTGTCTGTGCCATGCCAGAGTCGGCAGCAACAGCTACTGTCGTGTCCGATCGTAGCAGTGCTCTTCCATGCGCCGGCCAGTGTGTCCGCCGTGGCCCGTGGTCGCGTTCCTAGCCAATGCGGCCTCCACAGCCCCCGCGTCTTCTGTCGTTTCCCTTCCGTCGTCTAGTCGTCGGCCGCCGCTTATTGCTTGTTCTCAAAGTAGTTTTGCTGCTCAACAGGTAGCCCTTGACGCGGGCCGTCTTGAGCAGCTGCAGATACCGTTCTGTCTGTGTTAGCGTTGGCCGCCGGTCTGCCGCCGTATCGTGAAAACATACCCTCAAGTGGCCGCACTTCTCCAGGTGGTTGACGCCCTCCCGGTAGTAGCATTTGCTCATCTCCTCCCGCACCAGCCGGCCCATCATGACCTGCACCCACTGCTCGCGGACAATGGCATCCTGCGCCTGCTTTAAGCGCTTGGTGTCGTCGTAGTCGACGCCGTCAAAGGTCGGCGGCACAGTCGGCTTCTTGGCCAGGAACGAGGCCGACTCGGGAGTCGGCATTGTGGGTGTGGGGGGTTTGTGCGCGTAGAGAGAGGTCGGGTGTGGGAGGTGAACGATTCTCGTGGTCGTCGCAGGCGCGGGCGTGGACGTGGATGTGGATGTGTCGTCAAGTGGTGGATGGTTTCGAGGTCCACGGCTCTGCGGCAAACGCAAACGCACCAAAGCCAATGGCGGGCGCTGCGAAGCACAGATTGGTGCCTTGCAATCCAGGCCGCATTCTCCCCAGCTCGGGCCATCGTTTCTTCCTTACAGCCTCTTTGTCAGCCGCCTTCGCTCCCCTCACCGCCCGACCCACTTATGCACGAAAGTGTCTGACCAACCACGCTAATAGTTTTGCAGAGAATTTTGCCGCTCAAAAAAAAAAAAAAGTATAGTCCTGGGCAGGCAAGAAAGGCAAGGTGAAAAGGGCAGGCTCAGTCAGGGCGCTCCTTCCCCGAAATTCGCATATAACTTCCTGCATTTGTCTCCCATTTTCCTTCGTCTCCTTCTCTCTCTCATCTCTCATCTCTCATCTCTCATTCTCTCTTGACATCTACTTCTCTCCCAACCCTCTTCACCATCCCCATTCCTCTTCATCACCTTCCCCTACACACCCACACACACATCACCATGGGCAAGTCAAAGGACACCAAGGTCAAGGCTGTTGCCGATCCCACCAGACCGTCAAGAACGGCGGCGTCACCAAGCCGTCCAAGACGTCGGACGCCAAGTCCAAGAAGATTGCCAAGGAGGTTGCGGCCAAGGCCGTGAACGGCAAGAAGGAGAAGAAGGCCAAGAAGGTCGAGAGCGAGAGCGAGAGCGAGTCGGACAGCGAGTCTGAGGACTCTGCCTCGGACTCCGACTCCGACTCTGACTCTTCCGAGTCTGAGGAGGTGAAGCCCACCAAGAAGGCCGCCAAGAAGGAGGAGTCCGAGTCTGAGTCGGGCTCCGACTCGGATTCCGACGAGGAGTCGGACTCTGACGAGGAGGAGAAGCCCAAGGCCGAGAAGAAGGAGGAGAAGGAGGCTGTACGTTATCCACCCACTTTATAAAGTCCCTCTTCCTGTCCCCTACTAACAACATCCAGTCCGACTCTGACTCTGACTCTGATTCCGACTCCGACTCGGACGAGAGCGACTCGGACGACAAGAAGACCGAGGAGCCCTCCAAGAAGCGCAAGGCCGACGACGAGGAGTCTGCCGAGACGACCAAGAAGGCCAAGACCGACGAGGTCGAGGCTGAGGCTGCCCCGAGGAGGGCAGCACCCTGTTCGCCGGCAACCTGGGCTGGAAGGTCGACGACAACGTGCTGTACGAGGAGTTCAAGATCTGCGAGGGCCTGGTCAGCGCCCGCGTCATCACCGACCGCGAGCAGCAGCGCTCGCGCGGCTTCGGCTACGTCGACTTCGACTCGGCCGCCAACGCCAAGGCTGCCTTTGAGAAGATGCAGGGCTTCTTCATCGAGGGCCGCGAGCTCAAGCTCGACTTCTCGACCGCCCGCCCCAAGAACAACGACGGCGGCAACGGCGGTGCCGTCGACCGTGCCAAGAAGTACGGCGACACCATCAGCCCCGAGAGCGACACCCTGTTCGTCGGCAACCTGCCCTTCCACGCCGACGAGGACACCGTCTCTGCCTTCTTCTCCGAGGTCGCCAACATCAAGTCCCTGCGTCTGCCTACCGACATGTAAGTCCCTTGCACGCCTGCACGCACTCTTGCGCTACAGTACATCCACTAACTTGCCAGGGAATCCGGTCGCCCCAAGGGCTTCGGCTACGTCTCCTTCTACTCGCTGGAGGATGCCAAGAAGGCCTTTGAGCAGCTCAACGGCCAGGACTGCGCCGGTCGCAACGTCCGTCTGGACTACTCGACCCCCAAGCCCGCAACGACTTCGGCGGCGGTGGTGGTGGCCGTGGTGGTGGCCGTGGCGGTTTCGGTGGTGGCCGTGGCGGTGGCCGCGGTGGCTTCGGTGGCCGTGGCGGTGGCCGCGGTGGTTTCGGTGACCGTGGCGGTCGTGGTGGTTTCGGTGGTGGCCGTGGCGGCGGCGGCGGCTTCCAGGGCAAGAAGACGACCTTTTAAGTGTCGCCTTATGACGACGCCTAGAAGCGTCTCTTGCGTCTCTCTTTTCACTTGTGTTTCTTCCCCTTTTCCCCTTACGGCATAGCGGCTTATTTTCCCGAGGGCTCGTTCGGTTTTCTGCGCACACACTTTTGTTGGTATTGGCTAGGTTGGCTGTCGGTCTGGCGTTTTGTCTCGTATGTCCTGCAAAGGACAGAACGAGCAGAATGTCAGAGGCTCGTGAGAGAGGGCGTCTTGGGCTTCTTTGGAAGCGCACGGCGCCGCGATACAACTGAGGGCTCGATCCGAAACTCTGTGGGGCTCTGAAATATGTTTCCATTTGTCCCATCTCGTGGATGTGGACTAAGAAACCAAGACGATGATGACCTGATGACCGGTTTTTGGCTCCTGCTTGGCTCCTGCTTGGCTCCTGCTTGGCTCCTGCTGGCTCGCTCCGTTTGCACTCGCTACCGAGGGAAAAGAAAGATGCAAGAAACGAAACAAGACAGAAAGCTCGTGGGAGAAGAGACCGCGTTCTCTTCTCCCGCATGAGGGACAGTGCCACGATTAGTAAACAAAATTGGTGATGGGTTCATGTTGGGTTATGTTTTCTTGTTTCTGGCTCGTTTCTTTTTCATACTGGGAGCAATGCTCATTTTCGCTGTTTATCTACTTGCAAATCTGTGGCTTTGTTCACTTTACCTTTAAACTCTCGCATCGGGGTTTCTCCTGAGGGCTCGACTGTCCGTCTTTCACGCATCCAATGTGCGGATGACGGCAGGATCAAGACGGCTACTTGTTTTTCTGTTCGACTGGATCGGTTACCCTCCGGGGCATCGCAGTCTGTGATTTCCGAGAGGAAGTCGTCAGACGGCCGGGGCGAGGACGTCTGTCTTTTGACAGCCGTCTTTGCCTCGTCTTCGTGGGCTGGCAAGGCATTGGGATTTACAAAAAGAACAGAGGCTGTCACCAGTCTCTTCTTCGAGTCGATTTTACGTGTTGCGCTGGTAAGTAACAGAATGAAAAACGCCCTTCTACCCCCTCAGCCTGTTTCCTCCCTTCCCTTTTCTTTTCACCCTCCCCCTCCATCGTAATAGCCTTGGATAGAAACAAAGGACATGAAAGACAAAAAAGCAGAGAAAAAGCGAGTCCTTAGAAACGCGTCGGCGTTCAGGTTATACAAAAGTTAATTTACATAATGTTGATGAATGTTGTCGTGCCCTTATATCGATCATGCTGGCAATTCGTGTATAAATCATGTGTTGTCGTGTATGCCTCGGTTGACAGACCATGCAAACAAACTTGTTTCCCCAACGGCACTCCTTTACTCGTGGTCTCGGTTCGTGCTATGCGATTCACTCACAGCCTCGAGTCATGTCTTCACCTTTAAATCATGATGCTCTTTCTTGGATATCCGTAGCATTTTATATTTTGTGGCTTTCCTCGTCATATCATTTGTTACAAAATAGTTTCGTAGACCCAGATACTACTATCAACTCCCAGAAACCCCGAATGAAATCGAGAGCCTATCAAGTCAAAATAAGTTCAGGTAAACGATCTGCACCAAGACTGATGCAGTCTTTGAGAGTTGCTTTCCTGAATCCAGTGCACCCACGTCGTGTCTTGATACATGTCGAGAGCTCGCACAGCCCAGCCAATGAGCGTAGGCTTGTCAACGGCACTGCAGTCGTAAAGTACAGCGGGTCACATCCCACCAAGACCAGTCAACTTGGAAACGGCGGCGCTACAAGCAACAGGACCAGAACGTCTCGACTGCCACATCTTTCGCAGCGTTTTCATTTTGGCCTGCCCGTTCTTTTTCTTTTTTCTTCTTTCTCTTCCTCTTCCTCTTCCTCTTCCTCTTCCTTTCCTCTCCTCTCCTCTCCTCTTCCTCTTCCTCTCCTCTTCCTCTTCATTTCCTGTGCTCGCCTGCCCGCAATGCCCCAGACACCCGTCAATGTGCCGGCGTTTGCGGCGCGACAGCTGGAGCTCCTCGCGGCCGAGCTGCAGTCGGAAATCGCCCAGACGGCCGAGACGGTGGGCGGGCATACACCGGCGGCGCTGCAGCGGGCGGGCGTCGCGCTCGTCAATCTGGTCGTCGGCGGGCGGCGCACCGGCATGGGGGACGGACCGTCTTGACGTTGGAAGGGGACCCGGCTACCGCGTCGTCAGACGAGTTGCCCGAGCACGGCCTGAGGACGGGCGACGTGGTGCTGGTGGCGGAGCAGCCCGGCGGCAGTGCCAAGAAGCGGGAGATGCGCGACCTGGAGAAGCGGGGTGTGCACGGCGTGGTGACCCGGGTTCGGCGCTCGGCGCTGGAGGTGGCGGTGGATGACGGCAAACAGGAAAACGAAGAGCATGTGGACGCACTGCTCCAGAGCCGCGTCTGGCTGCTCAAACTGGCCGACGAGGTGACGCACAAGCGCATGGCGACGACGATGCGGACGATCCAGGGCATGCCGGAGGCCAACTACACGCCACTGATGCGCGTCTTGTTTGGGCTGTCGTCGCCGGGACAGGCGGTACGTGGCGCCACCGACACCGGGGCGGTGGACTGGGTCGACCCTACACTCAACGACTCGCAAAAGGATGCGGTGCGGTTCGCGCTGGCGGCGCCCGAGGTGGCGCTGATCCACGGCCCGCCCGGCACGGGCAAGACACACACGCTGGTCGAGCTCATCCTGCAGCTCGTGCGCCGTGGCCTGCGGGTGCTGGTGTGCGGGCCGTCGAACATTGCCGTCGACAACCTGGTGGAGCGGCTGGCGCCGCATGCTGTGCCCATGGTGCGGCTGGGCCACCCGGCGCGCCTGCTGCCGTCGGTGCTGGGCCACGCGTTGGATGTGCTCACCCAAACGTCGGCGGCGGGCGCGATTGTGCGCGATGTGCGGGCCGACATGGACGCGCGGCAGGCCGACCTGAAAAAGCCCAGGCAAAAGGGCGGGCCGGCCAACAAGACGGCGCGGCGGGCCATCTACGGCGAGCTGCGCGACCTGCGAAAAGAATACCGCGAGCGGGAGCGGCGGTGCACGCGCGAGCTGGTCGGGGGCAGCAAGGTGGTGCTGGCGACGCTGCACGGCGCGGGCGGGTCGCAGCTCCGAGTGTCGTCGTCCGTCGACGGCCCTGCACCTGCCTTTGACGTTGTCGTGATTGACGAGGCGAGCCAGGCGCTGGAGGCGCAGTGCTGGGTGCCGCTGCTGTCGGCGCGCAAGGTCGTGCTGGCGGGCGACCACCTGCAGCTGCCGCCGACGGTCAAGGCGACAGCCAAGACCAAGGCCAAAGACAAGGCCAAAGACACAAAGGGCACCGGAAGGACGGAGGCGGCGGTCGCCGGGCGCCTGGACAAGCTCACCCTGGATGCCAAGGGACAAGGGGCCGCCACGACACTCGAGTACACCCTCTTTGATCGCCTGCTGGACCTCCACGGCAGCGCCATCAAGCGCATGCTGACGACCCAGTACCGCATGCACGAGCGCATCATGCGCTTTCCGTCCGACACGCTGTACGAGGGCCGACTGGTGGCGGCCGAGAGCGTGGCGGTCCGGCTGCTGCGGGACATCAAGTACAGTGCAGACGCGGACAGCGGTGCAGCGGCTTCTGCTGTCGGCGACATTGACGAGACCCGCGAGCCGCTCGTCTTCATCGACACCCAGGGCGGCGAGTTTCCAGAGACGACGGAGGAGGAGGCCTCGGCGTCCAGTGACGGCGACAAGGACAGAGACACCAAGTCGGCCAAAGCCCGCCTGTTTGGCGGCAGCAAGTGCAATGCCATGGAAGCACTGCTGGTGCGGCAACATGTGCGCACTCTGGTCAGAGACGGCGGGCTGCGGCCGGCCGACATCGCCGTTGTCACGCCGTACAATGCCCAGCTGGCGCTGCTGTCGGGCCCCCTCAAGCAAGAGTTCCCGGGCATCGAGCTGGGCAGCGTCGACGGCTTCCAGGGCCGCGAGAAGGAGGCCGTCATCGTCAGCCTGGTGCGGAGCAACGATACCGGCGACGTCGGCTTCCTCGCCGAGAAGCGGCGGTTGAATGGTGGGTGCTCTCACGCATGTGTCTCATTTTGGTCTGGTAGTCCACACGCTGACATCACAGTGGCCATGACGCGCCCGAAGCGGTCCCTCACCGTCATTGGTGACTCGGAGACTGTCAAACGGTGGGTTGATACGGTCCTCTCCCTCCCAGCCTTCTCCGTCCCCACTAACAACCACGTAGAGGCAGCGCTTTCCTCAAGAGCTGGATGGATTTTCTGGAAGAGAATGCCGATTTGCGCTACCCCGATGCGTCCGCCGTCGTCGCCGAGTCGTGATCGTTATGGAGACGACATGGCCGACAGTGGCGTGGAGATGGATTGTCCAGCCTCCCTTTTCGAAGAGAGTAAGAATGGGAAGCGATGTTCTCATACTCCACCATGCCATGGAGGCTGCGCCATTCGTTATCCGTCGTTCCACTCCCCACCGTCGTACAAGCTGGGTGTCCCGGCGACGTTCTCGTCTCGCCTCTTCTTTGACCGTTTCTTTGCAGACTGTAGTCTGTCCTCTGGTTCTGGGTCGAACATCTCGGCTTGACCTCCCGCGGCGTACATGTACTCCCGAAACCTGCATTCTGGAGGGACCGTGTCGTCCCCTCATGCCGGCCGTGGCCTGCCCTTGACATTTATGCCGTCATGATGTACATGTACTCGTGTACTTCAGACGAATGACGAATGTTTCATCCAACGGGCTCATGAATCCGTGGGACCCGGAGCATGATTGCATGAATCACCCATACGAAGCTCCCACTCCTCCCCCGTCCGCCGTTTGTAGCTAAAGGTGAGAGGTGAACAAAGAACGGGATAGGGGTCACATGGAGTAGAGGCTGACGACGGAGCATGAAAGTGTGGGTCAAGTCGAATAGACTCGGGGTCCCTGACTACTTCGTACTCAGTAGACAGGGTCCGCATGGGCCGCGCAGCATGCAAGATGGAGTCGTGACCAGGGTGGTTTTCTTTCTCTTCTGCTCTTTTCCACCTCGTCTTTGTCGAGTGTTCTCGTTGACTCTCACTGAGCCAGGCTGGATGCGGAAAGAAAAGTGACACGATGAGCGACTGTTTTGCCCTTCTTTGTACGAGTACGAAGTACATGTAGCAGAAAGCCGTCTCCGCCGTGGTGGGTCAGTCGCTTGCGAATGCGTCGTGCATGTTGCCCTCGCGTGCTTGTTTTCTCGGACCTTGTTTCAGGTTCTGTCCGGAGGAGGAAAAAGCTCGACATGTCAATAAAGTCTCAGAGAATCGTCAGACAAAATGGCGGCAACGTGACACGATAAAACCGCCGAGAGGACAGAGAGAAATAGAGAATGAAAAAGGACGACTTACCCAATGCCGTGTCTGAAGCGTGGAGACTTGTAAAGGACCTGCGACAACTGACCATGTAAAGCTTCCGCTATTGGTATTAGAAGACTGAAGACTGAAAATGACTGGTATTCGCAGCCTCTCGAAGCTAGAAACAGGAGCATTTGTGAAACCTTATGCGCATCGTCAAGACTGTCGACTCGCTTTACCTTTTGCTTTCTCGTCCCCCTTCTCTCTCGTCTTCCTTGGTTCTGCATAACTCTGCCTGCAGACATCCTCCCTTTTCTGCCATTGGCCCCTCGCCCGCATGAAGCCTGTCTGCCAAATCGCCTCTCCATGCAGATTGCCGGGCAGCGTCTTCCTGGCTGTCCCGTCCCATGCCCTTGTTGCCTCTTGATGTGCCTTGCGCCCCCCTCTTCTTAGTCTACCGGCTTTGGTTGGACACGGAAGATCTCTCAGCCAGTCACAGCCCAAAGCATATTGTGAGGGTGAGGGGTGGGAAAGGCTGCTGAAGAAGAGCTGAGAAAGCCAGGGACGAAGAAAGGAAAGGATATGCAGGCTGCTGCCATGGTTTTCTGCATGGTGAGACACGGGCATACGAAGTACTTTGTAGATGAAAAGGAAAGCAGCCATCGGTTCTGACCCTGAGAGCGATGCATGAAAAGCTCGGGTCGGCGGCGGAGTGGTGAATCAACCGTTGGCTGCAAGCTGCTGGGATGAGCTTGCATCGTCATGCATGAATGCGAACAGTGACTTGCAGCACGCTTCGGCCATGCGCGACTGCATTGTTGATGCCACTCGCTAGCGCTTGCGTAGAGAGGACGCAGAACAAATCAGAGGATCCATCACCTGGCCGCTGCTGCTCGCGTTCCCTGACCCTTGCAGAGAGTCATCTCCGAAGCAGCTTGGTATATTGCGTCGAGGTCAAGAACTGTCAATCTATCTCCTGTAGCGGAACACATGCATCACAACGCTGTCGTCTGCCTTGTATCACAACTGTTGCCAGTCTGCTCTGTTCAGGCCCGTACGCTATCCTTGCCGTCCATTGTCGTCCCGTGTCACTGACACTCTTAAATGTTAACTGCGCTTTGGCTCTATTGTGCGACACATACGACGTGCGCTGCGCCGCTTCAAAGGGTGTCGTGTCGCATAGCACGTCTGTGTGTTCTTTAGCTCGTACCTGTCCCAGATAACATTACCGTCCCAATGGAACGAGGGCCGCTTGCAACGAGGATGTGATGCGCCGCCCAAGTTCTAGGGCCGATCAAACAGTGCTGGCGTACCCGGGCTCTGCGTTTTGGGTTCTGTTCCTGTTCCTGATTCCGTTTCTGAGTTTGTGGCCACACGTCCACCCGCCTGCTTGTGAGAGTCTGGCTGTCTCCGTGTCCCTCGTGTGGGATCTCTGGGGACGACACTGCACTGATTCGACAAGTTGACAGTCCGACAAGTCAGGGTTCTGATGGCATTGCTTACCTTGCTCAAGCAAGAAGCCGCCAGTGTTGTCGTGGCCCGTGGACTTTACTGGATCTTCCACCCGCGGCCTGTATGCCAGCCAGCCTTTGATTTCGCAAATGCTTGTGATGCTCGCTTCGGCCTCGTGTTGGCAGATGGCTTCTCTTTCTTCTCTCTAATCTCAGCTTGCATGAGACCAGCAGGCCGAGAGTCGAGAAACGACAGACCTTTTCCTCATTCAGCGTCTCCATCGCGCTAGTCGAGGCTAGTCGATGCAGGCACTGTAACGGAAGCACCTCAAGAGAGGATAGAGCCGCCGCCCATTCTATTCGTGTTAGTTTGTTAGTGCAGAAGAGCTTGACGGCGACGCAGAAAACGTGGTGCCTGTTTGGTGCATTTCGACTCTTCGTATGAGTACACTTGGTCCGTTGCTCTGGGGGCGGGCGCTAACACGCACCATCGAAGCAGCTTGTGAACCAAGTCGACAGAGCGGTGGATATCGACGTCCTCGTCAGTGCCACGGCCATCTGATGCTGCTCCTGGGCACGGTCGACTCACCCGTGGACAGACAGCAGAGCTCCGGCGAGAGCGGCTTGGGCGGCAGACCAGGTGACCAAGACATAAAAATGGGACGACTGGATGGCGGGACGAGATGGCGTATTTGCCGCCGGGGGCGCTCGTGGTGCATGTGTGTGCATGCCGAGCATGTCGTGCAGATAGAATGTCTTGGTGTGGCTGTGATGGATGCAACTTTTCTCCTCTCCGCCAGCGTTGACTTGCAGGCGACAACAATGAGCAGAAATGCACCAGAGGCAAGGCCAGGTCAAATGTCGGTATCGCTCTTGCCATCTCATCGCCGGAGGCATCGCTCCTTGATGACATTTCCCCCAATGACGCGTACGACAAGTCGCTCCTTCTCTGCACCGCTCTACGGAGTACCTTCTCTTCTATTGCTTCGTTCATCGTGACCACGCAACTCTGTCGCTCTTTCCCGTTTTCTATTGAAGTAGCATCCGCTTGCCGTAATGGGCAATAAATTCGGGGTTTCGAATAGCACGTGCTATGGAGTACAAAGGTACAAAGGTACAAAGGTATATGTATTCTTGTACGAGTACTCTGAATTCACCAGACCAGTGCATATCGCATCCGACCGCTGGCTGCCCCAGCCTTTCCGTCTTCTATGCGCATAATGTCCAGCAAGGAATGACGAAAACGAGGCAAGGACCAGCCATGTTTGTGAGTTCCTCTTTGCGTTGTCTCGTACGACGATTTGCAGTGGGAATGCCGAATGCTCGCCGTGGGGAAAGAGCGCCGCACTGCTCGTCTTGGCCTTCCCCTTCATTTGCGCCGTACATGACGTTGCTGCACCTGCACGAAAGGAGAAGGCGCATTCATGCTGCCTGCCCGCTTACCACAGAGTACGGCGTACAGAGCAGGAGCTCGCAAGTTGTTTGGTCGTGCCTGCCTCGTCCTGTCGCACAAAAGCTGGAGCAAAATATGCCCCCAAATCGAGATATGCAGCCTCCCAGGATTAAAATACCACAACACGGACACAAGCATGGCATCCATCATACGCATGGATATCCAGGTGAGGCAAAGACGCGAAGACGAGACGGGACACAGCACACAACAGGCGGTAACAGTCAAAGGCCCAAAGCAGACACGAATCAACTGACAAATGGCGCACCTTTCTCAACGTCGTACCGAGGACTCCATCCCGAGAAAGAGACGCACGCCACTCGGCCGGCCACGATACGACGCCTTTGTCGTTTCCGTTTGCCGTCGGTTTGCCGTCAGTCTGCAGCTAGTCAGCATCCGTCTGTTTGTTTGTTTTCGACGCGCAAATTGGACGGCCACGCCGTGGCCAGCCGCCGCCGTGCAGGGAATCTCCAAGCCTGTTTGATGCTTTTGTCTTCACCTCGGAGAAGCGCAGCTGTCGAGTCAAATCAAGCCATTCTATCCTCAACGCTTGGCCACACCACAACATCCGTCGTACCGGCCCAGCTCCACACACGCCAGCTCTCGACTTCCAGCTTAGAATCCACCGCCACTCTCTGCGTCTCTCTGAAAACGCTGTCCCCTTCTGCTTGGGTTGTTTCTGCCCTTATGCAAAGTACGAGAGGAACACCTCGTAATACGAGCACTCAGTCTCTCGACGGGGCTCTGGGCTCGTCGTGGCTCCTGCAGGCCCTCTTCTATCAAACAGCACCGACATTGTCGTCTCATCCGACCTAACCAGGCTTATCCTAGGCCAGGCTATCAACTCCTACAAAGTAGCAACTCTGCAATAACATCCTGGTATCGAAACATCCCTGTCTCCACAGAACGCACAGAAAGCCTTTCCCTTTCCCGTTTCCCTTCTTCTATCCCCACTCAGAAAGGCACTCCGCGACTCTGCCAGCCCGCCAAACGCACCCCTGACACCCGCCCCCTCTGTTCCCCTCCAGAGTTGCATTGCTGCCAAAAACGGCTCCTTTCAGGTCCGTCTTCTCGAGTCCTGCCTGGACGCTGCTCGACGGTTCCCAATCGCGGCCCGTCATTGGAGCCCCTCGGTTGCTTCATGGTTGTGGCCTGTGTGCTTCCTCGCAGTATTGCCAGATGCGTTGTCAGCTTCGTCCAGTCCGGCCCGTGTTGACCCAACTGGGCAGCTACGCCGTACACAGCTCATCTGCACTTTGATGAGCTGCGACGGCTGGCCACATGAAAACAAACAGGAGACGAGCAATCAAAGAGACAATAGGCCGCCGTCTCTTCACGCACCTCATCACGATGCTATGACTGTTATGGCTGCTGCTGCTGCTGCTGCTGTGCTGCCCGAGACAATTCGGGACCTTTCAATCTACTCCAGAACAATGACAGGACGATGACAGGCACAGAAAGGACCGAAGCACAGGACAATCTGCAAGGCACTCTGCACAGGACCACTCAGTAGTAATTCAGCCCGAAGCGCACGTCTTTGTTGCAATAACGCGGCCTGCCCGTCCTTTTGTCTCTCCTGTCTTTTTACCGTCTGATCGTGCTTGAACTCTCCAGCTTGTATCTACGACTACCTCGTGTTCAACGCTGACTTACACGGCTTCTCCACACAAACCGTCTCAGAATAACTGAACATTCTGCTGCTTATTCTCGGTCGATGACTCTGTGCGTCTTCTCTGCTGTCTGCTGTCTGTTGTCTGCTGTCTATTGTTGGCCTAGACTTGCCCGGCTTGACTCGTTTTCGACAAGGGCAATCTTCAACATCCCTCGCGCCCTGAAAGTCCCCCCCCCCCCGAAAACCATTATTGGACAGCACCAGGTCCAAGTCTGCTACCCACACGCCCCCTGGATCACTCCCCCCGGATCGCTCCCCCGTCGCAAGTGCTGGTCAGCACGGAGCATGTACTCGATATGATACGTGATGCTGTGCCCAGGATCGTTCGCCCGCGTCCTACACGCCGTCAAGGACTGCTTTTATCTCTCTGCTTTCTGCGAGTAATATCTACGAGTCTTTCCCCTCCTTTTCTGCCCTTCTTTCTTTCTTGTCCTTTCCTTTCCACTTTTGCCTCTCGTTTTTTTATAGCCCTCGCTTCTTTCCTCTCATTGGCTCTTGTCTTTGTGCTTTGCTTAACCCCTTCTTTTCTCTTCTTCTCCTACCCTCGCTTGCCTCACTGGTTTTCTGCTGTTCTGCTGTTCTTCTATTCTGCTTTTATTTTCTTGGGTATCTGCCGCTGGTTCGACTAAGATTATTGTGCCATTGTGCCATTGTCCATTGCCTTTCCTTGGCTTTTCTGTTAACGAATTTCCCGACGCCCGTCGACGCCCACCACACATCGACCACCACCACTTACACACCATTTACGGAACGAATTGTCTCTCTGTCGCCACCGACTTGCCGTTTTCCCCCTCAGCACGGCATCCTTCTGTACGCAATCTCCGAGCCGCATTCTCGACTTTTCTCCGTCACAAAATTCATAGGTACCGGGGCGTTGGCCAACAAATGACGTGCCGCGCGACACGACTTGACGAGGTGTAAGAGGGCTACAGAGGGCAGAGAAACTGTACTCCAGCTGAGAGCCACGCACTCGCATTCCTCTTTCTTTTCTTTCTTCGTTTTCTTTGCACCGCATCTCCACTGCTTGGTTGTGTGCGCCGTTAAAAGGACCAACGCTTTTCTCCAATAGTTGCACTCGAAGCGACGTGTTGGTGGCAGGCACCAAGAACCCCCATGGACTCGTTGTTGCGAGCTCTTCTCCGAGAATCCTCCGTCTCTCACTGTGCCACTGAACTTGGCCTTTCTTCTCCTTCCCCCGTCTCTCCTCATGGCCGTCAAAATGAAAAAGGCAACATTTTTCAAGCTGGCAGCTCCCTCGAGCCCAGAGCGATCCAAAGCCAAGCCCAGCCGCCAGTCCATCCGCGGCCGCATCTCCGGCACCGATTCCTATTCCCGACCCGCTTGACCTACCACCAGCAGACGGAAGCTTGGCGGTGGTACCACTTTCGGTTCAAGAGACTGCCGTCCCAGACATTCCAGAAGCAGAGCCGCCTATGCCTACCTCGCCACCGCCGCCCATTGCCAGCGCCTTTTCTGAGGACCTGGAGAACTCTGATACCGAAGAACCCACCGATGCGCCCGCTGATGAATTCTCAATACCGGGAGAAGAGGGGGTGGCGAGAGACGAAGGCGCTGTGGACGACAAAGACAAACAGCCGTCTGAAGCAGGCCAAAGTGCAGTGCCGGCCGGTGACCCCAAAACTGCCTCTGCCCCTGAGCCAACCAAAGATATTGTCGAAGAAGAGGATGGTGGTAAAGAAACGGCCGCTACAGCGCCATTGCTTCCGTTCCAGTCCCCCCAAAGTTGGCCTAGAAGGCACCCACACGGCCGGCCACGGACGGATAGCGACAACGACCTGTCTCCCCGGCCACAGGAACTGCAACAGTCACATATTCCGCTCCCAGAACCATTGGCATCACCGCCGTCACAGAGCCAGCCGCGTCTCCAGTACCAGCTTCGACAGGACCAGCCAGGGTCTATTAAACACGCCGTGCAGTCCTCAAGCTCCAGCCCGCCACCACTCAGCGCCGGTCCCAGTGCCGTGTCCAGCACCCGGCCAGCGGTACTATGAGCGGTGCTAACTCGACATCCTCACCCGCCTTCCGCCACCGCACGAACCCATCGAGCACGCTCCGCTACTCGGGCGCCAGTGGCATCTCCTCGAGCGGTGCAGGCACAACTGCCGGAAACAGTGTGGGCGGTAGCCCGAAGCGGAAGAAGTCGACACTGCGTGGCGCGCTCAGCAAACTATTTGGTCGGCGAAAGAAGACCGACAGCCAAATTCTGCCGACCATTGAAGCGGACCAAGACCAGGACAAGTACGATATGAGCGGCCCGCATCAAGCTCCACAACACCGGCAACACCAACACCCGCAACCAGCACCACAACACCGGAGTGTTCGCTCCGATCCCACGATACTCAGTCGGCCCCGGGACAGCGAGCCCAAACGCTCGGCTTCGCTTCCCATTACAGAGTACGACCGGGCCCTGCGTCGCACTCGGTCGGCCCAGAAGATGTCATGGCTATGAGAGCCCCGCAACTCGCTCCAGGCTGACCGCGGTGATGCTGGTCAGTTGGCCCAGATGGACGTGAGTCCTGGCCGCCGCCGGGCGGCAACGGTGGGCAACGGCGCCTTCTTCTCGCAGCAAAGTCAGGGCGGGCGACGACACTTCAACAACAAGAGCGAGACGTATGCCAACGTTTTCAGCAACAGTGGGTGGACAGGCCTGTCTCCGCGACCGGCGAGTGCACAAGGCCGCAAGGTCCAAGACCGTCTTTCTGGTTCGGACATTGTTGGTGCGGGTGTGGGTGGTGGCTTTGGCCCCGGAGGTGGTGGGCTTGGCCTGGGTACTGGAAATCAACCTGTTTGGTGGTGCCGGGCGCGATGAAGGCGGCGTCGCAGCCCCCGACCCCAGCGAGATTGGCCGTGCCATCACATCCAATGGCCGTGACAGTCTGGACGTCAATAACGATCTCAGCAGCCGACGACGGAGCCGGTCGCTCTCGAATCTGCAGTTCTTGTCTTTTGACCAGCAGGGCCTGCCCCGTGGCCGCAACGATGAGATTCGGTACTGGCGTGAGAGCTTCGACCCGGCCTTCTTGTCACCGCTCTCCTCGACTCACGATATGGGCGACAATCAGGACGATGACGACGACAAACCAAGCGCCCTGACAGGGAATGCAGGCGCGGGCGTGGCATGGGTCGCGCTGCTCACGATACGCGACATGGCGGTGCCGGGGCTGTCTTGCACGGCGGCGAAGATGACCTGACAGGGACCACCTCTCTCCTGCAGTGCCTTCCCGACTCGCCGGTCGATTCTCCCATTGACCAAGAAGACGAGCGCCAAAGGGGCACACAGCCTCTAAAGACGCCGCCACAGCCGTTCTCGTTTGGCAATCTGTCCAGCATTGGTGCCGGGCCGATGAAGACTACACAGACCGACAGCAGCATGGACTCCCGCATCGGTGGCCTCGAGGCGCGCATGTACCGAATGGAGCGTGTCGTGGGCCAGCTGTGCCACACTGTCCCAGGATACAGGGAGCCAGCGGCTGCTAGTCAGGGCCCGGACCAGATCCCACGGTCGGTGCCTCCCTTCCCCGATGGCTTTAGCGGACAGCCAGCCATTCCGCCCATCCCGGCCATCTACCAGGCCCAGGCCCAGGCCCAGGCCCAGGCCCAGACGGTCAGGCCGTTTGCCCCGTCGTCTTCGCGCTACAGCAATAGCCGCCACTCGGGCCATTCGGGCCACTCCAACGACTCGTTTGACTCGGACGTGCAGCAGTCGCGCATGTCCTTTGGCGACGGCCAGACCTACATTGGCTCGCTGCACCCGCCGTCGAGCTCGGCCACACAGGCACAGTCGATCAAGGTGACGGCCGGCGGGGCGTCTGCTCTGCATCCGACATTGACGTCGACGGTCCGTGGCGCCACGAGCCTGCCCCAGCTCAATATGAACTCGGCCACCAACGGCGGCACGGCCGAAGTCATGGCGCAGCTCGAGTCGGAGCGGGGCGGTGCGCCAAGCCCTCGAAAACACAAGTCAAGAAGCTCAATGAGCGCGTCAATGCATTGTCGACGACCATGTACGCCATGCTGCGCGACCCGGCGGCGGAAAGCCCGAAACCAAAGCCACGCGGCAGCAGCAGCAGCAGCAGTAGCCCTACCGGTCTCCGGGGCCAGTGGGCCGCACAGTCGGCAGCCGTGGCGGCGACACAGCTCAAGGCCGAATCGGTGATGCAGACGGCCAAGGCGCTCGGGCACGGCGTGTCGTTGCTCTCGGCCGACGAAGAGACCGAGCCAGGAGGCCACTACAATTATGGTGGCGACAGCTACGGGGACGACAACAACAACGACGCGGCCAGAGCGGACGATACGAAGCGCACGAAGAAGGCGGCACGGACGCTGAGTCTGGGGCAGCTGACCCTGGGCAAGAGCGCGGTGCAGGCGTGATGAGACGTGACGGACGTGGCGTGACTGTCGATGGTGACCTGTCCAGCGTTCTGATTTTGCCTTCTACGTTGTTCTCTGCGCCCAGTTGCTGCTGCGACCTCTTCACTTCTTGCATGCCTGTCTCTGCCACCTTTTCTGTTTTCTTCTCAATCTGTTTTATTATACCACTCTGTACAACAATGACTACCCTTTCCTTTCCGATGTAATAGTTGCCTTTTTCACTGGTCGACTGTTTGACAGTTTGACGAGCCATGTTTCGGTGTATGTTCTGGACGGTATCAATGCCGAATCTGCATCTTGCGCGTTCTTCCAGTCAGCCTGGCAGCGTCTTCATAGCTATTGTCATCAATAATTTCATGCGTTCGTTCGTGTTCTTCTTCATCACAGCTCAACATCTCCGAGATGCGGCTCTTCCCACAGCTGCGTATCCTTCTGGAAGCCGGCCATGGAGCCCACCCGCCAAAGCTCGATGCCTTCTCCCTGCAGCGTGGCAGTTGTACTTTGTATTACCCTCAGCCTTGACTGCACGATAGGGCAGGGCTTGCTGCAGCTGCCAGAAAGCTGCCTACGGACCTTCTGTATTCGGCCTAGCGGTAGGGAGGCTGCTCCCCTATCCCGTGCGTTTTAGGCTCCTTCGCTGAAGAGATGCGCCCTGAAGGCGGCCTCGCCGAAAGATGCGACGTTTTCAAAGATGCAAAGGAATCTTTTCGAGCCATCGAACATTCTAGCGGCACTCGGCGGCACTTGTGTCTGCTTCTCATGCGGCTGCGTGCAAACTGAAATGTCTGGTCGGTTCAGGCTGTCGTCGGTAGCCAGGTTGGACCGTTGCTTCGATAGACTCTAGAGTAACCAGCAAGAAGAGGCTGAACACCCTGTTTACTACGCCAATTGTCCGCTGTGTAAAGTCATTGTTCGACCGTACTACCATAAAGTACTCCGCTCTCCGCACACAGTCGGCGATAGTCCCCTGAAAGCTTCCCCAATCGGCTTCAAATTACGAGTAGATATAGGGGTCTTGTCACCGTTCCCTGTGGATAGCGATAGAGCTCGATCTGCAAGTCTCGCGTTACAAAATGTCTTTTGTCATTCGCCTTCGCTTTGAGATACTGTTTATCGACTCCTTTTCGCCTTTCCGTTCGCCCTACTCTAATCTGTTATTCTGTGCCAACAGGGCTCGCCAATCTCTCGTTTTTTTGCCTTTGCAAAGCACGTTCGAGTACGTAATAAGGCGCCTGGACCAAGTGCCTCTGAGCGTCTCCCGTTAATAGCTCAGCCGCAAGCAGTTATCAGCCAAGCAGCCAGCTCCACTACTCAGTAGAACCTGCCCCGTCACCCTATCTTCCCGCGCGCCAGTACGAGTAAGTACTGCTCGTCTTTTCCTCTCCTTTTGCACCTCGACTCTTTCCATCGACAACACGACAAGCCCGCCCAACCTTTGCGACGACATCTTCGCGCCTCACAACTCTTCAAACGCCAACCTTGAGCAGCCCTTTTCCGTCATCACCGTCCCCTCATCGCCCACCATGGTGACCCAGTGGATCGACTGGTCCAAGACCACCCGCTCCAAAAACTACCGCGGCTCCAACTCCTTTGCCACGTTCATGATCATTGGCCGTACGTCTTGTGTCCTCTCTTTGTCCTCGCTTTTGTCTTGTCCTCGCTTCGCTCGCTTCCCTTGTCGCTCGTACCCGCTCGTAATCGCTTGCTGACGCTCATTTCGTCTAGCCGTCTGCTTCTTCCTCGGCATCATCTTTGCCATGTTCCCCTACGACTTCCCCCTCCTCTGGACCTCTGCGCCCGTGCCCCCGAGTACTTTGACCAGCTCGAAATTCACCTCAAGTTCATCCACCAGAGCCCGCCCTTTATCGCCCGCCTGCTGTCCATGGTCATCTCGGTGGGCTTCTTTGGCTTCTTCATCAAGCTCTTCCGCCCCTCCGAGTCCAATGTCCTCTTTGACGGCGCCTCTCTCGTCCTGTACCTCATCGGCACCGGCATCTACATTGCCAACATTGTCCAGGGCCTGCGCACCGTCTCGGCCGACGTCTGGGACGACCCGACCGCGTTCGAGGCGCACTCGGGCCCCTGACCGGCGACATCCTGCTCGGCCGCGAAGACTCCCTCAAGGTGCTGGCGGCGTCCAACACCATCCTGGCCCTCGTGCTCGTGGGCGTCCTCATCCTGCAGGCCGGCCAGTGGTACGCCGAGCGCCGCGAGGCCGACGACTACGAGGAGCAGGACCGCAAGGAGGAGGCGGCCAAGCTGGAGAAGGAGGCTGCTGCCGGCGGCCCCAGCAGCCCGACCTCGGCCGCCACCAAGAAGAAGCAGTAGGCAAAGGGACGAGAAGGAATCGCAAAAGGGGGCTCGGAGTGGCGGCCAACAGCCGCAACAGGCGCGACACAGCTGTCGAGGCCAAGGGTCGGAATAGGAGGAGACTAGGCTCCTGGGGTTTCGGGATATTGTATATCTGCTGCTTTCTTTGGTTCTCGTTTTCTGCATCTAATTAGACTTGCTCTTTTTGTGTAAATTCCTGTGCATGTCTCTGTGACGACTTGCCCCTCTCATGCGCCATTGCAGGACAGGAAACAAAATGACGCTTGGGCGGCTGGCAAGGTCTTGTCGGAGATGGCGGCAGACGAGCCGTGGCCGGCTCGGCTCGGTCTCGCTGTGGCAGCTCTCTTCTCGGTTCCAGTCGCAGACGTTCAACTGAATGGTGAGAATTGTGGTCATTTTGGGGTTGCGGGACAACGGGTTGCCATCGGCTGTGCCGTAATCGTAAAGTGCGTGTCGGATTCAAACATGAGTGGTGGGCTGCAAGTGCGCCTGCAGCCCACCAAGGAGACAACATGGAGAACAGCATACGTGAGCGACGATAATCAATGTTGGCTATGTAACTTTCCAGAAAGTGATGATAAAGACATGAAATGAGAATAAAAGGCGCCAATCATCCCAAAGCTCTTAGCCTGTCTCATGTTGGGCCGATACTGAAACAAAAAATAAACGAGAGTCTGGCTGATGCTCATGATGAGCTTATGAGCTTATCGTGGTTCAAGGGGGGGACATAACTCGCCCTCTCCAAAACTCCGTGGAGAAATGGACAACTGACGGAAAATAATACAAGGATTAAAACAAAGCGTAAGGCATAAGAAGGAGCGTGTTTGAAGCCGGAAAACGACGGTCTTCCACGAAAATATGAATATGAATGAGAGTTGTAGAGTAGTGGATAGAGAAGGTGAATGGGTGGCTAGAAGAACAAGGCAGCGCTGTAGACGTGGGTGAACATGAAGGGCGGGTCTCTATTGGTATCTTGCGGCACAAACAAACAAAGAAACAAGGAAAAGATGAATGCTAAAAGGGGTATGCAAATCGTAAAAGAGCGTGACGTTGGTGAAGAGAGTGGAAGGACTATCGCCGCCGCGATGCCGGTGACGACTGGCCACTGTTGGGCACATACGGCCGCTCAGGGTCCAGGTCGGCCGCCTGCAACAGGCCGCTAAACGTCGTCAACCGCTGTTGCGCCGGTCGGGCACGACCAGTGTGTAGTTGCTGCTGTTGTTGCTGTTATTGCTTGGTGCAGCATTGTTGTTTGCTGTCACCGAGGCGAGCCTGGCCGTGGCCGCGGCTGCCCGGCCTGGTGGCAAGAGTGTGCCCGGCGGCTGATGGCAAAGTTGCCGCCATAGGCAATAATGCTCGGGTCGACACCCACGTTGATTTCCTCCGTGCTGGGCTCGCGCGGACTGCGCTTCGGTTGCTGTGCCTGCGGTGTCGGGGCGCGCATGCCCCGAATGGGTGTTACCGAGACGGAGTTGCGTGCCTGGCGGAGCGCCAAGGGCAGCGGTGATGGAGACGGCGGTGTACGAGTAGACAGCTCACGATCCAGGCTGGCACCGAGTGTTGGCGCAGCACTGCCTTTTTGTTGTGCAGGGCGGCCGACTGAGCCGACTGTGGAGCTGGCCATATCGCCACTGCTGCCGATGCCGCCGCCAAAGCTGCCAGCGGGTGTGACCGGGCGCGAGTTGTCGCCGGTGGATGGCAGCTTGCGAATAAAGTCGGTACGGAAGGCCGTGGCATCGCCTTGTGGCTTGGGGGAGCTGATGGACAGCGGGTTGTTGATAATGTTTCCGAAAGACGATGTCGAGCGTCGAAGCTTGCTCGTGTCCGACATAAAGTTCATGGGTCCCGCTGCTTCATGCCTCCACGCAGACGGCTGCCACCACCGCTGCCATTGGTAGTGTTGCGCCCCCTGCGCAGACGGCGACCGCAGAGGAACCAGACGGCCGCGCCGATCAGTAGCACACCCGCAAGGCCGCCAATGACACCTCCGACAATGGAGGCAGTCGAGGCGCTCTTGGGCTTGTCGTCGGCGCTGACCACGGCACTCTCGCTGACACCATTGCCACTGGTGCCCGACGCGCTGCCTGTACTTGTTGGTGAAGCGACAACGCTTGTGCCGGTGTAGACGGCGACTGTGATGGACGAGTCCGCCGCCGACGTCATTTGCGCGCCGCCAGCTTGCGCCAGTGACGTTGAAGTTGAGCTCGATGTCGTCGACGACATCTTTGTCGAGGCTGTTGATGTCTTGGCTTTCGTGGCTGTAGTCGTCGGCACATTCTGCAGGGGTACGGCGTTTTGGTTGGCTTCTTTAACACAAAGGCCACTGTTGTTGCCGTCGCAGTTGTAGCCAAAGGGACAGCAGTTGGTGCCGCACTTTGTCAAAACGCCGTTGAGGGCTGATGTCTTGATGGGCGCCTCGGGATGGGTCTCGGGGTCTTGCTGGGAAACGTCGCAGGTGATGGTGTTGATGATGTCACAGTTTTGGCCCGTCGGCAGCAGACAAGCGTAGTGTTTCCGGCAAGCAGGTTGCAGACCGTGTTGGCTGGACAGCAAAACCCACTGGGCAAGTTGGTGAAGCCCGAGCATGTCGAGAAGCCGCTTGCGCAGCCGGAGGTGTCTCGATCAAAGATGGTAGCCCGAAACTGTCGACGGACCGGGGATGTTGACAGGGATGGAGAGGCGCTTGCGGATTGTATTGTGACCCAGGAAGCTGCGGCGACGAGCAGCCAAGCCGCCCGGAGCGGCGATCTCGTCATGGCCGGAGAGATGCGTTCCCCGCCACGGATTTGCGGATAGAGTGCGCCGTTTTGTTGTCGTGGTGTTGAATTCTGTTTATTGATTTTGTCGTGTTGCACAGCAACGTGTGATGTCAATGGGGCGTCTCGTTGGTGAGCTGTATTTTGTTTCGTTTCGTTGGTGTAAGTGAGCTTATGATGATATGCGGCCAGGATGGACGGGAAGGCAGATCTGGGACCGTTTTGTAAAGGTCGGGAAAGCAACCAGAAACAGAGTGAAGACTGAGAGAAAGCGCCAGCCAGGTATTGGGGGCCGCTCGTAATATTCAATATGTCGGCAGTTGGGCAAAGTGTGATAGCAGCTCCGCAGGAGCAAGAAGTAGCGAAGAAGCAAGAAGAGAAGAACAAAAGAAGAGTGTGCTAGCAAAAAGTCCCAGAATAGAAGCGGGCGGCCAGGTGCCAAGAAGAGGTCGGCGGCAACGGGACCTCGTCAGATATAAGAAGAGCAGGCGCAGTCCAGTCCAGTGATTCACGAATGGGCCCTTTGAACAGGTCGTGGTGGCCTTGTAGGTCGGCTGATCGGACTGATTGGACTGTCGAACTGATCGGACTGGTTTGTTTGCCGTTTGCCTAATTTTTTGCATCAAGCAAGGAGGACGTGCCAGACGTTGGTGGAGAGAAAGGAAGGCGATGCAAGAAGGAATACAGACGTGAAAGAGGCAGAAAGGTGGCTCGTTTAAAAAAAGAGAAAGACCTGTGCCCTTGAAGGTCTTGAAAGAAAGAGAGGCGAGGAGCCAGAAGATAGCAAAAGAAAGAAAGAAAAACAGTGGAGCTCGAGTGAAAGAGGGAGAAGAAAGAGAAACGGGCAGCACGAGAAACAAGAACAAACGATGATGAACAAAACGCTCCTACCAAGGTGAACAAACGACTGGCTGGCCTTTGTTCGGACCACGGATTCAGGGAGAAACGACGTGAGCCCCTGCTCAAGGCGCTTTCTGAGCCCAACTAGGCAATTTTTCAAAGGAAATGTATTAGAAAGACATGGCAAATGGGACAATGTCAAAACGGATCGTCGGCGGCCAGTGATCTCATCGTGTTTCCGTGTTCGACCCAGTGGCATCGACTGGTCTGGTGGAGGGGTAAGGGTGCTCTGACCATCATGACGGACGTGAAGACCAAAGCACTTACAAGGTGAAGTCAGTTTGCGGGATCGGCTGCGGGCTTCCGATACAACAATAAAGCGGAGTTTGAAGAACAGAACGATACGACTCTCAAGGGAAGTCCAAGCAATACGAGTACTAGCTGATAACTCGCAGGGTGCAAACAACGTGGAGCAGAAGGGGAGGGGGGGATGCCGTCGAAGCAACAGGCTGGAGCAGACCACACGAATGGTACCTGCTCCGAGGCCAAAACGGGCTGCACCGTTGCGATGTGCGAAGAAAAGAAGGAGAGATACAAAGTGAGGACGATTGAGTAAGAATGGCCTTTACAGCAAGGCAGTTCATGACCCTCCACCACCGGAGCGTAGCGACATCAGGAGAATGTGGTTGGTTGGTGCGACAGCCAAGGGGCTGCAAGTTGTTTCACTGGGGCGGTCATTGCGACCGTTGTGAGCGACGTGAGCGACCGCGCCGCCCGGATCTGAGGCACGAGCGTTTCGCGCGCGCGCAGGGTCCAGTCGAACGAGAGGTCCAGGAGGTTACTTCGTAGAGAGTGGAGGAGGCTTTTCCACTTTGTGTGTCAACGACAGTGGAGTACAAGTGTTTTCGCTGTCCTTTCTTGCCATTCCTCGTCCTTTTGGTCTTCATCACTGGAGGCGCTCTGGTTGGATCTGGCGCGTGCAGGGGTTCTGTTGTACTGGAGTCTCCAGTTTACAGCTTCAAATGGGCATGTAACTGGCGCTGATTGGCTAGCAAGGTTCGGCACTTTGTTGTTTGTTTCGTCTGTTGGCTGTCAGCGTTCGACATGGATTTTCGAGGGCGCCAGGCCAGAGCGGTTGCCAGTGGCTCAGAGGCTGACGAGGGCCTTATGGCCCATTTTCCTGCTTTCTCAGCCTATGTTGCCTGTTTCTTGAAAGGTAGTTGGAAATGAATGGCCATCTCGCGCTTTTCGTCTTGACACCGAGCCACGAGGACAGCGATGACGACAAGCGGCTACGGAACGGCCGTATTCCGCATTGTCTGCAGACCACAGGGGTCTGGCTGCCTCTTCTTCCAGGCTGGCTCCTGGGCAAGAGATGTATCTTGATGCGGCGTGTGCCCCCTTTTCTATATGAAGGCCCCCGGTCTTGCTCTTGTTCCTTTGTTGGAACTGGCCGACGACAATGGGCCTCAATGTGGTTGTCGTTTCCTTGTTGTGATTTGTCGTTAGTTTGTGTCGAAGTACGTGTAAGTCGCACATCGTTGTTCTCTTGGGCCAGCCAAGCATGATGGCCAGTTCGGCATAGCCCTGATCACGAGGAGCCTCGTGTTCCCTCTGGGCCGAGCAGATCCCCTGATTCGGTGGAAAAGATCAGGACAAACGAATTAGAACCAGCCAAGCCGACAGAGGGGGGAAAACGGTCGAGGGCGGCAACACGCGAGCAAGCGGGGCAGGGGCTGGATAATAGAAACAGGGACTAACAGAAGGGCGAGCAACGGGAAACCACAGCCCAAAGCGGGAGTACGTAGCAGACGCACAAGCCTTCTACTGTTGAAGCATCGTCGTTTGTTGAAACGCTGTGCCTTTGTTCTTTCTGCTGCAGCCGGTCGGCGGATGGCTTTCCACTTTGTGTGGGCATGTGCCCAGTGCTCTGGAAGAGGAGCTCAAAAAAGAGAGAGCAGCCGTCGGGGCAGGGTGTCGTCAAGAGCATGTCGTCGAACATGTCGTCGAGACTCATGAGTGTTGTATTTTCCAGGATAACAACGACAAGCAGGTGCACAGTGGACGGCAAGGAATGAAATGGGGGCCAGATGCACGCCGTCAGAGTGTCGTCAAAGGAGGGTCGGAATGGTGAGAATCATGGAGAGGAGGACGGCGAAGGAGAGACGAAAAGGGGCTCGTGAACAAGAAGAGGACAGCGTAAGAAGGAACACGAGGATCCAAAAGATGAAAACCGGAAAGAGCGACGAGCATTGTCGGCAACAGACTGAGCCAAGACAACGTGAAGGGAAGGCGCGACGGTGATGGTCCCAGCTAGTCACATGTAAGACAAGGAAAGCGCGATGCCGGTGCACACGAAAACAAGCAGTTGCGCAACTCGCCGAGAACGGAAGGTGGAGAAAAGAAACGTCTCTGAAGCGGAAGAGACGTTGAAGACGCGGCTATCACGTGGCCAGTCCTGACACGAGAAAACGTTATGCAAGGGTGCATCTCGTGAGTTGTCAACAGTTGGAGCAACAGAATACGCAGCCATGATTTATGGTGTCGAGCTTCAAGGGCCATGTTGGTGACAAAGAAATCTACTTGATGAGGTAACATGGGAAGAAGTCACAATTTTGTATCACCGAAGCAAAGAGCGCTCACGATCAAACCCGCCAGTAATGTACCAGAGAAAACACAAAGAACCACTGTCTCGACTGTGGCAGCGCCGCGCTTGGACATGCCTCTTTGAGTCTATTGCTCGGACCTAGCCGCCTGCAATGAAGCAGCGGGCGAGCCACCAGCAGCCTCTCGATGGCGTAAGTCTAGGTGCAGGGGAGGAGAAGAGGAGGAGAAGAGAAGAGGAGAAGAGGAGAAGAGGAGAAGAGGAGAAGAGAAGAAGAAAGAAACAGCAAGGAAGCCAGTGGTCAAATGAAAACATTGCCAGGCGGGACCGTTAACCGCCACGCTTTTATCGGCGCATCGGGTCGAGCAGCCTTGGCTGGCTGTCGGGTCTCTTGTTATACTGCTGCAGACAATCAAGGCCTGCTATTAGAGGCGACAGCGAAGAGAAGGATCATGATGCTGCTTGCCGGGACGCGCTGTCAACTGAACCACGCAATCAAACTTGCCGCCGGCTTTCTCGGTCCCTTCTTTGGCAGCCATCCACGCGCCAGAGAGTACAGAGCAGGGCCTGTCAGCGCCATCGCCATGCTTCCGTTCGTGTCCCACTGCTGCCGCGCGGCATTCCATGGCCAGACCGGACGGGGCCCATCAAATCAGACGTACAAAAGGACTGCAGCTTGCGGGCTCTCAAGGGCGGCAGACTGAAGGTTAGATGAGTGCGCCAGGGACCTGTGCATGTGGTCACTGTCTTCTGCCCGACGCTTGACGTGGGAGAATGTAAACAAGATGTCCATTCAATGAATACAGAGGGCGGCCACATGACGCCGGCGCGAAAGAGAAACGTGGGCGTCCGTGGTGCGGCCGGCGAAGAGAGGAGGAGAAGACAATATAGGCGGCAGATATAGAGGCGCTTCGACGGCCTGAACAGCCTGTACGGCGCCAGGTTTCTGCTTCGCGATGATGGCGGTCAACCAATATGTTCGTGATGCTGTGCTTTATTGTGAACTGTGCATCTTGCAAGAATGGATAGGCGCCGCTTGTTGCATCGTTTGGCGCCGGCACCAGAGGCCAGAAAGGCCACCAAGGGCCGCGATGAGAGGAAGAAGAGAGGAAGATAAAAGGAACGGGAGACCGGCACCTTTCAGGAGGGTGATGGCTAATGCTGTTGCCGCTCAAGTCAACAGTCCACCTCATCATCGTCAAGTCAAAGGGATGTACCGAGATTCTATATACAATCTCAGGCAAGTTCATATGCTCTAGTTTAGATTCTGAGCCATTCATTCTTAACATTCATTTTTCACATCCCTGTTTCTCGCGAGGCTTTCATGACTCGGTCATCGTTAATTTGTGCTTTGCGTTCACTCGCATCTTCAAAAGTCTCTTGGCTTGAAAGGAGTATATTTTTTTCACATTTCTCATTGCCAGCCCAGCATTCGAGGGCGTTTGCTAACTACGAAGTACTTCGTGTTCCTATTCCTATCCAGGGATTGCAGACTCTGACAAGTCCGAAAAAGATCCCAACAAAAACAAATCGCCAAAACATGCTCCAAATGGAGGAACCCAAAGACAGAAAGACAAAACAAAATGAAGTAAAATGAAGCTGTTGTTATCGAGAAGGTCTCCCGTTTTCCCCTGTTTGTTCTGTTCTCAACGAGTCTTCCCAGATATTGCCTTGCGGCGTCCTGTTTCTCTCATCTCGTCACCCATACTCTTCTGGTGCTTTCTTGGTTTTCTTTGTGTGCTTTGGAGCCAGCTCCGGGTATAATGGACAGAAAAGGAAATGGAAATGAAGGAGAAAAAACAAGGAAAAGGAGCGCAAACAGGAAATCACATGAGGAGGAAATCCCAGCCCTTCATGTGCATGACTTCGCGCCAGTGCACGTACTGCGGCGGAAGCAGGTCGGCTTCGTCGTCGGCAGTGTCGGGGATGGGGGAGGAGGAGCCGACCGTAGCAGCCGCGAGTGCCTTTTGTTGGTGGCGCTGCTGGCGGCGCAGCTCCTGGTCGTCGAGCAGCTGCTGGATGAGCACGTTCTGCTGCAGCCAGGTCTCGTGCAGCAGCGACACGGCACGGCCAAAGGAGCCGACGTTGGCGGCCGTCTCGCCCATCTGCGCGATGCGGTCGGCAAAGAAGACGCGGAAGGTCGAGCCGGGCATGGAGGCAAAGCCGGCCATCAGGTAGACCCAGACGACACAGCGGTCGAAGCCGGCAGGGCCGCAGGGAATGGTCTGCAGGACGGCCGTCAGCTTGTCGACGAGGCCGCGGCTGCTGGCCTGCGAGGGCAGAAGCCGGGGACGAGCGAGCACAGGTAGATGCGCGCGGCCAGGCGGTAGGCGGCAGTAATGTTCTTGCTGAGCTGCTTGGGGCTCAGAGAACTGTTGGCATTGAAGGGCAGCTTGGCCGGCGCCTCGCCAATCTCGGTGAGGCCAATCTGGTCGCCGAGCACGCTGACGTGGTGGCAGAGCATAATATCGTCCATGCCGCTGGCCTTGAGGGCCTCGAGGCAGGCAATCTCCGAGATGAGGTACATGACGCGGTCCTCGCAGCCCATGAGCTCGCGCAGGCCCAGCGACGACAGGTGCGGCGGAGAGAGGTGCTTCTCGCGGTAGGTGTGCGCAAAGACGGGTGCGCGGCCCTGCATGGTGGCACCAAGGATGTCGACCCAGGACATGAGCGTCATGTTGAAGGGGGTCGACTGAGCGGCGTCGCCCGTGGTGGCCACCGAGACGGTGCCAGCATCGGCGGCGCTGCTGCAACAGCGCCATCTCCAATGGCAGTCACAGGCGCAGTGGTCGCGGCCCAGTCACCTGAGCGGGCAGATCCAGCTTCTGGACGAGCGAGGCGGCCGCCTGGAAGTGCTGGTGCCAGGGGACGTCCGGCAGAACGTCGTCGAAGCGTCCGACGCCGCACTGGAAAAAGATGAGAGCGAGCGCGGACTCGAGCAACCTGCTGGTGGTTTTCGTCACGGGGCAGAGCATGGCACAGAGCCGAGATGGTTGCGTAGCGGTGGCGCATGATGTCGGCGTCCAGGTCGGCCGTGGCACGAGCTGGGCGGGCTGGCCATTGGCCTGGGCCTGAGCCTGCGCGCTGCTGAGGACGGCCTTTAGGTGCTGCGCGGCGACGCTCAGGCAGCAGTGCAGGTAGCACTTGTTGCTCTGCAGGGCCGGCAGGATCAGGTCGGACCCGACGGTGCCGTGCTGGTTCGCCTCCAGAATGGGGAAGAGCGTGGCAGAACGTACTGGACAAAGTGGTCCAGCAGGCACTGGTCGCCCTCGTCCAGCTCAATGGCCACCTGGCGCCGAGTTGGCGTGCTGGAAGTCAAAGAAGTGCATGTTGATCGCCTCCTCGGCCATGCTCTCGCGACGCTCCGGGTACACCTGCTCCATCCACTCCCCGCCGACGCCAGGACGACCGCATGGCTGCCTGCAACTGCGTCGGATCCAGGGGAACGCCGGCCATGCCTAGGCCCATGGCCGGGTCCATCACGAGGCCGCTGCCGTCCATGGCGGCCATGGGGTAGGGAGGCAGGACAGTGCCGGCGGCGGAGGCGTGTGGTAGATGCTAAAGGTCGAGGTGGTGGACTCGTGCAGGGTTGGCACGTCGTTGACAAACATTTGGCGCTCCGTCTTGATGTCGACTCGTAGGGCGCGAAGCCGCTGCCAAACATAAAGTCTGGGTGCATCTGCGGCGTCGAGAAGACGCTGCTGCTGTCGCCGTTGGTCATGACACCGCCGTATTCGGAAGACGAGGTGGGCGGGCTGTTGAAATCAAAGGCGGCGCAGCGTAGTGCGAGTCGATGGAGGCAGAGCGGGTGCGGTCCAGCTGGTCCGAGAACGTCGCGGAGGTGGGCATGGAGCTGCTGGAGAGCGACAGGCCGGCGGCGAGCCGACGACGGAGGTGTGGATGGAGGAGGCGGCCTTTTCAGACAGCTTCTTGTGCTTGATAATCATCTTGATGTCGTCCTTTTGGTTGCGACGTGCCTCGTTGTTGCCCCACCAGTGCGGCCGCTTGTACTCGCAAGTCAGACCCAGGTTTTTGCAGGCAGTGCAGAGGGGAGTGCCCTCGTCGCACTTTTTGCGCCGCAGACGGCATGTGTAGCAGCCTGTTTGGTTAGTCATGTTCTGGTCCTGTGCCGGTTTGGGGGCGGCTTGACCTACCCGTTCTTGACCGGCGGTGCATCTGGGAGTTCTTCTGCTTGACATCGGCGATGTGGGCGGCGGCGGCGGCATTGGCCTTTGATTTTGTAGAAGCCAGCTTGGGCTTTGTTGCTGCGGACACGGCCATGTTGACAGTGGTTGTGGTCGTCTTTGTTGTTCTTGGTGTAGACGCAGCGGCCTTCATGTTCACGATGCTGTCGATCGAGTGTGTGTGGTGGGGGACAGAGTCGACATTTGTATGAGAAGAGGGAGCTTGTGCTTGCTCGATTGCTTGATAAGGAAAGCTAAGAAGAGCACAAGGCACAAGGCAAAGAAGGTATGGGTGGAGATGGGGGTGGAGAGGGAGAATGCTGGGGGTTGGGGGAAGGGGGGTGTATGAAGAAGATGAATAAAGAGAATGAACAAAGAGAGGTGTGGGAGGGTGGAGGTGGACCGGGGGGTCAAAGCCAGCAGAGAGCCCCGAGGTCAATGGGGTAGAGGAAAGGGAAGGGGAAAGAAACAGAGAAGTGACCAGGGAAATGACGGGTATCAATGAATGATGAACGGTGAATGGTGAATGGAGGACCAGACCGGTAGTCCCGCGGATCGTGGAGCGGACAAAATAAGACCCAAAATCAAAGAGTCAGGGCGAACGCTGTGGTTCGTGCCTGGGAGATTAGATAATAAAAGGTTGGTGTGTTTCTCGTGCCCGACGGTAAACAGTTGTGGTAGCGGTGGCTGTAGTAGTAAACAAAAAGAGTGTCGAATGATGGACTGGATCCGAGCAAGAACCGGCTTGCTGTTCACGGAAGAGGGTTGCCAGGTGAATGGGATATGGATGAGAGCCGAGGTCGTCGAGAACCGCGAGTCGAGGTCAAGATCGAGGCTTGAGATCCAAAGCTTGGAGACTGGCGAATTGGAAGTGAAGAGGAAAGAGAAGAAGAGAGAAGAGAGAAAAAACAAAAAGAAAGAAAACGGAAAAAGACTTGATAACAACAACTTGAGCTTGATCAAGAGAATCGAGAGAAGGGGCAGACGAGACGAAGACGGGCAGTCCAGCGACTTATATCGTGGCCGCACTGGCGATGGCCGCGCTGGCGATGGCCGCGCTTAATTTTGTGATCTTGGGTCTATTTGGGTACTTTGGGTATTTTGAGTGGGCAATTTGAACGGGTGTGTTGCCTGCATCGCGCGACGGAGACGCAGATTGGGTGGAAAGTGTGTAGATGGGGAGCACACGAACGAGATGGAGACACACTGTGAGAGTGGGAAAGCGTGCATGTTCCAAGAATAGAACAGGGACATGGACAGAGGAGAGCGGAGAGACCAGAGACCAGAGACGAGAGACGGAGACGAGAGACGGAGACGAGCATTGCTTTTTTGGACAGAGGGGCGAGTAGGCGGGCAGTAGGGCGACAAGAAATAGCACGAGGGAGATCAGGCGAGTGGGAGAGGGACGCCAGCCAGAAGGCCGGCGGCCGGCCGACCGTGGTGCATGCAAGGCCGTGGTGGTTGCGGGTGGTGTGTGGCGATCGAGAAAAGGATGGGAAGAAGAGGAAGAGGAAGAGGAAGCCAAAAAGAAAACGCTGGAAATGTCGGGATGTCTGTCGGACGGCGACTTGCAGCTGGCGGCAGGCACGCTAGGCCGAAAGGGGAGATACGCAGGACGTGCAGTGTGTACAGAGCTACGTGCAGGAGGAAGGAGCGGAGCGCGGAGAGACGACTGTCGAGGAAGGCGCGATGGGTGTGGGCGCAGAAAGACAGCAAGGACGAGGGACGAGGGACGAGGAAAGAGGAAAGAGCGACCCTGCGCTTATTGGTGACGGGAAAGTGGGCCAGGTGGAAGATGGGAAACGGCAGGACCACCAGCATTCCAGGCACTTCACTCGAAATAGAAGGCTTGATCGCGGCCGCTCTTGCCGCTGACTGGCGAGCTATGGCTGTCCAGACACACTAAACAGAAAGACAGAGAGACGGAAAGACGGAAGGACAGAACGAGCCAGGGCCAGAGAGGGAAGGAGGCTCTCCGCACTCGTGTGGCAGGTGCGATCGTCGAAGGGCTGTGTTGACTAGAGCGCTGAGGAAGGTGCGAGGCACGAGGCGAGAGATACAAAGTACACGAGATTTGTGTGAGAGTCGTACGACGGGAATACTACGTATCACGATTCTAGAGTGCCTATTGTGTTCTCCGTTCTGTCACTGGATACTACATCGTACATCTCGGTGTTTTTCACGCAGGGCGTGCTCCTTCTTCTCTATCTGGACGGGTACATGCTCGCCGTGCACCGTAGCACGGAAACATGTCTCGCTGTGAGTCTGGAGAGAGGGGGGCTTGACATAAAGAAGAGGAAGAGAGCAGAAGAGAGAGCAAAAGAGAGTAGAAGAGACAGCAAAAGGGAGAGAAGAGACAGCAAAAGAGAGTAGAAGAGACAGCAAAAGGGAGAGAAGAGACAGCAAAAGAGAGAGCAGAGCGGTAAACTCCGAAAGAACGAAACAACAGGTTGGTATGCCTCAGGGTTCATCCAAAAGATAAAGAGCTCGCATCCTGCGGTGAACCGTTTGCTGCCCGAGTCTTTTTGTTTTGAGTTTCTTTTTCCGTCTTCCCCCTTCCTTCTTGCGCCCAACTCTTTCTACCCCCCCCCGCTGCCGATGATGCAACTGTACGCCGAATACTGTGGTGTCTGTGGACACATGTGCAGTGTGACAAGCCTTGCGTGGAGGGGAAAGGAGGATAAGAGGATGAGAGGGAGAAACGGTAGCAGTGGGTGGTGGACTACTTTGTAGAACGTGCCCTCAAGACCCCTGTCTTTGTATTGCAGAGGGAGGAAGGACAGGAGCGAGAAGAAAACGGATAGGCAGAAGAGCAAGGGGTGTCTGGTGAGCACGGGCTACATAGGGAAATTGGATGCGCTGAGGCGGACACGGTGACGTCTGATGGTGGCAATCGTTGGACGATGGGCAGATGGGCAGGGACAAGACATGGGTCGAGTGGAAGACGAACAATGCAGGGAAAAAGGATAGAAAGGCATGGAAGGAAGGCCGTGCTCCCGCTAGCCGTGCTGAGGATATCCTCTCCGAACGGACCTGGTTCAGCCTGTGCTCTGCATGTCGTAGAGCCATAGCCTTTGCCTTTCTGATCCGTCTATTACATGTACACGAGCTGAGCTGATGTGGAGCGGTAGAGGGAGGGCTTGACGATGTCGGTAGAGAGAGGGCTTGACGATGTCGTAGGTTGCAAACCACGAGAACATTGTCAGAAAGTCGCCGCGGCAGCCACAGTCAAGAGTCCCTGTTCAGGACACCGCACGCTGGCCGAGACCCACGCTGTAGGAAGAGCAAGTCGAAAAGCAGAGGGAAGTTGGGGGGATCCGAACAAGGCACGCGGTCCCGTCGTGTCATGTCATATCGGATCACGAGCGACTTACAACTTGTCTTCTACTCCGTACTTTGTACGCTCTCGTTCATCTCCCTGTCGAAGCATCGGCTGATTTGCCCAGTGGAGGACGACGGACGAATCAGCAGCGAGAAGTGCGCGGTAAGGACGCGGACTGGCTAGACCCAGGGTTGTAGTCAAACTGTCACCATGGATCAAAAGGGTGCGGGATGTGCAGAGACTCGAGGACTCAACGACGCAAGAAGGTGGGCGCAAAGGGTCGACAGGACGCCAAGATGGATCGAACCCGGCTGCATGTTGTCTGTAGTCACTTTGCCCTTTGCCCTTTTCACTTGTCATTTCTCTGACTCTTCTCGAGGGCTGTTCTGCCGGATTAGCCTGGGGAGCTACTTCGTACGTCGCAGGGGGACGGCGGGTGCAAGTACCGTTCAGTGCCTATGCTGCCGGACACGTGCATCGACTGCAGAGATGAGGACATGTACGGAGTACATGTACGTCGTACGATGGCCGTGCGGCCTTGTCCCTTCGTTCACGGTCCCTCGACAAGCCATGCGACCGTTTGTGCACAGTCGAATCATGGACGGCAGGGCTCTGTGCATCTTCAGCGACAACCAGGGAATCTGACCAAGAGACCAAACATCAGAGGACAAGAGGCCCAAAAGGACTGGACAGAACACGGACACGGTGGGGAGAGGCATGAACAAGAAAGAAGTGACAACAAGCAGCAGCATCAAGCAAGCCGAGTGGGTGTGCAGCTGTGCAGGGGTGTTCTCTTCACGAGCCGCTTCTGGGCAGCGATTGGCCGGTGCCGTGTGGAGCCAGCCTGTGACGAAAAGACTCAACGACACCGTGGGGAGAGCATCTCGTCGCTTCTGCAAAACAGACAGAAGAGACTGGCGCACCGGGACCAACCGTCTGCTAGCGCGCAGGCTGGACCCCTGTCGAGGCCAGTCCACAAGCAGCCATGGCCCACTCTCGTCACAACGTCTCCACCGTCTCTGGCCCTCTGTCTGTTCTGTCCTGTGCTGGCCCTGGACGCGGATCACAAGGGCCAGCGGCAACGGGCACTGGCTCACTGGCTGGCCGATGTGGTGACGGGCAGGGGCGCGCGTGTGACGGGACCAGAGGGCCGAGAGAAGACTCTGTTTCTTTTCCTCGTCTCTCTTCTTCTCTTCCGCTGTCCTCTGTCCTCTGCATATCGCGTGTTCCTCGCAGGGCGGATTAGCCGCCCTCGAGAGTTGGCCCGATTTAGAAACATGGACGCACTGGAGACGAGACAGAGAGATGCAGTCCATTATGCATCTCGCCCACGCCCACTCTCATCACACTGCGCCGCAGGGCGTCTGCAGGCGGGACTGTCCACTATCGCTCCCATCTTCGTTTAGCTGTTTGCCAGACTAACAAGATCCTGAGCGCAGTTCGTATGACGCCAGTGTTTCTGCCAGCGTTATTGCTCGCGCCGTTTTGTTGCCATCTGTGGCAGCACAGCTGCCTCTATTCAAACAGCCCGATGCTTATGCTTATGCTTATACTTATTTATGTCCTCCACATCCCATCCACAGTCTCCACGTCTTCTGATCAGAGAATTGGACGAACGCGCGGCAGCTTAAGAAGCCCGTGCCCGCCACTACGGAGAGCTTCAGAGGCCATTTCCCTTGCTGGGCAAAGCCGGACTCTTTCCTTGCTCTTCCTTGCTCCTCAGTGCTCTCCGCTCACGTTCGACCCGCTGTCCAGCCCCGACCCTCCAGCCATGCTTTGGCACGCCATAACCACTGCCACAACGGTTCACAACGAATAGGACTTTTCTTCTTTCCGATCTGCAAGTCAGACACAACGTGCTGTTGCTCGACAGCTGGGCAAGGAAGAGCGTGTATGCTAGCCATGCTCGCCTCGCTCGCCTCGCTCGCCTCGCTCGCCTCGCTCGCCTCGCCTCGCCACGCTTCTGCCACGCATTCAGTGCTGCAGACTTGCTCGAGTCTGTCCAGGACGGCCCCCAACGAGCAGCGAGTCCACAAAAGAGCGTGCATACGGAGTCGTATTCGCATGCATCTTACGGCGTACAAAGTTGGGCTTGCGATTTACATATGCCCTGCACACCCACAAGTATCTTCTCCCATTACAATAAACAGAGTATTGGTCCTTGCCTCATCTTTGTCGCCTGTCTACGAGTCTTGGCCCCGGCCAAACCAACCCCCAGCCACAGCCCAGCTGTCTCGCCTCGTAGCCACGTTCGGCTCAAAGTCACCAACAGCCAACTTTGAAGTCAAAAGTAGTCAACCGTCATTATTCGAGCAGCTAACGGCCAACAGTCAACGGCCAACGTCAAAAGCCAACAGCCAACAGCCAACAGCCAACAGCCAACGGCCAGGCCCTCCCGGATCGATGAAGCTGCTGTCACTTGTACTCGAATTCTTCCACTTGGAGTCTCACTACCATAGGTCTCGCTCGCTTTCCTCTTTTACAGTGCCTCCTCCCGCATTGCACCATCGCCTTGCTTGCTTTACCGCCGAGCTAGCTCCCGGGAAGTATCTTGTCGCAAGTATCCAGGCTCTGACAGCGTTATCTCCTCTCGTCCGTTCAGTCTCCTCTCGCAGGGTTCCTGCCACCCATTGTTTCGACTTGGTCTAGAGCACGAATCTTTTGCTTTTTCGTTCTTTTTGATTTCCTTTCCTTTTCTAACTTCTTTCCTTCTTTTTATTTCTGTTCGCAGAAGACGCGAAATCCCGGCTGCAGTCGTGCGGCACGGCCTCATGTTCCAGTCGTCTTGTCTCTGTCTCTCTCGTCAACGGCCTCTACAAAGTACTTTGTCCTCTGTAGACAACAGTCATTTTCTGACCTCCTTTTGCTACTTTAGCCAGCCGGTAGCCGTTTCAATAAAGTGGACAGCCGCTAGTTTAGTATGCTTTTTACTACGAAGAAAAAGTACTTTGTACATGTACAGACCGTCACTTGACCTGGCCTTTGCCTTTGTTTTCGCTTCTCCGATCTCTCTTCTTTTTGGCCCCCTTTCCGTCTGTCTCGTCCTTTCTTATCCAACACATTCTCCCTTCCCGTCTTGTTATGGGGATCCCCCATACTGAGATCTGTCCACTATCGCTATCGAGACAAAAGAACCAACAGATCCCGACAGCCTGCTCGGGACCGAGCCGAAAGACACGTTTAGGAACAAGAAAGGAAGAGGAAGTCAACGTAGAAGGAGTGGATTCGCCTTGCAGAACAGACAGAAGCATAACGGTGATCTTATGATCTTGACGATGGAAGAGCGGGAACCGAAGACTAAAAATGGCCATATTTGACTGATCATCTTGACTGATCATCTCGTACAAAGTAGTCTCGTCTTTTTCTCTTCTCTCTTTTATCCTTTTCCTCCTCACCAGCTGCCCCATTGCGTTGTCCTCGCACGGCTTCTTTCCTTGTTGAGATCATTTCCGCAAATCACGGAAAATCGCGCAGGTGTCGTTTTCTTCAGAAAACGAGACTCCACAAGGTCCACACGCTCCGTCGATTCCACCGTCCGCGCTGTCGTTATCTTTCTTGGTTCTTCCCATCTTGTCGCAATGGGACGACGATGCAGCCGAGATGGAGAAGAAGAGAAGAGGTGGGCATTCCATGGTTGTCACGGTCATGGTCATGGTCATGGTCGTGATCATTCTGTCAAGCTTGTTGCGGCATCAAGACCTTGATCGTAAAGGCCGTTGAGCTTGGGCAAACCTTGTCGAGTTGCTATTGTGCTGCACAACGACCCAGCTTGCGTTGTTTGCGTTGTTTGCGTTGTTTTGTAAGAGTCTCTTTGTCCTCTTGCGTTAGGGACCACTCTGTCTGTCCTAAATGCTGGCTAGCAACTTTCACTCTTTTTGCCCATTCTGCTCTTTTCGTGCAATCAACCCCTGTACGCCGTAGACCCTGCACAGATCGACCACGACGCCGCGAGTGCCGCTGTGAGGGAATGAGGTCCGCTGTGCTCTGTTTAATTTCCTGTGGCCAAGCTTGTCAAAAGATGTGCAGAAATGGGAAGAGGAGACGGAACGAGGCTAGCAGGGCCTCGTTAGTGCCCTATGTTCTCATCACACAACCCCTGCCTCTGTTGACAAGGACCGGACTGATGCTCCGGTGCGTGGTGTGCTCTGCCTCGCGTGCGTTCACTCTCCTCACGACGACGGCCTCTTGCTGTATTTGTGCTACGGCGGAATCTCCGTCAGCGATCGATAATGTACTTTGTATAGCAGGGGTCAGGGAAGGCAGTCGAGGTCAGTCGAAGTCGGTGGAGGTCAGTCAAAGTCGGTGGAGGTTGGTGGAGTAGGATCTTATCTACTCGTAACGTACGAAGCCTTTTTGACCTTGACAGCTTGGTCCTCTACCAAGTACATGTACGAGCACTCGTACTTTGTATGCCACTCATGCCCCGCCGCCCCGCTCCTCAACAATTCTGAGAGAAAGAGAGCAGAAAGGAGAGGGACAGAAGAGGTGGCTGGACGGCATTGACAAGGGCCTGCTAATCCGATGTGATGAATTCACGGCGAGCAGCAGCGATGCAGATTGGGCTTTAGGCCAAGGTCAACGGCGATGAGCTACCCGAGAGCTAACGCAGTGCAAAGTGCACAAATGCAAACACAAAAGCAAGGCGTGCATTGTGCGGTCAGTGCCGTGAACGAGCCCATGACAGGAGAGGGTCGGTGAGGTCGTCAAGTCGTGGTAGTCAGGTCAGGGTCAGCTTCTTTTGCTTAGTTTGTTTAGTTTGTATTTAGTTTCTGTTTAGTTTATCCTGGCCGACTTTGTCAACTTTATGCCGGCCGTTATGATTTAGTGCAAGAAAGACGAGGAGGGAAACGTGAAAAGAGCGAAAAAGCAAGTACAGATACGTTTGTGCCTGGTTGAAACGACAGAGAGAAAGTTGACAAGTCCAAAAGAAGCCCAAAAGGGCTCAACAGAAAAGAGGCGAGAAGGACGCCAAAACTAAACCAAACTGAGCAGCATTGCGCGCCTCGTAAGGGTACTGAAGAAGAATCGTGGTCTATTTTTGTTCGATCTTTAGTTTCTATCTGCCTATTTCTTCCTCCTTTTCTATTTTTCAAAGAATGGAGCAGGAAGAGACGTTGACTTGGGCTTGGCCAGCCTCGTGGGTGATCCGTTTTATGGTCACAACCCTTGACGCACGTTGGAGCTAGTGACGGAGAGTGGCAAACGAGATGAAGCTTGAATTTTACGAGAGAGGGAGAGAAAGAATGGACAGAGCTATCGAAGCTCCCCCAAACTACAGACAAGTCGAAGTGAAAGATACGGGGACTAGGACGGGGCCAGCTGCAGATTCCTACGTCGTAATATGTGTACATGTACTTTGTACATTGCATCCACCTGCGACGTATCGTACGCAACGGCAGATCCGCCGAAAAAGACAGGCCTTGCCCTGCCACGGAGGTCGGAAAGTTTAATCACGAGGATGGCCTGTTCTTTTGCGGAGTGACCAGGTTGACTCGGGCAGAGAGGAGAGCGCACAGACCCCCAAGGGCCAAGGCAAAGCTCAGACCATCCCACGCTTTTTGCCAACTGCAGGTTATGGCAGCGGACTACGTACTTTGTACAACCCTTTATGTCTATCCACGCTGTCCACACTCTCCACCCGATACAACGGTGACGATAATGTGCATACTCGTATGTGCGCACTCTGCAGCTTTTCTTGTTAGTTTCTCGTGTACTGCAGCTCACCGAGTGGACAAGAGGGTGAGGGGAGAAGGAAGCGAAAGACGAAGAGGAGATGCGGAGTCCTTTGTCGGGCATCAGGTCGCAAGAGGACAAGGAAACAAGGCCTCTTGCGCTCGCACTGGCAAGTGATCCTAGGACGGCGAGACGGTTCGAGCTTGTGTAAGGGAAGAGATGTGAGAAGAAAAGAGGAGACAAAGATATAGAGAGAAAAATAAACCGCTCGTTGTCGATCGCATCTCAAAGGGCAACGGGTTGATGCTCAGAAAGGAACTGAGCTTCAGCAATTGTGATGGCATACGCCGACTCGACGGAGGGGCTGTAGTAACAGTGGACCTGAGCTTCGGTGGTAGCTGTGGATGTCCTTGTCGTATCTTGCTATTCAAGAGTGCAACCCTTGCTTGTGACCTCATTTACGATTCCACGGCTAGCTTCGCTCCATCACCACTGCAACTGCTACGCTGTGCTGTGCTGGGTTGGCGCCCCTCAGTTCGATACTTTGGCTTTACTCAGTGTGCTCGTACGACGTATGAGTATTGTCTTCTCCCTTTGTCTTCGACAATGACTGCCCGGTGCATACTTTGTAGACTACGACGTCCATGCCCTCCGTACGGATCGATCATGGATGTGGGCTGATAACTGATCGTCTCGCACATCGCCCCTCTTGGCCTTGTCCGTGACCGTGGGTCGAGACTATCTCAATTTCTCTCTGGACTATGGACGGACTCGGTCAGCTCTTGTCTCCGTTGCGGCATACTCCGTAACGACGAAGACGGGAAACGTGAGGGTCATGCAGCTGGCGGTGAGAGCTGGTAGCAGGAGGGAACGGTCAAGGTTAAGAAAGGTGCTTTCACCGCTCATGACTCAGTTAAGCTGTCTTGTCAGGTACATTTTCATGTCTCGTCCTTAAAGAGGTCCGATTAATGGTCAGGGCTGGAGTGATTGGCAACTGTTCAGAAGATGCCTGTGCGTTCAGCTTAGACGGCCTCCATGGCCCTACCACACTAGTGGGGGCCAAACAGAACAAAAGGCCGGATCAAAGTATTGCGGCGTACGTCGTATTGCTGGCCAAACCTGCAAGGTCCGCTGCATTCTGAGTCTGGTTCTGGTTCCAGGGCCTGTTCATGCAAGGCGGGAGAGGGAGAGGGGAGGGGCGTGGTTGATCTTTGCAGAGAAGAGAAGCAACAAACAGGACAGCAGTGGCACAGTGGACGATGGAAGCGGACGAGTGGCAGGGTGGTGACCGGGGAAGCATGAAGCGACGTTGCTTGTTGGGGTCTTTACCATATTCCGTGCTTGGGTGGCATCTTGTGGGTTGGGGGCTTCTTTGACCTGCTTCCGGGCCATTTCATATTATCACAGCTGAGACACCCGTGAGTATCTCCACCTCGTCACACACTGGCCCAGTCGACTAACTCGAAGCCAGAATCGACTTTTGTCGGAGATGTGACGGGAAAGGGGAAAGAAGATGAAAAGGACAAAGATAAAGAAGAAAAGAGGACTGAAAAAAGAGTAACGAAAAAAGGACTTATAACGGCCGCATTCTTTCATCCTGTGAGATTTGGCGACAATCGCAACGTGCCTTTTGAAAGGCGACTAAATGCAAGTGAACAAGTGAAGCTGTTCCTGTAAACTACAACAAAAAACACAAAAAACACTGCAAACGCAAATGCTGACAATAATGCCACGCCTGTTGCAAAAGACAAAAATGATGAGAGTGGACTTGAACCCACGCGGATTGCTCCATAGGAACCTTAATCCTACGCCATAACCAACTCGGCCATCTCACCTGTCCATGTTTCTGAGCGCCTGTTCTTTGCGTGGATATGTCGCTCCACAGGTGGACAAAGCAACGACGAGAGAGTGTTGCCAAACAAAACAATAGACAACTGTGCTGAGGACAGAGACAGGGCAATTGAAATGTCTCCAATCGTCCTGATTACAATGGATGATGATTACTTGTCGACTGAGATGTGAACATTTCCACAATACTCTAATGGATCTGGTCTTTCTTGAATACAGATATCTAGTTCGAAAGGTACTGGAAACCATATGAAAGACAAAAGGCGGAAATGAAAAATACGAAAAAGAAAGCAGGAAAATAGAAAGATAAAAAGAGAATGTGATGACACCATTACAATCCAGTAGATAATCAAGCTAGACTTTGTCTGGAAGAAGCACCAAAACTCAGCAAGCTCATTCTCCTACACCATGCTGTCTTGTCTCGTTCTTCCATCATGTCTTCTCTTCGTTCTACAACGTATCTGCTGGTCCTGGTGAGACATTCTGAAGACGACGGCGCCCGCAGGTCCGCCGTGGAGACCCCAAGCCATGTGGTAGGCCAGCCTCAGGCCGGTTTGGTGTACGTTTGTGCATGTTCACTTTCTCGACGTCCGAGACAAGAGAGGCCGCTTGGGGAAGACGTGCAGAGAGCCGGTAGAGAAGAAGTACGCAACCCATGCGCCTCCAGCCGAATGCCGCCCTGGCTGCCATGCGAAGACTGTCTGAGCACAGAAAACAAGCCGTTACCCAGTCTCCCAAGTTGCACCTCTCTCCATACCTTGCCCTCGTCCTCTTGTCCTGCAGTCTTTGGCGTCCTCACCGTATCTCCTTCTTTCCTTTGCACTTCGTTTTGCACTTCTATCTCTTCAGCTCTGTGGGCTGTCTCACATCTCTTTACAGGCCCTGCTGTGCTTGAGTGCCTGCAGAAGGAGACCGGCTGTGTCGTGCCTCGTGTGCCCAATGGGGAATTTATGCAGTGTACGTTGCGTGATTTGGTGGGTAGTAACGGCAGATTACGGAGAAACACTTTGCGCCTTCTCTTCTCCCATACGACGTCCGCGTACATCGTCCTAACAGAGATGCATCCAAGACATGTTTTGTGTGCTTGTGCTTGTGCTTGTGCTTTGTGTTTCGTGTTTTATTCCGTATTCCGTGCGGTCTTCTGTTACAGCTGTTACAGCTGTGTCTACAAAGTAGTCAGTCTGGCCAGCGGCGCTTGGATTGCAAGGTTGCAGTCCGAGGTTTACCTCGTGCCGCCGTGCAGTCGTGCATCTGTTTGTACGTCGTGGCATCCGCCGTGTGCATTTCCGCCGGTGTGCATGCCAGCCGTGTGCAGCGCCTGTTGGCATGCGCATGCTGCACCGTAGTTACTGCAGAACCGCTGTACTCGTACGCCCGCCTCACCTCCACTGATCTGCGACTGCTGCGTGCCTCACCTTGAACCGCCACCGGACGGTTGCATTGGGGACTGGAGGAAGCTCTTGAACTCTGAGTCTCCGAGACTGTCTTTGGGGCCTTCTCCCCCTCTTTCCACCTTTCCTCTCACCCTTGAGAGTACTGTGGCCTGCAGGATGTATTGTCTTCCGTGAACAAAGGAAGCTGTATGCACGCAACCTCAATCCGCCGTCGCTTTGGCCTGTTTTTTTCACCTTTCCCCTGCGCTCACCTGCATCTTCTCTTCCCCCTGCTTTCCGATAGATTGTATCCCCTCGTGCCGCTGCCCGCGTGACAAAGGCAGCGGAGACCAATCCTCGTTTCTTCCGTTGCGAGTCAGGGGCGGTGACTTGCCGCTTGGACAAGAGGCCGTGGTCGCTGTGTTCCCAGTCACATTGGCCTATTGTTCTTCCCATAGCATTCGCAGACCCTGCACGGCCGACCGTCGGCACGAGGCCGAGTTACGACATGCCCGAGAAGAGCAAGTAGCGAACAGATGCTCGTACGCCGCACAAGGTGGAATAGGATCGCCTCGGCTGGCAACAACTGGACTCGGCCTAGCCACACCCCCGTGACCTATCATGAGGCGGTGAGTCCCTGTTATTGAGGAGTATTTTCATTGTGGGCCCTCTATCCGGGGCATTTGCTCCCCTTTGTTGCCGACCTTTTTTTCCTATCTTTTCTTGTTCCCTCTGCTGTCTGCCTCGATCTGTTGACTCGCTAACGGTGCTCGGAGCAGCCGAGGACGAGCCAAACAAGAGGGCGATAGGAAGGAAGACGAGGCCGCGAGGCGTGGCAGACCATGGGAGGACCGCAAGCAAGACTCCGGCCTGCCCTTGATCTCTGCCCAAAACGTCTAGTCATGTGCCCGAGCTGGCTTTTTATCCTTTTTGGCACTCTTTTTCTGCTTGTCTGGCCATGCTCAAATGGCTCCATCAACGGCGCGACCCCTGCGATCGCCTGCTATTGGACAGCCACTTACACAAGAACCAGACGCTAACAGACGCTAAAAGAATGAGGTGTACTCGGAGGCCATTCACACGTTGTCGAACTTTGAACTTTCTAGTGTTCAATCCTCGTACTCGTATGTCACACCTTGCCACGCCTCTCTTCCCACGTTCCCGCCAACTCTATCCCGTCACGAGCTAGACTTGGCGTGTGTCCGTCGGGAGACCTTCGTCTCTTTTCTTTTTTTCCCGGTCTCTTTCGCTTCCGCGTGAAGCCGCGTACAAATCAAGCGACCAGTGAATGTCCTTGGCTTCTCTCGCTTGACCGCTTCACTAAAGCTCGCTTCGTTTCTCTTGCACCTGGCCACTGCCGTCTTCTGCCGTCTGGTTCGTCGGTGTCTGTCTCACTACTCCGCAGTCGCTCGCTCCCTCAGTAATCCATGTCACGGACCGTTGGTCTTGTGGCTCGGTCTGCTCGTAGTGGCGGCCGATGGATGGACCCTTTGTCCATCTCCAGCCGTACCTGGTCTTGCACCTGGTGTGCCGTCTGTTTGCGCCACTGGCTCGACTTGCTACCCAGCTTCCCTGCAGCTCAATGGATCGGCAAGCATCGGCGCATCAGCATGGGAGAACGCCCGACATCCGTCTGCACCCTTTTACTCGTCGCACAAACACTCGTCAAACCATTGACTGTACTAGTGGAGACCCGGACGAGCAGACACACTTGGTAGGATGTCCACGAGAGTGCTGTGCACTCGGCAGAGGCAGGGGCATCTACCGTCTCTTACAAAGTACAGTGTCCACTGTTGCAGTCCCTGTACGAAGTACGTCGAAGAGTGGTGTGCTCGCCATCTACGACGTACAGGGGCACATGGACGCTTTCATTCTGCCTGTGAGCAGAGGGAGCGCTTGCCGTTCTCGATTGTGCCATATTCGTACGAAGAGTCCACGACAGCTGGATGTCTCAACGCCATGTTGCCCAGCATTGATACTGAGTCGAGCTGCACCATTTCGGCAGTCCATCCATACTATGAGTCGGCACTTTGATACTGAGACATGGAGCCGCTGCAGCCTGCTCTGTAGCCCGCTCTGCAGTTTGCAGTTTGCAGTTTGGTTTGCAGTCTGCAGTCTGCAGTCTGCAGTCTGCACTCGGCAGACAGGGCATACAGGGCATACAAAAATTCGGGTACATCTGTGTGGAGTTTGCGCACCGCCACGGGATACGGCAGAAGACACACAATGGACGACGAAGAGCGCAGACTATTGTCTACCTGGTACGTCGTACAGTCAGACTTCTGCTTTGTCTTGGCCTTCTGTCCCCACCCAACCCCACGCTCGTACTGACGGTGAGGCCACTCGTCCTTCTTTCTGTCCCTTTTTCTCCCCAACGTCGTCTCATTTGGCTGTTTATGCAGCGATGCTCGCTCATCCATGCCGCCCAACCTGCGCCCAACGCGGGCCCCTCTGCGGCTGTCCCGTTTGTGAGCCGCAGGCACTGCCTGACTTGCCTCTTCTCTCCACGAACAGCGCAGAAAGGAGGAGTGGGAAACAGTAAAATGAGTGCGGTAGCAATGCCCTGGCGGCGGACGACTCGAGAACAAGGCGAGAAAGCAAGAGTTGTGCGCGAATGACCTGTTCTCGTGACCTTTTAGCTTTCAGTTGGTACCTCTGTTGATACCGGCTCGAGGCCTCCTGCTGGGAAGTATCGTGGCAAAGAGGCGCGACACGGCCGCGGCCATGGTCACGGCCAGCCCCAGGCCAAGGTCGGAGGCGAAGAAAAGTAATACCGAAGGGAAAGAGAAAAGAGAGAAGTTAGAGAGAGAGAGACGAGGAGAGAAGAGAAGAGAGGATGGAGCAGACATCGTCGAATCGTCCGAATCGTCCGAATCGTCATACGTCTCGCGATGTCGATGCTGGCCACAGGAAAGAGCGACCACGGAGGTCGGAGTTGCACTCGTGAGCAGAAAGGCGGGCTTTCCGCTGGGAAGAACACAGACGGCCAATCAAAAATTCAGGGCTGTCGGCGCTTAAGTGCAGCAACGTTTAAACTCGTGATCTTCCTGGTCGTCCTCGTGCCTTCCTCGCACCCCCAGGAGGTCAAGTACCACTCCACAGACCTACACCAAAGAGGTACTTCGTACAAGAAGAGCACATCGACCCCGATACCACTCCTGATGCTTACCCAAGTTGCTAATGCCTGTTCTATGCCTTCTGCCTCTTGCCTTTTGCTTTCTGCTCACGTACTTCGTACTTCGTATGATTCTGCTGCACATGGCCAGTGACGTCGCATCTGATACGGCCAATCAGCGTCACGGCCAGCACTGTCGCCCAGGTGCTTTCCTCTTTGGTCCGGATCGCCGTCGCACCTTCCTTGTACTTGCACCAATCACACCGCCGTTCTCGAGGCGCCAATGCATTTGTGGTCTCTCGCTCCTGCCCTCCACTGTCCCGTGTAACAGTCGTGCCTTCCACTCTCACTGTATCGCTTCGGGTCCCAACCTTTTTTCCTCTTCCTGTCTGCTGCTCTCTCTCTCTCTCCTCTCTCTCCTCTCCTCTCTTTTCTTGTCTTACTCCTCGCTCTTCACATCAACATTGTACGGAGATGCAACCTCCACCACCCCTGTCACTGACAACCCCGTCCATCACACACGCACTACCACACCAGCCCCGGTCACTTGCAGCCGTTGTGCTGTTGTGTACTCTCGGCCATTTCTGCTCTCTCTCCCCGTGCTCTCTCTCTACAAAGGACAATGCCATTTCTGTGTGGGCTCTCTTCGCGCCCGTTGTTTCTTTACCGCTCTGCTAACCGCCGGCGTCTCGCTCTGCAGCTAGCCTGTCTGCTGTTGCTATTCCTGTATCGGAGACACGAGTACGAAGTAGCCACAGTAACAAAACAATAGAACAGCAGAACAGCAGAATGACAGAATGACAGAACATCAAACAACAGAATGTCGGTTGACAGCCAGGGAAGGGCGCCAAAACTGGCAAAAATAGCAAGCAGACAGGTGCGCGGGAGGAACGAGGCAAGGCCCGGGACGCAGACAACAGTGCATCATCATGGAGCAGCAGCGGCGGCAGCAGAAACGGATCTGCTGTACTTTGCACTCCGTCCTTGCGACATCTGCCGCTCTACTCAACACTCACCCAGCAGAAAAAAGGGACATCTGGCCACCGCTTCTTATTTCCTCTCTTTATTGTCTCCTCTCCGCAATGCTCGGCGCTGCACACCCTGGACTCTCCACCGAGTTTCCCACTCCTATCACAGGTGATGGTCGGCCTGCATATGTCAGGGCTTGTGTGCTGTGATCCCCCAACCGCACTGGTTTGGCATTCTCGTCACAATTTTCCAATTACGGGCACTTGACCACCCGGCCACTCATTGACCACTCCTCTGCCGTCCTGCCCACACTCGTTGGGCCTGTCTCATTTTTGGGCACCCTTTGACCACACGTTGACCAAACTTTGCAGCACACTCGTCTACTCCGCAGCCTGTTTGCTGTAGCCGGCTGCAACTCTGTAGTTGGCTCCTCTCTGGTGATGCTTGCTGTTCCTAAGAATATCCCATGCGCCCACGCTCTCACGCACTCGCAGACTCTCAGAGCTCTACCCGTACTTTCTGTCCACGCTTCACCACTGCGTCTCTTGTCCCCCGTCCCTCGTCCCCCATCCACATCCACATCCACATCCAGAACATCAATACATAACCTTCTGTAGCCGCCCATCGCTGGGCATCAGAATGATTGGCCTTTTTTCCTCCTTTTTGTCTGTTTTGCCATTTTGTGATTTCGTGCTGCCCTGAACAAAAACGCCTCACGGTCTTCCATCATCTCTCTTGGTCTCTGTCTCCATCCCTTTCCCGTCTCTGCCAAACAACCGCCAACTGTGCCGTCCATACCGAAGATACCACCAGTCTTCCCACAAGCCGTCAAACTGTCTCGAAGCTCGTTGACCGAGCCAAAAAGACTATACAAAGAAAGGGTGTCCCGCCGGCAGCGGTAAAACAAAGCTCAGACCTGAACGGTCCAGTACTATAACACACTACAAAAATTACACGACCGTCTCGAGACAAATTTGATATCAACGTCAGTGATATCGACGTCAGTCCGAAACCCAACAAAATTAACTCACTTCGGATCACTCTCTACCACATAACACACAACGGCATACAGTGCGCCAACAAAGGCGACAAAGCTGGACACCAGCTTCACCTCAAGATGGTGGGTTTTGTCTTCTCACATCACCATTCTCTCACTACCTCCATTGGTTCCATACTAACATCACAGTCCGCCCAAATCTATGCGCTCTCGCGGAGGCCGGCGCAGGAGATGAAGCAAAGAAACGCATGGCTGCTGCACGAGTCCTTTTTTAGTCTCAAGGGCGTCCAGGACCGACCCGTGTCCGTTGCCACAGAGTTCATGGAGTCCGACTTCGACGGCGACGACATCCTGAGCGACGACATCCTGAGCGACGACGAGAGCGTGGACAACGGCGGTAACAACTCACCGCGGGGAAGCATGAACTCGTCTGGTCAGCCAAGCTTCACCACCATCTCTTCCTACGATGAGGTTCCGACACCAAGGTCAAGTCGCACGCACATGGACCTGCCACTGGCTGCCGACCTGGACAAGCCCGTCGAAGGCCCGCGGGGCCCGCACCTGTTCCGCATCTCGACGCTGTCGGCCGAGTTCCAAAACGCCCTCAGCCTCTCGCCCCTCACCCCGAAAGCCCCCTCCAGCGCCGCCCTCGCCTTTCACGTGCAGCAGAGCCACAGCAGCGTGCCCTCCCCACGGCATCACCCGCTGCCGCCAACCCGCCAGCAGCAGGTCCAGGCCCAGTGCGGGCCCTTCCGCTTCTCTCACGAGGAGCTCGACTCCGCGACCCTCGCCGCGTGGTCGCCCGAAATGGTCGCACAGTGGATGTTGAATGCTGGCATTGAGCTCACGGTCTGCGACCGCTTTATCGAGAACGACATCACCGGCAGCATTCTGATTACGCTCAAGTTTGAAGATCTCAAAGAGCTCGGTATCCCCTCGTTTGGCGTCCGCACCAACGTCTGGAACCAGATCAACGCCGTGAAGAACGTCGAGGCCGCCGAGCCGCGGCCCGACACTCCGATTGAGGATGAGCCCGACCGCGAGGTGCGCCGAGAACTGCGCCGTGTGGTGGGCGTCAAGGATGGCGTAAACGGCACCAACAAGCCGATGCGCCGCTGCGCCAGTTCCCGCCGCAAGGCGACCGTCCGCGCCTCGCCCGGCCTGCCCATCTCCGCCGAGGACAGCATCACTCCGATGGAGTCGGCTTCGATTGTCGGCATCGAGCAGATGATGCCCAGGCCGCACCAGTGCAGCAAGGGCGAGAATTGCTCCAGGTGGCACACCTACCAGCGCATGATGGAACACTTTAAGAATGACTTCCCCTTTGTCGACGTGGACAAGGGCGGCGTCATCATGGTCGCCGGCGACCCAGGCAACCCGACCACAGCGCGCGCCATCGTCCCCAACGACGACGTCTTCCGCCCCATGTCCGACGCCATCCGTCCGTCGTCGCCTCGTCCGATGTCATGGGCCCGGCACCACGGTCCAGGCGCCGCTTGCGCTCGAAGAGGGCCGCCTGCGTGGCATCCAGTCGCGCGACCCACAGGACAATGTGCGCCACTTCCTCGACTTCCAGCACCAGCACGTTACAGGAAGCGAGGTGCCGCCCACGCCGCCCTTTGAGCTGTTTCCCGCCGCCGGCCGCTCCCAGCAGCTGCACGAGGGTCTGCGCACACTGCCCAAGCTGGCCATCCCCCCCAGCTGCGGCAGACGCGCACGGCCCCCAACGGCCAGACCTTCTTGCCGATCCAGAAGCAGCAGCAAGAACAGCAGCGGTCGGCGTCTGAGTCGGGACCCGGTGCTGTGGCCACGACAGTCCGTAGCAGCTCCTCCCCGCTGTCAGCCGAGACCGCGTCGGCGGCACCGACCTCGACCACCTCCTACACCAACACTGCCATTGAGGAGTCTCCCGACAGCCGTACACCCACGGCGCCATACCGCTTTGGCACGCCCTTCTCCGAGGTCGACGTGCCCGTCACGGCTGTTCCTCTCGGCCCTGTGGCGCGCGATGCCTCGCAGTCGGTCCCGCCAAACATGAACTACCGCGCACCGCTAACCCGCACCATATCGCGCGCCTCGGCCCGCCGTCCTTCGTTCCCGGTCCTGCCGTCACTTGCCGAGAACCGTGTCGCTGCCGCGCCGCGTGCCATGCCGGCTGGTGTGCCCCGTGCCGCGTCGGCCATGGGCCACCGCCCGACCTACCGCTGCCTCAGCCCGGAGGGGCAAGACCGACACGCTGGCAACAATGGCAGAAACGCTGGCGCTCGTCCCCTGGCGCCGCCCCCCCGCGTCAAGTACCCGTGGTCGCCCGACCGGGCCACTTTTGAAAAGGCGATTGCGCCGCTGTCACTGGCTACCACGACGCTCAACCATTCGTCGTCGTCTCTGGCGTCGGCCAGTACGGGCACGCCCGGCTCAGCTGCCTCGGGTCTCTCGAGTGCTTCCACGGCCTTGACGTCGGCAGGCAGTACCTCGAGCGTGGGCGGCATCACCTACCAGGGCGAGGTCAAGAAGCGCAAGACCAAGATGCTGCGCCACGAGTGGAACGACCGCTACGTCACGCTCAAGGGCACGCGCATGGCCGTGCACAAGGATAAGGCCGGCATGCACAACCACAGCACTTTGGAGTACATTGACATTGACGACTACGCGATTGCCTGCTCCACCATGGCCGCGTCGACGAGCAAGCTCAATGCCGCCTTCAAGGTCATGAGCATTCGCCGCGGTAGCGCCGACAATGCTGCCTCTGGTGCTTCCAAAAACGACGTCGCCGCCTTTGCCTTCCAGCTCATCCCCCAGGACGCAAGGGTGGCATGCGGCTCAAGAAGCGCGACAGCACCATGCCGGGGCCTGGCGGCAACATCCTGCCGTCGTCGGCGTCGGCGTCGGCGTCGACGTCGACTCTGTCGGGCACTTCGTCCGCCGCGACCAACGGCCCTGCACCGGCAGACGCCGTCAACGGCACGGGCAAGACGCACCACTTTGCCGTCAAGACCCGCGACGACCGCATTGAGTGGATGCGCGAGCTGATGCTGGCCAAGGCCATGCGGCAAAAGGGTGAGGGCTTCGAGGTTAGCGTCAACGGCAACATGATTTAGGTGTGAGATGACGACAGCGGCGTGAAACCAACGACCATGCATGACCTTTGCGTTCTGCGTCCTTCTGCGTCCTTCTGCGTCCTTTCTGCGCGCGAGATACCTGCCTGCCTCAACAGTCTTTTTCTGAACTTTCAATGTCTTGTTCCTCTCCTCTCGTCTTTCTTTCTTTCTTTCGTCCTCTCTTCTCAACACCTTGCATAACATAGCTTTGGATGGAACCGAATTCCAGGGCGTACGTTTCTCTCGTCATCATCTTCATTTTTTGACATCTCCTCTTTGGATTTCCCTCGTCATGCTATGTACTCCCTCTCACGACGGACCTTTCCAGTTCCATCTCTTATCCACCTGTATACACCACGCTCCTTACCTTGGAGCGGCATTGAATAATTACTACTTTGATTCATTAACTGCCACCGATGCAAAGAAACTACCCAAACGACTGCCGGGCACGTGTACTTCGTATCCATAGAGTGCAGGTCGACAGCAAACACACAAGTCACTTTCCGCCAACCCTCGTGCAGACTGGATATGTTTTGTTCTTTTAGGTCTATCGTACAAGCATATAGTATAGAAAAATATATTTCAAAAGGTGTCCCGTGTGTCTTGTTCTTATTTGGAGTCTTGTCATGCCCGTTTTTGCTTGAATGTACACTGTCTGTATCGTCCCCTGCCACGCCCCACCTCTCATGTCTTGAGCTTCGGCCGGTTCAGCTTGGCCAGGCTCGCGACGGCCTCCCAGTCAATCACGTTCCACCAGGCCTCGACAAAGGCCGCCTTGCCGCCGTAGCCGTCGGCGCCGAGGCCGTAGTCCCGCAGCCACACGTGCTCCCACGTGCTCACGCACAGCAGCGGGATGGCGTCCACGCTGTTGGGCGGGCGCCGGTCCTCTTGCTGCAGCAGGCTCTTGTTGCGCGTCGTCGCCTGCCGGTTGAGCCAGTCGCGGGCGGCGTCCTCGCTCCCGCTGTCCGAAGCGCCTGCGCCCGCGCCCGCGCCCGCGCCCGCCGTGTTCATGTCTGTGCCCTGCCGCCGGTAGTGGGCACCCGGTACGGCGAGCCGGCGTGGTACGTCGTCAGCAGGCGCAGGCTGTCGCCGCCGCGGCCCATCTGGTTGAGGTTGTTGGCCTTGACGAGCCAGACGAAGCCGGGGCCGAACATGCCCTGGGTCGTGGCCACGATCTCGCGGCGCAGGGTCTCGACACTGCCAAAGTTGTCCTCAATGGCCAGGCGCAGGGTCTGCGGGATCTCGCGGCCCGCCTCGGACGTGGACGCCGATGCGGGGAGATGTGCTTGAAGAAGAAGTCGGTGTTGTGGGCCATGCTGGCGTAGTTGAAAATGGCGGCGCTGCTCTGGTTGCCGGCGGTGCGGGTGACAATGTTCTTGAGCTCGCGGTCCTCGTATGTGGTGCCTGTCAGGTTAGCGGAAGCCAGTCCATTGGCCGTGGCCGTGTTGGCGGGCGGGCGCAGGGGGGCGACGGACCTGCCGTCAGCTGGTTGAGACGATTGAGCATCAGGGTCATGTGCTGGGTCCAGGCCAGATCAAAGCCCTCGGCGGACAGCAGGTTGGGGATGCCGACGTCGACGTTGTGGCGCGACTGGGGCAGGTGGTATATGCTGCGGCGGGACTGGAGCTGCGACGGGGCCTGTGATGATGGTGCCAGGGCGCGCTGTGCCGACGGCCGCGCCATCAGAGCGGCTCCGGCGTTGTTGATGTGGCCGCCAGCGCGGCCGGCGCCCGTAACCTCGGACGGAACATGGTGGATAGCTGTGTCGGGCAGTTGGCAAGGTGGACGTGTGGAGGGTTATCGTCAATGGGCACGGGCCGGGGTCGTGTCGCTGCCGTGTGTCGTGTGTGATTGCCGGTGGTCGCACGCGCTCTGCTGGAAGCTTTTTTCTCGACGTTGTATGTAGCCGCTGGCTAGTAAAAAACTCGTTCGTTCCGCCAGATGCCCGATTCTGCCGGCCAGACCGCCATTCTGGTAGGAGCTCAGTGGACCTCTGAATCGCCAGCCGTAGCTTCCTCAGACAGGCATCCTTATTCGACTGCTCTTTCCATTCTCGCATTCTTCGTCTCTCCTTATTTTTCGATGATTTTGTATTCTTTATTTTCTTTTTCTTTTCTTCATTTCTTCTTTTTCTATTCTTCTTTTTTCTTTTCCTTCTTGCCTTGTGCCTACACTCACACCGCAAGTCAGAGTCATAGTTGTCAATCTTAGTCTCGTTCGGTATACGGTGTACTCCGTATTGTTTTCATTCCAGAAGTCTTCGTTGCTTGCTACAGAGTCTTTCACAGCAAACAGACAGAGACCATCCACTGGACAATATCACGGATTGACTGCAGACACAGAACGATGAAGAGACAGATTTGAGCGAGCTTGCTATTCACAACCTGACGACAAAAAGTATACAATCGTCAGGGCAAAACAGATGCCGAGACCAGATGCTCCGATGCAGTACCGGCAAGAACAAGAAAACAAGCAGACGCTCGCCAAACGCCGCAGATGCAGAAAGACGCCAACAGAATGACAGAAACACTGGGAAGTCACAGCCACCTCTAGTCCTCTAGCATGGACAGCATGTCCAGCTCCGTCTTGACCAGCTGCTCAAACTCGTCGCGGTCAATGCCCGACGCCCGCGCCAGCATGTACAGGCTCTTGATGCTGCGCGACACGTGCTGCTTGACGCCAATCTCGCTCTGCTCCTGCGTTCGGCCGATGCCTCGAGCTTGGACACAATAACGCCCGAGCCGCTCGAGCCGCCCGCAGCTCCGGCGAGCGACGACGAGCCGCGGCTCGACGCCGACGCGGGACGAGGGTGCACCAGATTGGCCAGCCGTTCGTGGTCGACCTCGTACGCGTCGTCGACGGCGTGTTCGGGGACGGCCGCAGCACCCTTGCCCAGGCTGTAGCTGCTGATCAACCCGGCTGTGACACCACCGGTCAGACCTGACTGGCCCTCTTCGCCCTCGACGACCTCGTCCGGGTCGTGGCTGTCCATGGCCGGCTGGACCGTGTCGTACTGGGCAAAGTAGGCGTCCTCGGCCTCGGCGTTGGCCCCGTTGGTCCCGTCCTGTTTCTGTGTGGGCTGTCGTGTGGAAGGGGGCGCAGGCGAGCGCTTGGCGGCGGGTGTGCGGGCGGGTGTGCGGGCGGGCGTGGCGTCGTACCGCGCCCAGTAGTCGTCGTCATCGGAGGCGTCATCGGTGTCGACGGTGTCGGCGATGTCGGCAGTGTCGGCGGACGTGTCTATCGGCACGGGTCTGCTCGTCGTCGTTGCCGCCGTCTCCGTCTTTGCTCCCTCCGAAAACGCCCGCTCTGCCTCGGCCACGGTGGCATACCCTCCAAACACGGCAAACGCATCCGGCTCGTCCGGCACGCTCACCTCGCCCACCCGCCACTCGCTGGTTGGCCTCGCTTCGCTCGCTGTGCCTGCGCCTGCGCCCTCCTTCTGGCCGTCGGCGTCGGCCCCGCAATGCACCAGTCGAAAGACCAGATCCAGGTCCCGCAGCAGCACAAACGCCTGCAGCGTCTCCACGTCCAGGCGCTTGTAGCGCATTTCCACCTGGCCGTGGTCGCCCGCCGTCGATTCCCAGTCAATCTCAATCTCGCCCGAGACCGGGTGCGGCTCCAGACGCGCGCTGCGGGCCACGTCGACGAGCCTGGCCGCCTTGGCCGCGTCGTAGGACAACAGCCGGATCCAGGGCTCGGAGCTCGCCGCGGACAAGAACTGCACACGCTGGCGCAGGATGGGCGAGAGCAGCGGCAAGACAGTCGAGGCCGGCTGCGAGGCGATGGCGGCGACGGGCAGCGACGGCAGCAGAGGCGCCACAATGTCCCGCGGGTCGAGCGGGCGGACGACCTCTGCCATGGTAGGGGGGGGGGGAGGTGTTGAGAGAGGAGGGACGAGAGTAACGGCGAGCGCCTTGTGTCGAGTGCTGTCGGTACGTTCTTGGATTGCTGTGTGAGGTATCTTCGTAGACGTACGTCGTAGGTCAAAGCGTCTGTTGGGGAAGGTCGTCGATCGCACGGGTTTCTCTTTGGTCTGTTGTCTCGAGAGTATCACGGCCGCGCTGACTGTCCAGTCACATGCAAAGTTGCCGGGGTTTGGTGTTGGTTTCCTCTGGATGGTGGCCGGCTGACTCGTAGGAATGTGGAAGGCTGCAGGTAAAGTCCAGATTGGCGAGGGAGAAGTTGTCGATCCTTGGGGAGAGACAAAAGGCTCAGGTGAAGGAGGGGAGGCTAGAAGGATAAAGTTCCGAAGAAGAGCCCCAGCCCAGACGTAGCGAGAAAAGACGCGGACACACAATCAGCGCGCGGCACAATCAGATGCGGCGTTCATTCTCTGAAGAGTATCCTAGTGTCTTTATCTCGAGTACTCCGCGTACAAAGTATGGAGAATTCTTCGCTACTCCACGGGGGACCACTGCACGAATGCCCCCTGTTCAGCTGTTAGTGCACCGCCGTCAGCGACAGAGAGGCCGTCCCCGCTGTAAAGCCCGGCACCTGCGCTTCGGGCAGATGGAGCCAATCAGCGACGAGGTGACAAGACCTGGGTGCAGTGAATGGTCACTTCGTACAAGTACTAGCATGGCCGCCTCTACTGAGTACGGCCGTCTGTGGCGGGTTGGCTGATTTGGACTGCTACGCATCTAGAAAGTAAGTGAGAAAAAGTCAAGGCAAAAGTCAAGGCGCAGTGGTAGAGCGCTGGGTGTGCCTCCCGAGAGGTAGCGGCCTTTGTGAATTCGGTGTAAGATGGTCAGCACTGACCCTCAAAGTGTCGGGCGTACAAGGACCAGTGCGAACTTGAAGGACATGATACTAATGACGAGGACTCGAAAGGACAGTTTGGGGGCTATTAGCAACGCCTTATTATGTATCTGCCTGATTTCCACACGCAAACACACAAGCCTAAGCGGCCGAATTGGACGGTGTGGCGAGGGCGCCAAGGTTACCGGCGGTATTGGTGCAGTTGACACGGACCGGGGAAGAGTCGCGAGGGTCTGTTGTAGTAAACCGGGAGAGGAAGACAGTTGTAGCGCGACTGGCGAAGAAGAAAGAGAAGAGAGTGGAAATGGGGAGGGAGAGAGTAGAAAAATGAGGAAATATTGCTGCGGCCGCAGCGGTTGTTGCAGAGTTGTTGGAGGGTTGATAAGAGGATCTTTGAAGATTTCAAAGCGTTGCAGCTGCGACGTAAAGGAGGCACAAAACAAACTAGACAAAAAGACAAAAAGACAAAAAGACAGAATAGAAAACCGAGGGAGGGTCTGCCCCAAAGGCACCCTGCTACCCGCCCTCAGTACATACTTGCAGCATGGACATCAACTGCTGCCTACGCCCGACGTTGAAGGAAAAGATGCTTCCCGCTGCTCTCAAGTCTGTCCTCTCTTCGTTTCCTCTTGCGCCCCGATACTCTCAGAAGAAGCCTGTTTCGTGGCCTCCGCAGGAGCCTGGATCGGTCAAAGTCGATGAACATGACTTGCCCTCGCTCCTCATTCCACAGCTGGTTGGCACCCCGCTCGTCACCGTGGTAGACTCCCTCCGTCTGAACTGCTTGTGCGGACTGGCGCACCGCCGTCTCCAGGTCCGGCAACCCTGCCTTGCATGCGTTCTCTCCACCCCACGACATCAGCATCATGTCAAAGACTCTGAAGCCACCTGGAAGAATATGCCCCATTCCAGCTCGACAGCGCCCAGGTGAACCGGCACTACGTGACCTTGAAGCCTTTCGAGCCTGTCGTAGATTCTACCCTCGTGCTCCAGAGCATGTGCATGTCCCGGTAACGCCCCTTGGCCACGAAAGTGTATCCGTACGGCTCTAGCTCCAGCTTGAAGAGTACCCCTGAGGATCCCCATTTGCCCATGCGCTCCAATGCGTCGCACTTGCGATACGGATTTTGGCGTAGCTGCTCGCCAACCAGGTGGTTGAACGCCCTGGCATCAATAGCATGCCGCTTGCCACCTTTGCCAGTCTGGTGTGGCCGCACGTTTGGGCAGTTGTCGTCGAGTTCCCCGCCTTGCTTGAGGCCGAGCAGACACGCCTGGGTACAGTACTGCCGGGAGGGTGCCGAGCCAGACACATCAGCATCCTCGCCTTCGGAGCTGCTGCTCGAAGAGCCATTCTTTCGCTTGCCCGTGTCGACCCTGGATCCGGACCCAGCTGACCCGTCATATGGCCTGTCGTCTTCGTCACCGTCCTTTGCGAGAGTGTCGGTGGTTTCACACGACGATTTGGACCGCAGTGATATCTCCCGAGTGATCGGGCTCGCACTAGCCGTGTAGCAGGCGCCTTCTTGCGATGACGATGGCTCGAAAGACGACGACTCGGTAATCTCACCCTCTGGAACCCCGCTGCATCCTCATACGGCTCCCTCCATATTCGTAATGTGGCCTCGGCAGCCTGTGACACCTCCTCGAGCAAGGCTCCCCGAAGAGCGTCCGACTGCAGGCTTAACAAAATGAAGCTAGCCAGTTGAGCAACCGCCGTGCACATCACCTTGTCGTCGTCCGAGCGTCCGTCTGGTAGCCCACCCACGTCTTCTTCCGGTACGCATGCATGGCAGTACAGCGTCTGTAGATCGGCTCGGTCGACATGAAGCAGCAGCAAAGACGTGCCGGCGGCCACATAGCCGTATGCAACCCCGTATCTGACCATGTAGTCAAAGACTTGCGCCAAGGCCATGGCGGTGACTTCCTCCGTCTTCTCTCCTTTCCGCACGTCGCCATCATTCTCAGGCTTGTCGCTGCAGATCCGCCGCATAACCTCCGTGAACAGGTCCTCCTTTGCCACGGCAGACTTGACTGACTTTGCCGCGATCTCGTGTGCTGTTCTGTATTCAGACACAAACACATGACTCTCGTTTCCGTCGGGATGAGTGCGCACCCCCATCCGTCGGGATGAGTGCGCACTCCCCATCCGTCAGGGTTCGTCAAGCGAGGCCTGGCCCTCTGCTCAGACGCCATCCGCTTGTTCGGCCCAGTCTGCCGCCGTTGCTCTTGCTTGTCCCCAACGTGATCCTGCGATGGGCTGGGCACATCCGAGTCGCTTGCTGCCAAAGCTTCAGAGCCGTTTTTGCTGAACCGTATGTTTGAACAACGGTATTCTCTTCTCAGGTCCTCGGCTTCCCATACTGGTTGCAGGATATCCCGGACCGCGTCTTCCACAGCAATCGACTCGAAACGAGCAACGTCTTTTTCGCCGTATGCCGGGTTTCGAGAGAGATTCGATCCGAGTAATCTGGTAAGGTTTTCGGGAGAAAAAAGGCGCCTGCTCCCGCATGCGGTCTTGATCACCTCGAAGTGCCGTCGCCGAAGTGTGTTGTCGAACTCCCGCCAAGGCCGAAGCCGCTTCGGATAGTATATGCCTTCGACTTTGGTGAATCCCGTTGCTAATCGGGATGTGCTTGCGAGACGGAGCTTGTTGTAGTGGTGGAAGTGGCTGTTGTAAAGGTATTCCTCGAGCGTGGTCTTCCGGTTCTGACGCGTCGATTCCTCTTCCGCGCCCTCGATTCCTCTTCCCGCGCCCTCGATTCCTCTTCCCGCGCCTCGATTCTCTTCCCGCGCCCTCGATTCCTCTTCCGCGCCCTCGCTTCCTCTAACCGCGCCCTCGATTCCTCTTCCCGCGCCCTCGATTGCTCTTCCCGCGCCCTCGCTTCCTCTACCGCGCCCTCGATTGCTCAATCTCCCGTCGAAGCCGTTCAAGTTCCGAGTCGGACATTTTGCGCCAAGCGCCGATGATACAAGTCACGCTGACCTGTGTGTTGGTTTTGAACGTCAATGACTTTGTCGCGCAACCGCGTTTCGACCATGATAGAGATGAGCCAGTTGAGATGTATTCGTTTCTGCACGCGGCTGTGTCAGAAGAACAGTATGGCCATAAGCATGGGTTGAATTGTGTGTCTATGGTACTCGTGTCACGCCCCACTATGATGGTCCACTTAGCAACCAACCAAGCTCTTAGCAGCCAACCAAGCTAAGTGGACCATCATAGTGAGTTGCTAAGTGGACCATCATAGTGGGGCGTGACACGAGTACGGGAAAGAAGAGGACAATGTCTTCTCGACTCTTCCTCTCAGCCTCAGTTTGTATCTCTTGTTCTCTCCGTGAATCGGCTCAATACAACTCTTGCTTCTCTTGTTTCTCCTCATCGACTGCCGACTGAAAGACGGCCCATAGGACAGATCAGATGGGTTCTAGTTGGAAACACAAACAAGACGCTGCATGAACAACACAATATCGCAACATGCAACATGACAATATCAGAATAACGCATGCCACAATAGCACCATATCACAAGATAGGCTCATGACAGATACCCCAAGAGCACACTCTTTCAGCTTGGCGGCATCAGGCGGCACCAGACGGCACCAAAGTCTCTGGCCGTCGCATCCCAAGCCGGCGCTCTCCTCCGTCACTCTCCGTCATTCTCTCGCTCCCCCTGCACTCTGTCGACTCTGCTCTTTACTCGCCGAGTCCGGCGCAACTGACGTTGCGGCCTCCGCCGCGCCATCCGTATGCCACTCTGCCTCCGCTTCTCACAGCTCTTGTTTGCAGGATAAATGCGTGGCCGAGACTCGGGTTTCCAGTCTATTTCAGCTTACCTCACTGTGCGACGGCCGTGTGCGACCGGCAACAGGCCTCGCTTGAGACCCTCTCAAGTCCACGACGGACACCGCCGCGCGGCCGCGTCTGGGCGTGTCAACGATCCCCGGTTGTTGTGACGTTGACGATGTTCTGTCAATCACGCACAGCTGTATTCGCTGTATCGCACTGTTGCAGTACTCCAGCGACGACTTTAGCGATATGACGTAGCCAATAGCTGCTGTCGGCACAAACTGACAGCGGCGACGGACAGCGGCCCAGCGGCCTGCAGCGGCGTTAAGGGGCGCTAGCAGAGAGAAGCCGCTTGGCAGGTACCAGTGCCGGGCCATGATAGGCTGTGGAGGACTAAAATGCAATCGAAGTCAAAATACCGTTATCTGGGTCCTTTCTCGTACCTGTCCTAAATTTTGTATCGCCATCTCAACAGCCAACGAACAGGAGAGCGACGGCAACATTGACGCCCTTTTCTGCCCGACTGGCACGACCAAAACCCCTACCACGACATACTGTATCCATCTCGATTCCGATCGTCTGCCACCCTCCTGGCCACGCCCACGCGCTGCTTCCTCTCCAGCCTCTGAGGCCGACGGCTGCCACCACGCGCATGCATGTCTGGCACGGGAAAGCGCCTCCAAGATGAGGTAAGAGGAGAGAGAGAGAGAGAGAGAGAGAGACTGGGCGTGTCCATCTGCCGCGCATGCTAACAGCCCAGGGCACCAGGTTGCAGGTCATCGTCGCGGGCGGCACGGCCGGCCTGATTGCGCGCTTCATCGTCGCGCCTCTCGACGTCGTCAAGATCCGCCTCCAGCTGCAGTCCCACTCCCTCTCCGACCCCAACCTCTTTGCCCACCGCGATCTCCACGGCGGGCCCATCTACAAGGGCACCCTGCCCACCATGCGCCATATCTTGCGGCACGAGGGCCTGGCTGGCCTCTGGAAGGGCAACGTCCCGGCCGAGCTGCTCTAACGTCTGCTACGGCGCGGCCCAGTTCACGGCGTACCGGGCGTCGGCCATGGCGATTGACAGACTCCACACCGCCGCGGGCGTCTCGCCCTGGCCGCACACCGATTCCTTCGTGGCCGGCGCCTCGGCCGGTGCGGCCGCGACCGCCGCCACGTACCCGCTCGACCTGCTGCGTACCCGCTTTGCCGCCCAAGGCAGCGGGCCCGACCGTGTCTACTCGAACCTGCGCGGCGCCGTGCGCGACATTGCGCGCGACGAGGGCGTGCGCGGCTTCTTCCAGGGACTGCGCCCGGCGCTGGTGCAGATTGCGCCGTACATGGGCGCCTTTTTCGCCTGCTACGAGGGCCTCAAGCCTGTCTCGCGCCATCTGGCAGGCCAGGCGGCCAGCACCTGGGAGCGGGCGACGCTGCCGCCGGTGTCGTGGCTGCCGTCTTCGCCAAGACCCTTGTCTTCCCGCTCGACCTCGTGCGCAAGCGCATCCAGGTGCAGGGCCCCACGCGCAGCCGCTACGTGCATAAGAACATCCCGCCTACGACGGGAGCGTGCCGCGCACCCTGCAAGCCATTGTGCGCACAGAGGGCGTGCGCGGTCTGTACCGGGGCTGACGGTCAGCCTCATGAAGGCGGCGCCCGCCAACGCCATCACGATGTGGACGTACGAGCGGGTGCTGCATCTTTTGATCCGCATGGACAGCGACAAGAAGCAGGCCGTGGCGCCGGCCCATGACCGGCCATGCGTCCATTCCGCCTTGTCCATGGGTTTGCCCCTACACCTCTACACCCCATGTACCACTGACGGACGATGATTGCTATAAAGTACATGGATGACTTGTAAATTGACAAAGGAAAGACAAAAACGGCCTTCTATGCTGTCCTCCCTGCTTTTGTGCATTCCACCCCTTCTTCTTTATAATACAATGGGGGCAAGTACAATACAAGATGTAATACATATATGACAAACGTCAGGTCAGGCACTGACCAGCTCGCTCACTCTCCACCTTGCGGTCTCTGTTGGTCGTCGTGGTTGCGTCTCTCCTTGTTCCCTTTATTTCCCCTGCTTCACCCAGTCCTCGACCTTTTCGCGCGCCGCGTGCACCTTGTCGTCCGCGAACGTCTTGCTCGCCTCCGCGTGCACCTTGGCCATGCTCGCCGTCCGCTCCAGCGCGGCCCGCGTCCGCAGGTGCGCCTCCGCCACCGCGGGCACGCGCTGCTCGTACTTCCATGCCAGGTCCGACACATTGCGCATCGTCACCGGCAGCAGCGCCCACCCGGCACCCACGCCAAACGCGAGCGGCACGGCCGCCCGCAGCAAGATGTTGCTGCGCCGCGTCACAATGCTGCCGGCCATGCCGGCCACCAGCACGTACACGGCACCGGGAAGCAGCCGCTCGCCGCTCTCGCGCGACGGCGCCAGCGACGCCAGCGTTTCGGTAAACGACCGCTCGAGGCCAAACACCTTGTCGGCGGCGCGGTTGACGCGTCCTCGGCTGGCAGGCCTGGCGGTACAGGAACAGACGGGCACGGCCAATCTGGCCGGCGAGACGGTCGGTGGGCGTAGGGCCGCGGTGGCGCACCGGTGTGGCGGGCTCCGAGGAGGCAAAAGTGGGTATTATCGAAGAGGAGGAAGAGGTCGCAGCCGGGGCTGCGGATTGTGAGGAGGCATCGTCGGTCGCGGCCGCGTCGGCGTCAGCGTGGCCGACGTGGCTGGCGCGTCGTAGTCGTCGTAGATGGGCTTGCGCTGCAGGGCGGTCAATACGGCAGTCCTCTTCCGTCGTTCATCTCGCATCGGTTCCCGCATGATCACTTACGTAGTTCTCCGGAGCCTCGGCATGGGCGGCCCGCGGATAGAGCACAGTGCCGCCCAGCAGCAGCGTCGCGGCCACGGGAGCTGCGGCTGTCTGTAATGTGGTAGGTACACGGTCAGTTGTGCGTCAGGACAGCGTGCGACAAAGCGACGGCCTGCACATCCAATTGGCGGCAGGGTAAGCAGATGCAGCGTGACGAACCCGTTGGAAAAGAAGTCGAGCAGACATGATGTGTGAAGAGAAAGAAGAAAGAAGACGAAGGACGAAAGGCGGAAACCGAAATGATGGAACCGCTGTAGAGCTGGGCGACTCGGAAACGAACGACAAAGAAGCGAAGAAGAAAGACGGCGCCCGGCGGAGGGAGAGGGTGTGATGCCGATGGCGGATGCGGATGCGGATGCAGTGTTGATGAGAGATGGTGATGAGTGAGGAACGAAAAGCTGTTTTCCTTTCCTTGTGCATGCGGGTTTTCTGTGCCCCCGTCCTTCTGTTTTGGGCGAGTTCCCGTCCCCGGCAGAACGCACCTTCCCTTCTGTCCCCCCTAGAAACGCGGCTATTTTCCGGGTGCTCCTTCCTTTGCCTGGCGTGCCATTTACACATTAAAGTTGGATTTATTTAATTACGGACCCACCAAGCTGTCCCGCTGGCGCAGGGGAAAGAGCAACCGACGCAGCCAAACCGCTGAGGAAACGGAATACAGGGCACGCGATGCCTCCTGCCGTTTGGGGGGCAAATGGCAAATGGCAAGCGGCGAGAAAATTCAATATCCACTACGCCGTGAGTAACAGCGAACTCGGAAGGAACTCGATGTCTCCTGCCGCACGACGTCTCGATCACTTGTTTCCCATCTCTCTTCCTCTCCCCCTTTTTTCGCTCACGCTCTCTTCTCCTCCTCTCTCCTTTTCTCCTCGCCTCCCCACTGCCATGCTCGTCGCTGCCATCCCTCCGCCACAATGATCAAGCTTGCGCGCACCGCCCGGCCGCAGACGTGGGTGTGCCGCCAGTGCCTCGGGCCGGCGCCCCGGCGGCGGTCGTTGTTCAGCGGCACGCCAGCCTCCTCGGCGGCGATTACGACTTTAGCTGCCGATGCGTCTGTCCACAACGGCAGCGTCTCCCGGGCTTCCTCGCCGGCTGCTGCTGCTGCTGCCTCTTCCGTGCTCCGAGCACCCATCGACCATGCAGCCAGCTTGGCCACGACGACTCGACGCTCCGAGAGATCTTCGACTCGCCGGCGGCCTGGAAGGCGTTCAAGGCGTCGAGTGTGGCCGCCGATGGTAAAAAGGTCGGCCTGTTTCGAAACGCCTACCTGACCAGCCCCGAAGGCTTCCTGCACTTTACGCACGCCAGCCTGACCAAGGCCCAGCGCATCGTCGAAAAGGTGACGCGCGCGTCGACGCTCGACGAGTACAGGGGCATTGTGCGCGACCTCGACCGCCTCAGCGACTTGCTGTGCCGCGTCATTGACCTCTGCGACTTTGTGCGCACGACGCCGCCTGACGCGCCCACGCAGCAGGCCGCCAACGAGGCCTGGGCCACGACGTACCAGTACATGAACCAGCTCAACACGACGACCGCGCTCAACGACCAGCTGGGCGTCGCCATGGCCAACCCGGACGTTGTGTCGGGCTGGTCCGAGGAGGAGCGCACCGTGGCCGAGATGCTCAAGCTCGACTTTACCAAGTCGGCCGTCAACCTGCCGCAGGCGTCGCGCGACCGCTTTGTCCAGCTCTCACAAGACATTAGCGAGGTGGGCACGCGCTTTGTCGACACCATGGCGCCCGCCGCCCCGTGGGTGGCGCTCCCGAGCACGGCGTGCCGCGGACTGGACCCGACCGTGGCCAGGCGGTTTACGCGGGGCAACACGCTGCAGCTGCCGGCCGTCAGCTCCGAGGCGGCGCTGGCGCTGCGCACGATCCAGGACGAGGACGCGCGCAAGAAGATTTACTATGCGTCGCGCACGGCGTCCAAGTCGTCGGTGCGCCTGCTCGAGAAAATGCTGGGCCTGCGCAGCGAGCTGGCCCAGCTGGCCGGGTTCGACAGCTACGCACACATGGCGCTGCGCGACCGCATGATGGCCAAGACGCCCGAGTCGGTCAACCAGTTTCTGCTGGCGCTGTCGCGCAGCAATGCGCCCCTCGTCGAGCGCGAGGTGCAGGATCTGGTGGCGGCCAAGCGCAGTACGCAGCACGCGGCGGCCGAGACGACGCTCAGCCCCTGGGACCGCGACTTTTACATGAGCGCGCTGCGGCAGGCCGCAGGCGCCCCGGTCGGCCAGACCGACCCTGTGACCGGAGAGCGCCTGGTGCCCACGAAGCGAGACGCGCCGCTGTCGCACTACTTTTCGCTCGGCACGGTTATGCAGGGCCTGTCGCGGCTGTTCCAGCGCCTGTACGGTATTCGGTTTGTGCCCGCGAGACGCCGCCGGCGAGACGTGGCACCCCGATGTGCGCCGCCTCGACGTGGTGTCCGACACAGACGGCCACGTGGCCGTGCTCTACTGCGACCTGTTCTACCGCGACGACAAGTCGCCCAACCCGGCCCACTTTACGGTGCGCTGCTCGCGCGAGATTGCGCCCGAGGAAATCGAGGCGGCGGCCGCGGCGGTGGGGGCCCTTTCGGCCGACAACGGCCTGACGCCGCAGGATGCCGCCAACGACGGCATGGCCACATCGCGGGACCGCGCGACGGGCGCGGTCAAGCAGCTGCCGACGATTGCCCTCGTGTGCGACTTTGCGCGGAGTGGCGGCGGCGGTGGCGGCGCCATCTCCTCTCTCTTTGGCGCGGCCAGCAGCAAGAGCAAGCCGGCCTTCTTGACGTACCACGAGGTCGAAACGCTGTTTCACGAAATGGGCCATGCCGTGCACTCGGTGCTGGCGCGCACGTCGCTGCAGACGGTCGCCGGCACGCGCTGCGCCACCGACCTGGCCGAGCTGCCGTCGACGCTGATGGAGCGGTTTGTGGCCGACCCGCAGGTGCTCGCCCTCTTTGCGCGCCACTACGAGACGGACGCGCCTGTCGACTACGAGCAGGTCGCCGAGGGCCTGCGGCGCGCGCGCCGCTTCGAGGGGCTGGACGACGAGACGCAGATTGTCCTCGCCATGCTCGATCAGGCCTACCACGGCACCTCCTTTGACGGGTCCAACTCGACGGACATCTTCCACGGCCTGCAGCGCGCCGTCATGGCCGGCGGCGGGCCCGTCGACCCCAACGGCACCTGCTGGCAGGGTTTCTTTGGGCACCTGTTCGGGTACGGCAGCACCTACTATAGCTACCTATTTGACCGCGTGCTCGCCGAGCGCGTGTGGCGTGTCGTCTTCCAGGGTGGCCAGGAGGGCGGCGCCCTGCGGCGGGAGAACGGCGAGCACCTGCGCGACAGCCTGCTGCGACACGGCGGCGGGCGTGATCCGTGGCGGTGTGTGTCGGACGCGCTGCGCGACGGACGGCTGGCGGCGGGCGACGAGGCGGCCATGGCGCTGGTCGGCAGCTGGGGTCGAACCACGGCCACAAGCAGTAAGGCAGTCTGCGGCGTGTTTGGGATAGGATGACTGGCGTTATTGGGCTACAAGGCATACTGGGGCATGTTGAGCATTCTGAGCATTCTGAGCATTCGGAGCATTCGGAGCATACTGAGGCATATTGTACGACATAAAGAAAGCGCATTTCCGAGTTGCATACTTCATAGACGCCACGACTCAGACATGAGATAAAGACACAAGACACCACACACCCATCACTCGCAACCAAGACAGACGGCCAGGCACGTTGAGGTAGCGACGGAACAAGTCAACCAGCATCTGACATGGCGGGCCAGCCACGGCTGTTCTGTACAAAGTAGTAGGATGGGGCATCGTACGCGAACGACAAGGGCTTCTCGCGCAGTCGCCGCCTCTGGTCATGGCGCTCAACCCTCACTGCCGTCGGCGCTGCGATGAATAACTTTATTGGGTGGGTCCCATGCTGCGCCATCCAGCCAATCACTGTGGACATTCTACACACGGCTCTTGGCGTAATCGAGAGTGGAGCCGTGGCTCCTAACTCTGCAACGCTGGCGGCAACGAGCAATACGAAGTACGCCAAGTGCCAGGAACGCCAAAAGGCCCCAAAAGTACGACGGAATCACTCCGTGCTTGGGTGCGACGATTGTGTCTAGTTTTCACTTCAGGATGACAATGTCTTGGCAAAACGCCTCTCGGTGGCTCGGCCGCTTCCTCGGTCGCTCCTGCCTGCCGGTGGGCCTGTTTCGTCCTGCAGCTGTTTCCCATGTTTCCCAACCCTCTTCTTTCTCGGTTGCGCCTTCCGCAGTCGCCCATGACCACGGACGCCGCCGCAGCAGTTTACCGTTGTAGCAGCCGTTGTAGCAGCCGTTGTAGCAGCACCAAGATGCGGCAGGCGCGACTCACCGTGCTCGCCGGACTGGCAGGCGCAGCCTCGTCGCTTTCCACGCCAACGACGACACCAGCAACGACGACTACAGTCTTGACTTCAACTGGGACGACAGCATCGCCCACGCCCACGCCCACGCCCACCGTCTACATCGCCTCCGAGGCTCCCGCAACGGGCGCCGCCGCCGTGACAGGCACCGTCCGCAGCTACAGCTACCAGGGCTGCTTCCTCGACATTGCGGCACCAACGGCACCGCGCCGGGCGCGCGTTCGCTGCAGGGCGACACGACCAACGAAGTCTTGCCGGGCGACATGACGGTGGCCAAATGCCTCGCGTACTGCGGCGGCGGCGGCAGCGGCAAAGCCTACAGATACGCCGGGCTCGAGTACGCGCGCGAGTGCTGGTGCGGCGAGGATCTGTCGTCGCTGGCCACCAAGGAGGCCGAGACGCAGTGCCATTTGCCGTGCGACGGCGACAGCGGGACGCTGTGCGGTGGCAATTTGCGCTTGACCGTACGTATTTCCATCCTTTCCTCCTTTCCGTCCTCCCGTCCTTCCGTCCTTTTCGGAGGCCCTTTGTTTCCTGTCCTCTGCTAACTTCTCAGCTGTACATGCTCGAGGCTACGGCGGCACGATCGGGAATGGCTCTGGCAGCGGTTGCGGTGGCAGGCCTGGCCGCGGCGGTGCAGTTTCTGTGAGACGCGACCGACTGTGGCTGTCAGGCTGCAAGCGGTTGTGCGAGCCGTGTGCAACGAGCGCGAACCGATCCTGCATGCAGTCGGGCGAGCAGATCTCCATCCGTCTTGAAGCGGCTGGGTCGCACGACGCTGGCAAACGGCCGGGCGGTCTTTCGTGTTTCGATGCTATCGAATGACGTGTCAATGTTCGGGTTCTCTCTTTCTATTCATATTGCTCTTCTTTTCTGATTTCGGCCACGGCCTGCATAGGCGTTGCGGACTTGCATCTTGTTTGCCGTTTGTCTCATACTTTGGTTCAGTTCCTCGTTTCTTCTTTTCTTCTTTATTCGTGGGTATCGTTTCTTCGTTGCTAGTCAAATCAGACGTCAAGGACATCCTTCAAGCTGCTCGTTTCCGTTTCCTGCTCGTTCTTCTTCCTCTTCTTCTTTTCCCTGTTCTTCTTGCTCCTGTCTGCCAATCGTGACTGAGGGCCTGGCAGTCGTTGGTCAAAACTGCAGCGGCCCAAGGCCGCGCGACTGCATTGCCTCCTGCACGGCCTCTTTGACGCGCTCCAGAGCAAACTGCCAGCTCCGTTTGCCGAGTGCCCGGCCCTTTAGCTCGTCATCCTTTCCGTCCTCGGCCACGACCTCGTCTTCGCCCTCGTCTACGCCCTCATCGTCCTCGTCGTCCTCAATTAGCCAGTCCAGCCACACGACCAGCTTGCGCGCCTTGTCCATGTTCAGCTCTTGGCAAATCACGCCCGCAAGGTACCGCTCCAGCACCTCAACGTCCGTCTCGTGCGGACCGTCCTCGCGTGTCGCATTGTGCCACGTCTTGAGCATCGCCTTGGTCTCGGCCAGCGACAAGATGACTGGCTTCTGTTCCTCGGCTGGCACCCGGTCCTCCGACGACGACGCCGTGCGAAAACTCATCTTGGGCGGTCGCGGCGGAACTTGAGCATAGGCCGTGTCCGGTTGGAGAATTCAAACGGCCGTAGCGGTTGGCGCCCTCGCTTGAGTGTGAGAGCGGGGGCCTTTGAGCCCGCCGGACCCGGTTCGTCCGCCTGTTGAGCTGCAGCGGCACCACGGCGGTTGGCAGGAACTTCAAAGCGCAGGGCTTGCTGTGCTTGCTGTGCTTGCTGCTGTTGCGCCAGATCGGCCTCTCGCGCCTGCTGCCGCCACCGGTAGTCTTCGAGCACCTCCCGTCGCACATCGTCGGGTAGAGCCGCCAGAACTTCGGGGTCGAGCTCTTCTAGGCCGTTGCCAGCGGTGCCGCCAACACCGGCACCTCTGGTACCTGCGGAACAAAGATGCTCGTCTGCACACGGTTGGCCTGGGCATCGTGCCGTCGCTCACGCGCCGCTGCTGCTGCCGCGAGACCGCGCGTGCCCCAGATGCCGCGCTTGACGGGCGATGTCTTTTTGGTCCCTCCTGATACGCCGACCGCCTTCGTCTTGATCCCGCGGCGGGGTGACGCGGCCGGCGAGTCAGACGGCTGCCGCACGTTCCGCCGGTACTCGGCCAGCACTTCGGCGCGCATGGCCGCCGGCAGGGCGTCAAACACGTCTGGGTCAATGTCGGCCGGCAGGTCGCCAAAGGCCGGGGTCGTGTTGGTCGTCCCAAAGGCCGCCGGACTTGATCCTTTCGACTCTCGCTTGACGGGCGACGGATCTCTGCTATTGCCGCCGCTGTTGTTGCGATCGCTGCCACCACCGCCCTCGCTCGGCTGCTGCCCAACGAGACGCCGAAGAATGTCAGGTGGTAGTTCTGCTAGCACGCTGGGGTCTGGATTGGCCGGCATGAAAAATTGTGTGCTCGTAAACTCCATGGGCCGAAGCGTACTCGCCTCCTTCGCAGGCTTCATCGTATCTGGTCTGCTCACGGGCGGCCCCAACGGCGTCTTGAATATGCTCTTTCGCAGCAGTCTCGGTTCGGGCTTGTCGGCCGTCAGTTGCGGCAAAGGCAAAGCTGGCCGACCTGGGGCCAGTCCCGGCGCGCTAGACGCCACGCCCTCGTGTGTATTCCCAAACGACAGCTTCTTTTGGCTGCTGTCGAGTGCCGAGTCGAGGCCACCACCGGCACCCCGAATGGGCTCGAGCTTCTGCAGCTGCACGCCCAGTCCTCGTAGATCGCCCGGCGAGAAGTGAAACGACCGCAGAATGGACACGGCCTCCTTGGCAATCCGCTCGGCGTCGTGCGTGGCCACGCCAAAGACGACGCTCTTGTTGAAGACGTCGCACTTGCCGTGGCCCAGGTGCTTCTCGGGTCCAGCGGCGCGTCGGCCGCCCGCCGCAAAATCTTCATGGTCAGCGACCGCCCTTGACCTGCTCGTGGAGCAGCCGCCGCTCGAGTTCTCGACACAGGTTCAAGACAAACTCCTCGGCCTCGTCCTGGGAAATAAACCGGATGCCCCAGTTAACCTCGGCCGACACAGACTTGCGCACGGGCTGGTCGCCCACGGCGGTGTGGTCGATGCCCCGGGCGTACTCGTAGAGCCGCTCGCCCGTCTTGGGGCCCAGCACCGTGGCGAGGCGGTCCTTTGACAGGGACCGGAGGTCGCGCACCAGCTGTACGCCCATCTCGCCGAGCTTGCCGCCGATGCTGTAGGCGACACCCGGCAGCTGCTCGACTTTCAGGCCCCCGAGGAGTTCGAGCACGTCGTCTGTCGCACCTGGTACTGGCCCGCGGGTTTGGCGCGCCGCAGCGCCACCTTGGCCAGCAAGATGTTACCGCCAAGACCCACCGACACGTCGCAGCCCGTCTTGGCCTTGATCTGCTGCCGGAGGGCCGAAGCCAGCATGTTGGCCGTCTCCTGCTCGCGCGCCAGGATGGCTGGATCGGTCGTGTCGCTCTGACCCTTGGCAATGACCAGCCCCGAGATGTCCACCAAGGCCTCGTCGACGCTCACGCTCTGCACAATGCTGCCCTCGCCAATGTCCAGGATGGCTTCGTAAAAGAGCGCGCTCGCCTCTTCGTAGGCTGGAAAGTCATAGGGCAGGACCTTGAGGGCGGGGCACAGCTCGAGGGCGCGACGCATCCACATGCCGTTCTTGACCCCAAAGCTACGCGCCGGGTAGTTGCACGACGCAATCTCGGACGCGTGGCCGGCCGAGTGGGCCACGGCCGCCGGCTTGTCGACATACTCGGGCGCGCTTTTCAAGGACACGGCACAAAAGAAGCTGTCAAAGTCGACATGCATAATGTAGCGTCGTTTCTTGCTCCCTTTGGCCGTCTTGGGCGCGGCGAGACGCCCCCTCTCTGTCGCCAGACGCTGCATCTTGGACTTGAGCTCGGCCTTCCACGTGGACAGATGGTGCAGCCGGCTCTCCGAGTAAAACTGCTTCAAAAATGCAGGGTTGGCCGTCGACGCCTTGCGGATCTTGGGGTCGGCCAGCAGCAGCGCGTTGTGTTCCTCGGACGTGATGGGGTTGCGCGGTGTTTCTCTTGTCGGCCGAGTATCTCGTGTGGTTTGTGGCGACCCGCGCGGCGGTTTGCTTGGCGAACTGGCCTGCAGGCAGCCAGATGATCCCCTTCGTCGTCCTCGTCATAGTCGCCCATCGCCAACATCCCCTGCCCTGGCGGAGGTCTTGATATGGCTCGGGCTCGGGCTCGGGCTCGGGCTCGGGTTCTGCCTCTGGTTCTCGCGCTGCCTCGGGCGAGTCCTTCATATGCGTGCCGTCCACGTCATAGTCCTCCAGCAAGTGGCGAGGATCAAACGAGCTTCCCGGCGCCCGGCCTCCTTCTGGGCCCTTCTCCTTGTCTTTGTCCAGCGACGAGAGCGGGTCGCTGTCGGTGCCGTTGGGCAAACCAAGCTCGCCGTCGCCGTCGCCGCCGTCGTCGCCATCTTCGCCCTCAACCGTCGTCTCTAGTTGCCGAAATAAGCTCGTTGCATTGGTATAACCGACTCGATGCCGCCCGCTCGTGTGCCGCCGCCAGCTGCCGCATCGCGCCCACGTAGTAGCTGTCCTTGCTCTGCTCACGATAGCCCGCCATCTGGTCCGGTTTTCCGGCTGCACGGCCATTCTTCCGGCGCCGTCCAGCTGGATTCGCTGCTGGCCAGGCCCTTCGTTGATCAGCCGGTAGTCGGACCACGGCAGCAGGCGGCCGGCGGCAATGGAGTCCGTGACCCAGGCCGGGCGCACAACGCGTAGGCGGCGCCACTCGTCGGCCTTCTTGGGCGGCAGCGTCGACGCCACAATGTGCGTCACCATGGTCTTGAAGTCGAGATACTTGACATAGACGGCGCCGTGCATGACCAGAAGTCGGTGCAGCTCTTCAGGCGGCGGCTGCGTGTAGCTGGCCACGTGCGTGGTGACCCCCTTGAAGATTTGGGGCTTTCCCTGCACCGACTGGCGCATCATCGCGTCCTCGTTTTGCAGTTTGGCCTTTTTGCGCCGAAAATAGTCGCCAAACTCGCCGAAGCGGCTGGCGCCGTACTCCTCGCCATCCTCGCCCTCAAACTTGCGAGCCTCGAGCTGTTTGCGGACGGCGGCCGAGTTCTTGTCCAGCTGGCGGTTGGCCATGGCGGGGAAAGGGAAAGAGAGGGGGTTTTGGGGGTTGGTCAAGCTGGTCAAGTTGACTGGGTGTCGTCAAAGTCAATAAAGAGAAGAGATTAAAGATAAGGAGGGCCAAAAAGATCACGAATGGTCCCAGCGAAGACGCCGCGGGCAGCGACAGTAGCCATTGCCAGTCGGCTCCCAAAGCAACATGTCCGTGAACATGAGCGGACCAGCCGGGAGATTGATCGAGACGATGCGGTGGTGGCGTGATGATGTGGTTGAAGGAGAGAGTCTACGAGTCAAAGACAAATGATGTTGACAAAAGAGCGTCAGTTAAAAGAACGCGCCTCGCGTAAAGTGGCAAGAGCGGGCAGGAGCCTGTCCGCGAAAGCACGTGAGCCGATTAGACACGTTCCTTCCTTTGTAGGTGCTATTTCGTACGACCCACTATATTTTAGCAGGTCCTCAGCAGAGAAACATCGTCATTTCGCCTTCGGACCTTGTCGTCCATCTCGTTGCTCGACGTCTCGCACGCCACCGCCACGATGAACAACGACCAGTTTCGGAAGCTCGCGCTCGGCGCGGGTGCGTCTGCCAACGGAAAAAAGGGCACATCCAGCAGCAGCACCGCGGGTTCCAGCACAACGCCGGGCGCGCCAAGAGCTCTTGGATCTCGACAGAAAGCCAGCATCCCCATGACGCCGTGAGTCCCCTGCCGTACCGTCAGGCTGGAACATCGACTGACTTTTTAGACGCTACGGCAGCGATGTCAGCAGAGTGGCCTTTGCGCGGCAGCTTGCCGAGCGGTACAGCGGTGATGGTGGCGAGAAGAACGACAACGACAAGAAACAAAAGGTCCGCACCTCGAAACCAAAAGGATCAAGGTTTGCCGCGGGCTACGTCGACCGGGCCAAGATGCGGTCGGAGCAAGAGCAGGCGTCTGAAGACAGCGATCGGGAAGCACGGCTCGCGGCGCTCGAGGAGCTGCACAAAAAGGGCGAGGTCGAGCAGGCCGTCTACGAGAGGCTGCGGTTCGAGATTGCCGGCGGCGACCTGTCGAGCACGCACCTGGTCAAGGGCCTCGATTTCAAGCTGCTCCACCGCGTGCGCGACGGCGAGGACGTGTACGGGGGGGCAGCGAGGGGGGGCGACAAGGAAGAGGAGGCACCAGAGGGAGACATTGAAACGGAGGGGGCAGGCGGTGTCGACGACGAGTTTGAGAAGATGGAGGGCGCCGAGGTGCAGGCTGTCGAGCGCGAAAAGGCCAAGAAGAAGGGGCAGTACTCGACCACGGCCGCAGCAGCCCAAAGGGCCAGAAACGGTCGCGGGACCAGATCTTGGCCGAGATGAAGGCAGCGCGAGACGCTGCCAGGCAAGCCAAAGCGGCAGCCGAGCCAGTCTTGGGATCCCGCTTCAAAAAGATTGGTGCGCCCCAGGCGGCGGGATCGCGTGTCGAGATCGATAGCCGCGGCCGCGAAGTGCTGGTGATTGTGGACGAAGACGGACACGAGAAGCGCAAAGTACGTAAGGCGCCGGCCGGACACCCCCGGGAAGACGACGACGCACCAGATGCGAAAGGCTCCGTTCTGGGCATGGAGGTGCCCGAGTTTTACAGGAGGAAGCAAGAGGCCGAGGCAGCTGCTGCAGCCGCCAAGGAAGTGGACATTTTCGAGGACGCCGGTCCGACTACGATCCACTGGCGGGCATGGCCTCGGAGGATGAGGAGGATGAGGACGATGAGGAGGATGAAAAGGATGAAAAAAAGGAGAAGGAGAAGAAAGACAAGGAGAGGAGAGAGACAGACGCCAAACGGCGACGGTCGTCAGCCGGCAGCCGAGACGACGGCGAAGCCAGCGATGCGTCGACTCGCGACAGGCGGTCTCCGAGCAGAGAGGCGAACAGAGAGGGCAGGCGGCCGCCCCACGAAACAGCTACTTTGGCGGCTCCACGCTGCTCTCGCAGCAGTCGTCCCGCGGCGGGCCCTCGCTCAACGACCCGTCCGTGCTGGCGGCGCTGCGCAAGGCTAAGCAGATGCGCGAGGCCAGCGAATCGGAGGCCAAGAGCCAGGCGCTCTCCAAAGAGGCCGAGCGCGAGGCGCGGCTCAAGAAGCTCATGCAGAGCAGCGATCGCGATGCCGAGGACCTGGACATGGGCTTTGGCACGAACCGGCTGGAGGACACGGAGGACCTGGACGAGGATGGCGGCCGCAAGGAGAGACTGTCGACGTGGAAGGACAAGAAGGACGACGCTTATGACCATGACGACGACGATGGCGCCCGCGACAAGAAGAGAAAGCGCGGCAAGAAACGCAAGGGCGACGGCAACAATGCCGAGGACGTGATGCGCGTGCTCGAGAGGCGGCGAGAAGGTCAGGCGTGAGCGACGCGAGAAGGAGATAGACACGCCGACCATACCACTGGTCCTAAGCGAAGCGACGGCTCGTGCCGTTCGGCGGTAGCTGTGATGTAAAGTCGTTCGGCGGTAGCTGTGATGTAAAGTCAGCACGTCGTTCGCCGTCACAACCCCTGAATGCCATCATATGCCCTATCCCGCCGCTAGTGGAGCCACCAAAGCACCAGAACCAGATACCAAGGCGCGCCTCTTACAAAAGGACCCTGCCGAGCCAGCCAAGCGACGGACATTAGCGCCATGTCGTCCCTCCATATCTCTGACTCTCACCATGACTCTCTCAACCTCCCTCAACCCACATCTACGATAAGCCGCAAGACATACACGGCGAGCAGCGGTTATCTGCCACGAGGAACACCTCCACTTTGGCCACCTTTGAATTTCTTTATTTGCACTATTTATCGATTCCGGCACCAGCAAACATCCTACTCTTTTTCTCGTCCCTCCCCGTCTTCCATTCATCTCTCAATCTCTCATTCCTCTCTCTCATTCATCTCCCTCTATTCTCCCCCTCTCCCCCCCCCCCCACCATGGCCGAGATACAAACACCGGTACCCGTCTGGCTCGATTGCGACCCCGGCCACGATGTAAGTGTCTCGCCCCCCACGTGGCCGTCGATTCTCCACTAACTGGATGCCAGGACGTCTTTGCTATCCTCATGGCCGCCCACCATCCGGCCCTCCGTCTCCTCGGCATCTCCGCCGTCTACGGCAACGCATCACTAAAGTATGTACACCGACGGGAAACCAGTCAGGAAAGCACGTTTGCTCACCGGTTCTAGACACACGCTATGGAATGCAAGGTCGACCTTGACCGCCATCTCCAAAGAAAAGGACATCCCCGTCTATGCCGGCGCCGCGCGGCCGATCCAGCGCCCGCCCATGGAGGCCGGTGCCGACATCCACGGCGAGTCGGGTTTGGACGGCACTGATCTGCTGCCAGAGCCGCTGGCTCCGCCAAGAGCACCGACGCCGACGAAGCCATCGCAGCCATGGCCGCCGCTTTGCTTGCGGAACCTGCCGGCGTGCCCTGGCTCGTGGCCACGGGCTGCCTCACCAATGTCGCCCTGCTCCTCCAAAAGCACCCAGAGATTGCCGACCACCTGGGGGCCTGTCCATCATGGGCGGCGCCGTCGGCGGCGGGTTTACGGCTGCTGTGACCGGCGAGGTGGACGGTCTTTCCCGCATCGGCAACCGCACCGCCTTTGCCGAGTTCAACATCCTGCTGGACCCAGAGGCCGCCGCCCAGGTCTTTGACAACCCGAGGCTGGCGCGCAAGACGACGCTCGTGCCGCTGGACCTGACACATTTGGTGCTGGCCACGGCCGAGGTGCAGGACCTCCTGCTCCACGGACCGAAGAAGGCGGCCGCCACTTTGCCTGACAGGCCTGCTGCTGCCCAGGCCGGCCAGGGCAAGACTGTCCTTCGCACCATGCTGGTGCAGCTGCTCAACTTCTTCGCCGATACGTACAACAAGGTCTTTGGCATTGCCGCCGGGCCGCCGCTGCACGATCCCATTGCCGTGGCCGCGGTTCTGACGGCACCGCCGCCGCCATCCCGTTTTATGACTATGTGCAGGACAACGGCGCGAGCACGCCCGTGCCCGAACGCTTCGAAGTGACTGTCGTCACGGACGGCACGACCGACGAGGCACTCGCCGGCCTCAAGGAGACGGGCCGCACCGTCGCCAGGCTGCTGCCGCCCGGCGCCGAGGGTGTCCGCATCCCGCGCGGCCTGGACATTGCCGGCTTTTGGACGGTCATTGAGGAGTGCTGTTCGCGCGCCGACGAGGCGAATGCAAAGAACGGGCGGTAGTCGGATCAGAGCCACAGGATGCGCATATTGCATGTATAGACTAGACGTATAAACGAGACAGTATAGACGAGACAGTATAGACGACAGACTACAGTACAGAGCACTCCATCCGGCAGATTCAGCACTAGTCCCGCGGCATGGCCATCGGTTTGCGGGCGCGTCTCGTATCCTTTTCTCTCTCATCTCATCTTGTCCAGCGCCATTGTCATCTCCCTCTTCCCTGCCCGTGGCGGTCCTCGGCGCAGCATGCGCTGGAGTGCGTCCAGGCCAGCAGTGACGCTTCCGCTGCAAGCTCGACGCCGCATGGAGCAGTCAAGCTTGGCGTACCGCATGCGGCGTGCGAATGCTACACGGCTGGAGCGATGGCGGTACCACGAGGTCGGTATCTCGGGTCGGTATCTTGAGAACCGGAGCATCCGAGGCGCATGCTGGTGCCGGAGCAGAAGCGGTGGCCGCAAGTGTCCGCAGGAGTGGCCGCGGCAGCTGTGCAGGTGCCATTGTATAAGGGTAATTCGTGTGCATGAGCCTCCTGGGCACACCCGCTCCCCCTCCTTCATGTCTTGCTCGTGCTCTCGCCCTCGGCATCGAACCCGAGAGCGTCCAGTTCGCGCACCAGCTCGCTGATCCGAATCACCTTGGCAATTTGCTCCGGCAGCAGTGTCTCGCCCACGTCGCGCTTGCTCTGCAGTTCTTTGGCCTGCTTGAGCTTTTTCTTGAGCCCGCGCGCCTTCTTCTCGCGCTCGGCTTTCGGGTCGACAGGAGACGCCGCAGGCGTCGGCTCGCCAGCCTTGGTTACCGTCGTCGCCGCCGTCGTCGTCGTCGTTGCCGCCTCCGTCTTGGGGGCCGTCTCTGCAGCTGCTGCGGCTGCCTTTTTGCGGGCTTCCCTGCGCTTGGCGTTCTTGTTGGCAGCCGTGCTCTCAGGCTCGCCAGCGGGAGCAGCGCCAGGGACGGCGCCGGGGACAGCGCGGGGACAGCGCGGGAAGCGAAACCTGTGGTCGGAGTGGTTGGGGTGGCCGCCGCCGGCTTCGCCTTCGTCTCTTCCGCCCCGGCACGGTCTTCAAGCGGTTGCGGAACTGGTCGGCCATGCGGTTCCTGTACAGCGCCACGTCCTCGGGCGGCTGGTAGCCTGGTCGGATCCGGATGGCCCGGCGAGTGCTGCCGTCGGCGCGCGTCGATTCGGGGATGTGGCGGACGCCGGTCGCGTCCGTAATGATGCCGGCATTGGTCGGCTGCGAAGCCATGGTGGCGGTCAAGGCGGTGGCGAAAGAAGGAGAAATGGAGGGTGTGTCGTCGTCGCCGTTGTGAAGCAATCGTGTTGCTCGTTCTTCTTTCTCTGTCTTTTTCCGTTCTCTTCCTTTGACTTTTTCTTATTCGTTTTTCTCCGCCGAGAATTATATGGAGTCTTTGTCCTGTCAATGGAAGGCTTCCACGAGAGCCAGGCCCACAGAACAGAGCAACGACCACGCCCACCAGCTCTGGCCAATCACAGTCCACCAGATGCTGGTTAGGCGGGTGATTAGGTAAGTCTGGAAAAACAGCATCTCCATTTGGCGAGACTTTCCGAAATCGTCAAACCACCACTGTCCAAAAACCCGCACGTCCGCAATTCCGCAACCCGTCCACCGCATCCGCCCTCTACCGCTCCCACGCAAACTCCCACCTCTCCATCCCCGATCCTCCCAATCGACCGTCGCAAGACACCCAGTTCTGATACAATGGTACGCGCCCGCCCCCGACCCCTTCGACAGGGGCCCGACGACGCAGACTCATTTGGTCGTCTTCCGGCGCAGCTAGACATCGCGCCAACGATCCATCTTGACGTCGTTGGGCCCCCGTGCTGTCATTCTGTCGAGCGATTGCTAACTCTGTCTCTTTCTGGCCAGGCCGCCTACGGTTCCATCTACAAGCAAGTCCACGTCCCTCCCAACGGCTCCGACGACCATCGAGCTTTCTTTCGTCTCGTTTCGTCTCGTTTCGTTTCGTCTCGTTTCGGCTTCTGTCGGTCCATCTACATTTACTGCCAACAGCACTGCTAACACGCTCGCCCCTGTTACAGCACCCTGTTCCGCAAGAACTACGCCATGCTGACCGTCGTCTTCGGCGCGGCTTTCGGCTTCCAGATGTGAGACGCCCGGACGATGACGGCCTACTACATACTGCGAGTGAGGACACGACGAGATGCTGACTGTACGTCTAGGGCCTACGACACCGGCATGAACAAGCTCTGGGACAACATCAACCGCGGCGTAAGACCACCCTTTCCATTCTCACTCAACGTCACCTTCAGACGACCACTTTGCTAACAGACCAGCGCCAATGGAAGGACATCCGGTCCAAGTACCTGGAGGGCGGCGAGGAGGACGACGAGTAAGGCTGTGCCGCTACAAAGGTGGCAGCGGAAGAACAAAAAACATGAAAACGACGAAAACGACGAAAGCGAACATTGAACGCAGTCCTGGATAGACAATGTGCCGAGGAGGAGAGAATGCACAGCCGCCCGCTGTGTGGTGCGGCGGAGCGGGTCACTTTTTGTACAAAACCACACACCGGCCTGGATAGGGCCACCTCGAAATAGACCATTTCACCACGAGTGCGCGCGATGGCGACGGGACGTAGGCAAGGTGTAGTCGTATTGCAAAGCCGACATTGCTTCGTGACTTGACGGCGTCATCACGTGACCGCGTGTCACAGCTTCCGCTCAACTTTGAGTCTTGCCCGGCCTGCTCGCACACCAACAGCAGAAAGGCCGTCCACTGCTGACGACCGCCTGGACTGCCTGCGTGTTCAAAGACGTCCCTGGCGGGCGGAGGAAGAGATGCCGCTCATCGACCACAACCATCGTAGAATCAACGGTGAATCAAGCTCGCCGTTCCGCTAGAGAACGGCTCCCGCTCCTGCCGCAGCAGCGCAAGCTGAATAATAGCGCAGAACGGCAACTCGGCCTCTGGCGCTGCCCCTTCCGTCTTCTGAAAACCCGCCATTTGCAACTGCCCCCTGCCTGCGCCGTGGCGTCGCGCCTTCCCGCCCCAAACCTGCCCCAAAAATCCTTCCCAGTCGCTCCTTCCTGCAGGCGAAACCCCCACCTCCCCTCTTGCCCAAGAGCCTGACGCAGCACCTCCTAGCGAGCAACAAGGCAGTAGCGACCGATAGCGGCCACCAACACCAGCTGGCGCAGAAGTGACGAAAAGAGAAAAGAGAAAAGAGAGACGACCTTCCGATCATCACACAAAGTCTTTCAAAACAACATTCTCGCCCCAACACCTCCCGACACCTTGTAGGGACGCCTCTCGACCGGAAACCCTTCTTCAACGCTCGCCAACTTCTGGGCGCTGGAATCCACCAAACTTGGCCTGGACTTTGTCTCAGCTGAAGCGCTGTCGCAGGACTCCCAGAATAGCTTCAGTCACCCCCACCATCAACAGACGTCCGCCGGGCATCAGGCAACAACCAACCGATCCATACCCTCGTCGTCCTCTGTGCCCATGGTTAAGCATCGACGGGCCTGAGGAACGACACCGCTTCGCACCGACATCACCTCCCCTCTCTCCCTCTCTCTCCCCTCTCCGATCAGCGAACAATACACACAGCCATGGCCTCCCCATATCAACACAGGAGCGGCAGCTCTGCCAGTTCCTCCGCGACCTCAACGCCCAGTATGGCAACCGCTACAGCGAGACTGCCGCCAATCAGCTGCTCGGCAGCCTCTTTTGGTGCATGGCCAGCGGCAAGCCGGAGTACATGAACCTCTTTTTTCCGACCGTCGGCGGGCCATTGCGAGGCGGCACCCTCAAGCTGCGTGAGGCCCAGGGGGCAGTGAATGGCGCCGAGTACACGGAAGCCGCCCGCGGCCACTCCTGCGGACACATCTTCCGCGCGGGGAAGCCACATATTCGTGCAAAACGTGCGGTACCGACGACACGTGCTGCCTCTGCAGCCGCTGCTTCGAGTCGACAGACCACCGAGGCCACATGGTCCGCATCAGTGTTTCGCCTGGCAATAGTGGCTGCTGCGACTGTGGGGACCCGAGGCCTGGAAGACGCCCATGTTCTGCACCATTCACTCCGACTGGACCGAGGGCAGCGATCCCAAAGGAGAGCACAGCCATCCGTCCTCGTCGTCCTCCAAAGACAAAGGCAAGGCGCCCGCCGGCACGCCGGCCGAGCTCGAGGCCGGCATCCGCATGACCATTGGCCGGGCCCTGGACTTTATGTGCGACGTCGTCTCGTGCTCGCCCGAGCAGCTGCGCCAGACCAAGACGCTCGAGTCCATCAAGCTGGACGAGCGCATGTCGCGGCTGTCTGGCGCCTACGGCGACGGCGACGCCACCGACGACGAGCACTCCAACGAGTTTGCCGTGCTGCTGTGGAACGACGAGAAGCACACCGTCACCGACGTGATGCACCAGGTCGCCCGCGCCTGTCGCACCACGCTGCCCAACGGCCTCGCCCGCGCCTACGAAACGGACGAGATTGGCCGCAGTCTTCTCATGCACTCCCGCAGCCTCGAAGAGCTGCTGAACGCGGCCCGCATCCTCGACGACATCAAGGTCACCGTCACCATCCGCTCCTCGCGCGACACCTTCCGGGAACAAATGTGCGGCACCATTATCGAATGGCTGGGCGACATTGCCGGCTGCAGCGTTGGCAACGACCACAACATTCTAAGGCGAGTCGTCTGCGAAGAGCTGCTGCGGCCGTGGCGCAAGGGAAGCCGGCCACCCACGCCATTGTCGGCGCCAACGGTATCGATGACGAAGAGCTGCTGACGCAGGACCCCGAGTCCAACTCCGTGCTGGCCCACGAGATCGGCCTGCTCCGCATGCGCCGTGCGGCCCAGCTGGCCGCTCTCGCTGCGGAGCAAGGACAAGCTGGGGCATGATGGCCGGCGACGACGACGACGACGACGACGACGACGACGATGAGGAAGAGGACGATGACGACGACGACGACTACGACGACGGTGAGCTGGTGGCCGCCACCATCCGCAATGAAGCCCACCGGACTGTCGTTGGTGCTGCGATTATGGGCTTCCTGACTGGCGAGATCACCATTGACGCCGAAAACGACGACGATATGATGATGGTCGATGTGCAGCCCGCGGAGGCGGTGGCGGCGGCGGCAGTGGCGCCCGCAGCAAGGACAGGTCTGGACGGGGGCAGCCAGACCGAAGGGACGGCCGACGCAAACAACGCAAACAACGCCAGCAGAGGTCCATCCGCTGCCACAAACACTACCACGACGGCAGAAGACAGCGAGATGGTCATCGAGGGCGCAGCACACAGCCAGCCCAGAACCTGCGTCGCGACGCGGGCGAGGCCGCCATGTCGGGCACGGCACAGACCCCTGTCCCACCACCACCGCCACCCCCGCACGCGCATGGAACCATATCGTCACAGTCTCGTGCCGTCTCGTCACGGTCACGTCGGGGTCGACATCGAGGAGTGGCACTGCAGCAGTGCCCTCGCGCCGCAGCCACCGCGACCGCGACGTGACACCCTCCGACTCGGATACGGCCGAGCCGCTGATTGCCCCGACTGCGTACTCCAAGTCGGGTCTCGACGTCCCAAAGACGCCCGGCAACGGCCTGTCCGATCGAGCCGAGCCGCCCAACCCTGGCCGCTATTGGCTCGGCGTGCCCCCGACTATACGGAAGTCGAGGGCGTGCCCCCGGCGAGGACCTGTTCCAACGTGTGCGCCTCGACTGGCTGATCCTGTTTGACCTGCGCATGTGGAAGAAGGTCCGCAACGACCTGCGCTCGCTGTACATCTCCACCGTCGTCACCATCCCCGAGTTCAAGCGCGTGCTCGGCCTGCGCTTTGCTGGCCTCTACACCACGCTGGCCCAGCTGTATCTGATTGGGACCGCGAGCCGGACCACTCCATTATCAACATCAGCCTGCAGATGCTGACGACGCCGTCCATCACGACCGAGATTGTCGAGCGGGGCAACTTCTTGAGCAGCCTCATGGCCATTTTGTACACGTTCCTGACGACGCGCCAGGTGGGCCACCCGTGGGATGTATCTTCGAGCGCCGTCTTGGCCTTTGACTCGGGCTCCGTCACCAACCGGCGGATGTATCACTTCTTTGTCGACCTCAAATACCTCTTCAGCTCGCCGCACGTTCAGAAATGCCTGCGCACCGAGGACCGCTACATGATGCAGTTTTTGGATCTCGTCAAGCTGCACCAGGGCATATGCCCCAATACGCGCGCTATCGGCGAACACGTCGAGTACGAGACTGGCACGTGGATCAGCGCCTCGCTCATCACGCGCGAGATCAACCGCCTGTGCCGCCAGTTCTCGGATGCCTACCGCAGCCTGCAGGGCGACGACATTGGCCACCTCGCCCGCGCCATCCGCTACACGGCCAAGTCGGTCATCCTCAACTCGATTGGCGCTGAGCGCCAGCGCTTCACCCAGGCCGAGATCCGCGAGGAGGTCCAGTTCCGCGTCCTCAGCGACTTTGAGTTTGACAGCCCGGCCGCCTTTTACGACGTCGTGCGCTTTGTCGTCGAGGAGCAGCCCATCAGCTTCCACCACGCCCTGCACTACACGCTCTCCTGGCTCATCGAGTGCGGCAAGTCGCTGTCGCTCGAGGCCCTGCGCCACTATCTCAGCTTCACCACCCACGAGCTCAAGGCCCAGCCGCGCTCCATGGGGCGCAAGATCATGCCGCGCCGCCTCAACCTAGGCCCCGAGGACTACCTGATGGCCGCCTTTGACTACCCGCTGCGCGTGTGCGCCTGGCTCGCCCAGATGAAGGCCGGCATGTGGGTGCGTAACGGTATCAGCTTGCGTCACCAGGCCGGCACCTACCGCGGCGTCAGCCAGCGCGACGGCGCCCACCACCGCGACATCTTCATGCTGCAGACCGCCCTCGTCGTCTGCGATGCGAGCCGCGTGCTCGTGTCCATGATTGACCGCTTCGGCATGGAACGCTGGGTCAAGGGCATCTTTGAGCAAAAGGCCGAGGCCCAGGACGACTCGCAGCACCTCGACGTCGTCGAGGACATGATCCACCTGCTCATTGTGCTCGTCAGCGACCGCACGTGTCTCGTCGACGCCGACGACGACGCCACCACGCAGCTCATGGCCCTGCGCCGCGACGTTATCCACGTCCTGTGCTTCAAGCCGCTCTCGTACACGGACATTTGCAACAAGCTGCCCGACCGCTACCAAGAGCAGGAAAACTTCCAGGAGGTGCTCGAGCAGATGGCCACCTTCAAGTCGCCCGACGGCAACACGGACGTCGGCACCTTTGAGCTCGACCCGCGGTACATTGAAGAGGTCGACCCCTACAGCGCGCACTATAACAAGAACCAGCGCGAGGAGTCGGAGACGGCCTACCGCAAGTGGATGGCCAAGAAGACGGGGCAGCCGGCGGACTCCATCGTCTATGAGCCCAGGCTGCAGCCCATCAAGACAGGCGCCTTTGTCGGCCTGTCCGACTTCACCAGCACGGGCGTCTTCGCGCAGCTCATCTACTACTCGCTGCTCTACCCGCTGGTCGCCGCGAAACTGACTCCACCGTGCCCTTTACGCGCATCGAGTCGTTCTTGCAGGTGCTCCTGCACCTGGTGCTCATCGCTATCGCCGAGGACAAGACGTTTGGTGTGGGGCGGAGCACGCTGAGAGCGAAAGTCAGGGCGGCCCCGATGCCACCGCCTCCTTCATCCGCTACGCCCTGAATCAGCAGGCGCGCAGCAACTTCATGCCCGAGTCGCCCGAGGCCAAGACGATTGTGGCGCTGCTCGACATGATGTCGACCAAGGACGAGCTCAAGGCGTGCCACCCCAAGATCGGCCTGATTTTGAAGCGGATGCGCCAGAAGCGTCCCGCCGACTTTGCGGCGGCGTACGCGCGGCTGGGCGTGTCGGTCGACCGCATGAGCACCGCCTCGCCGGCGTACAACAGCAGCGACGCCAACGAGGAGCGCGAGCGCAAGAAGCGCGCGGCGTTGGACCGCCAGGCGCGCGTGATGGCGCAGTTCCAGGAGCAGCAGAAGAGCTTTCTGGCCAACCAAGGCGACATTGACTGGGGCATCGTGGACGACGGCGACGGCGACGACGATGACGACCAGGACATGGACGCGTCGGGCGCCAATGCGCCCGAAGAGCAAAAGAAGCTGTGGAGGTACCCGAGCGGCACGTGCATCCTATGCCAAGAGGATACGGATGACCGGCGTCTGCACGGCACCTTTGCCTTCTTCACGGAAAGCCTGATTCTGCGCCAGACGGACCTGCAGAACCCCGACTTTGTGCGCGAGGCGGCGTCGACACCCAAGAACCTCGACCGGTCCGCCGAGGCAATCCGGCCGTTTGGCGTGGCGCACGAGAACCGGCAGACCGTCACCAAGATTGGCGTGGACGGCGAGCCCTTTGAGTCGGAGCGCCAGGTCATTGGCAAGGGCTTCCCCTCCAAGAATTGCCAGCCGGGCGTCCTGTCGGTCGGCTGTGGCCACATCATGCACCACCACTGCTTCGAGGCCTATTTTGAAGCGACGCTGCGCCGCCACAACCTGCAGATTGCCCGCCACCACCCCGAGGACACGGACCGGCTCGAATTTGTCTGCCCGCTCTGCAAGGCGCTCGGCAACGCCTTCTTGCCCATTGTCTGGAAGGGCAAGGAAGAGTCGTACCCGGGTGCGCTCACGCCCACGACGTCCTTTGCGCCCTTTCTGGACGACCAGATGTCTGGCGAGGCGCACTACGTGCTGAGCGCGGCGCGGCCGCCTGATGCCGTGCAGACGAGGCAGCGGCAGTACATTGGCTCGTCGATGCTCACGAGTGTGTCCGACAAGGCGTCCCAGCTCGTCTACGAAGCCTGGAGCGCCCGCTCCAGAGCCCGCACTACCTGGGCGCAGGCGCCCTGTCCACCGGCCCAGCTGGCACGCTGGGCTGGCCACCGCTGCCGGCTGCCATGGCCGGTGCCGCCGCTGCCGCCGCTGCCGCTGCTGCCAATGTCGGAGGCGGAGGGGGTGGCGTTGCTGGTGCCGGGCCAGGTGGTGTTTCTGGCGCGGGCAGTGGCACGCGCGGGCACCCGAGCCCGCCAATGTGGTGCGAGACCTGGTGTCGGCGTACCGCCGCCTGAAGCGGACACTTCGCACCAACGACCTACCGATGCTGCCGATGAACGACAATGGGCGCGGACGCAACGAGCTGTACGGCAGCGACACGCTCGCACAGGCAGTGGGCTACTCGATCTCGGCCGTGGAGATCCAGCAGCGTGGCACCGACGCCGAGTACGGCATGACGCTGCTGTCCAAGGTGCCGGAGCAGGCGATGACGCACCTGCGCGTCCTGTGCGAGACGGTGGCGTCGTACATTGCCATTGGATCGCAGCGGCACGGCGGCGACAACCGCATAGAGCGCGAGTACCGGCGCGACGCCGAGCGGCAGCACGTGCAGCTGTTTGTGGCCATGTACTTTGGCCAGGAGACAGAGTCGACGGCGCGGCCGACCGAACAATATCCCCCGCTGCTGGGCCTCGACCCCTTCATCTTTCTGTGCGAGAGTGTCTTCGGCATGGTGCCGGCACTTGGCATGGATGTGGCGCACGTGCTGCGGCTGTGCTACCTGGCGGAGCTGGTGAAGGTGGTGTACCACATGGGCCGCAGCATTCCAGTGTCGACCTGGATCCACGAGCTCATGAACCGCTCGCCCAGAACGGCGGCGACCCGGCGCTGGCCAACTTTGCGTCGTTTTGCCTGAGCATTGCGCACCTGGACCTGGGCGCGCGCACCAACCAGCAACCCAACAGCGTCATCGACGCCTCGCTGCTGGCGGCAGACGCGCTGGGCGCCAACCGCGGCTTCGACCAGGAGGGCGTCAACACGCTGGAGGGCTACTACCAGTTTGTCACGAAATACGCGCTCGTGTTTTTGCGCAAGTCGGTGGTGCTCATGCACGCGCACGCGGGCGTCGACTTCAACACGCACGTCTCGCCCGCGCCAGAGCTGCCGGAACTCGAACGGCTGAGTGAGGCCTTGAAGCTGCCGTCGTTTGACGACATGTGCACGGCGCTCACAGACCAGGCGCCCAACGCGGGCTGGCCGGCGTCGACGTCGCAGCTGGTCAGCGGCTGGGTGCACCACTACTACGCGCACACGCGGGGCAAGAGCGGCAACACTGCGACAGCACCCAACACGACAGCGACCGACGGCTCGAGTGCATCGCTCTCCACAGAGGGCGCGGGCAGCAGCAGCACGGCGGCGATGGACAACCCCACGAAAAAGGCAGCATCGGCGACGTCACCAGCCGCGGCGGCCAAGCCCGCCGACGAGGGCTCGTCGGCGCTCCTGAGCCACCCGGGCATCTACGAACTCGTCGGCCTGCCGCAGCACTTTGAACAGCTGCTCGACGAGTGCACACGCGCGCGCTGCCCCACCACCGGCAAAGACGTGTCGGACCCCATGATTTGTCTGCTGTGCGGCGAGGTCTTTTGCGGCCAGGCCATTTGCTGCCTCAAGGAAGAACGCGTGGGCCGCGCCTCGGCCGGCGCCGCATTGGCGGCGCCCAGCAGCACATGCGCCGCTGCCAGCGCAACATGGGTCTGTTTCTGAACATTCGCAAGTGCTGCATCTATTACCTACACCGCATGTCCGGCTCCTACGGGTATGCGCCCTACATTGACAAGTACGGCGAGGTCGATCTGGGCTTCCGCCACGGCCGCCCGCTGCAGCTCAACCAGCGCCGCTATGATGCGATGCTGCGCGCTGTCTGGCTGAGCCACGGCGTGCCCAGTTTTATCAGTCGCAAGCTGGAGATGGACATTAACAATGGCGGGTGGGAGACGGTCTGAGGGGAGGAGGGGGGGGGCTGGCTGCTTGGGGGGAGCTTCGCATTGCAATGGATGCATGGATGCGCTGGTGTTGCGTCGCTTTGGTATGTTCTCTGATGTATTTCGATACTGTTGCCGACTCGGCCATGGACTGGGTCGCCTCTTGACCTGGTGTTCGTTGTTGGTCTCTTCTTGCTCTGTTTTGTTTTGGCTCTTCCTGCCACCAGCATCATTATCGGGAAGCGAGTCTGTCGCACGTTTATTGTCTTGGTTGCACTCAAAGTCTCATCTCCTATAAATAAACCTTTGCGTCTTTTGAATCTGCCTGGCTGTTTTCTCGTATCGATTGGCTTTGGAGACGTAAGACGACGGAAGAAGCATCGTTTCACACGCTTGAAGGCTTATACAGATTCACAAAAACTCCCGTAGTCTCGAGTTCATTGCCCGTAACGCCATTTCCATTTCCCGTTCCTTTTGGATATCAGTCTGTCTACCCGTCTCATCATTCTTGCACATCCATCTTGTCTGTCTGGCCACCCTCTCCGGCTTCTCTGCCATCTCTGCCCTGTCCTTCTTCATCGTCGCCCTCTGTATGTCTATAACACATTGATCCAGCCGTCCTGGCCACAGCTGACCATCGTAGCGCCGCAGACGTCGACCCAAAAGACGACGCCGTCGCGGTGGGCGCCCTTTAAGCGCTGCACGACCGCCTTGGACCCAACGTCCCACAGCACCACATCGCCGTCCTCGCTGGCCGCCGCCACAAACGGCTTGTGCTTCTTCGTCTTGGGGGAGCCCTGCTTGTCGGCCAGGCGGCCAAAACAGCCGCCAATGGAGAAGCGCTTGTTGAGGTGGCCCTGGTAGGTCTTCTTGACGATGCTCGCTGCGCGACATAGTCCCACAGGCGGATGCAGGAGTCGAGGTTAAAGGCCAGCACAAAGCGGCCGTTGGCGAGAAGCACACGTTGGTGACGGCCGGGTTGTCTTCGTTGAGGAGCAGCAGCGTGCGCAGGCACTGGCCCGTGCCCGTGTCCCAGATGCGAATCAGGCCGTCCGTCGAGCAGCTGACGACGAGCGTGCCGTCGCAGCAAAAGTCAATGCCACTGACCGGGTCGCTGTGCGCCGGCAGGCTGCGCATCAGGCGGCCGGCGCGCACGTCCCACAGGAACACGGCCTCGTCGTAGCTGCCGCTGGCCAGGATGTTGCCCTTGGCGAGAAGGCAAGACAGTACACGTAATTGTGGTGGCCCAGCAGCGGCAGGCGCGTGCCGCGGGCGCCGCCACTGCTCGCCGTGCCGTTGCATTGGTGCCGTTGATGCCCTCGCGCAGCTGCCGGCGCGCAAACCGCACAGCCATGGCGGCGGCGGAGGGGACAGCCACTTTTGTCTCCCCGGCTGCCGCCTCGTCTTCCTCGCCCTCGCCCTCCCTCGCCCCCCGTCGTCCGCGTCGCCCACTGCATGCGCGGGCTCCGCCGTCACCCGGTCCCACAGCCGGATCGCCTTGTCGTCCGCGCCCGTCGCCAGCGTGTTTGAGTCGGGGCTCCACGCCAGGCACGATAGCCCCGCCACGTGGCCGACCAGGGTCGTCATGTGCGCGCCTGTCGCCGCGTCCAGACGCGTGCTGTGCCGTCGGCCGACGCCGATGCAATCCAGCGGCCGTCGGGCGAGATGCGGACTTGGGCAATGGGCCCGTTGTGGCCACGCATGGCCAGGACGCGGCGTACCGGGGGCGCGGCGTGATGGAGCGCCTGCGTCTCCTCCTGCGTCTGTGGGCCGTGTGTGTCTGTGTCTCCGCCTCTGCCGATGCGTCGATCCGTCCGTTCGCCGGGGCGAGTGCGACCGGGATCGGGAGCTGAAGCGCGAGCGCGAGTCGGAGCGCAGGCGGGACCGGGATCGAGACCGGGACCGAGATTGGGAGTGTGGCCGTGGAGAATGGGAATGGGCGTGGAAGGGGGCGCGAGGATGCCGCCGATGCTGCGAGCCGTCCGAGTCGGACGACCGTGCGCGCCGTCGAGGAGAAGGGGATTGGGACTCCAACCGAGAGGGCGGTACACGCAATGACGGCGACGCGCTCGGCTCGCGTCGCTTGCGTTCTCGCCGTCGCGCATGGATGCCATCGTCGTCGTCGTCGTCGTCGTCATAACGAGAAGAGACTGCCCCTGCCAGCTGCGCCGACGGCGAGTCTGTTGATTGCGCCGCCGGCTTTGCTGCTCTTTGGGTCCTCGTATCGACAGTGTGTCCGTCTTTGCCGTCTTTGCCGTCTTCGTGCCCTCCCCCTCCCTCTTGCGACGCTTCGCTGCAGAGTGGTCCGCCGCCGCCGCGACCGCCACCGGGGCCATGGCCGTCTGTCGTCTGTCGTCTGTCGTCTGTCGGCGGACGTCGTGGGTGTTTTGTCGTGTGGGAGGTCGAATGGTGAGCTGTGTCGAGGGTCGGTGTTTTGTTGACGTTCGTGAAAATCCCGAGGAAGGGGAAGTCGTAGCAACGCGTTGGGCGCGTTTGCTCCTTCCACATGAAACTTGACGTCGCTTCTGGCGTCGGACTTGTCGCACGAGGAAAGAGCACTAAAGAGTGGGCGTACCAGTCGCCTTCCTGTGGAGGCACGTGACCACATTTGGCAACAACAGTCAATGGGCTTTACATTGACTGCTCTGTTTCTTGTTTGACCTTTTCTGGTCTGCTTCTGTTATTTTCTGTGTTTTTGGAGAGTCGTTGCGTTGATTGTGATTGTCCAGGCTGTACGGTGCTGGCATACAACAAAAATGTGTGTTGACTTGTTTGGAGTCAACTTTGTTTGTATATCTTTCTGGATCTCCTGAGAAAGACTACCAGTCTACCCAGGACGGTAGACCAGTTTTAAAGAATAGAAATGAAGAATAGAATAATAAGAAGCAAAATTGAAAATGTCATAATCAAAGTCAAAATCAAAACAAAATCAAACCACATTTCATGCTACTTGCTCATCTGACATGGAGTTGAGTGAATGTCGAGCTAGTAAATGGTAAACCCATCTGCTACGGTACGCCGCGTTACGACGCGCAATTGCTTCATAAAACGACGACTGTGCCAGTCCCGAGACGAGCTGGAGAGAGATTCTACAGTAGTCAAGTCTGAGGGACGTAGTATGGAGTGGATGTTCTTTCGTAGCTCGTATCGGACAGTGAAGCTGCAAGCGAGTCAAGCGAGGCAAAGAAGAAAAGAGGAAGTAGGAAAGAAGACGAGAGAAGACGACAAACAAGAGTGACAAAAGGAGGGCGTCAGCCGGTAGCGACGGGAGGCACATCACAGCTGTACGAGTACTTCATACTCGTGCAAATCCACAAAGTCCAACGTCCGAGGCTCTCGGGCGTTTTTAGTCCGCTTCTTTGCATGTCGCGCACGGACAGTCTGCGAGAAGAAGAGGGAAGATAGGACAAAAAGACGGGCAAGATGAGGGTGGAGGCTGCGAAAGAAAGTGGGACGAAAAGCCATAGTAAGAATACAATGGAGGGAAGATTGGCCCCGGCTACAGCTGGCTGTCCAAGGCCGACTCGTCCTTGTTCAGCGAGGCAAATCATGGCCCGATGGTGAGGACGATGGCCGGTGGCCGTTGGATGTCCACGACAGAAGAAGAGCCTGCTTAAGACGCTTGTTGACATTAGGGACGACAGGTTGTTGGTCATTGGCTGTCCAGTGTGCTCCATTCAGCTTCCTCGTCTGAACCTTTTGCCTCTCCCAGATCTGCTGTTTTCTAGTAACCCAAGGCCTGCTGCTGGCGGACTCGTCTGACTCGGATCTTAACACGAGTATATGGGAATGGCTGTCCAACGAGTTGCACTATGTAGGACAACAATCTGTGCAATGCACACATGCACGAGCACAAGCGTAGCCTGACTCCACGTACTTTGTACAAAGTACAACTTATAGAGAGCTGCACATCGCCTGCATCCTCTGCACAAAAGGGTCGAGCGTCGAGCGTGGCAAGGAAAAGAGATAACGGACTCGATGCCTGTGCCTCCGTACGGCATATCGATTCGAACATGGCAAGCATTGTGCCTTTTGTCGCCTGCACTCCTCCGTCTGTGGCAACGGCCGTTTTGCATTGCTGCTCTTGCACAAACCAATCGCTGTCGTTTGCTGCACAATCCTGGTCACCTCCACGACCGTGCGAGTCGTCCTACGAGGGTCTATGACGGAATCACTGTTCTGTGCTTCTTCCATGTGGTGTTGTGTCGCTCTCTTCTCGAGGCAGCCTGTCTCACAGTCGGCTCGTTGTCCATGCAAGTCCAACACAAGCCACCACACCAAAGCACATGCCCCATGCACGCTCGCCACAAACACATGGTTCGGACGGGAGAGACAAGACAGACAGGAGGGGAAGTCACAGAAAGAAGGAAAAAGGAAAAGAGGAGAGGGGAAGTTGGAAGGAGGAAAAAGAATGACAAAGGAAGAATAGAAGAAAGAAGGAAAAAGGAAAAAGGAAAAAGGAAAAGCGCACAACGTCGGCAGGTCTCACACATTGACACGTCAAGCCAAGACCACGAGACGACACCAGCGGCACCAGACGGCCGCCGCCCGGCCTCTGTGGAGATCGACACGCCTTTACGGATGCTTCCTATCTGCGATGGGAGGGATCGTTGGCCTGTGGGTTTCGGCCATCGTAAGCACCAGCTGGTGGTGGCCGTTGTCCATCCGCCTCGTCTGCTACGTTTCTGGTCGCAATCACAGTGCCCTTTAATGTACTGTGCCGGGCTGCTTCCAATATGAAGGCAACCGTTCAGCTCGTGGACGATCGACCTACGACCACACAGTACGGCTAAGCGGTAAAAAGGACCAGACCGACTGCATTCATTCTCGTAGTCCTCTCTGTCCTCGATTCGTCCACCAGAGAATGATAACCAGAGTGACAGGGAAGCTCCTCGTACCACGCCTTCAGGGTGCAAAACCCGCACATCTGTGGTGAAGCGAGCACCCTCTGAGACCTTTCTCTCCCTGGACAAGGATATGGGATGAGGGGAGCGGCCGACCGTCCATACAATGGGGCACCACCGCATGAACAGCCAGTCTGGCCCAGTGAGCTGGGGGGAGGGGGAGAGATGAACACGGACATGGACATGGGGCATCGACAGTGAGACAGAGGGGAAGACGGAGGCGACGACAAGAACGAGGGGTCACAGAGCAAGGGCGGTCACTGTGGTCATGAGGACAATGACACATTGAGGTCTGTGTGTCGATGTGCTCTTGTTGACAAAGAGGGACTGGGGAGACGATGGTCCGGCAGAATGCTGTCGCTGTCAGTCCCCCACATCCGGCCAGCCCAACCAAACTCTGACAATGATTGCGAACAAGACAAATGCAGACGAGTCTGTGCAATTCTGGCAAGGGGCCGATCAAAGCCCGTCTGCGCCTGTCTGCTGCCGAGCCGTTCATGCAGGAGTTGGGCATGAGAAGGATAGAACAGAGTACGTTTGTTGGCGGCAGACGGCGAAGGACACGACGGCGATTCATGTCGTTGGACGCTGCTCGAAGCGGATGCGAGAAAGAGGCGGTCGTGTTGGAGTACTCAGTACAGCGGTCTTCATCGTTGTCTGCTGTGTGATGCTCGTAATTGTTGAATGTGGCGGGCTGTCACAATGGCCCAGTTCCAGTTTGGCGCGCTGTTTGTCATCTCCAGCTGCACAAACTCCCTAGCTGCCGTGCGACTCGACTGGCATGTCGTACGGGTACAAACCGAGACAGAGCGAGTGCATGACACATGACATCATCGCCCAACCGAGTCAAGAGCGAAAGAGGGCGTACGACGTACTTTGTATGGGCGCAGTACTCGGATCCTCTGCCATCTCCCGCGCATGCAACCCTTCTGCATCGGGCGGCTTGCCGTCTCATCGCGCCCGGCCGGCGTTTGCAGTAGTGTGCAGTCTGCAGTGATGGAGGTATAAATTGAAAAAGCCCGCGTCTGCCCTCTGGTCTTTGAGAAGTGCATGTTGGACAGAATGGAAATGAGTATGACAAAAAGGCCGTCGTTACAGGAAACCGGACACTTTCGTGTGCAAGGCGGCGGAGACACTGCTCCCCTGTTATCAAACTACCAAAACTGGCCGAGAAGAATGGAGGTCGCGAAGAGGGTGGCTGTTTGTTGGAGTGAGACACGCCTGTAAAAAGAAAGCACAGAAGGAAGCACAGAAGGAAGCACAGAAGGAAGCACAGAAGAAGACAATGTAACAAGCGAGTTAGAAGGGGCTCAAGAGAATGCACAGCGACTCTGCAGAAGCAGGCAACTGCAAAGATGAAACCCAGAAAGACTCCTCCGTACACTGCATGAACAAGACGTCGTAGGCACGTCGTAGGCACGTCGTAGGCACGTCGTAGGCACGTCGTAAGATGCTTTGTAGCCTCAACTGCCGTATCTCACCGTCGTACCACGAGAATTGTCCTGGTGAGAAGGGCCCGTCCGATGTTGGCTTCTTCTGCCACGGGCACCTCGAACGCCCAACAGCCGCCCGGGCCTCCACATAAAGGCTCGGGCCTCTTTAGGTACTGGAGCCAGTCTGGAGCCAGAGCTGGAGCTGGAGCGGAAAATGGAAAGTGGAAACTAGAAACGAGAAACGAGAAACTGGAGGCGGCAAACTGGAGCCAGCGAAAGCTGGACCACGGGACCACTGAGCGCGACGCAAGGGGCTACTGCCGCTGCACCCTTCATTGGCCCGTGACATCCCTTCCGGTAGCAGGCAGTGGTCGAGGAGGCAAGAAACGATGCCTGGAGTCGATGACGAGGCTCTGTGTTTTGTCGTGCTCTCGTGTCTTTGCTGTCAGTTGGGGGATGCAGGGGAAAAGGGGGAGGGAGAAGGGAAGAGGGAAAAGAAAAAGGGAAAAGGGAAGAGGCTGTGGAACGGCGAGGGAGACGACCAGTCAGGAAAGAACAACCATGAAAGCGGCCCGGTCGTCGAGATGGACTACTTTTGGCAGGAGCAACGGCGGGCTTTTGATGCTCTGACTCCAGATGATGGGCATCTCCGATCCCAATGACGACTCGTACGTCGTACATGTACATGAGTCGATCAAGAGACGCGGCTGTATCGTACAAGGCAGTCGACGGCCATGTCCATCAGTGCCGAGCAACCCTCGCCCGCCCGCGTGCCGTGCCAGGCGCTCGTCGTTGTCGCTGTCGCTGTCGTTTTCGTCTGCTGTTCCTCTTCTCCTCTTTCTTCTGATTTTCCCATTCTCCGTCGCTGGCACGACTGCCAAGTACCGACGGGTAAGGCGCCCTGGCCCGCGTTCTGCTCTGAACAGTCCAGGATGTTGCGGCTGCGAAATAACGATCTTCGACCTCACCGCAACACGACTCCATCACTCCCACGCTCCCCACTCTACAGCAACTCGTGGATATGTAGAGTACACATATCAGTTATCAAATCGAGGCTGGAAAAAGTCAAAGAGAGACTCATAATCTCGCTCATCTCCAGAGTCCCAAACGGCGACAGACAGGCGGCAGAACGGGCGCACGTGTCACACTCGAGAGACAAGACACAAGATACGCCGTCAGACTGTCATGTCAGACTGTCAGACATGGCTTCAGCGCACCGGCCAGGCCTTCTCCAACGGAATCAAGGCCCAGGTCTAGGGTCCAGCAAGGCCCAGCCATGCCTGACCATGCCCTGACCATGCTGTGACCATGCTGTGACCATGCTCTGGCCATGCTCTGGCCAAGCTCCGGCATGACTGGCCTATGTGTGCTCCTTACAGACGACGCCTCGTAGACCTAGCAAATAACGAAACAGAGATTGACTCCATATCCGGCTTGACTGAGCCCACTGTTGCATCGTCCCTGGCAGTTGGCCGTTAGCATGGAGTACGAGTACTTTGTAGACGCCACAGCGCCCGGAAGCGCAAACGCCGTGGGGCAGGAGTTCCATCCTCGTCTTCTTTCATCCAGCGACGCGGTCGAGCTCTGCTCTCCTTGATAGTCCATACATGACACTACGAGTACGAGTACTCGTACGAAGTCCATACACTGGCCCACTTTGAAAGGAAGATACGGAGTACGAGCACGAGTACTTTGTCCTGTCTTGCCAAAAGTACCAGAAGCGCTCTGTCGCTCGATAGCTGCTCATTTCGCGCCTGCATCCAGTCAAAATGAAGCATAGCGTCCACGAGAGGCGCCAGTGCGCCGTTGCAAAGTCGCTGGGACGGCGTCGCGAACGGGCAGAGAACTCGTACATGTACTCCGTAATATGTACAAAGTATTGCGAAGGACGTAGCAAACAGAAGAGACCCACTGCGCTAGGGCTACCCACTCCTGGCCTGACCCCCGGCCCCTAACCCTGGTAGCCTATTCCGCCTTTCCCTTTTTGCTTCTCCCAACCCCCGTCCCTGGTTCGTTGCGCCCTTTTTGTCGGGTGCATTCTCATGTTGATTGAATGCCTTTGCATCCGTTGTGTTCTCCATGTCGAGTCGACCTCTGCCATCGTGGCACTGGTCGCTCTTTCCTCTGGCCTCTTGCCCCCTGCTCTTTCCTCGCGTCGAGTCTGGCAAGACCTGTGCATTCACATCGTGCAAATAGCAGGTGCCCCTCTCATACACCCGCCTGCACCGTAAACTCACTGCTGCAACACGCGCCTTTCCTTTCTGCAGTGTCGCATCGTCGCTCCTTCCCTCGTCTGACCCCTATGCGCCGCGCTCCTTCCGGAAGTGACATGGGCTTGTTGCTGTCTGCATTTTTCCTATCGCCATCTCTCGTGCTTTGTAGCTTTCTTCTCCTCTCTCGAGCCTCTTTTCTCTCGTCTCTTTTTCTCGTCTCTCGTCTCTCATTTCTCCTCTCCTCTCTCTCTCGTCTCTCATCTCTCTCGCTCCGCTTTCTTATCGCCTGCTTACTGGCCGTCTCCCTTGCATTACGGCACATGTCGACGTATCATATCTTGTTCTGGCCTCTCTTTTTCTATTTCTGAGCATCGACCTCTCGCTCACCACCGCTCGGGAGAGAAAAACTCCATCACACCCCTGTCATCTCCAGTCCTCTCAGCTCGGCCGTCACCCGCCACCCGCCACCCGTCCGATACCCTTTTAGGAGGGTTTGTCACTCTGTCGAGCCGCCGTTTCTCGCCCATCCCCCATGTCTGTTTATCTCGCGCAGGCCCCCGACTCGACCCCCATGCCCATGTCCGTGTCCGTATCCATGTCCATGTCCCATTGACATTGGAAGACGACAAAAGACGTGCTGCGACGCGTTTACTTCGTAGGGGCAGGAGCAGCCGCTAATTTGCGCTTTTCCTCCCCTCACTCACATTCGCGCGCGCGACACCCTGGTCGCATCCAGATTCATTTCAGGAGCGCGCAGAGCGCCGCGAGTAAAACACACCCCATTGACACCTCCACTTTTTGGAGAGAAGAGAGAAGGAGAGAGCAAACAGTCTGCCGCCAGCCCTCAGAATCCACCGCCCTGCTCCAGCTTGACAGTTGGATGGGGCAGCCGTTGTCCGTTTTGAATTTTGGCTTTTTTGGCGTGGCCGTGTACCCATAATTCGTACCCCCCTCGTCATTCTCCCCTATTTCCTCTTCTCGCCTTTCTTCTTCCTTCTTCCTAGCCTCCCCAGAACTAGACACATGGGGCGTGCTCCTTTCTCTCTCTCTCCCTCTGCTCTCTGGCTCTCTGGTCCCTTTTTCTGCCACTTCAATCTTACTTCTCGTGTGGTGGACCTTTCCAGGCTGCTGGTCACTGCTCGCCTCTTTTCTTCTTTCCTTCTATCCTTCTTTGGGCTCCCCTCTGGTCCTTTTCGTTTGTTTCTAAAGTCTGGCTTTTGGCCTTCTCTCCCACACGCCCCCCTTTTTCGTCCCTTTCTTTTTTGTTCCTTTGGAGTTTCCTTCTCCCCTCTTCATCCTCCGTCGTTTGATGGAACAGTTGGACAGAGTCAAGATCGAAAGACCAAAACCAAACGAAATACATACCCAATATACGGTCGTCCAGTTCCAGGAGACACGGCCACGACGTTCACGAATATACCCGCGCGACAACACACATACACACTCAACGTTTCCTCGCCCGGCCGCGTTTGATGTTCTTCTTCTTACTTGAATGACGCCGCTCTTCCCCCAGCAGAACCTCAGACACAAAACCATATCAAAAGCTGGTTTCCGACAGTCGTCCACCCCCCTTTCGCTCTTCGCCTGTGTTTCTTCGCTCTCGTTCGCCTTTTGCCGTCGTCACTTTCTCGCGCTCGCGATCGCCCATCTTATAATTCTTCTCTCAATCTCGAAAAGTCTGGCAGTTTTTTTTGGCCAGGCCCCTCTTCGACCACAACAACCTCCCTTGGGTTCCCGACTTTTCTGTGCTCTTGCATTGCTTGCATTGCCACAGGAAACTCGACAATCGAGTCGTCTTACATTCCTGCTGCTATTTGCCGTTAGCTTCAACCAGTACCGACACGCCGTTCCTCCCCCTTATTGGCAGAATATAGGATCACGGAATCAAAGGAGCCGGCGAATAAACGAATAGACACGCGCGCCAACAACAGGCCATCTCGACCACCAATACGGCTCGAGGAAGGGACGTGCCACGCATCGCCTTCGCCTGCTGCAGGGCCCACGCGGTTGGCTCAACTCGAACCCCCCTTCGTTTCTGCCTGTGCCTGTCTCGTTCCCCGTTCGGCTGTCTGCCAGCATAAACAGAAAAAAATAATTAGCCATGGAGCCCCCATCGCGGCGGCCGCCGCGCCGGCCGCTTCCGCTTCCTCCATACCCTCCGCCATCGACACCCACGGCCATCTCTCGCCGTCCAGTCTGCCACAGTCACCAGCCTTGCCAGGCCTCTCGCGGCCTGTGAGCGTCATGGCCCGCCCCTCGCCCAGAAGCAATAGCCGCATGAGCGCCGGCAGCAAAACTGGCGGCAGTCGTGCGTCTGACGAAGATGGCCGCACGTCCGTCAAAGTTGGTACGTGTTTCTGTTTTTCTGGCCCCGTCTGCACATCGCTCCGGCAGTGTCTCTTTGTGCGTCCGGATCGTCTTTTCTAACCATCCAGCTGTCCGTGTTCGCCCGCCGTTAAGGTCAACCGACCCCGGCTTCGATCTCATCCCCCAGCGCTTCCAGCGCTCCATGGTCCAGGTCAACTCCGACACAAGCCTGACCATCGACTCACCACAGGGCCGCAAGCTCTTTGTATTTGACCGCGTCTTCAGCCCAGATGTCTCCCAGGAAGGCGTCTGGGACTACCTGACCGACAGTGTCAACTCTTTCACCATTGGCTACAATGTCTCGCTCTTGGCCTACGGCCAGTCCGGTGCCGGCAAATCCTACACCATGGGCACGTCCGGTCCCAGCGAGCAGGGCGACATCGAAGTCATGGGTATGTTCGAGTCTCCTTCTTTCCACGCGCGAGCTGGCGCCCGTTACCCACATGCCTGTGCTCTTGACAGCGAACCCCCGACTAACGTGTTGCAAGGCGTCATTCCACGAGCCGCCGCGGCGCTGTTTGAGAAACTCGAGGGCGCCAAGCCCAGCAGCAACCGCAGCTCCTTGTCCCATCTCCGTGCGCCCAAGGGCTACGGCGCCAGCCAGGCCACGCCCCGCGCCGAAAAGACCTGGTCCCTCAAAGCCACCTACGTCGAGATTTACAACGAGCAGCTGCGCGATCTGCTCATCCCCGAGAGCGTGCCCACCCACGAGCGTGCCTCTGTCACCATCCGTGAGGACGTCAAGGGCAACATTATCCTGACCGGCCTGCACCAGGTTGACATCAACTCTGTCGAAGACCTGTTGAGCGCCCTCAACTTTGGCTCGACCCTTCGCCAGACCGACGCCACCGCCATCAACGCGCGGTCGTCGCGTTCGCACGCCGTCTTCAGCTTGAACCTCGTCCAGCGCAAGAACGGCTTCCAGTCCACCAAGGCCGAGAAGCGCATGTCTGTGCCCCTGGAGGCCATGACCGGCACCGAGTCTTTTGTCACCATCGACAGCAAGCTCCACTTTGTCGATTTAGCCGGCAGTGAACGCCTCAAGAATACTGGTGCGCAGGGCGAGCGCGCCAAAGAGGGCATCTCCATCAACGCGGGCCTGGCTGCCCTGGGCAAGGTCATCTCCCAGCTGTCCTCGCGCCAACCAGGATCCCATGTCTCCTACCGCGACTCCCGCCTCACCCGTCTGTTGCAGGACTCCCTCGGCGGCAATGCCATCACCTACATGATTGCTTGTGTGACGCCGGCCGAGTTCCACCTCAGCGAAACCCTCAACACCGTCCAGTACGCCCAGCGCGCCCGTGCCATCCAGAGCAAGCCGCGCATCCAGCAGGTCGAGGAGGGCGACAAGCAGGCCATCATCGACCGTCTCAAGGCGGAGGTTGCCTTTTTGCGTGAACAGATTCGCAGCGCCGCCTCCAACAGCAGCCCCGGCGAGCGTCGTGTCCTGTCTGCGACGGAGCGTTCCGAGCGCCAGGGCGAGCGGGAAGTCGAGATGCAAAACGCCCTCTTGGACGCCCAGGAGAACTACACTGCTCTGAGCCAGCGCCACGCCAAGCTTATTGCCGAGATGGCCAAGGCGCGCGATATGGAGGCGGCTGAGTCCCAACAGCACCGGCTGGCCGAGGCCGAGGCGGGCGAGGATAGCGCCACTGAGCGGCTGCATCGCTCCAACACCTTTGCCCACGCTGTGGAGCAGGTTGTGCTCGAGTACGAAAAGACCATCCAGTCGCTCGAGCAGTCCCTGTCCAGCACCCGTGCCACTCTCTCCAACACCGAAACCAGCCTGCTGGAGAAAGAGTCCAGATGCGCCTACGCCGAAACCATCAACACCCAGCTCCAGGCACGTCTGCAGAAGCTGATGGATCGCGAAGCCAACACGGAAAACTACCTCTACGACCTTGAGTCCAAGCTCGACGGCCACACCTCGGCGAAGAGAAGAATGCCACCATTGTCATTGAGCTCCGCAAGGAGATTGCCCGCATCCGCGAAAATGAAGCCACCTGCGAGGATTACATCTCCACCCTCGAGGAGCGCCTCGCCGAGGCCGACCAGGATGCCGAACTGATGCAGCGCGAGATTGACCGCCTCGAGCAGGTCGTTGAGCGCCAGCGCAGCCTCGGCAAGCTCGACTCGCTTCTGTACGAGCTCGACCACATGCAGCAGCAGGACGGCAGCGCCGGCCCCGGTATCACGTCCGGTGTCGACGCCCCGAAGGCTCTGTCAACGGCAACGGCGTTGCCTCCAACGGCACGGGCCATGGTCACCGCCGCACGGCCAGCCGCAGCATTGAGCACCACGCTCGCAGCCTCAGCCATGCGAGCCGCCACAGCCACAGCCACAGCACCGACGTCATCCCCGAAGAGGAGGATGGCGAGGCTCTGGAGGCCGCGGCTCCTGAGATTGACGCCACCATTGAGGAGGCGGCGGGCGTCGAGCAAGAGGCTAATGCTTTTGCTGTCGAGGGCGAGGGCGAGACGGCTGGTGACGCCGAGCACGAGGTGGCCCTAAACAGCAAAGTCGCTTCTACAGACGAGACCAACGGCGCACCAAAGTCCGTGACGCCGCGCCCGTCGCAGGCGTCTCTGCACGCGATGAAGCGCTCCGAGAGCTTCACGAACCCGGCGCAGTCCAAATTGGTCGCCGACAAGCTGGAGATCGTGACGCAGGAGCTGGTCGGCCTTCGAGTCGAGCACGAGTCCACTGTGACCGAGTTTGGGCTGCTGCACGCCAAGTACGAGGAGGCCCTGCGCACCCTGGCTGAGCTTCAGGATGCTGTCGACGAGGCACGCCACCCGAGACCATCTGTCCGTGACTCGGTCCTGTCCGCCGCCGAGACCGAGCAGACCTGCCCTTCGTCGTACCTGTCCGATGCACGGTTCAGTGAGCCCGAGAAGCATCGCCACTACTCGTCGTCGCGTTCGCTCTCCTCGGAGCTGTCGTCTGCGCTCGAGTCGCCCGCCACCTTGGAGCACTCGGATGCCGAGACCCTCGCGCCCGCCAAGAAGGGCACGCGCCCCAGCAGCATCAATGTCGCTGCCACCATGGCCATTTCCCCGGCGGTCGAGATTGAGGCTGCTCCCAAGCACGCCGAGGACCAGACCGAAGAGCGAGAGCCCACGTCGCCTTCTGCCAACGGCCGTGGCCTCGTCATGTCGCCTAGCAGCGACAGCATCCTGGAGGCCGAGGTGGAGCGCCTGCGTGCTCTGGCCACCGAGAAGGAAGAGGCCGAGAAGCAGCTCTCCGGCAAGTACGCCGAGCTGGAGCAGCAGCACTACCAGACGCTCGACATGGTCGAGGAGCTCAAGACGGAGGTGGCCAAGGCACAGCAGGCACAGCAAGCGGCCGAGGTGACCTCGCCACGCTCGTCGACGCCCGTGATCCGCCGCAAGTCAAGCCAGAACGTCATGATTATCGATCGTGCGCACCGGTCTTTTGCTTCACTGCGGAACATTGCCACCGAGAACTTTGAGGGCAACCCGGATGTCATGCAGAACTTTGAGCTCAACATCAACGCGGCCATGCACGAGCTGCACGCCCGCTCGGAGCGCATCCAGGAGCTCGAGGCCGACGTGGCGTCGACCAAGAGGGAGATGGACACCAAGATGACCATCATCTCGGGCTTGACGCGCGAACGGTCCAGCTTGAAGAGCTCGCCCATGGACATTTCTGTGGTGTCGACGCTGCGCGACCAGCTCGAGAAGAACGAGAACCAAATGAACCAGCTCAAGAGTGCCCACAAGGCGCGCGAGCAGGAGCTGCAGTCTGAGCTAAAGAGCCTGCGCGCGTCCCTTGCGTCCGCTTCTGAGGCCAAGACAGAATCGTCCGAGTTGGAGACCCGTGAGGTCTCTGCTACCGCCGCGACCGCCGCGGCCACGGTTGCCACTGTCTCTGCCAAGGAGCACGCCGACAGGGTGCGCGGCCTGGAGACGGAGCTGGCCGGCTGGGAGACCAAGCACCAGACAGCCCTGGCGTCAATGGGCGAGACAGAGAAGCAGATGAAGGAGCACATTGAGCAGCTCGAGTCGCAGCTGACGGCCACCAAGGAGCAGCTCGCCGAGTCGACCAAGAGCGCCGCCGCCGGTGACGAGGGGCGTGCTGCTGCTTCTGCCAAGCAGGAGATGCAGGTGCAGATGCTTCGCACGGAGGTCGACGAGTACAAGGCCATCATCAACAGCAACGCGGCCAAGGTCGCCGAGCTCGAGGCGGGCCACGCGTCGGCCAAGTCGGCGCTTGAGGAGGCCGTTGCCGCTCGCGATGCTGCCTCGGCCGAGGCCTCGGCGCACAGGGAGCTGGTGACGCAGCTCGAGAGCAAGCTTGCCGACCACGAGAAGGCACTGGCGACGCACCAGGAGAGCCTTGAAACGCTGCACGCCAACCACGCGCGCGAGCTGGAGTTGCTGCAGGCCACGTCGCGCAAGGCGTACGACGAGGAGGTGCAGGTGCTGATGATGGAGCACGCTGAGAACATCCGCATCCTGGAGAGCGACCTGACGGAGGCCCGCGAGGACCTGATGAAGGTGGCGACACAGGTGGCGTTTGCGCTGGGCCTGGACGTCAGCGTGGAAAAGATTACGGCGCGGATCGAGGAACTGATTGCGGACCAAAAGGCGCTCGGTGTGGAGCAGAACAAGTCGTACGAGCTGCAGGAGACGGTCAAGGAGCTGACGAGCATCAGCGACTCCGTGGTGCGCGACCTGGAGGCGGCGCGGGCGACGCTGACGCAGGTGCTGGGCGCGGACGCGGAGGTGGCGTGCAAGCCCAACGCGACGGTGGCCGAGCAGGCGGCGGCGGTGCAGAAGCAGCTGGCGGAGCTGGAGATGAAGAACAAGAAGAACTCGCGTCTGGTGGACGAGCTCGAGGAGCAGCTGCAGACCAACTTCGACCAGGCACAGATGACGACCAACCGGCTGTCGACGCTGCAGTCGGAGCGGCACCAGCAGCTGGAGGAGGCGACGTCGGCCAAGATGCGCATGCAGTCGGAGCTGGACACGATTCGCGAGGAGTACGCGGCGCTGCAGGCGCGCTTCGAGGGCATCATCCCCACCGACGGCGGCGCGCCGCAGCGGTCCAACTCGGCCAACTCGCAGCTGCGCAAGAGCTCCTCGGTGGCATCGCTGCCGTCGCCGCCACCGGCCATCCCGCTGCCGCCGCTGCCGAGCTCGAGCACGAGCTCGCCGCCGGCGACGGCCAGCAACGTGCCGTCGACGCCGACGACGATGCGGCCGCCAGCAAGGACGTTGCGCTGCACCAGATCCAGCAGGACCAGGAGGCGCGCATCCGGACCATTGAGAAGCACCTGGACGCCGAGAAGCAGCTCACGCAGACGCTGGAGGAGGCCCTCTCCGATCTCGAGGAGCAGTCCAAGAAGCTCAAGACGGACTGCGACGCGTGGCGCCGGCGGGCGCAGGAGCTGGAGAGCGAGAACAAGGAGCTCAAGGACAAGCCAGCACAGGACAACCGGTGGAGCCTGCACCAGGTGGAAGAGGAGCGCAAGAAGCGGCGCGACGCCGAGATTGCGCGTGCCCACCTCGAGGAGCGCATGAATGCCATCAGCAAGAAGAAGAAGAAGGGCTCTCTGAACTGCTTCTAGGCGTCCTTTGGCCTCGTCCCTCCCTCCCATCCCCCGTCCTTTCTGGATGATTCCCACTTCTTCTGTGTCCTTTTCCACGTGGATGTTGACTCTACGTCTTGCGATGCGTGATGCGTTGCGTTTTGCGTTTCGCCTTTTTTCGTTTACCTCTTCCATGCCTACTCACTCTTTACCGCACCCTCGAATCGCCAAAACGCGCAAGCGACCAAGTATCGTTTCCTCCTCTTTGCTGCCTTGCTCTCCTAGCGCCTCCTTGTTTGTTTTTTCTTGTCTTTGTCTTTCGTCTTTCGTCTTTTCTCTATGATTCTTTTCCTCCTTTAGCCTTTTAGATACCTTTCGCATTGGGTGGGCTCTTGCTTTGCTCGACCACAGACCTCGATCTCTTTTGACCTTTTCTGTTCGTTTATCTTCAACCCTTATGTCCTCTTTATTTCTCTTCCATCTTACCCAATTCTCTTGTGTTACTTTCATTTTTCGTCTTGTCTTCATATCTCCTCTTCTACCTTTACATATTTTCTCTTGCACCCGCCACTTGATCGCCTTATCTACCGATCCACCTCTTACTTTTTTGAATGGCTGAGATGACATATGAGTTGGAAGCATTTGATCTATCGAAATTCTACTTTATTCTTTGACAAACAGTCGTGCTTCGAATGGCTTGTGTGTGTTTTGATGTTGCATGTTTTGGCTGCCATGTCGGAAGCTTGCGTACAGTCGGCATCTTGCTCTTGGCTCACTTATCGGGCATTTGAAGCTATGAGATGCTGCCACCGTGCTATCGACGTGATGTGATTGTCATTCATGGATATCAGTGGCGGCCAGATGCGACTATGGTCTGTACTCGTTTCTGCACTCCATGTCCACAACTGTTGACCGTAATAGTTTTCCGTGAGCTCCGCGACAGAGCCAGCTTTGGCTTCCCAGATGCACTTGTTTCAGTTGTGAAGGAAACGAGACGTGGACCCTCGTCACTAACAGATTCCAGGACCGGATATAGTTGTGATATACGACATACTCCGTGACAATCAGGGGCCTCCCGCCAATTGGCAATGCAACGTCCTGATAGAAACGGACACGTCTGCAGAGGAGGTTGTACTGCAATTTCCCAGCGTGTGTGATCTCGTTCTCTTTGGTATGTGCACACAAAGGACTGCGTGCTCCGTCCTCGGTATCCATGTCTCGCTTTCCGACATGTCGTATCCTCTTCGCCTCTCCTTTCGAACAATAAGGAGGCGAGCCAAACAGAGCAATCTCCCCGTGCGCCGCCCAGACAGCCTCGATGTGCTGTGAAGGAGCGGCACAAGCATGCCGTGTCACAAGACGCAAGGACCACACGCACGTAGGACATGACAACACAAGGGACGAGAGGCATGCAAAGACCATGTAGGACAGGCGTGTTGCACGACCCTTTGCCACGAGCAAGAAACACCAGATGAAGTCGAGGACATGGGATGGCAAGATGGGCAGAAGGGACCCGATCAAGGTTCCCCTGAGTCCGGTTGCACAACGAGACGCCTCGTCTGTCGATACACGATACAGACATGGGGAGAGCTTGCTAGATACCAGCAGTGCTCGAGATTTCGAGTATGGAGACGCGGGAGAAGCTATATTGCCCACGTCGTATGCCCGTGCTCTACGAGTACAAGTAGCATCATGGCGTGTCTTTGCAGCTGTATCTCAAAGCACCTCGCCTCTCCACTATGTCAAACAAGGTCAGGTCTGTTGACTTTGGCAACGGGCTGGCTCTCCTTTCCCCTGTTCTCTATCCAGCATTCTTCAGTCCTTTTTCGTTGCAGTGTCTCTCGTCTTGTCAAGGGCCCTTTCGGAGTCGAGACAGGTGCCAAATGTCTCCAGGACCCGTTGCACTCCTCCCTCCACCAGACCTCTTTAGCACCATCCACTGCCACTGCATCGTCCGTCGGTGTATGTAAGCGTGAACTCGGGCCTGTTTCGAGATGCGTGTCTCGATTTGATGCACTCACCTTTCCTCCAGTCGTCGCCCTCTGTCCTTCTTCCACCTTACCCATCTCCTCCCATGCGTCGAGGTTTGCTGCGTCGCCTTGCTCTTTCGACGTACAAAGCGCTCCATACGAAGTACTTGCTTGGTGCTTCCTTTCTGTCTCGCTCGCACTGCCGTAGCGTATGTTGTCCCTTTGTCGTATGCGATGTTCAGCCTCTTCCTTTTTCTTTTTTCTATTCTCTGCCACCTGTCGTTGCGTCGTTTTGCCATTGATCTGCAGAGGGAGTGGAGAGATGGAGCCAGATCGAGCGGCAGAACAGCAGAAACAATCGACACGGAAGACATGCGCACACATACTTTGTACACAAACAAGTACGAGTACGGAGAAACAGAGCCAAACACCGCACAGCGCCAAACGGAACAATCCAAACAAAACAATCGCACGAGCAGGAAACACTGGATCGACAACACGGCCCAGTGTCTCACCGTCGAGTACGAGCCGACTGGTAAGATACTCCGTACATGGACATGTCCACGGACTGTCGGTCGACACCTCGTGCTCAACGCCTCACGCCAAAACAGCTCTCCCTCTCGGCCACAGCGGCCCCAGCCTCTGCGTTCTGGAATCACGGATCAACGTGACGGGCACCGCCTTGGGAGCCTCCTCGCCATTCACGCATCGTCGTCCGCCTCTGTCTATCACGGTCAAGCTGCGGTCCCCTCTTTCTTGGCGTGTCTCTCCCTCCCTCCACCGTCTACGACGATCGAGGCGGACCCCGTTGCGCCCCGTCGACGTTGACTTCTCTCGCCCCCTTTCTTTTCCTTCTCTCGGCGTACGACGATACATTGTACGCTCGGTTTCTTTGTCTCCGTATCGGCCTCTTGCTGCCCTGCTCCCGGAGATGGTCATTTGTGATGGCTGTTTTGCACCTCGTATTCTTGCGTGCTGGACACGGCCTCGACCTGAACCTGGCCCGTTCGACATGACAATGGCACCCTTTTGCTATTACCGTGCCCGCCGGTCAAAGCGCATCCGACCAACTCTGTACTTTGTATGCATGTAATGTCCATGTGACTGTCAACTCTCAGAAAAGGCGAGTATGCCCTGCAAATGAGACTGCAAATGAGGCATATGCAACGCCTTTGTAAGCACATACATACGTACGGCGCGTGGGACATATCGTCAAGCATTCGAGGAACCGACACGTCCAAGCGTGCAACATCATCCGCATCATCCTGACGAAACTTGTTCTGTCGCTTCGCCCCTGTCGCTGTCGTCCCTGTCCCTGTCCCTGTCCCTGTCCCTGTCGTCCTGTTCTTAATCGTGTGTCAGTGCGTATTCCGTCGTCCTTGTCACCGTCGGCACTTGGGCTGTTTGGACACTCTTGTCCCTTGCGTCCGTTTCGTCCCTCTTTCTTTGGGCCACAGCCATCGATTGCGTTGTTGCCTTTGCCTTTTCCGTTTTCCCCTTTCCCTTTTCCCCTTTCCCTTTTCCCCTTTGCCTCTTGCATGCCATACGATTCGTCGTGTCCTTGCCCCTTTGCCTTCAGCTTTCGCCTTAAACCTTACTGCGTCTCCTATAGCCCGCATCGCCATTGCTTCTCCGTCTCCCTACATGTGAGGCCATTTCATCCCTTGCTTTCTGTCGGCCATTCTTTGCCTCGTTTTACTCCCTTGAAAGAGGGGATTCTGGGAGAATCGCTTCTTCTTTTGGAGGATTTGTTCCGATGCCAGACTGTGGTATCGCTGTTTCGTTCACTCTGGATGGCGCTGTTTCATTTTGCTAGATACTCTAGGGCCTGCCATGTCTCAGTCGGCCACCCTCGTTCTTGTTCTTTCCATCGTCGCCATTCGCGGGGTTTGTCAGGAGGACCGGACTGTGAGCAGTGCCGACCGATGGACGTCGCATAGCGGCGGCCTCTAAAGCTGTAAAGCTCCAAGGCTCGATGGCTTGTCCGCTAAGACGGCTGGACCTGGACGCCATCACGGCTAGCGGTCTATCCTTTCCCACAAAGCTTGGCGGGTTGGCGTTGGTCCATCTTGCATGTCGACGGGCCAAATAAAAGGGCGAGATGTCTTGGAAGCGAAGAAGGCAAACGCGTGTCTGGTGTCAATGCCATTGTAAGATACGTCGTCGTCTTGCATGTATCTTGCCTGTCCGCAAGGCCAAAGATGGTAAAGTCCGGTCTCGGGACGCAGACACTCCTGCTCCTCGATCGTTCTCTCGAGTCCATCTCATGTCATTCGTTGCTTCGTCTTTCCGTAGTCTCTTGTCTGCCGCTCCTTTAGTGTCAGCAGGCAATATGGGCTCGACGGCACCGAGACGCTCTTGATAGTATGCGAGCTCACTGCAAGCTGCACTGCGAGCTGCACTGCACGCTGCAGTGCAGTACTCTTACAGATGCAGTGACCCGGCAGAGCCGTTGGTGAGATCTGCGTAAAGTCAACGAGATCCGTACTTCGTACGGCGTAGTGCCCACTGAAGCTCACCTGAACCCACCCAGCCTCCGTTTTCCCTCCACTTTCTCTCTCGCCTCGTTTCCCTCCCAGCTCTCTCTGGTCGTTTTGGTCTCATTCCAGCAACAGACTTTGCGCAGAGGGCAAATACTGCCCGAGAGACCTGTCCATGCTCTTGAAAGTAGGCCTCTGGTCGCCATCAAAACGCCCCCTTGTGTCTCTTTTCGGTGGTGTTGCGGCCGTTTCCTGAACCCACTGGATGCTCGTCGCCGCCGTTTTCTGTACCCGCATCAGACCCAAGAAACGTCAAACGTCGTACGTCGTACGCCGTATGGGCCCCTGAATTGGCTGGGGTGATCTCGGATGGGCTCCGGCTGGTGAGCGGGAGCCTATTTCTTCTTTTTTGGAGCGTCGCCTGCCTCCGCACATCACCCCATCCTCGCCACTTTCTCCTTTTCATCGACATCGGCCGCGACTCGTCTTCGTTTGCCTCTACTTCGTACTTTGTAGTTCCCACATTCACCTGCCGGCAACGGCACGCGGTCGACGGCTGCACCTCTGGCGGGAGCTGGTGCAGTGCTAGTGCTGCGCGTGTTTCCGTGGCTGGCTGGAGTCGATGGTGGCTGTAGCGTGTTTGAGCGTCTTTGTTCAGTGTTGTGCTCGAGTGAGAGCCAAAAGGGAGAAACAGTCGCAGACTCAGACATTGATTGACACTGTTTGCCCACCAGCACCGAATGGTGATGTCGTCCCACAAGCTGCAAGGGGCACAAGTGGTAGGTGTGCGTTTGTACAGAGTACTTGGTACAGGCACAGGGGTAAGTGTGCTTTGTCTGTATAGAGTACTCGGTACATATACTCACTACTCGCATGTACTCAAAGCAGAGCACACAGTGGTAAGTGTGCTTTGTTTGTACAAAGTACTTGGTACGTACTTTTCCATGTATCTAGACCAGGCACCACATGCGAGGGAACTGGGAAGGTGCTCGCGCCGCCTGTGCGTTCTTTCCCTTCCCCTCTGTCCCGCCTTTGCGTTTCCACCTTTCCACTTTTCACTTTCGAGCGTCATTGTTGCTTCCTTTTTGGTCGACGCGTCCCTTCCTTGCTCAGTAGACTAGCGGCCGTTTGTGCTACTGCGAGGAAGGCGCGGCCCCTCTGGAGACCGGCCCTGCCTGTCTCGTATGTAAACAGGGGAAACAGCGACTGTCAGTACGCGGCCGCGACTGCCATTGTGTTCAGAAGCGCGTGCTTTCCGTTTTTGTCGTTACGAACAGCACGACTATATCCAGTTTTCGCACGAACACTTCAAATATTTCTCTCTCCGTTTTGCTTCGCTCTCGTCAAACACTTAGTCGGATCACGACTCAAAATACGAGAACACAACCCACACAAACCACAAACCACAAACCACAAAGCACGAAAAAGGGGCACGTCGACGCCAAGACCACCCATACCATACCCCTGGCCCTGCTCGCAGGCATCCCTGCCCGTACACCCACCCACACCAACCCGGCCAGCCCCTGGCATGGAGAGCGACAGAGAGGAATATTGACAAACACTGAGCAAAGCTGAGCACGAAAGCATAGAGAAAGCTCTGACCTCGCGCTCTTTGCACTGACTGCCACCCAGAGCCACCAGGGCCGCCAGGGCCACCACAGCGACCCAGGCCCATCGGTTGCCCACACGCTGCCCACCTTATTTCCCAACACCCCATTGTGTTTCATTCCATGCTCGATTCGTCTTCGCGCGGGCCTTTTTGACGGCCTGTTAACAGAGGGCCTGACGGCTTAATGGGCTTTCCCTGGTTTGCCTTCCTGAAGTGCCTCTTTGAAGTGCTCCCTGAAGTGCCCCTGAACTGGCCTCCCAAGCTTGAGCATGGAGACACCTGCACTAATGGCTCGCCATGCTGATATTGCCAGGCCTTTTTCTCGCCGGCATCCCCCAAGGACTTGCAAGTGCATAAATCGTGTATCGGCTGCGTGTATCGGCTGCATGCCTCATACATCGGCCGGCACGCCATCATGACCCTGAGCCTTGAGTGGCTCGTCCTTTTGTGTCTTCGTCCTTCGTCAGCTCTTCGCCGGAAGGACCTGGACGCCGCACTATATACTCGACTTTGCGCACTTGACCCGGCTGTTATGTCACGATTTGGGCTCCTCTTCCTCCATGACAACACAACCGCTGAAGGCTCGAGCGTTCTGGCCTGACAAGTCCACTAAAGACGAGGCGGGCATTACGCTTGTAAAAGACCCAAAGTGACTCTGCAGAGTCCCAAAACAGCTACAAAGTACAATACGCCGGAGCCATGCCAGAGGGTTTATCTGGGACCCAAACAGCGTTTTTTGATGCTTCTTGGATTCTCGAGCACTCGAGAGTTCAAGACTTTGGGCTCGGCTCTTGTCTTGCGCCCGAGTTCGCCTGATAAACGGCCGCTGAAAGTCTAAAGTCAGTAGTACTGTCTGGCAGACACCCGCTGTGCCTTGTTGATCGACAGAGAACACACGCCGTCTGTTCCGTCCACGCCTTCCAGCCTCCTCTCAGACATACTTCTCTCTCTCCGTCCATCACAGCTGGCCTCGCCCACCCACACTTCATTACTCCTGACGTCCGTTCCCCGACGAGCGAGCGTCTTTTCCTCTTTTCGGGCTTGTGCCCACACCACCTTGTCACCTAATCTTTCCTCGAACCTGACCTGCGGACCTTGCCCTTTCCCCTTTCTGGCGCTCTCGTTCACTCTCTGCGCTCGTCTCATTTCATCTTTTCTTTTCACTTTCGTCTCTCCTCTTTCCTCCCTCCCACCCTTACTTTTCTTCTTCTCTCTTCCTACCCTCTTTCCCTTCTCCCCCCTCTACTAACCCTCCAGGGCAGTTTCACCACCCTTCATCCAGTCGTGTGTGTTGTGTGTGCTCCTGCAACAGGTCTTTTCTCGTTTCATTTTTCTCTTGTTTACTTTTATCTTTTGGTGTCTTTGACCTCTCATCGGAGAATGTGACTAGTCTTGCTGTGCCTTGACGGAAGCGAAGACGAAGATCGAACAACGAGTAGAAGAGCTCGACGTGTTTCGACCGCTCTCGAAAATACTTCCGTTTTCTTCTTTCGGCTTTCTCAGCTTATCCTGTCCTTCTCTCGTCCTCTCGTCCTCTTTGCTCCCATTTCTTCAGCCTGTTAGTTGACTTTAACGGCCACTCTTTACGGCTGCCGGCATTCGCCAATTTGTTCAATTCACAAGCAAATCGACGCATACCTCATACGTCAAAACATCACAATGGCGCCTTCACTCAACGCCCACTCATCCTTTACCCGGCCGCGCACCGGCGACCGCGACGCCCGCCCAGCACCCGTGACCAGGGCGACAACAACCTCATCATCCCAGCCGCACCTCGTCGCTGCACTCCCGCATCACCCAGCCCATTCCCTCGACTCTGTCCGCCAAGCCCCAGCAGCGCACGCCCAAGACTTTGACACATGCCTACATGGTCTGCGGTGTCGGCCGTGAGCCCTCGCAATGGGTCAAGGCCCCGGCGCCCGCTCAGGGCAAGATTGGCCACATGAAGGGTGCGGTCGGGCAGTTCTGGCTGCCCGAGATTCTGGGCAGCAGCCCGCGCCTGGAGCAGGACAATGAGATTGCCCGTTCTCTGCACGCCGCCATGCGGGTGAGTCAAATTGTTTCTTTTTTTTCATCGTTCTTCGTTTATCGGATTCTGTTTCTTTAAATCTGGTAAGCTAACCACATCATCAGGCCTGCTTCCCCCACGATGTCGAGATCTGCACCGGCCGCAGCCAGCCGCACTGCGTCCACCACGCCTTTGTCCTGCAGCAGGACTCCTCCCACACGCTCTACGGCATCTGCCTGCGCGTCTGGTCCCGCGCCGACGAGAAGCGTGCCGAAACCATCCGCGACCTGCGCAAGCGCACCGAGCCCGACTTTTACGACAGCGCCGACGAGACCTACTGGATCCCCTACTGCCTGTCCTTCCTCTCCCGCTACCCGCTCTACAACCTGCTGGGCGACTACCTGCGCGGCATGTGGATCCACTGGAACAAGGCCACCAACCTCTTCCACGCCGAGGAGGTCTCCCGCATCCTGAGCTTCCCCGCGCCCCGCCTCAACGACCTCGTCCGCATCGACATGAAGGACTATGCCTTGTGCTACCAGTTCCCTTCCTCGCCCACCGGCTTCCAGAACTTTGCCATGTGGCCGCTGTTCTGCTGTCTGTCCATCCCCAACATTGTCGGTGTCATTGAGGCCGCCGTCTCGCCCACCCGCCGCATCATCTTCGTCTCCCACTACCCGGCCATGCTCACCATGGCTGCCGAGTCCGTCCGCTACTGCGTCCGCGTCTACGAGTGGAGCGGCCTGTACGTGCCCGTTGTGCACGCCCGCCACGCCAAGGAGCTCGTCCAGGAGCCTGGCCCGTACATCCTGGGTATCACGGCCGAGTGCCGCACGCTCTTCACCGCGCCCACAGACGCCCTGGTCGTTGACCTCGACCGCAACTTTGTTCTCACCTCGAGCCCGCCCACGGCCCTCACGCCTAGCCAGCGCAACAAGTTTGTGCAGCGCCTGACCCAGTCGCTCAACGGCGACGTCACGCCCTCGGCGTGCCCCAGCACCTGCGCTCGGCCTACGGCGGCGGCAAGCTGGTGCCCGCGGGCCAGATTATTGTCATGCGCGGCGAGGTGGAGTCCATCCAGGACCCGAGTGGTGGTCGCAGGACTCGGTCATGGCGGTCATGGACCACGTGTGCGAGAAGATGGGCCGCAACTCGGGCATCAAGGCCGTCTTTGGCGGCTCGGTCAAGAAGCCGCTGATGACCAAGGTCTCGATGCGCCACCTCAACGAGATTGTGCGCGAGCGCAACCAGTACTCGCGCGACGCGCTCGAGGCCTGGCAGGACTTTATCAACCTCAAGGGCCGCATGGACACGGAGCTGGCCAAGGTCACGAAGCGCAACAACTACCTGGTTGAGGAGCTCGAGAGCTGGAAGCAGCAGTTCCTCAAGTTCCAGGCCTTTGCTGAGCAGCTCACCAAGGAGACCCAGGACCTCAAGATGAAGATTGAGAACCACAAGCGCGAGAACCGCCGCCTCAACGGTCTCATTGACCAGCAAAAGGACGACAACGCCCGCCTGTCCGTGCGCCTCACGGGCACCGAGAAGCAGCGCGACGACGCCCTGGAGGCTCTTGTTCTGCAGCAAGAAATTGCCGAGGAGCTGGAGCGCGAGCGCAAGCGCAACATCAAGGATCTGTCGGCCCTGCAGCACACCAACGTGACGCTGGCCCGCCAGCGCGACGAGGCCCGCCGCGTCGTGCTGCACCTGCGCAGCCTCATTGGCGGCCAGAGCCACCACATGGAGCACCTCATCGAGTCGCTGACGAAGCCTGACGAGATTATTGACGAGCTGGAGAGCGGTTTCGCCGAGGAGGACGAGGAGGCGGCCGTCGCCATGGCACTAAAGGGCCTTGCGCCCGAAGAGATTGAGGCGGCGCAGCTGCTCAAGGCGGAGGCGCGCCAAAGCAAGCGCTTCTCGTCATCGAGCTTCAAGGACGTGGCCGACCGCCACCTCAAGGACAAGACGGACGCCATTGCCCACATCATCCGCAACATTGCGGAGCAGTGCCAGGCGGCCGTCGAGGGCCTGCAGCTGGCCCAGGACGCCGTCGAGGGCGGCCGTGGTTCGGGGTCGCCGACCTTGTCCGACAGCGAGATTGCACGCCAGCGCCGCACGGCTTCGGCCCAGCGCCTGCGCCGCACCAGCAACCTGTCGCAGGCCACCACCCGCAGCGACGACGGCCACTCGGCCTCCGCCTCGGACGTTGGCGACGACAGCCTGCTGCACCCGGCATCGGGCCGCTCGTCCAGCATCCCGCCGACGCCGGACCTGATCCCTAACCGGCCAGCACAAGCATGTCCATTGCGTCGACGACCACGACGCCCGAGCGCTCGTCGCAGCAGTACGTCGTCGGCAGCCACCACGACATTCCCACCAAGATTGTCGAGGACGAGGAGGACGAGTACGCCAACGAGCGCGGCCACGGCAGCGACGTCGAGACCATGCCCGACTCGGGCATCGTCGGCAAGCACGCCGACAGCCTGATCCACCGGCCCTCGGGCGCGCGCATCAGTGCGCTCGGCGGCCCGAGATGACTCAAAGATCGGCGCGGCTGGGTTGGTAGTCTGGCAGTCTGGTCGTCTTTGACCGCTTCCTCCTGGGCCACGATACATTGACGGTTGAACCGTACTGCTCCTTTTTCTTTCTTGCTTTCCCGCTTCTTGCCCTCTTGCTCTCTCGACCTCGCTCCTCTCATTTTCTTGCGTCTACGTTTCTTCACTTCTGCCTCCATTTTTGTTCTGTCTTGGACCGGGGATCTGTCTTGTTAAGACCCCACAATGGCGTTGATATCTATTGTCTTTTCCGTTTCGCTCTTCATCTTGTCTTCGCTTTCTTTTGCTTTCTCTTTGCGTTGCACACACCCTCGATATCTCTTGTTTCAGTGTTTCCCGTCTTTGCCTTTTGCGTCCTCTTCTCGTCAATCCTTCATGATACAACCTTTTCTTGCCGCTTCTAGGAGAGCTACTACCTGGGAAAGGAGTCCTCCATATGTCTTCTTGTTTATTCATCTGTTCGATGGCTTTCTGCACGAATGCTCGCCGTCCGCCTTTTGTTTTCTCTTATTGTATTCTTTTCCCGGTGTCCAATTGGGGCACCATCACTTAGCTGTTGGCAGCTCCAAAGACTGTATTTTCTGGTGACCCCGTATACTATGCAATGACGAGGCAGACCTCTGACCTACGACTACAAGGACTATGATAGTAGAGGTTCCATTGATAGTAATGCTAAACGAGTGCGGCGTAGTGAAAATCTACTCGTAATTCTAGTGCTCCGCTCTCCAACGGCTTGAGCCACCTCATACTTCTCGCCATTAGAATAGCGCTAGAAACAATGGCGCGCCGAGTGGTAGCGCGGCTTATCTTATCGCGATAACGCTGCTGCTTGCACCTGCCTTCTAAAACTTTTTTTGTTGCTCTTGCCTCTGCTGCCCGGTAGCGCTTTTCGCCCGACGTCGCGATCGTCTCCTCCCTACATCTTCTCTCAGCAACAAAACAACAACAACGACCGCCTTCACGACAATTTGCTCCTACCCAACCCCCCCACCCCAATGGCGTCCGACCCGCTGCTCACAACCTTGTGCAGCGTCTGCCGCACCAGCCCGCCGCGCTACAAGTGCCCGCGCTGCAACATCCCCTACTGCTCCGTCCCTTGCAACCGCCGCCACCGCGCCCGTGCCGGCTGCAGCGGCATCCGCGACGTCACCACCTTTGTACCCCGTGCGCGCCTCTGCACGGCTGCCGGCATCGACAGGGACTACAACTTCTTGCAAGGGATTGACGTGGCGCGCAACAGCGCGGTCAAGCACGTGGTGGACGAGCGGCGCGTGCTGCGGGCCAACGATGTGCGGGCGCGTGTTCTCAACGAGAAGGATCCAGAGGACAAGGGGAAGCGACCGCACGGCAAAAAAGACAACCGGGGACAGCATGGGCCCGCGCTAGTGAAGCAGTGGGACGGCGAGGAGGTTGTGTACCTGCCGGCCCGGCCTCGATTGACGGGTGAAGCGGCAGCAGCAGCAGCGGCGGCGGCGGCGGCGGCGGCGGCAGCAGTGGCGGCACGAAACGACGACAGCGACGACGACGACAACGATGACGAGGACGAAACAGAACAAAAGTCGGCTGCACCCCCCAACCCACAATTCCCGTCTACGAAGCTGGTACAAGCCAGCGCGTGCGCGGCATCTGCCGGCGCGACAATATCGAGCTGCTGGGCGCGCCGCGCGGGTTTGCCCGCCAGCGGGAGAACAATACCACCGTGGCGACGGCGGCCACGACGAGCAAAGACGGCGGGCGGGTGAGCAGTGTGCACCTGCACTGGCAGGTGGAGTGGCTGGTGTATACGAGCTGCGATGCAGCGCCAGCGGCGCCAACGCGGGTGCTGCGGCGGGTGCTGGACAGCATCCCTCTGTACCGGGCGTATGCAGCGCTCCAGGCCGTTGAGCGGAAGAAGCAGGAGGGCTGGGCGTGGGCTGGGTGAGCGAGGTCGCTGCGGCCGACGACGCACGAGACAAAGAGGAGATGGACACCCGCGGCGACGGCGAGACGGCGGGTCCGTCTCCGTCCAAGAAGCAGCAGCAGAAGCAGACCAAAAAGACGGCACCATCCCCGACTGCTCCCTTCCACAACTCCTTCTTCTGCGCGTACGACACGCAGAACGCGACGACGACCTCTTGGAGCACCACGCTGCCCAAAACGGACGGCGGCAGCCAGCCCGTTCATGTTCAAGACGACCCAGCCCAGCGCGCCGCCCGCAGCGACTGCCGCTACTACCTGCTGCGGCCGCGCGTCGCGGGCGTCGTCCGCCACTCTGCTGCCAAGGAACTCGTTCCGCTTGATGCAACCGATACGCTCGCCACGGCGCTGCCTGGCCGGTCCGTCCTGGAGTTCCCGACAGTGTATGTGCTGCCCAAGGAGGGTGCCCTGCCTGCCGGCCATGTCCTGGCTCGACTGGGCGGCGCGAAACGACTGCGCCAGCCTCCCCGCCACCAGCGACCCGCGGCCGACCAGGAACGAAGCCGAATGGACCCCCCAAGCGGCGGCAGAAGGGCGGGCCGACGACGCCGGCAGCCAAGAGGAGAAAGACGGCCGACGGCGAGGACGACGACGATGACGGCCAGGCTGCTGCGGCGTCTGCTGCTGCCGAGCTGGAGAGCGAAACGAGCAGCAGCGGCACGGACAGCAGCGAGGACGAGGCGGACAGCGACGAGGAGGACGACGAGGAGGACGACGATGGCGAGGCGGACGAGCCAACGGCGCCCGGCACCCTGCCAGAACTGCTCCACGGTCTCGGCAGCACAGGCACGTTACCCTCTGACGGGAAGCCGAAACTGGTCGTCTACGACTCGTGGTCGGAAGGGTCCGACGAGGCGTGACGAGGAGCCGTCAATGGCGTTTGCTTTGTTTCTTTGCACCAGCGATAGCGCATATACTACGACGTACTCGTACATTCATACATCAGTGACGTCCACTGGACTTGCACAATGCCATGTTACAATCACAATCAGCTTTCAGGTTTCGTTTGCAAGGATGTGTATATGAAAAAGTCGCAACTGCGTGCTTTCTTTTGTTTTTCATTGTTTGTAGAGGTTGGTATCATGTGTTTGTTTTGCAAGAGATGGGTATCGCCTGACATGTAAAAGAGAGCAAAAATTGAGACGCCCTTCGCTTTCCTTATGTTCTTTCTGTTCCGCTTCTTTCCCCCGTGGGGCATCGAGCAATGAACATCCCGCCCGTATAATGGTCTCATAAAAGCAAAGAGACGTCAAAGGCATAAGAGATATGAGAGAGATAAGAGGCATGGCATTCCCTGTTCGCCTATGCCCCTTGTTCCTTGTCCCTTTCCGCATAGCAAACAACCGGCCCCTGCCCTGTGTTTGTTCCTAGTGAGGCGCGTTTTCGCAATGGTATTCATGCAATGGGGAAAGGATGAGAAGCACAAAAAAACCAACGCAAGAGCCCAAACCCATACCGAGACGCAAGCAAAAAAACAGAGCGCAAAGACGCAAACATCAAGGGAGAGGACGAGAAGACAACTCGCTGGCTGTCCCATCCGATCCGATCCCGATAGAATAGACGTGGGGATTGAGAGTGTGAAAACAAGAAAAGAAGGAAATCATAACCGATAAGCTACAGCTAAGTTTACTGCTGCTGCGGCTGCTGCTGCTGGTTGTTGTAGTCGTTGTTGCGGCGGTAGTTGTTGCCGCCCCGGCCGCGGTTGTTGTAGCCACCACGGCCCCGGCCCCGGCCACGACCCCGGTAGTTGCTGCGGTAGCCGCCATCGACGCTGCCCTGGCCAAACGTCTCGACGTTCTTGCGCTGCTCCTCGCCGCGCCACTGGTGGCCGCCCGGACGGCCGCCGCTGCCGTTGTTGTTGGAGGCCGCAGCGCGGTCTTTGGCTTCACTCGAAATGTTGTCGAAAAAGGATCTGGTCTTGCTGTACGCCTTGGGTGCGTCGCCACCACCTTCGGTGTCGGCTGCACCAACACCGGCGTCAGAGGCGTTTTCACTCGAGACACCGGCAGCGGCCGAGGCATTGACGTCGGCCTCAAAGTTGCCGCCGGCAATGGCCTCCTTGACCACGTCGTCCTTGTTGAACTTGGCGTTGGCCGTAGCGAAGTCAAACTCGGCATCCGGAACCTCCACCTTGGCCGTGCGGGGGCCGTTGGTGTAGTGGCCGCCACGGCCGCGTCCTCTGGACGGACTGTTGTAGTTGTTCTGGTTGTTTTGGTTGTTTTGGTTGTTCTGGTGGTTGGTGTGATGACCACTGTTGTTGTAGTTGTTGTAGTTGCCCTGGGCCGCGGCATTTATGCGCATCTCGTCGACCTTGCGGGTCAGGTTGTCCAGAGCAGATAATGACCCGGAAGCACCAGCGGGGGCTGCCTGCGGCGGCGGTGCAGAGCCAAGGCCAGCCATGGCTCGTGCAACAGCGGCCCGGGCGGCGTCCGTAGCGGACTGAAGAGAGCCCGACTCCGTAGTCTTGGTGGCCACGGCAACAGAAGCCGTCTGCGTCGTCGTCTTGTTGATCAGGCCCGCAGGGAGCGGGACAGCCGGGCTAATCTGAGTGACGTTCTTGGGGCCAGTGGGGGCATCAACAGGCGCAGGCGGCGGGGCGGCCTTGCGGACGTCTGTGCTCGGGCCGGTCGGGGTAGCCCTGCTGGCGGCCGAGGGGGGCTGGCCCAGGGACTTGGGCTCCAGCTCTGAAGGGCCTGGGGTAGGACCCTTGGGCTTGTCACCCTGGGCAGGAGGCGTCGGGCCACCTGCAGGCTGCTGTGGCTGCGACGAGCGACCGGGAGCGCCAGGGTCGCCAGGGCCGCCGGGGCCACCAGGACCGCTAGGAGGACCATTGGGACCAGGCGGGCCGTTCGGCCCCGGGGCAAACTGAGGCGGGCCGGGGTAGAAGTTGTTGTTCCACTGGGGACCACCGGGTCCCAAGTTGGGCCCTTGTGGCGGGTACCATCCGGGGGCGGGGGGTATGGGAGGTTGCCAGGAGGTGGCGGGCCGTTGGGACCCCAGCCGCCGGGCGGCATGGGCATGTTGGGCACAAAGCCCGGTTGTGGTGGGCCGCGTAGCGGACCCTGTGGAGGGCCTTGGGGCGGGCCCTGGGGCGGGCCCTGCTGGTACTGATGTGCGCCGTTGTTCACCGGACGAGGACGAGCCTGGCATTGAAGGTGTCAGTCGACACGCTGTGCAAAGGGCCAGAGGGGACAGGTTGGACAGAGAGAAAGAGAGAGAAGCAATGCCATTTCGCCAGATCAGAAGGAAGGCAACGGAAATATCAACATGGGGTTGTTTGCGCAATTCAGACAAATAATGTTTTTCATCCGAAAATAGTTCATCATAAAGGCGGGCATGCTCAAGGGTGTGCAAGAGAAAAGCAGGAGGGCGCGGGTAAAGGGAGACTCACACCAACAATGGCTGGATCGTTGGGCACTTGTGCGGGCGGTGCAGAGTTGCCATCCTCGATACGGAGGTCCTTCACGTCGGTGCCGCGAAACACAATGTACTCGTAGATCTGGTCGGCGGGTGCAATCTCCTCCTGGGGCTTGCCTTTGCGGCCTTCTGTGCCGTAGGAAATGACATTTTCCAAAGACACTGTCGAATCCTCGGAGCTGATGCTGTGGAGAATACCCGAGTAGCGAATGTCACTCTTGGAGATTAAAGAGATGCGGGCTCTGTACAAACGACAAGTTGTTAGCAGCTGTGTTGACGGATGGTAGTCTCAGGGAGCGAGTCTTACCCTAAAAAGTCCGACATATTTACGAGGCCCACGCCAGATGTGAAGAGGTGGAAAGGGCAGTGGGGAGACACGTAGCACCAGCGTGTCAATCAGTCGGCAACGGGAGGGTATGAAGACGACAGAGAGTGCGACAGGCGAGAAGAAGAGGTGGTGAGGAGAGGCAAAGGACGAATAGGACAGGTAGAGGACAAATTGCGGCAGAGAAGCAGTCGAGGAGAGTCAAGAAGCGAAGAGAAGAGAGAATGAAGGTCGGGATGGGGTTGGGTCCAGAGAGATGCAGGGAGAGTAATGGGGATTGCGACAAGGAGAAGAGGAGGAAGAGGGAAGGAGAGGACGCAAAAGGTAGGGTGGAGGGTGGAGAGCGGTGGTTGGTGGTGAGAATGAGGTCGAAAGAAGAAGAGAGGAAGTAAGAGGAGGGAGGAAAATTTGGGAGGAGAAGCTGTGAGGATTTTTGCACTTTTGCACTTTTGCACCGTCTGGCGTGAAAGGCAGGAACGGTGCGTGGTTGGTGGGCAAAGCTGTCTCTTTCTGGGTTGGGAAGGAGGAGGCTGGCAGACTAGCCACAAACAGCGTTCCCACCGAGCCTCAGCACGTGATGCAGCGACCCCCGCTTTTTGCTCTTTGTACAAGTCTTCTTAAGGTACCACGATGAAGTCGCGCGAAGCCCTCCCATTGGTCCCCAGCACCCCACTATTGCTCGCCTTGCGGACCGCAGTCAGGACTGTGCGGAGAATGTTATGACGAGGATCAGGAGTTGATATGTATTTACACGAGATTGTTGAGTTCTACAGTCTGAACATATGCAAAGGCACGCAATATTTATAAATAAATAAAACGTAAGTAAATAAATCATCGTAAATAAAATGATTGGCTGCCGTTGCGCCTCTATCTCTACGACTTTTACTCCCTTGATGCGTAGCAGTCCAAATCAGCCCAACCCGCCACAGACGGCCGTATGTCGGCTGGCGGCCATGCAGTAGACACACAATTCAACCCATGCTTATGGCCATACTGTTCTTCTGACACAGCCGCGTGCAGGAACGAATACATCTCAACTGGGCTCATCTCTATCATGGTCGAAACGCGGTTGCGCGACAGATTCATTGACGTTCAAAACCAACACACAGGTCAGCGTGACTTGTATCATCGGCGCGTGGCGCAAAATGTCCGACTCGGAACTTGAACGGCTTCGACGGGAAAATGAGCAATTGAGGGCGCGGACAGAGGAATCGAGGGCGCGGACAGAGGAAGTGAGGGCGCAGATAGAGGAAACGAGGGCGCGGATAGAGGAATCGAGGGCGCGGTTAGAGGAATCGACGCGTCAGAACCGGAAGACCACGCTCGAGGAATACCTTTACAACAGCCACTTCCACCACTACAACAAGCTCCGTCTCGCAAGCACATCCCGATTAGCAACGGGATTCACCAAAGTCGAAGGCATATACTATCCGAAGCGGCTTCGGCCTTGGCGGGAGTTCGACAACACACTTCGGCGACGGCACTTCGAGGTGATCAAGACCGCATGCGGGAGCAGGCGCCTTTTTTCTCCCGAAAACCTTACCAGATTACTCGGATCGAATCTCTCTCGAAACCCGGCATACGGCGAAAAAGACGTTGCTCGTTTCGAGTCGATTGCTGTGGAAGACGCGGTCCGGGATATCCTGCAACCAGTATGGGAAGCCGAGGACCTGAGAAGAGAATACCGTTGTTCAAACATACGGTTCAGCAAAAACGGCTCTGAAGCTTTGGCAGCAAGCGACTCGGATGTGCCCAGCCCATCGCAGGATCACGTTGGGGACAAGCAAGAGCAACGGCGGCAGACTGGGCCGAACAAGCGGATGGCGTCTGAGCAGAGGGCCAGGCCTCGCTTGACGAACCCTGACGGATGGGGAGTGCGCACTCATCCCGACGGATGGGGGTGCGCACTCATCCCGACGGAAACGAGAGTCATGTGTTTGTGTCTGAATACAGAACAGCACACGAGATCGCGGCAAAGTCAGTCAAGTCTGCCGTGGCAAAGGAGGACCTGTTCACGGAGGTTATGCGGCGGATCTGCAGCGACAAGCCTGAGAATGATGGCGACGTGCGGAAAGGAGAGAAGACGGAGGAAGTCACCGCCATGGCCTTGGCGCAAGTCTTTGACTACATGGTCAGATACGGGGTTGCATACGGCTATGTGGCCGCCGGCACGTCTTTGCTGCTGCTTCATGTCGACCGAGCCGATCTACAGACGCTGTACTGCCATGCATGCGTACCGGAAGAAGACGTGGGTGGGCTACCAGACGGACGCTCGGACGACGACAAGGTGATGTGCACGGCGGTTGCTCAACTGGCTAGCTTCATTTTGTTAAGCCTGCAGTCGGACGCTCTTCGGGGAGCCTTGCTCGAGGAGGTGTCACAGGCTGCCGAGGCCACATTACGAATATGGAGGGAGCCGTATGAGGATGCAGCGGGGTTCCAGAGGGTGAGATTACCGAGTCGTCGTCTTTCGAGCCATCGTCATCGCAAGAAGGCGCCTGCTACACGGCTAGTGCGAGCCCGATCACTCGGGAGATATCACTGCGGTCCAAATCGTCGTGTGAAACCACCGACACTCTCGCAAAGGACGGTGATGAAGACGACAGGCCATATGACGGGTCAGCTGGGTCCGGATCCAGGGTCGACACGGGCAAGCGAAAGAATGGCTCTTCGAGCAGCAGCTCCGAAGGCGAGGATGCTGATGTGTCTGGCTCGGCACCCTCCCGGCAGTACTGTACCCAGGCGTGTCTGCTCGGCCTCAAGCAAGGCGGGGAACTCGACGACAACTGCCCAAACGTGCGGCCACACCAGACTGGCAAAGGTGGCAAGCGGCATGCTATTGATGCCAGGGCGTTCAACCACCTGGTTGGCGAGCAGCTACGCCAAAATCCGTATCGCAAGTGCGACGCATTGGAGCGCATGGGCAAATGGGGATCCTCAGGGGTACTCTTCAAGCTGGAGCTAGAGCCGTACGGATACACTTTCGTGGCCAAGGGGCGTTACCGGGACATGCACATGCTCTGGAGCACGAGGGTAGAATCTACGACAGGCTCGAAAGGCTTCAAGGTCACGTAGTGCCGGTTCACCTGGGCGCTGTCGAGCTGGAATGGGGCATATTCTTCCAGGTGGCTTCAGAGTCTTTGACATGATGCTGATGTCGTGGGGTGGAGAGAACGCATGCAAGGCAGGGTTGCCGGACCTGGAGACGGCGGTGCGCCAGTCCGCACAAGCAGTTCAGACGGAGGGAGTCTACCACGGTGACGAGCGGGGTGCCAACCAGCTGTGGAATGAGGAGCGAGGGCAAGTCATGTTCATCGACTTTGACCGATCCAGGCTCCTGCGGAGGCCACGAAACAGGCTTCTTCTGAGAGTATCGGGGCGCAAGAGGAAACGAAGAGAGGACAGACTTGAGAGCAGCGGGAAGCATCTTTTCCTTCAACGTCGGGCGTAGGCAGCAGTTGATGTCCATGCTGCAAAGTATGTACTGAGGGCGGGTAGCAGGGTGCCTTTGGGGCAGACCCTCCCTCGGTTTTCTATTCTGTCTTTTTGTCTTTTTGTCTTTTTGTCTAGCTTGTTTTGTGCCTCCTTTACGTCGCAGCTGCAACGCTTTGAGATATTCAAAGATCCTCTTATCAACCCTCCAACAACTCCGCAACAACCGCTGCGGCCGCAGCAATATTTCCTCATTTTTCTACTCTCTCCCTCCCCATTTCCAGAGCTACGGTGCTTGCGTGCATCGGAGAGAGATTCACGAGCGTCAAGAAAAACGTGAGAGCGCGGATTACGGTGACCAGTTGTACGGAGTCTGGCTATGAAGCGCAGTAGTAAACAGCATGTCCCAATTTCTGTATCTTTGTGTAAATGCATGAACCCCATACGTGACCGTGAACCGTGCGCAAAGAAAGAAACAAGGGGAAGCAGACGACATGAAGAGCAAGTAAACGTGGCGTCCGTGAAACAAAAACAGCCGTGATAAGGTGGGTGATCAAAGAGACGAGAAAGAAGTATGAAGCGCTGAATAGGGTATAAGAACCCAGACGTCGTAGCCAGACGTCATAACCAGACGTCGCAATCCGACGTCGCACCGGGCGTCGAACATGACGGTTGAAAGCCGCCTCGGCCCGCCCACATCACGCCGCCACGCTCTTGGTCATCTCGCCCAGCGGAAGCGCCGCAGCGTGCTGCCCGTCGACGAGCGCATGAGCTCGCGGCCACAGGCCGTCGAGCCAGAGGTGTTGCCCGCGGACGACATAGCCAGGGAAGACGAGGCGGCCGCGGCCGCGTCTTGACGGCCAACTTCGCGGCCAATGACAAAGCCCGCACCAAAGCCGACGACGGAAACGAGCACGACGACACCGGCGCTGACGACCCAGGTCAGCAGGGTTGGGCTGATCATGGTCACATCCGTCGTCTCGGCCGTAGTTGTGGCCGCCGTGCGCTTCTTCTTGGTGACGCGCGGCGACGACTTGCTGGCGCCGGTGCGCTTGCTCTTGCTGGGCGTGGAGACGGCGCTGACGGCGCTGACGCGCTGTTGCGGGAGAGTGGGCGTGTTGTTTGGTCGAAGAAGAGGCGGCGGGAGCAGGAGAGGGGCGAGACGACGCCTGGGTGCTGGACACGTGAGGCATCCGCGGCGCTGGAAGGGGTGCGCGTGCGCGGCGACACGGGCGCATCGTTTGCGCGTTTGCGCCGTTTGCACCGTTTGCGCCGTCTGCGTCGTTTGTGAGGTCGTCGCCATCAGCTCAGACTCGGGCACAAGACGCAAGCCCATCGGCTGGTTGCTTGGACGCAGGCCGGCGTCTGTCTGAGACGACGGGCCACCCATACTGCCACTCATACCGCCGCCTACACCGCCGCTCTCCTTCTTGGGCAGACCGCGTGCCGCCGCTGCGCAGGACAGCAGCGTTGTCAGCGACGCACGCAGCGCTGCATCGTTGTCCTCGCAGTAGGCCGGCGACATGAAGCTGGGCGCCGAGTTGCGCGCCGGTCGCGACGACCGCGGGCATAGGCCCGCTGCCCACCAGCGAGTGCGGTGAGGGCGGTGGCAGTGAGCGGTGGGACGAGGTGGGCTGGTGATGGTGTGTGGGCGGGTGCGAAAAGGCGTTGGGCTGCGGCCGGAAGGTGGGTGGGCCGGACGAGGCATGCCGAGGCCGTGCCGTCGTCGTCATCGTCCTCGTCGTCGCCGTCGCTGGCGGCCGCCCGCTGGCGCAGCCGGGCTTGTGCGGCCTGGTACTGGAGAAGGAGTAGCTTTGGGCGGGCGGCGGACGGCCTGCATCCCAATCCAGCCCCAGGTTTTCGGCCGAGCTGGACAGCACGCAGTCTTCTTCGCTCTCGGTCTCGTCGTACTCTTCCTGGCTGCTGCCGGCGAGTGAGCGGGGTGTCGGCTGCGGTGGGGTGGCCGCGCTGCCGACGCCGCCTCGACCTGCTCGACTTGTTGGAGCAGACGCCGCCGCCGCTGCGGCATCGCACCGCCGTTGACGCCCGTGGCGCTGCTGCCGACGCGCAGGCCGGTAATGACGATTTCGTCGGCGATGGAGGACAGCGACGAGGAGGAGGGCTGCGAGGCGATTTCGACCAGGACTCGCCGCGTTGGCCATTTGGCTGTTTGTGGATGCTGGGTTCGTGGTGTTAGTCGCGGGCAAGAGAGGGTCCGCTGGGTTGGCGGCGGCATAGTGGATCCGATGTGCGAGAAGGACGCCGGTGGGATGGGATGGCGACGCCGCGCGTTGCTAGTGTAGGTCGCAGATGCTGTGTTGTAAACGCGAGGGTTTGAATGACGAGTCTCACGAGACACGGTGTTGACAGGCGAAGGACCGAGTTGGGGTGATGTGGGTGGGAAAGAGAGAGGAGAAGAGGAAGAGAGAAATAAAGAGCGAAAAAAGAAAGAAGATAGGAACGAGGCCCCTGTTTGAGACGCCTGCGCGCAGTAAAGTTGGAGTGTTGGCACGGGGCTCACTGTTGCAAAGAGAGAGGAGGTTGATCAGGTGTTGCGATGGTATGGATGGTGGATGGTATGGCAGTGTCCCGTCAAGCACTGCAGGAGTCGTGAGTCGCAGCGGCGTGAACGAGGACAGAGGGCTGGGTGGCAGACAAGTCACCTCGTGGATGTTGTACAGTTTGTCCGACGATGAATCTGTCCAAGATGAAGTCGTTCCTTTCTGTCCCTCGAATAGGTGTAGGCGTGACCGCACTTTGGCTGCTGTTTACTGGGCTGTGACTTGCTGGCGAATGGAGGAATCGTGAAGGCGATGAGGGGCGACCTCTTACATATGGGGACTCTATGGCGTTGGGCAGAAAGTCGCAGGAAGTCGCAGAAAGTCGCTGGAAGTGAGAGGAGAGAATAGGGGTTAAGCCGTATTCGGAGGCAAGAGCGGGGGCAGCAGCTGAAAGGAGGCGTGAGCTGGCTGGTGGCGGGATGGACGGTTTTGGCAAGTGCCAGATGGGTGGACAGAGGTCGAGAAGGGACGAATGGGCAATGGAGAGGAAGAGGGAGGCGGAGGAGATAAGGAGACGGAAAGAGAGGAAAAGAAGAGAAAAGAGGGATAGGGAAACCGAAAGAAGAAAAAAAAAAGAAAGAAGAAAACAGAAATCAAGAAAGAGAGAACAGAAGACGAGCGACGGAAACAGGAGTCAATACAATGATTGCGGCGCACAGAGCCAACCCAACCGCCAAGACGGTTGCGATCTCACTCCCCGCACTAAAAGGGGCTGTGACCGCACGGGGAGAAGAGAGCGAGCGAGGCGCAATCCGGGCGTGGGCACGAGGGGCGCTGACCACCCTGACCGCCTTTGAGAGGAGAGATAACAGGTTCCGAGTATCTCCAGGTCTTGTTCACTTATCTGCAGACTACTCGTAGATGCGTGGAGGCGTAGCCCCGTGTCGATCGCGCAGCCGCCGTATGGCGGACGCTCTGGTCTTGCGCACGAGCGTGTTTCCTTTGTTGCGCCGTCCGCTGTCATCTGCTCTGTCCCTTTGTCTCCGTTCCGGCTCGAGGCCTGTCTCAACTTCAGAGTGCTCCTGGCTTCCTGTCCAAGGGAGCACGGCTGCAGCGTGAGAACGATTGTGCCAAAACGCGGACGGGCTGGGGGTGAAGAAGGGTGTAAGACGGGCCAAAGGTGGCCCAGAACCTAGAAAGAGCCTGCAACCCACCTCGACTATCACAGCACGTTGCCGTCTAGATGAGCCCTGTCATACGGAGCATCTGTGCTCCATGAAAAGAGCACGTTTTGTTGGGGAAGCGCCCCGTGTTGGTACAGGAAAGCGACGGAGGGGGAGGGGCAACGAGATGATTTGCGCTTCTCGCTTCTGGGGCCGGCCACCGCCGTCAGTCGTTACGTGAACAAGGTACCAAGGGCGGCACGCTCGGCCAGTGCACTGAATACTCTTGCAACAAACCACCGCAGGTATCGACCATTAGAGTGTACAGAGTCGACGGCAGCAACACGCAGTGGGATGCAAGGGCGCTTCTCGCCGAAACGCGTGTCCTCTTCCAAGGGCGCCTTTCTGCATGCTGAAGATGCATAAATAGCTTGCATCCACCCATTACGTCGTACATTAAGGGTCCTGCGATTTCGGGGCTTCCAGCGGACTGTTTGCTAAAAGGTGCCCGAAGTCGAGTCCATCGCCTTGCCGTCTTACAAGACGTCTGCGCATCGTGCGGGCTCAGGCACAAGTGCACATACAGGACGATACGGCATATCAGGTGCCGTGCCGCGCAGCAGGCGAGACGGACGCTGCTGGGAACGGAAAACGGGGATTGTGGAACGTGGAACGTGGAACGTGGGCCCCCATGCGTCGATTTTGCGTCGTTTCTTCATTTCGTAGTACAGATTGTACGATGACGAGTGTCTGCAAGCGTGGGCCGTCTTTCCGTGCCGCCAGTGCATCTTGCTGCTTGCTGGCATGACTTTGGCGTGATGGTAGTCAAGAGTCGATGACTGTTCACAGCTTCAGTGGGCTGATCTCGACGACATACAGACATCCTTTCGACGCGTCCACCACGGTGGCCAACACCATGCAAGCACGAGTACTCGTACTGCGTACTTTGTACATAATGTTAGGTCTCCCTTGATCAGTAGTGGTGTGCTAGAGAGACAGTCGAATGTGACCCTAAAACAGCCAATCGATCTTGAGCGGGCAAGTCACGCTTCCCTCCATTGTCCGGGCGGTGAGGGGAACTCGGAGAACAAGGGAACGAGGGGTTGTACGACAGCCTTTCGGTGAGACAGAGCTGGAAGTTGGAGGCGAATAGCATATTGGGTCAGATCGACAGTATCGCTTTAGTTGGGTATCCTCGGTGTATGCAAGTAGCGGCGTCAACCACAGGTCCTATCGCAACAGGACGAAAGAGGTTTGTATGATTTGATTCTTTGATATCTGGGTGGTATTGGCTCGGGCGCTCGCTACCTTTTGCTAAATAGAGTGACATAGGACGAGAGTTTCTTGTCAAAAGACAACTGATGAGAGAGAAAATAACAAAAGAAAAAACGAGCAATGAGAAGACAACAGGAAAAAGGACAGTGTGAAAATAAAAAAGAATAAAGTGTACAGTCTAGTAACCCAGAAACGGACTCTGGTAGAAAAGGGAAAGAAAAGAGAAAAAGAGAGAGAGCAGTAGCAAACATCAAGAGGACCCTTTCCCGCCTCGTCCTTTTTTTCCTTCGCTCCATCTTTGCCGCCATCTTCACAAGCAGATGGGCCCCCTTCGATACGAAACGGTGAGCCCTTAATGTACATTCAATAACACAGGCACAGGGGCCTGTTTGATCCGGCAAAAAGAGCAAACAGAGCAAACAAAACCCACCAGGCGCGGACGTCTCGCCACCGCCCACGCCCGCGACTGTGCCACTCGCCCCGCAAAGGAGCACAGATGCAAAGGGAGCGCGCCTTCACACGTCCCACTCCACCTCCTCCTCCTCGGGCGGGTTGTCGACGACCAGGGCAGCAAACGAAGACTGGGTGGCCACGGCAGCGGGCCGCGCCTTTGAGGCCACGGGCGCGGGGCAGCAGCAACGGGAGCAGCGGCATTTGTCGCAGCAGCGGGGGCTGCAGCAGGTACTTCGGCGGCAGCCTCCTTATTGTCTTTGGTCTCCTTGTTCTTCTTGCTCTTGCGGCCCTTGGTGACCGTGTTCCACGCGTCCTCGCTCTGGTCGTTGCGCAGAATCTCCATCTGCTCCTCCTCCGACGGCAGCGACGACATCCAGCCCTCCTTCTTGTCGTCCGACGGCACAGGCGACGACGACTTGGCAGCCGGCGCGGGCGTGGAAGCCGGACGTTGGCGTCAAACGTGTCCAAGGGCTGCACAGGAATAAAATCGTGGTGCCGTTGCGCTGCTCTTGTCGCCTCGTCCATGCGTTGGACTTGGCCTGGGCAGCCATAAAGGCAGACCCGTCCTTGGCGGCGCGGCCCTCGGCTAGCCGGGCCTTGCGGCGCTGCGCCTCCAGCTTCGCCTTGCGGTCCGACTCCGCTGCCTCGCGCTCAGCCTTGGCCAGCTCCGCCTTCTTGCGGTTCTGGCGCTGCTTCTTGGTCTCCACCACCTCGGGCGCCTTTGTCTTCTGCTGCTTGTAGTTGGGCTTCTCCTCGGTGCCCGTCAGGCGCAGGACAGAGGGGCCAGGTGCGCTCTTCTCGAGCATGTCGTCGACGCCGCTGGCCTTGGTGGCGGCCAGAACAGGCGAGGTCGCAGCCGATGAGCTGTCGTCGTCGGCATCAATCCCGGCAGTAGAGGACGGTGCGAGACGCGGCCGGCGTCAGCAGCAGCAGCCGCCGCAACAGCAGCCGCCGCAACAGCGGCCGCGGCAGGGGCCTCCTCGGCGCGGGACTGCTTGACGCTTTTTTGGCGCGACTCGTCCTTGCCTTGGCTGAAACTTGGTGCCCTGCTTGATGTTGCTGAGCTGGCGGCAAACTGCCGGTTGCTCATGGCGTCACGGTTTTTCTCGGCGTCGTGGTCGTCCGAGCTGTAGCTGGGGGTCGCGGCGGCGGCTTGTGTCGAGGCCGGTGCTTTGGCTTGGCACTGCTGCCCTGTGTCGCCTGCTTCGGCTTGCTCTCCTTTGGCTGCTTGGCCTTCTTCTCGCTCTTTGTACCCGCAGCCTTGCGCTCCAAGCTCGACAGCTGCGCTTTGTTGTCAACCTGTTTGCGCGGCTTGCTCGAGATGCTGCTGTAGGCACGAAGCCGGCCGCAGCCAGAATAATGGCCAGCCGTATAGTGTGGACATGCTGACACCCATGGTTGTAGATTTGGAGGTTTGGAGATGAAAAGGGGAGGAACGTGTATCTAGAGCGTTCTCAAAAGAAGAGACCAGTATCAGGCTTCAATGCAAGGGGACACGAAAGCAAGAGCAGTTGAGAAGGATATTGCAAGAGTTCGTGTCGGACAGAAACAGCAAAAGTATAGAGGTATAATCGTCGAGGTGGCCTCAGTCGTACCGGATGCTTGCTTGACGGGAGATCCGAGACGTGGACAACGTGTGACGGCAGTTGTTTGACTGGCTGGCAGACTGGGGCAGACTGCGGTGCGTATTCTGTAACTGTTGCTTGTTCCTTGCAAGTCGAGTCCAAGTCTCACGGCGGCCGGAGCAGGATGCACGAGCGAAAGGTGCAGATACAGCGGGCGCGTTTGGTGGAAAAGGAGCGAGGTTGGTGCGAGGATCGAGGGTCAGAGACGCCGAGATGCTTTGGATCGACAGTGAAAAGATGGAGGGGGATGTGGATGGTAAAAGGAGAGAATTGGATGGGGGATGGAGAAGGGAGAGAATCGAAGGGCTAGAAGAGACCGACAAAGTTCCAACAGAAGATCGGCGAGGGAGGAAGGTCTGCGTGGAAGGATCGTTGGAGATGAGCGCACACACGGCAGGAGCGAGTGTACTGGTGGTGTCGACAAGAGAGAGGCGTCGAAAGGCGAGGAAGGAAGCGACGAAGCCTTTGCAAATACAAAGGGAGGAAAGAACGGGAGAAAAAAGGAGGGTAGGGGGCAAGGGGAGGAAAGGGCAGATGGAAAGAGAGGCAAATGAACACCAAGAACACGGTATTTCGCAGCGAATCGGAAAGAGCAAGCTCGTTCCTTGCCGTTTTGGGAGCTGGAGGACTGGACAGGCTGTTCAATATGGGTGGGGCCAGAGTCAGACTAAGAAGGAGCTGGGCAGGTGCTGTGCTGTGACACACTTTAGTCGATGGGAGGAGGTTGCGCGGGAAGGTGCGAGGGAGGGGGAGCGGAGAAGAGAGAGGCAAGAGTCAGGAGGAAAGGCGGCAAGAGCGAGAGAAGCAGCAACAGATGGCGAGACCAAGCCCAAGACAAAACGACCAGAACGACAAAACGAGACCAAAACAACCGACAAGACGACGGCGCGTTGGTGGATGAGAAACGATCGAGACTAGCTTGAGAAGGCGCAATGGAAATAACAGGTGGCTTCACCACCAAGGGCGCCCACAAGGTGCATATGGGCACTGGCTGTAACGTGTCGTTTCAGCACCGTGTGGGTTACGTAATCCACGAGTACGTAGTTGTTGGGGAATTTGGAGCTGCTATTGGCTTATTTCGATTTTTGGGTTTTATTTTGCGACTATTTCCTACCAGCCCACGGAGAACGGCATCTGGGAAGGTGCGTTCGTTGCTTTGTGTGCTGTGCCATAGCGCTTGGACACAACCCACAATTGCGCCTGGTGCCAAAGGTGCCAAAACGTGTTCGGACCGCTAAAGGACGGACACCGAACCCTTGTCATTTGGGAGGTAATAGTACTCTGGGCGATGCGACGACAGTTTCATTTCCCATGTATTACGAAATACTCGTAGATACGCATTGCTCATGACTTCCACACGGTGGGACGTTGATGACAAAGGAAGCGCATGTGTACGTATGTCGCCGTCTTGGAAGGAGCATACGAGCTGCAACGGGCACTTACTCGTTCTGTGCTATGGCATTGGTCGGATGCTCTGCAAGTGTTACCAATACGACGGGCCGTGTCAGGAAGGAGCTGTCTGGAGCAAGCAACGGCACTCCCACAAAAGACACACTTGGCCGCCCAGGCCGCCCAGAGCGTCAGGAGCGTCAGATGCGCCACGCAGCCTCCGAGACACACTCCTGAGCGGAGTTGTCCGCATCTACAAAGAATTCCTCTTGCGTATCAGACGAATTCCAATCTCTGGGCGCTGCCAAGCCCGTGGCTGGCTGGAAGCTCTTGGGGAAACTGGAGCAAGATGAGAGCTAAAGCGTGAAAGAGTGGGCGGAAATAGGGGGCAGAAAGGGAAGACAGAAAGGGGCTGCAGCACGGTGCAGAGTACAGTGTCGATAGTGCTGAACAGTACTCCTCGCACGCATAAAGTGGGGCGAATTCGGGGCCGCAGTCAAAGTGCACGGCAAACCGGGAAGGCGCGAACCACGCTGTGAACGGCCAAGACTCCAGGGCTCCTGCTAGCTGAGCCGCACATGCTTATCGACGGGTGTTCCTTCTCGAAGAGGGAGGTGCCCTATCGGTCTCCTGATAAGGCTCCCCTCATAACTTGACCTTGTGCTCGTCCTCCGCATCGCCAACAGGACCGTAGTCTCTTGGTTTTCTTGGTCATCAGCATTTATTTCGCACAGCTTTGGGTTCTGCCTCTTCTAGACTGCTTTTTGCAACTGTTATAAATTCATATTGGACGCGCCTCGCAGCTTGACTGTCTATAACAACCCCCTCATCCCACCACCAAAGACGGACCCCGCAAAGTGAACATCTACGAGTATATTCTGCCGCCGAGACAACAACATATCGAACAAAATTGTATCAATAACCGGAAGCTTCACTCAAACGGCTGCAAAGTTCAAGTCGGACGTGCACAGGTAGGTGCCATGCCCCGTCAGAGATCGACTCCCGCAAGATCGCCGGAATTTCATTCGAGACTTTAAAGAATTGTCTGCCATCCATCCTTGGGCCCCTACAAAGGCTCGAGCTGAACAATGGCCGACCATAGACTGACCACAGATCACAGGGAAGCAGAGCTCAAACACCCCTGGACCTGGCCTGTCGCTTGCTGTAGATTGCCCCGCCGCGAGACAAAGCACAGACGGAAGCAAGACACAAGACATACGAAACAAGTATCAAAAAACAAGCAACACAAAAGATGGCGCCCAAGAACCGCATCATCATCGATACCGATCCAGGTACGTTGGCGCTGAGGCCAGTAGTCGTTTTGCTCGTATGCCCCGCTAACAACGCAGGTGTCGATGATGTCCTCGCCATTCTGCTGGCGCTCAGCGCCTCGCCCGAAGACTTGGAGGTGGTGATGCTGTCTGTGACCTATGGCAACGTGCCTCTGCAGGGCTGTTTGCGCAATGTGGTCGCGCTCTTCCACGTTTTGGAAAAGGAAATGGCGTGGCGGGAGTCGACGGGCCGGACGAGCAAGGCGTTTAGCAGCCTCAAGGCCTTCAAGCCGATCGTGGCCATTGGCGCCGAGCATGCGCTGGAGGATGAGATTCTCATGGCCGACCACTTCCGTGAGTTGTTGGTCCGTCCCTGTGTTATGTGCATTGGCCAAGCTAACGAAAATTTACAGACGGCGCTGATGGTCTGCACGGTGTGCATGAAGCTGTGAGTGGCCACACGTTCTGTCCTTTGGCCCTCTGTCAACTCTAACACGCACTTCGTCTAGCACCCCGATCTGACGCCGTCCGAAACATGGCGGTCCCTGTTTGCCGAGGGCGGTGCCCCGCCGCATCGGACGCGCTGTCGTTTTCCAACTACTTTACGCCCTCCACGACGCCCGCGCACAAGGAGATTTTGCGCATTCTCAAGGAGGAGCCGGAAGACACCATCACCATCATTGCCATTGGCCCGCTGACCAACATGGCGCTCGCGGCCGCCGAGGACCCGGAGACGTTCCTGAGGGTCAAGGAGCTCGTCGTCATGGGCGGCGCCGTCCACCTCGAGGGCAACATCACGCCCGTGGCCGAGTTCAACTGCTATGCCGACGCCGTGGCGGCCGCGCGCGTCTACGCCCTGACCTCGCCCACGCCCGCGTCCACCATGCCGCCCACGCTGCACGGCGAATCCAAGCTGCCGCCGTACCCGGCCCACCTGTCGCGGACGCTGTCGCTGACCCTCTTTCCGCTGGACATCACCACGCCGCACCTTCTCAACAAGAACTTCTTTCTCGAGAGCATCGCCCCCTCCGAAGCGGCCGGCAGCCCGCTGGCGCGCTGGTGCAAGACCTTTATGGTGGGCACCTTCAACAAGATCGACTCCATCCTGGGCGACGGCAGCGAGCCGGGGCTGTCGCTGCATGACCCGCTGTGCGTCTGGTACATGATGCTGCGGGACGACCCGAGATGGACGTTGCCGTCCTCGCCAGAGGACATACGGGTGGAAACGGCCGGCCAGTGGACGCGCGGCATGCACGTGGTGGACCGGCGGCAGCGCAGCAAGCCGGGCGACCACACCGAAGGCTTTGCAGGCGTCGCGGCCAAGGCCACGGTGCAGACGGAGGGCGTCGATGAGCCGCCTGTCGTCGCCGACGAAGACGACAATGTGCCCGGCGACACCATGGGCTGGCTGAGCGTGCGCAAGGGCAACCGCATCAACCGCATGGTCGGGTCGCCGGGCGAGCTGGCCTTTGCCGAGTTTCTGATGAAGAGTCTGTTCGTGTAGGGCTCGGGTGCAGGGACTGTGGAACTGCCGTGCCACTTGCCGGATGTATTTGATTTTTTATAGCGGCCAGCCGTGGCCTTTATCTATTGCTGGGTATCTAATTTCAAATGTCCTCGTATCCTGTCTGCCGCCCCTTCTTTTGTCTCTGTCGTCTTTGTAGTCTGGCCGTCGCCCCGCTCCGCCGCTATATATGCTTCGTCGTGCCAATGACGTGCCCGCGCACCTTGGTCCAGTCAATGGACGCGTCCAGTTGCTCGTCGACCAGGCCGATGCTGCACACGTTGTCGCCGCGCACGAGGTAGAGGCCGAGGGCACCTCGGACGACGGCTCGTCGTCGTCGGGCGTGACAATGACGCGCTCAACGGTACCGAGGAGGACCTAGACGGTTAGGGGACGGTCGGCCATATACCATGCGTCTGCCCGGGGGGTCTTACCAAGTTGGTCGAGTTGTCGATGCTGGCGAGGGTGCCGACGAGGATGCGCGCGTCGACGGTGAGAACGAGGACCTTTTCTGGGGCTGTTAGCTGGTGTACGCCTTGTGCAGAGCGTCGGCGGAACGGACTCTCTAGGTAGTTGTTCAGTAGGGCCGCCATGGCCGCGGTCGAGGAGGGGAGGCGAGCAAGACAGAGGGGCCGTCGCTGAGGAGGAGGGCGGCGCGGCCGTGGTCGTGGTCGAGGTCGAGGTCGAGGTCGAGGCGTCTGGCGGGCTCCGAATCGTCAGTCGTCAGTCGTGAATTGTGTGTCGTGTGTCGTCCGTCGTCCGTCGTCCGTCGTCAGCGCCGCTATGGTCGTCGTTGGACAGTCGCCGGCTCGGTCAATGTGAGGTGAGTCGCGGATTACACGTCGGTCGGGTGAAGCTTGTGGTTGGCGGTCGTAGCTGCTTTTTGTGACAGCCCGCTCTTTCGTGCCAGAGCTTTTAGTGTGGCGCATCGTCCACTAGCCACAGTGACACCTAGAACGAGCCCCCCACTGAAGCCGTCACCCATCGCCAAACAGCACCATTCGGCGTGCTCCGAGCGACGTAGACATAAGAGGTGTTTAGGTGGTCTGAAATCGTAGAAAACGACAAAGAAGTTGTTTCCTTGATTACAGAACAGCATCCTTATCCGGGTCCGACTGCTGCATCTGTCTGTTGGGTTGCACGAGGCTCACCCTCTCCCTTCCCCTCTACGGCAATCAGCGGCTCAACCCCGCAAATGCGTGCCTGTCCAGTGCCTGGACCGGCGACGCGCCCGTAGTTGGCGTGGTCCCACTGCACGTCACGTCAATCTCAGCGGCGATATCGCAGTTGTATCCGTGGCTGATTATTACGCTCTCGGTTGTTTGTCTTTTCTGATCTGCCCTTTGCCACTGCTTCTTGATCGTTTATTGCGTGTACATCTACCGTCCGTCAACATGGCATCCCGCGCCTCGTCCGCTTTCCGTCGGCCTAGCCACCTCCGGTCCCTGCCCACGGCCTCCTCTACTCTTTCTGCTCCGCCGCCACGGCGTTTGTACCAGACCTCGGCACCGTCCGCTGCGGCCAAGCCTCTTGCCCGCGATGCCATGACCCAGGCAAACCCGCTGCGACAGGCCTTTGCGCGGCTCGGCAGGGCCAACGCCGACAGCCCTGGCCAGGCCAGTCTGGGCATGTGGCAGATGCTGCCCGGCGCACACATCTCGCGGGCGCTGGCGCGGACGCCGGGGATCGACTGGGTGCTGGTCGACTGCGAGCACGGCGCCATTGATGGTGGGTGGAGGGGGAGGGTGGTACGCGATCGAAGGGGAAGTAACAAGGCTGACCAGCAGACTCCGCTATGCATGCGGCCGTGCCTGTGATTGCGGCCGAAGGTGCATCGCCGATTGTGCGGATCCCTGATTTCCAGTCGTGGATGGTGAAGCGTGAGTAGCCTTTGCGCGTTTGGGTGCTGGAGTGGACTGGCAATGGCCCTGACCCCTGTTGTTAACGCGTATAGGTGCCCTCGACAGCGGCGCCCATGGAGTACGTAGACCGGCCGTCCCTGGTGTTGCCACCGCCTCTTGCTAACACAACAGATCCTCGCGCCTCTGATCCGCACTGTCGACGAGGTCAAGGCGTTTGTCGCTGCGTGCAAGTTTCCGCCGCACGGCCGCCGTGGCTTTGGCTCGCCGCTGGCCATGCAGGGGTTTCGCGTTGCGTCGGGACGCGACGAAAAGCACCCCGTGGCTCTTCCCACATTCACCGAGTACCTCGATCAGGCCAACGCTAGCGTCGTGACGATGGTGCAGATTGAGACCCTGGAGGCGCTCGACAACGTCGAGGCCATGGCGCCGCTCGTCGACGCGCTCTTCGTCGGGCCCTTTGACCTGGCCAACAGCATAGGCCACCCGATCCGCGACGGCGTGTTCCCGCAAATCGTCAAGGATGCCATGGCGAGGGTGCTGGCTGCAGCCCAGTCGGTCGACGGCTGCTGCTGCGGCGTCCTATGCGGGCTCGCCCGAGCAGGCGCGCGACTATGCGGCGGCGGGCTTCCACATGGTCAATGTCGTGACGGACGTGCTGACGCTGCAGGCGGCGGCGGCGGCGGCCGTCAACACGGCAAGGTCCCCGCAGTAGCGCAGCGTGGTCGAGCCCTGTCAGCTCTTCTCCACCAGATCCATCTGCGCCCTGACGTCGTCGGGGTCGAACCGGTGCATGAGCTTGACGGCTTTCGACGCCAGCTTGGGGTCTTCCGCGGCGCCGCTATCTTGCTGACATGGATCTGCGCGGTTAGGGTAGTCAATACAATTGAGAGTCCGAGGCTCCACTCACCACCGGCACGTCCAAGTCGTAGAGATCCCGCCATCGTTTGTGGGCCGGGTCAATGACGTCGACCTCGTGGTAGTCAAAGGGCCGGCTGTCCCAGACATGGGACAAGGCCGACTTGGCGCGCGTGCAGAGGCCGCAGTTGGCGCGCGTGAACAGCGTGATGCGGCATGTCTGCTGCTGCAGAAGACGGGCGGTCAATCTCATGGCTGTGAGGCGAAGCGGTAAGGTGAACTTGTGCTTGTAGGGGAGCCGCGAGTTGACGATGAGTGTGCGTGGAAGCCCCTTTGTCATACGATGTTGACTTTGCAGAGGTCAAGCTGCCTCGATCCAGTTAGCGGTCGCAGAGCCAAAGGCGGCAGGCGCGCTGGCGAGCTGGGAGCACAGAGGCTAAGGGTGGGGCCTATGGCCCAATAGGGCCAATATCGACATCTCGCTTGCTAGAGTCTACGGCACCCAGACGTCAACCACATTGTCGGTATTTCCAACCGCAGCGGGTTCGAGAGGCATGCGTGTCGGCAGGAGATCCAGCTGTCAAGAGAGGACCTGGAAGATGCATGGAAGACGTCCGGCCCGGCCTGGCTTCGTGCTCTCAGAGCAAAGAGCACTGTGCGCATACAGTGAGGGTACGTTGTCGGTCGCTCCTGCCGTCGTGTGGTCGTTTCGGTCGTCGCTTTGCCGCTTCGTTTTGTCCAGGTGAGACCGTAGAGGGAAACAGGGCAGGAGCTACTCGGTATTCGTATGCCGTTCTTTGTACGACGTACGGACGGCTCGTAATTGGCCGAATTTGGCTGCACTTTGCAAACTGCAAGGCAGGCGCGACCTTGTGCTCCCCGCCAAAAAAAACTGGGGTCGTGCCTTCTGCTTTTTCTCGCCAATGTGAAAGCATGGAAGCTGTTGGAAGATCGCCGTCCGAAGCTCGAATTTCCGCCACCAGACAACTCCTGCGAGCTGCAAACGGTGGCCATACTCGCAGTCTTGGACCATCCAACACGTCGGACCTCCCTGACACGGTTCGCTTCGAGCTCTCCCTCATCAATTGATCCGTTCCTCTTCGCCAGCAAACACACGACGTTGTGCTACGCCAGAGTGCCCTCCACGCTCGTCTTTTTCTGCTCGGTCCTTTGCCTTCTTCAACACCGACTGCCGACTGCCGACTTCGCGGGTAGACGGACCAACCAGACGAGACCGAGCCACCCTCGCACAATCGACGACATGGCCCAAACGTGTGTGCACCAGGGCTGCGGCAAGCCGTTCACGGACGCGGACGAGGTCTGCAAGTACCATCCCGGGCCGCCCGTCTTCCACGAGGGGCAAAAGGGATGGAAGTGCTGCAAGCCGCGGGTCCTGACGTTTGAGGAGTTTATGGAGATTGCGCCGTGCACGGAGGGCAAGCACAGCACGACGGATCTGCCACCCAAGGTGGAGAAGAAGGAAAGGCCCCCTCTACTGCGGCCAAGCCGGTTCCCTCCTCCGACCATCTTGGCCCCGCCATGCCGCGCACGCCCATTGCCATGCCGACACGCGAAAAGCCGACCGACAAGGCGTCTTCCACAGCACCTGTTGCCGCCGCACAACCGCCGCCGCCCCCCGAGTCGGACGACGACGACCCGTCGCTGGACATCCCCGACGGACGCATGTGCCGGCGGCGCGGCTGCGGCGCGGCCTACAAGAAGGGGGCGAGAGGGACTCGGAGTCGTGTGTGCACCACCCTGGGGCACCCATCTTCCACGAGGGCAGCAAGGGCTACAGCTGCTGCCGGCGGCGGGTGCTGGGAGTTTGACCAGTTTATGAAGATTGAGGCTGCCAGACGAAGAAGAGGCACCTCTTTGTCGGGCGCGGGGGAAGGGCAAGGCGGGGCGGCGGAGGGCGCGAGCGCCAGCGAGGAGCTCCTGGACACGGTGAGGTTCGACTTTTACCAGTCGGCGACGTCGCTGACGGTCAGCTTCTTCCTCAAGAAGATTGACAAGACGCGGGCCGTCGTCGGCTTTACGCCCCAGGGCATCGAGCTGGACCTGCCGACAACGGACGCACCCACCCCAAGCGGTACAAGAAGACGGTGCCGCTGTACGGCGCGATTGACCCGGCCAAGAGCAAGTACAGCGTGCTGGGGACGAAGCTGGAGGTGGTGCTGGCCAAGGCGGAGGTCAGTTCGTGGCCGGTGCTGCGGAGCGACGACCGGCCGACGGGCGAGATCTTCCAGGTGGCGCGGGCCGGGAAGGTGGAGAGGTAGAGCGGGGGCGAGGTGAGCATGAGCAAGGGCGGAGTTTACGGGAGACGAGCATGAGCAAGGCGGAGTTTACGGGAGACGAGCATGAGCAAGGCGGAGTTTAACGGAGCGACAATGTGAACGATATGGGCATAGGCATTGGCAGCGTGGATGGGAGACATGGACAAGGGGCGGGCTGGGTGCATTGCTACTGCATGAGAGTCACACTTTACGTGACAAGACACATTTGGTTTGGTTAGTCTGATTCTGTTGTTTTCTGTTTCGATAGGTGAACATGTGGCATTACGTATGTATGTATGTTCAATCTACAAGAGCACCTACGAACTCATGCCCTCCATCAGCTCGACCTGGTCCAGCAGCATGCCCTTGCGCATAATGTACTCGCGCAGCGCCTGGAACTCGGCGCCCTCCTCCTCACCGTAGCGGTGCGCCTCGCGGAAGCCAAACGCACAGGCCACGCTGTCGAGCGCCGCACGCTCCTCCTCGCGCAGCCACCGCTCCCGCAAGGGTGTGCCGGGCGCCCAGGTCACGCGCCGCATCTGGTCGTTGGCCGTCGTGTTGGCCACGACGCCAATGGTGCCGGTGAAGCCAATGTAGGCCAGGATGGCGGCAAACGACAGGCTGGTGGCCGTTGCCGTGTCCATGTTTTCCTGGAGGGCCGCCAGCTTGGACGCCAGGATGTATGTGGCCGCGGGCACGCCGACCACCACAAATGCCGGCAACAGGCCCTGGCGCAGCAGCTTGGCGCGGACAAAGGCGGGCGCCGCGTACGTGTGCTCGACCACGCCGACCGCGGCGTCCAGACTCCGGGCCGCCAACGCGGCGTCCAGTGCCACCTCGGCCACACTGGAGTCGACGGCACTCGCGGGGCGGCGGGGGTTGACCTCTTTGTAGGCGACTGCGCCGCCGGCACCCGCTGTTGGGGCCGGCTTCGATGCGTACAGCTCCAGCACGCGCGGCAGCGACTCGGGCCGGCCGAGGCGCGCCTGGATCTTGACGTACTGCTCCAGCAGCTGCGGCGTCAGAAACACGCGCGGCTCGTCGGCAATCATGTAGGCGGCGTCCGAGATCTGCGCAACGACGCGCCGAAGGCGCGGCGTCTCGTCCGCGGGGGCGGGCCGCTTCTTTCCGTCCAGCGAAAGGAGAGTCGACGCCGCCGTATCCGCCTGGTGGTCGATGCTGCTCAGCTGCGGCTGCACATGGGCGTCCATGATCAGATCGGCCGCTTCCGCACAGATGCGCAAGGCGGTGGCCGTCTCTTCCTCGGACGGCACGCCCGGGTGGCTCAAGAGGCGGTCGCGGGCGCCATTGACGAGGGCAGCCACCTTGTCGAGGTCGGGCAGGCTCGCGGGGGCAGCGGGCTGCGGACGTGTTGGTGTGTCGGGACTGTCTTCTGCCTGTCTTGTCCATGTCGTCGAGAAGCGGCTGCTGGGCGGCCAGACGTGTTGCGACGTCGGCCTCCTCGATGCGGCCATGGCGGTCTGTGTGAGGCCTGCCCGACCGCTGCATGCCCACGCCGCCGTGCTGTGTGAAAGGCCACCGTGGGCTGTGGCGTCGTCGTTTTCCTCGTCTCAGTCGCCGGCGTGACGCTCTTCGCTCTCTTCACGGCGCATTCCAGTGCTTGGCGCAGCTGTGGTTGCCGTGGCCGGGGGGCCATCCTTTGCGCGAGCATCCTGTCTGCGTGGCGGTCTGGCGAGCTGATGAGCTGGGTGCTGGTGAGCTGGAGTTGCTGCCGGTGGTACTCCTGGCGGTCGTCATATCAAATTCAACGGCCGCCGTTCGCGTTGCAGAATTGGCGGAGACGGTGTGAAGACAGTGCTGGGAGTACTTCACACTGTCTACCCTCGCCTCGCTCTTTCCTGCGGACCCACAGCCCGTCCACTGCGTAATGCCGCATCTGATGCAGGAAAGGCAGTGACGAAACAGCGCTCTGTAGCACAAAAAACAGCGAGGAAGCGCCCCACTTCTCCACTGTACCCAAAGGCAGGTGCCTGCCACGGCGAGCTGGGCGCCAGTCGTGCCTTCGTGTTCTCGCAGCCTTTCAGTTCCTGCCGTCTTGGGCTCAACAGCTATTGACGTTTTCCACCTTTTGCTCTTCTCTTTCACTTTCACTTTCACTTTCACCACTTCACCACTTCACCACTTCACCACTTCACCACTTCACCACTTCACCACTTCACCTCCTCCATCAACCACGCTCGACACTGACATCCGCCGCGCCGCATCGTCCATTCTTACGTCCAGCATTAGCCTCATTTTTACACTCGTCGCGCGGGAACGATCGACCACACGACCAACGCACAACAGCACTCGCTTATCGGCTTCCCCTACATCGAGGCCCGCGATCTCCTGTCTCTCCTCTTCCCTCTTCCCCCTCCTCTTCTGCGGTCACTGCAACAATGCCGCCGCCTCCACCGCCGCCGCACCCCCTCCCCCGGGCGGCATGGGCATCCCTCCGCCGCCGCCACCACCACCGCCTGGCGGACTCCCGTCGCGGCCAGCAGGAAAGGGACTGGTGCGTGACGTCCCCATCGATCTCGTTGAGCCTCCACTAACCTGCCAGAACTCCGCCTCCTCGGCGACATCCACAAGGGCCGGTCCTCAAGAAGACGGTGACCAACGACCGCTCGGCACCACTGGTCAGCAAAGCTTCCGGCGGCGGTGCAGGTCCATCTCCACTAGGCGGCGCTCCTCCATTCCGGGCGTTCCTGGGGAGGAGGAGGCGGCCTCGCACCACCGTCGGCCAACCGCGCTCGTAGCAACAGCGACCAGGGCAGCGGCATGGACAGTGCGGGGCCGCACAGCTGGCAGGCCTCTTTTCGGGCGCATCCCAAGCTGCGCAAGACGGGCGGTGGCGTCAAGACGGGCGCCGACACGACTGCCTCCTATCTGTCCGACCCGAAGACTCTCGCTCCGCTACTGCACCACCGCGCCCGCGTTTGGCGCTCCCAAGCCTCCCGGCGGCGCTGCTCCCAAACCGCCAGGCCGGCCCGGCATTCCATCTCCCACTCCGCCAAGCGGCCCCCGCCGCGCCTGGCAACCCGCTTGGCGCTGGCTTCCACCCGTCCATCTCCAACCTTCGCAAGGTCTCCGGCCGCGGCGCCGACCGTCCTGTCTCGTCGGCCTCCCAGATCAGCATTGGCAGCAAGGGCCCGCCGCCGCCCATTGGCAAGAAGCCGCCGCCGCCGCCCGGGTCCAGAAAGCCCTCGTCGAGCCTGCTGTCTTCGCCGCCCACGGGCTCGGCACCGCCCATCCCCTCGGCCGCCGCACCGCCCGTCCCATCTGCACCGCCTGCGCCGCCTCCGCCTCCGCCGCCTCCATCCTTTGGCGCATCCGCGCCTCCTGCACCTCCTCCGCCACCACCGCCACCGAGCGCCATGCCGTCCTCTCCGCCGTCCCAGAGCCTGGCTGCACAGGCCATGATCCGCGCACAGCAGCAGCAACACCAGCCAGCGTCGCCTCCTCCACCTCCGCCACCACCGCCCCCGTCCGCGCACCTCCTCCTCCAGCACCGCCGTCTTCTCACTCGCCATCCTCGTCCTTCTCGGCGCCCCCGCCCGCACCCCCACCACCACCGCCGCCCCCTCTGCATCGTCTCAGCCATACGGCAACGGCGCCTCGCAGCATCCTCGTCGTCGGCCAACCTGCCCCCACCGCACCACCACCGCCACAGCGTGCTGCCAGCAACAGTGTCAGCGGTGGCTCGAACCCGATGCGCATGTCCATGCTCGACCCGTCCGCCTATACACTGATGCCCAACGGTGCGGGCGGCAGTGGGAACAGCAGCGCGCTCAACAGTCCGTCGCCGACTCGAGCGGCCAGCTCTGCCGGGAATGGGTCTCTCTCCCCGCGCCACAGACGTCGGCGGTGGCGGCGGCGTGCGCTACATTGTGCAGGACACGCGCTGGCGGTTTGTCACCGAAGACAAGTTCCCGTGGCGCGGACATTTACGGGTCAGCCCAAACGGTACCGCGCCGGCCGCGGCAGCAGTGGTGCCCCTGGATCTGAGTTTGTTGACGTAAGGGGGCAGGGGGGGCTCTTTTGTGCCGATCCTTGACTTTGGAATGGAGCAGACTGGTTTCTTTGTTCTTTTTTTGCTCTTTCTTGTTCTTCTTCTTTACCCTTCTGTTCCTCTCCATCGATATTTGGCTGGTTTTGTGTAGACGTTATTCATTGAATTGTTTGACAAGGTGTGCATGCGAGCTCGTATCTATCGTACATGTCATTACACTGCCGTCCATTTGCTCCTCCTACAGACGGACAATCTCCCGCTGTGGGCTGATGGCGCCCGAAATGGTCCTCCACGACGCGGCCCCGCAGCAGCGTCTCCTGCACGAGGCCCTCGACGTGCTCCGGCTCGACCCGGCCGTACCACACGCCGTAGCCCGCCAGGGGGTGTGCACTCAAGCCGTCGGGCGTCCGCAGGGAGGGGGCAGGTATACAATCACGTTGCCCGCAAACTTGTGCCCGCCAATGTGCGAGATGAGGCCGACGCGGGCCGGCGTCGAGGCGCCCACGGCGCCAGAGGTCCCTCCGTGCTCGCGCCCTCGGTCAGGTACTCTTCCGGCTGCTGCGGCCCCCGCGCGACGTTGCATCCCACCCTCTGCAGCTCCCGCTCAAACGCCGTCTGCAGCACCGGCCCGACGATGCCGCAGCGCGCATCCCGCCCGCCGTGTCCGCAAATCAGCACCAGCACATCGGAATCGACTCCCGCACGCCGTACAGCAGACGCTGCAGCGCCGGCTTGCGCGTCAGACGATCCCGGTGGACGGGCGACAGGGCGCCGTCGTGCGCCGCGTGCAGCCGTTCGGGCAACAAGAAACCTCGTGCCAGCGCCTCGACGGCGTTAAAGGACAGCCGAGGCAGGTAGGGTATGTACGTGAAGCTGGGCAAGAGGTACACGGACGAGACTGCAGCTCCGCCAGCCGCGGCACGGACGGCGGAAACGACGCGTTGAGCACGGAGACGTGGTGGAACGGATCGCTGTACGTGCCCCGCGGCCAAACAGCTCTTGAGGTCGGCGGCCAGGTTGTCGCCGTGTCGGCGTCTTCGATGCGCGAGGGCCAGTCGGCGTGCCGGTGCACACCAGGACTGCTCGTTGTAGGCGGAGATGAGGCGTGGAGCGAGCCCTTGCGGTCGATGGGCAGGTCGGCGGGCAGGTCCGGCATGGGTTCGCAGGTGCAGGACGGCGACGGACACGAGGGGACGGTAGCAAGGGGAGAGGGGGGCGTTCCCGCTTGGGAGGCGGCGCTTGTTTGGGTGAGGCCGCTGACCGTGCAGGAAGAGGACGAAAAGAGCCGGCGCGTTGGCGGTCCCGGCTGTGTTGGAGACGACGGCCTTGTCGGGGCTGCGGCTGAACGTGACGACGAGGGCGGCAAAGAAAAGGGCGAGAGCGACGGAAACGAAGAGAGGGTGGACGAGAGGATCGGAGGCCGGCCAAGGAGGCGGCCGAGATGCACCTCGGGCCGGACATGGTGACGCTGGTCGGCCAGTCTCGCGAACGAATGATGATGCGGAAGAGATGGTCAAAGGGTCGTCAGTTGGAAACGAGGCAGACGACAAGAAGGACAGAAACGAGGGAAGGGGAGGAGGGAAGGAGGGAAAGAGGGAAGAAGTGAGATCGGATGCCGCCCGCCGGCCTTGGATGGATAGGGAAGGAGAAAGGGACGTCGACATAAGACAGCGAGAGGAAGCTGTCGCTGCTAATGCCACAGGCGCGATTGGCCGTCCGGGTGGGCATCTAGCGCCCTACCCTACTGTAGCTCTTCTCCGGGACCCGTTTAGGTCCGTTTAGGCTTTTAGGGGCTTTTAGCTATTTCGGTTTAACTCCGGAGCAGCTCCGAGCCGTCCATGTGGAAAATGGGAAGGCGAAGGAAGAGGAAAGTGCGGCCGGCGATTATAATGAGTCCGGGATAGAGAAAATGGAGAAGAACCAGGAAAAGAGAAGAGAAAAGAGAAAAGACTAAAGAGAGAGGAGAAAAGAGAGAAGAGAGAAGAGAGTACGATGTTCGTATTGATAGGGACAGTTACTAGAAATGGCAGACGGAACAGTATCTGCCCAGTAATACACTGAGATCCAAATTGAACGGTCATTCGTTTCTACGAGTGTGAAACCAGGATCAAATATTATGCTGTCATCCAAAATTACAACAGAAAAAGAGATAACACACATCCGTCAAATACATCATCGCTTTCCAAAGAACAGAATCAAGACCAAGCATCGTTGCGCGAGGTGTCATTTGGCTGTGATTAACCCTCTCTTGTAGAGACGGGTCAAGGATAGAAGGAAGGAGCCAACGAGCCCCACTCAACCGCAACTGCCTCCAGCGCCAAAAAGTTTACACCTCATCTCAGACGCTGAAAGTCGACAATGCAACAGACTCTGGCTTTCTGCTGACAACACAACACGCCAAGTCGTCTCGCCGACTCGAATTGCCGAATACACATGAGACACGCAGTCAAGCCCGCTGCTGGGCGGCATGCCGCGGCGTCCACCGACGGATATGTTCTCTCCGTGTCAGCCTCCGCCGCATCTTCCGCCTCCGCCGCGTTGTCTCTCGCAGTGCAGCCACCAGCCGCTGGCCGCGTCTCGACCCGCTCGTGCGCCGTCAATACGACGACAGCGTCCCTTTGAGCGTCCCTTTTCGGGCGGCAGACCGTCCTGTGGCCCAAAACAGACGAGGCCGTCGCCGCCTCGTCCCGCCAGGCGCCGCCCTGTCCTCGTTCTGGCCCTCGTCCTTGTCGGCGGCGTCGTCTACTGGGCCGCAGCCGACAGCTCGCCCGGCTCTTTGACGCCAACGGCCAGCGCCGGCTGGCGGCGGGCGGCGACGTTGGGCTCAATCGGGAGACGTTTGTGCCGTTTGTTGTGACTGCGCGGCAAGAGGTGTCGCCGACAGCGTTTGTCCTGACACTACGGCTGCCAGACGGCGTGTCGCCCGAGTCGACACAGGCTGCCATAACACAGGCGTGGCGGCACGGGCTGTGGTCGGTGGAGGTCAAGCAAGCCACAGCTGCAGATTGCGAGGGACTATACTCCGTTGCCAGGCGCGAGCGACGGCGAAGAGACTACGAGTATTCGGCTGTTTGTGAGGGTGGTGCCTGGCGGGGAGGTGTCCAAGTATCTGTCGCGACGGGCGGTGGGGTCGACGGTGGACGTGCGCGGGCCCCGGCTGAGCTTCGACGTGTGGCTGCGCGGTGGGCGCGTCGGAGCCGGCCAAGGACGGCGACGAACCGAATGCGAAACAGGTCGTCGTGCTGGCCGGCGGAACGGGCATCTCTACAGCGCTGCAGGCAGCCGATGCCGTCCTGGGCCGTGGCCGTAGAACGTCCGTCTCCATCCTGTGGGCGAATCGACAGGCCGACGACAGCGTCGGACTGGACGGTCGATGTGCGCGGGAACCCATCGTGGACGACATCAAGGCACTGCAGACACGGCATGGCGCCGACCGGCTGCGCATCCAGAGCTTTGTGGACGCACAGCAGTCGTGGATCACGGAGCCGGCCGTGCGGAAGGCGATGGAGGGCACAGCAGCGAGGGGGCGCGCCTGGTGGCCGTGGGCAAGCGCGGCTGAGGCGGCGATGCCAAGGACAGAGGCGAGCGCAGCGAGGACGGAGCAGACAAACCCGCCTGCGTCTACCACTCGGCGCGCGTGCTGGAACGACGCGAGGCGGACGCGCTGCGCGGACCAGACCCGGCCGGGACGTGCGCCTGTCCGAGCGCGGGCCGTCGGCCTCAACCTCGTGCTGGTGTCCGGCCCGACGGGTTTGTCCGCGTGGGCGGGCGCCAAGTCGTGGGCGGGCGGGCTGGAGCGGCAGGGCCCGCTGGGCGGCATTCTGGGCACATGGCAGCACGGGATCCGCAGACGTTTGCCCGCTGGCAGGTCCTGAAGCTGTGATGGGGCATTCTTGCGGGGCATACAGAGTCACCAGACGCACGAGTAGATAGACAAGGAGGAGCAGGCTGTATGCGAAAAGAGCCGTCCACAAAGGACGTCGCCGCCGGACGAGGACAGAAAGCAAGGCTCTTGAATAGCACTGGACAGAAACAAACACAAACAACGACAAAGCCGGCCTGTGAACACACTAACATACACGAGACGCAAACAGCAGCAACAGCAAAACCCCAGCCAGACAGACCCCCCGCCGAGATCACTATATGCTCTGCACTTTGCGGTAGGAGGCGGCTTCATGGTGCGGCGATCAGCTTGCCGGCATAGGGCGGCACGAGCGAGATGGCGCAGATGGCGACGGACGCGCCAGAGAAAGCCCAGGCTCAGCACAAAGGCCAGGTCAAAGTAGCCGCCCAAAAAGGCAGAGGAGCCGACATAGAGCAGAAAGGGTGCCGACAATGCACAAGATCATGACGGGGTGCCAGGTGACAATCTCGACGGCGACCATGAGCAGCTCGTTGAGCACGAGGGCCGTGTAGCTGACGGCGACCATGCGCGGGCCGTCGACCTCGGTCAGCAGCTGCGACAGGCCCTGGATCATGGCGCCCTGGTAGACGGAGACGAGGACCCAGACAAAAAGGTGCGGTACGACAGCGAGCGGCCCTCTGTGAGCTCCTTGTAGAGCTCGGGTACAGGTTGGCCAGGTTCTCGTCGACGGTCCTTGTCCAGGACCAGTGATGTACAGGCACTCGGCATGGCCCGTGTAGACCGAGTGGCGTAGCCGACATGAGCCCAGTCAAATGTACAGCTGCCCTCGGGGGCTCGAAGCGTCGATGGCGATGCTGAACATGGTCTGGCAGACAGGCCAACGATGAGGCCGCGGTGGATGAACAAACTGCGCCAGCTTGGCGCTGCGCTTGTAGCTGTTGCGGCCGTGCCACACGAGCAGCTTGGTGAGGTGGCAGAACTGCGTGATGCTAAAGTCGGCCGCCAGCGAGCCTGCCGGCCTCCTTGCCACGAGTGCCCACGCACGTCGGCCGCCTGGATCATGGACAGTCGTTGCCGCGCGTCGCCGATGCAGCAGACGCGCTTGCGCGTGTAGGCCTGATGAGCAGCGCGACGTCGGCCTTTTGCGTCGGCAGCAGCGCGGCCACACGTCGGCAGCTGCACCGCACCGAGACAAACGCGGTGCGCAGCGGGCCGGACAGAAGAGCGCCAGGACTCGCCGTCAATCAGCAGGCAGGCGTCCGTCTTGGCCGCAGAAAGTCCATGGCCTGCTGCGCCCCCCGTGCGCCGCGTCACCTGGCCACCGTGTAGATGGACTGGCCGGCGCCACCAGCTTGGGGCCTGATGGCCACGCACCGCGCGTCTCCACTTGTTCGCCCGTCAGCATCCAGATCTTGATGCCCGCGTTGCGCAGCAGCTCCAGCGAGGGCTTGACGTCGCGCTGCAGCTTGTCCTCCACCACGCCAGTCACCCCAGCAGCTCGAGGTCGGCCTCCAGCAGCGACGCCACCACCCGCTGCATGCCCGCGTCGCGGCCGCCCGAGAGCGCCAGCGACGCCTCTGGTACCGCGCCGCAAACGCGCGGTACTGCCGCCCGACAGCCGCTTGCGGCCCACCACCAGCGTCCGCAGGCCCTCGCGCGCCATGTTGGCCGTCTCCTCGTCCAGCCAGTCGTTGGCCGCCACAATCGACCCCATCACCGTGTCGGCGCCCTTTTGGTAGAACCAAATCCTCCGCGCGTCGGCGTCCGCGGCCGCCCCGCGCGCGCTGGTGAGGAACTCCACGACGGATGCCCATGCGCTTGCCCTCCGAGGTGAAGGGGAAGATGTCCAGGATGCGCACCTGCACCGCCGTCCGCCCCGTCTCCGTCGACACCAGCGTCATCCCTGCCGGTCGCGGTACGCCAGCCGCAGACCCACCGCCGCCGTCACCGCACAATGGCAATCTCGTCGGGCGACGCCGCCTGGTACGAGGTCTCCGTGCCCGCGCCGTCGTCCGTCGGCGTCACGTTGTGGCACAGCGCCAGCGCCAGCACAAGGTCGCGCACGCGCGTGCCAATCTCGCGCCGGGTCCGCGTCGCCGCGGCTGCGCTGCCGCCGGCCAGCGTCGACGACGGCGTGACCAGGCTGTCCGTCGCGCGGTCGGCGGCAAAGCCCTGCCGCACGTAGGCGGCCACCTCGTCCATGGCCTCGTTGGCATACGACACCGTGCCACGTGGATCTTCTTCATCTCCCATGTCGTTTTGCGTGAGCGTGCCCGTCTTTGTCGCTCAGCAGGTACTCGATGCGCCCCAGATCCTCGGGGATCGTGCTCGTGCGCACCACGGCGCCGGGCATGCCCGGGTCGCGCTGGATAAAGTACGAGTACACGCTCTTCCCCAGGTCCAGGTTGACGCGCAGGCTGATGGGCACAATCGTCGAGAAGAGCACGAGGAAGCGCCATGATCTTGACGTACCAGACGACGCCGCCCGTGCCGCCCGTGCCGCCTCCGTGGCCGCTGCCACGGCCCACAGGCCCTCCTCAATGGCCACGAGGACGATGGACAGGGCCAGCGTCAGCGCACACAGGATCTTTGTGAGCGAGTTGATCTCGTACTCGAGCAGCCCCGTCTTGGACCGCGAGGGCGCCGTCGACAGCGCCGAGCGCGTCTGCGGGCCGTGTAGACAATCACGGCCAGCGTCGTCGCGTGCGACGCAATCACCGTGTTGGCCCACGCCGTGTTGTCAATGGACAGCGCGGACCGTTGCGGGGCGTCGTCGCCCGCCTCGTCGTCGCCATCCAGCTCCACCGTGCCCAGAAACTCATTGACCTTCTTGTCGGGCTTGCCGCCCGTCACCCGCAGCCGCACAAACTCCTCGGTGGCCAGGGTTTGCGAGAGCGGCGACGCCAGCCGCAGCTTCCAGTCCGTCCGCCGTCAGCTGGTCTGTGCGGATAAACGTCTCGCCGCCCGCGTGGCCGCCGTCGTTTTCGTCCTCTGCTCCTTCTGGGTGGCCGAGCCGGGGTCGGGGTCGGGCCGGGGTCGGGCCGGGGCCCGCGAGGTGGACGGCTGGGGGGTCGCCGTCTTGGTCGTCGTGGTCGATGAGCAGCTCGTCTGCCGGCGGCGGCGGTGCGCCCACGTCCTGTTCCTGCCCCTGCTCGTGCTCCTGGGCGTGCGCGTCTTGCGACAGGCACTTGAGAATGACCACGTCCGCCGGCACGCGCTGGCCTTTGCTGAGCTTGAGCACGTCGCCCACCTTGAGGTCGCGCGCCTTCTTGGAATCTCGACGACCCTGGAGGAGGCAGGTCGCTGCCTCGCCGCCCGCGCCGGCCGCCCAGCCCTATCTGCTCCTCCTCCTCCTGGATGTCCGACAGCCGTGCCCGGTCATCCTGCGCCACCGCCAGCAGCCGACGCCGCTGTGCTTTTGTCGACGCGTCGGATCGCAGCGGGCGGCGCAGCGTCCCGGCCCCGATCCCTGCCCCGTCGCTGATGCGCCGCTCCGCCGAACCCGTTGGCGTCCAGGCCCCCGTGCACGGGGTCCACAAACTGCAGCGTCGTGTACGGCTCCGCATTGGCTTCGTTGTCTCGCCGCCGCCGCTCGACGTCGTCGTACGCCTCCTTGCCGAGCGTAATCATCAGCACAACGCCAGCGGCGCCACGTATGTCGACAGGTAGCCGATGCGCAGCTGCGGATCGCCTGGGAGAGGGCGACCAGGAAGAAAGTACATGTTGAAAAAAAAGGAAAACTCATTGTACAGCGTGACGGGCAGAAACGACCAGGCCGTGTACTTTGCGTTGGAGACCAGGTTGGGCGGGAAGCGCGTCGTCTGCGCGGCGCCGACCGTGACCACGCGCGACGCCGACGGGTCGTCCTGCTCGTCGTGGGGGGGGCTGCCGTCGTCGTCGAGCGCGATGCTGCTGGTGCCGGACATGAAGCTGGCAGTCGCAGTCGGCCCGTCAGGCTGTGCAGCGTGTCTTGTGCAAACGACCGTCGAGGGCCGCTTCCGCTGCCGCCGCCGCTGCCGCTTCCGTGGCCTCCACCATGGCCGTGACCCAGCAGCCCGTCGTCTTCTGCATTGGCGTACGAGTCCCGCCGCGACGGCGACCCTCGTCGTCGTCGGCCAACAGACCCCGCGCATCTTCGTCGTTGTCAGCATCGTGGACCGCCGCCCGTCCGTCCCAGCTCGCCAAAGCCCCGCCGCGTTTGCCGGCTCGTCGCAGGCCGCCCATGCGGAGGCTGCGCAGGGCAATGTTTGTAGGCCTTGTGCCGTGGCCGTGGCTGCTGCCAGCGTCCCCGAGCGGGGTCGTCTTGGGGTCGAGCTCGTCGAGGTCGAGGTCGAGATCAAGGTCAGAGTCGGAGTGGTCGGACGGGGAATCGGGCGGCTCGGTCGGATGGTAGGGCCGGTTGGGAAGGCATCCCGTTGGAAGAGAAGCAGTTGAGAGAGATATACAAGGAGAGGGGGAGAGGAGGGTGGCTGTGGCCTGCCGCTAGAATGTGATGGAGTTTGCGTTCGCGTTCGAGACGACGTTGTTTTGTTGTCGTCGATGCAAGAATGCATATGATGATCGCGAGAGCCTCAAAAGCATCGACTGCCCGGCATGAGTCGACGGACGACTGTTTGCTGCCAGATATCGATCGTCTCGCGAGTACAGTGTCGCTTGTGCCTCTCTTCTGTGCGGTTACGTCTCGAGTGCGGCTGTCGTCGTGGTTCACGTGTGATGAAGAACGAAAGAAACAAAGTGTGTCGATGTGGCGTTGCTCACTACGACGTAAGGCCAGGATTAGGGGTCTTGGGCTAGTGGCCATTCTTTCTCGTCTTTCCCCTGTCGGGCTGCGTCATCCGCTAAAGGGCTGCCGCACAGCGCTGGAAGACAGCTGAAGACAGCTAAAAGACGCTGGAAGACAGCTGAAGACAGCTGAAGACAGCTAAAAGACGCTGGAAGACGCTGGAAGACAGCTGGAAGAGCGCCAAGAGCGCTAAAAGATGCCCCACAAGAGCTGCACGATAGGGGCTGCGACGCTCGTTTCGCTGGAGAAGGCGCGACCGACGACGGGGTGTATCTTATCGTCGTGCGCACAGTTTCGGCAGGACCTCCTGCCAAGACATCCCGTTAGCTGCATTCCCACGGCATTGCTCTAGGCAGTCCTTCTCGATGAGGACAACTGGCGACTGCAGTACGAGTAGCTCCTGCCTGTTTCCATGTTCCCGGCTTTCCGCACGCCCCAGACAGCCACAAACGGCCAAACACGCCCAGACGGACCAGACGCACCTGCCTCTGCATCCATTCCATCATCGTGGCCACTTTCCCTCGGCATATCCCAACTGAAATCCCAAATTCCAAATCTGACATTTGAACTCTCAACTCTCAGTTTCAACTATCAACTCTAAACTCTGTGCCACAACTTTCTTTCCGTCTTTCGTGCATCTCTTCCTGCTTCACCTTCTTGTCCACCATCCGGTTCAACCTACACAACCGCCACGTTGCAGCCTCGACGTCGCCAGTTCCCGGCACTGTCCGCACACCACAATGACGTGCGCTCTACACTGCAACAGTCTGACTCGAACCTGATCTCGCCCTGTCGTGTTGCCCTATTGCAGCACATTCGGACTCTGGTTGGTCTCTCTTGTCTGTCTGGTGTTGGCCACTTGGCTCTTGTCGTCCTCGTCTGTTATGGCGTCGTTCTGTTCTTTGGCGTCGTTTATCGTTCCTGGACCAGTCGCCTCTCTCTCATTTAACTTGCTGTCCACTTTTTCCTGCGCGTCCCTTTTCTCGCTCCACCCCTGTCGACTCAGTCGCAAACCTCCTTTTCGAGCTTCTTTCTTTCCTTTCTTTTTCTCTTCATTCACCATCTTGGACTCATTGTTTTCTTTGCGCTTTGTCGCTGTTCGATCCTGCCATTTCCTCTTCACACAGCGATGGCGCGGTACTGACGACAGCACAGCTCCTTTGACCGTTGATCCCGTCTGTACACGAAATCGATTACAAGACGCAAAGACTCAAAGGCTTAAACCTCCGACACGCCTTCACTTCCACCGCGTCAGCGAATCCGTCGCACGCCATGTCGTCCGGCGAGCCGAACGCGGCATGGCACCCGGCCTTTATGCCACACACAGCCGACACGCCGCATAAGACACCAAACCCACCGTCATCACAGCCAGAGTCGAGAAAAATAGATGCAACAGAGACAAAAGAGCCTTTGACTTTGACTCTTGACCCAGAAGCTCACAATGGCCACGATGAGTCGGGCGCCGATGCGTGGTTCCCCGAATACGATGCCGGCAGTCCGTGGACCGAGAAGCCACCCGCCCAATCGTCTGGCGAAGCACTGAGTGCGGCTCCTAAAGTCGCACCAAATCCATCCTCCGAGTCTCCTGCCCAGCCATCTGTCGGACCACCCGTTGAAGCGCCCGTTGAAGCGCCCGTCGAAGCGCCTGTCGAGGCGCCGTCGTTTCTTCACCCCTTGACTCAACACCAGAACCTGCCGCCGCTGCACCGCCTCCGAGGAGACAGAGCGCACAGAACCCGCGACCACACCCGTTGCATCCTCCGTCGCGTCCCCCGAAGGCGAGATTGCCTCCGGCCGCTTCAGCACGACATCCTTCACGCGCACCGTCCCCAACGACGTCAACTGGGACGCCGAGGAGGACGAGCCCGAGTGGAACATTTCGCGCACCGACACCGACCCCTTTACGCAGTTCATGCCGTCCACGGAGCGCTCCAACTCGTTTCCAGTCGTGCCGCCTCAGCCAGACACCGCCCAATCTGAGCAGCAACCGCTGGCTTCGACGCAGGCCATGGACGTAATCCAGGAGGTGGGCAGCGAGGTCACGGCGGATGCCGAGGAAAAGGAGACTGTTGTTGCTGATGCGTCTCCGCCTGCCGAGGTCGAGGCGCACGTCAAAGAGGGCGTCGATGCCTGGATCTGGGCTCGGACACCAGTGGCGATGCCGAGGACTCATTCTTTGCTGGTGGCGCAGCCGACGACAGGGCGGAAGCGGAAGAGCCCGAGACGCCAGCCTGGGAGGTGCCCGATGCGCGCTTCGAAGAGGGTGTGCCTCTGATTCCCCACGCTGCTCCTGAAGCCGGCCCGAGGCTGAGGCTGTTCCGGAGGTTGTTGCAGAGACTGCGACAGAGGCGGTTGCAGAGGAGCCGGCTGCGCCGGCAAATGATCCGTTCAGCGAGACCGACGGCGAAGGCGACGACGACGACTTCTTCAACCATGTCGGTGCATCGGCCACGCCCCAGCCGAGCCTGAGACTCAGACAACAGCAGCACCACCATCCGCACCTCCTTCTTTTGAGCGCAAGTCGACGTTTCAGGTGATGCAGTCCTTGAACGTGGACGACGGCGATGAAGAGGACTCGTTCTTTGCGTCACAGGTCGCGGACGGCTCGATCCACGAGGAGCCCGAACCGATGGAGGGGCCGCAGAAACGACAGAAAAGACAGAAAAGCCCAACGGAGATGCTCCCGACTTGGCAGACCAGTGGGCGGCTTTACTGGAAGACGACGAGGACGAGGGCTTCCTCGAAGACTCGGATCCCACGCCCGCGACCGGGGCAGAGGCGGAGACAGACGCAAAAGCCATCGATCCGGCGGCCTTTTTCGGCGACGACGACGAGGGTTTCTTGGAAGACGACGTAGAGGAACCCACGGGCGAGCGTGTCGTGCCTCAGCAGCAACAGCAGCAGCAGGCGCCCGCAAGCAACCGCTACCTGCCCCAGGCATCGCCAGCCCAACCACAGCAGACGCCGCAGCCGACATCAAACCCGTACTTGCCAACGACTCCCTTCACAACCTCGCAGCCCGTGTTTCCGTCTCCCTATGTCACGCCTGGGGCCGCACCCAGCCAGTTCCCCCAATATGGCTACGGCGCTTCGCCCCAGCAGACGCCTCCTGTCCAGAATGCGTCCCGCCCGCCACTCAGCACGGCCCAGAGCTTTGCCGATAAGTCCAAGGGCGGCTACAGCTCGCCATACGATCTGCCCATGGACATTGTGAAGCAGCCCAAGAAGCGCCAGAGCATGCAACATCTACAGCAGCAGCAGCAGCAGTCCCCAGTGTCGGCACCGCCCCAGGCCACCGGCCCACCACGGAGCTCCAGCGTCCAGGGCTACTCGTCCAGCAAGGGCGCTTCTTCTGCCAACCGCTCCATGGCTCCTCCTGCCGTTCCGGCTGCCGTGTGCTGCTACCAACCCGGCGGCCTTGAAAACACCTCCAGTTCGGAGCGACAGCTTCTTCGAGGACCTGCCCATGCTGCCCAAGGTGCGCCCGGCATCTCGTCACAGCACCCACTCGCCGACGCAGCATTCTGCTACGGTGTCCCGCCGCAAACCCCCAACACCCTCATTACCCACCCCAGGGCCCGTCTCAGGCGCCTCCCCTCCCCCTCCTCCTCCTCCCGCTGCTGCTGTTTCTCCTTACACCCCGGCGCCTCAACAGGCGCAGACGCCGTCTGTCCCGCCACCGAGCACGCACTATGCACCACCGACCTCCTCCTCCTCCTCCTCCTCCTCCTCCTCCTCCTCCTTCCCAGCAACCGGCACAGGCGCCCAGCGCGGCCATGGGCGGCCTTGTCGCCCCTCCGCGCGCGAACCCCTATGCCTCTCTGCAAAACGGCCCGCCGGCCGCCACGCCTCCCGCTGCTGGCTCGACGCGCTACTCGCCCTCGCCCAACCAGCTTACCACGCCCAATGCCGCCGGCGTTTCTAGGCGCTACTCGCCCGCACCGCCTCCCGCGTGCCTTCGGCTGGCTATGTGCCGGCCCCGACACCGCCCATCCTGGCCCACCAGCCACGCACATCGAGTCCTCTTGCGCACTTGAAATGTCCTACGAAAAGCCGAGAGCATCTTCCATTGGCCACCAGGTGACGTATGCCGACGCACAACAGCAGCCCCAACAGCAGCCCCAGCAGCAACCGCAATACAATGCCGAGCGCCGCAGCAGCTCGTCTGTCTTGAGTCGCGCCTCAATCGCGTCCCCTCGCTGCCGCCCACGCGCGAGGAAGAAGAGGAGTCGTCCGCGTCGGTGCCAGTGCCGGCGTCTGCACCGGCCATGCGCCAGACGCCGCCACCCTACAGCCACAGCCAGGCCACGCTGTCTCCGCCCAAGCGCATCCTTAGCTATGCGCCGCAGACGGACGGCCAGCGCTCGCCCCCGCGCCGCTCGCAGACCCAGTCGCCCGGTGCCCTGTACGGTGGCCACCGCCCCGTGACGCGTGTCGTCGACCCCATCCCGCGGCCGTCGTCTGTCCACGAAGCGGTTCCGGCACCGCCCGCACCTGCAACCACTCGTCCCCGCGCGGCCTCGCAAAATCTCAATCTGGTCCCCCCCACCGACGGCTCCGAGACCGACCCGCTGCAGCGCTGGAAGGGCGCGCCCATTTTCGCCTGGGCCGTCGGCGGCACCTTTGTCTATTCGTTCCCGCAAGACGTGCCCCGCTACGGCATGAACCAGGCGCTGCCCATGATCCACCGCGCGGCCGGCGAAGTCTCTGTGAAGAACATCAAAGAGATCTTGCCGCTCGACAACGACCACCTGGCCAAGTTCCCCGGCCCGCTCAAGGGCAAGTCCAAGAAGAAGGAGGTGCTGGCCTGGCTGAGTTCCGGCATCGAAGTTTGGAGCGGTCGCTGCCGTCCCAGAGCAACGCTTTTGGTGTGCAGCCGTCGCACGAGCACAAGAGGCTCGAAGAGCGAGTGCTGCTGTGGAAGATATTGCACCTCTTTGTTGAGCACGACGGGGTCCTCGAGGGCAACGCGGCCGTTGAAAAGGCCGTGCGCAATGTCCTGTCGCCCGATGCCGGGGGAGCCGCGGACCCGTCCACGACGTCCGCGTCTCTCACAAGTCCCAGTGTCGGTGCTGGCTACCCCGGCTTCCAGACCGGCGCCTCCCAGCACGCACAGGCCGATGCCGTCGACTCCACCGTGGTCGAGCAGATCCGCAAGAGCCTGCTGCTGGGCGACAAGGAAAAGGCCGTCTGGACGCCGTCGACAAGCGGCTGTGGGGCCACGCCTTTTTGATCGCAGGCGCCGCCTCGCGCGACCTGTTCAAAAAGGTCGCCCAAGAGTTTGTGCGCAAGGAGGTCAACACGCCCGGGCTGCACAACGAGCCGCTGGCCGCCCTGTATGAGGTCCTGTCGGGCAACCACGAGGAGTGCGTCGACGAACTGGTACCGTCCACGCGCGGCGGGTCTTCACCTGATGTCGGCGGACGAACGCTGCGCAGACGAGTACAGACAAACGACCTTGGCGGCCTCGACACGTGGCGTGAGACGCTCGGCCTGATCTTGAGCAACCGCAGCGTCGACGACGTCCAGGCCATTAACTCGCTGGCGGCCTGCTGTCTGGGTATGGCCGGGCCGAGGCCGCCATGTCTGTTATCTCTTCTCGCGCAGCGTCACCGTCTTTGGCGGCCTCGACGACCCGGCTGCCAACGTGGTCTTGCTGGTGCCGACCACAAGCGCCAGCCGGAGGCGCTTGCCAAGGAGACGGACGCCGTGCTGCTCAGCGAGGTCTATGAGTACGGCCTGTCGCTGGCCTCGGCGGCATCCCCTGCGTTGCACTCGGGGCACCCCACTTGGCCGCGTACAAATTGCAGCACGCCATGGTCCTCGCCGAGTACGGTCTGCGGGACAAGGCCCTGCAGTACTGCGAGGCCATTGCCGCCGGCATGGGCGCCCAGACCCGCCGCTCGCCCTACTACCACGTGCTGCTCGAGTCGGCCGTCGACGACTTGACGAAACGCCTCAAGCAGGCGCCCAAGGAAGAGTCCAGCAACTCGTGGATCCCCAAGCCCAGCATGAACAAGGTGTCCGACACCGTCTGAACCGCTTCAACAAGTTTGTCGCGGCGACGACAGCGAGGGGCCGGTGCAGGCAGCGCTGGCGGCGAGGCCGGGCCGAGAGCGGTCCCTTCTCTCGCATCACCGGCGGCACACCGACGATCAGCCGGCCTCCCTCGCGGTGGTATGGGACCGGGTGCGACGGGCATGGAGATGTTGGCCAGGCCACTATGAACAACATGAACAGCGCATTGACCCAGAGCCCCAGCTACGGTATGCTCAGCGGCGCCCTCAACGGCGCTGCTACTGCACCGCCCGCGACACGCGCCGCATCTCGCTATGCGCCGGGTGCTGCTCAGCCCGCCCAAGCGCAAAGTCAAGCGGCTTCTGCGCCGACCGCGGCCCTCGCCTCGCCACCCATGATCCACAGCCCCTACGACCCGCACGCCGGTTACACGCCGCTGGGCGTGTCGCCCGGTTCTGTGATGACGCCCGCAGCAGCGCCGCCATCGTTCAACCCCTACGAGCCCGCCGCGGCATTGTCGCCCCGTCGCGTGTCGTCTGACCACTCTGTCTCGGGCGAGACTGCTTCTGGGTCCGCGCCCTTTTCCTATTCATCGTCGGCACCAACGGCTTCGGGACCGCTGGTGCCGCCGGCCATGCCCGCACTGGCACGCAAAGCTTCCGAAATGTCACTGGGCACACCGCCGATGCCAAGCCTCGCGCGCAAGTCGTCGTACGCGCCACTGACCCATGCCGAGCCTACACCGCCCACGCTGCCAGCCGAGACCTCGGCCTACAACCCCTACGCGCCCCCGAGCGAGCCGGCTGCCGCTGCCGCCAACGGCCCTGTCTCTGCTTCTGCATCGCCGTATGCCCCGGCTGCGTCGCCATATGCCCCGGCTGCGTCGCCGTACGCGCTGCGGCTGCAGCGAGCAGCAGACTGCTGCCACGGAGAAGCCGGCCACCGAAGAGCCCGCCACCGAAGAGCCCGCCGAAGGGGCAGTTCCTTCTTACGGATACCAGGCGCCTTCGTATGGCTACGAGCCACCGTCCATGTCGTCGTTTGAGCCCGTCTCTGGCGAGCCGGCCGCTGCGACCAGCGAGTTGGACGGTGTCGCTCAAAGCCTGAATGGCAATGGCGACGCCAACGGCTCTGGTGGCTACGAACCCCCGTCGTTCCAGCCGTACAGCTACGAGCCGCCATCGTTTGAGCCTGTGGATGCCGAGGGAGGTGCTGATGGTGACGAGGCCTCTGGGCCGCCGCAGAACAAGGGCAAGGGCAAGGGCTTCATGGACGACGAGTTTGACGACATGCCGTCAGTAGCGCAGCGTCCGAGCCGACGGCAGCGGAAAGGTCGCGCGATGAAAAGGACCGCGAGAATGCAGAAATGTTCCGCAAGATTGCCGAGGAGGAGGGTAAGTCTGTCCGCAGGCAAACTAAACCAATCATGTGTTTTTGCTAACAGTGTAGCCAAACGTGCTGCGGCAGAAAAAGAGGCCAAGACCAAGAAGGGCTGGGGCCTCACGTCGTGGTGGGCAAGAGGACCCGGGCGGTCTCGCAGTGCCGGCAGCGGTAGTGCTTCTGGATCCGGCAGCGGTGCCGGCGAACCCCCCAAGGCCGTGCGCGCCAACCTGGGCGAGAAGAGCTCGTTTGTCTTTGACCCCGAGCTTAAGCGCTGGGTCAACAAGAATGCCGGCCCCGAAGACCAGGCCGCCAAGTCCGCCGCGCCGCCGCCCCCGCCGCGGTCCAACCCGCACTCGGCCACGTCCACGCCGGCGCCGCCAGCCGGTGGAGCGTACGGCATGCCTGGCATGCCTCCCCCGTCGTCGTCCGCCCGCCGTCATCGGCACCTCCGATGATGTCCATGCCCCAGCCATGGCGCGCACGTCGTCTGCGGCCAGCAACGCCTCGGGCCCACCCACAGGTCTTCCTTCGGGTTCTGCGCCGCCCAGCCGGCCGGCCACCAGCATGAGCGACGCCAATAGCATTGACGACCTGCTGGGCGCAATGCCCGGCCCGCGCAAGGCAGGGGCTAAGAAGGGCCGCAAGAGCGGGCGGTACGTGGACGTGATGGCCAAGTAGATGCCACAAGGGATGTGTGGCGATGTCGATGAGTGGACGTGTTGGTGTTTTTGCTCTGTTGTCAACGTTTATACGTGTATACTTTTCTTCTTGTGGACTCATACTGTGAAGCGGCGTTGCTTCAGTCTTGATTCTCTCATCTTGTTCTCATTCTGTTCTCATCTTGTTGTTTCTTGTTTTACTGCTTGGTCTTCTTTCACCCTTCCACACTCTGTACAAAACGGGCGTTTGTCTTCTTGAAGAAGACTTGGCGGAAAGCATACTCTATTCTGTTGTAATTCACACACTATTAATTGACGGTTCAGATCTTGCCATTTTCAGGCTTTCAGAATTTACTTTACTTTTACTTCACTTTTACTTACTTTCAGACAACCCAGACTGTTTAGAGCACATTTACTTCCAGACTGCTGTACTTATATACATGTATTTGCTAACAAAATGGAAACATTTGCATTTCACTCATTATATAGTTTCATCCCATTTTTCTTGGTGTGGGAGTCGTTCTCGGCTTCCTATCGTCGTCGTCTTCCACTGTCCGACCGGTGCCAACGCCAGCGCTTACTTCTTCTCGCGCTGGCCGTAGGCCTTGGTGCATAGTCGCCGCCTTGCACAATCAGATCCTGCGGGCGGTAGTCGAACTTGCCGCTCAGGTAGCTCTCGAGGATGCCTTGGTGCCGTCGGCGTAGCGCTTCTGCGCGTCCAGCGAGGTGCCCGACATGTGGGGACCATGGCGTTGCCGCCGCCGTAGGGGTTCTTGGCGTAGCGCAGGACGTGGTCCTTGGGCGCCGGCTGGGGGAACCAGACGTCGCCGCCGTAGCCGCGCAGGTGACCCGACTTGAGGGCGGCGGCGACGTCCTCCTTGACGACAATGGCGCCGCGGGCCGTGTTGACCAGCACGAGCCGGCTTCATCTTGGCAATCAGCTCCTTGTTGAAGAGGCCGCGCGTCTTCTCGTGCAGCGGGCAGTTGATGGTCACGACGTCGCACTGGGCGACGAGCTCCTCGAGCGTGGCGACGCGGCGGCAGCCAATCTCCTTCTCGACCTCGGGGCTCAGGGGCTGGTAGTCGTAGTAGAGCAGCTCCTTGCAGTCAAAGGGCTTGAGGCGGCGCAGCACGCGCTCGCCGATGCGGCCGACGGCGACGGTGCCGACGACCTTGCCCTCGAGGTCAAACTCGTTCTTGGCCGCTCGGCCACGTTCCAGTCGCCGCGCTCAATCATCTCGTGGGCGGGACAAAGTTGCGGACCAGCAGCAGGATGGTCATGACGACGTGCTCCGCCACGGACACCACGTTGGAGCCGGTGACCTCGGCAACGGTGATGCCGCCGTTGGTCTTGTTGGCGGCATTGAGGTCGACGTGGTCGGAACCAATGCCGGCCGTGATGGCGATCTTGAGCTTCTTGGCCTTGGCCAGGCGCTCGGCCGTCAGGTAGCCGGGTGGAAGGGCGTAGTGATGATGATCTCGGCGTCGACCAGCTCCTTGTCAAAGGTTGAGTCCTCGCCGTCCTTGTCCGAGGTCGTGACCAGGGTGTGGCCCTGGTCCTCGAGCCACTTGCGGATGCCGAGCTCGTTCTCGGTTGTGCCGAGAAGCTCAGGGACCTAGAGGGGGGAGTTAGCAGGGCGGTACGGAGCACCGTGGTGGTGGTGTGGTGAGGTTGCCTGTGAGGCGCCCGGCCGCAAGGGAGAGGAAGAGCTTACATCTGTGGCGTGCTTGCCACCGTCGTAGAGAACGAGGAGAACCTTGACCTGTTTGCTTGTTAGTATGTTCCTATGAGTCCAAAGGGTGGTGAGCCACGGTCGTGAGGAGGCGTACCATTTTGAATGCGGGTGGGTGGATGTTTCGGTAGGCGTGGATGATGTGAGGTCGAAGAGGTGTTGGGATATAAGGAGGCAGAGAGTTGGAGATGCGATGAGAAGTGAAGAGGAGGAAGAAACAGAAAGGGAACGGACGAGAAGGAACGACGGGGTGAGTTGCTTTATAGCAAGCTGCGCCCTTGGAAGGAGCTTGCTCGGCGATCGTCACCATCAGGCAAGAGCGACCAGGACGACAGGAGAGAGCGAGGGGAAAGAGAGAGGAGGGGAAGGAGGCGCAAAACGGTGGCAGCAGAGACCAACGAGATGGGTCGATCATGGCGGCAGGTGCGTCGTGTGTCGTATGGAGAAGCTTCGACGTACCAGTGAGTGTGGATGGACATCGCCCGAGGCCATGCGCCTTCCATCCCGGGAAGGGGTTTGTCGGAGAAGTGGAGCCCTGACAAGAAGGCAAGACGACTAGGGGGACAGAGGAAACAAGCTCCCCGAGGCAGAGCACGACGTAGAAAGAGGCAAATGAGGCTAAAGAGGCAAAAGACGCCAGAGCGGGCGGAGAGGCGATCAGGCAGGCCGGACACGGCGGCACGAGGGGAGGGCGAAGGCACAAGGGAGAGTGGGAGAGTAGGAGAGCAAACAGCACAGCAAAACGGCAGTGATTACGTAGTGTTGCTCCGTTTCTACCAGCCGACTACAGGGAAAGAACGGCCAACAGCGACCGTCTCTCTACCACTTCCAAACTCCCGACTTGGAAGCCGTGACGGGGCCGCAAAGCATGGATCACGGCTGCGCCAGGGATACTGTTGCCTGGCCATGGGCAGCAGTACGAGAGAGTGCCGATTGGGACGTCTGAAGCAAAGGAAGGCCACGCACTCGCTGGACCGGAGGGTTTGCTGGTCCGGGCATCTCAACGCGTGACTGAGGAGGGATGCAACCAACGCCAGCGTCAAGCTGAGAGAAGTCCCAAGTAAAAGAGGGGAAACGGAGGGAAACGGAGACGCGTCGGGGCCATCTCCGGAAGCTACGAGCGCCGTTACGGAGAAGTGCCGTTCAGTGCAAAGTGCAAAATGCACAGTGCAAGCCCCAAACGCACAGTGGTCTATGAACGCCCCATTGTAACGATCCGGACGCCCGCGCGGTTAGGACGAAACTCGGCAGTAAGGAGGGGTGAGTGTGAGCGACATCGACCAAACGACACCAAGAGACTCCGTCATGTAATACTTTGTAATGTTGTACCTTGTACGTTTGTGTTTGGGTCGTGCGGTCGTCCGCCTCCTCATTCTGCCAGTCTCATGGCCCCATGCTTCCATGCGGCTGCCCCGCTTTCCAAGTGTGTAGTGTGTAAAACGGAGATGTGTCGGCGGAGGCTCGGGATCCCAGGTGATGTGGGGCACGTCCAAGCCCGGCGCTTGAATTATGGGGCACTTTGGTGCGGACCGGGCAGCTCAACGTCCGTCTTTGCCTCTCCTCTTTCTACGCCTCGTGCGAGGATAGTCGAGTACCAGCGCCATACGAGTACTCGAGTAGTTACGAGGACATACTCTGAACTCAGCATGTTTCGTAAGGGGCCACAGAATCGGGCCATATGTAGGCTGGCAGAAGAGGGCCCGCAGACCATGAAAAGATGGGAATAAACACGGCCGGTGAGGGTGAGACGTGCGAATTAAGTGTTATTCGACTCTCTATGTACGAAGTACAGATGTTTCACAGTAACACGGCAACCAGATTTCGACCAAGAAGCGGGGACCTGAGCCGCGTTGACAGTGGCATGCAAGAGGTGCAGGAGGGAGGGGAAAGAATGCATGCACATCCAGTACAGCTGTCAATGTGGAGTACGCCTGACAGAAACGTGTGTGACCAGCGGAGCCGGCGAAAGAGGCTCGGCCGGTGTGAGATATGGTGTGCATCAAGTGCAAGCAGTGAGGGGAAACGGCATTGGGGAGACTGAAAGTACTCTAGAACCGTCCAATGGATACGAGCCAGCGCTTGCGAGATGGACACGCAGAACGCGGGAAAACGGGCGAGGAAATGCAAAGAGGCAGGAAAGGCAAAGGCGGAAAGGCAAAGGCGGAAAGGCAAAGGCGGAAAGGCAAAGGCGCGAAAGGCAAAGGCAGGAAAGGCAAAGGCAGGAAAGGCAGAATAGGCAGAAAAGTGGAAAAGGCGGAAAAGGAGAGAAAGAGATTGTTCCTGCGGCGTCTGCACTGGCCCTGACGGAGAAGCACACCGTGGCGGGTGTCAGCAACCGAGTCTATGGGACATAAAGGTCACAGAGAGAGCAGCACGGGCAATCGATGCAAGGGTATTCCATGGGACATGTCTTTGGAACCGGACATGTCAGCGAGCGTGTGAGGGCTCGGCCTGCCTCCCAAGGAGACTGAGGATGGACATTGATATCGGCCTTGTGCCGTTTGACGCCTTTGATGAAAGCTCGGGTCGTTGCCGTAGCAAAAGACACGCGTTCCTTGCAAAACGGACGGACTTGGCTCGGCGAGAAGCGAGGAGACGGTGGCAATGGGACGCGAGACTGGTGTACACCGAGTACGCCGTACGCCTGTTGGGGGCCTGGATGGCGCTGCGGCAGCGCGCAGGCCAGATGGAGCCTTGCCTTTCCGAGAATGCGAGGGTGCTGAGGCAACGAGAGACCCCCGATAGCCTTGCGTGCAGGGACTTTTTCGTTGTTCCCGAGTCGTTGTTCTTGGGTCGTTGTTCCTGAACGGGCGCGGCAATTCGTCGACGAGATCCACTCGGAGATCCGTTGAGTCAATGGCGACGTCACTCGTCCCGTCGCTCATCGGCATCTGCGAGGCTGAAGGCTGGCAGCTTTCTGCGCCGGCCAGCAGCCAGTGGCCAAGGCGATCCGGGTGCATCCTTTCGAACCCGCCCGAGCGCTAGAACATCGGACCGCCAAAAGGCCGATTTGCTTCTCCAAAAGAAGACATCTCCCAATCGAGATGCCATGCCGAGCGATCTCCCATGTGGACAGTGTGTGCACCATCTGCACCCCGTCGTCATGGACAGCTTTGACATTGGCTGGGCCTCCGCACGACGGCTGGCTCTAGAAGTAACAGCGTCCCGTTCCCACCCTTCCGTAGATCTGTTCCTGTGTGTCCGCGTGTGTCCACGTGTGTCCGTGTGTGCTCCTGTGTGTTTCTGTCCGTGTTCCCGTCTGTACCTGCAGCTAGGATGCTTCTAGCGGCCTGTCACAGGAAATGTGTGCCACTCTGGTTCAGGAACAGCGCGGCATAGCGTTGCCGTGTCTTGGAAACGGTGTGGTGTGGGCGGACGAGCAATAGTAGTTGGGCTCGCACGATATTCGGTGGGTGGGGGTTGAGTTTTGATTTTTGAGGATTGAAGACTGAGAAAGGAAAATGGACTTTTGTCTCCTTTTACAACGCCTTCTGCACCAGATCGACCACGTCAAAGTAGATGGCCTGGGGCTGTGCCCGACTGTCGCTCGCTGCACTGGTTCCAGCCAAGCCCAAGCCCACCACCAGTGTCCGCGTCTCGTTTGGATCCCGCAGCGCCAGCAGACTGCCAATCTGAGCAGCCACGAGCTGACCAAACGTCTCACGGGCCTCGCCGCCGGCGCCAAAGAGGGTGCGCGGTGTGAGGTGGGTGGAGGGTAAGAGCCCGGTGCCAGTGCGGGGACCGAGAGGGAGGGCGGCGTCGACAGAAGCGGCCGACGGGGCGGAGAGGGGCACTTGGATCTAGCTGGTCAGCGACGAGCAAGAAACGAGAAACGAGGGCAGAACACGAGGACAGAAGAAGCAAAGACAGGAGCAAAGACAGGACAAACCCATTGGGCGAGACGGCCGGACTGGGAGACGAGGACGAGGATCTTGTCGCGGAAGTAGGACACCTCTGCTTCGGTGGGCACTCCGTTGACGGTGCCGGTGGCAGTTCTGGTCTTGGCCGGAAAGGGGGCGCCCTGGACGGGCCCAGAATCGGGAGCAGCGACGTCAGCCATTGTGTGTGTGGAGGTCGCGAGGTCGACAGACTGAGAGCTTGTGGATGTCGTTTGAGGAAGAGGATGAAAGAGATGTTTGGAAGCTCGACGTGAACCCCTCTGTCGAGTGAGGAAGGAACCAATAGGGTTCGACTGTTGGACCCACTCCAGCTCCTCGTACCTTTTTGTGAACAGCGCTCTGTTTTCACAATACACGGCAAGAGCTACCGGGTGAAGATGGGTCAAACAAGTCATTACGGATAATTGTATTATTCTGTTCAAGAAGCGCAGCCTTTATGCATGGCCACTTTTTTTGTAAACGAGACGTTTGTAAACGAAACGGACGCCTCTATGTTTGACTGCTGTGTGGAGTCGTGACGGCGGAACAGTTGCAATACCAAGAGTTGACTTTGATCAGGGCTCGTCGTAACAGCACAGTATTCTTTTGTGAATAAAAGTTGATTTTAACAGATCCTTCAATATAGAGACCAACTCGCAAAAAGAAATAGAACAAAAGAACAAAAGCAAACAAAAAAAGTTGTTCTTCCTCATTTTAGGACCCGGGGGTATTCGAAACCCCGACCTAGGGATCTGCAATCCCTCGCTCTACCACTGAGCTACACGTCCGGAAGTTGGAAGCACAACTGCTTGTTGGCGCCGAGGCTTCTTAGCTATCTATATGTAGAATGAATGGGGGACTAGCTGACTTCTCTCTTTGTATTCATTTGGTTTCCGAATAAGATAAAAGTTAACACACACAAATATTCTTCTTTCTCTTATATTTTCATTATTGTCTTTTATCTCCTATTTGTCTCGCTCGTCGAATGCACCGCTCAAACCAAACAACCTTGTGGCAGACACGTAGAGCTCAACGCCTGCACAAGCTTACGACGCACCCATTGCATCATTGTATCCTGTTTGGCACGGCATACCAACAACAGCGTCTCTTTCCACCTCCAACAGAAGATCTGCTTCTGCAGACTGCTGGTCAACGATCCGGTCATCAAGTACTGCTAGTCATTGCTCGTCTTCTGATGCTGGCGGCGCCGCAGCGCAAGCAGCTGCAGCGCATACCGGCCTTCAACCCCATTGGCTCACCCGGCGGCGGCCACGGCCTGCTGGTTCAGGGCCCGGAACAATTGTATTTCTGGGTTGTCACCGTTACGCAGACCAGAAACAACTCCACCACACTCTGTGGTTCCAGATGCTGATGCTGGCTGCTTGGCTGGTTGCTGACACCGCCTGTGCAAAGAACGTTGTGCCATAGGGGCCCTGCCTGGTTTGCTTGGTGACGACGACAAGGAGTACGGCGCACATGTCTGCCATCTCAAGAAGCTCTTTGCCTGTCGTCTCTATCGACCTCGCCCCGTTCCGACGTTGAGAGGTGGTCCTGGGCCGACTTGCCGTTTTGGGCACTTACACGCCTTTTGACAGAGGTCGTGCTTTTTGCGGCAATGGCGAGGAAGGAGCGATTCAACCATCGGACCGTGCCGCCGTATCCCGCTCGCTCTTTCCTCTTCATAGTACCCCGTACTTCTTGTCGTTGCGCCGACGTCTTGACGTCGACTCCGACAGCCCAATCATCAACGCCGTCCCGACTCACGAGCACCGACCGGTTGCCCACAAGCGTGGCTTGCCATGGACAATGCGCTGACTCGGCACTTCAAATGGCGCAAACTCAAACGTGGGTCGTTGTAGACCAGGTCAGTCCGTGTGAGACGGCGACAGACGAAGAAACGGCGGCAGACCTCGTGAGAGTACCAATGATGGAGCGTGGTCGAGGGAGTACGTTTTGAGGGGGGACACGCGAGGCGGGAGCAGATTTCGAGAGTGACGGTAGATGCAGCTTGCAAAGGGCAAAGAGCAAAGAGGAAGGGAAAAGGAGCCGAACTGCTCTGGTTGTCCTCTACAACATTCCACATCGACCAAGGCCGTCGGCATCCAGAACATCCTCTTTGCCGGCGACCAACACGGCCGACACGCCCGAGCTCTTGGCGTATGGCGTCGCAAGCCACCGACATTGACCTGGCGATCCAGCCCAGCACAGGCCATGCCCTGCCGCTGCACAGCAGTGCCACCGCCGGCTTCCAGCTGTCCTTTGACTGTTTGCGAGGCCACGGCTGTAGGGGTCGTCACGCATCGCACTGACTGAGGAGGTGGAACGTGGGCCATGGGTCTTTGTTGGTGTTTATAAACAGGTCAAATGAAGTGGTCAACAAGGTGAAAAGTAAACAAAATAACATTATGGATATCTCTAGCGCTCGTGCTGCTCCTCCGGCTCATGCGCTCCATGCTGACGTTGCTTCTGCAGATGGTCAATCCAACCGTTTGTGGAAAGGCAAACGGTCCCGTCATCCGCCGCTCCGTCGTCGTCGCCGCCGTCCGTCGCTCACAGGTTGGCATCGAAGCCACCGCCGCGGCGGGCCCACACGCCGTCAATGCCCATGTCGTAGCTGCCGTCCTCGCGGGGCACCACGTGCGGCTTCTCGCCCGGCTGCGGGTTGCGGAACACAATGTTTTTCGTCAGGCCCAAGGTCATGTGGATGGCCGCCGGGTCGATGCCGGTGTACTTGTCCAGCGCTCTCCTTTGAGCAGGTGCTGGATGTTTTGCACGACAATCGTGGCCTGCTTGGCGGCCGGCCGCGCGGCCTTGGCGGCGCCGGTGTCGGCGACATCGCCAATGGCAACACGTGGTCGAGGTTGGTGTCGAGCACCTGCAAGGTGTCCCGCACCCGCACAAAGCCAGACTCGTTGATGGATGCCGGCGACAGCGACGCCAGCAGGCCCGACTGCGGCGTCTGGCCCGTGCAGATGATTGCCAGGTCTGTTTCGAGGGAGGACCCGTCCTGGCAGACCACGTTTAGAGGAGTGCCGTCCGCCGGAGCGGCCGTGCTAGCTTTGGGCGATACGACGCGCGAGCCGAGCTTGGTCTGGATGCCGAGCTCGGCGAAGCGGGCCTTGACGATGGCGTCCAGGTCCGTGTGAAAGCGGTTCATGACGGTGGCGCGCGAGTGGATGAGCGTCACGTCTTCGAGGGGTACAGCTCCTTGATGTCCGTCGCCATTTGCACGCCCACGGCGCCGCCGCCCACGATAGCGATCCGCTGGGCCGCCTCGACCTGCGCTGCGTGCTGCTGCAGGTACGCCACGCCGTCGCGCTTTTCGGTTCCGGGCATTGCCGACGGCGGCACCATTTGCGTGCCCGTCACCAGGACCAGGTACTCGTACGGAATACTGCGGACTTGGTCGCTGCCGTGTGTGAGCGTCACGGGGCGGTCCAGCTCGACGGCTGTCCGCGTGAGGCCCGTCGCCTTGGCCTGCACGACCGTGTTGTTGAATGCACCGGGCGTCGCGGCAAAGGTGCCCGGGTTGTAGGGGATAAAGGCCTTCTTGGTGTCGACCTTGGCCGTCGATGCAAACCGCGGGAAGGCAAACAGGTGGTTAAAGTGCGAGTTCTTCTCAATGAGCACGACGCGGAACGAGTCGCTGAGCGCCGCTGCCAGCTGCTGTGCCACGTTGACGCCGACATAGCTGCCGCCGACGACGACGAGGTTCTTTGGGACGGACATGGTTGCTGGGGACGGTGTTGGCGTTGTTGCGAACAGGGGGAGGCCTAGGGACCAGCAAAGATGGGAACGAGTAGAGAAATGACGAGGACGAGGGCCGACAGAAAAAGGCACCCAATGGACACCGGAGCGAGTCGCTTCATATACTCGAGGAGAGCTGGCAGGAACGTCAAGAAATGTCGCAGAGGAGAGAAAGCAAAAGAAGAGCGCCGAAGGAGAGAAGGGCAAAGGCGCAGGCGAGATGTGCCGGTATGTGGCCCGACTCGTATATCCGACGAGCGAGGCGCCGGCGTCGCTGCACTCGGCCGCGTCACTTGGAGGCACGGATGTCGATGATGGTCAACTCGGAAGACGGCATTGAAGTTTTGTGTTTATTTTCCGGTCATCTTATCCCCTTTTCGCCCCTTTTCGCCCCTTTTCCAACGTCGCAGCTTTATCAGATCAAACCGACCGCAGGGCAAGAGCGAGCCGAGGGGCTCAGCTTCCTTCCCCTCGTGTCGACCAACAGCCGATGCGGCCCTGAATGGCAGGCGCAAGCAAAAAGAGTGGGTCGGGTGGACGGCCTGGGCGAGCTGGGGAAAACGTCCTACCGCAGGGTAGGCGCGACCTCGAGCTAGTCGGATATCTGCGGTTTAGCTCCGAGCTCTTTCCTTTTGGGGAGGTCAGGCAGGGAACAGCAACAGGCAAAACGGGCAAAACAGGCAGAACAGGCAGAACAGGCAGAACAGGCAGAACAGGCAGAAGCATCACAAGAAAAGGTCAAACATGTCCAGGACGGGGACAAGAAGGCGGACGCAATCGTAAAGTCCGGCCAGAAGGAGCACTGTCAAATTCATAATAGGAGCGTCGTTGGGCCGGTGCCCGATGGGGCAAGTGCGGCGGTAAGCTGTAGTCCGGGCAGATGTCCGGGGAAACGAAGCCAAGTCTTGCATGTGAGTTTCGTGCTTTTGTGGACTGTCTGTGCTTTCCTGGTGCCAATTACTACAAAGTGCCTCACTCCGCGGCACCGGGATCTGGGCAAGCAGATCCGTTGTCGGCAGATTGATAAGATGGCCTGCAAGCCTCGCTAGATGCATAATCCCAAGATGCACAAATGCGAGCCCCTAAACCGCCAGTCGTAGGTACCACAGGCCCACTAAAAAGTCTTATCGATAACGGGCGATAACGACCGCGATAACAAAATATTCTTGAAATTCCTGGAGGGAAGCTACGACTGCGCATGTTCGACTTGGTTGCAGTTGGCTATTTTGACGGATTTGGGAGAGACGAGACGAAAACAAGGAGACACAGTCGACTTTGCTCCATCGACAGTATACAAACACCGGCTACACACTCTCCTTGGGCCATATATCGACTGTTCCCTCTCAGTCCCTTCTTTCCCGGCGACCTTCAACACGCCATGATTGAGGGCACGGCCTAGGCGAACCAAGACGCCTTTTGACAATCACCGAACCAGTGACCCCTTTCTTCAGATCCAGCTCCAAAACGCGACCAGCACCATGCCGGCACCCAAGAAGTTTGTGCCGCGGCAGCGCAAGCACAAGGCCCGCGCCGCGAGGCGCGCGAGGCAGATGAGCGGGCCAACGAGGGGGTGGACACAAGGACACCGTCGACGCCGGGGACAGCAACGCGACGACGATCCTGCCCGAAGAGCAGCGGGCACGCAACGAGAAAAAGGCCCAGCTGCGCGCGGAGCTGCGCGCCGGCCAGGCCACGCAGATGAGCGCGAAAAAGGCCAAGCGGCTGGAAAAGTACATTGACACAAAGCTGCGCAAAGACGAGAGCCGCGCGCTCAACGACAAGCTGGCGGCGCACGCTCTGGACCCTGCCGTGTTTGAGAGCAGTCGGGACCTGGGCAAGGGCAAGAAGCGGCGGCGCGCGGAGCAGGCCAAGCTGCAGAGTGCCGTCAAAGAGCGCGGGAGTGACGAGAGCGGCAGCGACAGCGAGAGCGAGGAGGAGAAGAGTGTCCCGATCGCGGCCGTGCCGGTGTCTGGTGGAAGCTCCCTCTTCGGTGCTGCCTTTTCCGTCGGCTCGGGCCTCAAACGCCCCCTGGACCTCGACGACGAGGGCCGGCCGATCCTCAAGAAACGCAAGAAGCGCGGCGGCGTCAAGTCCAAGTTCCACGTCGAGACGGTCAAGCAGCCCGAGCCGACGCTGACCCTGACGCGGCCTGCCAAAGACAGCGACGACGAATTGAGGGAGAGTGAGGACGAGAGCGAGGCTGCGGAGAGCAACGGCGAAGAGAGCGGTGACGAGTGGGGTGGTCTGTCGGATGACGATGAAGAAAAGGGAGAGGAGGAGGAGAGTGAAGAGACAAAGGTGAAGAGGACGAAGGCGCAGAGGACGACAGCGAAGAGGACGACAGCGAAGACGGTGACGACGAGTCTGGAGAAGAGTCAGACTCCTCCTCCTCAGCCCGCCCGTCGGCCTTCAAGACGTGGGCACAGGCTCAGCGCAACGAGGCGCTCGGCTTCGAGGGCGCCACGGGCGAGACGACCAAGACGTACGAGTTTCCCGCTGTCACCGACTTTACACCGCGCGAGGCCGAGTCCGAGCCGCTCCCCGCAAACCTGCAGCCCACGCAGCGGCTCGACCGCAAGGCGTTCCACGTGGACGTGGCGCGCACACCCGAGGTCGAGCAGCAGCGCATGGAGCTGCCCGTGGTGGCCGAAGAGCAGCAGATTATCGAGGCCATCCACGAGCACGACATTGTGGTGCTGTCCGGTGGCACGGGCTCGGGCAAGACCACGCAGGTGCCGCAGTTCTTGTACGAGGCGGGCTTTGGGCATCCCGACTCGGAGTATCCGGGCATGATTGGCGTGACGCAGCCGCGGCGTGTGGCGGCAGTCAGCATGGCGCGGCGCGTGCCGAGGAGCTGGGCGCCGAGCACGGCAAGGCCGTCGCGTACCAGATCCGGTTCGAGAGCAGCGTGTCGAGCAGCACGGCCATCAAGTTCATGACGGACGGCGTGCTGCTGCGGGAGCTCAGCGAGGACGTGGCCCTGCAAAAGTACTCGGCGGTGCTGATTGACGAGGCGCACGAGCGCAGCATCAACACGGACGTGCTGATTGGCATTGTGAGCCGCGTGAATGCGATCCGCGCAGAGATGAATGCGTTGCGGGGCGCCGGCGCGGATGCGAAGCCCCTCAAGCCCCTCAAGATTGTCATCATGTCGGCCACGCTGCAGGTCAACGACTTTGCCAAGAACCGCGCGCTGTTCGCCGAGCCGCCGCGTATGGTGCACGTCGAGGGCCGCCAGTTCCCCGTGACCGTCCACTTTGCACAGCACACGCGGCACGACTATGTCGAAGAGGCGTTCCGCAAGATTGTGCGGGGCCACCGCAAGCTGCCGCCCGGCGGGTTTCTCGTCTTTCTGACGGGCGAGGACGAGATCCAGCGGCTGGCCAAGCAGCTGCGGCTGGCCATCAACGGCGTGCACGCCGCCACAGGGCCCAAGGTGCGGCTGTCGACTTCGGAAATGGCGTACGAGCCGGAGGACATTGAGTTTGGCGGCGGCCTCGGCGACGAGAACGGCAAGGACGCAAAGCGTCTCGAGGGTGAGGACGACGAGAGCGGGGAGAGCCGGAGGACGGGGAGGACGACTACGACATGGAGAACGGCGCCGACGAGGAAGAGGAGGAATTTGTGCCCGACGAAGGCGAGACGGCCGGGTCGGGCCCCAAGAACGTGCAGATCCTGCCGCTCTTCTCCAAGCTGTCGACCAAAGACCAGCAGCGCGTGTTCCTGGCGGCGCCCGACGGCGCGCGCCAGATCATCCTGGCGACCAACGTGGCCGAGACGAGTCTGACGATCCCGGGCGTGCGCTACGTCTTCGACTGCGGCCGGGCCAAGGCGCGCACGTTCAACAAGCAGACGGGCGTGCAGAGCTTCGAGGTGGGCTGGATCAGCAAGGCCAGCGCGCAGCAGCGCAGTGGCCGTGCCGGTCGCACAGGCCCCGGCCACTGCTACCGGCTGTACTCGTCGGCCGTGTACGAGGAGAACTTTGCCGAGTTTGCCGAGCCAGAGATTCTGCGCATGCCCATTGAGGGCGTCGTGCTGCAGCTCAAGTCGATGCACGTGCCCAGCATCAGCGCGTTTCCCTTCCCACGCCGCCCGACACCGGCAGCATCCTGAGGGCCGAGCGGCTGCTCCTGTACCTGTCGGCGGCCGCCCGGACGGAGGACGTTGTGGGCGGAGCCCAGAGGGTCATCACGCCCCTGGGCCAGCTGATGAGCGCGTTCCCGCTGTCGCCGCGGTTTGCCAAGATCTTGATGGTCGGCCACCCGGGCGACTGCATCCACTATGTCATTGCGCTGGTGGCGGCCATGTCGGCGGACGAGGTGTTTGTGCGGCCCAACAATGCCATCCCGGCGCATCGGCGACGGCGAAGAGGGAGGACCGGGGCGACCACAAGGAAAAGGACCACCAGGACCACGACGACGACAGCGACACGAGGCCCGGCCCAAGGTCCGCACGCAAGACGACGTCCGCCAGGACGAGGCGCGGCGGCGCACGGCCGAGCTGTTCCGCAAGGTGCACCGGCAGTTCACGTCGCTCGACGACAAGTCGGACGCCCTGAAGCTGCTGCAGGTGATTGGCGAGTTCTCGCACGAGCCGACCGAGGCCTGGTGCCAGGGCCACTTTGTGCACCACAAGGCGCTGCGCGAGATCCAAAAGATGCGCCGCCAGATCACCTCTCTCCTGAGAGCGAATCTGCCCGTGCACGCCAACCTGACCTACCAAGAGCAGCTGCCGCGGCCGACCGACGTGCAGATTCGCCTGCTCAAGCAGATGGTCGCCGCCGGGTTCCCGAAAACATCGCCCTGCGCGCCGACCTGTCGCCCAACCCGCCGCAGTACATCAACGCGGGAGGCACGGTCCACAAGCCGCGGAGGGCCATCGAGGTGCCCTACCGACGCTCTTCCCGGTGCCGTCCGAGACGGGCGCGTCTCGGAGCGAGTTCGTTTACATCCACCCTCGTCGCCGCTTGCCCACATGACCGTCGCGAGTGCCCGCAGTACATTGTCTACTCGCACCTGCAGCGCAGCGCGCCGAACCCAGACATGGACCCCACTGTGTCGCTGCCCAAGGTTGCGCATGCGGTCCTTGACGGATATCTCCGCCTGCAGCTCGCCAGTCTGCTGCAAGGGACGCCGCTGCTCGAGTACAGCAAGCCCATCAAGGAGACGTTCCGGTCGGACGACGGCCGCGAGCGCGAGTGCTGGGTGGTGCCGACGCTGCAGGCGGACGACGGGAGCGGCGTGGGCGGCATGGGGTGGCCGTTGCCGGCGATCAAAGTGAAGCAGCGAAAGGTGCCGGGGCAGGGATGGGAGATGCAAAAGTAGGCGAGCGCGTCTTGCACGTATCTGGTAGGCGCCGAAAGAAAATGGGGGAAAGGGGGGGGGGGGGGAGGGGAAGAATTGGAAAGGAAAAAAGCATCTGAGCGAACACTGTACAGTGGACATTTATACTGAAAATTTGAAATTTCAAACGTATCCCATCTAATCCAGCTGGATCCCATCCATGCCATGCTTTCCATCCGAGACCGCCGTGCTGCAACAAAAGGAACGCACAAATCAAGCGACATTCTGCGTCGTCACTGCGCCGTCACATGCGCCGTCGGGCTTTGCTCGTTCCGCCGATTTGGCTTGGGCGTGGTGGCGCCCGACTTTTTGCCCTCTTTGCCGCCTCCGTCCTTGGGCGCCGCCTTTCCACT